>CM076580.1:777622871-778930605 GCA_034641835.2 Pinus albicaulis
TTTAAAATCACTAAATAGTATGAACTGAACGCTGAATGTGTTGAATTTCAAGGAAGGAATAGCCATAACCAACTGGTTACTGTACACATCCATAAATATTAAATACCACCTTAAGAACTATGATAATGGCAACATCATTGAAGATTCATTCTTAGTGCAGAACAGTGGCAGGTCATAGTCATACATATTGTATTTTGATGGGCCACCAGTCATTGACAATCAACATTAAGAGGAGCGAGCATGCTTTATCAAACTTCATGTGATAGATCATAGAAGGCAGCTCTGGTCCCATAGAAGAGGAATCTGGTAGGACAGTTGGCATCCCTGGAGAAGGATTGAAGATTGATTCTAAGGACAGAATTTGGGAGATATATATGGAATCTGGATGGCAATCTTAGGGATGAATATATGGACAAGGAAAGAGTTGGTCATGCTTATAGGTTTGAAAGTTTTTTAGAAAATAGAACAGTTAGCATCTCTGTAAAATTTAAATGCTTCCAACATTACACTGTGCCGATTCTAAACTGGATAAGGAGAAAATTTCTGGATTTGTCTCTTTGCATTTAATTTGTCATTGTTGTCATAAGCAAACTCATTGCTATCCTAAATGCTCTTTTAAAGTTTTATGTCATTTGAAATCTGAACAATACAGTCAAATTGTTTCTAAAAGGAATGGGCTTCAATTCTGGCATTTGGCATAGAGGTAGCTCTCTGTTGAGAAATTATTAAATTAAAACTTTCAGAACTGTTTTTGCATTCAGAATTAATTTGCTCAGTTCATAGTGCCGACAGCCCTTTGACAGTCAACAACGAGGAGGGCACTGTTGTCCTTGGGACGAGTTTTGAACAAAATTTTGATGAAAAATTATCGCTGGGCAGTGGTGACAATGGCCTCTCTGAATATCAAAGTTCAAACAGAGAGTAAAGAAGAATATAGCGTAGATTTGGGGTCTTGTGGTATTCGATTATGAAGATGGCAATGGTGAAATTTTTTTAACTTACCTGGCGGCAGCACTGAGCAGCAAACCCTGGCCGTGGCGGCACCCAATCTGCAAGCTCGAGCTATCTTCACTGTTCAGCTCCCTCCCAACGCAAAGAAGCCACGTATGAATTCAATAAAATGTTAACAGTTAAAAGTTTAAACTTTAAACCCTCTTGCCGGTCGACAGAGTCTCCACGGAGTGACACGGACCACAGCAGCTGCGGGCGGGCGGGCGGACATCCGACAAAGAAAACTAAATAACTCATAAAAAAACGAAATTTCCGGCTTTTATAAACCCTTTCACGATTTTTTGGATCAAATCCGGAAAAAATCGGGGATATTACGATTTAATCGGGAATTTTTCAAATTTGAAAAAATCGGGAAAAAGTCGGCCGATTTAATCGGCATCTTGAAAAAATCGGGACTTTTTGAAAAAGTCGCGATTTTTTCCCGACTTTTTCCACACCGGTTATAATACTACTATCCATATTCAATTAGTTGCAGATTTTAGATCTGTTCAGACTTCTAGAACTCAATTATGAGTCCCTTCCATTGTAATATCAGATTTCGGTTAGCCTCATAACTGAATTGAAGTTTGGCAAGTAAAAGATGAAATTTTTGTAATATCTCCAATGGGAAATAAACACAAACAAGAATACACGTAAATAAGTTATGCACAAACGTATATATAGATGAAAATGCCTAACCTAATATGGAACAAATACACATAAAATGCCAGAACACTAAGCCATTTTATTAATCTGGGAGAATACATGCATATGGGTACAAAGATAATCGAATGAGTGCACCTAGCCCCCGCCCTAGGCAAGTGAGACCCTCCACAAGAGGAAATTGGTCGTGACAGAGACTCACCTAATGGGTTGCCAGAGAAACCGCCGAGGAAAACCGCTCGCCGCAATGTACTGAACTAGGGCTGATCCCTCACCGGGAATGAGCCGAAAACCGGAAGGCTAGCCGGACCCCAACCCTCCGACAAAACCCGTAAATCGGAAGCAAATGCCGCACCCCCGAATCTCGCACGACTAAAACAACCTGCAATAAGTGTATCAGGTCTAGCTCTCAATATCAATATCATATCAACCATGCCAAATGGAGTGAAAACCCCACCTTTTATAGTGCTAACTCCCTCCAAAAACCCTAACTGCGTCCTTCACCCTCCTTGACCTGCGCAGTTACCTTAGGGTCAGCGTGAGGCCTCCCCTCATGTGCGTGTGGACCCCCAAGGCCACCCCTTTAAGTTACAACGTCCATCAACTAGGAAAGCACTTTATTTTATTAAAGTGAGATGACCCCCTTATTTCTCACTTTATTTATTATTTTTAGCTAAAGCGGCAAAATTATACAAAAAATGAAATATTCCAATTAGCAATGCTAATTAGGAATATTACAGTCTCCCCCGGCAGAACGTTGCTTGTCCTCAAGCAACTGAAGTGATGGATGTTGCAAGATCCTCTCATCCTCCCAAGTGGCATCCTCATCCGGCAAGTTCTTCCATCTCACCAAGAACTCCCTGATCTTCCTGCTCCGCAGCTGCCTCTCCCTAGTGTCAATAATAACCTCCGGCTATAACACCAGATGCCCCTCATCATCTGTGGGTGGTAGCTCCTCGGTGACTGTCACATGCTGGCCCAGTGCCTTTTTCAGGCATGATACATGAAAAATGTTATGAATCTTGCTGCCTTGGGGCAGCTCCAACTCATACGCAACCTGCCCGATCCTGCGTATCACCCTGTATGGCCCATAAAAACGGGGCTTCAGCTTCTCCGCCCCCTTCTGCTTGAGCGAAGACTGTCGGTATGGCTGTAGCCGTAGGTAGACCAAGTCTCCTACCTCAAAGTGTCTCTCCACCCGACCCTTATCAGCATACAACTTCTGTTGATTCTGTGCTGTGGCTATGTTGTCCTTGAGAGCTCGGAGGATATCTTGGCTCTCTTGGATCCATAACTTGGCTCTCGGAGCCCCGCTAACACCAAACATCATGTCCACAAAAAATAAGGAATGATATCCATATAAAGCATAGAAAGGTGTCATACCAATAGACATATGGTGCGTTGTGTTGTAGCAGTACTCGCCCAAATGCAGCCACTTCAGCCATGCCCTCTGCTGCCCACTGACGTAGTTACGCAAGTAGCCTTCCAGCCACTTGTTAACTATCTCTGTCTGCCTGTCCGTCTGGGGGTGATAGCTAGTGCTCGGTGTCAACTCGGTCCCCACTAATCGGAAGAGCTCCTGCCAGAATCCGCCCATGAAGCGGCTGTCCCTGTCACTGACGATGGTCTTGGGTAGACCATGTAATCTGAAAATCTCCCTAAAGAACAACTCAGCCACCTGCGCTGCTGTGTGATGTGCGGATATGGCGAAAAAATGGGCATACTTCGTCAGCCGGTCAACGACTACGAAGATGCAATCCTTGCCTTGCACCGTGGGCAACCCCGTGATGAAGTCCATCGATATGCTCTCCCATTTCCCCTCCGAAATGGGAAGAGGCTGCAACAACCCTGCAGGATGGCTCATCTCTCCCTTGTTTCGCTGGCAAACATCGCACTCCCTGACATGCTGGAGTACGTCCTCCTTGAGGCCCTTCCATGAGAACCTCTCTCGAATAGCCCTGTATGTCTTGGTGAACCCCTGATGGCCCGCCAATGGTGAATCGTGTGAAGCCTGGAGTATCTTCTTCTTGAGCTGAGATCCCTCAGTCAAGAAGATCCTGTCCCTGTAATAGATGATCTCATCGACCACCCTGTACCTGTCATCCGCTACCTGCCCATCCAGAACCTCACATGCAAACCTATCCTTGGAGTACTCAACCAGCAGTCGAGCCCTCCAATCAGCGTCCAAGCTCATGAGTGATAACGTGGCCAGTCTACGAGAAAGGGCATCAGCTACCACGTTATTCTTGCCTTTGACATACTCTATGTCAAAGTCATAGGCTTGGATCTTGCTGATCCACTTCTGCTGTCTCTCCTGCAACTGCTTCTGCTCCAGGAAGTACCTCAGGCTGTTATGATCTGTCCTCACCCTGAATCTGCCTCCCACCAGGTACTGCCGAAATTTGGCCAATGCATGCATAATGGCCAACATCTCCTTGTCGTATATGGGATACAACCTCTCGTGTGGGAGGAGCTTCCGGCTCTCAAAAGCAATCGGATGACCGTCCTGCATCAAAACTGCACCAATCCCCTCTCCTGATGCATCACATTCTAGGACAAAGGGCTGTGTAAAATCTGGAAACGCCAACACAGGACAACTGCTCATCACCTCCTTGAGCTTGTCAAAAGCTCGCTGTGCCGTGTCCGACCAACTGAATGCCCCCTTCCTCGTCAAATCTGTGAGGGGTGCAGCAAGCTGAGAGAAGCCCTTGACGAACTTCCTGTAGTATGTGCAAATACCAATAAATCCCCGAAGATCCGTCACATTCCGCGGCTCTGGCCAATCCCTGATGGCCCTGATCTTCTCCTCGTGGACTCTCACCCCGTCCACGCCTATAATATGCCCCAGATACAGCATCTCTGTCAACCCGAACTCACACTTGGAGAGCTTGGCATAGAACTGCTGCTCCTCCAAGATGTGCAAGACTGTCTCAATATGCTGGAGGTGCTCCTCCCAAGTCCTGCTGTATATAAGGATGTCATCAAAGAAAACCAGCACAAACTTTCTCAGATGATCCCTGAAAATGTGGTTCATACATGACTGGAAAGTAGCAGGTGCATTGGTCAGCCCAAATGGCATGACCAGAAACTCAAAGTGCCCATAGTGACACCTGAAAGCGGTCTTGGGAATGTCCTGTTCCCTCACGCGTATCTGATGGTACCCGGACCTCAAGTCAATCTTTGAGAAGAACCGTGCTCCTCTCAACTCATCCATCAGCTCATCGATCCTGGGGATGGGGTACCTGTTCTTCAGGGTCTTCTTGTTCAGAGCCCGGTAGTCAATGCACATGCGCAATGTGCCATCCTTCTTCTTCACCAGCACTACAGAAGAAGCAAAAGGACTCGTGCTGGGCCGAATGTGACCAAGGGCCAGCAACTCCTGAATGGCCCGCTCTATCTCGTCCCGATAGGCCTTGGGATGCCTATACGGTGTAGTAATCATGGCCTGTATCCCCTGCTCAAGCTCGATCGTGTGCTCAAACCCCCGATCCGGTGGCTGCCCTGGTGGAATATCCCCGAAAACCACTGCATACCTGTCGAGAATAGACTGTAGATCAGGATGCACTGCCTGCCCTGTATCCACTGCCTCTGAAGCCCGCAACTCTACCGCCCACTCTATATCTCCCTTGCGGAAGGTCGCCTCCATACTGTATGCTGACACCGTCTGAGGTGGGTATGTGTGCTGCCCCCGTATCTTCTCGTGCCTCCCTGTCCTGGGATCATCCCACTCCATCTCTAGGGCCTTCCAATCTGTCGTGACCTTCCCTAGAGTAATAAGCCACTGAACACCCAATATCAGGTTGGTGTCCGGAATGTCCACCACAAAGAAGTGATCTGTCAATGTATAAGTGCCCATCGTCACTGATAACTCCGGAACATATCGAGTACATGCCATGGTCTGATCTCCTGGGACCAAGACGGAAAACCCATCAAAGCCCTCTGTCTGTATGCCTCTCCGCTCAACCATCTGGGCATCAATAAAGTTGTGGGTGGCCCCACTATCAACCAAGACCGAAACCTGCTGCCCGCGCACTGTCCCTCGTATGCGCAGCGTCAAGTACTTGGGAACTCCCCGCAATGCGGCTAGAGCTCCCCCAGTGGGTGCAAATGATGCCCCACCTGCTGCGGGTGGTGGAGGTGGTAAGGTACTCTGCGCCGCATAACAATCTCCTGCCTCCACATCATCCCCATCATCCTCTTCTCCACTGCTCTCGGAGAAGACCTCAATGAAGTGTGCCTTCCCTGCCGCACACCTGTGTCCCGGTGCCCATGGCTCCTGGCAAGTGAAGCACAACCGCTTCCTCCTCAGCTCTCTCCTGGCCTCATCATCAAACTGCCCTCGTCCAGGATTCGCCTTGGGAGGCGGAACCCTCGTGTCCTTACCCTTAGGCTGGAAAGCCTGTCTCTGGGGATAAGGTGGCCGAGTCCTGGGTAAGACATCCTGTAGGTCTCGAGTCCTGCTGATGGCATCCTGAAGGGTAGCCGGTTTGTTCGACCGGACTAGGCCACGAAGTGGCTCTGACAGCCCCTCCACAAACATGTAAACCATCCGGGCTGCAGATAAGTCAGGTACCATCACTGAAACCCTCAAAAAGTCTGAAATGTATGTCTCTGCACTCCCAGTCTGTTTGAGCTTGGTCAGCTCAACAAAATGCTGCTCCGGATCCCTCCTGTCAAAGCGCTCTACCACCCTCCGGGTAAACTCGGCATATGTCGTCACTGTGGAATGCCCGAGTGTCGCCATCCCATGAAACCACCAGTCCTGAGCCTCACCCTCCAGATGTAATGTAGCCACCTTAATGGCCTCTGACTGCGACACCTGGTTAAGCTGGAAATAGATGTCCAGCTTCTCCACCCAGGACTTTGCCGAACTGTTTGATGAGCCATCAAACGTGGGCAAATGGAGTCTACTAGCCGCGCGGTGGTCATCGCGGTGGTGCCTGTGCCCCTTGTGATGATCACGGGGTCTAATGCCATACTGGATATGGAGATAGCTCTCGAAGGTGAGAGAATCCATGAATGCCTGTCCGAAAGCCTGATACTCTGCAAAAGCGGCCGCCCACTGAGCTGGACCTAACTCACGCGGTGCTGTCGACCCCTCGTCCTCTGCCAGGAAAGTAGGCATGGTAGGTCGCGTGGGTGCTGGAGTATCCCTCTGTGCGCCTCCCCGTACTCCTGTCCCTGTGTCCTCTGGCAAGAATGTGGCATAGTGGATTGCGTGGGTGCCTGAGTCGTCACAATGGGGATAGCATCACGCACTGGTACGTGGTGAGACATACCCGATCCCTCACCGACCTGGAAAACTCTAGGGAGTTCTCTCTGTCCGACCTCTACGACCGCGAGCCTCTGTGACATCTCCTGCATGTGACGGAGGAGCGTTTCTCTAAACCTCATCTCATCATCAGCCATTGGGTTCCGTTGCTCTGTGCCCTTCATAGGCTGCTCCGCCTCTGAATCTGTCTCAGGTGGCTCCTGATCGGAATCACTTCCCCCGAAAGGAAACCTCCACCCACTCTCAGCTTCTCTGCGTCTCCTCCGATGGATGTAGGGATTATCCTCGGGCGTCATAGACTGCTAGTACCACAGGCTGAGCCAGAACTATGCTCTGATACCACTGTAATATCCCCAACGGGAAATAACCAGTAATACACAGAAATACAACAAACAGATATATAGAACAAAATGCCGGAACCAGAATATGGGACAAATACACATAAAATACCAGAATGCTAAGCCATTTTATTAATCCGAGAATACATATATGGGTACAAGAGATAATCAGAATGAGTGCACCTATCCTTGCTCTAGGCAAGTGAAGACCCTCTCAGAATAAGAAATGGCTACAACAGAGACTGCGTCCTAGTTGCTGGAGAAAACTGCCGTAGAAAGCTGCTGCTGCAATGTACTGGAACTAGGGGCTGATCCCCTCACCGGAATGAGCTGAAAATCGGAAGGCTGTCTGTACTCACCCCTCCGGACAAAACCCAGAAACCGTGAAGCAAATGCTCCACCTCCGAATCTTCTCCAACAAACCTCTCCAGAGAAAACGTCGTCTTCCCAAAGGATGCCAGAAGCCCAAGAAAACGTCGTGGGTTTAATCCACTGTGAAACTTCAGATGAAAGAGCAAAACTCCCTGGGGCCGAGGGACCCGCCGACCCCGCCAAATCCCCACAACAAGCTCGCTCACAATAATCGCGTCCTCCTAGCCGGGGATCGCGTCTCTCTCTCCTAGATCGCGCAATAAAAGGGGCAGAAAAAAATCTTCATAAAACGCCCACCCGAAAACTATTGCAAAATCATCAACCGAAGAAAAACCTTGTCGTATGTGCACTCGAAGTCCCCCCGAGCCAAGGGTGAGATCTCCGACCGGAGACACTCAGTTTGCACTAAACAGTGCTGCAGACCGACTAAACAACCGGCGTGCTGAAGTAGACAGAAGTCTAGCTCTCAATATCAATATCATATCAACAATGCCAAATGGAGTGAAAACCCCACCTTATATAATGCTAGCTCCCTCCAAAAACCCTAACTGCGTCCTTCACCCTCCTTGACCTGCGCAGTCACCCTTGGGTCAGCGTGAGGCCTCCTCATGTGTGTGTGGACCCCCAAGGCCACCTCTTTAAGTTACAACGTCCATCAACTAGGAAAGCACTTTATTTTATAAAGTGAGATGACCCCCCTTATTTCTCACTTTATTTATTATTTAGAGCAAGCAGTTGAAAATTAAAATAAAGAAATATTCCAATTAGCAATGCTAGTCAGGGAATTATTTCATATTCTCATGTCCTAGTCTTAAATATGCTAAGGATGTTATGCAAAATAATGGATGATTAATAGAATTAGTGTTGACTCCTCATGCAACAATGTACCAATCAAGATGATCATCTTCACGGCTATTTAGACTGATGATTTACTACTGGACAAGATATCAGCTATGTTGTGGCTTAATCTCTTGATTCATGTCTGTACTGAAGGTGATTCATTGGCAAGCTGCTAAGACAATTCTCCGATATGTTGAGGGTACTCTTCATTATGGTTTGGAATATTTCAGCACCAATGAGTTCAAGCTTATAGGCTTTTGCATATTCTGTCAACGTAGGATGTATGAAAGAAGAAATTCTACATTTTGATACATGTTTTACCTTAGTTCATTGACTGTTTCTTCGAGCAGTGAACTGTAACCTACTGTTTCTCTTTCACCCAGGGAAACCTAAAGTATAAGGCCACGGTTTCAGCCACAAGTGGAGCTATTGTTGAGAAGTAGAGGCAATGAAGTGGTATACTGACAGTCATAGACTGGTTTAAATATGCAAATGCTTAGAAACAAAGTTTCATGGGCCTATAAGGTCCCTAAGGTTTCAAACTGTGGCTCTAATACCATGTGTAAGATCTCTGTTCTATATTTACAATAAAACACTTATCTGATCTTTATATTTAAGCAGAAATTAATTGCAAGAGGATTTAAACTTAAACTCTAATGACAGATTCACGGTTTTAAAATATTTCTAAGTTCACAAACCCAATAACCAGCTGATGCTGAAACACAATAAGTAACTGATGCTCAGAGAAATACCTGGAAACGGTGAGCTGCAAACCAGAGTTTAATCGATGATTGCTGGATGAACTGAACAAGCTGATAACTGCTGGAACCGTGATCCTCCTCTCCAGCTGATCGAACAGATTACAGAACCAAAATGTTCCTCCCAGCTAATTCAGGATTTAATCCCAAATCCAGAGGATGCCTCCTCTGCCCCCGTGCCCAGAATCCCGAGAACAGTAACTCTCCCTTCCACAATTGATAAATTTCACCACAACAGCCTTCTCAATTTCATGTAAGAACCAAAAGCCCCCATCCTCCTTCATGTCTTCTTGTTTAAATAACAATCTGCCCCACCGCCACAACTCCATCAAGCTAAGATCCCACCACCACAACTCCATCGAGATAAGACCCCACCGCCACAACTCCATCAAAATTTGACGTCCATAAATGTAGAAATGAATATTTTCAAAGAGATGTCATTCGAATGTAAGAGGATATGGTTGTATTAAAGAGATGTCATTCGAATGTAAGAGGATATGGTTGTATTAATGAGATGTCATTCCAATGTAAGATGATAAGGTTTGTATTAATTCGAATGTATTTAATCATGGTGCTTTGAATTTTTAATTAATTATTCTAATTATTCTTTAAGGTTAGTTTTTCTTTATGTTTGTATATTATATTTAACTATTAGTTAAATATTAGGAAGTAGGAACTTAGGGTGTGAGTTGTTACAACTTCCATGTAAAATTTGCATACGTTGTCACTGTCGAGTGACCCAACGTGGCCATCCCAAGGAACCACCAGTCATGGGCCTCTCCCTCAAGGTGCAGTGCTGCCACTTTGATGGCCTCTCCCTCTGCCATCGGATTAAGCTGGAAATAAATGTCCAGCTTCTCCACCCAAGCTTTCGCTGAATATTTAGAGGATCCGCAAATGTTGGCAAGAAAAACCTACCCACCATACATTGCAGCTCACCTCCCTGTGTGTACCCACCACGTCGGTTTTGGTTGCAGGATCTATTGTCCTTCTTGAGCTAGCAAAAATCATGAAATGTGAGAGCTTCACCAAACTCTCGCCCATAGGACTGATACTTTGCAAAATAATCCTCCATACGAACCAGCACCAGCTCTTGAGGTCCTCCCATCTCGGTGCCTGTAGTCAAGAATGTGGGCATCGTAGAACGTGGGGGAGTGAGTGACACTACCTGCTGCGCTGTGGGTTGCTCCTGTATGTGATGGGAAGTATCGGATCCCTCACCGATGTGAAAACCCCTTGGGGTTTCGCGCTGTCTATTGTTCGCGGTAAGCTTCTGCCCCATCTCTTTTATCCTCCTCGAGAACTCCTGCATAGATTTTAGGAGGAGTTGCCCGAACTCCTTTCCTTCATCTCTCCTCTACCATAGTTTCTTTGTCCTCTGCGTCCACCATTGGAACGCAGTCCCCCTCTCCCAAAGTGGCCTCGAGCCTCCGCTCTTGGCTCTTGTACTTTCTTCACCGGTAAGTGATATATGGTTTGCCTCCCGGTGTCATAGATTGATCTGCTCCACAGGGTGAGCCAAGTCTATGAGCTCTGATACCACTGTAATATTCTGAATAGGAAATAGACAGCAATATAAAGCAACATAAACAAATAACTACAGCAAATAAAGAGACATCATAAAAACACTACAAATATGGAGAAACGCTGAGCCATTTTATTATAATTGAAAGATAACAATAGGTACAAAGGTGATCAGAATGATGGCACCTTGGCTTGCTCAAGGCAATCTAGAAATACTCTCAGAATCTCTCACTGAATGGTTGCTCTCTCTATGACTGTGTAACTCCTGAATCTGTTGCCGCTGCTACTGCCGGAACTACTGCTGCTATTGGCATGGAGTTGCTTCTTGGGGTTGTTCCCCTGCTCAGAAAAATATGAAACTCAAGATATAAGCTCTCCTCCAATAACTCGGAAAAACCCAGGAAGGAATCTCGAAATGGCTGACCCTGGAAATTGACCTCCTTTAGAAAATCACGCACTCTAGGTGAGTACGCTGGCCCTGAACTGATAGACTGCAACTGATGGCCTCCTCCTACTGCAAAAGATCATTTGTGAAGGGCTAACCCCTTCACAATACTCCTGGACTAAAATCTCCAATCTTCCTCCTCTCCCGGTGCTGCCTCCCCTCTAGACTGCATAATCTCCTAGAGGGACTGAGCTGCTTAGGTGATTGCATGCTCCTGGCTGAAGGCTGTTGAATGCTAAGCCCTGAAAAAAATGGTGGATCTCCTCACCTGAGCGGGCACTCGAAGTCCCTCGAGGTTGAGGTTGGGATCTCCACTCGGAGACACCCGTGTGCTGAAAAACACTTGCAGACTTCGCTCAACAGCAAAAGCATGCTCAATGTCTAAAGACAAAAAATCAGAAGATGCATAATAGGATGAATGAATGGTGAGCCTCCTCTCCCTTTTATGCTTAAGTGCCTAGCTCCCCCTTGGGCCCCACTCATCTGTGTTGTACCTCCTTGGCCACGTTGCCCCTACCACAGCGCTATCATGGCCCACGTTGCCACTGCGCTACCTGGCCCACGCTGCCCCTTCCCTACGATGTCACTTGACCCTCCTGGGCCCCACGCTGCCAACTAACATTTGCCTAAGTGACTTTAGCGAATTATTATCTCCTAAGTGTGGGTTATGGGTCCTATCACACGCTTTATTTACTGGCTAACATTAGAAAGGCAAAATCTGAACAAAATTAATATTGCCAATTAGCTGCTGCTAATTGGGAATATTACAACCTTCCACGAACTCAAGGACTGATTTTGTAAGGAGGTCGTGAGCTCTATAGGGGCAGCAAAAAGTTATCTAGGTCATGGGCCTTTGAGGCTTGCAAACTTTCTGATTTAGAGTGTTTTTCCATTTACTTTTGTTGTCTTACTCAACGAGGGGGGATTCCAGCTCTTCTAAGCTCGTCTTTGTAAAGATATCTTTTCATTTCTTGGGCAGCCTTCTTAGAGGCATCTTTTCTAATCATTGTAATCACTAATAAAAGAAAGGAGAATTTAGCCGGAGCTTGGAGAATTTTCCCATTGGCATCCCCCTTCCTTAGTTGAAGAAGGGAAGGACATTTTGTGGGTGAATTGATTTTGTTTCTAGTTTCTTTTATGCTTATTTTCATTGCATGCATACTTAAAATTAACAACATATTCACTCCACATTTCATTCACTAAATCTTGTGTCTAAAAATCTAACATGCATAAGTTCAAAATTTGCAAACTTGAGCAAGTCTCTTTTTATGTGTGATTGATTTATATTATGGGCAAATTTTAATTGTTTCATGATTTATTTAGGCACATGTTTCATTGTTTGGTCCATTTATGCTACATATTTTTTTGTAACTATTGGAGCATTATCTCTCACTTGAAACAATTATCAAAAACAAAATCTATTTCACTTAACTTGCCTACTTTCATTTATTGGTGACGGCTTGAAGGGGCTCAACCTTCAAGTCGTCACCCCGGCTTTGGGGCAATGCAATGAGTGAAAATACCTAGAAAATTATTCGCCGCTAAAAAGAAAGAATATTTAACTAAGTAAAAAAAACACTTCAAGGTGTACTCGCTTGCTGATCGAGTGCCAACATCCTAGGCCTGTTACAGACTCAATACTAACTCAAATTCATCATTACTAGCATCCCTTATTACAATTCCCCGTAGGGCGTGGAATCTGGGTAAAAGAGAAAGATGATGAGAAATAGAAGTAGAGTTCAAAAACTCTATTGAACTGATTATATTTGATGATATCTGATGGTACAAATGTCTTCTGTTTCATCCTTGGGCATGGAGTCTTCTCATTATCATTAGGTGCCACTCCAGTGGTCAACACATGGCTCTGCTCCCTTCTGCTACTACATTGTCCTTTTTGGTCTGGCTTTCTGCGCTTGTTGCTGCTTTTTGCAGCGAGAATTCTTTAGTCTTCTTGTTGATGATTCAGCTAGATCTGCAATCGCTATGATACCATGTGAAAATTTCTGAATATTACTTATGCAGAAACCCTACTGTTAAATCACGATTTACTTCTCCTACTTATACAAGTTATTAATCTAAAATGTTCAGTATTAACATCGAAGTAAACACTTTAACGACCTACATAGATACAGATCTAAACTGAATACATGCACATAGACAAAGTGACACACAAGATTTTCTGGACAACTGTCCCCGGAAAAACCCAATGCAAGAAAATTGGTCTTCTGGCTACTGGAAGGTTTTTATTATTAAGTAGAATCTGAGTACAAAAAATCTGGGCACCTTACTGGTTAACCCGACAGAGAAATACAAAATTTTTTGCAGCAATACCCATGTTTCGGAGACAGAAAACTGGACTGAATCACACCCTCGAACGGGATTTACAGAACTTAGCCCCTTTCTATCTTCAGAAACCCCAACGCTGCTCTGATGCCCTCTGCGTTAGCTCTGCTAGCCTGCTGGTGCCCCTGCGCTACTCAGGAGAGGCCTGCGTAACCCTAGACTGGGTGATGTAGTCCTTGCGCTGCCCTAGCTGGGCCTGCGTAAGCCCTAATAGCCTCTTGCTGCCTTTACGCTGCCCTTTTTGGGCCTGGATAGCATTGAAGCTCTTTGCGTTGCACAGTTGCTAGGTAACTGCTGCATCATTGTTGCCCCCTCTGCGCTGCTTTGACTACTGCTTCTCTGCCTCTTGCTGACTCTTGGCTCTGGGATTAGATCATCCCAGAGAAATACCTGACAGAGAAATACAAAAAAATCTGCAGCAATACCTCTGTTTCGGAGACAGAAAACTGGACTGAATCACATCCTCAAACGGGATTTACAGAACTCAGCCCCTTTCTGTCTTCAGAAACCCCAACACTGCTCTGATGCCCTCTGCGTTAGCTTTGCTAGCCTGCTGGTGCCCCTGCGCTGCTCAGGAGAGGCCTGCGTAACCCTAGACTGGGTGATGTAGTCCCTGCGCTGCCCTAGCTGGGCCTGCGTAAGCCCTAATAGCCTCCTGCTGCCTCTACACTGCCCTTTCTGGGCCTGGGTAGCACTGAAGCTCTTTGCGTTGCACATTTGCTACGTAACTGCTGCGTCATTGTTGCCCCCTCTGCGCTGCGTTGACTACTGCTTCTCTGCCTCTTGCTGACTCTTGGCTCTGGGATCAGATCATCCCGTTAGCCAATACTACCCTTTGCTGCAGCTGAAACACTTTTGGAAATTCTTAGCAAACCACGCCCTAGAATTCCAGCTTAGTCTTAGTGCTCTGCCACTGTGTGTGTTCTCCAACTGACCCCAAGCCTTTCCTTTATACTTTTCTCGTTGGGAAACCAACGACCGTGATCTAATCTTGATTCGACGACTAAGATTAAAAGAAAATTTAATCCGTGTGACTTAAATCATTTCCATCACATGTTTAAATTAATTACCTTTAATATTTAATTTTCCTAAGTTAGACTTAGGGTTCTTAGTTAAAAATATTAATTAACTAATTTTCTATTAATCCGGATGGAATTTCTCAAATCCCTTTCTGGGTCTTGGAGATCTCATGTACTCTAGTCCCTCAATAAAGTTTGGGAGCTAGAGGACATCCGAAGCTACCCAAACACTCAAAATCTCAACACGCAGCCCAACCAGGCTCATGCAAAAGCAGCACAGATTGTAGCGCTAAGCCCAGAAGGGTGACACAGGAGCAGCCTGTGCTGCGCAGTGGCTACACTAGGCAGGAGAAGCTGACGCAAAGGCTGGAGGAGTAGTGTTGGGCTTCCAGTGGGCCAGAAAGGGCTTGTATTCAGTATTTTCAGAGGAGTGCTTCCTCGATTGTATCAACCATATTTTTTGTCTCCGAGTGAGAGGTACATCTGCCATGAATTCTTTGTTGGGCAAACCATTACTGGTGCCCTTGATTGTATTCAGATATTCTGCTTAATAAACAAACCCTCTAAGAGTTGCTGCACCGGTTTTCCTGCATTGGGCTTTTTCGGGGACATTGTCTAGAAAATATTGTGTCCTTTGTCATGTGTGCATTATGCTTAGGTAAATGATCTGTATATATGTGTAGGTTACAATCGTGTGTGCTTTGATATTTTATTGAATATTTCAGAAAATAACTTGCTAATTAAATCAAACAAGTAGGAGAAGTAAATCAATATACTGCAGTAGGGTTTCTATATTTAGAAATTTTCACAATACGCACTCATTGGTGCAAGATTGGTGAGGAGAAAGCAAGTTAGGCCCACATGGGCATTTTGGAGGCTCTTTGACAAAAAGGAAGGAAAGACACTCATTTTGTCATTCATGATCATTTGAGAATTTGTCTTAGACAAGCACACTTTAGCTTAAGCCAAGTCTGCAAGTGTTGTTCAACACACAGGTGTTTTCGAGCAGAAATCCCAACCCTTGCTTTGGTGGAATTTGAGCGTCAGCCCAAGGAGGGATTCTCACCTATTCCAGTTTGATCCATGAGCAAAGATTGTGAGTTTGGGGAAGTTTCCGATAGTAGTTGCGAAGTGATTGCGTAGTCCTTAGAGGAGCCATGCTTGGAGGTTGGGGAGTGAAAGGAGTTAGGGGTTGAAACTTGAGGTGGAGTCCGAGGAAGTGTTGTTGGGGATTTTCTAGCATTTTGGTGGATCAGAAAACACATTTGTTACAGGTTACATCTTCTACTTGTGGAGGAGGGCCAAGCATTTTGGGGTCAGTTTTGGCACGTCAAAACTAGGACAACCCCTTTCTAGGTTTTTCTGGGTTTATTTAGAGGCCAAGATTAATTTGGCAGAATTTTCTGGGTAGGTTTGAGGGGTCAAATGGGGATCCCAACTCAGCCAACAACTAAAGGAGCTAGGGGAAAAATGGGTCGAAATTCCAAGGTCAACATTTGGCCAATTCCTTCGTGGGTTTTTGTGAGTTATTGGTGGAGAATCCAGGGCTTAATTCCCCAGAATTTTCTGAGCACCCGAGGAGGCCCTAACAACAATTCTTTGCAGCCAACAGTGTATTTTTTGGGCAGTTCAATGCAGTGTGAAGAGAGAGCAACAACAGATCAGAGAGGGATTTCTGGTTGTAAATGTGTTGTAAATTTTTGTATGTGTTTTTGCTATGTTTTGCTTGTTTATCACAGTAAATTTCCATCAGGGATATTACAGTGGTATCAGAGCATAATCTTGGCTCAGCCTATGGGAAACCCTTCATTCTATGACAAGACCAAAATAAAAAACTAAGAAATCATGAGATCCCACGAAAGGTTAAATTCAAACAACATGGCAGTGACCTTGAATGAGGTGATTAGTGTGCAACAAATGATGGTCGATGCGGGGAAGCAACTAATTCGTGCAACAATTGGGAATCAATACCATTCTCAATTATACAACAAATCCACTATTCCCAGAATTGTGGATAATACATCAGGATGGCAAGACATGATTGTAACTGATGTGGAGTTATTGGTAGCAAATTGAAGGGGATACCAATCATTGGGACATGGAATTCAAGCGTCCCTCTCTTTTTGGGAGTTCTATGAACTAAGAGATGTGCACAAATCAGTGGGAATTCCGTGGAATTATGCAAGGATGGTAAGGTGGATTAAGGAAGAAGATGAAAGAGTAGTTCAAAGGGGCATGGTTGGCAAGGAGACAGTTGAGCATACACTCGTTGATGAGACACCATCCATTGTTGAGGTATCGATTGAAGAGGTATCCGGGGTTGTGACCGAGTTCTCAGGTGATGGCAACGCACCACAGGTTGATGAGGTGTTGGGAGACATCTCCACAATTGTTGAGGAGCCGATAGGTACAGAGGCCTCCAGGTCTATGATAGAGTTGCTAGAGGATAAGCACCTACAACTGACTGGTGAGCATGTCTTGCATGATGGGTTGTCTATGGAGGAGCAATTGGAGGCTCATGTTGATTCCATGATGGAAGAGGATGTGTAGACATCCTTTGGGCTAGCCATTGATGAGAGGCAACAGAGAGTTCACGCGTTGGGTTTTTAGCATAGTTCACTTCAGAGACACATTGACGGGGTCTATATCGTTATTAGCCCACCCTTACACATTGGATTGAGGGAGGCAGAGTTTCCTAGACATACCCGAGGGGATGACCAAGTTAGCAGGACTGAGCGACATGAGTTGAGCATGACACCACATCAACTTGGAGGGCTTGTTCCTTCCACAGAGGATTGTACATTCGATCTTTCCTTTGGGATTGGATGGTGAGAGGTACTACGCTGGTACCTGATGGAGCATGCTAGGCGGTTGGATACATCCATGGACACATTTCAGCAGAGGCCCTGGATTTCCAAAGGGACACGAGGGCCAGACTGTTGTTGGGATCCAGGTGGGATTTCCCATCACATCATAGAGTCGGTGGGTGATGGTAGTAGCTGCGTGATGGGTGTGATGTTTGGATGCACACACATTTTCAGATCTCCCTCAGAACCTCGGACAACACTAGTGGCAAGATGGTTCGATAGGGGAGAAAACAAATTTCATGAGTTGTCTTGGCATATTGACTGTGTGTGGGGTCATTGGGTGATTAACCTACTTTCGCAGGCGCTGGTAGGAGGAGGTGGCATTGACAGACCACCAGACATGGCGTTACAGGGAGATGGTGCTCTCTCATTGGTATATTGGACACCAGAGCTATTGAGGATAGGCGCAGTAGTGTCATTTCCATTGGCATGTGAGGAGTTGGGCCACTCAGGTCTTTCAGAGCAGATGGGGAGATGTAGCCCAAATCATGGAGGGTTTACTAGCAGAGTAGTGGATGTTTTGGCATATGCAAGATACTGTATGTTACAGGGTGGTACGAAGTGTGCAGTGGCACGCACGTGTACACAGAGTTATGTCATAGGGTCTAGTGTTATGTAGGGCGATGCAGATTAATGCATACAGACTCAATGTTAGGTCGTAGCATCCAGGGAAGTGCAGGGCTATACAGCAAGGAGCAATGGCCTGCAGAGGAGCATGGATATGCAGGGTGGTGTGCCGTAGCATGTTGGTTTACACTATGGAGTAGGAGTAGCTCACATCGCATTGAGTACCTACGTGGAGTGTCAAGTACAGTGACACAGACAGGACACGAGGTTATACAGAATGGGACAACAGTAGCAGGGGGTATCCAGCGATGTATAATGGCATGTTGAGTACATGGATGATCAGTGGTATGCAGGGGCATATGGCACTGCAGAACAGGGCCTTGCAATGTTTCCTCCAAGGAGACTCATGGACGGAGACACCAGACATACCTTTGGGTGTAGTTCACCCAGGATCGACAGGGACACAAATGAGCGATACTTGATGGTATCCGTGGGGACTCACACACCTGATCCTCTTCTACATCACTTATGGGCACAATCGATTTGGTTGTTGTCCTTTGGCACTCTGGGCATTAGCAGTGGGGGACAAGGAGCCCACCCGAGATATTTAGATGATACCCAGTGCACTAGGTGTAATATCCCAAACGGGAAATAGACAGCAATAGAAAGCAACATAAACAAAAACTATAACAAATAGAAGCATACACAAAAAACACTGCAAATAAACTAGAACAACTGAGCCATTTTACTGTATTTTCTGAAATGAGGAACAAGTACAAAGAGTGCTCAGAATGATAGCACCTTGGCCTTCTCTAGGCAGGCTGAAATGATCTCTCCTTGCTCTATCAGAAACTCTGCTCAATCTCTGCTCCTCCTCTACGCAGTCCTACTGGAAATGGTGGTGTTGGCTAGAAAGGGACTGCGAGATGGGGTTGCTCTGCTGCTCAAAAAATTCTGAAACTCGGACACTGGTCTCTCCAAAAACCCAGAATAACCCGCGAAGGAATTTCGGAAAGGCTGACTCCAGAAATTCACCCTCTTGGGATGACTAAGCACTCTTGCTGGGTATGCTGGCTTCTGTGATGAAAATGATGAAAGAAAGGCCTCTAACTATCCAAGGAATTCAAATATTGAAGGGTTGATCCCCTCACAAACCTCTGGATTGAAATCTCACAAAGTTCCTCCTCTCCCGGAGCTGCTCTCCTTTATGACTGCGTAACCCTCTGAGAGACTGTGCTGCCCTAGAGATGACCGCGTAATCTTGTTGGCTGAAACAATGAAGTTGCTCTCAAAACTGATGGAATGGCTCCTCTCCTGAGCGGGCACTCGAAGTCCCCCGAGGACGAGGTTGGGAACTCCGATTGAAGACACGCTTGTGCTAAACAGCACTGCAGACTCAGCTAAACATCTTAACTGTGCTCTAGTCTTGACAGACAAAAAATTAGAAGATGTATGAATGATTGAGAAAGGCTGCCTCCATCCCTTTTTATGCTAGTGAACCTCCTCATTCCCTTGGGCCCACTAATGCTGCACTGTCCCTCTTGCCACGTTGTCCCCTAGCTGCGCTGTGCTTCCTATCCCACGTTGCCACTGCGCTGCCTGGCTCCACACAGCCACTACGCTGTCCTAGCTACCTCCTCTTATGCGCTGTCACATGGCCTCATGGGCCCCGCTTTGCCTTTTAATTATTCTGCCTAGTGACTTTAGGAAAGTGTTTTTATTCTAATGTTGATTTATGGTTCCCCTCACCCCTTTATTTCTTGTTGAAATTTAGAAAGGCAAAAATTAATCAAAAATTAATATTCTAATTAGTTGTCTGCTAATTAGGAATATTACAGTCCTCCTTGCCAAAATGTTGCTTGTCCTGAAGCAACTGCAAGGATGGATGCTGCAAGATCTTCTCCCCCTCTCAAGTCGCATCCTCATCTGGAAGGTTCTTCCACTTGATCAGATATTCCTTGACTGTTCTACTCCTCAGCTGTCTCTCCCTAGTGTCTAGAATTGCCTACAGTTGCAGCACCAAATGCCCCTCATCATCTGTAGGTGGGAGCTCCATAGTGGCTGTCACCTGCTGCCCCAGAGCTTTCTTCAAGCATGAGACATGGAAGATGTTATGGATCCGGCTCCCAGCTGGTAGCTCTAGCTCATATGCCACCTCACCAACTCATCTAATCATCTTGTATGGTCAATAGAAGCGGGGTTTGAGCTTCTCCGCTTCGTTCTGCTTCAACGTGGACTGTTTGTATTGCTGAAGGTAGAGGTAAACCAAATCATCTACCTCAAACTGTCTCTCTACGCAGCCTCTGTTTGCATACAACTTTTGTTGGTTCTGCGATGTGGCCAGGTTGTCCTTGAGAGCCCAGAGTATGTCTTGGCTCTCTTGGATCCAATCTTTGACCCTTGGGGTCTTGCTTGCTCCAAACATGACATCAACAAAAGTTAGAGCATGATATCCATACATAACATAAAATGGAGACATATCGATCGACATATGGAATGTCGTGTTGTAGCAGTATTCCCCCAAGTAGAGCCAACACAACCATGCCTTTCGCTGCCCCGAGACATAGTTTCTCAAGTAGCTCTCCAACCACTTGTTCACTATTTCTGTTTGCCCATCCGTCTGTAGGTGATAACTGGTACTGGGTGTCAACTTGGTACCCACCAGACGAAACAACTCCTGCCAAAATCTGCCCATGAACTGGCTGTCCCGACCACTGACTATGGTATTTGGGAGACCATGGAGCCTGAAAATATCCCTAAAGAACAACTTGGCCACCTGTGAAGCAGTATATCGTGCAGAGATGGTGAAAAAGTGTGCATACTTTGTCAGTCGATCCACAACTACAAAGATGCAATCCTTGCCCTGCACCATGGGCAACCTTGTGATAAAATCCATGGAGATGCTCTCCCATTTCCCCTCTGGAATGGGAAGTGACTTTAGCAAGCCTGCAGGATGACTCAACTCTCCTTTATTCCTCTAAAAAACTTTGCACTCCCTGACATACCGGAGTACGTCCTCCTTGAGGCCCGTCCATGAAAATCTCTCCCTTATGGCCCTGTAAATCTTGGTGAATTCCTAAGGACCCGAAATAAGTGAGTCGTGGGCTGCACGCAAGATCGCAACCCTGTGATAAAATCCATGGAGATGCTCTCCCATTTCCCCTCTAGAATGAGAAGTGACTTTAGCAAGCCTGCAGGATGACTCAACTCTCCTTTATTCCTCTAAAAAACTTTGCACTCCCTAACATGTCGGAGTATGTCCTCCTTGAGGCTCGTCCATGAGAACCTCTCCCATATGGCCCTGTAAATCTTGGTGAATTCTTGAGGACCCGAAATAAGTGAGTCGTGGGCTGCACGCAAGATCTTCTCCCTGAGTCGGCAGTTACTTGTCAAGAAAATCCTATCCCGGTAATAGATGACCTCATCCATCACCCGATACTTGTCATCTGTCACCTGCCCATCTAGCACCTCACAAGCAAAACGGTCCTTGGAATACTCCACCAACAACTAGGCTCTCCAATTTGCGTCAAGGCTCATCAAAGACAACATTGCTAGCCTCCGTGACAGGGCATCTGCCACCACATTGTTCTTCCCCTTGACATACTCGATGTCAAATTCATAGGCCTGGATTTTGCTGACCAATTTATGTTGTCTCTCTTGCAACTGTTTCTGCTCAAGAAAAAACCGGACACCATTGTAGTCAGTCCTCACCTGAAATTTGTTACGCACCAGGTACTGCCGGAACTTGGCCAATGCATGGATGATGGCCAGCATCTCTTTGTCGTATATCGGGAACAGTCTCTCATGCGACAGTAGCTTTTGGCTCTCGAAAGTGATAGGATGACCCCCTTGCATCAGAACTGCTCCTACCCCCTCTCTTGAAGCATCACACTCCAGCACAAAGGGCTGCGCGAAATCCGGCAATGCCAATACTGGACAACTGCTCATCACCTCCTTGAGCCTATCGAAGGCCCTTTGCGCAACATTAGTCCATCCAAAAGCCTCCTTCTTGGTGAGGTCCGTGAGGGGTGTTGCAAGTTGTGAAAATCGCTTGACATACTTCCGATAGTAGGTGCAGATGCCTACAAACCCCCAAAGTTCGGTCACATTCTTCGGTGCCGGCCAATCTCGGATGGCCTGGATCTTCTTCTCATGGACTCTTACCCCGTCCACTTTGATGATATGTTCCAAGTTGAGCATCTCTGTAAGCCCAAATTCGCACTTGGATAGCTTAGCATAGAAATGCCACTCCTCCAAAATACGAAGTACAACTTCAATATGATGCAAGTGCTCCTCCCATGTGCGGCTATAGATGAGAATGTCATCGAAAATACCAACACAAACTTCCTGGAAATTGGAAGTTCCTAGGAATGAAGATGTGCAAAAAGGAAGAGATCATGAAGTGCAACCACGTGAAGAGGCAGCTATCATCCAGAAGCCAAGATGTGACTAGAATATCTCTTAGGAAGATATGTAGGCTTTGATAGAAGTCTGGTAAAGAAGAAGACCCTTGACAAGACATATTATTAGGAGATGTGTCAATCTGAGGATGTCGATGCCTACAGGAAGATGTCATGGTGAAAGATTATCACTCAGGTAACTTTTGATTTAAAAGTTCATATGTATATGTTTATTTGGATGAATTTATGCAAGGCTGGCAATCATGTGAAAGGATGTAAGATCCTTGGAGATGGTTCAAAAGAAAGTAGCATGGCAAAAAGGTGGACCAGATAATGAAGATAGATAAATCACTTTCTGGTAGTTGACATGGCTCATGGATGAAAGTGATGGATGATCTGTGCCCTATGAAGCTAAAGTTGAAGATTCCTCAATATCGAAATCCATGACGTCGGGTGCAGGAATTCTTCATGAGCAATTGGGTGTTTCACCATTGCCATTGTGGGTCCCTGGTTAAGAGGGAGCCTGGTGGCAAGTTTCTTACTTGGAAGAATCTTGGTAATTCCTAAGAATGAGCTTAGGTACATTCCTTGTATAGGAATGAGTACATTCCCTTGTGGAATAGGTCCTCCCTGGCTAAGAGGGAGAGGTAAACACATCATTTTGGTCTTCAACTAGGAAGACAAAATGGAGGATTGGGTAATCATCTGGCATCCGATACTCTTTGAGAATGAGATAGGGCATTCAAGATAAGAGTATTCGTGTACCGATATTCTTTGAGGGCTAGCTACCCAAGAGAAGAATAGTTCAAGAAGGTCATACTTTGTGAACACTATGGTGTCTATAAGTCATGTGTCTCGCCAACATTGTAGCCCATTGTCTCGTTGAGAGATGGGGCTGTTAGTCAAGGCCTTGCACTAGGATAATTCTGGTTGATATGATGCTATACAGATGCGATTACCAATCTGATTCTTCTTATGAGATTCTTCAGTTTGAAAGTGACCATGTACCTGTATGAATACCTCCCTATTAAGAGAGAGTGTTGAAAAGCGTAACTAGGATCGGTCTTCATATTGACTATGTAATTATGTATTTATGCAAAGAACAAGACAAGATTATAATATATATATTTTTGATATGCTTGACTCATGGGTTTCATGAGCAAGGTTGTAGGTCAAAGGACTTCTTCTTGATGTCCTCTAGGGATATGTCTTCTGGTCATAAATTGTATTAATTAAATGTCATACTTATGAAGTGTCAAAGTGTAATTTGTATGCCTCCAGACTGTCACATAAGCCTTGAAAATTGCACTCAAAAAATGATCAAGAACAACATTAGAAAACCCTTCAAGTCAACCTTCATTATGCAGGAAGATACTCTCTATAAGTCGGCCATCGTACACATGGACAGGTCGGCTCAAATATAAGTTGGAACAACTATTTACACCTACCTATGTTGGGCAAAAAAGAATAGAAAAATACGGATTTTCTCTACGGTTTTTATAGAGTTTAGAATGCGGATTTGTCTGCGTAATTATAGTGGTTAAATGCGGATTTAAGAACAGAATTTTGTGGATCACAGGACAGGAAATAGTGCAGATCTCGGGACTGGATATAGTGCGGGTTAAGGACAGAATGTAATGCAGATCTTTCTGATGTATAAACCGTGCTTTGAATGTGGGTCTAGCACAGAGATAAAGGCGAATACTTCTGTGATTAAGTATGGGTCTAAGACAAAGATAGATGCGTTCAAGTGCTGTCTCTAGAAACGGTATAAGTGCGGGCTCAGGAACAGAGAAAGATGCAATGTCTCTGAGACATTGTTGTGCGTTGAAGTTTGGAATAAATACAAAGTTTTCAATGTGAAGGAGTTGCGAATCCAGTGAAGTAAGACTTACCCATGGTGACGTGTGTTATCGCTTGCCGCCTACACCTACCTACAGTTAACGAGAAAAGCCTTTAACCCCACAAGATGTGGTTGGTGGCAAGGAACTCAGAGAAGGGGCTGTCACACTAATCCCGACTCTCTCTGTTTAAGCTATATCCTAGGTTAGCTGGGGGGGGGGGTGGTCCCTAAATAGAAAACTAAGTTCAAAGATGTGAGTTTCTAGGAGAGTTGTTAGAGTTAAATATATTACTTCTTAAAATTTATAAGCAAAAAGTGATATGAGCAATAACCATCAATACATAATTTAAATAAGCATAAAGCATATGAAAACCAGTGCCTTCAAAGTATTGCTCTTTGAAATGAAAATGTATTTGCGTAAATGAAGGGGCTGTCACACTAATCCCGACTCTCTCTGTTTAAGCTATATCCTAGGTTAGCTGGGGGGGGGGGTGGTCCCTAAATAGAAAACTAAGTTCAAAGATGTGAGTTTCTAGGAGAGTTGTTAGAGTTAAATATATTACTTCTTAAAATTTATAAGCAAAAAGTGATATGAGCAATAACCATCAATACATAATTTAAATAAGCATAAAGCATATGAAAACCAGTGCCTTCAAAGTATTGCTCTTTGAAATGAAAATGTATTTGCGTAAATGAAGTAAAATGCTTTCAAATGGAAAACAAAAATAATCTTAAAAAGTGAAAAAAGAAATTGTTAGCACAAGATATTGTAAATGCTTTGAAGATAAATAGATTTATGAATCAAAGCATGAGAAACTATCTTGCTCAAAAGGAAACAATTAGTGTTTTACTTTGGAGAATGTAAATGAGATGATAGAAAAACTCAAATGTTGGACTAAGGTAACAACATGCAATAAATTTGCAACACCAAATAAGAGTATTTGCCAATGAAACAAGATATATCAATCATCCATAAGCTTGATGACCATTAAAATGACAACATGCAATGAAGTTGCAAAAATAAGCAAATTTCCAAGTACCATAGAATTAAACTTGTTGCAAAATTTAAGGAATTAAAATGCTTGCATCCAAAGTGCTTCTTGAGATAATATTTGCATGTGAAACTTTAAACAATCAAGATAGCAAAAAATTTGAGAAATTTGCAAGTAAATGTGATGAGATAGTGCTCTTGCTTTATTTTATTAATTAGTTCTAAATCAAAGTTACAATTGAACTCTAATTCTCAGAGCTCACCCTCGCCCAAATATTTGGTCTCATAGTGAAGTGTCCATAGATGTAGAGGGTCCCTAAAATGTATATTCAACCAACTTAAGTTGGAGGTAAATTGTAGTGATGCTTGGGGCATGTAAGATCTAAAAGTAAATTAACATGAAAATGAAAATTCAATTTCAACTTGAAATATATTTGCTTGTCATGAAATAAAATATATTTTTACTTGATGCATCAAACTTAAGATTGTAGAGTGTGTTCAATGGTGAAGCATAAGCAAATTTGAAGTATGATTTCAAGCTAAATAAGCTCAAGTAAAGATGCTTTCATATTAAAAAAAATCTGTATTTGTTATGAAAGTAAATCCTCTTAAAACTTGTAGCAAATCAAAGTGAATAACTAGTGAAATGAATGAAATATATGGTTGTGTTAATTGACCAATTAAATGATATGCATGCAATTTAAAGAGATCAACAAATCACGCCACAAGTCCTCTCGAAAAGTGGAGAGATTGGGATGCCAATGGGTAAAACCCACACTCCCAAATTCACAAATTTGATTGGTTGTTAGAGGTAAGAGACTATGAAGCCTCCTACAAGCTCAAGGAAAATATTTACAAATGAAACATGAAGTCTTAGACTTATCCTTGATGAGAAATTTCTGCAATATAAAGACTCAATAAAAATCAAATTTTTACAAGTGAAGAAGAGAGGCTAAACCTCCTCAATGCTCATGGCCAAGAGAGAGAGAAGAAACCACAAAAGGAACTCGACCTTCCTCAAGGAAGCTCCTTAACTCCCCACGACCAAAGGAAAAAGTGAGAGTCCTCGTTTGATATTGTAATATCCCGTTTCGGGGATATCTCAAAAACACGACAAACTCCAACCAGAGATGGACTGGGAGAGTGTTTACCAGATATGCCGCCTCTGAAAAGAGGATGAAATCTGGAGGCTACCTGGCTCTTTCCAGACTCTGTCTAAGAGTATGAGATAAACACACCAAGTGGTATAGAACTAGAATGCTCAAGAATATATAAAAATAACAGTGCAGCAGACATATAATAGCATAGAAAGAATATACGGCAACTCATCCAGAAATATAGAGAGGAAATGCTAAGCCATTTTATTAAACTGAGAAATATAATGAAGTACAATGGTGATCAGAGTGATGGCACCTAAACTTGCTCAAGGCAAGAGAAGAAATACTGCGAAAGGTTGCAGAGTAACTCTAAGGCTGCGTCCCGGTACAAGGCAAAAGCTAGTGTGGTGCTACTCTAGAAATGAACTAATAACTAGGGGAAATTTGCTCACTTACGGAATGAGCTGAAAAATGCGGAATCTTTACGTACTCACCAATCCAATGACACCCGGAAACCATGTAAAATGAAACAAAACTCCGAAAAACACCCCCTTGGGGAATTACGCTGGCCTCCAAGGCTCTGCGCAGAGGCTAAATGAGAATGACAGAACTACCGCCTCAAACTCCACCAAAATCCTCCCAAAGGCAAAGGTTGATCCTCTGCTCAAAATCTCGGCTCAATCTTCTGCAAAAACCCTGATCCGGAACACCTCCTAGATGGACTGCGTCCTCCCTTCTCAGTGACAGCGCAGTCTCTAGGAATGCCCAGCTCCACAACAAACCCAAACACCAAAACCTCTCACAAAATGCTGAAGAAATAACCTTGCTTGAGCAGGCACTCGAAGTCCCCCGGGGCTAAGGGCGAGATCTTCGACCGGAGACACTCAATGCACTAAATAGTGCTGCAGACAGGCTAAACAGCTAGCGTGCTCAAGAAGTCAGAACGACTAGCTCAATATCATCAACAACAGAATGAATCAAATGAGAAGGCTACTCCCTCTTTTATAACATTGGCCTTCCTCCAACCCTAAGGCTCATCTCCTCAACGTAGCCTCCCTCTCTTGCCACGTGCTCATCCTCATCTACGCAATAGATTCTAGAGCATACGTAGGCCCCCCTCTCTACGTGGTGCTTGGCCCCCCTTGGCTCCCCTTTAAGTTACAACGTTGTGCTACTAGGAGGGTGTTTTATTCCACTTAAGTGAGTTAGACGCTCTTCACTCACTTTTTATTTATTAATAAACTATAGACGGCAAAACTGAACAAAATCGAATATTCCAATTAGTTGTCGCTAATTAGGAATATTACAGTCTCCCCCGGCAAAATGTTGCTTGTCCTCAAGCAACTGAAGTGATGGATGCTGCAAAATCTTCTCACTCTCCCAAGTGGCATCCTCATCCGGCAAATTCTTCCACCTCACCAAGAATTCCCGGACTGTCCTGCTCCATAGCTGCCTCTCCCTAGTATCAATAATAGCCTCTAGCTGCAGCACCGAATGCCCCTCATCATCCGTGGGTGGTAGCTCCTCTGTCACTGTCACCTGCTGCCCCAGCGCCCTCTTCAAGCATGATACATGAAAAACGTTGTGGATCCTGCTGCCTTGGGGCAGCTCCAACTCATACGCAACCTGTCCAATCCTACGTATCACCCTGTATGGCCCATAAAAGCGGGGCTTGAGCTTCTCAGCTCCTTTCTGCTTCAGCGACGACTGTCGGTATGGCTGTAGTCGTAGGTAGACCAAGTCCCCTACCTCAAACTGTCTCTCCACCCGACCTCTGTCGGCATACAGCTTCTGTTGGTTTTGTGTTGTAGCCATATTATCCTTGAAAGCTCAGAGAATGTCCTAACTCTCTTGGATCCAAATCTTGGCTCTAAGAGCCTTGCTAGCACCGAACATCACATCGGCAAAAGATAAGGAATGATACCCATACAAAGCATAAAATGGTGACATACCAATGGACATGTGATGTGTCGTGTTGTGCTGTTGTAGAAATTTCCTGTTTCCCACCCCGGTTTTCAGTTTCACCTTATTTCTCCAAATAGTTAAATGCCCTTTCCCATATCTTTACATTCAACAAACTGGAAAATAAATTTTTGCTGAAAACACAAATTCTGGAAAATTTACAGAATGCTGGAAAATGCAGAAATAAAAATCAGCAAGCTCAAAATAGTCATTCACACATTTTAACACAGATATTTTTGGTCAACATGACCCTGGAAAAACCCCCTACAACTCTTGGGGAAAACCAGTTTGAGAGCTCCTTCTTATTTCTGAAAAATGCTTTTTACAGTGAGAGAAATATTCAGAAAAATCAACAAGTAAACTTTTACAACTTATCTCGTTTTCCGTGCTTAACCACCGCCTCGGAAAATGTGCAGACAGTAAAACTGAACCAGCAATAAATGCTGTGCGTATTTCCTTGAAAAACGTGCCCAGAAATTACAACGTTAATTTTTGCTGTACGGCCTCCTCTTTTTGCGTGCAAAACAACAATAAATGTTGTTGTACGACCTCCTTGGAATGCGTGCAGCTGTATTAAATGCTGCTGTACAGAAATCTGCCTCGATTTTTGTGCCAGCAATCAGCTACAGGCTGTACGGCCTGTCTAGAAAAGCGTGCAGCAAAAACAGCAACTTCTCCCTCGAAATCTGTGCCCAGAAAATAGTACGGCTGCCTTGGAAAACGTGCCACAAGCTGCTGTACGGATTCTGCCTTGGAAATCGTGCCAAATCTGCCTTGAACTGTGTGCAAACTCTGCTGTACCGTCTTGCTGAAATATTGCCTTGGAATGTGTGCCAAGCTGCTGCCTCCTTCTCCTCACTGCCCAGAAATCTCCCTTGCTCTCTTGCTCTCCTTCTCCCAATCTGCTCATGAAAGAATGAATGACCTTTTCCTCCTTTTCCTCCTTTAACCTAACCCTAAGTGACTTTTTGGGAATCCCTAAATCCAATGGCTGAAATAGATTGAGATCTAGGGCTGAGATTAAATGCTCATTTAAATCTCACTTTCTATTTTTTTAATTCACCCCACTTTAATAAAGACCCACTTAGTCATTTATTTCCAAAGTCACTTTTCCTTTCTAATTTGACATTGACTTTATTAAAGTCACTTTAAAATTAGACTTTAGTAACTTTATCACATAAAGTCACTTTTAAATTAGATTTGACTTTATAAAAAATATAAAGTCACTTTAGGAGAAAAATTAAATTCTTTTGGACACTTTTCCCTAGGCCAAAGATCAAAGCCTTAGGGAACCACCTGTCCTCCGGTAACCAAATTTCAACGGTAGCCAGTACTCCCCCAGAGGCAACCACTTCAGCCATGCTCGCTACTGCCCACTGACATAGTTACGCAAGTAGCCCTCCAGCCACTTGTTAACTATCTCCGTCTGTCCATCCATCTGTGGGTGATAACTGGTACTCGGTGTCAACTCCATCCCCACTAACCGGAAGAGCTCCTGCGAAAATCCGCCCATGAAGCGGTTGTCCCTGTCACTGATGATGGTCTTAGGAAGACCATGCAGCCTAAAAACCTCTCTGAAGAACAGCTCGGCCACCTGTGTTGATGTGTAATGCGCGGATATGTCAAAAAAGTGCACATACTTTGTCAGCCGATCAACGACGACAAAGATACAATCTTTGCCCTGCACCATGGGAAACCCTATGATGAAGTCCATCGAGAGACTCTCCCATTTCCCCTCCGGAATGGGAAGAGGCTGCAACAATCGTGCGTGATGGCTCATCTCCCCCTTGTTCCTCTGAAAAACATCGCACTCCTTGATGTGCTGGAGGACGTCCTCCTTGAGGCCCTTCCATGAGAACCTCTCTCTAATGGCCCTGTAGGTTTTGGTAAACCCCTGGTGGCCTGCCAATGGAGAATCATGTGATGTCTGGAGTATATTCTTCTTAAGCTGAGATCCCTCAGTCAAGAAGATCCTGTCCCTGTAGTAGATGATCTCATCGACCACCCGGTACCTGTCATCTGCCACCTGTCCATCCAGAACCTCACATGCAAATATGTCATTGGAGTACTCCACTAATAGTCGAGCCCTCCAATCTGTATCCAAGCTCATAAGAGATAATGTGGCTGGTCTACGTGAAAGGGCATCTGCTACCACGTTATTCTTACCCTTGACATACTCAATGTCAAAGTCATATGCTTGGATCTTACTGATCCACTTCTGTTGCCTCTCCTGTAGCTGCTTCTGCTCCAAAAAGAACCTGAGGCTGTTGTGATCAGTCCTCACCCTGAACCTATTCCCTACCAAATACTGCCGGAATTTGGCCAAGGCATGCATAATGGCCAACATCTCCTTGTCGTATATAGAATACAACCTCTCGTGCGGAAGGAGCTTCCGACTCTCAAAGGCTATAGGGTGTCCCCCCCGCATCAATACTGCACCGATCCCCTCTCCCGACGCATCACACTCCAAGACAAATGGTTGCGTAAAATCCGGCAATGCAAGCACTGGGCAGCTACTTATCACCTCCTTGAGCCTATCGAAGGCTCGCTGCGCTGTATCCGACCAACTGAATACCCCCTTCTTCGTCAGATCTGTAAGGGGTGCAGCCAGCTGTGAGAAACCTTTGATGAACTTCCTGTAATAAGTACATATGCCAATGAACCCTCGAAGTTCTGTCACGTTCCTCGGCTCCGGCCAATCCCTGATGGCCCTAATCTTCTCCTCATGGACTCTCACTCTGTCCACTCCAATAATGTGACCCAAATACAACATCTCCGTCATCCCAAACTCACACTTGGAGAGCTTAGCATAGAGCTGTTTCTCTTCCAAGATATGTAGCACTGCCTCTATATGATGGAGATGCTCCTCCCAAGTCCTGCTATATATGAGTATGTCATCAAAGAAGACCAATACAAACTTCCTTAGATGACTGCGGAAGATATGGTTCATGTAAGACTGAAAAGTGGTTGGTGCATTGGTTAGCCCAAAAGGCATAACCAAAAACTCAAAATGCCCATAATGACACCTGAAGGCGGTCTTGGGAATGTCCTGTTCCCTCACGCGAATCTGATGGTACCCTGATCTCAAATCAATCTTCGAGAAGAACTTGGCTCCTCTCAGCTCATCCATCAACTCATCGATCTTGGGTATAGGATACCTGTTCTTCAGGGTCTTCTTGTTCAAGGCCTTGTAGTCAATGCACATCCTCAAGGTGCCGTCTTTCTTCTTCACCAACACCACGGAAGAAGCAAACAGAATCGTGCTCAATTTGATGTGCCCAAGAGCCAGCAACTCCTGGATGGCCCGCTCAATCTCATCCCGATAGGCTTTGGGATGCCTATAGGGGGTAGTGATCACCGCCTGAATACCCTGCTCAAGCTCAATGGTGTGCTCAAACCCTCGGTCCAGTGGCCGACCTGGTGGTATATCCCCAAACACTGCATCATACCTATCAAGGATGGCCTGTATATCCGGATGAACTGCTCGACCGGTGGTCTCTGCCTCTGATGCCCGCAACTCAACCACCCACTCTATGTCTCCCTTTCGGAAATCTGCCTCCATCCGGTGTGCCGAAACTGTCTGAGGTGGGTAAGTGTGCATCCCGCGGATCTTCTCATGCTTCCTGGTCTTCTTATCATCCCACTCCATCTCTAAGGCCTCCTAATCCGTGGTGACCTTCCCCAGAGTAATCAACCACTGAACACCCAATACCACATTGGTATCTGGTATGTTGACCACGAAAAAGTGATCGGTCACGGTGTAGGTACCCATCGTCACTGCCAACTCTGGAACATACCGGGCACACTGCATCGTCTGGGATCTTGGGACCAAAACTGAAAATCCGTCAAAGCTCTCGGTCTGTATACCTCTCCGCTCGACCATCTATGCATCCATGAAGTTGTGGGTTGCCCCACTGTCAACCAAAACTGACACTCGCTGGCCACGTACTGTCCCTCGTACGCGCAGCGTCAAATACTTGGGAACTCCTCGCAAGGCTGCAAGGGTCCCTCCTGTGGGTGCAAAAGCTGCACCTCCTGTCCCTGGAGGTGGAGGTGGCAACTGATCCTGGGCCGTCTGACTATCTCCTACCTCCTCATCCTCTTCCCCGCTATCATCGGAGAAGACCTCAATGAAGTGTGCTTTGCCAGCAGCACACCTATGCCCTGGTGCCCACGGCTCCTGACAAGTGAAGCACAGCCGCTTCTTCCTCAGCTCCCTCCTGGCATCATCATCTATCTATGCCCGTCTTGGATTCCCCTTTGGAGGTGGAACCCTCACATCTTTCCCCTTGGACTGGAAACCCTGTCTCTGGGGGTAAGGTGTACGAGTCCTGGGCAATGCATCCTGTAAATCCCGCGTCCTGCTGATAGCATCCTGGAGTGTAGCTGGTCTAGTAGATCTCACTAAACCCCAAAGTGGCTCTGCTAACCCCTCCACAAACATATAGATCATCCGTGCTGCGGATAGATCTGGCACCATCACTGAAACCCTCAAGAAATCTGCAATGTATGTCTCTGGGCTCCCAGTCTGCTTGAGCCTCGTCAGCTCAACAAAGTGTTGTTCCGGATCTCTCTGGTCAAATCCCTCCATCAATCTCCTGGTAAACTCGGCATACGTTGTCACTGTAGAATGTCCGAGTGTGACCATCCCATGGAACCACCAGTCCTGGGCCTCACCATCCAAATGTAATGTCGCCACTTTGATGGCCTCCGTCTCCGACATCTGGTTAAGCTGGAAATAGATGTCCAGCTTCTCCACCCAATACTTTTCCAAACTATTTGATGAGCCATTAAGCGTAGGCAAATGGAATCTACTAGATGTGCGGTGGGTATCTCCATCATGATAATGTCAGTTCCCTCTATGATGGTCGCAGGTCTACTGTCCCGCTGGAGCTGAACAAAATCCCGGAATGAGAGAGCATCCTTGAACTCCTGCCCATAGGCCTGATACTCTGCAAAATACTCACCCATGTGTCCGGGCTCTGCCTCCTGCTGGACTCCTGCCCCTGTGTCTGCTCCCAAGAAAGTGGGCATGGTAGAGCGGGTAGGTGCACGTGAAGCCATTGGCTAAGGAGTATCACGCTGAGCAACACCATGCTCCGGCAAATGATGGGATGTACTCGATCCCTCTCCTACTTGGAAAACTCATGGGGTCTCACGCTGTCTAGCCTCTACAGCAGTGAATCTTTGACCCATCACCTCAATCTGTCTAACTAAATCCTGCACCGATTTGAGGAGTGCCTCCCCAAACTGTTTGGCCTCTGTGTCATCTACAATCGACCCTCTCTGCTCTGAATCTAATACAAGCTCTTCCTGCTCTGCGTCTGTCACAAGCTCTCTCTCCTGCTCTATGTCCACTACCCAAACACAATCTCCCTCTCCGTAGGTGTTCTCCAACCTACGCTCATGGTCTCTGTACTTCCGGCCTCTGTAACAAATATATGGTCTCTTCCCCAGTGTCATAGACCACAAGCTGAGCCAGAACTATGCTCTTATACCACTGAAATATCCCGTTTTGGGGATATCTCTAAAACACGACAAACTCCAACCAGAGATGGACTGGGAGGGCATTTATCGGATATTCCGCCTCTGAAAAGAGGACAAGATCCGGAGGCTACCTGGCCCTTTCCAGACTCTGTCTAAGAGTGAAAGATAAACACACCAAGTGGTATAGAACTATAATGCTCAAGAATATATAAAAATAACAGTGTAGCAAACATATAATAGCATAGAAAGAATGTATGGCAACTCATTCAGAAATATAGAGAGGAAATGCTAAGCCATTTTATTAAAATGAGAAATATAATGAAGTACAATAGGTGATTAGAGTGATGGCACCTAAACTTGCTCGAGGCAAGAGAAGAAATACTTTCAAAAATACACCGTAAAGGGTCGTTTCTCTCGAACCTAAGGCCCCCCACCACGTAGTGTTCACCGTGTAAATAAGGAATGAACTGAAGACTAGGGGTTGTTCCCCTTGCCGGAATGAGCTGAAAATCTGGAAATCTCCTCTACTCACCAATCCCGACAAAACCCAGAAACCATATCAAAAATGGCCGACCTCCGAAAAACACCCCCTTGGGGAATTACGTTGGCCTCCAAGGCTCTGCGCAGAGGCTAAATGAGAATGACTAAAACACTGCCTCAAACTCCACCAAAATCCTCCCACAGGCAAAGGCTGATCCTCTGCTCAAAATCTCGGCTCAATCTCCTGTAGAAATCCCGATCCGAAGCACCTCCAAGATGGACTGCGTCCTGCCTCTCAGTGACTGCGCAGTCTCTACGAAAGCCCAGCTCCGCAACAAACCCAAACACCAAAACCTCTCACAAAACACTGAAGAAATAACCTTGCCCGAGCAGGCACTCGAAGTCCCCCGGGGCTAAGGGCGAGATCTCCGACCGGAGACACTCAATGCACTAAACAGTGTTGCAGACAGGCTAAACAGCCAGCGTGCTCAAGAAGTCAAAACGACCAGCTCAATATCATCAACAACAGAATGAATCAAATGAGAAGGCTCCTCCCTCTTTTATAACATTGGCCTTCCTCCAACCCTAAGGCCCATCTCCTCAACGTAGCCTCTCTCTCTTGCCATGTGCCCATCCTCATCTGCGCAGTAGCTTCTAGAGCATACGTGGGCCCTCCTCTGCGTGGTGCTTGGTCCCCCTTGGCTCCCCTTTAAGTCACAACGTTGTGCTACTAGGGAGGGTGTTTTGTTCTACTTAAGTGAGTTAGACCCTCTTCACTCACTTTTTATTTATTAATAAACTATAGACGGCAAAATTGAACAAAATCGAATATTCCAATTAGCTGTCGCTAATTAGGAATATTACAGACATTAGAGCTCAAAGGTCCTATAACAATTTGTTAGTAGTTTCTTGAAGGTAAATTCCACAAGTTGCTACAAGAAAACAAGTTAGAAAAAAAAGACTACAAAAAACCAACCAAGTGTTAGACAAAGAAAATCACAAAATATTGCACAATAATCTACAAAAGGCTAAGCCAAAGAGGATGAGTAAACTCTCATATTTTTCTAGCCATGCTTAAGCTCTTTAAATAGCAAAATATGATCTAATGAAGAACAATGAAAAGTAAAATATTTTTAAATGATTGCATGCATACAAACTATATCCAAATGAATCCCTGCAAGACACTTTTTCGTAAGATAAACTATGAAAATTCAAATAACAAATGAGAGTTCCTTTGAAGGTGCTTCAAGAGTGGGTTGGTCTCCCAAAGACTTCCCCTCACGCTTGATCCAAAAAGAATTCTTCTACAATACTCAAGTCACACATTAGTCCATGTAGATTTAGATAAGCAAACAATGAATTGAAACTTCTAGAAATTTATTTGAAAATAAACTAGAACTTTCAACCTCTAGAGCCTACTTTCAAATCAAATGCTAATACAAGATAGCTGTGTACTAGCAAATTCACAAGAATAAATGGAACATGAAATAACTCAAAGCATAGAAAAGATTATACCAATAGCTTCAAATGCACCATGCTCCAAAGGAAGAACACCCATATATGGACCCCCAAAGTCTTTTTATTGATATTCTTGAAAAGTGTACAAAGTAGCAGCGCTTCCGCAAGCACAATCGCTCGTATCCAATGATACAATATCAGAGCCCATGGCTCCATTATATAGAAATTTGAGAGTAAATCCCAATGAAGATTCAAATGCCAAGTGGTGAGAGGGAGGAGATCTCAAGGAAAATTCGAATTTGATAAGTGGAGCTCCATTGCCAAGTGTAAAAATTGAATTCTGGCAAGTGGACATTATTTTCTTCTTCCCTTATGCGCCAAATTCGAATTTTATGATGGAATGACAAGTGTATATGGTTGGTAACCTCTGAAACCGGATTCATCCCCCCAGGGCCCAAGAATCTTGAATCTTACATGTTGGATATGATACTATGGGATTCGTACCCGATTCACTGGGTTTATCCGTATCTGTATAGGGTACGGCGAATCCTGACCGTACCCTATACGGATACGGCCAAATCCCATACAGTCGGATTCGCGCGGTCAAGAAGTGCGATATTCTGTTATAAAAAAGGGATTTCTCTCATTCTTTCTCACTGATTTTTGTTTGTGAAGTGAGCAAGGAGAAAGGGTTAGCAAGGAGAAAGAGAGTTTTTTCAAAGAGATTCGAGCATCCGGTAAGTGCACTGCCCCTCTATATTTTGCATTTAGTTTGCTGTTAGTGTTTGCATGTGCATATGTTTTATATATTTGGTCATTTTTGTTTATTTTTTACAGTATTCATGGCTCAATCAAAGGCAGCAAGGCAGGGGCAAAGAAAGGGGAAGAATGTCCCCATTGGAGATGCCCCTCCTGTCCTTGTTTCATCAGGGTCTGCAAGTATTCCATCTATTGGAAGTGGGGTTGCAACAACAACTTCAAATGTGCAGGGAAAATAAACAAATGACCCCAAATACCCATTGTGGAAATATGTGACAAGAGAGTGAGGGGCAGGCAAAAAGGGAAAGGGAGGGGGAAATTGTTGATGGAAATGCAATATATGCGACGACCATTTCACCTCCACATATTTCCGTGTGAAAGCTCATTTGTTGGGTTTTCCAGGTTGTGGCATAAATGTTGTACAACAATTGACTTGCCACAGAGGAAGGAATTGGAGAAAGAGGTATTTGTTGGTGCGGTAACTGTGGCATCAAAATCAAAACAAAACAAGAATGATGAGCCCCTTCCATTCTTAAGGAAAAACAGCAACAAGTTCCCTTTTGAGAGTTTTAGTAGGGGGCAATCAACAAAGAGAAAGGCAACTGCAGTTGGTCCAATGGACAAGATTTTTCAAAAAGAGAAGAGGGAAGAGCTTGACACCATTGCATTTTTTTTCTATCAGAACTTCATATCCTTTAATGTTGCACGGTCACCTCTATTTATTGAGATGTGTCGAGCTCTTAGTCATGGGGCTCCATCAGGGTATGTGCTTCCTGGGTCAGAGAAGCTCAGAATGACATTGTTGACAAAGGCAAAGAAGAGGTGGACAAAATGCTTGAGCCTATTAAATCAACATGGCCAACATCTGGGGTTAGCATTGTTTCTGATGGATGGACAGATCCAACACGCAACCCACTCATCAACTTCATGGTGTCATCCTTGAATGGTCCAGTTTCCTTGAAAGCAGTGGATGCACTTGGACAGTACAAGGATGCACAATATATGGGTGAGTTATTTATTAAAATTATTGAAGATATAGGTGTCGATTCTTGTGTGCAAATCATTATAGATAATGCACCTGTTTGTAAGGCTGCTGGCATGATTGTGGAAGCAAAATATCCACAAATATTTTGGACACCTTGCATTTTCCATTCATTGACCTTGGTACTGAAATCTATTGCCTCTGATGTGCTTTGGATTGGAGCCATTATTGAGGATGCACGGCATATCCGCAACTTTGTACAAAACCATACAAATGCCCTCACTATCTACAAGGAGTACAATAATCTATCATTGTTGAAGATTGCGGATACACGGTTTGCCTCTTCATTCATCATGTTGAAGAGGTTGAGGGAGGTCAAGACCGCTCTTGGGGCCATGGTTATTTCAGAGTTTTGGTCTTTTTGGAGAAAGACGGATCAAGCAGCCTCAAAGAAAGTGAAGGACACAGTGTTGGATGATATCTGGTGGGAGAAGGTAGATCTAGTTATTTAGATCATGGAGCCTATCATTTCCTTGCTTCGATTTGCAGATACAGACCAACCCATCCTAGGAGAGGTTTATGAGGGATGGGATTCCATGATTGAGTCTGTGAGGACCATTGTTTTACAGAGTCAGTGCCCAGAGTATGAGACATCACCAAAGGCCTTCTTCACCAGCATACAGGATATTCTTGTCAACAGATGGGACAAGAATTGCACACCTTTACATTGTTTGGCTCACTCCTTGAACCCAAAATACTACAACCATGAGTGGCTGAATGGTGGACCTTCTCGCAAATTCCTTCTTCACATGGATGGTGAAATCTCACAGGGGAGGAAAGATGCATTCAGGAGGATTTTTCAGGAGAGGGCATCCCTTGATGAGGTGGAGGATGCCTTTGCAGAGTTTTCCATTGGCACTGGGTGATTTGCAGGCTATGATGTGATTCGAGACAGGGGGGCTAAGAAGCCCTATTCTTGGTGGGCAACTCATGGGGCAACAAGCCCTCCTCTACAGCAGTTAGCCATGAGGCTCCTCTCTTAGGTGACTTCATCCTCTTGTTGCGAGAGGAATTGGAGCACATATGGGAATTTGTATAGTGTGAAGAAGAGCAGGCTTGAGCAGTCCAGGGCAGAGACAATGGTGTATGTGCACACCAACCTTCATCTCATCTACAGGCAGAGGGAGGATTGGTTGAAGGGAAAGACAAAGATGTGGGATGTCTTTCCTGATGATATGGGTCTGGACAACAGTGTTGAGTTGGCATTGGCCAACTTGGATCTCAATGCGCTAGTGCTAGAGCCTGTCACATTTGCTGATGGAGTAGAGGCGTCATCCTCCACACCAGCAGATGCAGAGATGACAGAGGAGGAGGATGCATCAGAGCCAGAGGAGAGCAGTGGTGAGCATGATGATCGGGATGAGGACAGTGATGCTGATTATGATGATGAGGATTGATGACTCATTGACTCTGACTCATTGAGGCTTCAGGCTTGTAGTCTTGTAGACTGTAGTTTTTTTGTATTTTCTATTTCTATTTGCCATTGGCAGTGTACTTATGTAACACATTTTTATTCTTATGACTTAATGAGAAAACTACAATATCTTACTATCTTGTCTTTCTGAGTAAATTTGACAATTGTATGATGTATCAATGTATCAAATTTCAATGTATCATGTATGAGTATCTAAGATCTTAAATCTATGTTTGAATCAATGAATTTGTATGAATGTGTAAAAAATATCTAATTTTTAATATATTAATATATATATTTTTAATAAAATAATATATAACGTATCGTATCCTGGAGGTGTCCTGTTCCGGGGGTCACCGTATCCCGAATCCGATTCTCAAATCCTCGTATCCATTGAATCCTGAATCCCCGTATCAGGTGACTTAGTTGGTAACCCATGTGGGGTCAATTTTCCACAAAAATCTCCACCAAATATTCTCCCAAATCCTCCTAAATATGCACTGACTTCACAAATTCGAATTTTCAAGTAAGCAGCGCTCATTTAATGCCGAAAATTCATTTTTATTTGAGCACATGTCTTTTCCTTGATTTTAGGAGTCCACAACACCTTAGGACTTCACTTTAACTCCTTCATAATTTTCCACCTCATTTCCACCTCATTTTGGATGTGTGGATATTTATTTTTCTCTATTTATTTAATTTCTAGCTTAATTAATTGCCAAATTTCCCACTAAACTTAGGAAAAGTGGGTTTTGAGGGTTGAAAACACATTTTTAACCCCGCGAAGTGTGTCATAGTAGAAAGTTGAGGATGAGAGGTGTAATTTTGATTACTCATACCCCATACAACTTCTCTAGACAACACTTATTACAATTCAATTACAATTTTTATTGCAATTTTTGACTCGCGGGAAATCTAAAAAATTAAAAATCACTACCTAGACCTTACCAAATTCCACGAAATTTTTTGTGTGATCTAGTATGGTAATATACATTGACTCTCACACTAGGAATCACCATCAAGTCGTACTCCGGCTTTGGGGTAAAATTGGAGGAAAAAGATCAATTAATTATTAACTCCTGGTAGGGAGATGTTAATTAACCAAGCAAAAAAAATCTCCCAGAGTAATACTCACTTGTTGGCAAGGTACCGGGCTACCTAGGCCTGTTACAGACTCAATACTGACTCAAAACTCATCATTACTAGCATCACTTATTAAAATTCCCCATAGGGCATGGAATTTGGGTACAAGAGAAAGATGATGAGAAGTAAAAGTAGAGCTTAAAAACTCTGTTGAACTGATGATATTTGATGGTACATGTGTCCTCTGGTTCATCCTTGGGCATGGAGTGTTCTCATTATCATCAGGTGCCACTCCAGTGGTCAACAATGTGCACTCAAAAGTTCAAGAATAGAAGGAAGGTAAATCTGTGATTTACAGAGTTCTCTAAGGTTGGTGCACATCAGTGTAAGTTGGTGCAAGAATGAAGGATCAATGTTGGAGGCAGTCAAAGAAGCAGTGTCAAGGTCTTGGAGGCATTCATAGGTCAAGGGTTTGAGTCTTGGTCATGGTACTTGTCAGTTGAAGATCTATAAGAAGAATTCCTTACGGGTTTTCCTCTCCAAGAGGGAGAGGTTTTTCCCTAGCTCAAGGAGCCTAACTTTGTGTCTCTTGTATTTTGGTAATTGACTTGATGAAAGACTAAATACGTTAAGAAGATAAAACATAAGTAATAGAAGTAAGCTGACAAGTAATTATCAAGGAAGAGAATTTGAATTAATCTCCGGCCCTCTAAATTCTCAACACCAGGGAACCTAGTGCACAATATATTTCATGCATCTAGTCTGAAGAGGGCCTTGGGACAACAGGTTACAACAACTACCGAGCTACCCCCTATGGATGATGAGGGGCACTTGGTAGTACAACCGGAGGCCATTCTGGACTCCAGGGAGAGGCACTTGAGGAACAGGGTGATCAAGGAATTCTTGATCAGATGGAGAAATCTACCGGATGAGGATGCCACATGGGAGGGGGAGACAATCCTCCAGCAGCCATCACTACAGTTGTTTGAAGACAAACAACATCTTGGCGGGGAGGACTGTAATATTCCTAATTAGTAATTTTGCTAATTAGAATATTAATTTTTGATATTTTGCTAACTATTACGTTTTGATTATGAGGATGTGGGTTTGGGGGCCCACAATTAGACCTAGGAAACTATAGAGATCAAAACATTAGGCCAAGGCAAATATTGCGGCTGTAGTGGAGGATGGGGGCCCAATGAGGAGAGACTGTGTCCCACATGTGGCAGCGCAGTTCCTTGGTACGAGCTAGAGGCAATGCAGTTTTGAGGTGGGGCCCAAGGGAACGTTAGGAAGGCTTGGACAAAAGGAAGCAAGCTGCTCATTTTGGTAATTCATTCATCTATTTCGAACTTGTCTATACAAAGCATGCTTGAGCAGTGAGCCAAGTCTGCATGTGTTGTTTAGCACACGGGTGTCTTCGAGCGGAGATCCCAGCCTTTGCTTCGGTGGACTTCGAGTGCCACCGCGAGGGAGGTGTTCTGCCATAGTCGATTCAGCCCAGCAGTAGAGAGCTTCATCCACAGCGCAGTCAGCCCAGCAGCAACGCAATGGTATCACTAGCAACGCAGAGACTGCGCAGTACCTAAAGGAGGACACTCTGGGAGTTGAGTGAGAGGAGTTTTTGCATGAGTTTTGGTGGGGAGACTTAGACCTTCCTTACAGGGATTTTCTGGGCATTTTGGTGGCTTTCAGCAGCAGAATTTCCAGGAGGACAGAATTGCCCAGCAGTTCAGTTAGCCAAGCCCAAGAGGGCCAATTTTTGGGTTCAAGCATTTGGCAAACCCTTTGCGAGTTGTTGTGGGTTTCTTGAGTAGATTCCAGGGTTAAATTCCCCGAATTTTTTGAGTAGTGTAGAATGCTCTAGCAGCAGATCATTCAGAGCAGCAACAACATTTTTGGACAGATTACAACGCAAAGCTTCAGCCATGCAGTGTACCAGCAGTGAAGGATTCGAACTATATTTCAAAGGGTTTTTCTAGCTTGCCTTGAGCAAGCCCATGTGCCTTCATTCCAACACCTCATTTTGTACACATTTCCTCAATTTAATAAAATGGCTCAGCGCAGTTTTGTTGGCTCAATGGTGTTTAAATTGAGTGTGTTTGTTGCTGTTTATTTTTATGTCTTTGTATGCTTGTTATTACTGTAATTTACCTTTGGGGATATTACATCATTTGGTCTAGTAGTTGTCCCTTAGGTAGCCGTCGTAGGGTCTCTGCTACATTGTGTGGCAACAGTGCCCTTTCTGAGTTTCAAAACTGGTGGTTTATCATGTTATATTATGTGCAGGTTATAAAATCATACATTCCTGTTACAAATGTATGCCATGAATCTGGGATAAAATCATTTTTTGATAAGAATTTTCCTTAAGACTGATGCTGCGCTATGTGCTGCAGTAGCCTCAGCAAACAAAATTCAAAGCCCTCATTGTTAAACTGCTAAAAATTCCTCTGTAGCTTTCCTTCTTAGGTCTGCAACCAAATCTGAAAAAGTCTTCTTATATGAGCGATCATGTTGATGAACAGAGCTGGAATAATTTTCTCTTGCAGTGTTAATCATGTTGTAAGTCTGCAAAACAATGTGAAACTCGTGATTCTCAAGTGAAGATTTTGCATTATAAAAACCTGAATCATGCTGGAAATAACCGTCTATAGTGCTTCTCAAGTAATTCTGAGAAATGCATCTCCTTCGGAGCTGCTGTGACTTACCCTATACAAATTTCATTACATGTATCACTTCGTCCTAAAAAAATGCTAGCAGTAGTGCTATGAGGACAACAGAAAAAGCATAAATCAACAGGTTCTAAGTTCTTACTGATATGCTGATCTACTCTTCTAGTGTGTCTAACCATGAAAAGGTAACCAACCATGGCCACCATCATCAGGGTTCAAACAAAAAAAGAAATAAGCACCACCTTAAACGCACATACAAGCAACGCCATAAAATGACCCACATGTGAGTAAAATCACACTTGTTAGCCCTGAACATGTTAGCCATAAAATCACAATACACAGAACTTTGGTTTTAAGGAGTTTGAGCAAAATATGTCCTAGTCAATCCTTGATCTACTTTTTCTGCAAAGCAACATCAGTACTCTCTATTCTGCTAATTAGTATACTATCTTAATCATCAATATATACTTGATGATTTTTCCTAATATTTTGGCTTCCATGATTTTTCCATTCTTCGTTTGCTGCTCATCTTTAACGCTGACAAATCATGATCCCAAAGAAATGAAGAAAATAATGGTTCCAATTAATCTACTATGGTCAACTGTATTTGACTTATGACATCAATGAATCCAAATTCTCATATTCTATTATCAGGACTTTTATTTGACATTCATTATAAAAGCATCAACTAATTTAGAGAAAACAATTTCTGTTAGTGTTTCCTCCTTGTTTGTTTAAATGTCAATTAAGATAATTTTCAGATATCAGATATGCTAGATAGTTCTGGACACAATATTCTTAACCTGAATAACAAACATGCAGCACTTATTTCATTCAGGCCAGCTCTTGTTTGGGCAACCTGGGATGTTATTGCGATGGCTGTTGAAGGAAATCATAAAGGACCTCCAACACATGCAGTGCAATTTATTTGGAACCATGGCTGTCGAGAGGTAAGATTATTATATTTCACGTGTGCAAGCATTGATGAATATTTGACCATTAGCCTAACACTCAAGTTTTATGAATCTTTTCCTCTGTTTACAATGCATGCACCATAGCGGAATGAGTCATAACATCATAATGTCAAGCACTCTGTTTTGAATAAATATCAAAGCTATGAGTAAAATGTTAATTTTAGGTAGCTATGGTTGGTATTCCTTAATTGTAATAGCCCACAAAATTAAAAGAAAATGAAAATATAAAATTGAATTCAAGTCAGCTCCAAAAGAGGGAAAATTAAATTTTTGAAAATCAAATTTTTGCCGCCAAAGGTTCAAGTCGGCCAGCCCTAAAGACACACCAATTCAGGTTCATTCATCCACTATATATTACCATTCGTCTCTTCACTTGGAGCCAATTCAGATTACAAAATCATTTGATTTTATGTTCATCCACACGAAGGAGAAAGAGAAGAAAGTGTTGAGAATTTGGTAGGGCAGTGATTACTACAATTTCTCTTCTTGATAAATTACTTGCGAGCTTATTTCTTTTATTTATGTCTTGTCTTCTTAGCTTATTATGTCCTTCATCAAGTCAATTACCAAAAACACAAGAGACACAGATTTAGGCTTTTCAAGCCAGGGCCAAAGCCTCTCCCTCTTGGAGAGGAAAACCCGCAAGGAATTCTTCTTATAGACTTTCAATTGACAAGTACCTTGACCATGAAAGGATGTATGCTTGACCCTTCTTATAGACCCTTGACCTATGTATGCTTCCAAGACGTTGTCACTGCTTTCTTCTTGACTTTTTCTTGGAGATCGTTTCTTTAGCTCTGTTCTGCACCAATACTAAGAAACATGGTTCTTCAGTCCTCCTAGATATTCTTCAGCACCTTGATAACACTGACTTACCTTTCGACCTTCCTTTATTCACTTATCTGTACATGCTTATTTAGAGAAACTGGATCTCTGTTCAGCAATTCTTAGCTCAGTTACTTTTGCCTTCAACAGATCTCCTTTTCCGCATTCTATAATACTCCTTTTACAGCTTCTATTTGCACTTAACCGAGCAGCACCAACCCTGTTCTATAAGTAGCATCAGTCCTGAAAACTGTTCTCGGACGTCTCTGTATTCACAGGAATCGTATCACAGAATTTACTTCACAATTATGGTGAACTATCCTTGCATTAGTCCAGTAGGTATCTTTGCTTTTCTATTTCCTTTAACTCAGTCCTAACTCGTACTTCAAACAGTGATATATGCCCGAAAATGTTCCTGCACCTTATCCACAAATCACAGACCTTTTTCGTTTCACTTTTCTGTCCTTTCTGCGCAGTATATATAGTTGCCCGTCTGTTATTAAGCCGACCTGTCATATAGTTATAGAGCCGACTTGATCTCTGTTTTTATAGGCTGACAAGGAGGCTGTCTAGAAGATTATTTCAACGCTGATCTGGAGCATCATTCTGAGCCATGACTTCAAGACTTATGTGACAAGGTCTTGAGCATACTTCTTAGACTAGACTCTTCATATACATGACTCCAAATTGGTACATTTATGACAAGATGACAAATCTCTAAAAGACATCAAGAAGAAGTATTTTGACCTATAATAAAACCTTGCTCATGAAAGCCATGAAGCAAGCATACCAAAAATATACATTATTCTCTTTGTCTTCTTCATTACATATATACATAATTACATAGTCAATATGAAAACCGATCCTAGTTACACTTTCCAACTTTCCCTCTTAACTAGGGAGGTACTCATAGCGGTACATGGTCACTTTCAATCTGAAGAATGTCATAAGAAGAATCGGATTGGTAATCTCATGTAATATTCCTTTTTTTGGTGTTCCTTATGACAGGGTTAGGATGGACTTCCAAAGTTGGGAGCAGACAGGTCACAGGTACAGGTTAGTGTCATCAACGGGCCTAGGGGATTTTTGGAGGAGTTTTGAGGAGTTTCTATGAGGACTGGTGGAATTCGCTTGATATATTCCCAACAGATTACACTAGTGGTTCGATTTCCCCAACAGTGCAGCATTCCAAGCCCAAGAGGGCCAATTTCTGGGGTCGAGCGTTCAACAAACCGTTCATGGGTTTTTGTGGGTCTTTTGAGGAGAGTCCGGTATCCAATTCCCGGAATTTTCTGAGCACAGGAATTAGCCCAACCAGCAGTCCAAGGATAGTGAGCAACAACATTTTCTGGACTGGGCAACGTAGTGATTGAGCCACACAATGTCATTCCAGTAGCAGTTTGCTTGGATTGAGTTTGTCTTTCAGCCCGCCTTGAACAAGCCCATGTGCAATCCTTCCTTGCCGCCTACGCTTACCTACAAGTTAGTGGAAAAAGCCTTCAACCCCACAAGGTGTGGTTGGTGGCAAGGATTTCAGAGAAAGGGCTGTCACACTGATCTGGACTCTCTCCATTTTAGCTCTCTCCTAGGTCAGCTAAGGGGGGTGGTCCCTAAAGTGAAGAAACTAAATTAGAAGGATGTGAGATTCTAGGAGGGTGTTATAGTGAAAATGGGTTACTTTTAAGGGTTTATGAGAAAAATATGATGTGAGCAACTTGAAATAATAATGACGATCATTAACATGATAAAGCCACAAACCAGTGCCTTATATAGAATTTGCTCAACATTTGAAAGATATATATATTTGCTCAAGAAGTAAAATGTAATGCTCTCAAAAATTTGAAAGCAAAGTAGCCCTGAAATGCAAACATATATATTGTTAGCATTAGATATTGCAAGATATAGAAAATGCCTTTGAGATATTCAAATTTGGGAATCAAAACATTGAAACATATCTTGCCAAAACTCCACAATTAGTAATTAGCTCGGAGAATGTGAACAAGGAAATGTGTAATATTCTGAATAGGAAATAAACAACAATACAAAGCAACAACATAAACAAAAACTACAACTAATAGAGATGCACCATAAAAATCACTGCAAACATTTCAGAAAAGTTGAGCCATTTTATTATAATTCTGGAAATAGGGAATAAGTACAAGAAGGTGATCAAAATGATGGCACCTTGGCTTGCTCAAGGCAAGTTGAAATAACTTTCCAAACCTTGCTATGGATGGCTGCTTCTCCTAGTGACTGCGTAACTCCCTGAGCTGCTGCTGCGGCTGGAAAGTGCTGCTTCTGGCTAAAATGGAGCTGCTCTTTGGGGCTGTTCCTCTGCTCAGAAAATTATGAAACTTTGGCTATGAGCTTTCCTTCCAAAACCCAGAAAAACCCAGGAAGGAATTCTGGAAAGGCTGACCTTGGAATTTGACCCCCTTGGGAAAATTACACACTCCTGGTGAGTACGCTGGCCTCTGAACTGAATGGCTGGAATGCTGGCCTCTCTCTGCTCCAAAAGACAACTTGTGAAAGGTTGATCCCCTCACACTTCTCCCGGACTTAAACTCCTGAATCTCCCTCACTCCTAGAGCTACCCTCCTCCAAGCCTGCGTAATCTCTCTAAGTGACTATGCTGCTTGATGGCTGCGTAACTCCTGGATGAATGGCTCTGCGTGCTCTGCTCTGAAAAATGAAGGTAAAGCTCCTCACCTGAGCGGGCACTCGAAGTCCCCCGAGGCTCAGGTTGGGATCTCTGCTCAGAGACACCCGTGTGCTGAACAACACTTGCAGACTTAGCTAAACAACGTAAGGGTGCTCAATATCTGTTAGACATAAATTCCGAAGATGCATAATAGAATGAATGAGAAGCTAGGCCCTCACTACCTTTTATGCTTGAGACCCCAACATCCCCTTGGGCCCCACTATGCTGCGTTGTCCACCTTTGCCATGCTGTCCTGCCTACTCTGCGCTGTCCTGGCCCACGTTGCTTGGCCCATGCTGCCTCTGCGTTGTCCCTCTCCCTGCACTGTCACTTGATCCCCCTGGGCCCCACGCTGAAATCATTATGTTGGCTAAGTGACTTTAGGGAGATTATTTCTCCTAAGTTGGGTTATGGGTCCCAACACCCTTTTATTGATGGTTGAACATTAGAAAAGAAAAATCTGAGAAAAAAATAATATTGCCAATTAGTTGCTGCTAATTGGGAATATTACAGTCCTCCCCGCCAAAATGTTGCTTGTCCTCAAGCAACTACAAGGATGGATGTTGCAGGATGTTCTCACTCTACCAAGTGGCACCCTCATCTAGGAGATTCCTCCATCTCACCAAATACTCCTTGACTGTCTTGCTCTGTAATTGTCTCTCTCAGATGTCTAGGATAGCTTCTAGCTGTAACACCAAATGCCCCTCATCATCTGTAGGTGGGAGCTCCCCTGTTGCAGTCACTTGCTGCCCCAAAGCCTTCTTCATGCATGATACATGGAAAATGTTATGTATCCTACTCCCTGCCGACAACTCCAACTCATAAGCAACCTCTCCTACCTGCCAGATCACTCTTTAAGGCCCATAGAAGTGGGGCTTAAGCTTCTCGCCCCCCTTCTGCTTCAGCGTAGACTGCCTGTATGGCTGAAGTCGGAGGTAGACCAAGTCACCTAGCTCAAACTGTCTCTCTACCCGCCCTCTATCTACATACAACTTCTGCTGGTTCTGCGCTATGGTTAAGTTGTCCTTAAGATCTGAAGTATATCTTGGCTCTCTTGGATCCAATCCTTGGCCCTGGGGGCCTTGCTAGCTCCAAACATAGCATTAGCAAAAGTCAGAGCATGATATCCATACAAAGCATAAAATGGAGACATACCGATAAACGTATGGAAAGTAGTGTTGTAGCAGTATTCTTCGAGGTGAAGCCAATGCAGCCATGCCTTTTGCTGCCCCATGAAATAGTTAAGCAAGTTGCCTTCCGACCACTTGTTCACTATTTTCGTCTGCCCATTCGTCTGTGGGTGATAGCTGGTATTAGGAGTTAACTCCATACCCACCAAATGAAAGAGCTCCTGCCAAAAGGCACCCATGAAATGATTGTCCTTGTCATTGACTATGGTCTTGGGAAGACCATGCAATCTGAAAACATCACGGAAAAATAGCTCGACCACCTATGAAGTTGTGTACCGCGCTGATATGGCAAAGAAATGGGCATACTTTATTAGTCAATCAACAACCACAAAGATGCAATCCTTGCCCTGCACTGTGGGCAACCCTATAATGAAGTCCATAGAGATGCTTCCCCATTTTCCTTTCGGAATGGGAAGCGGCTGTAGCAAACTAGTAGGGTGGCTCATCTCCCCCTTATTCCTTTGACACACTTCGCACTCCTTGACATGCCGAGGTACGTCCTCTTTGAGGCCTCTCCAAGAGAACCTCTCCCTAATGGCCCTGTAGGTCTTTGTGAATCCCCGGTGTCCTGATAACGGGGAATCATGGGATGCATGCAATATCTTCTCCTTGCGCTGGGAATTCCCAATCAAGAAGGTGTTGTTTTGGTAATAGATGACCTCATCCATCACCCTGTACCTGTCATCTGTAATCTAGCCGTCCAACACCTCACAGACAGCGATCCTTCGAATACTCCACCACCAGTTGAGCTCTCCAGTTTGCGTCTAAGCTCATCAAGGATAACGCTGCTGGCCTGTGTGACACGACATCTGCAACAACGTTGTTCTTCCCTTTGACATACTCAATGTCAAAGTTGTATGCCTGAATATTACTGACCCACTTTTGCTGCCTCTCCTGCAATTGCTTCTTCTTAAGGAAAAACCGGAGGCTGTTGTGATCAGTCCTCACCCGAAACCTGTTACCCACCAAATACTACCAGAACTTGGCCAATGCATGCATAATGGGCAACATTTCCTTGTCGTATATCGGATACAACCTCTCGTGCGGCAGTATAGCTTCCGACTCTCGAAAGTTATGCCCCCTTGCATCAACATTGTGCCTACTCCTTCCCTCGAAGTATCACACTCTAGAATGAAGGGCTGCGTGAAGTCTGACAAAGCCAATACCAGACAATTGCTCATCACCTCTTCGAGCTTGTCAAAAACCCTCTGCACAGTATCAGTCCAGCCAAATGCGCCCTTCTTGGTAAGATCTGCGAGGGGTGCAGCAAGTTGAGAAAACCCCTTGACAAATTTCCGGTAGTAGGTGCAAATGCCTACAAATCCCTAGAGCTCTGTCACATTCTTCGGTTCCGGCCAATCTCGGATGGCTCGAATCTTCTCCTCATGGACTCTCACACCATCCACACTAATGATGTGCCCTAAGTAGAGCATCTCTGTCAACCCAAACTCGCATCTGGAGAGCTCAGCATAGAAATGCTGCTCCTCCAAAAGACGCAGTACAACCTCAATACGCTGCAAGTGCTTCTCCCACGTGCGACTGTAGATGAGGATATCATTAAAGAACACCAACATGAACTTCCTCAACTAACAACGGAAGATGTGGTTCATACAAGACTGAAAGGTGGCTGGTGCATTGGTTAGCCCGAATTGCATTACCAAAAACTCGAAATGGCCATAGTGGCACCTGAATGTAGTCTTGGGGACGTCTTGGTCCCTCACCTTGATCTGATGGTACCTCGACCTTAGATCGATCTTGGAGAAGAACTTCGATCCCATCAGCTCATCCATCAACTCATCAATCTTGGGGATGGGGTATCAGTTCTTCATGGTCTTTTTGTTGAGTGCCTGGTAATTAATGCACATCCACAATGTGTTGTCCTTCTTCTTCACCAAAACAATAAAATAAGCAAACAAGATAATACTGGGTCGGATGTGTCCCAGTGCTAAGAGCTCGTGGATAACTCTCTCAATCTCATCCCTGTAGGCCTTGGGGTGCCTATAGGGGATGGTGATCACTGCCTGGATTCCCTGCTCCAACTCGATAGTATGCTTAAACCCCTGGTCCCGCGACTGCCCCAATGGTATGTTCCCAAAAACCGTGGTGTACCTGTTTGCACTTCAAGGTGTACTGACTGCCCTGTGACTGCTGCCTCTGAAATACGCAGCTCTACTACCCACTCTATGTCCCCCTCCCAGAAGTCTGCCTCCATCCAGTGTGCTGAAATTGTCTGAGGAGGGTATGTATGCATGCCTCTGATCATCACATGCTTACCACTCTTCTTGTCTGTCCACTCCATCTCCAGTGTTCCAATCTGTGGTGACCTTCTCCAACGTAATCAGCCACTGCACTCCCAATACCACATTGGTATCTGGGATGTCAACCACAAAGAAGTGGTAAGTCATCGTGTACGTCCCGATGGTCACTGCCAATGCTGGAACATACCTCATACACTGCATGGTTCTGGCGCCCAGAACCAACACTAAGAACCCATCAAAGCTCTCTGTCGATATGGCCCTCCTCTGCACTAGCTGGGCACCAATGAAGTTATGAATGGCCCCGCTATCTACCAGAACTGAACCACGTTGTCCTTGGACGGTGCCTCAAACAGAGTGTCAAATACTTAGGAACCCCTTGCAAAGATGCAAGGACTCCTCCTTTGGGTGCAAACACTGCCCCTCCTGCTCTTGGGGGAGGTGGTGGTGGATGATCTCCTCTTGGTGCATCAGCGCTGGCATCTCCCTCTAACTCCTCATATTCATCTTCTTCTCCGTCATTGTTGGAGAAGACCTCGATGTAATGTGCCTTTCCTACGGCACATCGATGACTCGGTGCCCATGGCTCCTGGCATGTGAAGCATAGCTTCCTCCATCTCAAATCTCTCCAGGTGTCATCGTTCGAAGGCCCTCGGCCCTTGTTCCCCTTCGATGGTGGAACTCTCGTGTCTTTCCCTTTGGTTGGAATGCCAGTCTTTGGGGAAAATGAGCTCTAGTTCGGGGCAAAGCATCCCGCAAGTTCCTTGTCCTCCCAACTGTGTCCTGAAGTGTAGTAGGCCTAGTAGACCTGACTAACCCACGCAGAGGCTCTGCCAACCCATAAATGAACATGTAAATCCTCCTGGCTACAGACAAGTCTGGTACCATCACTGAAATTCTCAAGAACCAAAAATTGTAGGTCTTTGGGTTTCCATTCTATTTGAGCTTGGTCAGCTCGACAAAATGCTCTTTCGGATCCTTCCAGTCAAACCTCTCCACCAATCCCCGGGTGAACTCTGCATACGTTGTCACTCTTGAGTGACCCAGCGTGGCCATCCCATGGAACCACCAATCATGGGCTTCCCCCTCAAGGTGCAGCGCTGCCACCATGATGGCCTCCACCTCCGCCATCTGGTTCAGCTGAAAGTAAATGTCCAGCTTTTCCACCCAAGCTTTTGCTGAACATTTTGATGACCCATCATATGTTGGCAAGAAAAATCTGCCCATGGTACGTTGTAACTCACCTCCCTGCGTGTACCCACCTCCTCTATTCTGGTTATTGGGTTTGCTGTTGTTCTTCAACTGGCAGAAATCATGGAAAGTGAGGGCTTCCCCAAACTCTCGCCCGTATCACTGATACTTTGCAAAATAATCCCCATAGTGAGCCATCTTCGGCTCCTGGGGTCCCTGTTCCTTCTCGTCATCTACTTATTTTGCCATGAGTGCTTCCTCCTCTGCGTCCTCTACTGGAACATAGTCCCCTTCATCAAACGTGGGCTCGAGCGTCCGCTCTCTGCTCCTGTACCGCCGCTTTCGGTAGGTGATGTATCATTTGTCTCCGAGTGTCATAAACTGATTTGCTCCACAAGCTGAGCCAAGTCTATGAGCTCTGATGCCACTGTAATATTCCGAATAGTAAATAAACAGCAATACAAAACAACATAAACAAAAACTACAGCTAATAGAGATGCACCATAAAAATCACTGCAAACATTTCAGAAGAGCTGAGCCATTTTATTATAAATCGAGAAATAGGGAATGAGTACAAGAAGGTGATCAGAATGATGGCACCTTGGCTTTCTCAAGGCAAGCTGAGATAACTCTTCAAACCTTTCTATGGATGGTTGCTTCTCTTAGTGACTGCGTAACTCCCTGTGCTGTTGCTGCTGCTAGAAAGTGCTGCTTCTGGCTAAAATGGAGCTGCTCTTTGGGGTTGTTCCCTTGCTCAAAAAGTTATGAAACTCCAGCAATGAACTCTCCTCCCAAAACCCGAAAAAACTCAGGAAGGAATTCAGGAAAGGCTGACACCAGAATTTGACCCTTTGGGAAAATTACACACTCTTGGTGAGTACGTTGGCCTCTGAACTGAATGGCTGGAAATGCTGGCCTCTCTCTGCTCCAAAAGACAACTTGTTAAGGGCTGATCCCCTCACACTTCTCCCGGACTGAAACTCCTGAATCTCCCTCCTCTAAGACTGCGTAATCCCTCTGAGTGACTGCGTAACTCCTGAATGAATGGCTCTGTGTGGTCTACTCTTAAAAATGAAGGTAAAGCTCCTCACCTGAGTGGGCGCTTGAAGTCTCTCGAGGCTGAGGTTGGGATCTCTGCTCGGAGACACCCGTGTGTTGAACAACACTTGCAGACTTAGCTAAACAACGTAAGGGTGCTCAATATCTGTTAGAGATAAATTAGAATGAATAAGAAGTTAGGCCCTCGCTCCATTTTATGCTTGAGACCCTAACATCCCCTTGTGCCCCACTGTGCTGCACTGTCCTCCTTTGCTACGTTGCCCGGCCTACTCTGCGCTACCCTGGCCCACGCTGCCACTGGGCTGCCTGGCCCATGCTGAAATCATTATGTTGGCTAAGTGAATTTAGGGAGATTATTTTTCCTAAGTTGGGTTATGGGTCCCAACACCCTTTTATTTATGGATGAACATTAGAAAAGAAAAATCTGAGAAAAAATTAATATTGCCAATTAGCTGCTGCTAATTGGGAATATTACAAAATGCGAAATGTGAAATTAGACTTGAAACATAAAAATAAAACACTTGTTAAGAGAATTACAATACTTTCTTTTGGAATAAACTTTGCATATGAAAACTCAAGACCATCAAGAGACAAGTAAAGTAAATATGATGGATAGTGCTCTTGGTTAATTTTATTATTAGTTACCTTAATTTTATTATTAGTTACCTCTACAACAAGATTGCAAATGAACTCTTCAATCCTTAGACTGTGAAAATTCTATAATGGAGAATCCTACTGCAGCTACTTATTTAATTTCTTCTATTGCATTGTCAAACACAATTATTTAACATTTCTCGTGTTAAATAACAAAATAAAATATGTTGCAGTCTTCACGATTAACAAATCACAAATAAAAATAGCACAATTAATCACACATAGACACCGTTATTTTTGGACAATTGTCCCCGGAAAAACCCAACTTGGGAAAACCGATGCAGCAAATCCGAGGTTTTTTTTATTATGCAGAAATTCTGAGTACAAATGTGTGATTGTAAATGTCAATCAATCACCTGAAGAATACTGATGAGAAAATACTAAGTGAGATGCTTCTCACATCACCTTTTGAGTTCTGGCACTGACCTGCACCCACTCTCACTGGCTCTACGTGATTTCCGCGCAGTGACTGCGTCACTCACACTGTCACTATGTCACTACTTCAGCTGCTTGTCGTGGTTGCTTCTGTGCTTGCTGCTGTATGAGCCTCAAGTGCTCCTTCCTTCCCAAAATGTCCTCCTGACACAATTGAACCCTCAACGAAAACTCCCTCTACTTCTTTATGTTGGCCTAGTGTAACTGCTGCTAGGGTAATTCTGCGTTGAAGCTCTGGCTCCTTTCTCACTTCTCTTCTTGTACTCTCTATGCTTCAGAATTCTCCCGATTGGAGCCTTCCCCTCTCTCCAAGATGAGAATCACTTCGATTCTTCCTCTCACTAAAGAAATCAAACTCTTGATTCTTTCTCTGTCTGATGTTTTTCCATAGGCCACTCACCCTCCTCCTTATATTCTTTTGTTGAACCTTCAACGACCAAGATTAAATCTTAATCAAGAGCTAAGATTAACTTGGAGGTGATCCATGACTTTATCTAAAAGATTCACACTTGGTTTAATTAATACCCTTTAATTAATCATTTAGACTTAAGAAAACATAAAAAAATGATTAATTATTTTAATTAAACCATCTCTATGTGGAATTTTCCAAAACCATTTATGGGTTTTATGGACAACATATGTCCTAGCCTATATACAAAGTTACAAGGCTAGAGCGCATCCGATGCTACGATAAATCAACACTCCCTCTTAGCAAGGAAAGTGCTCTAGCAAAACAATTCAATGTGATGCTAATCTGACTTCTGTAACATCTACTGCTGCACTGTTGATGTTGCTCACCAACACTGCGCAAAATGCTACATTTGTACTGCTGTTGACTTTGCTTACTGCTGCCAACTGCCACTGTACTGCAACTCCTGGAACTCCCTTCTTCAACTGCGCTGAGGATATTTTCAGTCATACCCAGTTGTTCCCTGAACTGAGTGAAGTTAATTCTTCCCAGAGCCTTAGTGAGTATATCTGTTGTTTGTTCGCCTGTGGGAATGTACTGGAGTTGTACTGCCCCACACTGAACACAGTCTCTGATAAAATGACATTTGATGTCAATATGTTTGGACCCATCATGAAATACTAGATTTTCAGAGAGTTTGATACAACTCTGATTGTCATAGTAAATGCTATTTGGCTCCATCCTGCTTCTGAATAGATTCACAAGAAGTTTCCGAAGCCAGATTGCTTCGCATGTAGCTGTACTAGCTACCATGTACTCTGCTTCTGTTGTGCTCAATGCTACTAACTTCTGTTTCTTGCTACACTACGACACCATTCCTGATCCCATGTTGAAACAGTACCCAAAGGTACTTTTCCTGTCCACTTAGCTACCTGCCCAATCCGCATCTATGAATCCACTGAGTCTGACATCCTCTCCTTTGCCATATCTGATACCGAATCTCACTGTTCCTCGTACATACCTTAGGACGTGCCTTGCTGTGGCCCAGTGCACTCTTTTGGGTTCCACCATGAACTGACTAAGAGTGTTGACAGAAAAACAAATGTCTAGTCTGGTGTTAACCGGATACATTAATGACTCGATGGGCTGTCTATATAAGGTGGGGTCTACCTTTGTATCTTCTGATGCATCTATCTTTTTCCAATTGGTGATCATGGGTGTGGCCATGGGTCTGTAATCTTGCATTCTGAACCTCTTTAGAATTTCCAAGGCATACCTCTCCTGTCCCATGAAGATATCTCCATCCTACAAGCAAAGAACTTTCTTTTATTAGTGATTACAATGATTAGAAAAGATGCCTCTAAGAAGGCTGCCCAAGAAATGAAAAGATATCTTTACAAAGACGAGCTTAGAAGAGCTGGAATCCCCCCTCGTTGAGTAAGACAACAAAAGTAAATGGAAAAACACTCTAAATCAGAAAGTTTGCAAGCCTCAAAGGCCCATGACCTAGATAACTTTTTGCTGCCCCTATAGAGCTCACGACCTCCTTACAAAATCAGTCCTTGAGTTCGTGGAAGGTTGTAATATTCCCAATTAGCAGCAGCTAATTGGCAATATTAATTTTGTTCAGATTTTGCCTTTCTAATGTTAGCCAGTAAATAAAGCGTGTGATAGGACCCATAACCCACACTTAGGAGATAATAATTCGCTAAAGTCACTTAGGCAAATGTTAGTTGGCAGCGTGGGGCCCAGGAGGGTCAAGTGACATCGTAGGGAAGGGGCAGCGTGGGCCAGGTAGCGCAGTGGCAACGTGGGCCATGATAGCGCTGTGGTAGGGGCAACGTGGCCAAGGAGGTACAACACAGATGAGTGGGGCCCAAGGGGGAGCTAGGCACTTAAGCATAAAAGGGAGAGGAGGCTCACCATTCATTCATCCTATTATGCATCTTCTGATTTTTTGTCTTTAGACATTGAGCATGCTTTTGCTGTTGAGCGAAGTCTGCAAGTGTTTTTCAGCACACGGGTGTCTCCGAGTGGAGATCCCAACCTCAACCTCGAGGGACTTCGAGTGCCCGCTCAGGTGAGGAGATCCACCATTTTTTTCAGGGCTTAGCATTCAACAGCCTTCAGCCAGGAGCATGCAATCACCTAAGCAGCTCAGTCCCTCTAGGAGATTATGCAGTCTAGAGGGGAGGCAGCACCGGGAGAGGAGGAAGATTGGAGATTTTAGTCCAGGAGTATTGTGAAGGGGTTAGCCCTTCACAAATGATCTTTTGCAGTAGGAGGAGGCCATCAGTTGCAGTCTATCAGTTCAGGGCCAGCGTACTCACCTAGAGTGCGTGATTTTCTAAAGGAGGTCAATTTCCAGGGTCAGCCATTTCGAGATTCCTTCCTGGGTTTTTCCGAGTTATTGGAGGAGAGCTTATATCTTGAGTTTCATATTTTTCTGAGCAGGGGAACAACCCCAAGAAGCAACTCCATGCCAATAGCAGCAGTAGTTCCGGCAGTAGCAGCGGCAACAGATTCAGGAGTTACACAGTCATAGAGAGAGCAACCATTCAGTGAGAGATTCTGAGAGTATTTCTAGATTGCCTTGAGCAAGCCAAGGTGCCATCATTCTGATCACCTTTGTACCTATTGTTATCTTTCAATTATAATAAAATGGCTCAGCGTTTCTCCATATTTGTAGTGTTTTTATGATGTCTCTTTATTTGCTGTAGTTATTTGTTTATGTTGCTTTATATTGCTGTCTATTTCCTATTCAGAATATTACAGTGGTATCAGAGCTCATAGACTTGGCTCACCCTGTGGAGCAGATCAATCTATGACACCGGGAGGCAAACCATATATCACTTACCGGTGAAGAAAGTACAAGAGCCAAGAGCGGAGGCTCGAGGCCACTTTGGGAGAGGGGGACTGCGTTCCAATGGTGGACGCAGAGGACAAAGAAACTATGGTAGAGGAGAGATGAAGGAAAGGAGTTCGGGCAACTCCTCCTAAAATCTATGCAGGAGTTCTCGAGGAGGATAAAAGAGATGGGGCAGAAGCTTACCGCGAACAATAGACAGCGCGAAACCCCAAGGGGTTTTCACATCGGTGAGGGATCCGATACTTCCCATCACATACAGGAGCAACCCACAGCGCAGCAGGTAGTGTCACTCACTCCCCCACGTTCTACGATGCCCACATTCTTGACTACAGGCACCGAGATGGGAGGACCTCAAGAGCTGGTGCTGGTTCGTATGGAGGATTATTTTGCAAAGTATCAGTCCTATGGGCGAGAGTTTGGTGAAGCTCTCACATTTCATGATTTTTGCTAGCTCAAGAAGGACAATAGATCCTGCAACCAAAACCGACGTGGTGGGTACACACAGGGAGGTGAGCTGCAATGTATGGTGGGTAGGTTTTTCTTGCCAACATTTGCGGATCCTCTAAATATTCAGCGAAAGCTTGGGTGGAGAAGCTGGACATTTATTTCCAGCTTAATCCGATGGCAGAGGGAGAGGCCATCAAAGTGGCAGCACTGCACCTTGAGGGAGAGGCCCATGACTGGTGGTTCCTTGGGATGGCCACGTTGGGTCACTCGACAGTGACAACGTATGCAAATTTTACATGGAAGTTGTAACAACTCACACCCTAAGTTCCTACTTCCTAATATTTAACTAATAGTTAAATATAATATACAAACATAAAGAAAAACTAACCTTAAAGAATAATTAGAATAATTAATTAAAAATTCAAAGCACCATGATTAAATACATTCGAATTAATACAAACCTTATCATCTTACATTGGAATGACATCTCATTAATACAACCATATCCTCTTACATTCGAATGACATCTCTTTAATACAACCATATCCTCTTACATTCGAATGACATCTCTTTGAAAATATTCATTTCTACATTTATGGACGTCAAATTTTGATGGAGTTGTGGCGGTGGGGTCTTATCTCGATGGAGTTGTGGTGGTGGGATCTTAGCTTGATGGAGTTGTGGCGGTGGGGCAGATTGTTATTTAAACAAGAAGACATGAAGGAGGATGGGGGCTTTTGGTTCTTACATGAAATTGAGAAGGCTGTTGTGGTGAAATTTATCAATTGTGGAAGGGAGAGTTACTGTTCTCGGGATTCTGGGCACGGGGGCAGAGGAGGCATCCTCTGGATTTGGGATTAAATCCTGAATTAGCTGGGAGGAACATTTTGGTTCTGTAATCTGTTCGATCAGCTGGAGAGGAGGATCACGGTTCCAGCAGTTATCAGCTTGTTCAGTTCATCCAGCAATCATCGATTAAACTCTGGTTTGCAGCTCACCGTTTCCAGGTATTTCTCTGAGCATCAGTTACTTATTGTGTTTCAGCATCAGCTGGTTATTGGGTTTGTGAACTTAGAAATATTTTAAAACCGTGAATCTGTCATTAGAGTTTAAGTTTAAATCCTCTTGCAATTAATTTCTGCTTAAATATAAAGATCAGATAAGTGTTTTATTGTAAATATAGAACAGAGATCTTACACATGGTATTAGAGCCACAGTTTGAAACCTTAGGGACCTTATAGGCCCATGAAACTTTGTTTCTAAGCATTTGCATATTTAAACCAGTCTATGACTGTCAGTATACCACTTCATTGCCTCTACTTCTCAACAATAGCTCCACTTGTGGCTGAAACCGTGGCCTTATACTTTAGGTTTCCCTGGGTGAAAGAGAAACAGTAGGTTACAGTTCACTGCTCGAAGAAACAGTCAATGAACTAAGGTAAAACATGTATCAAAATGTAGAATTTCTTCTTTCATACATCCTACGTTGACAGAATATGCAAAAGCCTATAAGCTTGAACTCATTGGTGCTGAAATATTCCAAACCATAATGAAGAGTACCCTCAACATATCGGAGAATTGTCTTAGCAGCTTGCCAATGAATCACCTTCAGTACAGACATGAATCAAGAGATTAAGCCACAACATAGCTGATATCTTGTCCAGTAGTATTCAGATAAATCAGACTCACAAATAACTAGCTGAAGATGAGTCATGCCGTTAATTTCACATTTGTTGCAACAGGAGTCAACACTAGTCTATTGTCATCCATTCTGTGTTTGCACAAAACATCCTTAGCATATTTAGACTAGGACATAAAAATTTCATCTTTTACTTGCCAAACTTCAATTCAGTTATGAGGCTAACCGAAATCTGATATTACAATGGAAGGGACTCATAATTGAGTTCTAGAAGTCTGAACAGATCTAAAATCTGCAACTAATTGAATATGGATAGTAGTATTATAACAGCAATAACGACAGTAATCAGTGCAGACAACAGTAATTTCACCGCTAACAGCAAAATATTCAACATTAATCAACTGTAATTTTAAAACAGATTATTAGAGAACCATAATAACAGATTTTCGGAGTCGTAACAGCAGCTAAAGACCAAGATGCAGCAGATGAACCATTAAAATATCATATATTCCAATAAGTCAGAACTAGAAGATAGAACAAATTCTTCCCTGAACTTCAGCCGTCTGCCATTGTTCCTTAATAGTGTCAAAGCTTGTAGTATAGCCCACAACAACAGCCAACGCTTGATGGCAAACAACAACGAGCACAAATGCACCTTGTGCGTTCCTCATTGTAACCGTCTTCCCTTGAGCAACAGTAGCAACATGCCCCATTTCTCTTGCTGATCCTCTAACCTTCCGCATTAGTGCCAAGAAGAGCCTCCATGTCATCCTCCTCTGCTTGAGAAACAAGGGCCTCCTCCACTATCACCTTCAAATCTTGGAGTGTCACCATCTACTGTTTGAGCATCCTGTGCACTCGCACTGACAGGAACTGTTTTTGTATTGGCCTGTGCCCAAAGAGCCATCTCAACCACATCCATTCCAACAACTTTAGGGAGGCGACCAACAATGTCTTTGCACATTTTCATAATACAAACAAGTAAGCGGTTCCTGTCATCAATGTTATGCAGTGTCCATTGAGGAGGGGAGACACTTTGACTTTTAAGGTTATCAAATCCCAATACAAACGTACAGCCAGTCACATCACTAGCAATAACTTCCACTTTCGCAATATGTTTTAGCTTATAAACTTTTGCTGGTTGAAGAGCCCCTCCAGATGAATGCTTTAAGACATGCAGGTCAGCTTTCGCTCTCTGACCTGTGCTGGAGCTCCTTGTGGTAAGAGCAATAACCCTGGGTTTTGACATGTGACGAGCCAGGCGTCCAGAGACACCCCAGATCCCTCTGTTCTTCGACCCCCTCACGGCCATCACGACAGTCTCTCCAGATTCCTGTAGAGCAGCCTCTGCTGCCTTCAAGACCTCCTCATTTTCCGACCCGGATTTGGTCATATTTTCTGATATCCATTCACAGCAAGGAGGATTTCAGTGGAAGTAAGGATCGCGCGAATTTCCAATGATCCTTTGCACACTATTTAATCGTAAGCACTGGGATTAAGTGCCCTCAGTGAGCTGTGAAGGCCATTCGACAAGCCTCAAAACCCTGGCCATTACAGCAATTAACAATTCACAACATTCAATTGGTGCCTCGCACTTCGATTTCTCTCCTTCCATTGCAACTGAAGGTAAATCATCCAACGATTTCAGACAATTACTCGCTTCCATTAAAATCAAATCGCTTCGAGTTTCGTAAGGGGTTGATTTCTCCGCTATGGTAACGGCAGTGTTCGAACCTGCGCGGGCATAGCCCATCAAATTTAAATTTCTCACCATAACCTCTCAGACTCAGTGCAACCGTCTCCGCTTTAAACATCGAATGCAGGAAGAAACTCAATGAAAATCTTAGGACAACGGATTTCCATCTGCGTATCTATATGACTCGTCAAATTATTAATATCTGATAGGAAGCCACGTATGAAATTTGATAAAGGGAAGCCACGCTATCAAATCCGATCTTAGTCGTGTATTCGAGTCATTTAGCCAGCAAGGTGTAATGTATTTTAATTTTGTGGTATCATGATATATATATATATATATATATATATATATATATATATATATATACCACCGAATATGCAATAGACAGAATAAAATAATATGCATGTATCATTAGATTAAATATATATCGTATAGATTTAAAATTATATCGTATGGTTTTTAAATGTACGGTTTTTATATATATATCGTTTGGTATTATTTGGTTAAAATTATACCGAATGGTTTTAATTTATATCGTATGTTTTGTTTTTGGTTAAATGTATATATCGTAGGGTTTTTAAATATATATACATTGTATGATTATATATATATATATATATATATAACCATGCCATATAAGTTATGAATTTAATTTTTTTTTTAATATTTAAATTTTATTAAAATTTATAAATTTAAAAAGTATGTAATAACATAAAGTTAAATGCTGTTATCTATGGTTAAAAAGGTATATAATATATATATATATATATATATATTATTGTTAAAATAGTAATTATTTTATTGTCAATTGAATAATGCTATTTATATTATAAATAAATTATTTTGGAGTTTGATTTAAAAAAAAAAAAAAAATCTCATATTTGACTCTCATTTATTTTATTACAAACATCAGGAAAGGTTACAATGTTGAGAATGTACCGAAGGCGGCAACGTCAGCGAAATGCATTGCCATCACCTCCTCCCTCGCCTTCACCATTGCCACCTCGTAGATCACCGTTAGTACCTGTCGCTCCAACACTCGATCTTACTACTATGATGAGCTCATTAGAAGCCATTTTGGAAACATTAAAAGAGTCCCAGTTGACCAGGGACAAGGAGGAACAACAACATCCAGAGGAAAGACATTCAAAAAAGCCTAAGGATGTTGATGACAAACCTCATAGAGAAGATATTTCACGGGAACTGCAAAAGATTAAACTCCCGAAATTATCTGGAGGACGAGCTGGAGAACATGCCGAAGCATGGTTGGAAGGGATGATCAGATGCTACGCATTAAGAGAATATTCTTCAACTTCTAAAACAAAGATTGCTGTATTTCAACTCAGAGGGAATGCTCTGATTTGGTGGGGGAATATGGAAAAATAGTTGCATCTCACTTCAGATACCGTTCTTTGGGAGTTGTTCGTGGACCGATTCCGCGCGAAATACTCACCACCTTTCTTTCAAGAGCAGCAAGCCAGAGCTTTCCATACTTTAACCCAAGGTGGTAAAACCGTGGAAGAATACGAGATAAAGTTCATGGAACTTGTAAAATATGTTCCTTATCTAGACACGGATGAACGCCAGGCCGAGCGTTTCGTATTTGGATTAAATCCTCGGATCAGAGCCATGGTAAGAATGTGGAAGCCACCGACGGTGGCAGAGGCAGTTGAATGTGCTCGTTATGCAGAAGAGCATTTGAGGATTAAAAGGGATTTCAGGCCAGCTGAATCAATACCGCAAGCATTTACAGGAAAGACTCCCCGAAATTTCTTCCGGGGAAATAACTTGAGACCACCTCCTTATGGTAACAGGTTTACCCCAAGAGGAGCAAGGGCAGGAGCTCCCAGGACCATAAATGCAATAGCTTCCGAATCCTCAAACATCAGTGCTTGGAGATCTCGAGGGACTGGTAATCGAGGAAGGAATGGGAGAGGAAGTAGCACCAGGGGACAAAGCTCTTGGTCTGGAATTTCACAGTCAAACTCTCGGGGGCCAGCCCAGGTGGACTGTTGGGGGTGTGGAGGACCTCATCTTCGGCGTGATTGTCCGGAAAACTCTCGGCGAACAGGAAAAGGACCATCATCAGATGCTCAAGGCAATCACAGAATCCATGCCGTTGTCAACAACAACCAAGCAGCACATCAATCCACTGTAGTGGAATCTTCAAGTAAAATCAACGGAATAAAACTCAAAATCTTATTTGACACTGGAGCTACTGATAGTTTTATTTCATCTTATGCATTAAATAAGTGTGGGTTGGTAGCCTGCAAGCAAAACGATTTTAGACAGGTAGAAATGGCTTCGGGAGACCTTCAACCGGTAGAATTAAGTGTTGAGGATTGCAACGCTGACCTAGGAGTCTGTTCGACCAAACTCAAAGTATATGTCACGACCCTAGGAACTTACGATCTGGTGATGGGAATGGATTGGTTAGAGTCTCATCAAGTATGGGTAGACTATTCCGGGAAAACAATACTTTGCTTGAATGATGTGGGAGAGACAATCCAAATTCAAGGTATTAAGAGAAAAGTATCCTTGCATTTCATCTCAGCTATGCAAATGAAGCGGTGCTTAAAGAAGGGTTGTCAAGTGTATGCAGTTCAAGAAGTAAGCAAAGGAAAAGGGCCTTCCTTAGATCAGTATCCGATTCTGTCAGAATTTTCGGATGTTTTTCCAAAGGAATTACCAGGACTGCCTCCTAGGAGAGAGCTAGACCTCACCATTGAATTGAAACTTGGTACGGAACCTATATCTAAAACACTTTACAGAACGACTGCCCCGGAACTTCAAGAATTGCAAATACAGTTGAAAGAACTGTCAGATGTAGGGCACATTCGACCCAGTGTTTCACCTGGGGTGCTCCTGTAATCTTTGTCAAGAAGAAAGATGGTTCATTACGACTGTGTGTGGACTATCGAGATTTAAACCGGGCCACGGTAAAGAACAAGTATCCAATGCCTCGCATTGATGACCTTTTTGATCAAATGAAAAGAGCTGCTGTGTTTTCAAAGATCGATCTACGATCAGGTTATCATCAGCTAAGGATTAGTGAGAGCGATGTTTCTAACACTGCATTCCGAACTTGTTTCGGGCATTACGAATTCATTGTGATGCCATTTGGGTTGACCAATGCACCTGCAGTCTTCATGAACCTTATGAATAGCGTTCTCCGCAAATACCTCAACAAATTTGTACAAGTTTTCCTGGACGAGATTCTCATTTACTCTAAGAATGAGAAGGAGCATGAAGAGCATCTTCGGATAGTATTATCTTGTCTCAGAGAACACAAGTTATATGGGAAATTATCCAAATGCGCTTTCTTTCAAAAGGAAATTCATTACTTAGGTCATATCATATCAGGTGGAGGAATCTTTATAAATCTTGAAAAGGTAAACACAATCAGGGAGTGGCTGATACCTAAGAATGCACATAAGTGCGTAGTTTTATGGGTTTAGCAGGTTACTACCGAAGGTTTGTGGAGGGATTCTCCAAAATTGCAAAGTCGGTCACAAACCTCCAGCGCAAAGGTGTGAAGTATGAATGGACTGAGGAATGTGATAAAACTTTTTCTGAACTTAAAAGATTATTGACTAGTGCACCGATTTTACGAGTACCTGATATGGATAAAGATTTTACTTTATGTACTGACGCATCTAAACAAGGGTTAGGCGCAATATTAATGCAGGAAGGAGGCGTAATAGCATATGCTTCAAGAAAATTAAAACCCCATGAAGAACTTTATGCTACGCATGATTTAGAGTTAGCTGCGGTGGTTTTAGCATTAAAGATTTGGAGGCACTACTTGGTAGGGAAAAACTTTGTGCTTAAAAGTGACCACCAAAGTCTGTAGTACTTGTTCACTCAGAGAGACTTGAATGCAAGACAAAGATGATGGAGTGAACTCTGAAGCGAATATGATTTTGTGATTTCATATATCAAAGGGAAAGAGAATGTTGTAGCAGATGCTTTAAGTAGAAGACCTCGAATATTCTCCCTCATACCTATTAGGGTGAACTTAAGAGATTAGGTACTTGAACATCTTGTAAAGGATAGTTGGTACTTAAAGGTAAGATCGGGGCTTGAGAGCAACCATTCAAAGAAACCTAAGTTTGACGGATATGATCTAGAAGAAGACGGAATTCTACGATTTCATGGAAGGATGTACATACCAGATAGTGGAGATCTCCGAAACACCATCCTGAGAGAAGCACACAGAGTAGTGTATTGTGCACATCCTGGTGTAAAGAAGATGTATGCTGACACTAAGAGACTCTTCTTCTGGTCAGGCATGAAAAACGACATTGTCCAATTTGTCGCTAGGTGTCTTGAATGTCAGCAGGTCAAAGCTGATCATCGTCACCCAGCAGGTCTCTTACAATCTCACGACATCCCTATGACCAAATGGGAGATAATTTCTATGGATTTTATCGTTGGGCTGCCTCTTACGCAACAAAAGCATAATGCCATTTTGGTTGTGGTGGATAGATTAACAAAAAGCGCCCATTTCATCCCAATAAGAGATACTTATGAAGTAGCTGATGTAGCTCGGGTATTCATAAATGAAATTATCAAATTTCATGAAGTACCTAAGAAAATCATATCCGACAGAGATCCTCGGTTCACATCAAGGTTCTGGAATTGTGTGCAGTCGGCCTTGGGAACTTAGTTAAATTTGAGTACAACATATCATCCGGAGACCGATGGGCAGACAAAAAGGGTAAATCAAGTACTTGAGGATATGCTAAGGATGTATGTTATGGACCAACAGTCGTGCTGGGAAAAGTACTTACCCTTGGTAGAATTTGCTTGCAATAATAGCTATCACAGTTCAATCGGGATGCCGCCATTTGAAGCTTTATATGGGAGACCCTGCAAAATGTCGTTGAGTTGCGACAGGTTAGAAAATCGAATAATCGTTGGACCAGAATTGATCTAAGAGATGGAAGATCAGGTAAAATTGATTAGGCAACGATTGAAAGAGGCACAGGATAGACAGAAAAGTTATGCTGACGCTGACAAGACAGATAGAAGCTATGTAGTGGGAGATCAGGTTTTCATCCGCATCAGACCAAATAAGAGCACCATTTGGTTTGGGAGGGGGACAAAATTATCCCCTCGGTTTATAGGACCGTTTGAAGTCCTGGAAAAAGTTGGACCTGTCGCTTATCGTCTTGCACTGCCACCCCACCTGCACAAAATTCATAATGTATTTCATGTATCTACCTTACGACATTATATTGCTGATAAATCTCATGACCTTCAATGGAAGGAACTGCAGGTATCGGACGAGGGAACCCTAACGGTTGAACCATTACGTATTCTGGAACATAGGGTTTGACAGCTTAGGAATCGTCGGATAGACCAAGTTAAAGTCCAGTGGGACAAATATAGTCCTGGATCAGCAACTTCGGAGGATGCTGAGACTTTCTGCCAGAATTACCCCAACTTATGCTAAATTTTGAGAACTGTAAATTTTGACTACTCTATTTTGATACTTGAAACTTTGTTTTGAATTATCACGTAAGAATGAATTTTACTTGTTGAACGGATGTTACTTAACTCTAGTGATATCGAATATATGCTATTGTTTTACTTTACTAGTGCATGGATACCAACATGCCTTATGTCATTTAAATTATCATTGCAGGAATATGAAATATAGATCATAGCTCACATTATGAATGACATCATGTATCAATTCATTTTATTTACATGTCCATATAATTGAAGGAAAAGAAATAAAAGAGTAACTATATTTTAAATATCAAAATGAAACATATGGTTATACAAGTTGAACATGGTTAAAATAAATTCATCATAGATAGAACATGTATGAACTAAACTAGGACAGTATCTAAACGAAAATTGTATTGGACATATTGATACATATGTGAACAAGTGTTTAACCGAGTACGTATATAAGTTCTGGGATCAATATCATTGATAACAGTATATTTGGAATGTGTAGAGATTGTTATATGGGTAACAATTTGTTATGAACAATATAGATGCATATGCTGTAATGTGTGTACGAATGTTTACATTGATAACAGTATATTTGGAATGTGTAGAGATTGTTATATGGGTAACAATTTGTTATGAAAAATATAGATGCATATGTTGTAATGTGTGTACGAATGTTTACATTGATAACAGTATATTTGGAATGTGTAGAGATTGTTATATGGGTAACAATTTGTTATGAACAATATAGATGCATGTGTTGTAATGTGCGTACGAGTGTTTATATTGCAGATTGTGTACAAGTAATTGCTTTGCAGAATACAAATTTCAGAACCAAAATACGTGATGACAGAATCCCCAGAACAATTGAGACTCCCGAGATTCCACAATAGGGTGTTGACCTTGGTCCTATTGGGAGGGGTGGAAGTGTTGCCCACTGGTTATCCTCTGATACCTGGAGTCATGGGAGGACTGTGTGAGTCACGCTCCCCTAGACATGTGATGATGACTGCCGGATTCCTACAAGCATATCAGGTCATCGTACTTGACGCTGATATCCTTAAGGTCTATGAATGGATCAGTAAAACTGATGCCATGGCATATTCCTGTAGAGGACGGATAGGATGGGAGTGGAAGAGGTTAGGAAGGATAGGATGATTTTAGAATAGTTTGGAGATTTGGTTGAGATGGGAAGTAACAATTAAATTGCAGATACATACTTATTCAAACAGAAAGTCAATCTTAAAAATCAGCGTTCTACAATCACCCTAATCTCTAAAAAAAACAATTATTGATATGAGTATATGAAACCCTAACTTCGGGACGAAGTTTTTCGAAGGGAGGAAGTATGTAACAACCCACACCCTAAGTTCCTACTTCCTAATATTTAACTAATAGTTAAATATAATATACAAACATAAAGAAAAACTAACCTTAAAGAATAATTAGAATAATTAATTAAACATTCAAAGCACCATGATTAAATACATTCGAATTAATACAAACCTTATCATCTTACATTGGAATGACATCTCATTAATACAACCATATTCTCTTGCATTCGAATGACATCTCTTTAATACAATCATATCCTCTTACATTCGAATGACATCTCTTTGAAAATATTCATTTCTACATTTATGGACGTCAAATCTTGATGGAGTTGTGGCGGTGGGGTCTTATCTCGATAGAGTTGTGGCGGTGGGATCTTAGCTTGATGGAGTTGTGGTGGTGGGGCAGATTGTTATTTAAACAAGAAGACATGAAGGAGGAGGGGGGTTTTGGTTCTTACATGAAATTGAGAAGGCTGTTTTGGTGAAATTTATCAATTGTGGAAGGGAGACTTACTGTTCTCGGGATTCTGGGCACGAGGGCAGAGGAGGCGTCCTTTGGATTTGGGATTAAATCCTAAATTGGCTGGGAGGAACATTTTGGTTCTGTAATCTGTTCGATCAGCTGGAGAGGAGGATCACGGTTCCAACAGTTATCAGCTTGTTCAGTTCATCCAGCAATCATCGATTAAACTCTGGTTTGCAGCTCACCATTTCCAGGTATTTCTCTGAGCATCAGTTACTTATTGTGTTTCAGCATCAGCTGGTTATTGGGTTTGTGAACTTAGGAATATTTTAAAACCATGAATCTGTCATTAGAGTTTAAGTTTAAATCCTCTTGCAATTAATTTCTGCTTAAATATAAAGATCAGATAAGTGTTTTATTGTAAATATAGAACAGAGATCTTACAGAGGTTGGTGGAGCGGTTTGACTGAAAGGATCCAGAAGAGCATTTTGTTGAGTTGACCAAGCTCAAGCAGACCAGGAACCCAAAAACTTACATTTCTGAGTTCTTGAGGCTTTCAGTGATGGTGCTCGACTTATCCTTAGCTAGGAGGATTTACATGTTCATTGACGGGTTGGCAGAACCTCTGCGTGGCCTAGTTAGATCCATGAGGTATGCTACACTTCAGGATGCAGTCCGGAGGACCAGAGATTTGCAAGATACTTTGCCCAGGACCAGAGCTCCTTTCTGTTGATTTATGGTAGCATCGGATGTGCTCTAGCCTTGTAATTTTGTATACAGGCGAAGACACATGTATTCCATAATACCGAGAAAGGATTTTGGAAAATTCCACTTAGAGATGGTTTAATTAAAATAATTAATCGTTTTTTAATGTTTTCATTCTAAACTTAGGGAAACTGATTAATTAAAGGGTATTAATTAAACTAAGTGTGAATCTTTTAGATAAAGTCATGGATCACCTCCTAGTAAATTTTAGCCCTTGATTATGTTTTAATCTTGGCCGTTGAAAGGTCAACGGAAGAATATAAGGAGGTTGAGGGGCCTATGGAAAGCACATTTGAGAACATTAAGCATTTGGCATTTTCGAGCTTGTGAGAGTGACACAACTTTTTGATCATGATTGCATCGCTAGGGCTGGGTTTGCTAAGTGATTTGATTCAGTGATCAGTTTCAGAGAGGGGCAGATGCAGTAACTGGTCAAGAGGGCCAGGAGTACATTTCAGAGAGAGGCAACAGTGACGCAAAGAGAGGTAGTGCAGTCACCTGGAGGGGTCACGCAGTTCCTGAAGGGAATCACACAAAAGTGATGATGTGCCTTTTGTATAAGTCTGGAGATAGCTGGAAGTTGGGGTTTTTAAGCCAGGAGGGCCAAAACTTAGTTTCAGATCAGCTTTGATCAGTTGCAGAGGAGAGGTGACGCAGTTCTTCAGCTTTCCCACGCAGGCTTACGCAGTTACAGCGTAGGCATCACGCAGAGGCAGAGAGGGGCTTCACCAGCACTGTTCAGATCAGCCGGGGATTTGCAGAGTGAGGTATACCTCACATTTCTTCTGTTGCCGAGATTTTCTCTGAAGGGTGAGCCGGATATTGGCACCCTAGTTGTACTCAAGGTTTTGCTGCTTAATAATACAAAACCCTCAGATCTGATACACTGGTTTTCTCGAGTTGGGTTTTTCCGGGACTTAGTCCAAAAAGAACTGTGTCAAATGTGGATGTTTTTCATTGTATTTTTTTTAGTTTGTTTCAACACAGATTTATTCTGCAACATTATTTCTGTAGATTGCTTCAGTAATTACTTCGATATTTCACTGTAATGAAATAATTATGAATAATAATAGGAGAAGTGATTTAGATTTGTTGCAGTAGGAATCCAGATTTAGGATTTTTGACTTTTCCCCAGAGATCGACATTTCCGCTGAAGGGGAAGGACACGAGTGTTCCACCTCCAAAGGGCAACCAAGGCTGGGGGCCTTTGGACGATGATACCTGGAGAGACTTGAGACGGAGGAAGCTATGTTTGACATGCCAGGAGCCATGGGCACGAGGTCATCGATGTGCCACGGGGAAGGCATATTACATAGAGGTCTTTTCCGTCAGTGAGGGGGAAGAAGATTCTTATGAGGAAATAGAGACAGAGGTCAATGCTGTAGTGCAGAGAGGGGATCATCCACCACCTCCTCCCCTAGGAGCAGGAGGAGCAGCGTTTGCACCCACAGGAAGAGTCCTTGCATCCTTGCGAGGGGTTCGAAAATATTTGACATTGCGTGTCCGTGGCACCGTTCAGGGATAACGTGTTTCAGTTCTAGTAGACAGTGGGGCCACTCACAACTTTATTGATGCCCAGCTGGTAGAGAGGGGGGGCATACAGACAAAGATTTGATGGCTTCTCAGTACTGGTACCGGGTGCCAGAACTATGCAGTGTGCCAGATACGTTTCGACACTAGCTGTGACCATGGGGACTTATACGATGACAGATCATTTTTTTGTGGTCAACATTCCAGATACCAACGTGGTGTTGGGGGTGCGGTGGTTGATCACGTTGGGGAAGGTCACCACAGACTGGAAGACCTTGGAGATGGAGTGGACGGAAAACAAGAGCGATAAGCATGTGATGATTTGAGGCATGCACACATATCCTCCACAGACAGTTTCAACACACCGGATGGAGGCAGAATTTCGGAAGGGAGATATAGAGTGGGCAGCGAAGTTGCGTATTTCAGAGGCAAGGGCCACAGGGCAAGCAGTTCACGCAGATGTGCAGTTGATCTTGGACAGGTAAGCTACGGTTTTTAGGGAGATACCTTCAGGATAGCCACCGGATCGGGGGTTTGAGCATACCATTGAGCTTGAGCAAGGTATTTAGGCCATGATTACCACACCCTATAGGCATCCCAAAGTCTACAGGGATGAGATTGAGAGAGCCATTCACGAGCTTTTAGCACTGGGACACATTCGGCCCAGTACTAGCCCATTTGCTTCTTCTGTTGTATTGGTGAAGAAGGATGGCACACTAAGGATGTGCATCGATTACCAGGCTCTCAATAAGAAAACGATGAAGAACCGATACCCCATTCTACAGATTGATGAGTTGATGGATGAGCTGAGGGTATCGAAATTCTTCTCCAATATTGATCCGAGGTCGGGCTACCATCATATTTGAGTGAGGGACTAGGATGTCCCCAAGACGACCTTCAGATGTCATTACGACCACTTTGAGTTTTTGGTGATGCCCTTCGGGCTAACCAATGCACCGACCACCTTCCAGTCTTGCATGAACCACATCTTCCGTGGTCAATTGAGGAAGTTCGTGTTGGTATTCTTCGATGATATCTTCATATAGAGCCACACCTGGGAGGATCACTTGCAACACATTGAGGCTGTACTGCGTATCTTGGAAGAGCAACATTTTGACGCTAAGCTCTCAAAGTGCGAGTTTGGGTTGACAAAGATGCTCTATTTGGGGCATATCATTGGTGTGGACGGTGTGAGGGTCCACGAGGAGAAGATCCAGGCCATCCGGGAATGGTCAGAGCCAAAGAATGCGACAGAACTTTGGGGGTTTGTAGGCATCTGCACCTACTATCGGAAGTTTGTCATGGGGTTTTCCCAACTTGCTGCACCTTTCACAGACCTTACCAAAAAGGGGGCATTCAGTTGGACAGACACAACGCAGAGAGCCTTTGACAGGCTCAAGGAGGTGATTAGTAGCTACCCGCTATTGGCTTTGTCGGATTTCACGCAACCCTTCATCTTGGAGTGTGATGCTTCAGGAGAGGGAGTGGGTGCCATTTTGATGTAGGGAGGCCACCCCATAGCTTTCGAGAGCAAAAAGTTGTTGCCACATGAGAGGTTGTATCCTATATACGACAAGGAGATGCTGGCCATTATGCATGCACTTGCCAAGTTCCAGAACTACCTGGTGGGCAACAGGTTTCGGGTGAGGACTGACCACAACAACCTTCGATTTTTCCTAGAGCAGAAGCAGTTGCAAGAGAGGCAGCAAAAGTGGGTCAATAAGATGTATGCATATGACCTTGACATTGAGTATGTGAAAGGGAAGAACAACATGGTGGCCAATGCTCTATCTCGCAGACCGGCAGCGTTGCCTCTGATGAGCATAGACATGGACTAAAGGGCTTAGCTACTGGTGGAGTACTCCAAAGACCATTTTTCCTGTGAGGTTCTAGATTGCCAGATCACAGATGACAGGTATAGGGTGATGGATAAGGTTATGTACTTCAGGGACAAGATCTTCTTGACTGGGGTTTCTCAGGTCAAGGAGAAGATATTGCGTGCCTCCCATGACTCACCATTGTTGGGTCATCAAGGATTCATGAAGACTTACAGGGCCATCAGGGAGAGGTTCTCTTGGAGAGGCCTCAAGGAGGACGTACTCCGGCATGTTAGAGAGTGCGAGGTATGTCAGAGGAACAAGGGGGAGATGAGTCACCCAACCGGATTACTACCGCTGCTTCCCATTCCGGAGGGGCAAGCACTGAATCTTTGTAGTCGTTGATTGACTGACAAAGTATGCTCATTTTTTGCCATATCCACACGGTACACAGTAGCACAAGTGACAAAGCTATTCTTCCGGGATGTTTTCAAATTGCATCGTCTCCCGAAGACCATAGTTAGTGACAGCGACAACCGTTTCATGGGCGGGTTTTGGCAAGAGCTCTTTCATTTGGTGGGTACAAAGTTGACTCCGAGTACCAACTATCACCCTCATACGGAGGGGCAGATAGAGATAGTGAACAAGTGGCTGGAAGGCCACTTGCGAAACTATGTTACAGGGCAGCAGAAGGCATGGCTGCATTTGGGAGAGTACTGCTACAACACCAATTTCCACATGTCTATCAGTATGTCTCCGTTTTATGCTTTGTATGGTTATCATGCTTTGACTTTTGTTGATGTCATGTTTGGAGCTAGCAAGGCCCACAGGGCCAAGGATTGGATCCAAAAGAATTAGGATATACTCCGGGCTCTTAAGGATAACTTAGCCACAACACAGAACCAACAAAAGTTGTATGCCGACAAAGAACGAGTAGAGAGGCAGTTTGAGGTAGGGGACTTGGTCTACCTACGACTTCAGCTATACTGGTAGTCCACGCTGAAACAGAAGGGGGCCGAGAAGCTCAAACCCCGCTTCTATGAGCCTTACAGGGTGGTCCGTAGGATAGGGGAGGTTGCGTATGAGTTGAGCTGCCCACAGGTAGCAGGATCCACAACATCTTCCATGTATCATGCCTGAAAAAGGCATTGGGGCAGCAGGTGACTACAAAAGAGGAGCTTTCGCCTTCAGATGGTGAGGGGCATTTGGTGTTATAGCCAGAAGCCATCATAGATACCAGGGAGAGACAACTACGGAGCAGGACAGTTACAGAGTACTTGGTGAGGTGGAGGAATTTGCCGGATGAGGATGCCACTTGGAAAAGTGAGAAGATTTTGCAGCATCCATCTTTGCAGTTGCTTGAGGACAAGCAACATTTTGGCGGGGAGGACTGTAATATTCCCAATTAGCAGCAACTAATTGGCAATATTAATTTTGTTCAGATTTTGCCTTTCTAATGTTAGTTAGTCAATAAAGGGGGTGATGGGACCCATAACCCACACTTAGGAGATAATAATTCCCTAAAGTCACTTAAGCAGATGTTAGTTGGCAGCGTGGGGCCCAGGAGAGTCAAGTGACAGCGCAGGGAAGGGGCAACGTGGGCCAGACAGCGCAGTGGTAGCGTGGGCCAGGACAACGTAGTGGCAGGGACAACGTGACCAAGGAGGGACAACACAGATGAGTGGGGCCGAAGGGGGAGCTAGGCTCTCAAGCATAAAAGGGAGAGGAGGCTCAGCATTCATTCATCCTATTATGCAGCTTCTGATTTTCTGTCTTTAGACATTCAGCACGCTTTCGTTGTTGAGCGAAGTCTGCAAGTGCTGTTCAACACACGGGTGTCTCCAAGCGGAGATCCCAACCTCAAACTCGGGGGACTTCGAGTACCCACTCAGGTGAGGAGATTCACCATTGTTTTTCAGGGCTTAGCATTCAGCATCCTTCAGCCAGGAGCACGCAGTCGCCTAGGCAGCGCAGTCCCTCTAGGAGATTACGAAGTCTAGAGAGGAGGCAACACCGGGAGAGATGGGAGATCAGCGATTTCAGTCCGGGGGTATTGTGAAGGGATCAACCCTTCACAAATCATTTTTTGCAGTAGGAGGAGGCCATTAGTTGTAGTCTATTAGTTCAGGGCCAACGTACTCACCTGGAGTGCGTGATTTACCAAGGGAGGTCAATTTCCGGGGTCAACCATTCTGGGATTCCTTCCTGGATTTTTCCGAGTTGTTGGAGGAGAGCTTATATCTCGAGTTTCATATTTTTCTGAGCAGGCGAACAATCCCAAGGAGTAGCTCCATTCCAGCAGTAGCAGCAGTTCGAGCAGTAGCAGCAGCAGCAGATTCAGGAGTTACACAGTCATAGAGAGAGCACCCATTCAATGAGAGCTTCTGAGAGTATTTCCAGCTTGCCTTGAGCAAACCAAGGTGCCATCATTCTGATCACCTTTGTACCTATTGTTATAATTCAATTATAATAAAATGGCTCTGCGTTTCTCCATATTTCCATTGTTTTTATGATGTCTCTCTATTTGTTGTAGTTATTTGTTTATGTTGCTTTATATTGCTGTCTATTTCCTATTTTTGACACCTCTTCTTCAAACTCTTCTATAATATTACGGATAGAAATAAACAACAATATAAAGCACATGAACAAGAAACTGCCGCAACTAGAGGGACATCACATGAACAAAACACAATATGGAGAACGCTGGGCCATTTTATTAAATACTGAAAGATAAAATGAGTACAAAGGTGATCAGAATGATGGCACCTTGGCTTGCACTTGGCAAGCGTAGAAATACTCTCAGAATATATCATGGAATGGCTTCTCCCTCAATGACAGCATAATCTCCAAGCTGCTGGTGCTACTGCCGTGTTGCTGCTATTGCTGGAATAAACTGAATCTTTGGGGCTGCTTCCCACCTCAGAAAATTATGAAACTTTGGGAATGGCCTCTCCACCCAATACCCAGAAAAGCCCATGGAGCTTTTTGAAAATGGCTGACCTCCGAAAATGACCTCCCTTGAGGTACCACGCTGTCCCAATGATAATCGCTGGCCCTGAATGATCTGCTGCAAAAGACGACCTCCAACTCTACCAAAATTATGGAATAGGGAAGCGCTGACCCCTTTCCAACTCTCCCGGGATGAATCCCTTGATAAACCCTCAATCTAGAATCTCCTCCTCCAAAGACTGTGTCCTCCCTCTCACTGATTGCGCTGTCTCTGCAAGTGAACAATCCCGACTGTGGCTATTCCAACTCTCTCCGGAAAAACAAGGATAGAACTCCTCACTCGAGCAGGCACTCGAAGTCCCCAGGCGCTGAGGTTGGAATCTCCGCACGGAGATAGCCGGTGTGCTGAACAACACTTGCAAACTTTGCTCAACAACAAAATCGTGCTCAATGTCAAAAGACAAATATCATAGATGCATAATCAGAATGATCCAAATGAGGGGACCCTCTCCCTTTTTATGTTTGGAGAGCCTTGCTCTCACCTAGGCCCCACTAGCAACTGCGCTGTCTCCTTGAGCCACGCTGTCCCTCTATCTCTGCGCTGGCTTGGGCCCACACTGCCCACGCTGCCACTTCGACCTCTAGGCCCCACGCTGCCAATTAATCATGTCTCTCAAGTGACTTTAGGAAATGCTTTTACACTAAGTGTGAGTTAAGTGTCCCTCTTCACCCACTTTATTTCTAATTTAACTTTATTAAAGTAGTCAAAAATTAATATTTCCAATTAGCTATTGCTAATTGGGAATATTACAGTCCTCCTCGGAAAAACGTTGCAACTGCAATGATGGATGCTGCAAAATCTTCTCACTCTCCCAGGTGGCATCCTCATTCGGTAGATTCCTCCATCTCACTAGGTACTCTCTGACTATCCTGCTCTGCAGCTGCCTCTCCCTAGTGTCAATAATGGCCTCCGGTTGTAGCACCAAATGCCCCTCATCATCTGTGGGCAGAAGCTCCTCAATTGCAGTCACCTGCTGTCCCAGTGCCTTCTTCAGGCATGACACATGAAAAATGTTATGAATCCTGCTACCAGTGGGCAGCTCCAACTCATATGCAACCTCCCCAATCCTGCATGTCACCTTGTATGGTCCATAAAAGCGGGGGTTGAGCTTTTCAGTCCCCTTTTGCTTCAGCGTGGATTGCCGATATGGTTGCAATCATAGGGAGACCAAGTCCCCTACCTCAAACTGTCTCTCAACACGTCACCTATCGGCATACAGCTTCTGCTGATTTTGTGTTGTAGCTATTTTATCCTTAAGAGCTCGGAGTATATCTTGACTCTCTTGGAACCAATCCTTGGCTCTAGGGGCCTTGCTAGCACCAAACATCACGTCAACAAAAGATAAAGTATGATACCCATATAAAGCATAAAATGGAGACATACCGATAGACATATGATGAGTGGTGTTGTAACAGTACTCCCCCAAGTGCAACCATCGTAACCATCCCTTTTGCTGCTCGCTGACATAGTTACGCAAGTAGCCTTCCAGCCACTTGTTCACTATCTCTGTCTGTCTATCCGTCTGTGGGTGGTAACTAGTACTCGGGGTCAACTCGGTGCCCACCAAACGGAAAGGTTCCTGCCAAAACCCGCCCATGAAGCAACTATCCTTGTCACTGACAATGGTCTTTGGGAGACTATGCAATCTGAAAACATCCCTGAAAAATAACTCTACCACCTGTGCTGCAGTGTAACGTGCTGATATGGCGAAGAAGTGTGCATACTTTGTCAGCCGATCAACGACTACAAATATGCAATCTTTGCCTTGTAGAGTGGGCAACCCCATGATGAAATCCATCGAAATACTCTCCCATTTCCCCTCAGGTATGGGAAGAGGCTGTAGTAACCCCGTCGGATGGTTCATCTCCCCCTTGTTGCGTTGGCAAACTTCGCACTCCCTGACATGTCGGAGTACATCCTCCTTGAGGCCCTTCAACGAGAACCTCTCTTTGATGGACCTATAGGTCTTGGTGAACCCCTGGTGGCTTGATAATGACGAGTCATGTGAGGCGTGCAATATCTTCTCCTTGAGCTTGGAGCTCTCGGTCAAGAAGATCCTATCCCTGAAGTAGATTACCTCATCCATCACCCTGTACCTGTCATCTGTAACCTGTCCGTCCAACACCTCATAGGAAAAACGGTCATTGGAGTACTCTACCAAAAGTTGAGCTCTCCAGTTCGTATTCAAACTCATCAAGGACAACGTTGCCAGTTTGCGTGAAAGTGCATCGGCCACCACGTTGTTCTTCCCCTTGACATACTCGATGTCAAAATCATATGCCTGGATCTTGTTGACCCACCTCTGCTGCCTCTCCTGCAACTACTTCTGATCTAGAAAGAATCAGAGGCTGTTGTGGTCTGTTCTCACTCTGAACCTGTTCCCCACCAGGTACTTCCGAAACTTGGCCTATGCATGCATGATGGCCAACATCTCCTTGTCGTATATAGCATACAACCTCTCATGTGGCAATTGCTTCCGGCTCTCGAAAGCTATGGGGTGGCCTCCCTTCATCAACACTGCGCCTATCCCCTCCCCTGATGCATCACATTCTAGGACAAAGGGTTGCGTAAAATATGGCAATGCCAAAACCGGACAGCTGCTCATCACCTCGTTGAGTCTGTCGAAGGCCCTCTGCATTGTATCAGACCAACTGAATGCCCCCTTTTTGGTAAGGTTTGTAAGGGGTGCAGCAAGTTGGGAAAATCCCTTGACGAACTTCCGATAGTAGGTGCAGATACCCACAAAACCCCGAAGCTCCATCACATTCTTCGGCTCTGGCCAATCCCTGATGGCCCTGATCTTCTCGTCGTGGACCCTCACTCCATCCACCCCAATGATGTGCCCCAAGTAGAGCATCTTTGTCAGCCCAAACTTGCATTTGGAGAGCTTAGCATAAAATTGCTGCTCCTCCAATATGTGCAATACATCCTCAATATGTTGTAGGTGCTTCTCCCATGTCTTGCTGTAAATCAAGATGTCATCAAAAAACACTAACACAAACTTCCTCAAGTGACTGCGGAAGATGTGATTCATGCATGACAAAAAAGTGGCTGGAGCATTGGTCAGCCCAAAGGGCATCACTAAGAACTCAAAGTGGCTGTAATGACATTTGAAATCGGTCTTGGGAATATCCTGCTCCCTGACGCAAATTTGGTGGTACCCGGATCTCAACTCAATCTTCGAGAAGAACTTCGATCCCCTCAGCTCATCCATCAACTCATCTATCCGTGGGATGGGGTACCGGTTCTTCATGGTCTTCTTGTTGAGGGCCCGATAGTCAATGCACATCCTAATTGTGCCGTCCTTCTTCTTCACCAATACTACTGAAGAAGCAAAGGGGCTAGTGCTAGGACGGATGTGCCCAAGAGCTAAGAGCTCATGAATGGCCCTCTCAATCTCATCCCGATAGGCCTTACGATGCCTATAGGGTGTAGTGATGACAACCTGGATGCCCTGCTTCAGCTCAATAGTGTGCTCAAATCCTCGATCTGGTGGCAGCTGTTATGTATATTTTATTAATTATTAGTTAGATATAGTTATCTTAGGTTTATTAATATGGAAGGGCATGATCAACGATCATGCCTTTTCGCCAAGAGACACCGTAAGGCTATATTTAAAGCCTTGGTGATCCCCATTTGTAATATCTCATCTTTTATCAATAATAATATATACTTATAAAGTTTACCAGAGTTTTTACACTCCATCAACATTGTCCATCATTACGTATGCTTTGAGGACAAAGCATCTTAAGAGAGGGGCAATGTTATGTATATTTTATTAATTATTAGTTAGATATAGTTATCTTAGGTTTATTAATATGGAAGAGCATGATCAACGATCATGCCTCTTCGCCAAGAGACACTGTAGGGCTGTATTGAAAGCTTTGGATCCCCATTTGTAATATCTCATCTTTTATCAATAATAATATATACTTATAAAGTTTACCAGAGTTTTTACACTCTAGCTGCCCTAGTGGTATCTCTCCAAAAACTGTGGCATATATGTCTAAAATGGACTGTACATCTGGGTGTACGACTTGCCCTGTAGATCCTGCCTCTGAAACACGCAGCTCCACTGCCCACTCTGTGTCTCCCTTCCGAAAATCTGCCTCCATCCGGTGTGCCGAAATTGTCTGTAGTGGGTAAGTGTGCATACCCCGAATCTTCTCGTGCCTCCTAGTCTTCTTATCCGTCCACTCCATCTTCAAGGTCTCCCAATCAGTGGTGACCTTCCCTAGCGTGATCAACCACTACACCCCTAGTATCACGTTGGTGTCCGAAATGTCCACCACGAAGAAGTGATCTGTCAGGGTGTAAGTCCTCATAGTCACTGCCAAGGCTGGTACATACTTGGCACACTGCATGGTCCTGTCACCTGGAACCAGTACCGAAAATCCATCAAAGCTCTCCGTTGGTATGCTCCTCTGCTCTACCAACTGGGCATCAATAAAATTTTGGGTGGCCCCATTGTCCACTAATAATAAAACACGCTATCCCTGCACAGTGCCTCGGACACGCAGTGTCAAGTATTTGGGAACCCCACGCAAAGAAGCAAGGGCTCCCTCGGTAGGTGCAATTGCCGCACCTCCCGCTCCTGGTGGTGGAGGTGGCAGATGATCTCCCCTTTGCGCTGTGCTGTTGCCTCCTGCCTCTATCTCCTCATACTCCTCTTCCTCGCTACTGTTGGAGAAAACCTCAATGTAATGTGCCTTTCCTGCAGCACAACGGTGTCCTGGTGCCCATGGCTCCTGGCATGTGAAACATAGCCTCTTCCACCTCAGATCTCTCCTGGCCTCATCATCCAAGGGCGCTTTTCCCTGGTTCCCCTTTGGAGGCAGAACCCTCATGTCCTTCCCCTTTGGCTGGAATGCCGGTCTCTAGGGAAAAGGAGCTCTAGTTCGGGGTAGTGCATCCTTCAAATCCCGAGTCCTCCCAACTGCGTCATGGAGTGTAGCTAGCCTCGTCGATCTGACTAACCCCTGTAGAGGCTCTGCCAATCCATCGATGAACATATAGATCTTCTGGGCTGTGTATAAATCAGGCACCATCACGGAAAGTCTCAAGAACTCTGAAATGTATGTGTTCGGACTCTCGCTCTGCTTGAGCTTAGTCAGCTCAACAATGTGCTCCTCTGGATGCCTCCGATCAAATCGCTCTATCAGCGTCTGTGTAAACTCGGCATATGCTGTCACTCCTAAGCGCCCCAGCGTAGCCATCCCGTGAAACCACCAGTCATGGGCGTCAACCTCCAGGTGCAACATTGCCACCTTGATGGCCTCGTCTCTGCCATCTGGTTAAGTTGGAAATATATTTTAACTTCTCCACCCAAGCCTTTGCTGAACACTTGGATGATTCGTCAAATGTCGGTAAATAGAATCTGCCTACAATGCGTTTTACATCCCCGTCATGTGAATGCTTGTTCCCCCTGTGATGTTTGCGGGGTCTGCTGTCCCGCTTAAGCTGAACGAAGTCATGTAATGTGAGGGAATCTCTGAACTCCTGACCGTAGGACTGATACTCAGCAAAATAATCTCCCATGTGGGCCGGTTCCTGCTCCTGCTGTGCTCCTGCCCCAGTGTCTGTGGCAAGAAATATATGTATCGTGGAACGTGGAGGTGTATTTGATGCCATCTGTTGCGTTGTGATGTACTCTTGTAGATGATGGGATGTGCCAAATCCCTCTCCGATGTGGAAACCCCTTGGGGTTTCATGCTGTCTAGATTCTGCCGTGAACCTTTGCCCCATCTCTTCTATCCGTCTCGACAAATCCTGCACTGATTTGAGGAGAAGTTCCCCGAACTCCTTCCTGAGATCTCTTTCCTCCGCCATTGGTTCCTCCTCTCGGTAACAAATGTATGGTTTTCCTGTTCGTGTCATAGAAAATCTGCTCCACAGGCTGAGCCAAGTCTATGAGCTCTGATACCACTGTAATATTCCAGATGGAAATAAACAACAATATAAAGCGCATAAACAAGAAACTGCAGCAACTAGAGAGACATCACATGAACAAAACACAATATGGAGAACGCTGAGTCATTTTATTAAATAATGAAAGATAAAATGAGTACAAAGGTGATCAGAATGATGGCACCTTGGCTTGCACTAGGCAAGCGTAGAAATACTCTCAGAATATATCATGGAATGGCTTCTCCCTCAATGACAGCGTAATCTCGAAGCTGCTGGTGTTGTTGTCGTGCTGCTGCTACTGCTGGAATAAACTCAATCTTTGGGGCTACTCCCCACCTCAAAAAATTATGAAACTTTGGGAATGGCCTCTCCACCCAAAACCCAGAAAAGCCCAGAAATCTTTTAAAAAATGCTGACCTCCGAAAATGACCTCCCTTGAGGTACCACACTGTCCCAATGATAATCGATGGCCCTGAATGATCTGCTGCAAAAGACGGCCTCCAACTCTACCAAAATGATGGAATAGGGAAGCGCTGACCCCTTTCCAACTCTCCCGGGCTGAATCCCCTAATAAACCCTCAATCCAGAATCTCCTCCTCCAAAGACTGTGTCCTCCCTCTCACTGACTGCACTGTCTCTACAAGTGAACAATCCCTACTGTGGCTGCTCCAACTCTCTCTGGAAAAACAAGGATAAAACTCCTCACTCGAGCAGGCACTCGAAGTCCCCCGGGGTTGAGGCTGGGATCTCCGCACAGAGACACCCGGTGTGCTGAACAACACTTGCAGACTTTGCTCAACAACAAAGTGTGCTCAATGTTAAAAGACAAATATCATAGATTCATAATCAGAATGATCCAAATGAGGGGACCGTCTCCCTTTTTATGTTTGGAGAGCCTTGCTCTCACCTAGGCCCCACCATCAACTGCGTTGTCTCCTTGAGCCACGCTGTCCCTCTCTTTGCGCTGGCTTGGGCCCACACTGCCCACGCTGTTCACTTCCCCACGTTGCCACTTCGACCTCTAGGCCCCATGCTGCCAATTAATCAGGTATCTTAAGTGACTTTAGTAAATGCTTTTATCGTAAGTGTGAGTTAAGTGTCCCTCTTCACCCACTTTATTTCTAACTTAACTTTATTAAAGTAAAGTAGTCAAAAATTAATATTTCCAATTAGCTATTGCTAATTAGGAATATTACATCTTTATTGTCCAAAGCGCAAACCTATGGGCTTCCAAAACAAAATCAATTATTAGCGTAAAAGAAAGAAAAATAAAACAAGTTTATATTACAAACTAATGTACAAAACGCTAGCTCAAGTGATGGAAGTGAACCCCCATACTTTCCCAACTTAGAAATTGCTCTTGAAATAGCTTGTATACCTTTGGAAGCTCTAAAAAGAAGTATTTTAAATGTTAAATGAAGTAGATGATCAAGTAGCTAGAAAACGAGAAAACTCCCTCTTGGTCTTCCTTTGATGAAAGACTTGGAGTTGAAAATTGCTGAGTTTTGGATCGCTTTGAATCTGGGAGTGAATTGGTCTATGTGAAATTTCTCCCTCTCTCAAATGGATTTCTTGCACACAATACAAATAGATCTTCCCTACACACTTGAAGAAATATTAGTTTGCAAAAGGATTAGATCATTATAATGAATAAGATAAACCAAACATTCCTCTGAAAATGACTTGGCAAGCTTATTTCTAGAATACTATTCTAAATCAATGATGCATGCAAGATAGCTTGCATGTATCAATCCAAGCTAGATGGCAAATATAAACTAATACTGATCAAACATGTAAATGAATTCAAACACAATAGCAATATTATGGAAAGAGATCACCTCATAACGCCAAGAGAACATCTGCTAAATAGCCCCAAAGTCTTGATTATATTAACAAATATGCAAGTACAAAATGGCAGAGTTTCCTCAAGCCCAATAGCTCATAACCTAAGAAACCGGATTCGTCTCCCAGAGGCTCCGAATCCTGAATCCGGCGAACCCGATATGATTCGACCGGATTCATACCCGATTCATGGGATACGGCCGTATCTGTATAGGGTATGGCGAATCCCGACCGTACCCTGTATGGATACGGCTGTATCCCGTGAATCGGGTACGGCCGGATACGCTGTCTAAAAAAGTGCGCTTTCTTTTTTATAAAACCTCGATTCTTGTCATTCTTTCTCACCGTTTTCATTTTGTGAAGTGAGCAAGGAGCTAGGGTGAGCAAGGAGAAAGGGAGTTCTTTCGAAGAGACTAGAGCATCCGGTAAGTGCACTGTCCCTCTATATTTTGCATTTAGTTTGCTATTAGTGTTTGCATGTGCATATGTTTTATATATTTGGTTATTTTTGTTTATTTTTTATAGTATTCATGGCTCAATCAAAGGCAGCAAGACAGGGGCAAAGAAAGGGAAAGAATGTGTAATATTGCCAATTAGCAGCGGCTAATTGGAAATATTAATTTTGACTAATTTTGCCTTTATAAAGTTAAAATATAAATAAAGTGGGTGAAAATCAGAATATGACTCACTTAGGATAAAATGCACTCCCTAAAGTCACTTAGGAGATATAACGTTGTGCTTAAGGTGGGCCAAGGGGGCCGAGTGACAACGTAGGGGGTGACACACTTAGACAGTTGGCAGCGTGGGCCAAAGAGAGATAGCGTGAACATGGTGGGGCCAAGGAGAGAGGGAGGCTCACCAAAGATAAATAGAGGGGAGGCTACCTCATTTCTCTCATGGATGATTATGCATTTTGGAGATTGTCTCTAGACATTGAGCACGCTTGCTGTTTAGCTAGTCTGCACATATTGTTCAGTACACTGGGTGTCTCCGTGTGGAGATCCCAACCTCAGCCCTGGGAGACTTCGAGTGCTTGCTCGGGTGAGGAGTCCTATCATATTTTGCAGGGAGAGATCAGAGCTTCAGTCGTTGAGGAGCATTCCTTGGAGGGACAGCGCAGTCTTGCAGAGGGAGGACGCAGTTCTAGTTGGGGAAGTTCCAGATTGAGGTGATTTGGGTGGATTCAGATTGGTGGATTAGGGAAGGGATCAGCCCTTACCTATTGGAGACATTTTGTAGAGGGAGAGGCCATATTTTGCAGTGTTGCCTTCAGGGTCAGCGTTTTCTCTTGAGGGATAGCGTAGTGCCTCAAAGGAGGTATTTTCTGGGGTTAGCCATTCTTGAAAAGCACTCTGGGCTTTTCTGGGTATTGGGAGAGGAGGCCATTCCTAGAGTTTCAACATTTTCCGAGTTGGGGAGCAGCCCCAAAGACACATTTCATTCCAGCAGTTGCAGTAGCACGACAGCATTTTCCAGCAGCTTGGAGATTACGTAGTTGATAGAGGGAGTAGCCATTCTAGACATTGTTATGAGAGTATTTCTACACTTGCCTTGAGCAAGTCGAGGTGCCATCATTCTGATCACCTTTGTACTTTCCTTATTTCTCAGTATTAATAAAATGGCCCAGCGTTCTCCATATTGTCTATTTTGTCTCTTGGTTTGTCTGTAGTTGCTGTGTACCTTGTTTGTGTGTTTTATATTACTGTTTATTTCCCTTCGGGATATTACAGTGGTATCAAAGCCTCATTCTTGGCTCAGCCGTGGGGATATTTTTCTATGAACAAAGAGGGTAGGTAGAATCTTACCTACCAAATGCAGTAGAGGTGGAAAATATGGGGGTCTCAAAACAGTATGACCAGCATTTACCAGCTTTTAGTAGGCCAACCAGGATCACGATGCCTACATTCTTACCTCCAGTACCGAGTGAGAAAGGGAGGTGACATGATCATATACCCTTTGGAGATTATTTCTGCGAATGGCAGTCCATGGGGGAAAACTTTAGAGCAGCTTTGCCCTTCAGAGATTACTGTAATCTCAGGCGGGATGAAGAAGAAAGTAACAGTGGGGGATCTAGCACTCGGAGTTCAGAGTTGCAGCGTACCACTGGGAGGTCAGCTTTTCCCACGTATGATGGATCCACTGATTTCACGGTTCGAGATCGGGTGGAAAAGTTGGATACCTCTTTCCAGCTTGACCAAATAACGGAAGGGGAAGCCGTCAAAATGGCTAACTCGCACTTGGAGGATGAGGGCACACAGGATCATGGGGAGCATGTGGTTACACCCAGTATGACGCAGGGGTCACCTGTGTTGGAGACTTCTTTGACTTTATTGGTTGACATCTTAGTAGAGAGAGTAGACCTTACCCCAGTGGTGCCATCCATTGAGGGGATGACCAGGGTAGTGTCCGAGTCTTCAGGTGATAGCAGCGCGCGACAGATGGATGAGGTGCAAGGAGATGTATCCACCTTTGATGAGGCACTAGTAGATACAGAGGTATTGGACGATGGTCGCACACAACGGTGTCATCAGCTTCGAGCCGACCTTCGAGTTTTGAAAGGGAAGGCCACATCAGTACGAGAGGCTATTTTGTTACAGAACGAGGAGCTAGAGGGCATGAGAGTGGTTTGTGCCGAGTCAGCGGCCAAGTTGGCCCACATTGGGGAACGGCTGGATTCCCTAATGGTACAGCTAGAGGACACATTTGAGTGTCAGAGCAGCCCCCTTCAGGCATGCATAGACGGGGCTAGCAACATTGTTGGGTCACCTCTTTCCATTGGAGAGAGAGAGGCAGAGCCACCTAGTCAGATCTCATACGTTGACTTGGTTAGCGGGATGAGACGGTCGGAGTTGCATAGGGTGCAGCATCCACATGTTGAGGTTGGGTTGCGAGAGATTTTGAGTTGGTACCCGGTGGAGTGGGTTATAGAGATAGTGGTGGAATCGGGTGTAGTTCAACAGGAGTTTCCAGGTGCTGGGAATACAAAAATCCCAGACTGGCATTGGGATCGAGGCGCGACTACCTGTCGTTTCCTAGGCAGGTCAGTTGACTATGTCTTGGAGGGTACAGTTGGCCTAGCGGTTGAGCATGCGCATTTGCTTGGGGAGTTTTGGTCAGCCCCAGTGACCAACCAGTTTATGGGCAGAGTCTCTAGGTTGTCTTGGTATGGCACTTGTACGCGGGGTCACAGGGTGTTCAACATACCTTGGCAGGAGCTGGTCGGAGGAGGTGGCATTGGCAGACCACCAGATGGTGCCTTGTATGGGGCCCAGGATTCTTCACCTTTGTGTAGGGCACAGAGGTCACAGCGGAGCCGAGCAGTGGAGGTATCACTACTGACACATAGGGAGATTCACTTCTTGGACCCCTCGGGGAGGATTTGGAGTGGTGATCCATTCTATGGCGGGTATAGCGATGTGACAGTGGAGATGATGATACCGATTGGGGGTGGTCTGACATGTAGAGACACAACTCTAGGTCATCACATCCAAGGATGTGTGGGAGCCTCTAGCATTGAGCAGTGGACTACTGGTGGACAGGAAGTTGCATGGTGGTGTACCGTAGTGTGTGGGACTGCATTGTGGAGTAGGAGTGTCCTACATCACATTGAGAACATGCAAGGAGTGACCGATGCCTTGACACAGACAGGGCACGAGATGGTACAGGGTGGTATGACAGTAGTAGGGGGTATCCAGCGGTGTACAGGGGTAGGCCTCAGTGTGCAGTGGCATGTCGAGGAGTACATGGATGATCGATGGTATGCGAGGGCATATGGTGCTGCACAGTAGGGTCTTAGAGTATTGCCCCCAGGGAGACTCACGGACAGGGACACCAGGCTTACCTTTGGAGGTAGTTCACCCAGGATCGATGGGGAGACAGATGAGCGATACTTGACGGTATCTGTGGGGACTCACGCACCCGACCCTCTTCTACATCACTCACGGGCACAGTCGATTTTGTTGTTGTCCTTTGGCACTTTGGGCATGAGCAGCGGGGTACGCGAGGCTCACCCAAGATATTTGGGTGACACTCAGCACACTAGGGGACAAACTTCTCAGCAGTGGCACTGGGTTGGTACGCTAGTTGACAGCCACAGGTTACGGGATGAGATGATCCTCTGTAGGGGTGGCACATCAGTCATCGCTGAGCCTACGCTTGGGGAGCGGGTCATGAGGGAGACATGCGTCACTCTTTTCCTAGGGTATGTCGAGACCATGCATGAGCAGAGGATACTGGGTACAGCAGTGGTAGCAACCTAGTATGCGTCTGGGCTCTAGAACATGTATCGACACATCATCGTGAGGGTGGATGGCAGACCCAGTGGAGATGGTTGGCAGGTATAGGAGGGATCTAGATACCTTGAGTCAATTGCGAGTATCAGATATCCATCTATTGATTGCATTCAGGGGGTGGCTATTTGTCACATATGGCTTCCAGCGATCATCGGTACTACACAGTGGCAGACACAGGGCTGGTTAGCATGCATCATATTTTCCCCTGATATATGGACCCTCTATATTGGTCAGGAGCAGAGACTAGAGATGAGGCACGAAGGTATTCCCGCAATTGTCAAAGCGATGGTGCAGCAGGTCCGACTATGGGATGCAGAGATTCAATTGATTGATAGCCCATTCTATCTCATGATGGTCGGAGTCAGGACAGAGAGTGATCTAGTTCACTATTGGGTTGGCACATGGGGGTATACAGAGGCCTTCATCGGATGGCAGGGCAGACTTTCTCTATTGCTGCATAGATTCAGAGCTGCATTCGGAGGGTTAGGTATTAGCATCATGGCAATGCCTGGGCCGGATGAGCTTTTCTCTTATAGATCTCCTGCCACTAGGTCTCAGGAGAGGAGGATACAGTCTGTGCATGACTGGGAGTATCTCATGATTAGAGTAGCGCAACATCAACATGGTGGCACCTCTACGAGATTAGCAGGGGACTTGAGCATTACAACACTGCACAACTCGATAACCTCTAGGGGTGAGTTGTATACTACATGGGGAGATCATGTATATCTTCCATCGGGCTTTAGCGAGTCACTGATGAAGTGGTGGACTTCATTAGCATGGCAGGATGGTGAGTGGAGCAGGTGGAGCCTCATGTTGGACAGGATGGCTTGGGATCCCGGCATTGAGAGATCCCTCCATATTAGGGTGATACAGAGGACGGGGAAGATCTAGTGGAGCATTTGGGACCCAGGCACATTTTACATTGATGGTGGGAAGCATCAGCTAGAGAGGAGGCTTGTTCAGGCATTGCTTGAGGACAAACAAATTTTGGCAGGGAGGATTGTAATATTAGAAATATTAATTTTGACTAATTTTTCCTTTATAAAGTTAAAATATAAATAAAGTGGGTGGAAAGGAGAATATGACTCACTTAGGATAAAACGCACTCCCTAAAGTCACTTAGGAGATATAACGTTGTGGTCAAGGTGGGCCAAGGGGGCCAAGTGACAACGTAGGGGGTGACACACTTAGACAGCGTGGGCCAGCCAGCGCAGATGAGTTGGCAACATGGGCCAAAGAGAGACAGCGTGAACGTGGTGGGGCCAAGGAGAGAGGGAGGCTCACCAAAGATAAATAGAGGGGAGGCTACCTCATTTCTCTCATGGATGATTATGCATTTTGGAGATTGTCTCTAGACATTGAGCATGCTTGCTGTTTAGCTAGTTTGCATGTACTATTCAGTACACTGGGTGTCTCCATGTGGAGATCCTAACCTCAGCCCTGGGAGACTTCGAGTGCTTGCTCGGGTGAGGAGTCCTATCATATTTTGCAGGGAGAGATCAGAGCTTCAGTCGTTGAGGAGCATCCCTTGGAGGGACAGTGCAATCTTGCAGAGGGAGGACGCAGTTCTAGTTGGGGAAGTTCCGGATTGAAGTGATTTGGGTGGATTCAGATCGAAAGATTAGGGAACGGATCAGCCCTTACCTATTGGAGACATTTTGTAGAGGGAGAGGCCATATTTTGCAGTGTTGCCTTCAGGGTCAGCGTTTTCCCTTGAGGGATAGCGTAGTGCCTCAAAGGAGGTATTTTTCGGGGTCAACGATTCTTGAAAAGCTCTCTGGGCTTTTCTGGGTATTGGGAGAGGAGGCCATTCCCAGAGTTTCAACATTTTCCGAGTTGGGGAGTAGCCCCAAAGACTTATTTCATTCTAGTAGTTGCAGCAGCACGGCAGCATTTTCTAGCAGCTTGGAGATTACACAGTTGATAGAGGGAGCAGCCATTCCACACATTGTTCTGAGAGTATTTCTACACTTGCCTTGAGCAAGTCGAGGTGCCATCATTCTGATCACCTTTGTACTTTCCTTATTTCTCAGTATTAATAAAATGGCTCAGCATTCTCCATATTGTGTATTTTGTCTCGTGGTTTGTCTGCAGTTGCTGTGTACCTTGTCTGTGTGCTTTATATTACTATTTATTTCCCTTCGGGATATTACAGAATGTCCCCATTGGAGATGCCCCTCCTATCCCTGTTTCATCAGGGTCTGCAAGTATTCCATCTATTGGAAGTGGGGCTGCAACAACAACTTCAAATGTGCAGGGAAAACAAACTGTTGACCCCAAATACCCATTGTGGAAATATGTGACAAGAGAGTGAGGGGCAGGAAAAAAGGGAGGAGGAGGAAATTGTTCATGGAAATGCAATTTTTGCAACGGCCATTTCACTTGCACATATTTCCGTGTGAAAGCTCATTTGTTGGGTATTCCAGGTTCTGGCATTAAAGGTTGTACAACAATTGAATCGGCAAAGAGGAAGGAATTGGAGAAAGACCAATATATTGGTGAGGCAAATGTGGTATAAAAAAAAAAAAGAACAAGAATGATGACCTCCTTCCATTCTTAAGGAAAAGCAGCAACAAGTTCCCTTTTGATACTTTTAGTAGGGGACAATGAGCAAAGAGAAAGGCAACTGCAGTTGGTCCAATAGACAAGATTTTTCAAAAAGAGAAGAGGGGAGAGCTTGATCTCACCATTGCATTTTTTTCTATCAGAACTTCATATCCTTTAATGTTGCATGCTCACCTCTATTTATTGAGATGTGTCAAGCTCTTAGTCATGGGGCTCCATCAAGGTATGTGCCTCCTGGGTCAGAGAAGCTCAGAATCACGTTGTTGACAAAGGCAAAGAAAGAGGTGGACAAAATGCTTGAGCCTATTAAATCAGCATGGCCAACATCTGGGGTTAGCATTGTTTTTGATGGATGGACAGATCCGGCACGCCACCCACTCATCAACTTCATGGTGTCATCCTTGAATGGTCTAGTTTTCTTGAAACTAGTGGATGCACTTGGACAGTACAAGGATGCACAATATATGGGTGAGTTATTTATTAAAATTATTGAAGATGTAGGTGTTGATTCTTGTGTGAAAATCATTATAGATAATGCACCTGTTTGCAAGGCTGCTAGCATGATTGTGGAAGCAAAATATCCACAAATATTTTGGACACCTTGCATTGTCCATTCATTGAACTTGGCACTGAAATCTATTGCTTCTGATGTGCTTTGGATTGGAGCCATTATTAAGGATGCACGACATATCTGCAACTTTGTACAAAACCATACAAATGCCCTCACTATCTACAAGGAGTACAACAATCTATTATTGTTGAAGATTGCAGATACACGGTTTGCCTCTTCATTCATCATGTTGAAGAGGTTGAGGGAGGTCAAGACCGCTCTTGGGGCCATGGTTATTTCAGAGTTTTGGTCTTTTTGGAGAAAGACGGATCAAGCAGCCTCAAAGAAAGTGAAGGACATAGTGTTGGATGATCTATGGTGGGAGAAGGTAGATCTAGTTATTCAGATCATGGAGCCTATCATTTCCTTGCTCCAATTTGCAGATACAGACCAACCCATCCTAGGAGAGGTTTATGAGGGATGGGATTCCATGATTGAGTCTGTGAGGACCATTGTTTTACAGAGTCAGTGCCCAGAGTATGAGACATCACCTGAGGCCTTCTTCACCGTCATACAGGATATTCTTGTCAGCAGATGGGACAAGAATTGCACACCTTTACATTGTTTGGCTCACTCCTTGAACCCAAAATACTATAGCCATGAGTGGCTGAATGGTGGACCTTCCCGCAGATTCCCTCCTCACATGGATGCTGAAATCTCACAGGGGATGAAAGATGCATTCAGGAAGATTTTTTAGGAGAGGGCATCCCTTGATGGGTGGAGAATGCTTGTGCAGAGTTTTCCACTGGCACTAGGCAATTTGCAGGCTATGATGTGATTCGAGACAGGGGGCTAAGAAGCCCTATTCTTGGTGGGCAACTCATGGGGCAACAAGCCCTCCTCTACAGCAGTTAGCCATGAGGCTCCTCTCTCAGGTGACTTCATCCTCTTGTTGCGAGAGGAATTGGAGCACATATGGGAATTTGTATAGTGTGAAGAAGAGCAGGCTTGAGCAGTCCAGGGCAGAGACAATGGTGTATGTGCACACCAACCTTTGTCTCATCTACAGGCAGAGGAAGGATTGGTTGAAGGGAAAGACAAAGATGTGGGATGTCTTTCCTGATGATATGGGTCTGGACAACAACGTTGAGTTGCCATTGGCCAACTTGGATCTCAATGTGCCAGTGCTAGAGCTTGTCACATTTGATGATGGAGTAGAGGCATCATTGTCCACACCAGAAGATGCAGAGATGATAGAGGAGGATGCATTAGAGCCAGAAGAGAGCAGTGGTGAGCATGATGATCGGGATGAGGACAGTGATGCTGATTATGATGATGAGGATTGATGACTCATTGACTCTGACTCATTGAGGCTTCAGGCTTGTAGTCTTGTAGACTGTAGTTTTTTTGTATTTTCTATTTCTATTTGCCATTGGCAGTGTACTTATGTAACACATTGTGATTCTGATGACTTAATGAGAAAACTCAGTATCTTACTATCTTGTCTTTTTGAGTAAATTTGACAATTGTATGATGTATCAATGTATCATGTATGAGTATGTAAGATCTTAAATCTATGTTTGAATCAATGAATTTGTATGAATTTGTGTAAAAAATATCTAATTTTTAATATATTAATATATATATATTTTTAATAAAATAATATATAACGTATCGTATCCCAGAAGTATCCTGTTCTGGGGGTCACTGTATCCCGAATCCGATTCTCGAATCCCCGTATCCCTATATCCCCATATCAGGTGACTTAGCTCATAACATGATATAATACAATAGCCCATGGCTTTGTTATATAGAGAGTTGAGAGCAATTCCCAAGGACGAATACATGTGAGAATTGAACTTGGAGGAAATCCCAAGGAAAGTTAAGCCAAGTTCGATGTGGAGAAGACTGAGACACCCAAAGCAAAATCAAATTTCTTTTGTGCACACCAAGGGAAATAGAATTCCCCAGATGATCCAGTGAACTCATCCATAAGCCAAATGAAGTCCTGTGCTACATCAAGTCCACCACTGGAAACTCGAGAAAACTGAAATCTTACCTGTAGATGATCAGAGTGAATTTCTGCGTAGGCCTCCGAGAACTACGTGTTTCCTTTGAGTAATTGCGCAGTGTAAGTTCAAGGAATAGCGTAAATCCTCTAAGTGAAGTGTTGAGTGTTGTTGCACTCCAGATAGCTCGTGAGAAGAGGTCCCCACTTCGTCTTCAGTCAACTGATTCTGTAGAATATTCCTTTTATCCTCAATTGCCTTTAATAAATTCGATTTTCCTTGTGTAACTGCCGCTTCATTTCTGGGAAATTCAATTTTGATACAATAAATGATGAATTAATGATGCAATGTGCTCAGTCATCCTCCACATGTCCATTGATTCAACTCTTTGACTTAGAATAATTTCCATGTCATTTCCACGTCATTTTGTCACATGGAATAATTTATTTCTCTCTATTTTATTTAATTCTAGCCTAATTAAATGCCACAATTTCCACTCAACTTAGGAAATGTGGGTTTTGAGGGTCCAAAATGTTGAGAATTTGGAGGTCTGGAGATTAATTCAAATTCTCTTCTGGATAATTACTTGTGAGCTTACTTGGGTTACTTATGTCTTTTTTTCTTTAGCTTATTTAATCTTTCATCAAGTCAATTATCAAAATACATGAGACACACAAATTAGGCTCCTAGAGCCAGGGAAAAACCTCTCCCTCTTGGAGAGGAAAACCCACGAGAAATTGCCGCTTCATCTCTGGGAAATTCAATTTTGATACAATAAATGATGAATTAATGATGCAATGTGCTCAGTCATCCTCCACATGTCCATTGATTCAACTCTTTGACTTAGAATAATTTCCATGTCATTTCCACGTCATTTTGTCACATGGAATAATTTATTTCTCTCTATTTTATTTAATTCTAGCCTAATTAAATGCCACAGTTTCCACTCAACTTAGGAAATGTGGTTTTTGAGGGTCCAAAATGTTGAGAATTTGGAGGTCTGGAGATTAATTCAAATTCTCTTCTGGATAATTACTTGTGAGCTTACTTGGGTTACTTATGTCTTCTTTTCTTTAGCTTATTTAATCTTTCATCAAGTCAATTATCAAAATACATGAGACACACAAATTAGGCTCCTAGAGCCAGGGAAAAACCTCTTCCTCTTGGAGAGGAAAACCCACGAGAAATTCTTCTTATAGATCTTCAAATGACAAATACCATGACCCAAACTTAGACCCTTGACCTATGAATGCCTCCAAGACCTTATCATTACTTCTTTGCTTGCCTTCAACACTGACCCTTCTCTTCTGCTCCAATCTGCACTGATCTGCACTAGTACTAGAGAGCTTGGTCTCTATTTCTTATGACTTAGTCAACACTTATATACTTAATCTTCTTCACCTTATCCTTCTTTAAACAGATCTGCACTTTGTCCACTGTTGTTAACTTTTCATATGATACAGGTTCTTTTCATGACTTGGTGACATACAAAGGATAAGCAATCCTTCTGTAATATGACCGCAGATTTTACTTGAGATGAGGTTTAGTGAGATCCGCAACTTTAACCCTGTAGTTAATCTCTGCAATCCGTACTTATCTTTGTGCTATTTAACCCTCTGAAATCCGCATTTACATCACAACACAATCCGCAATTTCCTCTACAGGACAGTCCGCAATCAACTTCAGATTATCCTCAATCTACCTCAAATAGATCCACACTTCTTATCTGTATTTCATCATAGATAAGTCTGCACTTTATCACAGATAGAATCCACACTTTATCACAGAGAAAACCCTCCCTTTAGTTGCAGAGATGACCGAAAATCTATGTGAGAATGAACTGCAGAACTGGGGTATTTATAGAGACAATTCCACTGTCTTTAGGCCTACCATACCTTTTACTTGTAGGCTGATTTGACATGCTGTTGGAAGGCCGACTTGACACATCTTGTTAGCGTATCTTTCAGCGTTTGAGTGAGGGCTGATTAGAGCCATTCTTCCACAGTTTCTTGGACAAGGTCTTTTCGCATTTCTTTAGACTAGATCCTTCATATATTTATGAGACTTAACATTTATCCCTAGAAGACAAAACCCTAGGTAGACATCAAGAAGAAGTCTATTTAACCTATAATAAAATCTTGCTCATGAAAGCCATGACGCAAGTACAAAATACATTTTATTATCTTTGTCTTCTTCTTTACATAAATCCATAATTACATAGTCAATATGAAGACTGATCCTAGTTACAGTTTTCAACACAAAACTCATTATTAACCCCTGAAAGTGTGTCATAGTAGAAAGTTGAGGGTAAGAGGTGTAATTTTGATTACTCATACCCCATACAACCTTTCCTGACAACACTTATTACAATCCAATTACAATTTTTATTGCAATTTTTGACTTGCGGGAAATCTAAAAAATTAAAAAATCACTACCTAGACCTAACCAAATTCCACGAAATTTTTTGTGTGATCTAGTATGGTAATATACATTGACTCTAGACACTAGGACTCATCCAAGGCTTCACCATGAAGTTGTACTCCGGCTTTGGAGTAAAATTGGAGGAAAAACCTCAATTAATTATTAAGTCCTGGTAGGGAGATGGTAATTAACTGAGTGAAAAAACCTCCTAGAGTAACACTCACTCGGTGGCAAGGTCCCAAGCTATAGACTCAATACTGACTCAAATTCATCATTACTAGCATCACTTATTACAATTCCCCGTAGGGCGTAGAAATAGAAGTAGAGTTCAAAAACTCTGTTGAACTGATGATATCTTATGGTACAAATGTCTTTTGGTTCATCCTTGGGCATGGAGTCTTCTCATTATTATCAGGTGCCACTCCAGTGTTCAACAGGGCCGACCCATGATGAGGTGCAAGTAGTTAGTAGAGCTGCAGTACTTTTAGGGAGCAACACTCTCCAGAAGTACATCGATGGGGCTTGCAGCATATCTTTCCCACTTTGGCCTATTATAGTGAGAGGTGCCTTCTTCTTCAGACAGATCTCGTCGACAGACGGGACTGAGCAGCATGAGTTGAGTATGGACTGGTGACAACACACCAGACTTGTTCCGTATGCAAGTGTCATTGCATTTGATTCTTCTTCAGGGATAGATTGGCGGGAGATCATGAATTGGTATCCTATAGATGGAGTATCATTTTTAGTTCCGGGTACATTTCGACAGGAGCTGGATGAGAGAATTGTTGCATGTTCCATTGGGCCATGGATTGTGGACTGTCAGTCCATCTGTATTTTAGTAACACTAGCTCGACATCAGCGGAGCAGGATTGACCTTGACCTAGGCTAGAGGTTGGATTGGAGAGAGTTGTTGAGTTGGTATTCGCTTCATTTGGCAGCAGCTATAGCAAGAGATAGTGCGGAGTTCGAGCCATGGGACTTGGGCGATGATTGGCCATGGTGGTGTTGGGATCTGAGAGGATTGGTTGATGATAGGTGCAGTGAGAGATCAGTTTGGGATCCCGACGTTAAGGGGTCTATTCCGGGTGGCTTGACACAGGAGCATAGCAGCACCTAGGGGTTTGTATGGGATCTGGGCATTGGGTCTCAGTTGCATCGGGCCAATAGGGTGGCCCACATATTTGGTTTGCTTGAGGGCAAGCAATTTTGGTGTTCCTTATGACAGGGTTAGGATGGACTTCTAGAGTTGGGAGCAGACAAGTCACATGTACAGGTTAGTGTCATCAGCGGGCCCAAGGGCTTTTTGGAGGAGTTATGAGGAATTTCTATGAGGACCGGTGGCATTTACTTGATATATTCCATCATCCGCACAATTTTCCTTTCGTTCCGGTGCACTCCGACAACTTTCGGAAAACTGAGTTATTTTTGGGCTTAACTCAATTAATTACGCTTAAGGTAGCATTCCGGGAGGAATACGTGATAGAACACCTTAGTGTAATAGCTCGTTGGAACTGGAACGAGAATACCTACATGATAGGATGGTTGGACATGGGTTTCAGTGACCTTAGGAGACATGGTAACCAATTTACTCTTTCCCGCATTAAAAAGGAATATTTTAATTGGAAGATAAGAGGGAAAATAGCTTCATCATTAAAATAATAATAAAATAAAAGCCTCTATAGGGGTCCATGTGATCTATAAAAGAAGAGGAGGAGGCCATTGAGGATATCTTGGATTTGGTATTATTCCTTGTATGTGAGGTTGAGAACCCGGTTCTCTACTCCATTGGTAGCCCCAGGACAGAAAACCTCAGGTGACTGAGAGAGATTGGGCAAGTGCCCAACTCCCCTTGGTGAATTCATCCTGAATTCACAGGTGAGATTAGCGGCGCCACTTCAGTTCCGTTCGGACGTCGGTGCAGTGCAACAAAGTATATTGGAGTAGCAACATCAGCAAGGAGAGCGTACCCCTTCAGGACTGCACAGAGGCTGTGCAGTGATTGCGTAATTCAGTTGTTGTGGGTGCCGGGAGTGAGGAGTGCAGAGGTGATTCAACAAGAGATTCAGGGGGGAGGCTAGCAACCTTGTACTAGGGTTTTTAGGAGCATTTCAGAGGCACTTCCCAACAAATTGCACCAGCGGTTCAATTTCCCCAGCAAAGAAGCATTCCAAGCCCAAGATGGCCAATTTCCAGGGTTGACCATTCAGCAAACCCTTCGCAGGTTTTTGTGGGTCTTTTGAGGGGAGTTCGGTGTCCAAGTCCCGAAATTTTCTAAGCACAAGAAACAACCCAACCAACAGTCCGAGTTCAGCCAGCGATAACATTTTTTGGACTGGGCAACGCAGTGATTGAACCATACAGTGTCATTCTAGCAACAATTTTCTTGGATTGAGTTTGTCTTTCAACCTGTTTTGAGCAAGCCCAGGTGTAATCCTTTTAGCACCTCACTTGTACTCCTTTCTAGCAAAGAATAAAATGGCTCAACATTGTTTATATTCGCTTCCAGTTTGTGTGTTTGATGGTGTTTCTCCGTTTTCCATATTTTCTGGTCTATTTTGCCTGTTATTACTGTTTAATCCCAATTTGGGATAATACATCGCATTTGTATAGCATCATATCAACCAACACTCTCCTAGTGCAAGGCCTTGACTAACACCCACATCTCTCAACGAGACAATGGGCTACAACGCTGGTGAGATAATGGGCTACAACGATGACGAGACATATGACTTATAGACGCCATAATCATTGTCTCTCTAATGTAAATACTCCACCCAGTTGTTCCCAAGGTATGACCACCTTGGAATATTCTTTTCTTGGGTAGCCAACCCTTAAAGAATATCGGTCCCCGAATATTCTTATCTTGAATGCCCTATCTCATTCTCAAAGAGTATCAGATGTGAGATGATTATCCATTCCTCCGTTTAGTCTTCCAGGTGAAGACTAGAATGATGTGTCTATCCATTCTCTCCTCATGGCCTTCACTAAGACTTACGATGGTTAGTCCTGGTCTAGTGCATGACACATGACTTAGAGAATCATATATGTCACTCCCTCTTAACTCAGGAAGGACATACTTCAAGTTTCTTCCAAGTAACAAACTTACCATCATGCTCACTCTTAACCAAGGACTGGTAGCAACAATGGTGAGACACCTAGTTTCTCATGAAGAATTACTCCCCCTCGATGTCATGGATTTCGATATTGAGGAATCTTGAACTTTTGGTTTCATAGGGCACAAATCATCCATCACTTTCGTCCATGTGTAATATCCCCAAATGGGAAAATGACAGTAATACAAGAAAAATAGACTAAAAATTACAGCAACCAGGAAAACACCATTGAAACATAGAATTTGGAGCCAAAATCATTGTTGAGTCATTTTATTAATATGTTGGGAGAGAGTACAAATGAGGTGTTGAAAAGATTGCACCTGGGCCTGCTCAAGGCAGGCTGAAGGGAAACTCAAACCCAAACAAAACTCCTGTTGGAAATTGCTTTGCGTGGCTCAATGACTGCGCTTCCTAGCCCATAAAATGTTGTTGTTGGTCCCAATGAAACGCTGCTAGGGCCTGCTATGCTGTTCAGAAAATTCCAGGATTTTAACCACGGACTCTACTCAAGAAACCCACAATAACCCGCGAAGGAATCGACCAGATATTGACTTCGGAAATTTAGCCCAAGTTCCCTTAGCAACTGTAGCTATTGGTTGAGTTAGGACCTATGTTTGACAGCTCAAACATGCCCATAAAATTCTTCCAAATTAATCTTGGTTTCTCTTCAATAAACCCAGAAGAACAGAGAAAGGGTTCGTCCTAGTTTTGACCTCGGAAATTGGCCCTCTTGGGCTTGGCTCACCCAACTGTTGGGAAATTTGACTCCTGGCTGGAATTGCTGGTAGATGTCTCCAAAATGATGCCAAAATCCCTGGTAGGAGGTGGCTAGCCTCCCCTCCAAATTCTCCGGCTGAACTCCTCTTCTCTCCCACACTCCTGACGCTTCCTCTAGTTTGCACTGCACAATCATTGCGGAGTCTCTGTTGCCTCTACACAGTCCTGAAGGGACTACACACTCCTGTTGTTGCTTCTATGTCAACTCCTCACTAAAATTGTGGAACTACTCTCTTGAGCGGGCACTCAAAGTCCCTTGAGGTAGAGGTTGAGATCTTCGCTTGAAGATCTCGCGTGCTAAACAACACGACAGACTTGGGACTTGGCACAAGCGTGCTATGTCAAGATGACAATCGAAATAGAAGATGAATGAATGAGGAAATGTGCTTCCTTCACTTACTTTTATCAATTGAGCCCCCAACGTTCCCTTGGGCCCACCATGGACTGTGCAGTCCCCTCATCCAACTACTCACTGTGCTGCCCCCATAGAGCCTCTCCCACGTTGCAACCTAGGGAGCTGCCTCCAAGTGGAATGTTGGCCATATGGACCCCAGTAAGGCCACAATTTTTCCTTGTGAACTATAGGAGTAGGCTGTAGTTTTTCCCTTAATTATTAATTGTGGTTCCCGATCCACCTTATATCTACTTGACATTAGAAACATCAAAATTTATCAAATATTAATATCCTAATTAGCATGATTTCTAATTGGGGATATTACAGTTCTCTCCGCCCAAAAATTGCTTGTACTCGAGCAATACCTGAACAAGCATCCTTTCTAGTTGACGCTCCCCACTGTCACTGCAAAAATGTGAGAGGGTCCCAAATGCACCACTGAATCATCCCCGACCTTTGCATCTCCCTAATATGAAGGGACCCTTCAATACCCAAATTCCAAGCCATCCTGTCCAACATGAAGATCCCCTTGTTCCACTCACCATCTAGCCAGGAACAAGTAGCAAGAGCCCTTTGAACACCATCAGTGAGTAGGGAATTATGATAATATGGCACTATGCTCAACTCCTCATGAAGTTTCCCTACCAAGTAGTCTACCCCATGCACTCCAAGAGTAACCCCTCGATGATACCACCTTATCCCTGCAGAGGTAGCATCTTGCTCACATGAGCCCCTCCTGCTATCATCTCGCTGACTAACCTGCCACGCTAATGAATTCCCCCACTCCATCAGTGGCTTGCTAAAGCCCAATGGAAGATCTACATGATCTCCCCATGTAGTATACAACTCATCCCTAAAGGTTATCGAGCTGTGTAGAGCTGTAATGCTTAGGTCCCTTGCAAATCTCGGAGAGGTGCCACCATGATGATGCTACGCCACTTTGACTATGAGATACTCCCCATCGTGCGCGGATTGTATCCCTCTCTCCTGGGGCCTTGTGGTGAAAATCTGTGAAGGCCAAGCTCATCTTGCCTGAGCATCTCTATGATGCTGATGTCTACCCCTCCATTGCCAATCATGACCCTGAGCAATAACATGATAGGTCTGCTTCGCCATGCAGTGGAGGTCTCAGTGCTCCCCCACGTGTCAAAACCAAGGTGGACTGGATCACCCTCTGCCATGTTCCTGCTCATCACATAGTGGAGTGATCCACCTGCCCAAAAGATCCCTGTGTTCCCCAACCATACTGGGAGCTCACAACTCCCAATCCTCACGGGATGTCGTTGCGTAGTGCTGTTACCTGCTAGAACCCATTTGGTCTTCATCTCTGACCCCTGTATGTATCCCCTGGCAAGTATCAGGAGTCTGTCCCACGAATGCGTACTTGCCCTGCTCTTGCCAGACCACGTAGTGAAATCCGCCATCCCAACTCTTGATGATACATCTGGAGATTGCTTGGAATCTATGTACCCTCCTGAAGACGAAGTCTACCATCCATCGTCCCTCAAATGTGAGCCCAGGGGTGGAACAGATGCTACCTTGGCAATCAACCACACCATCCCTAAGCCTGTACCCGTCAACTCGTGCACCTACCAAGTTTCTCAACTGGAGAGTCTCCTCTCGGCTCATGACACACGATATCTCATCCAACATATATGTTAAATTTGGACAACTAGGTCCAAACTCCATGTTATGATGCTCAGATTAAGAGACTAATATTTTTGTTGGATTCCTCTTTCTGAGAGGTGTAAAATCCATATAAAATATGTCTTAATCCGATGAGCAGAACTTATATTTTGAATTTATTATTCTTAATAAATTATATGTGCAGGTCGGCCTTAAGGTTGCACGCCCCCAGCGGATGTGTCACACACCCCAATGATGGATATAAATACAGGAAAAGTTGAAGAGCATTTCATCATCATCACAACTCACATCTTCCTCTCTCATCAAATAGTACGAGCTACCTAAAGGACGAGTTTCAGCCACACGTGTGAAGGAGAGAGAGGACAGATCGTACGGCTGAGCTGAAGTACGATTTTCTGCTGCTAGGGTTTCGCAGAAAGTTTGACCAGCGTTGACTTTGGTCAACGCATGGTCCAATCAAGCCGAAAACTTGTGGAAGGTTCGATTTTTGAAGGCCGTACTACCTGGCACAAAAATCGAGGTCAAAGGGTTGACCGTTTTGCTGCTGCGTTGACTTTTAGCTTGATGCCCCTGCGTTGACTTTTCCAGGACAGCGTTGACTTTTGTAGAGTTGACTTGAGTTGACTCATCTACTGATTGGAGGGCTGTTGTGACACATGCTGGGCTGACTGACCAAAGGAGACTTTGCTGGTTGAAGCATCCTGTTGACCGCCGAAACAAACACACACATTTTTCCTGTTTCTGATTTGTCTTCTGTAAGATCTGCTTATATGTTCTATCTGCATTTTGCTTAACTACTTGTATGATTGCTGTGAGAAAAGTGAAATTGCTCTTAGCATAGAACATCTACAAAACTTTACATGGTATCAGAGCTGAGGTGAAGACAAACTCTATCTATAGCAATCATCATCGAAGGAAATGAGTTCCACTAGTCTTGAATTCAGGGAGAATGACAAGCTGACTGGAAGTGATGACTTCCATGCCTGGAAGATGATATTAGATCTCAAATTGGAAGATCATGATCTCCTGGATCATGTGACAGGGAAGATTCAAGAACCTCCATCCAATGCCTCTGCTGTTGTTAGAAACAAGTATAAGAAGGGAGAAATCAGAGCAAAGCTGCTGATCAGGGAATCCATAAATAAGAGTCTGGTTGCCTACATATCTGAACTAGGTACATCCAAGGAGATGTATGACAAATTGATACTTATGTTCCAAGTAAACAATGTGAACCAAGTGCTATTCCTCAAGAACAAGTTGAAGAATATGAAGAAGGGCAGAGACGAGTCTATTCAAACTTTCTTTATGAAGTTGACCGAAACCAGGAACAATCTGCTAGCTATTGGGGAGACAATAGCTGATCGTGAGATGGTTCTCACCGCACTTGGAGGACTTACATATGAATGGCAAGTATTCACAACTACCATTCTCAACAATAATACCATTCCTAACTTTGATGAGCTTCTGTCAAGATGTATGCAAGAAGAAACAAGGATGAAGGAATTTGATAATGAAAGAAATGTTGCCTATGGTGCTCATTCCCGAAAGAAGAACTCTGGTAGTTCTAAGGACAAAGGAAGGACTAAGACTCAAGAGAAGAAGGGTAAATGTTTCACCTGCCATAGGCCTGGACACTATGCTAGAGAATGCCCCTTCAAGAAGGATTCTCCCGATGATGACGATAACAACAACAACAGAAGGAATGGGAATCGAAGAAATGACAAATCCAAAGGAAAGAGGAAGGCTCACTTTGGAGGAAACAATCAACCTTCTAAAAGGACCAGAAATACCAGGTATGAGGAGTCTAATGTTGTTGATAAAAGAAATGAGTATATTCTAGTATCTGCTCTTTCAGCTGCATCTCCGCCCAACACTATGGATGTTTGGCTAATCGATAGTGGTGCCTCAAGACACATCACCGGATTCAAGGAAGCACTTTCTGACATGGTTGAAAGGGATACTAATCTAGAAATTATCCTTGGGGATAATGCCACTTATCCCGTGAAAGAGACCGGGACTGTGACCCTCCACTTGTCTCAAGGACAAGTCCTCCGTCTACAAGATGTACTCTATGTACCCAAATTGAAGAAGAACCTTGTGTCTGTATCTGCCATGGAAGACAAAGGATTCAATATAACTTTCTCTGATGGAAAGGTGCTCATGTGGAAGAAGAGCTTCAAGGAAGCTATCTCAATTGGTTTTAGAGTTGGTACACTCTACCAGGTTGGAGGGAGTCCGTTGGGAGCTATGACTTGTGATACTATCCGACAAACCGAACTATGGCACCGAAGATTTGGACACCTTCATTACAAGGCTCTTCCCGAAGCTAGGAAGGTGGTGACAGGGATGCCTGATTTTGGAAATAATCATGAAGGTGTATGTAAGGGCTGTGCTGAAGGGAAACATACAAGGGGACCTTTCCCCTCAAGTGTCACAAAGACATCTGATATATTGCAATTGGTCCATTCTGATCTTTCTGGTATGTTACCCGTAACATCCCTGGGGGGATGTTCTTACTATATGACATTTACTGATTACTTCTCTCGCAAAACCTGGATATACTTCTTGAAGAAGAAGGATGAGGCTTTCATGTGGTTCCGTACCTTCAAAGCCTTGGTGGAAAATATGACCGGAAAGAAGATCAAGATTTTGAGGACTGACAATGGCATTGAATATGAGTCAAATGAGTTCAAAGACTTTTGCAGAGAAGCTGGCATTAAGAGGGAGACTACCACTGCATATACTCCTGAGCAGAATGGTGTTGCTGAACGCAGAATAGGACTATAGTGGAAGCTGCCCGTGCCATGCTATGTGACCAGGGTCTACCAAAGTTTCTGTGGGGAGAAGCTGCAAATACTGCTGTGTACATTCAAAACCGATGCCCTCATTCCACTTTGGACTCCAAAACTCCCGAAGAGGTTTTCTCTGGTAAGAAACCTGATGTCTCACATTTTAGAATTTTTGGATGTCCTGTCTATTTTCATGTGCCGAAAGAAAAGAGAAGTAAGCTGGATGCTACTGGGAAGAAAGGAATGTTTGTGAGCTACAGTGAGACTTCTAAGGCATATAGAGTCTATGTACCTGGTCAAAGGGAAGTAGAGATAAGCCATGATGTCACTTTTGACGAAGATGCTTCCCTGAAGAAAGTAGTAGATCTTCCTAGATCTGAAGAAAATCATGAAGAAAGACCTGGAAATCTGGAAGAACCCCGGGATGAGACTATGCCTGATATTGAAGGGCCAATGGACCCTATTGATCCACCCCCTTCACTAGGAAAGAGACCATCATGGCTCAGGGACACCCTCGAAGATGCTGAGGGTCATGCTGCCCCAAGGGGGACATTCCGAGAAAGCAAGAAGCCGTTTAGATACCAAGGGTATCTAGCTGCTATGAGTACTATTGTACAATCTGAACCTGGATCTTTTGAGGAAGCCATCAAGCATCAAGTCTGGAAGGATGCTATGCATGAAGAATATGAGTCTATTATGAAGAATGATGTCTGGGATGTGGTCCCGAGACCGAAGGACAAATCCATTGTCACCGCTAAATGGCTCTACAAGATCAAACATGGATCTGATGGGAGTGCTGAAAAGTTTAAGGCAAGGTTTGTTGCCCGTGGCTTCTCTCAAAAGGAAGGAATTGACTATGACGATATATTTGCACCTGTGGCACGATATACCACCATCCGATCAATCATAGCCCTTGTTGCTACGCAAGGATGGAGTCTTCATCAGATGGATGTCAAGACCGCTTTTCTGCATGGTGCAATAAAGGAAGAGGTGTATGTAGAACAACCTCTGGGATTTGAAGTTCAAGATCGAGACACTTATGTCTGCAGGATGAAGAAAGCCCTCTATGGGTTAAAGCAAGCACCCAGAGCTTGGTACGAGAGGATGGATAGTTACTTGATGAAGCTGGGCTTCACTCGAAGCAATGCTGATCCAAACCTTTACTTCAAGGTTGTGGAAGGGAAACCTCTCATTCTGGTGTTGTATGTGGACGACCTTTTCCTGACAGGTGATGACCCTCTCATTCATCAATGTAAGAGGGAGCTTGCTGCTGAGTTCGAGATGAAAGACCTAGGACTGATGCACTATTTCCTAGGCCTGGAGGTCTGGCAGAGACCTGGAGAGATTTTTCTTTCTCAAGGAAAATATATTGTGAAGCTTCTGGAAAGATTTGGGATGGTGGACTGTAAGTCCGTGTCGACACCGATGGAACTCAACTTTAAGAAGTTGAGTGGCAGCGTTGCTGGGCCTATCTTGGCCAATCCTATTGAGTATCGTCAACTCATAGGAGCTTTGATGTTCTTAGTGAACACCCGACCAGATATATGTTTTGCAGTGAACACTTTGAGTCAACAGATGGTTGAGCCTCATCATTTTCACCGGGTTGGTGCCAAGAATCTTTTGAGATATCTTCGGGGCACGATAAACCGTAAATTTGAAATACCTTTGCGGTGTGATACTCGATGGATATGCGATGCCGATTGGGCTGGCAGTGTCGTGGATCGTAAGAGCACATCGGGATGCTGCTTCAATCTTGGTTCTGCTTCGATCTCATGGATGAGCAGGAAGCAGAAGTCGGTGGCTTTGAGCACCGCGGAGGCCGAATACATTGCTGTAAGTATGGCCTGTTGTGAAGCAGTTTGGTTGCGTAAGCTCTTTAGTGAGCTGTTTGGACATGTGCTAGATACCACTGTGATACTCTGTGATAACCAGAGTGGGATTCGTATGACTGAGAATCCTGTGTTCCACGACCGATCCGAGCATATTGATATCAGGTACCACTTTATCCGGGATATGGTACAGCGAGGCGCCGTAAGGCTCGATCATATAGGAACTGATGAGCAGGTCGCGGATATTCTCACTAAGCCCCTGGGGAAGGTCAAGTTCCTAACCTTTCGTGAGAGTCTTGGTGTCATGGAAAGACCCTATGATGTGGGTCCTGTTGGACGATGAGCTCTGGGAGCTCTGGGGGGCTTTGGGGAGAGCTTCTTGGAGCTATGGGCAACCACAAGGCTAGGCTTGCCAACCTTGGTGGTGTGCTTGGACCCCACTGCTGTGATTTTGAGTTGGTTCACCTCTCATTTTCTGTGCCCCGTATGCATCCTACCCATTGAGTTCAGGGCTCATGGGAAGTACCTCTCATTTGGCCAATGAGGTGTGGAAAAGTTAGAGACTATTAGCAAAGGCTGATGGACGCATCAGAGATTGCCGTACTCTCTATCTAGGATGGCACGGTCCAACCACTTGATCTGGGATCAAGATTTGTGAGGTCTGGGACCTCTGGACTGACTATGTCAGTCGGGGGATGATGTCTTTGTGACTGACCCACTTCTGTTCTGAAATAAAGAAGCCGGCAAAGCAAGTTTCGGCGGGATGACGCACGATGTTGATTGCACTAATAGATGGAGTTCTCCCTAGTTGAGAGGGAGTGTTAAATTTGGACAACTAGGTCCAAACTCCATATTAAGATGCTCAGATTAAGAGGCTAATATTTTTGTTGGATTCCTCTTTCTAAGAGGTGTAAAATCCATATAAAATATGTCTTAATCCGATGAGCAGAACTTATATTTTGAATTTATTATTCTTAATAAATTATATGTGCAGGTCGGCCTTAAGGTTGCACGCCCCTAGCAGATGTGTCACACGCCCCAATGATGGATATAAATACAGGAAAAGTTGAAGAGCATTTCATCATCATCACAACTCACATCTTCCTCTCTCATCAAATAGTACGAGCTAGCTAAAGGACGAGTTTCAGCCACACGTGTGAAGGAGAGAGAGGACAGACCGTACGGCTGAGCTGAAGTACGATTTTCTGCTGCTAGGGTTTCGCAGAAAGTTTTACCAGCATTGACTTTGGTCAACGCATGGTCCAAACAAGCTGAAAACTTGTGGAAGGTTCGATTTTTGAAGGCCGTACTACCTGGCACAAAAATCGAGGTCAAAGGGTTGACCGTTTTGCTGCTGCGTTGACTTTTAGCTTGCTGCCCTGCGTTGACTTTTTCGGGACAGCGTTGACTTTTGCAGAGTTGACTTGGGTTGACTCATTTGCTGATTGGAGGACTGTTGTGACACATGCTGGGCTGGCTGACCAAAGGAGACTTTGCTGGTTGAAGCATCCTGTTGACCGCCGAAACGAACACACACATTTTTCCTGTTTCTGATTTGTCTTCTGTAAGATCTACTTATATGTTCTATCTGCATTTTGCTTAACTACTTGTATGATTGCTGTGAGAAAAGTGAAATTGCTCCTAGCATAGAACATCTACAAAACTTTACAATATAATATTCCAAATTAGCAATAAGCTAATTAGAATATTAATTTTGTTAATTTTTTCCTTTTCTAATGTTTGACAAAAAATAAAGTGGGTAAGGGGGACCCACAAATAAACCATGCAACTAATTCACTTTCCTAAAGTCACTTAGGCAAATATTGAGGCTGAAGTGGGCCCCATGAGGCCAGCCCCTCGAATGAGACAACGTCCTAATGGCAGCGTGGGAGAGGCAACGCAGTAGACAACAGAGGGGCAGTGCAGGGATAGGTTGGCAAAGGGGCAACGCAATCTAGGTGGGCCCAAGGGAACGTTGGAGGCTCAATTGAGATAAAAGAGGGTAAGAGCAACTCATTCCTCATTCATTCAATCACTGATTTTCTTTCTTATAGACTGTAGCATGCTTGAGTTGTTTAGCCGAGTCTGCAAGTGTTGTTTAGCACAAAGATTTCCGAGGGGTAGGCAAAGTATTGATGCAGGGGGGGCACCCCATAGCTTTCAAGAGCTGGAAGCTGCTGCCGCATGAGAGACTATACCCCATCTATGACAAGGAGATGCTGGCCATCATGCATGCGTTGGCCAAGTTTCAGCAATATCTTGTGGGGAACAGGTTCCGGGTGAGGACAAATCACAACAACCTTCGCTTCTTCCTCGAGAAGAAACAACTGCAGGAGAGACAACAGAAATGGGTCAACAAGATCCAGGCATACGATTTTGACATTGAGTATGTCAAGGGGAAGAACAACGTAGTAGCAAATGTGTTGTCCCGTAGACCAGCATCTCTATCGTTAATGAGCATTGATGCAGATTGGAGGGCTCAACTGCTGGTGGAGTACTAAAGACAGGTTTGCATGCGAGGTACTGGATGGGCAGGTGACATATGACCGGTATAGGGTGATGGATGAGGTCATTTACTATCGGGCACAGATCTTTGTGACAGGCAACTCCAAACTATGAGATAAGATTTTGCTTGCAGAACATGAATCACCGCTTTCAGGACACCAGATATTCACCAAGACATATAGGGCCATCAGAGAGAGGTTCTCTTGGAAGGGCCTCAAGGAGGACGTACTCCGGCATGTCAAGGAGTGTGTAGTCTAACAGAAGAACAAGGGGGAGTTGAACCGTTCGGTGGGATTGTTGTAGCCTCTTCCCATTCTGGAGGGGAAATGGGAAACCATTTCCATGGAATTCATCACTGGATTGCCCATGGTACAGGGAAATGATTGCATCTTCGTGGTGGTTGACCGGTTGACGAAGTATGCCCATTTCTTCACCATTTCATCTTGGTACACTGCCTCACAAGTGGCAGAGTTTTTTTTTTGACATCTTTAGACTCCATGGTCTTCCAAAGACTATAGTCAGTGATAGGGACAACCGGTTCATGGAAGGTTTCTGGCAGGAGTTGTTCTGTTTGGTGGGCACAGAGCTAACACCCAGCACGAGTTACCTCCCACGGACAGACGGGAAGACCAAAATAGTTAACAAGTGGCTGGAGGGCTACTTGAAGAACTATGTCACGGGGTAGCATAAGGCTTGGTTGCGTTGGCTTCACTCGGGGGAATACTGCTACAACACGACATTCCAGATGTCTATGGGTATGTCTACATTTTATGCTTTGTAAGGTTATAATGCACTGACTTTTGCCGATGTGATGTTTGGAGCTAGCAAGGCCCCCAGGGCCAAAGATTGGATCAAAGAGAGCCAAGACATACACAGGGCTCTCAAGGATAATTTAGCCACATCTCAAAACCAACAAAAGGTGTACGCAGAAAGAGGTCGCGTGGAGAGGCAGTTTGAGGTGGATGACTTAGTGTATGGCTTCAGCCGTACCGACAGTCCACACTGAATAAGAAGGGAGTTGAGAAGCTCAAGCCACGCTTTTATGGTCCATATAGGGGTGATCTAGCGGTTTGGAGAGGTGGCATATGAGCTGGAATTGCCACAAGGGATCCAGATTCATAACATTTTCCATGTCTCGTTCTTGAAGAAGGCTTTGGGAAAATATGTGATTGCAACCACGGAGCTCCCACCTACCAATGACGAGGGGCATCTGGTGCTACAGTCAGATGCCATCTTAGATACTAGGGAGAAACATTTGAGGAGCAGGGTGGTCAAGGAGTATCTAGTCAGGTGGAGGAGCCTTCCAGATGAGGATGCCACTTGGGAGGGGGAGAAGATCCTGTAGCATCCTTCTTTGCAATTTCTTGAGGACAAGCAATGTTTTGGCGGGGAGGACTGTGATATTCGAAATTGGCAATCAGCTAATTGGAATATTAATTTTGTTAACTTTTTCCTTTTCTAATGTTTGATAGAAAATAAAGTGGGTAAGGGGACCCACAAATAAACTATGCATCTAATTCACTTTCCCAAAGTCACTTAGGCAAATATTGAGGTTGAAGTGGGGTCCATGAGGCCAACCACTCGAATGAGACAACAACTTAGTGGCAGCGCAGTGGCAGAGTAGGAAAAATCTGGCAGAGGTAGGCTGAAGGATAGCTCAAACCCAAACAAAACACTTGCTGGAAACTGCTCTGCATGGCTCAATGACTATGCCGCCTAGCCTAGAAAGTGCTATTGTTGGTCCCAATGAAAGGTTGCTAGGGCCTGCTATGCTGCTCGGAAAATTCCTAGATTTTAACCAGGGACTCTGCTCAAGAAACCCACAATAACATGTGAAGAATTGGACAAATATTGACTTCGGAAATTTAGCCCAATTTCCCTTAGCTCCTCTAGCTGCTGGCTGAGTTAGGACCTCCGTTTGACACCTCAAACCCGCCCAGAAAATTCTTCCAAATCAATTTTGGCTTCTCCTCAATAAACCCAAAAAATCCAAAAATGGTTCGTCCTAGATTTGACCTAGAAATTGGTCCTCTTGGGCTTGGCTCACCCATCTATTGGGAAATTAGACTCTTGCCTGGAATTGTTGGTAGATGTCTCCAAAATGATGCCAACATCCCTGGTAGGAGGTGGCTAGCCTCCCCTCCAATCCTTCAGCTGAACTCCTCTTCTCTCCCACACTCTCGACACTTCCTCTAGTCTGGACTGTGCAATCACTATGCATTCTTTGCGACCTCTACACAGTCCTGAAGGGACTACGCACTCCTATTGCTGTTGCTATGTTAACTCCTCACCAAAATTGTAAAACTACTCTCCTGAGTGGGCACTCGAAGTCCCCCATGGTAGAGGTTGAGGTCTTCGCTTGAAGATCTCGTGTGCTAAACAACACAATAGACTTGGCATCTGGCACAAGCATGCTATGTCAAGATGACAATCAAAATAGAAGATGAATGAATGAGGAATGAGCTGCCTTCACTTCCTTTTATCAATTGAGCCCCCAACATTCCCTTGGGCCCACCATGGACTGCGCAGTCCCCTCATCCAGCCACTCATTACACTGCCCCCTTAGAGCCTCTCCCATGCTGGCACCTAGGGAGCTACCTCCAAATCGAATGCTGGTCACATGGACCCCACTAAGGCCGCAATTTTTGCTTGTGAACTATAGGAGTAGGTTGTAGTTTTTCCCTTAATTATTAATTGTGGGTCCCGACCTAACTTATTTCTACTTGACATTAGAAACATCAAATTTATCAAAGATTAATACCCTAATTAGTAGAATTGCTAATTGGGGATATTACACCATGAGTCATGTCATCCACCTAAAAGTGATTCATCAGTCCTTCTCAGCTGGTCCACCTTTATGCCATTCTACTTTCCTTCGAACCATCTCCCAAGGATCTTACATCCTTCGACATGATTGGCAGCCCTGCATAATTATCCAGATAAACATATACATAAGAACTTTTAAATCAAAAGTTACCTCAGTGATGATCTTTCACCATGACATCTTCCTTTAGGCATCAACATCCTTTATTTAGATTGACACATCTCCTAAAGATATGTATTGTCAAGTTTCTTATTGTTTATCATACTTCTATCATAGTCCGCATATCTTCCCAGGAGATCTCCTAGTCACATCTTCTTGGCTTCCAAATGATAACCACCTCTTTACATGGTTGCACTTCATGATCTCTTCCATTCTTTCTCCACACAGCTTCATCCCCAAGACCCTCCAGTATCTAGTTCCTTGTTTGTATACAACCAACTCATATTCCATATGGGGACATTTAATTTCATCTGTTAGTGGCAACCTGTGCACCGGAAGAGATCCTCTTTTCATAGATCATACTTCTAAAGATAGAAGTCCATCACCTGCAACCATATGACATGAATTTACAGCATCCTGTGACAGCATATAGATATATGTACCTCATCCTTTTCCTTTTGAGTCTTCCTGCAACAATTTTACTAGAATGAAGAACTTCATTCCCTTGACCTGCTTTATCAATATGTCATCATATCCCAATCCCAGAATTCTGTAACATAGAATTCTCGATGAAACCTTTTGCTTTCTTTCTAACCAGTGAATCCATAGAGAACTCCATTAGAAAATGTCAGCACCTGTTTCCATATTGATTATTTGAATGATGACCCTTGACCTCGATGACTACCTTCCATCAATGTGGTTATCAGTGAAGTTTCCAAGAGCTACTTCTTCAAGTGCTCCTTCCATGCTTCTATCATGATGCTATTAATATACATTGTTTCCTGTCATACTATTTTACGACCAACAAAAATCTCTTAAGGGAAAGATGATCTCAATCATAATATATATCTTTCGCTTTCTTCTTTCTTAGATTGCTTTGCATCAGGTTCTTCCCTCTCATCTGTGACACAAGCTTCTTCCTTTTTCCTCGCCCTTTCTAGATTTAGGACAATCTCGTTTATAATGCCCAAAATTATTACATCCAAAGCATCGTGCTTTGTCCATATTCCTTCTTTTATTCTGAGGACCAAATTTACCAAATCTTCCTTTTTTCTTGGACATGGTTGCAAAGGCTTGATTCCCTTCACTTGATCCTGTATTAGTTTTGGCTTTCAACCTTGTTTCTTCTATCTTACATAGATCCTGGAATGGTATTGCTTCTTCTTTCCCATCGATGCTAGAAGTGAAACTTCCCCATTCTTTAGGTAGAGAATTTGGTACCATAGTGAGAATTTCTCCATCAGACATTACTTCTCCCAATTTTTGAGTAGGGTGACTTTCTCCTTCCAACAACTTCTTTGATGAAGATGAAGTTTAGGAACTCCTTAGATTGAATTCTCCAATGTAGATGTCTTCAATGGTGATGGATATTGTTGAATGGTACTTGATGATGTATCTTCCAACAATATCTTCAATATAAATCTTTGATGGCAAAGATTATTTTCTTGATGAGTGAATCCTTTGAAAGAGATTGAAGGTCTTCTTCAAATGTGCAATATCCCCAAATGGGAAAATGACAACAATACAAGCAACAATAGACTAAAACTACAACAAAATAAATTACACCATCAATACATGAGAAATTCAAGCCAAAATATGAGCTGAGCCATTTTATTGATGTCGGAAATTGAGTACAAAAGAGGTGTTGGAATAGGTGCACCTGGGCCTACTCAAGGTAGGCTGGAATACTTCTCAACCCAAGCTGAAATGACTCTCTGCAACTGGCTCTGGTGTTGCACTGCTTTGCTTAGAAATGTTGTTGCTGGTTGACTTTCGACTGTTGGTTTGGCTGCTTCCACTGCTTAGAAAATTCCGAGCAATTTAACCCCAGACTCTACTCACAAAACGCACAAAAACCCGCGAAGGAATTGTCCAAATGTCGACCTCGGAATTTCGGCCCTATTTTCCCCTGGCTCCACTAGCTGCTGGCTGAGTTAAGATCTCTGTTTGACACCTCAAACCTGCCTAGAAAATTCCGCCAAATTAATCTTGGCTTCTCCTCAATAAACCCAGAAAAACCCAGAAAGGGTTCGTCTTAGTTTTGACCTCGGAAATTGGCCTTATTGGGCTTGGTTCACTCAACTGCTGGGAAATTCGACTCCTAGTTGGAATTGCTGGTAGATGTTTCCAAAATGTTGCCCAAAATCCCTGGTAGGAGGTGGCTAGCCTCCTCTCCAAATCTTTCGGCTGAATCACTTTTCTCTCCCACACTCCCGACACTTCCTCTAGTCTACACTATGCAATGACTGCATAGTGTCTGGTGCCTCTATGCAGTCCTGAAGGGACTACGTATTCTTGCTGCTGCTGCTGTGTCAACTCCTCACAAAATTTTGGAACTACTCTCCTGAGCAGGCACTCGAAATCCCCTGAGGTAGAGGTTGAGATCTCCGCCTAAAGATCTCGTGTGCTAAACAACACAATAGAATTGGCACCCGTCACAAGCATGCTATGTCAAGATGACAATCAAAATAGAAGATGAATGAATGAGGAAATGAGCTGCCTTCACTTCCATTTATCAATTGAGCCCCCAACATCCCTTTGGGCCCACCATGGACTTCACAATCCCCTTATCCAACCACTCACTGTGCTGCGCCCATAGAACCTCTCCCACGCTGCCACCTAGGGCGCTGCCTCCAAATCGAATGCTGGCCACATGGACCCCACTAAGGCCGCAATTTTTCCTTGTGAACTATAGGAGTAGGCTGTAGTTTTTCCCTTAAGTATTAATTGTGGGTCCCAACCATCTTATTTCTACTTGACACTAGAAACATCAAAATTTATCAAAAATTAATATCCTAATTAGCAGAATTGCTAATTGAGGATATTACAAAATGGATCGAGAATATACCTTGCAAGCTGAATTGATCTTTCAACGTAGACTTTGCTTCTTGCTTCTTTGAGTGTCTCTTTGTCAAGTAGCCCTTTGTTATGTATATTTTATTAATTATTAATTAGATATAGTACCCAATGGAGTGTAAAAACTCTGGTAAATTTGAATAAGTATATATTATTATTGATAAAAGATGAAAGATGATTTCAATGGGGATCACCGAGGCTTTAAATATAGCCTCATGGTGTCCCTTGGTGAAGAGGCATGATCTTTGATCATGCCCTTTCACTTAATAAAACATAAGATAACTATATCTAATTAATAACTAATAAAATATACATAACATTGCCCCTCTCTTAAAGATGCTTTGTCCTCAAAGCATACGTAATGAAGGACATCGTTGACGAATGCCTGGGTTTATCGAGTGGCGAGTTCTTGCTTCCCACATTTTAAAAAGATCGTGGAGCATCTTCTCGAGTTCAATCTTTTGGTGATGTGGATAGCGACAAGATTTGATATTGACAGGGTCAGGTCCTTTCTTGACTTCTATTGGATGTTCATGTTCCTTATTATGAGGTATTTTTATTGGCAGGTCTTGGAAGACTTTTTCGTGTTTCCTAACTATTCCTTGTTCTTCTGGTGATTTTTCGTGATTCCTTTTTAGATTTAGAGGTAAGTTACCAACAATTATCGTTCGATGCAACTTCTCCTCATCATCAAATGCTTCCTTCTTAACAACCATATCTGCTTCATCACCGAAGGCCTCAACAACTTCTGGCACTGTATCAGTGGCTTCGGATGTGTTTGTCTCTTCACATTTTTCGTTCAATTTCGGGGATGAAACATTTTGTTGTTTATAATCATCTGTATTTTCATGGTTTCTTTCATTTTCAATGACTATGTCTGTTGTTGCATCTGTGATAGCAGTCACGTTGAATTCTTTATGTGGCTCTTCCACCAACATTGTTTCGTTTTCTGCTATTGGATTTTAATTTATATAAAAGTTCTCAATAAATTTTGTTGTTGGATTACTGGCTTTATTAGTGGATTGAGTTGAATTTTCTTCTCTTAGCTTCTCAGCTCTATAACTTTCATGGTTGATTTCAGAGTCCTTGCTTCTATGTATTTCAACACTATAGTTTTCATGTGAGCTGATTTCCAATTCAACCTCATTTAATTGCTCTTTTTCAAACATGTTATATTCATGATTATGATCTGAATTAGTTGCATTGTTCAGTTGATTATGTTCAACATTCGGGAATATTGGTTTTTGCATTAGATTTAACTTGTCCATAATGGCATTAAATTTCTGCATCATTTTGTTCTGATTGTCCTTGGCCTCCATACGTTTTAGCCATATTTGCCTTTTTATCTGATCGATCATCATCATTGATGAAGACATACTCCTCATACTCCTTGTAATTAGGGCTTATCCTCTTTTCCTTAAGAGCTTTGATCTCAAAGCTATACTTTTTTGACAATTTTCTTCACTCAACATTTATCTTCTTTGGCATATGTCATTCACCACTAGTACCTTCTCTTGTAATGTTGTCTTTGAAAATAGGAATTTTTTTTATTTTTTTAAATATAAATAATAATAATAATAATAATAATTATTATTATTATTTTATTATTTGAATTTTATACATATATATATATATATATATATATATATATATATATATATATATAAAATTATGGAGAAATTTTTTTTTGTTAACTTTGAAAAGTCACATTGTTTTGAAAAGGGGGAATGGGTTTTAATACCATGGGCAATTACCATGGGCTTCAAAAACCACGAGTTTGTAAACCACGAGCAATTACTCTTCCTTTTTAATTTAAATTTGTTTTCATATGTACGTATATGTACTTCTTTATATATATATCTCTTTTTTTTTTTCTTTTTTTTTCTTTTGGAACTATTTTCTTAATAATTTTTTTTTTTCCTTCAAATTTATTTCCCTCTTTATGTTAACTTTCCTTCTCTCTTTTATTTTATTAATATAAATATTTCTTCCTTCTTTTTTTTTTTTTTAAATACAAATGTTGCTGCCCACAAGCACTTGGTTTTTAAAAAAATCTGCAATTCTGGAATTTTCTTGTAATTCCTTAATTCTGGGTGATCACACAGATCCCGAAGAGCGATGGCTCCGATACCAATGGAGTGTAAAAACTCTGGTAAACTTGAATAAGTATATATTATTATTGATAAAAGATGAAAGATGATTACAATGGGGAATCACCGAGGCTTTACATATAGCCTCATGGTGTCCCTTGGTGAAGAGGCATGATCTTTGATCATGCTCTTTCACTTAATAAAACCTAATATAACTATATCTAATTAATAACTAATAAAATATACATAACACCCTCATCTTCAACACCTTAGCTCTGATTCCATGTTGAAAATTTGGTAGGGCAGTGATTAATACAAATTCTCTTCTTGATAATTACTTGTGAGCTTACTTCTTTTACTTATGTCTTCTCTTCTTAGCTTATTATGTCTTTCATCAAGTCAATTACCAAAAACACAAGAGACACAGATTTAGGCTTTTCAAGCCAGGGCCAAAACCTCTCCCTCTTGGAGAGGAAAATCCGCAAGGAATTCTCTTATAGACTTTCAATTGACAAGTAACATGACCATACTCAAACCCTTGACCTAGGTGTGCTTCCAAGACCTTGTCACTGCTTTCTTCTTGACTTCTTCTTGGAGATCCTTTCTTTAGCTCCGTTCTGCACCAATGCTAAGAAACTCGATTCTTCACTCCTCCTAGAGATTCTTTAGCACCTTGTAGTATCTTCTTCTAGCCTTGGTGTTCTAGATATACTTCAACACCTTGATAACACTGACTTACCTTTCAACCTTCCTTTATTCACTGATCTGTACATACTTATTTAGAGAAACTAAATCTCTGTTCAACAATTCTTAGCTCAGTTAGTTATGCCTTCAACAGAATTCCTTTTCTGCATTCTATAATACTCCTTTTACAACTTCTATTTTCACTTACACCGAGCAGCACCAACCCTGTTCTATAAGTAGCACCAGTCCTGAAAACTGTTCTCGGACTTCTCTGTATTCATAGGAATCATATCACAGAATTTACTTCACAATTATGGTGAACTATCCTTGCATTACTCCAGTAGGCATGTTTGCTTTTCTATTTTCTTTAACTTAGTCCTAACTCGCACTTCAAACAATTATATATGCCCGAAAATGTTCCTGTACCTTAACCGCAAATCACAGACCTTTTTCGTATCACTTTTTGTCCTTTCTACGCAATGTATATAGTTGTCCCTGTCCGTTATCAAGCCGACCTGTCATATAGTTATTGAGCCAAATTGATCTCTGTTTTTATAGGCTGACAAGGAGGCTTTCTAGAAGAGTATTTCAACCCTGATCTGGAGCATCATTTTGAGCCATGACTTCAAGGTTTATGTGACAAGGTGTTGAGCATACTTCTTAGACTAGACTCTTCATATACATGACTCCAAATTAGTACATCTATAACAAGATGACAAATCCCTAAAAGACATCAAGAAGAAGTCTTTTGACCTGTAATAAAACCTTGCTCATGAAACCTATGAAGCAAGCATACCAAAAATATATATTATTATCTTTGTCTTCTTCATTACCTAAATACATAATTACATAGTCAATATGAAGACCGATCCTAGTTACACTTTCCAACATAAAGAAGTTTAAAGTTTGACCAAGTCTGTCCTATTGAATTTGTAACTATGGCAGGTCTTCATAATGTATATTTGGCCACTTGATGTACATGTATTTATTATTGTAAAGCATATTTTAAAATTTTAAATGCTAGAGTCAAAAGAAAAATTGTCTTGAGCCAAAGTCCCATTGCGACTTTTAAAAGAAGAAAATTTGAATTTTTCAATTGTAACTTTTGGCTCCAAAAGAAGTCAAGTCGGTCTCCCGCCAAGTCAAATCGTCCTTGGCAAAAGGGACACCCATTCGGCCAAGACAGATCAATATATAAAGGAAGCTCAACGTCCTCCTCAAGGGCAATTTGCATCTCTCTCACAAGACATCTTCTGGGCAAGCAAGTGAAGAACAAGAAGGACGAATAAGACAAAGAAGAAGATGAATTGGCTCTCTCTTTTTCTCTCTTGCAACTCGCACATGTGGATAGATTCTCTTCTTTCTAGTTTGCAATTTTTCTAGGTATTCTGTTGCAGGGGGCCAAAATTCTGAACAACTGCAGGGGCCAAAATTTTGGTGCAGTTGGCAGCTGCAGGAGGGCTGAAATTTCTGGGTCAGATTAGGCAGAGTGAATTTCTGGATCAGATTGGGAGGCTTGACTTGGAGGGGGAGACCATGTTTGACCATTGGTCTAGGTGTGTCTCTTGGTGAATAGAAGAATTTCTCTATTGAAATGGTTGTTGGGATTTTCCCCTTGGGGGGTTTTCCCAGGGTAAATCTCAGATCTTGCTTTTGCATTGTGATCTACTATTCTACTGTTCTTTATGGTTGAATTTCTGAAGTATAGCTATTGAATGAAATATTGAATAAAAATAAAGAATATCTACATCAAAATTTATTATCATTTTTTCAGAAACACTATGCTAGTTTCTGTATCAGAGGTTTGGTGAAGGAACACTGAGATCACCTTTGAAGAAACCCTACTTTGAGGTTCTATTGTTGAAGACCTTGTTGATTCACATCTATGGCTTCGTCCATGAAATATGAGAACAAGTTGGAAGGAGCATCCAACTTCAGAGCTTGGAAGCTTACGATAGATCTTATTCTTGCAAAGAACAAGGTCTTGGATATTGTAATAGGAAAAGTTATAGAACCAACAAATGCTACATGATAGGAGAAATTCAAGGAATATGACATGATAGGGAGAAGTACTCCATCCCACAACTTGAACTGCATCACCTTCGCTATCTGATCAGCTGTTGTCTGGAAACTTGACTCTCCTAGCCTTCAGGCTCTCACTCCGGTCTCTGGCACTGAATCGGATTTATCTCCCAGCAAAACCAGAATCTCCTCATGAAGCTTTGCATTGCCTCTGTGTGGGCTCTGTGTTGCCTTTCTATGACACTTGCTGCCTCTTTGCTTTGCACTCACTGGATCTGGAAAAGCTTCCTCCGAACCTACTATCCTTGTCCCTCTCTTACTGCAGCTTGCTCACTTGCTCTCTCTCAGGCAAATTAGCTATGCTACTAAGGAAATCAATTTGCCAGTGAATTTGATCTTTGCAAGTGTGTTCCCCAAGTGCCCATCGAGTTCTTCTTATAATCTCTCGTTGAGACTAAAACAACCACGATTAAAACTTAATCGATGGCTAAGATTAACTAAGACTCGATCCATGCCTTTTTCTAGAAGATTTGCACCTGACTTAATTAATACCTTTTAATAAATCATATTTCCTTAGTTTAAACATAGGAAATATTAAAAACTGATTAATTATTTTAATTAAGCCATCTTTAGGTGGAATTTCCCCAAATGATTTTTGGGTCTTTGAGAATACATGTGTCTTAGCCTCTCTGCAAAATCTCAAGGCTAGAGCACATCCGATGCTGCAAAAATCAGCACTCAGTCTTAGCGATGAATGTGCTCTAGTACTACTGCCCTCCTGATAGCAATACTATCATTCTGCACCATCTCCTGTTGCGCTGACTATTGCTACCCACCAATTACTGCGCAAATCTGATTTTGCGTTGCATTCGTGCTGCAGCTGACCTTGTTGCACTGCTGCCAACTACTGCATCTGCACTGCAACTCTGTTGCTGCAACATCTGCAATTCCTTGTCACCTGTCGTTGCTGCAACTTCATTATCTGCAGCTGAGAATTGTCCATCATACTGAACCAACTGTGTTCAGTCTGATGCATCTATCACTCGAGTCCTGACTGCTTCTAGTCTCTGCGCTGGCACTGAAGCCTCTGCAGTGTTGTTGACTCTGCACTGTACCCATTGCACTGGTGCTAACTCTGCTATGCGCTGCTCAGTCTTTGACTGCTCCTAACTACTACATCTGTCACTCTAGCACCTGAATGCACCAACTATCAGTAGTCCATCCTGCTACTACTGCTATGGGTTCTTGTATCAAGGTATTGATACAAGAGGTGGGCTCCTCAAGGATCCTGCCCATTTGTAGCGCTCTAGGGCTACAAAACCAAATCACCCCACCTCACTCCTGTAGGTATATCAGTGATCATGGAAAACTCTTCCTCCAGTCTAGAGGACAACCTGTCTATCTTAGCGAATGCAGCCTGCTGATCCTACTTCTCCTTTGTCCCTCTTCCTGAGAGGACACTGGGTGTTGTAGTAACCAAGTTCACCACATCTGAAGCATTTGACCTTGGATACATCCTTCTTCCTTCTGCATTGCTCCTGTTGCCCCTTTGATGCAAGGAATACGTTCTCCTCCTCCTTTACTTCCTTCGTCACACTGCTGTTGTTGCAACCTATGGTGCTCTTCACCAAGTCTCGCTTCATCTCCTGCTGCTGCATATCTGCCCACATTCTATCCCAATCTAGCAAGTTTTCTTTGTCCATGATACTCTAGACGAATACTTGACACTCCTATGAAACGTTATTTAGGGAAAATCATACAAACTCTGTAGGTTGGGGCGTTGAACCGACTGCAGACAGCCGATCCCAGACTTGCTGAAGTTTAGTAAGGAATGGGTCTATATGCTCCCCTTTCTGCATCCTGGTACACCTCAACTTCTCCTCCAAATACATCTTTCGCTGCTCAGAAGATCCCTGGTACAATGTGGCAAGAGCATCCCACATCTGCTTGGAAGTGTCCTTGCCATCTATGTGATACTATGTGATGTCGAACTCCATCGAGGATCAACCTCTTTGCCTTTGCCATCTCCTTTTTGTGGGCCTTTAGTTGATTTGGGTTTGTGGGCAGAACTACCACTGAACTGATGCAGGTCTTGAGATCATATTAGTCTAGAAGGTAGGAAATCCTGGCCTTCCAGATCACATAGTTTGCTGAACTGTCCAGCTGGTCCTGATCTCTCAATCCTGCTGATGCCATCTCGCCCAAAATGTCGAACTCTAGCTCTTCTCCTTTGCGCATCTGCTGACTCGCTTTATGCAGTCCCTGCTGAAGTGGGAAAATCTGCTCACAACTACTGCTACGTTGCGTGGAGAATTTGAACTTCTTGGCTAAAAGTTCCCTAAGGAAAGAATTCTCTCAGTGTGTGCTCTTCCTTTCCTTATAACGTTATTCTATCAGCAACTACTGAAAAATAACTGCGCCACAACTAAAGATTTTCTCTGCAATAAAAAATGTTGTTGCTCCCTCTGCCTCTGACAATATTCGATCTGAAAATTTTGTTCTTTGTCGACTCACTCAGAGAAACAAATTTTCCTCAAAACTCTGCCCTACTGGCTAATGGACTGTGCAACCTCTTGGGGTTTTGAGCAGCTGCTCACGCAGTGCCTCGAATCTCTCCTTTTCCTTCTGCAACTGAGGTCCTCCGCTTCTATCTACGGTTTGCTCTAATACCATGTGAAAATTCGGAAACCCTGAATCCTACTGCAACAATTGATTAGATTTCTCTATTTGTTAATTTACTGAACAAATTATTTGTTGTTTGCTATGGTAAATATCGAAATCAATACGCTGCAACCTTCACAAAATAAATACAGTGGAATAAATACAACACAGGAAGGATAAAGGCATACACACACAAATAACAACGTTACTTTTGGACTAAGTCCTTGGAAAAACCCAACTTGGGAAAACCGGTGCAGCAACTGAGGGTTTGTATATTATGCAGTAGTAAATCTGAGTACAAGTCTATGGTTGCTCAAATCTAGCAAACCATACAGAGAAAAATCTGACAAAAAGCTAGTGAGAAAATTCTCACTTTGCCACTGGCGATCCGACACTGATCTAGGCTCAAGATGAGTTGCTCTGCGCAGTCACTGCATCAGCCTATGCAGTACTATGTCCCACAACTCGAAACTGCGTCACCTTCGCTATCTGATTAGCTGTTGTATGGAAACTTGACCCTCCTAGACTCCGGGCTCTCACTCCAGCCTCTAGCACTGAATCAACTTTGTCTCCCAGCAAAAACAAAATCTCCTCCTGAAGCTATGCGGTGCCTCTGCATGGGCTCTGCGTTGCTTCTCTGTGGCGCTTGTTGCGTCTTTGTTTTGCACTCACTAGATCTGGAAAAGCTTCCTCCGACCTTACTATCCCTGTCCCTCTCTCACTGCAACGAGCTCACTGGCTTTCTCTCTCGCAACTTATCTTTGCTACTCAAGAAATTGATCTACCAGTGAATTCGATCTTTGCAAGTGTGTTCTCCAAGTGCCCATCAAGTTCTTCTTATAATCTTTCGTTGAGACTTCGACGACCACGATTAAAACTTAATCGACCACGATAAAACTTAATCGTTGTTAACTAAGACTCGATCGACGCCTTTTTCTAGAAGGTTCGCAACTGTCTTAATTAATACCTTTTAATTAATCATATTTCCTAAGTTTAGCTTAGGAAATATTAAAAACTGATTAATTATTTTAATTAAGCCATCTCTAGGTGGAATTTCCCCAAACAATTTCTGGGTCTTGGAGAATACATGTGTCTTAGCCTCTCTGCAAAATCTCAAGGCTAGAGCACATTTGATGCTACAAAAATCAACACGCAACTGCTGCAAAAATACTGCGTCCCAGTTGGAAATTTGCTCTGCAAGGAAAATACTGTTGTTCCCTCTTCCTCTGGTAATCTTCGATCTGGAAAATCTAATATCTTTGTCGACTTTCTCAGAGAAATAGACCTTTCCTCAAAAACTGACCCTACTGGCCAAAGAGACTGCGCAACCTCTGGGGTTTCGAGCAACTGTATATGTAGTGCTACGAAGCTCCTTCTCCTCTCTGCAATTGAGCTCTCCGAATTCTTTCTGCGCTGTGATACCATGTGAAAATTTGGATAACCTGAATCCTACTGCAGGAACTGATATATTTTCTTCTATTTGTTAAATTAATCAAACAAATTATTTATTGTTTGCTATGGTAAATATCGAAACTAATACACTACATCCTTCACAAAACAAATACCGCGGAAGAAAAATAAACGTTGGAAGAACAAATGCACACACACAAAAATACACAATTGTTTTTGGACAATGTCCCCGGAAAAACTCAACTCCGAAAAACCAGTGCAACAGTTGAGGGTTTGATTATTATGCAGTAGTAAATCTGAGTACAAAACTTTGGATGCTTAAATATAGCAATCCATACAGAGAGATGACTGGCAGTAAAACTAGTGAGAAAAATCTCACTTCCACAGGTGATCTGACATTAACCTCGGCTCGATTTGAGCTGCTCCTTACTGCCTCTACGCAGTCACTACGTCAACCTAGGCAGTACTGCGTCCCACAAACTCGGAACTACTTCTCCTCTCGCTATCTTGTTAGCTGCTGACTGGGTACAATATAAAGCACATAAACAAGAAACTACAGCAACTAGAGAGACATCACATGAACAAAACATAATATGGAGAACGTTGAGCCATTTTATTAAATACTGAAAGATAAAATGAGTGTAAAGGTGATCAGAATGATGGCACCTTGGCTTGCACTAGGCAAGTGTAGAATACTCTCAGAATATATCATGGAATGGCTGCTCCCTCAATGACTGCGTAATCTCCAAGCTGTTGGTGCTGCTGTCGTGCTATTGCTAGTGCTGGAATAAACTAAATCTCTGGGGCTGCTCCCCACCTCAGAAAATTATGAAAACTTGGGAATGGCCTCTCCACCCAATACCCAGAAAAGCCCAGAGAGCTTTTCGAAAATGGTTGACCTCTGAAAATGACCTCCCTTGAGGTACCACGCTGTCCCAATGATAAACGCTGGCCCTAAATAATCTGCTGCAAAAGATGGCCTTCAACTCTACCAAAATGATGGAATAGGGAAGGGCAGACCCCTTTCCAACTCTCCCGGGCTAAATCCCCTGAGAAACCCTCAACCCGAAATCTCCTCCTCCAAAGACTACGTCCTCCCTCTCACTGACTGCGCTGTCTCTACAAGTGAACAATCCCAGCTGTGGCTGCTCCAACTTTCTCTGTCAAAACAAGGATAGAACTCCTCACCTAAGCAGGCACTCGAAGTCCCCCGGGGTTGAGGTTGGGATCTCCGCATGGAGACACTCGGTGTGCTGAACAACACTTGCAGACTTTGCTCAACAGCAAAACCGTGCGCAATGTCAAAAGACAAATAACATAGATGCATAATCGAATGATCCAAATGAGGAGCCTCTCTCCCTTTTATGTTTGGAGAGCCTTGCTCTCACCTAGGCCCCACCACCAACTGCGTTGTCTCCTTGAGCCACGCTGCCCCTCTAGCTTTGCGCTGACTTGGGCCCACACTACCCACGCTGACATCTCCTCCATGTTGCCACTTCTTCCTCTAGGCCCCATGCTGCTAAATAATCATGTCTCCAAGTGACTTTAGGAAATGCTTTTATCCTAAGTGTGAGTTAAGTGTCCCTCTTCACCCACTTTATTTCTAACTTAACTTTTATTAAAGTGAAATAGTCAAAAATTAATATTTCCAATTAGTTATTGCTAATTGGGAATATTACAGTCCTCCCCGACAAAACATTGCTTGTCCTCAAGCAACTGCAATGATGGATGCTGCAGAATTTTCTTACTCTCCCAAGTGGCATCCTCATCCTGTAGATTCCTCCATCTCACCAGATATTCCCTGGTTGTTCTGCTCCGTAGCTGTCTCTCCCTAGTGTCAATAATACCCTCCAGCTGCAGCACCAAATGCCCCTCATCATCTGTAGGGGGAAGCTCCTCAGTCACAGTCACTTGCTATCCCAGTGCCTTCTTCAGGCATGACACATGGAAAATATTATGAATCTCGCTACCAATGGGCAGCTCCAACTCACATGCAACCTCCCCAATCCTGTGTGTCACCTTGTATGGTCCATAAAAGCGGGGCTTGAGCTTCTCAGCCCCCTTCTGCTTCAGCGTGGATTGCCGATATGGTTGCAATCGTAGGTAGACCAAGTCCCTATCGCAAACTTCCTCTCAACCTGTCCCCTGTTGGCATACAACTTCTGCTGATTTTGTGTTGTAGCTATGTTATCCTTACGAGCCCGGAGTATATCTTGACTCTCTTGGATCCAATCCTTGGCCCTAGGGGCCTTGCTAGCACCAAACATCACGTCAGCAAAAGATAAAGCATGATATCCATATAAAGCATAGAATGGAGACATACCGATAGACATATGGTGAGTGGTGTTATAACAGTACTCCCCCAAGTGCAACCATCGTAACCATGCCTTTTGCTGCCCGCTGACATAGTTTCGCAAGTATCCTTTTAGCCACTTGTTCACTATCTCTGTCTGTGGGTAATAACCAGTGCTCGAGGTGAACTCGGTGCCCACCAAACCGAATAGATCCTGCCAAAACCTGCCCATGAAGTGGCTATCCCTGTCACTGACAATGGTCTTTGGGAGACCATGCAATTTGAAAACATCCCTGAAGAACAACTCCGCTACCTGTGCTGCAGTGTATTGTGCTGATATAGCGAAGAAGGGTGCATACTTTGTTATCCGATCAACGACTACAAATATGCAATCCTTGCCCTGTACAGTGGGCAACCCTGTGATGAAATCCATTGAAATACTCTCCCATTTTCCCTCTGGTATGGGAAGAGGCTATAGTAAACCCGCCGGATGGTTCATCTCCCCCTTATTACACTGGAAAACTTCGCACTCCTTGACATGTCGAAGTACGTCCTCCTTGAGGCCCTTCCATGAGAACCTCTCTCTGATGGTCCTATAGGTCTTGGTGAACCCTTGGTGGCCTGATAACGGCGAATCATGTGAGGCGTGCAATATCTTCTCCTTGAGCTTGGAGCCCTTGGTCAAGAAGATCCTATCCCTGAAGTAGATCACCTCATCCATCACTCTGTACCTGTCATCTGTAACTTGTCTGTCCAACACCTCATAGGAAAAACGGTCCTTGTAGTACTCTATCAACAGTTGAGCCCTCCAGTCCATATCTAAACTCATCAAAGACAACGTTGCCGTTCTACTCGAAAGTGCATCAACCACTACATTGTTCTTCCCCTTGACGTACTCGATGTCGAAATCATATGCCTGGATCTTGCTGACCCACTTCTGCTGCCTCTCCTGCAACTGCTTCTGCTCTAGAAAGAATTGGAGGCTGTTGTGGTCAGTCCTCACTTTGAACCTGTTCCCCACCAGGTACTGCCGAAATTTGGCCAATGCCTGCATGATGGCCAACATCTCCTTGTCGTATATAGCATACAACCTCTCATGTGGCAATAGCTTCCGACTCTCGAAAGCTATGGGGTGGCTTCCCTGCATCAAAACTGCGCCTATCCCCTCCCCTGATACATCACACTCTAGGACAAAGGGCTATGTGAAATCTGGAAATACCAAAACTGGACAACTGCTCATCACCTCCTTGAGCTTGTTGAAAGCCCTGTGCGTGGTGTCAGTCCAACTGAATGCCCCCTTTTTGGTAAGGACTGTAAGGGGTGCAGCAAGTTGGGAAAATTCTTTGACGAACTTCTGGTAGTAGGTGCAGATACCTACAAATCCCCGAAGCTCTATCACATCCTTCGGCTTTGGCCAATCCCTGATGCCCCTGATCTTCTGCTCGTGGACCCTCACTCCATCTACACCAATGATGTGCCCCAAGTAGAGCATCTCTGTCAGTCCAAACTCGCATTTGGAGAGCTTAGCATAAAATTGTTGCTCCTCCAATATGCGCAATACAACCTCAATATGTTGTAGGTGCTCCTCCCATGTTCTGTTGTAGATCAAGATGTAATCGAAAAACACTAACACAAACTTCCTCAGGTGATTGCAGAAGATGTGATTCATGCATCACTGAATAGTGGCCAAAGCATTGGTCAGCCCGAAGGGCATCACCAAGAACTCAAAGTGACCGTAATGACATTTGGAAGCGGTCTTGGGAACATCCTGCTCCCTCACGCGAATCTGGTGGTACCCGGATCTCAAGTCAATCTTCGAGAAGTACTTCGATCCCCTCAGCTCATCCATCAACTCATCTATCTGTGGAATGGGGTACCGGTTCTTCATGGTCTTCTTGTTGAGAGCCTAGCAGTCAATGCGCATCCTCAGTGTGCCATCCTTCTTCTTCACCACTACTACTGAAGAAGCAAAGGGGCTAGTGCTAGGACGGATGTGCCCAGGAGCTAAGAGCTCGTGAATGGCCCTCTCAATCTCATCCTTGTAGGCCTTAGGATGCCTATAGGGTGTAGTGATGATGGCCTGGATGCCCTGCTCCAACTCGATCGTGTGCTCAAATCCTCGATCTGGTGGCTGCCCTGGTGGTATATCTCTAAAAACCGTGGCATATTTGTCTAAAATGGACTGTACATCTAGGTGTACAACCTGCCCTGTAGACCCTGCCTCTGAAACACGCAGCTCCACTGCCTACTCTATTACTCCCTTCTGGAAATCTGCCTCCATTCGGTGTGCTGAAACTGTCTGTGGTGGGTAGGTGTGCATACCCCGAATCTTCTCGTGCCTCCCGGTCTTCTTGTCCGTCCACTCCATCTCCAAGGTCTCCCAATTTGTGGTGACCTTCCCCAGCGTGATCAACCACTGCATCCCCAGTATCACATTGGTGTCCGGAATGTCCAGCACAAAGAAGTGATCTGTTAGGGTGTAAGTCCCCATAGTCACTGCCAAGGCTAGCACATACCTGGCACACTGCATGGTTCTGTCAGTTGGAACCAATACCGAAAACCCATCAAAGCTCTCTGTTGGTATGCTCCTCCGCTCTCCCAACTAGGCATCAATAAAATTGTGGGTGGCTCCACTGTCCACTTATACTGAAATGCGTTGTCCCCACATAGTACCTCGGACACGCAGTGTCAAGTATTTGGGAACCCCTCCCAAAGAAGTAAGGGCTCCCCCGATAGGTGCAAATGCTGCACCTCCCGCTCTTGGTGGTGGAGGTGGCAGATGATCTCCTCTCTGCGTTGTACTGCTGCCTCCTACCTCTATCTCCTCATACTCCTCTTCCCTGATATTGTCGGAGAAAACCTCGATGTAATGTGCCTTCCCCGCGGCACAACGGTGTCCTGGTGCCCATGGCTCCTGGCATGTGAAACATAGCCTCTTCCGCCTCAGATCTCTCCTGGTCTCGTCATCCAAAGGCCCTCTGCTCTAGTTCCCCTTTGGAGGCAGAACCCTCATGTCCTTCCCCTTCGGTTGAAATGCCGGTCTCTGGGGGAAAGGAGCTCTAGTCCGGGGTAGTGCATCTTGCAAGTCCCAAGTCCTCCCAATTGCGTCATGGAGTGTAGCTGGCCTCGTCGACCTGACTAACCCCTGAAGAGGCTTTGCCAATCCATCGATGAACATGTAAATCATCCTGGCTACGGACAAGTTAGGCACCATCACGGAGAGTCTTAAGAACTCTGAAATGTATGTGTCTGGACTCCTGGTCTGCTTGAGCTTAGTCAGCTCAATGAAGTGCTCCTCTGGATCCCTCTGATCAAATCACTCTATCAGCCTCTGTGTAAACCTGACATATGCTGTCACGCCTGAGTGCCCCAGCGTAGCCATCCCGTGAAACCACCAGTCATGGGCCTCGCCCTTCAGGTGTAGCGTTGCCATCTTGATGGCCTCTGTCTCTGCCATCTGGTTAAGTTGGAAATATATATCCAATTTTTCCACCCAAGCCTTTGTCGAACACTTGGTTGACCCATCAAATGTCGATAGATAAAATCTACCTACCATGTGCTGTACATCCCCATCCTGTGAATGCTTGTTTCTCCTGTGATGGTTGCGGGGCCTGCTGTCCCTCTTGAGCTATACGAAATCATGGAATGTGGGCATCTCTGAACTCCTGTCCGTAGGACTGATACTCGGCAAAGTAATCTCCAATGTGAGTCGGTTCCTGCTCCTGTTGTGCTCCTTCCCCAGTGTCTGCGGCAAGAAATGTGGGCATCGTGGAACATGGAGGTGTATGTGATTCCATCTGCTGTGCTGTGAGGTGCTCCTGCAAATGATGGGATGTGCCCGATCCCTCTCCGATATGGAAACCTCTTGGGGTTTCACGTTGTCTAGATTCTATAGTGAACCTTTGCCCCATCTCTCCTACCCGCCTCAACAAAGCCTGCACTGATTTGAGGAGAAGTTCACTGAACTCCTTCCCGACATCTCTCTCCTCCGCCATTGGTTCCTTCCCTTCTGCGTCCACTATTGGAACGCATTCACCTTCCCCGAAAGTGCTCTCTAACCTCCGCTCTTGGTCTCTATACTTCCTTCCTTGGTAACAAATGTATGATTTTCTTGCTGGTGTCATAGACAATCTGCTCCATAGGTTGAGCCATGTCTATGAGCTTTGATACCACTATAATATTCGTGATAGAAATAAACAGCAATATAAAGCACATAAACAAGAAACTACAACAACTAGAGAGACATCACATGAACAAAACATAATATGGAGAACGCTGAACCATTTTATTAAATACTGAAAGATAAAATGAGTACAAAGGTGATCAGAATGATGGCACCTTGGCTTGCACTAGGCAGGCGTAGAAATACTCTCAGAATATATCATGGAATGGCTGCTCCCTCAATGACTGCGTAATCTCCAAGCTGCTGGTGCTGCAGCCGTGCTGCTGCTACCACTGGAATAAACTGAATCTTTGGGGCTGCTCCCCACCTCAGAAAATTATGAAAACTTGGGAATGGCCTCTACCCAATACCATGAAAAGCGCAGAGAGCTTTTCAAAAATGCTGACCTCCGAAAACGACCTCCCTTGAGGTACCACGCTGTCCCAATGATAAACGCTGGCCCTGAATAATCTGCTGCAAAAGATGGCCTCCAACTCTACCAAAATGATGGAATAGGGAAGGGCAAACCCCTTTCCAACTCTCCCGGGCTGAATCCCCTGATAAACCGTCAATTCGAAATCTCCTCCTCCAAAGACTGCGTCCTCCCTCTCACTGATTGTGCTGTCTCTGCAAGTGAACAATCCTAGCTGTGGCTGCTCCAACTCTCTCTGTCAAAACAAGGATAGAACTCCTCACCCAAGCAGGCACTCGAAGTCCCTCGGGGTGGAGGTTGGAATCTCCGCACGGAGACACTCGGTGTGCTGAACAACACTTGTAGACTTTGCTCAACAGCAAAAGCGTGCTCAATGTCAAAAGACAAATAACATAGATGCATAATCGAATGATCCAAATGAGGAGCCTCTCTCCCTTTTATGTTTGGAGAGCCTTGCTCTCACTTAGGCCCCACCACCAACTACGCTGTCTCCTTGAGCCATGCTATCCCTCTAGCTCTGCATTGACTTGCGCCCATGCTGCCCACGTTGTCATCTCCTCCACGCTGCCACTTTGTCCTTTAGGCCCCACGCTGCCAAATAATCATGTCTCCAAGTGACTTTAGGAAATGCTTTTATCGTAAGTGTGAGTTAAGTGTCCCTCTTCACCCACTTTATTTCTAACTTACCTTTATTAAAGTGAAATAGTCAAAAATTAATATTTCCAATTAGCTATTTCTAATTGAGAATATTACACTGCGGTTTCTGGCACTGAATCACTTCTTCTCCCCAACAAAATACAGAATCTCCTCTGAAGCACTGCAGTGCCTCTGCGTGGCTCTGCACTGCTTCTTTGTGGCACTCACCGTCTCTCTGCAATGCACTCACCGGAACTGGAAAATCTTCCTCCGATTTTACTATCCTTGCCTCACTCTCACTACTTCGAGCTCACTAGCTCTCTCTCCGGTAGCTCTGTGCTGCTACTCTGGAAATCAATCTGCCATTGAATTCAAAATCTGCAAGTGTATTCCCCAAGCCCATCGAGTTTCTTCTTATAATCTCTCGTTGAGACTTGAACGACCACGATTAAAACTTAATCGATGGCTAAGATTAACTAGAACTCGATCCAAGTCTTTTTCTATAAGATTCTCACCATGACTTAATTAATTCCTTTTAATTAATCATTTTTCCTAAGTTTAGACTTAGGAAATATTAAAAACTGACTAATTAATTTAATTAAGTTGTCTCTAGGTGTAATTTCGAGAAACGGTTTTTGGGTATTGGAGAATACATGTATTCTAACCTCTCTGCCAAATCTCAAAGCTAGAACACATCCGATGCTACAAAAAGTAACAAGTTACTCCTCTCCTTCATGACTAGAACTCCTTGCTCCTCTTATATATATGTGCCTCTCATATTCACTCTTGTGCATTGTGAAAGGAGACTTTGAACTTATGAAAGAGAGTGTTGGAGAGACTAGCAAATGATTGAGAGAGTGAGAGAGAGACTTGGAGAGTAAGAGCAGAACTTGGTAAACCAAAGTGATTCAGTGTTTGCATCAACTGCAACTATTAGGGATATTCTTCAGATTTAGGTGAACTTCTTCATTCTCTCATTGTATTATGTTTCTCTGTTGAACAATTGATTTATAATAGAAGAATAATCTGGTTGGGTTTTCCCCTTGTGGGTTTTGCCTTGGTCATTGAACCTAAATTTCTGTGTCCTTTTGTGTTCTTGGCTGTCTTCTATTTTGCATATGGTTTATATGGTGTATGTTTTATCTACAATTGCTTAACTGAATTTGCAACTGGAAGAAGTTTTATTTTAAATAATTGTTTCAGTATAGAACATCAAGTTTTCAAGAAGACCTGCTATTAGAACATTGATCTGAAAGAATAGCACAAAATTTGTCCTTAAAATATGCCCTAAACAGCTGCACAGCCTTAGTCTACTTGCTACCAACTTCAAGTAAAAATATCTCTGATTTTTCATTATTTATGGCTATTTTTTATGTTTTCAAAGGTAACCCTGCCTAAAGGAGGGGTAACTGCACTTATTTTATCTATATTTCAGTTCTATTCTTTGATACATGAATTCTTATGGATATTATGTTTAACATGGAAGAAAATTGATAATGATTTTAGAATTAATATTATTTAGATAAGTAAGTTGTTGCTTTTGACAACTACAAATATTTAACTCAAAAAATCTTGCATATTATCTTATTATGTGTCGTTTAATGGATCAGGGAGAAGAGGTACAGTTGGTTGGAGATTTCAAAGGTAACTGGAATGAACCGATCAAAGCAGTTCATGTAACAGGACCAAAGTATGCTATTGATCTCCGGCTTCCTCAGGGAAAGTATGCTTTCTCACTAATAAGTCTGGATTGTAGCAGTATTACTATTTATTTTGTTTGAGAGTTACTTGTTTATATGATAAAAGCAGGTAGGCATTTAATAATTTAGAATTCTTAAATTTGATTGCCTTACAGACTGGACAAATTATAATGCTGGCCAATGGCTGATATTCTATAACAGTCTGTATGAACATATAAAATAACCTAATGTTATAAGAAAAGATATGGAAAACTGTCCTGCTAGCCGAGACTGGCTTGCTTGCATTTGGAGAATGATACTTCCTGTAATATCCCAAATGGGATATTCTAATTAAAAATGCAGAAAAATAACTAAACTCCACAATATGCCGTAAAACCACTATTTACTCAACAGAAGATTGCCATGTAAAATAAACACATAAGCACTGCAATCTATCAACACATCAAATAGGAAGAATCTCAGCATTTTATTATAGATAATAATTGGGGTTACAAATACATCTGACCCAAAGAAAGTGCTGAGATGGAGAACTGACCACCAAGATGAGCTGCTGCGCTGCGCTGGCCTCAAAACTAAACTGCTGCACTCTCCCTCTCGCAACAGTTGTTATCGAACCCACTGAAGCACCTGTTGAAGATCTGAATGATCCTCACTCCAATATCTCTGAAGCTCTGCGAAACTTCTGAATGGAGTCTCCTCAAGAGAGTTGGGTTTCCGTCCAACACTCACAAATCACCTGAGGGTTTTCGTCCTGGGGCTACGGATGAAGTAGAGAACCACATCTCAAACCTCTCATACAAGAAAATGATATGATCCCAAAGATATCTCTCAATGGCCTCCTCCCTTTCTTTTATAGATATCTTGGAGCATTCTAGAGCATTATTTTATTATTATTTTATTCATGGAGCACTTTTCCCTCTTATTAAAATATTCCTTTTTAATGCAAAAAAGAGTAAATGGGCTACCACGCCTCCTCTGGTCACTGAAACTCGTGTCTAACCATCCCACCATGTAGGTATCCTCGTCCAGGTTCCAATGAGCTATTACACTAAGGTGTTCCATCATGTATTCCTCCCGAAATGCCACCTTGAGCATAATCAGCTGAGTTAAGCCTAGAAATAACTCAAATTTCCGAAAGTTATCAGAATGCACCGGAACGAAAGCCAAACTGCTCGGATGATGGAATATATCGAGCGAATGCCTCCGAACACCATGGAAACTCCTCAAAACTCCTCCAAAAAGGTCCTGAGCCCACTGATAGCACCAATCTGTACCTGTGACCTGTTTGCTCCTACTCTGGAAGTCCAACCTAACCCTATAGTAGGTGACACCAAAAAAAGGGAATATTACACTTCCAAATTTAGACTTGTTGGTTCTTAAGTCTGGCTAGATTTTTGTGGCGGTTGACAACTTCTCTTATGGTGGTGAGATCTTGGTGTGATTTTTATTTGATACTCAGATCTTTCTCTTGCTAAAATCCTTCATATTCTCAAGTTTCTATGATCTTTAGGACCGTGTAAATATTACCATGGTGAATTGGTAGCTCGTTGGAGTAATCTGGGCGAGGCCTGAGATCATAACTAGCGGCTGCCACTATAACACCAAGAGTATATCCAACAACCCGTAATCCAGATATACTAGGAATTTATGACCTAGCAAGAGCTGAGACTCCACAAGAGTGGGGGACCTAGATACCATATCAATTTTTGCGTACTTATTTGTGCAAGAAATAAGTCTCTCACACCCCCATTTTGGACATATATAAATGAAAAATTATTTATTTTGCATTTCACTACTAGAGCTAATATCAAAAAAATTGTGAAATGGAGACCAAGTAAAATGCCTCAGTAAGCATGATATATATCCAATCATACTAGGTAAATGTTTTAATGCAATTTTTGTTCTTCTCGCAGAGAGTATTAAACTGATGACCTATATAATGGATAGAAATCCGTTGAACTAAAGAAAGTGGCTAGAAGGCATAAAGACTATAGTTGGAATCTATTTTTGAAACCATAAGATACTTGAGTTTCATTAAAGGTCAAATGAGTATTAGTGGGAATTGAAACTGTGACCTTGGACGAACAACTTAACTCCTATTGAAAACATGCTCAGTTTATATTTCTTGCTATAAATCTATCTATTTCAATTGAATTATAAGGCACATTAATCATAATTAGTAACCTATCCCTTACTCTACTCTTGGAGAATAGGAGAAGAAATAAGCAATCTGCTGCTCATAACACTTTCACTATCATCTTTGTAGAATTATATAAAACCTGTCGTGGCATAAGAATATTTTTGACATACTTCATTCTCATTCCTTTGATTGCAAATATACTTTAGTTTGATTGCCTCGCTTGTTATGTGCACATGCTATGATAATGTTTTAGATTTTAATAAGGAAAATAGGGAAATGATACTTTGACATTCTTCACTCCTTTGTTTGTTTGCAAACACACTCAGATTGGTTCTCTTGTTCAGCGAAGATGCCATATTAATGTAGATTTTAATAAGAGGCAAATTGCAGTCATTTCAAATTCCCATGGGCCTAAGGATCATTGCTGCACTACCTTCTCTACATGTGATAAATTTAATATTACATAATGGTTATCTTATGCGATATTCCTTATGACTCTATCTCATATCGATTTAATAAAGTAACTTAATGCTTAATTAGTCACACGTTACTTTTGTAGTTACATGGGTAGTTTAACTAACCATGTCTCTCATCCGAGACTATTATTATGTATTGACTTTCATACATTGAATATGATATAGAATCTCTCTCCTCTCTCTGCATATTTTTGTTATTGTGTATGTGCATGATTTTGTAATGGTATTAAAGCTTATTTGAATAATTGACATCCGAAAGGCACGTTGAAGGAGATAAATAGCTGAAAGCATTGTGGGTGTTGTAGGAAGATTGCCCGGTGTCAGCACTACTATACTCCTCTCACTTTAGGCTGGTTCTTTTTGTTGCAAGGAGGGTTCCCCTAGAAAAGATTGTTTTAAGATTTTATTTAGAATAAAATGGATTGTGGAATTAAAATTTATCAATACTAGCGATTATCCAATTGGGCCATGGAGTCAAGATCAATGAGCAAGAGGGTTTGAATGAGATCAACAGCATGGTTAAGTTATTAATAATATGCTCCAACCAACCACATGCATCTTCTTCATATGCAAAAAATTAAAAGATGGTGCTTCCAAATTAGCAACTCATAACAAACATAAAACAAAAAAGTAATAATGCACATTGTGAAACCATGAACAAGAAAGGAATATCCATGGCCTCTCAACAAGCAATATCCATAAATTGAACAATGATTACAGCAAGAGATACGGAGGTTAAAACCTCTACTTTAACATCTTCTTATTGGAGCAAAATTGACTGTCTTCAAAGATCATACCAGCCGTTTGTAATAGTAATTTCCAATCATCAAATCAACCCCTGAGAAGAACAAAAATGATGAAAAACCTCTACTTAAACTTATCCTCCTAAAGATATTCTATTTGTTAGAGAAATTAAGGAGTTGGCAGTTAATCAATTTCTCTTATCATGACATTATCTTGTGATGTTTCTTGTTATTATTATGTGTTCTTCTGTTTTATACTTTCTTATCATCAAGACTAATGCCAAACAACAAATAGAAGTGGACACAAGATGTAGGCACGTTGCCAGGGCAATACCCCTCTTTGGGGAAAACCCATTCAAAATTCTTCCTTCAGTAGATTTAAGATGAGACGACCAAGACCCTTAGACTATAGACCTCCTCCATCAAGTCATATCTTCACTGTGTTAGCACCGAGATCTCCTTACACTGATATCTCCTTTGCTTGCACTGAAACTTCATCCTTCTTCCTCAGATAGCCCTGAGATCCATCTTCACTGTGATCACCATTGTAGTAGTTCCGAGTATTGTAGCATTGAATGGCACCGAGGCATCATGAATGAGATAGCATTGTAGCACCGAGAATCATAACATCATAGCACCAAGTATTAAGACAAAGATAACATCATCAGAGCACCGAGTATCAAGACAAAGATAACATCATCATAGCACCGAGTATCAATTCATCAACATAGCACTGAGTTACATGACTAAGAATAACACTGGGTTTGTGTCAGATATGTGTTAACAACGAGACTTGTTTTGCTGTAACATCATATAGCATCGAACCTTCATCTCTGTAATAGACTGAAACCCTGTCCTCTAAAATGGTATCGAATCTGTGATGTAGTTCGAACTGTTTCTTTGTAATATGATCCAAAATTTCAGAGTGATCCAAATTCTGTGATTGAAATGCGAAACCATAGCCTTGTATATATAGTTGTTACTCCATAAATGAGCTGACATGTTCATTTTGAATAGTTGTGTCTATTATTAGGCCGACATGAATGCTTGTGTGAAGCTAACTTGTAAGAGACTGAAGTGTTCATTTTGAAGTGTATTGCTAGAGCACATTCCTCACTAAGAGGGAGTGTTGAGATTTTGGGGTGTTGTGGTTGTTAGTCATCCATAATTTTGACTTTATCCAAAGATGACTAAATGTAACAAACCCAGATTTCTAGAACAAAATTGCAAGAACATTATGAAGTCTAGAAATCTCAATGCCTTCATCATTTCAAATCCATCAGTCCACTGAAACCTTCATCTATGTCTCCTAAACAAGGTTAGCCTGTTGTTCCTTAAAACCTGTTGTTCCTTAGCAGTTCTGTTCCCTAAACTGTTGTTCCTTAGCATTGCTATTCCCTATTGCTGTTCCTTAACAGTATTGTTCCTTAGCCTGCTGTTCCCTTCAAAATACTACTATTTCCTTAAAAAGAAATCCACCAAGTAAGCCTTTGTTCCCAAAGAAGCTGTTTTCTAAGGCCCCATTTTCCAAATATTCCCTTTTTCCCTTCTCATTTCAACCTTCATTTACCCATGAAAAACCCTTTAAACCCATAAAAGCCCCTTTTTATGGTTTAAAAATGCTCCTCTTTACCTATCGAAACTTCTAAAAATTGGCCTAAAAATCCATTTTTGCCTAAAAAGCAGTCTTTTTCAATTAAAAGGTGTAAGCCCTCGAGGGCCTAAAACCTTTGGCCCCTTTCCTCCATATGTCCGAGCGCTATGACCAAGCGCCCTAAACCCCATCGCATCGGCCTTCCTCTATAAATCCACTTTTTCTTCGGAAATTTCTCCCCTGCCGATGCCATTAGCACCCTACCCTTAGCCCCTGGTCACATATTCCCCCAGGAGACCGTGCCCCAGTGCCTAGTTATTAGCCCCTCCATCGCATCGGAATCCCCCTTCTTTTCCCTCCCCCTTGTCTTTCTTCTTTACCGATTGCCTGCGTGGTAAGCCCCTTCACACCTCGCTCTCGGTCCTTTGCTTCATCCACAAGACCACTCCCCGGAGCCCTTGCCTTAAGCCCCCCTCCCCTTTTTTCTTTCACCCTGTCTTGCTTTTTCTCGGTCCATTCTTGACCATAGATCAAAGGCCTTAGGCCTAGATCCGACGGCTACCATGCAACCCGATCATTTACACCTCACTGATTAACCACCTCGCTACCAAACAAAAACTACTTATGTCACCACATGGCCCACCTTCCACCCACAAAGCCGCCCATCCAATCTCTGGCTGCCACCTAGTTTCCACTAATTCCCCGCCCGCACACCTTTCCCACCGCGTTGCTCTCCCGACCGTTGGATCCACCTCTTCTCATCCAACGGTCGATATCGCATATCGCGCGATTTCTGCGTCCGAGGTTTAACAACCAAAAGTCGTGCGAGACTGGTGGTATCGCGGAGGACGTGTGGCGCGATATAACTGGATCGCGTTCCCTCTAGGTTAAACCACTTACCACCTGTTTGTCGCGCGAAAACTGCCAATGGTTTTCCAAAACCACTTATGCCCATTTTCGCGCCAAAGTCCATTTAAAACCATTTTTTCGCCCTCCGCAATTAAAATCCTTCCTCCATGCATTCCGCCTCTCTGCAACCTCCTCCGCCAGCCTCCAAAGCAATATTTCCGACCCCGCATGGTTTTATTAACGTTTTATTTGTCTTGTGCAGGTTGGATAGCGGTTTTAAAAGGTTAAAACCCTCCCACAGTCCATAAAGGGACGAACCAGGAGGTTACTACCTTTGTGGTTCGAATAGGGTCCGAATCACGAAGAAAGGGACTGCCATGGTTTAGTTTCATGGCTTGATCAGTGCTTATGAGCACGGATTATGAAATCAAACCCTCGGCGTACTAGAAGAAGCCCTGCACACTACAGAACAAAGAAAAATCAATGAAATAGAAAGGAAAGCCCAAGGAACAGAGATTAAAGGATTGAAGATAAAGCGTTATGCTTAAAAGTTGAAGGTTAAAGGTTAAAATACACAGTTTAAAGGTTCGAAACAATCATAAAAGGAAAAAGGGCAACAGTGTTACATTATAAAGGCCAAAAAACAATATCAAGGCTTGAAATCAGTTAAAAAGTCAGCAAAAGAACAAGTGAAAACAAATTGAAGACCGAAGAAGGCATGTTCAGCCTCAAAAACACAAAATCAGAGTCAAAACAGAGTATCAAGGTATAGAGAGACAGATAGAAGTGTTAAAGGTTTAAATTAGGAGATCAAGGCTAAAAGAGCCTTAAAACACAGTTAAGTGAGGAAATAAAGGCAGATTAGGCCTAAAGAGCAATTTTAGAATTAAATCAAGAAGACTTAGGCTTAAGGATAGCCTCGAATGCATCAAAGGAGCAATTATTCACTTAATAACTCAAAATGGACACCTTTCATTTACTTTATGTCTCAAAGGGCAAATTGGCAATTATTACACAAAAAGATATTTTAAAACTGTCAGATAGTTATTGTAAAAGACAGAAAGAGCCTCAAAGTCAATCTTTTCAGCTATTTTGTCCAAAGGAAGTAAAGACAGATTTAATACACAGAGAAGTAGTTGAGAAACATTCCTACCTTATGCCTTGCATGGTTTTTAAGGATAGGAGTGCATTTACTATGTCATTAATAACATTTTGAACCCTAGATAGTTCCACCTCCTCAATTACATTATAAATACTGCTGTGGAACTCATTTGTAAGGGTTGGTTGCTGGCATTCGAACTCTTTGCATTTGTACATAGTCTGGTTGAAGATTAAGAAGAAATTGAAGTATTGGAAGACAGATGATGTTTTGACATGTTTTGTTAATGAGAAGGCTCTATCATTGGATCCCTGAGCATGGTTGTTGGTGATGTATTCTGATCTGTTATTGTTATTTTTTGTTTTCCATTCTGTTTCATCATTTTCTTGCTTGCAGTAGAGTGAAAAGTTTAGGCTAAGAAATGTCTCTTAGAAGCACCTTAGACCTGTTTGCTCTTCACTACCTTTATGTTTTCATCTGCTGAATGTTTGATTGAGTAGTTTAACTTCTTTTCAACCTTTAAGCTTGTTTATTTCAGAAGTAATTCAATACAGTTGAGCTCAAGAATGATTTATTGTTTTCTCTGCTTACTTGCTGCCACTTGAAAACTGTTTCTGAAGTCTCCCTTTGAAGTACCATTGTTTACAGTCTGCCAAAGAGGTCTTTTTTGATCATACCCTTTGTTATTGCTGAAATGATTGTTTTGAAGGTCTTTATAATTGCAGCCTTAGATGTTTAGGCGTTCCCTCTTCTATTATGCAGTTATTTGTGAATCTTTAATGTTTTCTTATCCACGAAAGTGAAGTCTTTGGATGAAATAGGGCGTTCCCCGACTCCTAGATTTTATTTGAATAGTTTGTCTTGATATTGTTATTTGCTGAAGTGTGGTTTCTAGAATTTATGGATAGCCCTGTCTATGGAATGCCTCTTCATGTTCTGATAATGTTTTAAGTCCCTTTGTTCTCCCTCTAAATCCTTAATGTCCATTTCATTTTATCCACCAAACCCAAGATCCATTGGCCGAGTTAGATTTGCCCTTTGATATCCCATATCCATTGATTGAGCTTGTTATGACTTCTTCTTGACTCCATTGCCCAATGGCTTTGATGTTTCCCCTTTCTATCTATTTTTCCTCGATTATGCATGTCCAACCAACCAAACAAAAACTAACAAACCTGCACTTAATAACTAGCCTAAAATCAATCCTTAAAAGCAATCAAGCTATATCTTTACAAACATATTGAGAGATCCCTCTCTGAGACTAGGAGGGCTAGATCCTAGAGCTCTAAAGACTGGTTTATATGTTGCCTTGTCATTTGGTTTGCCAATCGGCCAAATCACAGGATCCCAACATTCAGGTGATCATGGTGGGACCTCTGAGTACATAATAGCCTAGCAAGCCCTTATAGACTCATTAGTCTTTCAATAACCATAGAAACTGAGAAAACCCTAAAAACATTTCAGATTGGTTTCATAATAAACATTGGTGTTGGACCGTAAAACATTTTACCTCCAAAAGAGCTAAAAATTTCCACTTGGCGACTCCGTTGGCCTCCAGTAGGCCTATTACTTCACTAGTCCTTGTAAACTCCCCTGGGAATGCATTGAGCAAACCCAATCATGCTGTTGGTGGACAACAAAGTTCAAATCTTCCACCTGGCGACTCCACAACCTCCAAGAGACCAAATGACTCCACTGGTAGAAGACTCTGAACTGGTTGACAAGATACAGTGACCTCTTTCTAATTTACAAACATGGATTCAGATATAGACCCAAAAGCAAAACTATGGGCCAAGATGGAAAAAATGTTATACATGTTTGGAAAGATAATGGATAGGTATGAAGCTAGTTTAAATATTGATGACTTAGAGTAACCCATGCTTTTTCCAGATCAAGAACAAACTCAACCACTACAAGACCTAGACAATGAGCAAGACATGTATGATGATCGAGACTTTATAGAAGGTGATGAGCAAGGTTACAGAGAAAACAATGAAGAAGGCTGTCAAGAAATTTTTGACAGCATACCTCTATCTTGTATTGCACTGTTAAGAGAACTTTATGACCAAAATGCAAATACTAAAAGTGAGCAGTACTTTGAGGAAACAAGTAGCCACTTAGAAAACACAGAATCTGATGTGGAAGGAGAACTAGCACATATAGGGACTCTCCGTCCATGTTACAACTCATTTCAAATTAGACAAGAAGAGTGGCATCCTGATAATGTAGAAGAAACAACTCATGAAACGTGTATTCAAACTGAGTATCTTAATAATCATGAGGAATTGTTTAAAACAGAAGAAGATCAGGAAACAGTAGAAAATCCTCAAAATTTCCTTGCAAGCAGAAGTAAAGATCCCCTAAGAGAGGCTCAAGAATATCCAGCCTCAAAAACAGTTAACACAAGAGAAAGAGGACTACTGTACTTCTGTCCAAAGTCAAAGAAAAATCCCTCCTCTTTTGACAGAAGAAGAAATTGATCAAATCTTAAACAAACAGCCAGCCCTCAAAACTTCTTTTGAACAAAACACTTCTGCTCACCTACATACTGAGCCTTGTTGTCTTGAACCAGAAAATAAACTTGTAGATCAGAATAAAGAAAGACCTGCCGATAACCCAATATGCTTGATTGGTGAATTTGTTTATACTAATGATTATCCAATTTTTGATCAGTATGATGATGATGATGAGCTTCAAACAGAAACTAATCATTTAGGGCAACCAACAGTTGATTGCTGTCATGAACTTCCCTATCATCAGCTTGAAAGCAACAATCAGCCAATCCAACCCATTAGAAATAGTTTTCACGTGATTGGGAATTAGCAGTCTTTCAGCTCAAAGGTTGAGAAGAAAGAGGAATTTCTTGAGCATAATGAAGATAAGGAGCCTTCTCCTGAAAGGGTGGAGGTAATAAAAGATACTTCTGCTCAAGAAGATGATGATCTCTTCACAGAGTACAATCCATTGAATCAGAGCATACCAGGACTACAAGGGGACAACACTGCAATATATGATGAGTCCTCCAGTTTAGATGATAATGAAGATGAGGAAGAGGTTCTTTCTCAAAAGAATTTTAAGCTTGATTCAGTGGAGGAAAAAGTAAGCTTGGTTGAAGCCTATCTTCCAAATATTCACAACCAGGTATTATTTCAAGACCCCTTTGCTCATTCCCTGAAGATATTTGGAGAAGGGATAAAGGTTGTTAGAAGCAGTGTATTACCAAAAGCAAGAAGATTTTTTAACACTGCTGCTAAAGAACAAGTGAGATGGGAGTGGCCCTGTCTGTCCAACATGCTCAAGGAGATGAGGAAAGACCAGTCATGGAACCATCTGATTGACTGGATGTATTGGAAAAGAGAATTTACCAGCTAAATATGTAAATATTCCATAGTGCTAGAGAACGAGTGTCGATGTTTCGAATCCCAACGGGGATCCATCATCAGGACAATTTTTGAATGAAGAAATGAGAGAAAAGACTAAGACCATTAATAGTGGTAGAAGAAGATTATTTTTGAAAATTGTCTTGATGATGGATCCCCGTTGGGATTCGAAACGTCGACACTCGTTCTCTAGCACTGTGGATAATCCAGAAAGCTCCTTAAAAAATGATCACCACATGAGTTTGAAAACCAAAAAAGTAAATATTCCATGTTAGATTAGGTTAGATAGGAAAGCAAATAAGCTCAGCCTGCAAGCATTTAGTTAGTTTTTGTTTTTATTTTGAAAGAAATATGAAAAATACAAAAACAATAGAAAAAGAGAAAAAGAGGGCAGACATAAAACAAAAAAGGTACAGCCCCATACCAAAAAGAAAAGAAAATCTGAAAGTGTGCAAGCTCAAATGCCACTACCAAAAAGAATACTGCTATTTAGTCATACAACCTAATCATGACTAGATAGATTTCAATTTACTGCTGATAGGTTAGTGAATCAGAGTAGCCAAACAATGAAATCTTGGCTTATCAGTAGATTAGATTAGGATAGATAGAAATGGCTCTAATCAGACCAAAATCTGAGCCAAAGAAAAGGAAAGAATGGTTCGAACAAGCTCAAAATCTGAACCAAGGAAGAATAGGAAAAGAATAAGCTCTAAATAGATCAAAACCAGAGCTGGAAAAAGACTGGAAGGATGTTTATAATTTTCAGATCTTAAGCATTCCCCATTTTGTTTTATTTTTCTGCAAATAAAGTCTATGTGCAGCTTGTACATATAGCCATTGACACCATGGCAAATCAGATAGTCTAATCCTGATCTGACTGTGTTTCAATTTCTGTTTTAGAAAATAGAGAATAAAATTTGCCAGACAGTTTAATCCTGGCAGATAGTAGCTTAGGTAGAGAATTTATGAGTTCAACATTTTAATCTGAACTCATGGAAGAAATAAGAGTAGATTTAGATTAGTTTTTCTTGTTTTTCAAAAAAGAATAAAATATTGATGACAAAGGTCTGCAAGTCCAAATGCACCTTATGAAGAAAAAATGTTAGGAAGTAGGCTGTGTAGGTAGTTGTTTGGGGAAGAAATTTGTTTACTGATATGAAATACTGATCATCTTTTAAAGCAGCATGATCAAAGAAGAAAAAGGATGACCAATGGATAAGGCACGTCTGCTGAAAGCCAGAGATCTATAAACTGAGGTTTTGGACACCTAAAAGGACAACTATCCTCCGCAAATGGAGCCACTATTAGTCATCCATAATTTTGACTTTATCCAAAGATGACTAAATGTAACAAACCCAGATTTCTAGAACAAAATTGCAAGAACATTATGAATTCTAGAAATCTCAATGCCTTCATCATTTCAAATCCATCAGTCCACTGAAACCTTCATCTATGTCTCCTAAAAAAGGTTAGCCTGCTGTTCCTTAAAACCTGTTGTTCCTTAAACCTACTGTTCCTTAGTAGTACTGTTCCCTAAACTGCTGTTCCTTAGCATTGCTATTACCTATTGCTGTTCCTTAACAGTACTGTTCCTTAGCCTGCTGTTCCCTTCAAAATATTGTTGTTTCCTTAAAAATAAATCCACCAAGTAAGCTTGTTGTTCCCAAAGAAGCTATTTTCTAAGGCCCCATTTTCCAAAGATTCCCTTTTTCCCTTCTCATTTCAACCTTCATTTACCCATGAAAAACCCTTTAAACCCATAAAAACCCCTTTTTTATGGTTTAAAAATGCCCCTCTTTACCTATCAGAACTTCTAAAAATTGGCCTAAAAATCCATTTTTGCCTAAAAAGCAGTCTTTTTCAATTAAAAGGTATAAGCCCCCGAGGGCTTAAAACCTTTGGCCCCTTTCCTCCTTATGTCCGAGCGCTATGACCAAGCACCCTAAACCCCATCGCATCGGCCTTCCTCTATAAATCCACTTTTTCTTTGGAAATTTCTCCCCCGCCGATCCGATTAGCACCCTACCCTTAGCCCCTGGTCACATATTCCCCACAGGACCATGCCCCAGTGCCTAGTTATTAGCCCCTCCGTCGCATCGGAATCCCCCTTTTTTTCCCTCCCCCTTGTCTTTCTTCTTTACCGATTTCCTGACGCGATAAGCCCCCTCACACCTCGCTCCGGGTCCTCTGCTTCATCCACAGGACCACTCCCCGGACGCCTTGCCTTAAGCCCCCCTCCCCTTTTTTCTTTCACCCCATCTTGCTTTTTCTCGGTCCATTCTTGACCATAGATCAAAGGCCTTGGGCCTAGATCCGACGGCTACCATGAAACCCGATCATTTACACCCCGTCGATCAACCACCCCACTACCAAACAAAAACTGCTTACGTCACCACATGGCCCACCTTCCACCCACAGAGCCGCTTGTCGAATCTCTGGCTGCCACCTGGTTTCCACTAATTCCCCGCCCGCGCACCTTTCCCATCGCGTTGCTCTCCCGACCGTTGGATCCACCCCTTCTCATCCAACGGTCGATATCGCATATCGCGCGATTTCTGCGTCCGAGGTTTAACAACCAAAAGCCGCGCGAGACTGGTGGTATTGTGGAGGACGCGTGGCTCGATATAACTGGATCGCGTTCCCTCTAAGTTAAACCACTTACCACCCGTTTGTCGCGCGAAAACCGCCAATGGTTTTCCAAAACCACTTATGCCCATTTTCGCGCCAAAGTCCATTTAAAACCATTTTTTCGCCCTCTGCCATTAAAATCCTTCGTCCATGCATCCCGCCTCTATGCAACCTCCTCTGCCAGCCTCCAAAGCAATATTTCCAACCCCGCATGGTTTTATTAACGTTTTATTTGTCTTGTGCAGGTTGGATAGGGGTTTTAAAAGGTTAAAACCCTCCCACAGTCCATAAAGGGACGGACTAGGAGGTTACGACCTTTGTGGTCCGAATAGGGGACGAATCACAAAGAAAGGGACTGCCATGGTTTCGTTTCATGGCTTGATCAGTGCTTATGAGCATGGATTATGCAATTAAACCCTCGGCGTACCAGAAGAAGCCCTGCAAACTACAGAACAAAGAAAAATCAATGAAATAGGAAGAAAAGCCCAAGGAACAGAGATTAAAGGATTGAAGATAAAGCGTTATGCTTAAAAGTTGAAGGTTAAAGGTTAAAATACACAGTTTAAAGGATCAAATCAATCATAAAAGGAAAAAGGGCAACAGTGTTACATTAGAAAGGCCAAAAAACAATATCAAGGCCTGAAATCACTTAAAAAGTCAGCAAAAGAACAAGTGAAAACAAATTAAAGGCCGAAGAAGGCATGATCAGCCTCAAAAACACAAAATTAGAGTCAAAACAGAGTATCAAGGTATACAGAGACAGACATAAGTGTTAAAGGTTTAAATTAGCAGATTAAGGCTAAAAGAGCCTTAAAACACAGTTAAGTGAGGAAATAAAGGCAGATTAGGCCTAAAGAGCAATTTTCGAATTAAATCAAGAAGACTTAGGCTTAAGGATAGCCTCGAATGCATCAAAGGAGCAGTTATTCACTTAATAACTCAAAATGGACACCTTTCATTTACTTTATGTCTCAAAGGGCAAATTGGCAGTTATTACACAAAAAGATATTTTAAAACTGTCAGACAGTTATTGTAAAAGACAGAAAGAGCCTCAAAGTCAATCTTTTCAGCTATTTTGTCCTCAGGAAGTAAAGATAGATTTAATACATAGAAAAGTAGTTGAGAAACATTCCTACCTTATGCCTTGCATGGTTTTTAAGGATAGGAGTGCATTTACTATGCCAGTAATAACATTTTGAACCCTAGATAGTTCCACCTCCTCAATTACATTATAAATATTGCTGTGGAACTCATTTGTAAGGGTTGGTTGCTGGCATTCGAACTCTTTGCATTTGTACATAGTCTGGCTGAAGATTAAGAAGAAATTGAAGTATTGGAAGACAGATGATGTTTTGACATGTTTTGTTAATGAGAAGGCTCTATCATTGGATCCCTGAGCATGGCTGTTGGTGATGTATTATGATTTGTTATTGTTATTTCCTGTTTTCCATTCTGTTTCGTCATTTTCTTGTTTGCAGTAGAGTGAAAAGTTTAGGCTAAGAAATGTCTCTTAGAAGCACCTTAGACCTGTTTGCTCTTCACTACCTTTATGTTTTCATTTGCTGAATGTTTGATTCAGTAGTTTAACTGCTTTTCAACCTTTAAGCTTGTTTATTTCAGAAGTAATTCAATACAATTGGCCTCAAGAATGATTTATGGTTTTCCCTGCTTACTTGCTGCCATTTGAAAACTGTTTCTGAAGTCTCCCTTTGAAGTACCATTGTTTACAGTCTGCCAAAGAGGTCTGTTTTGATCATACCCTTTGTTCTTGCTAAAATGATTGTTTTGAAGGTCTTTATAATTGCAACCTTAGATGTTTAGGCGTTCCCTCTTCTATTATGCAATGATTTGTGAATCTTTAATGTTTTCTTATCCATGAAAGTGAAGTCTTTGGATGAAATAGGGCATTCCCCGACTCTTAGATTTTATTTGAATAGTTTGTCTTGATATTGTTATTTGCTGAAGTGTGGTTTCTAGAATTTATGGTTAGCCCTGTCTATGGAATGCCTCTTCATGTTCTGATAATGTTTTAAGTCCCTTTGTTCTCCTTCTAAATCCTCAATGTCCATTTCATTTTATCCACCAAACCCAAGATCCACTGGCCAGGTTAGATTTGCCCTTTGATATCCCATATCCATTGATTGAGCTTGTTATGACTTCTTCTTGACTCCATTGCCCAATGGCTTTGATGTTTCCCCTTTCTATCTATTTTTCCTAGATTATGCATGTCCAACAAACCAAGCACAAACTAACATACTTGTACTTAATAACTAGCCTAAAATCAATCCTTAAAAGCAATCAAGCTATATCTTTACAAACATATTGAGAGATCCCTCTCTAAGACTAGGAGGGCTAGATCCTAGAGCTCTAAAGACTGGTTTATATGTTGCCTTGTCATTTGGTTTGCCAATCGGCCAAATCACAGGATCCCAACAGTGGTAGCATCGGATGTGCTGTAGCTCCCAAAATTTGTGGAGGAGTTGGAGTACATGAGATCTCCAAGACTCAGAAAGCGTTTAGAATAATTCCATCAAGTTTAAGTTTTAGTCAAATAATTAATCTTTTTAATTAAGGAACCTAAGTCTAACTTAGGAAAATTAAAAGATTAAAGTGAATTAAATTAAACATGTGATGAGAATGACTTAAGTGACGCGGATCAAACAACTTCTAATCTTAGCCATCGATTAGAGATTAGATCATGACCGTTGATGTTTCAACGAGAAAAGTATAAGAGAAGGGCTTGGGGTCAGTAGGAGAACAGACACACTGACAGAGCACTGAAGCCCAACTGAGATTCTAGGGCATGGTTTGCTAAGAATTTCATAAGTGTTTCAGTTGCAACGAGGGGCAGTATTGGTGAGGGGGATGGTCTAGTCCCAGGCCAAGAGTACAATGAGGGCAGAGAAGGAGCATTCTAGAGCAGCGCAGAGGCAGCAGCTACACAGTCCAGCCAAGAGCCCAATAGGGGCAGTGCAGAGGCAAGAGGAGCCAAGCAAGGTTGACGAATGCCCAGTTAGGGCAGCGCAGGGGTAGTGTAACTCCTTCCATGGTGACACAGGCCCTTCCTGAGTAGTGCAGAGGCTGATGTAGGCCAGGAAGGCTGACACACAGGGCTTCAGAGTAGCGTTGGGGTTTCCAGAGGCCGTAAAGGGGCTGAGTTCTGTATATCCCGTTTGAGGGTGTGAATCAGTCGTATTTTTCTGTCTCCGGGATGGAGGTATTGATGCCATTTATATTTCTCTGTCGGGTTAATCAGTTTTGGTGCTCGAGATTGTTGTACTTAGAATCTGCATAATAATAAAAACCCTCCAGAAGCTAGCAACACCGGTTTTCCCGCATTGGGTTTTTCCGGGGACATTTGTTCAGAAAATTCTTGCGTGTCACTTTGTCCATGAGCATGTTATTTAGTATTTGATTTGTATGTTTAGGCTGTTAACTGTATTTACTTCGATGTTAATTCTAAATATTCAGATTAATAACTTATGTAAGTAGGAGAAATAAATCAAGATCTAACAGCAGGGTTTCTTAAGTTTCAGAAATTTTCACATATATTGTTGTTGTTCTTCTTGTTTTGGTAGATGTTTGATGCTTCACACATATAATAATAAGGAACACAGCTATTAAGTAAAAAGGAAACACAAACAATTATCAAGTGAAGAGAATTAATCATAATCATTGCCCTATTCAATTCTCAACACCATTTGTCTTAGGATCCTTAGGTCATCTATCTTCTAAACCTTGCATGGGAAGCCTTCCTTGTGGGGATAATATTCGCCACTCAATAGTGGGAGAGAGGCCACCAAGGTGACAGTGGTGGTTGATCTTGTTGTTATCATAAGACCTAGGTCCCCCAGTGAGGCTTTGCACTAGGCCTGCTAGATTTTGTGGTAACAATCCCTTTTGAGAATATGACTCAAAATTTCTACTCCTTGCATCAACACCAAGATCTATTCTAAATGCATATTGGGTGGCTTCACATCTAGAAGATACGTGGATTTGTTGCTTGCATAGTGTATGGTCTGTGTGGTTGTGCTACAAGTTTAGGGTGTTTGCATGGCTTGTTGTTTATTAGTCGCTCCCCTCCGAGGTTCGTTGGTGTAAATTTGATAATGGTCTTAGACTTGTTTATTATTGTTTTTAAATGGTGAAGCAGATGTCTTGGGATTGTCAATTTCCAGGTGCTACTGGAATTATGTTCCAACTCAATATTCAGTTTGCCTACAGTGGAATGTCCATTGGTGTGCAGCTCTTCTTGGTGATTCCAACTATTTGGTCCAATCTTCTTTCTGGATATATGGCACTGTTTGCGTGTCTTTGCTCTATTTTCCATCAAGAAGATATGGTGTGTCTATTTTTTACCATGAGGTCAATACTCTGTTGTCTTTTTGCAATCTATTGCAGGACGAGGTTTGTATGAAGCAGCTAGCCAAATGATTTTTCTCATCATGGATGCTATGTCTCTAGATGCAGCTTCATACACTGATTTTATTTCTGTTTTAATCACATGGAGAAGGCTATAAGCTCCATTTTATATACCCTTCCATTCCTTTGTTTTGCTGATGTATATATTTTTCTGTAACATTTGACATTTTTCAAAAAAAATGAAAAGAAACACCTTGCTTTCCTTTGTTTACCTGTAGTATTTAAGCAATATATATTCTTAGGTGATTTATGATTTTCATGATATATAGGTACAACTACAAGTTCATTGTTGGTGGGCAATGGCGACACTCGACTACTTTACCAACGGAAACTGATCAATGGGGAAATGTAAATAATGTTATTTGGGTTGGTGATGTCGCTAGTGTGAAATTTGAATCTCATGCCCAGCAACAAGTGAAGGTATGGCATTTATTTTTGTCATGTCATTGCATAATATTTATCATTCTCAAGCGTTTTTCTTTTGAAAATGTCTTTAATTTTAATCTCAAAGTTTATTTTCCTTCTTAAGTTGTATGTTTATGATGTATCAGTCCATAAAAGATGTGCAAGACGAAGTGGAGATATTACCTTTCCATGCTAAATAAAATTTTACTCTATCTGATGTTTTTTTTTCACATTTAATGTTTTAAACATACTATAAGATTTTTCTAAATTGGAAAAAATTTCCGTTTTGATTTCTTGCTAATTTTTGTAGAAGCAGGTTACTTGCATTAGTTGTTTCCACATTAAACATTTACAAATGTTCTGCTGGTCAACCCTTTTCTTGGAAAAATCATGTTTGGCTTCCCCTTAACTAGTGCATAACATTTTGAATATTTGAGAGTGGGGTGCTTAACACCAAATTACTATTTCTTGCATGAATGAGAATGGCACAATATGTTAACTAGTTGAACAGATATACTTGATAAAGAAACAAGAAATGGAGTGTGGTGTGGTAAAAGAACTATCCATGGGTTATTCATGACAATGATTTGCTATCAATTCACTGGATTCCTCTTCAGCATGCCTAGTTGTAATTGGCTAGGCCTTATTACCTATTGTTCTTGCCGATCATAATTGAATGTATTGACATCCCATAGGGGAGATAGAGTATGTGGGATATTCAGGCCACTCAGTACTGTAGGCATGTTGGGTGGCTTTATTGTTGGGGTTAGGCAGGGCTGTGCTGGAAATTGAGGTCTTGGAGGGGGATTATTTGCCGGAAATTGTAAATGTTGTTGGTGGGGCAATTGTGATTGTTGTGGCCGTTGGGGAAATCGTTGGCCTCCGTGAAGCACTTGGTGGTGGGGAAGTTGTTGGCCTCCTTGAATAAGTCCCTTCCATCCTTACAATCATTGATATTCCGGGTTGATTGTGGCGGTCCGTGTTGCCAAGGTGTAGAAGGATATCATGGCTGGGATTGGGAAGGATACTGCAATTTCTGATTAAGCTAATAAGTATTAAAATTTTGAGAAGAGTCCTAACCCATACCAGATGGTCGAGGCTGCCAAGGCTGTTTTTGAGAGGTGAAGCAAAAATGTTCCATCCCTTCATTAGTACCTTGGTAGGATGCTTTTAATCCTAGCAGGGAAGGGAAGTTGTTGGTCAAGTGATCTTGTTCACAAATGCTGCAGATTTCGATAGTATTAAGTGGGCATTCCCTTAAGGGGTGCTTTTGTCTACATTTTGGACAAGATATAGATAATGTTTTCTTAGACTCAGCCTGCCTTTGTTGAACCTACAAGGTGTCAATTTGTGAATCCAGTGAACTAAGAATGTCAGTTGTAAATTTGTCCAACATATTACCTATCCATATACAAGTAACTCTTCCCATGGTTGACCTTGTGATTCTCACAGAAACATGCCTTGATCCTTTCCCATGTTTGGAGATTCCTCTTGAATATATTTTGCAAATCCCACAAATATTATCTTATTATTCTTGGGAAATGACTTCCCCCACTCATTATGTTCAAGAGATCCATACATTCATCCTTTATCCCCTTATGTGGGATAGCTCCCAGTGTATTTTTTTTTCCAATCTGATCTTGGACCTCTGTAGGTTATACTAAAATCATTCTACAGTCTTCTAAGCTTTCACCTTCCCTCTGAATCATCTTAAATATATCCTCTCAAAGATCTCTTGCCTTTCAATAATCTTGGTATTTTTAAAGGCATTTTTGTTTCATGTCGTTTCATGTGTTAATAGATTGTCCACCAAGTCCCATAAATGAGCATAATGTGGCATTCCTAAGGGTGGTAGGTGTTGAAAATTGTAACCAGGTTCAATCTTCATTATGATGTAACTGTAATCATGACATTGTATATTCTTTATAAAGAAAGAAAGGAAATTATATTTTTATTTTTGATTCAAAAGCATGTTTTTCGGCTTTTAGGTCTTCAAGGTCTTTCTAGGATAAAGAATAATATTGGCCATGTGTCATAGTCCCATTTGGACTCATTGTAATGAAGGAAAATATTTATTTTATCAAGAAAAAGCCATGTATAAGCCCAAGACCAAGTCAACCCAGGGAGCAGATCAAGTCGATGTAAAAGGAGGGAATTCGACCCTTAAGAAAGGCTATATAAGGAAGTGCAATTCGACTCATTTGGAGACACACATCAAGCAAGTTTGGTCTACAATAGCAAAGGAGAAGAAGAGTAGCTAGGAGGATAAAGAAGAAGAGAAGAAGTCAAAATTTTGTCAATTTTTTTTTCTTGTTTCGCTAGGGTTTGTGAAGCTGCCTGTTGCAGGAGATCAAAATTTTGTAGTAGTTGCAGGGGGTCACAATTGCAGGGCTAAAATTTTGTTGCAGGGGTCGAAGTTGTAGTAGCAGTGTCGTAGTATCAAAGTTCCAAAAGTTATCTCAAAGAATATCTCGCTGGGGGTTGGCTTGGGGCTTGGAGGGTTTATTGGCTTGGGTCCTTGGGTCTTTGTGTCTTGGAAGTCCTTTTTGTAAGTAGATTCTAAAGAAGAAGAGAAGCATTTTCTGGGTTTTCCCCTTAGAGGGGTTTTTCCTTGGCTTGGAGCCTACATCTTGTGTACTTTGTCTCTTTGCGATCTTCATTGTGTTTGGTAATTACTTGATGAACAAATTTAAATAAGTAATAAAAAACCAACTAACATCACAAGTAATTATCAAGATAAGGAAAATAAGTTATAATTTACAAGTCTCCATATTTTCCAATAATGGGAAGCAGTGTCAACTTTTAAACATTTGAAACATAATCATAGCTTCGGCACAAAACATCAAACTCAAATAGAAAGATGTCAAGATCTTCATTTGATAACCCATGAATGTTGGGGAGAGTTGAAAGAGGACTATTTTTCAATGGGGCTCCCCCCTCAATATCTCTAATTGGAAATTTAAAAATTATAATTAAAGGCTATTTGTTCTTCACCTTTTCTTGCCATATTGGTCTTGGAGAGTTTTGGTTTCTCCATAGCTCGTGATTTGTTGGAATGAGTAGGTAGCAATTTGAAAGTTCTCCATGAGTCCTAACATAATTAGAAAACCAAAAATAGACAATGTCTCTATGTGCAATGTCATGTTTCATGCATCAACACGAGAACGCCTAGAATATGCCCTCGAGGAGCTAGTGCCAACATCAATGGGTCGAAGCAGTAAATGTGAGGCATGTGTGTGTGGAGTTTCCTTTTGAGAAAATGGCATACTAGAGGGATCATGTGTCTCCTCATCAAGCCAACTGACATCATTAGTAGGCAACTCCTGCACAACCCATTCGGACTCTAGGTCAATGTTATCAAGTACAAATGGATCTAAATCCTTTGGAAGCATTTGTTTAGGGAGCAATCGAAGTTTGTAATAGATGTAGACCAAATTCTGCAACCGCTCATGCTCCAACTTGTTATGCTTTTTTCTACAAAGTTGGCTTAGAACTTTGATTGCAAATTCTTGCAATTCTGGTGCTTCAATGCCACAATCTATTCAACAATTGGCTATAAAAAAAGCTACAAAAAAGTTTAGAGTGTTGCAAATTGCAATGTCAAACTTATAGAATTTATAAAATTTAAAAACTGAATCTTAAATTGGCATTTTCTTGTCCCTAGCAAGTATGGTTATGCTAAATCCAAACAGGCCAGATGCTTCCTTATACATGTCTCGTTGGAAACTAATTTTTTCTCGAATTTCTTGGCTCGAATCCAGTCTTGACATCCATCTAGTAAATCTCCCACCCCATCTGCGCAACAAGGGATATCACAGATCTAATAGAAGCATATCTGGCTACTGGGGCGAAGGTTTCTTCATTGTCTATCCCCTCCTTCTGAGCATACCCCTTAGCTACGAACCTGGATTTATATTTTTCCACGCTGTCATTTGCATCATATTTGATCTTGTAGATCCATCTCGAACACACAACTGATATGTCATGAGGCCTAGGAACCACTTCCCATACATCATTAGTCATGATGGAGTTGTACTCTTCCACCATTGCATCTACCCATACGTGATGTTGAGCTGCCTCCTAAAAACTAGAGGGTTCTCCAACCTGAGCTACCAAGGCTTGGTATCTGTCTGGTTGCCTGCGTTGCCTCTTCTCATTTCCAGGAGCTCCGACAAAATCCTCTGTGTCCCTCAGAATCTGTTGTAATTCCCTGCTCGTCCTACCCCTGGTAGTGGGTGGATCTTCCTGCTCCTCCTACAAATCCTTTGGATCCTTGTGCCTTGGAGAAGCACTCGTGCTAGCTTCTGTTGTTCATAGTCGCTGGACCAGTAGATCATCTTCAGAGTGCGCTGTTGAAGGCATCTCCCGGGATTTTCTGAAAGTTCTTTCCTCCATGAACTTTACATCCCGTCGCACTACAATCTTCCTATTGTCAGGAATGTAGATTTTGTAAGCCTTAGCATTCTCACTATATCCCACCAGATATCCCTTTTCTGTAGTTCTATCCAATTCTTCTTCTTCTCTTCGGGTACATGGAAATATGCCACACTACCAAAGATCCTAAAGTGGCTTACTTCTGGCTTCCTGCTAGTGAAGACACTTTCTGGAGTGATCTTACCGCACTGTGAGGAATCATGTTCTGAACATATACGACTGTGTCACAAGCTTCAACCCACATAAATTTGGGCATGTCTTGATCATACAACATTGTCCTTGCAGCCTCCACAATAGTTCTATTCTTTCTTTCTGCCGGATTATATGGAGCGGTCCACATTCTTCTGATGCCTTCCCTTGCGCAGAATTCTGTGAAGTCTTTATCAATGTATTCTCCACCATTATCTGATCGCAGTATCTTGATTCGCTTTCTTGTCAGATTCTCAAACAGAGCTTTAAATTCCTTGAATCGATCAAAGACTTCATCCTTGGTCTTTAGAAAGTAGATCCAAGTTTTCTTGGAATGGTCATCAATGAAGGTGACAAAATATTTGGCACCACTAAGAGCTCTAGTGAACATTGGTTCGCAGATGTCCCAGTGTATTAATCCTAACACACTCTTAGTCCTATTGTTGCTCTTGGGGTAGGCTTCCTTGGCGTACTTCCTTGTACCTTTGCAAACATCATCTCGCTTGGTGCTCAAATCTGGAACTCCTGTGACGGTCTTCTTGAGAATTCTCAAAGCCCCAAGGTGTAAGTGATCCATTTTCCTGTGCCATAGTTCATTCAAATCCTTCTCATATTTGTTGCCTATCAGTGCCATTGGAGATTTGAGCTGCAACTTATACAGTTTATTGCTCCAGACACCGATTTGTGCCTTCCTCTTCCAACTCGGGTGTTTGACATAAACTCTTTTAACAATGAAGTAAACATCATAGCCCTTGTTTTGTAGCTAAGACACTGAGATTAAGTTCATTCCCAAACTAGTCACATGCAACACATTGGTGGCTCGAAGCTTATTGCCAGCTTTAGTTTGAAACACTACAATACCTCTTCCAACAGGGGTACACTTTGCCTTATTGCCCATGGTGATCTGAAAGTTCATTTGCTCTTCTTGGTAGCTTGAGAAACATTCTCGTACTCTTGTCATATGTGCAGAAGCTCCACTATCAATGTACCAGACTTTTGGAGAAGTAGAGCTTGATACGCAAGCGAACTCTTCTTCCAGTCTGGAAGCCAATACAGAGATGTCATGATCCATCTGTTCTTCCATGCTTTCCCTTTTCTCTGGAGAGATGCGTGAACCCTTTCGAGTTTCTGCTCCTAGACTTCGTTCCATCGCGGGGTCTCCAATCCTATCACTCAATCTCAGCTCTGATACCATGTGAAAATTTCAATTCTGAAATTTTACTGCAGTTATAGATTTATTTCTCCTACTTATTTCCACAATAAGTTATTTACAAAATGCTTCCAATAAATTTCGAAATAAACACTACTGCAGTTCACTCTAGTACATATAAAGAAAAGAAAAGTAAAATGCAAGCACAAGAATCAATCACAATGACACAGTTATTTTTGGACAATCGTCCTTGGAAAAACCCAATTTGGGAAAACTGGTGCAGCAGATGAGAGTCTCTATATTAATCTTCAATAGCAAATTCTTTACAAGGAAAGCTTGGTAGAATAATTGTAATATTCCTAATTAGCATTGCTAATTGGAATATTTCATTTTTGTTTAATTTTGCCGCTTTAGCTAAAAATAATAAATAAAGTGAGAAATAAGAGGGGTCATCTCACTTTATAAAATAAAGTGCTTTCCTAGTTGATTGACGTTGTAACTTAAAGAGGGGGCCTTGGGGGTCCACATGAGTATGAGGGGAGGCCTCACGCTGACCCAAGGTTAACTGCGCAGGCCAAGGAGAGTGAAGGACGCAGTCAAGGTTTTGGAGGGAGTTTAGCACTATAAAAGGTGGGGTTCTCACCTCATTTGGCATGTTTTGATTTGATATTGATATTGATATTTGACTCAGCCTCATTTTAACGCTGCAGTTTGTCTGGTTTCAAGAGTTGATTCAACACAAGACCATGCTCCCACCGAGTGGAGACCCCACCCTTATCTCCTCGGGACTTCGAGTGCTCCGCCGGTGCGTTATTTTCTCAGCACTAATCCTTCGCCTGGTAACTTGCAAGACGTTTCGGTGAGATTGCGCAGGAGATACCCTTCGAGGGTCACAGAGTCCAGTGGAGATAGACGCATCCAGGGATAGGACGCAGATCCGGATAGGAGGACTCAGATCCAAACAGATCCAGCAGAGAGGACGCAGATCTCTGGCGAGAGGACTCGATCCAAACAGATCCGTGTAGAGAGGACGCAGATCCTGGGCCAAGGACGCAGATCCAAGCAGATCCAAAGAAGGACCTTATCCGGATAGGGAGGACGCAGATCCAGTAGATCCACCGATAGACTACATCTGCAGAGAGAGGACGCAGATCTGATAGGGAGGACGCAGATCCAGCTAGGGAGGACGCAGATCTGATGAGCAGGGTTACTGTGTGGGGTTTTGACAGCGTTTTTCAGTGTTTCCAGCCCTGAGGAGTTTGGTTATCTCATCTGGAGGGTTTGTGGTTGGATTCACCCCTTCTTGCCAACGTTTCATTTATTTCCACTGCCACTAGCAGATGTTGCTTTGTTTGGTGAGGGTTTATTGGTGGTGGAGCTTTATTGGTGGTGGAGCATCAACTTCACATTTTCTCTCGGGGTTTGTCTCCGAGGATTGAGACTTACCCATCTTTCCAACAAATTTCATAGTTCCAAAGGCATTGTAGCTAGATTTGGCCATAAAGTAGCTTCTTCAAATTTTAAATTAGGGTATCATTCTTATTGGCACGATTACCCATATCCGAGAGGGTCTCCACTTGCCTAGGGCAAGGATAGTATCATTCTGATTATCTTGTACTCCTATATATATGTATCTTTATATTAATAAAATGGCTTAGCGTTCGGCATTCTATGTACTTGTTTCATGTTCTCGTTCCAAAGAATCCTTGTTTTATATATCCGTCCGCATATTTCTCAGACATCGTTATTTCCCTTTGGGGATATTACAAGGGTATCAAAGTACAATTTGTTTCACTGTCTGTATGATCCAAAGAGATCATACAGAGCAATAGCAGTTGCAATACCAAAAACGCAGTTGGAAAAAAGGCCAAAATATAAAGGGTCAAATTTTGAAGTTTGGAATTAGGAGAAACGTTTTCTGGGTTTTTCTGGGTTTTGGACAAGGATCACCTTCCCAAATTCTTGGAATTTTCTGAGTAGTTTTCAGTGGGTAAATCGGAGGTCGAAGTTAAGCAGCAGTATGGTTTTGCAGCAGCCGTGCAGTTTCTGAGGAGCCTGTCGACACATAGCAGAAAGAGCTGATGGCAGATGATGATGTGAGGTTTAGAGAGATCCTCCATCACATGCAGATGATGTCACAGAAACTCACTGCGTTGGAAGTTAGTTTTCAGATTGGTGAGGGATCATGCACATCCCACCACTTGCCGGAGCATGATGCCACTCAGCATATGGCATCACATACACCCACACGCCCTACCATGCCTACCTTCTTGCCAGAGGACGCAGGGACAGCAGCACAGCGAGAGATGGATCCGGCTCGGATGGCTGACATTTTTGCAGAGTACCAGGCTTTCGGACCAACGTTCATGGAGGCTCTCTCGTTCAGAAAATATGTCCAGATCCAGTATGGCATTAGACTCCGTGATCATCACCGGGGGCACCGGCATCATCATGGTGGAGACTACCACCGCACAGCTAGTAGAGATTATGTTAAGCTCCAGCGTGATAGTAGACCTCACAACTTTCACAGAGGGAACAAGCACTCACATGATAGGGGCTTACAGCGCACAGTGGACAGATTCCATCTACCGACACCTGACGGGACATCCAGGCGCTCAGAAGAAGCTTGGGTGGACAAGTTGGATACCTCTTTCCAGCTTGACCGAGTGTCGGAGAGGACAACCATTAAAATGGTTACCTCGCACTTGGAGGATGAGGACACACAGGATTGCAGGGAGTTCGAGGATACACCTAGTGTGACACAGACTCACCATCATTAGAGACCTCCTTGACCGTGCCGGGTGATATCATAGTGGAGGAGGTAGAGCCTACCCCGGTAGAGCCATCCACTGAGGCGGTGACTGGAGCCATGTCCGAGTCTTCGGGTGGTAGCAGTACACGACAGATGGGTGAGGTATCAGGAGATATATCCACTATCGATGAGGCACTAGGAGATACAGAGGTATTGGATGATGGTCGCAGACAGCGGTATCATCGGCTTCGGACGGACCTTCGAGTTTTGAGAGAGAAGGCTGCGTCAGTACGGGAGACCATTTTGTTGCAGGACCAGGAGCTGGAGGGTATGAGAGCGACTTGTGCCAAGTCGGCGACCAAGTTGGTCCTCATTGGGGAACAACTGGATTCCCTGATGGTACGACCCGAGAGCACATTGCAGCATCAGATCATTCCCCTTCAGGTATGCATGGATGGGACTAGCAGAGTTGTTGGGTCATCTCTTCCCATTGGAGAGAGAGAGGCAGAGCCACCTAGTCAGATCTCATATGTTGACTTGGATAGCGGTATGAGACGATCAGAGTTGCACAGGGTACAGCATCCATATGTTGAGGTTGGATGGAGAGAGATTTTGAGTTGGTACTCGGTGGAGCGGGCCATGGAGATGCTGATGGATCCGAGTGTAGCTCAACAGGAGCTTCTATGCATGGGGATTACAGGAACCCCAGATTGGCATTGGGATCCAGGTGGGATCACCTATCGTTTCCCAGGCAGGACGGCTGACTATGTCTTGGAGAGTACAGTTGGCCTAGTAGCAGAGCATGTGCAGTTTGGGTCAGCTCCAGTGGCCAACCAGTTTATGGGTAGACTCCCTAGGTTGTCTTGGCATGACATTCATACACGGGATCATGGGGTGGTCAGCACACCTTGGCAGGAGCTTGTCGGAGGAGGTGGCATTGGCAGGCCACTAGATGGCACCTTGTATGGGGCCAAGGATTCTTCACCTTTGTATGGGGCACAGAGGACGCAGCGGAGCCGAGCAGTGGTGGTAACACTACTGACCCATAGGGAGATTCACTTCTCGGACCCCTCGAGGAGGATTTGCAGTGATGATCCATTTGTCGGCGGGGATAGTGATGCGACGGTGGACATGACGATACCGATTGGTGGTAGTCCGATATGTAGAGGCACAGCTCTAGGACATCACATCCATGGATGTGTGGGAGCCTCTAGCAGTGATCAGTCGACTACTGGTAGACATGGAGCTACATGGTGGTGTACCGTAGTGCGTGGGACTACATTGAGGAGTAGGAGTGCCCTACATCACATTGAGAACATACAGAGAGTGACCGATGCATGGACACAGTCAGGGTGCGAGAGGGTACAGGGTGCTACAGCAGCAGCACATGGTATCCAGCAGCATACCGAGGTATGCCTCAGTGTGCAGTGGCATGTTGAGGAGTGTATGGATGATCAGTGGTATGCGAGGGCACACGGTGCTACACAGCAGGATCTTAGAGCATTGCTTCTAGAGAGACTCATGGACAGGGACTTCGGGCTTACCTTTGGGAGTAGTTCACCCGGGATCGATGGAGAGACTTCTCAGCAGTGGCACTGGGTTGGTGTGCTAGTTGACAGCCACAGGTTGGGGGATGAGATGATCCTTTGCAGAGGTGGTGCATCAGTCATCACTGAACCTACGCTTGGGGAGCAGGTCATGAGGGGGACATGCATCATTTTCCCTCAGGGCATGTCGAGATCATGCATGAGCAGAGGATACGGGGTACAGCAGAGGTAGTATCCCAGTATGTGTCTGGGCTCCAGACATTGTATCGACGCTTTGTCGAGAGGGTGGATGGCATGTTCGATGCAGAAGAGATGGCAGTGGTAGAACAGGAGGGCATTCCTTCTGTATGCCAGGGTGAGGACTCCTTTTCACATGAGTCCATAGGATCAGTTGAGGTCGCTTCTGGGGAGCGAGGGCAGTCATGCATGGATGGTGACAGTAGACCGGAGCTATATACTAGTGTCCAGGGTGAGCAGTCAACTGCATTGACATCGAGTACGGTGACAGCTGTTACAGATCCATATCCTCTGGAGGTGTTGGAGGTTGATGGGATTGTTATGCAGGGGGCTAGTAGACAGCAGGAGCTGTTGGATATGTTGGAGCATCCATCTTCGGGTCGACACTGGGATGAGGCACAGATAGATGTACTCGCAGTCAACAGAGCTGCAACGTTTTTAGTGGATAGCACTCTCCAGGAGTACATCGATGGAGCTTGCAGCATACCTTGCCCACTTTTGCCCATTATAGAGAGAGGGCCTTCCTTCTACAGGCAGCTTCCATTGACAGATAGGGTAGAGCAGTGGGAGTTGATTATAGGCTGGCGACAACATCCCAGGCATGTTCCATATACCGTTGTTGCTACATCAGATTCTTCTTCTAGGATGGACTGGCGGGAGATCATGAGTTGGTACCCTCTAGATGGTACGGTATTCTTCGTAGGGAGCCCAGTCGAGCAGGGACCCTTGGACATAACAGAGGTTATAGATTCCAGCTGGCAGGGCGGCACAGGACATCATTTCTTCAGCACTCCATCTCGATTTCAGGAAAGCAGGATCAGCATGGGATTGAGTCACAACTTAGATTGGAGAGAGGTGATGAGTTGGTATGCAGTTGGAGGGATAGCATATGCAGCTACGGGTACAGCGCAGCAGGAGGCCGAGAGCATTGATGCTTGTTGGTGGTCTTCACCTCTTAGAGCATTGGTCATAGCCAGAGGCAGTGCACAGTCCGAGCCGTGGGACTTGTGCGATTATTGGCCACAGTGGCGATGGGATCCGGGAGGACTATTGGTTGGCTGGTACCGTGAGAGGCCAGTTTGGGATCCTGGCATTGAGATATCCCTTCATATCAGGGTGATGCAGGAGACAGAGAGGTTTCAGTGGGACCCAGGCACATTTTGCAGTATCGGCAGGGAGCATCAGCTAGAGAGTAGGCTTGTTCAAGCATTGCTTGAGAACAAGCAATTTTTGCTGGATGAGGATGCCACTTGGGAGAGCGAGCAGACTTTACAGCATCCATCACTTCAGTTGCTTGAGGACAAGCAACGTTTTGCCGGGGGAGACTGTAATATTCCTAATTAGCACCGCTAATTGGAATATTTGATTTTTGTTTTATTTTGCCGCTTTAGCTAAAAATAATAAATAAAGTGAGAAATAAGAGGGGTCATCTCACTTTATAAAATAAAGTGCTTTCCTAGTTGATTGACGTTGTAACTTAAAGGGGTGGCCTTGGGGGTCCACACGTGTATGAGGGGAGGCCTCACGCTGACCCAAGGTTAACTGCGCAGGCCAAGGAGAGTGAAGGACGCAGTCAAGGTTTTGGAGGGAGTTTAGCACTATAAAAGGTGGGGTTCTCACCTCATTTGGCATGTTTTGATTTGATATTGATATTGAGAGCTAGACTTCTGTCTGCTTCAGCACGCTGGTTGTTTAGTCGGTCTGCAGCACTGTTTAGTGCAACCGAGTGTCTCCGTGCGGAGATCTCACCCTTAGCCTCGGGGGACTTCGAGTGCCTGCCCTGGTAAGGTTATTTCCTGAGCATCATCCTTCAGTTTCAGTGGTAACTTGCAGTGGTTTCTGGTGGAGATTTGGCAGAGGAGATACCCCCTTCTTGAGGCTGCGCAGATCCAGGGAGATAGGACGCAGATTCAGAGGGATAGGACGCAGATCTGGATAGGGAGGACTCAGATCCAGCAGATCTAGGCAGAGAGGACTCAGATCCAGCAGATCCAGGCAGAGAGGACGCAGATCTGGGCAGAGAGGACGCAGATCCAGCAGATCCAGGTAGAAGGGACTCAGATCTGGATAGGGAGGACGCAGATCCAGTAGATCCAGCCCTGGAGGACGCAGATCTAGAGAGATAGGACGCAGATCTGGATAGGGAGGACGCAGATCCAGTCAGGGAGGACGCAGATCTGATGAGCAGGGTCATTGTGTGGGGTTTTGGCAGCGTTTTTCAGTGTTTCCAGCCCTGAGGAGTTTGGTTATCTCATCTGGAGGATTTGTGGTTAGATCCACCCCTTCTTGCCAGCGTTTCATTTGGCTTCTGCGCTGTCACTAGCAGAGACAGCGTTTTCATTTGGTGAGGGTTTGATTGGTGGTGGAGCATCAACTTCACATTTTCTGGGGTTTGTCTGGAGGATTGAGATCAGCCATCTTTCCAGTTTTCAGCTCATAGTTCCAGTGCATTGTAGCAGCAATTTTCCATAGCAGTTTCTTCAGCCAGCTAGGACACTGTCCTTATTGCAGCCATTACTTGTTCTGAGAGGGTCTCCACTTGCCTAGGGCAAGGATAGGTGCACTCATTCTGATTATCTTGTACTCCTATATATGTATTCTCAGATTAATAAAATGGCTTAGCGTTCTGGCATTCTATGTGTACTTGTTTCATGTTCTGGTTCCAGCAACTTGTTTTATATATCTGTCTGGCATATTTCTGTGTATTACTGGTTATTTCCCTTTGGGGATATTACAATAATTGAGAAACTTCTTAAGAAAACACCTGAGATGAATTCTCTCAGATCTCTGGAGAATTTTCGACGCCTGAGGGACTTACTTGCCACTACTACGTCACCCCTGTGTACTTCTCTACGCAGAGCCTGTGTGAGATTGCGTCTTTACTACATGAGCCCTCTGCGCTGCTCCTCTGTGTTGCCTCTTTGCCCTTCTGCTTCCTTCCCTTGAGCCTTGACACTATTGATGCCCTCTGCTTCCTTTGCCCTGCAACTTTCCCTCTGAAATCGAATTCTATTCCTTCAGAATCGACTTCCCTCGGGTTATTGAGTGTGTACCCAGCCTACTTTCCAAATGGTCCTCAAGTCTTCTTTTATAATCTTTTCATTGACAAATCAACGACCCAGATTAGAAGTCTAATCGATGGCTAAGATTAAATCTTCACTTGATCTTCGTTCTCTAGAAGATTCACACTTTGTTTTATCAATACCCATTAATTATTTAATTTCCCTAAGTTTAGACTTATGGTCCCATTAAAATAATTAATTATTTTAATAAAACATAAATTGAGTGGGATTTCCACAAACGATCTCTGGGTTCTTTAGAATACTGGTGTTCAAGCCTCCTCACAAAATTTGAGACTTAGATCACTTTCTGATGCTACAAAAATCTACATGTAGCCGATTGGAGGCTTCTCTCCATCCACGATCCTTACGACTTTCACAAGGGGCTTAGTTAAGCTAACAATTGCAATGACTTTCTCCCACAAGTCCTCTTTGAATAGAAACACCTTCACACCTGTGGCATCTTGTTTTGTGTTATCTTTCCCAAATAGCCATTATTGGTTACAAATCATCCATCTCAAAGCTTGGTGCTCATTCAAAAGGCTTTAGAGGGAGAGGAAATTAGTGGCAAACCGTGTGACAATGGGCTGACTGAGCTCACCTTCTGTGAATTATTTTATAAGTCTCAATGTTATCTCACAAGTTCTCCCTAAAACAAAGACTGGTCTTATCAAGGGGAAGAACTATGGACCAGTGTGGAAAAAGTCGGCAAAAAGTCCCGACTTTTTGAAAAAATCCCGAATTTTTCCGTGAGCTGACTTTATCGGCCGACTTTTTGCCGACTTTTTCATCCTTGAAAAAGTCGCGATTTTATCCTTGAAGTCTTGACTTTTTGCCGACTTTTTCTAAAAAATCTTGAGTGAGGTTGTTTCTTTAATAATTTTTTAAATTTTTTCAAAAATGTATATTTTTGTATTCTTTTAGTTTTCCCGACTTTTTGCCGACTTTTTCAAAAAACTCCCGACTTTATCGAGTTTTTCAACTTTTGGACCCTTGCCGATTTAATCCCGACTTCGACTTTTTCCACATTGCTATGGACACAAACAGGGAAAATTGCCCAGTGTCACCTTAGCAATCTTTCCCCTCACTTCTATGCTAGTTCTTCTAACCTAGGGGGGTTTATCTACATTTAATTCCAATTCTAAGTTTATCGTTGTAGGAGTGATAGTGTAATATCCCAAATGGGGAATAGATAGTAATACAAAGCAGCATAAACAAAAACTACAACAAATAGAAGCATACAATGAAAACATTGCAAATAGGGCAGAACTGCTGAGCCATTTTATTATATTTCTGAAATGAGGGATGAGTACAAGTAGTGCTTAGAATGATAGCACCTTGGCCTACTCCAGGCAGGCTGAAATTATCTCTCTCCCTGCTCATAAAATCTGCTCCACCTCTGCTCTGCATGGCTCCTCCTCTGCGTTGTCCTACTGGAAATGCTGCTGCTGACTGGAAAGGGACTGCGAGATAGGGTTGTTCTGCTACTCAGAAAAATCAGAAACTCGGACACCAAACTCTTTTCCAAAAACCCAGAATAATCCGCGAAGGAATTCTGGAAAGGCTAACCACAGAAAATCACCCCTTTGGGATGATTACGCACTTTTATTGGGTACACTGGCCTCTGAGATGAAATGCTGAAAAGAAGGGCCTCCAACTATCCAAGGAACTCATCTATGGAAGGGTTGAACCCCTCACAAGCCTCTAGACTGAAATCTCACAAACTTCCTCCTCTCCCGGAGTTGCTCTCCTCCTCCTTGATTGCGTAATCCTCTAAGTGACTGAGCTGCCCTGGAGATGACTCGTAATCCTAGTGGCTGAATCAGTGATGCTGCTCTCAAAAACTGAAGGTAGGGCTCCTCTCTTGAGTGGGCACTCGAAGTCCCCCGAGGACGAGGTTGAGATCTTCGCTCGGAGACCCCGTGTGCTAAACAACACTGCAGGCTCAGCCAAACAACTTAAGCGTGCTCTAGTCTTGATAGACAGAAAACTTGAAGATGAATGAATGAATGAGAATAGTTTCCTTCCTCCCCTTTTTATGTTGATGAGCCTCCAATGTTCCCTTGGGCCCACTACTGCTGCGTTGTCCCTCTGCCACGCTGCGCTGCGCTGCTTGTCCCCACGCTACCTCTGCATTGTCCAAGTTGCCACCTCTCCTGCGCTGTCTCTTGGCCTCATGGACCCCACCTTGCCTTTTAATTATTCTGCCTAAGTGACTTTAGGAAAGCGTTTTTATTCTAATGTTGAGTTATGGGTCCCTTCACTCCTTTATTTCCTGCTAAACTTTAGAAAGGAAAAATTTAACAAAAATGAATATTCCAATTAGCTATCTGCTAATTGGGAATATTACAGTCCTCCACGTCAAAATGTTGTTTGTCCTCAAGCAACTGCAAGGATGGATGCTGTAGGTCCCTCCCAAGTGGCATCTTCGTCTGGAAGGTTCCTCCACCTGATCAGATATTCCTTGACTGTCCTGCTTGTCAGCTGTCTCTCCTGAGTGTCTAGAATGGCCTTTGGTTGCAGCACCAAATGCCCCTCATCATCTATAGGTGGGAGCTCCATAGTTGCAGTCACCTGCTACCCAAGAGCTTTCTTCAAGCATGAGATATGGAAAATGTTGTGGATTCGGCTCCCGACGGCAGCTCTAGCTCATACGCTACATCCCCAACTCGTCTAATCACCCTGTATGGTCCATAGAAGCGGGGTTTGAGCTTCTCTGCTCCTTTCTGCTTCAGCGTGGACTGTTTGTATGGCTGAAGACGGAGGTAAACTAGATCATCTACCTCAAACTATCTCTCTACGCGGCCTCTGTCTGCATATAATTTTTTCTGGTTCTGTGCAGTAGCCAGGTTGTCCTTGAGAGATTGTAGTATGTTTTGGCTCTCTTGGATCCAATCTTTGGCCCTTACGGCCTTGCTAGCTCTAAATTTGACATCAACAAAAGTTAAAGCATTATATCCATACAAAGCATAAAATGGAGACATACCAATCAACATATGGAATGTCGTGTTGTAGCAGTACTCTCTCAGGTGAAGCCAACGCAACTAAGCCTTTTGCTGCCTCGTGACATAGTTTCTCAAGTAGCCCTCCAGCCACTTGTTCACTATCTCTGTCTGCCCATCTGTTTGTGGGTGATAACTGGTACTAGGTGTCAACTAGGTACCCACCAAACGAAACAACTCCTGCCAAAAGTTGCCCATGAACCAGTTGTCCCGATCACTGACTATGGTCTTTGAAAGACCATGGAGCCTGAAAATATCCCGGAAGAACAACTCGGCTACCTTTGAAGCAGTTTACCGTGCGAAGATGGTGAAGAAATGTGCATACTTTGTTAGTCGATCAAAAACTACAAAGATGCAGTCCTTGCCCTACACCATGGGCAATCTTGTAATAAAATCCATGGAGATGCTCTCCCATTTCCCCTTCGGAATGGGAAGCGGTTGTAGCAAGCCTGCAGGGTGACTCAGCTCCCCTTTGTTCCTCTGATAAACTTCACACTCCCTGACATGTCGGAGTACATCCTCTTTGCAGCCCCGCCATGAGAACCTCTCCCTGATGGCCTTGTAAGTTTTGGTGAACCCTTGATGGCCTGAAAGCGGTGAGTCATGGGCTGTACACAAGATCTTCTCCTTGAGCTGGGAGTTACCTGTCAAGAAAATCCTATCCCATTAATAGATGACCTCATCCATCACCCGATACCTATCGTCTGTCACCTGCCCATCCAACACCTCACAAGAAAAACGGTCCTTGGAATACTCCACCAACAGTTGAGCCCTCTAGTCTATGTCAAGGCTCATCAAGGAGAGCACTGTTGGTCTCTGTGACAAGGCATCCGCCACCACATTGTTCTTCCCTTTGAAATACTTGATGTCAAAGTCATATGCCTGGATCTCGCTAACCCATTTTTGTTGTCTCTCCTGCAACTGTTTCTGCTTAAGGAAGAACCAGAGACTGTTGTGGTCAGTCTTCACCCGAAATTTGTTGCTCACCAAGTACTGCCGGAACTTGGCCAACGCATGCATGATGGCCAGCATCTCTTTGTCGTATATTGGGTACAATCTCTCATACGTCAGTAGCTTCTAACTCTCGAAAGCTTAGGATGGCCCCCCTACATCAAAACTGCGCCTACCCCCTCTCTTGAAGCACAGTACAATGGATTGCGTGAAATCCGACAATGCTCATCACATCCTTGAGCCTATCAAAGGTCCTCTATGCAACATCTATCCAACCAAAAGCCCCCTGTTAATCAAAGTTGTCATTGATGTCAATATGGGATTGACTGAGATGTCGATATTCTTGAGATGCCTGGTTCCAAATGATGATGCCACAACTCTTGTCTTGGTTGACTAGGATACCATCAATGAAGATGTCAAGTCACGAAGAAGTCAAACCACTAATGAAGGAAGCCATAAGAAGTACTTGATCTAATGTTGCATGCACTTGATGATCTAGATGCTAACCTTTGATGACATATGGAGAACTACACGTGATGATGTCATACCCTTGAATGATCACATGGTTGGAAGATTAAATGATGACATGGAAGATCTCATTTGATGGTTGGAAGACTATCTTACTATCTTGGAACTTTCCCACTGTACTACACTAGGACGTGATGACATTATGACATATCAAGATAACATGGATGAAGCATATCATGATGACATTATGACCCTATGACAATGAAGAAGCCAAATAATGGAGAAGCCAAACAAAGAGAAGCCATACTGTCCTAATTAGTTTCTGCATTAAACAATTCAAAGGCAGCCACAAAGAAAAATGCTTTTCACCACATTAGAGGGAACCTTTGAACATATGACCTAGACAATCTGAAAGTGGACTTTTTCCTCTTTCCAACGAGCCTTTACTTTCCCCGAAACTCCCTAGTGAGATATGGAATTTTTAAGTTAAGAAAAACTAACCTTATCAGTGAGCCAACCTATCCTTGTCCTTCATGTCGGCCTATTTGCAGAGAAGTGACCCTTCATTTTCGTAGCTGTCACACTATAAATATACAGTTCGGTCCTCATTTTTTAAGGATAAATTTGGTCAAGAAATACAGAGATATACCACAGTTCACACCTTGTGAACTAGGGACACCGAGGAAGTCTTTTTAAGTTTTGTTTGGGTAAATATTTGAGTTGATACCCTCATCTTTGGAGCTGTCATCAAACTCAGACTTGTATACTCCTATCACAGCAGCTCAGATTGTTTTGATGGCATACTGCAATACTTCAGGACCTCGTTTTTGTGATGTGTCACAGTGATACACACCTATAGTGATCAAACAACTCGGACCAGGGTTATTTCTATGGGAAAGACCTTCTATTTTCTTTGGTTCGTATATCATCACATAAAGACCGGCTTGGACAGCTACTTGTTAAGGGTAAACAAGACTTAAAACCTTAGCAGAATTCTAAGCACACTAGTATAACAGACTTTTGTTGGAGCAAGTTGTAGGCTGGACTTGGACAGTGAAGCATTAGGAGTCCTAAAGCTGTTTCATACACCTCGGATTAATTACTGTGATGCTCGGACTGTGAAATAATTCTTGTCTCAGATCCTATGACTGATTGATTTGCTGCAAGTAGCTCAGAACTAGTGCACAGTAATATTCTCGGGTCTGTGATTTATTCCTAGCTCGGACACCATCACTTAAAGCAATATCACCACAGGACTGTGGTTTGAAGATCTTCAGACCTCAATCTTGGTGAACAAGAGAACCTATGGATTCTTGAAAGCAGTTTATTGTAGATCTTTTGAGACAGATTTGAGGATGTTTTGAAGGACACCCGGAAAGACCATGTGACATTTAAATAGACCTTTTCGAACACTAAAGAGAGGACCTTGGGAAATCTTTGAAAACGTTTTGAAGCAGTTCAAATACATCCTACTGCAGTATTTTGAAGACATTTTATGAAGAAGTTTTGAGGATAGTTTGTTGCAGACTTCTTGGTGAAAATTTTGATACACATCTTGAAGCAGATTTGAAGTTGTCTTGAGATATTCTTGAAGACATCTTGAAGCACCTGTTAAAGAGCTTGTTGGGAAAAGAATTGTGAAGACTTTCTTGACAGGAAGCCCTTGAAGAAGCTTAGAGCAGGTGCAGAACTTGGACTGCCTTTTGTAGACACCTTGAAGGTCTTGAAGATAATGTTGAAGACCATGATGCATTAGCCATCATGAGGTAACTTGGAGATCTTTGTTTGGGTGACATGAAGAGCAGTGGTGACACCTTCTAAGAAGACAAGGTTGTCATTGATGAAGTGATTTGGAGGAGCCATTGCTGAAGATTGACAGGGCTCGTTGAAGAAGACATTGGGAGCTATAAAGAACAACCAAACACATTTTGACGAAGTGACGTTGAGGGTTGGAGTCCAAGAGGTTGGTGCCTCAAATTGACAAGGTTGGAGCCTTGGGAAGTCCAAGTCGGTGCTTGGCATAATATAGGTTGGAGCTTGGGAAATTGAAGATTGGTGTCTTCATCTAGGGTTGGAGCCCTACACAAATATTGTACTTGATTTATTGAGATTAATAAAAGTACTTATTTTTATTTGTTCATTTTGTGTTCTAAATATAAGTGATCTAACTGGTAAAAATAGCAATTGAAAATAAATACTGATTCACCCCCCCTCTTAGTATTTCCAACACCCCCTTCTTGGTGAGTTCTGTGAGGGGTGCTGCAAGTTGTGAAAACCCTTTGACAAACTTTCGGTAGTAGGTGCAGATGCCTACAAACCCCCAGAATTCTGTCACGTTCTTCAGTTCCGGCCAATCCCGGATGGCCTGGATCTTCTCCTCATGGACCCTTACCCCATCCACTCCGATGATATGCCCCAAGTAGAGCATCTTTGTAAGCCCAAACTCGCACTTGAAAAGCTTAGCATAGAAATGTTGCTCTTCCAAGATACGCAGTAAAACCTCGATGTGATGCAAGTGTTCCTCCCATGTGCGACTATAGATGAGAATGTCATCGAAAAATCCTAGCACAAACTTCCTCAATTGACCACAGAAGATGTGGTTCATACAAGACTGGAAGGTGGCCGGAGCATTGGTTAGCCCAAAGGGCATCACCAAAAACTCAAAGTGGTTGTAGTGGCATCTGAACGCAGTCTTGGGGACATCCTGGTCCCTCACCTTGATATAATGGTACCCCGACCTCAGATCAATCTTGGAGAAGAACTTCGCTCCCCTCAACTCATCCATCAGCTCATCGATCCTGAGGATGGGGTAGTAGTTCTTCATGGTTTTCTTGTTTAGTGCCCTGTAGTCGATGCACATCCGTAATGTGTCGTCCTTCTTCTTCACCAAGACTACGGAAGAAGGAAAGGGACTAGGGTTGGGCCTGATGTGTCCCAATGCTAAGAGCTCATGGATGGCTATCTCAATCTCTATCTCAATCTCATGCACATGGAACCAATACGGAGAAGCCGTCAAAACTCTTTGTCGGTATGCCCCTCCTTTGCACTAGGTGGGCATCAATGAAATTATGTGTGGCCCAGTTGTCCACTAGTACTGAGACACGCTGCCCCTAAACTGTGCCTTAGACTCTTAGCATCAAGTACTTGGGAACTCCCCACAAAGATGCAAGGACTCCTCCGATATGTGCAAACGCTGCTGCTGCTGTGGCTGGGGGAGGTGGTGGTGGATGATCTCCTCTTGGTGTACCAGCGCTGGCATCTCCATCCAACTCCTCATATGCCTCTTCTTCTCCCTCACTGTTGGAGAGGACCTCAATGTAGTGTGCCTTTCTCGCAGCACAACGATGACCCGATGCCCATAGATCCCAGCAAGTGAAGCACAACTTCCTCCGTCTCAAATCTCTTTGAGTATCATCATCCAAAGGCCCTCGACCTTGGTTCCCCCTCGGGGGTGGAGCTCTCGTGTCTTTCCCCCTTTGCTGGAATACTGGTTTGTTGGGAAAAGGAGCTCTCGTCCTCGGCAGGGCATCTTGCAAGTCCCTAGTCTTCCCCACTGCGTCCTGCAGCGTAGTAGGCCTAGAAGCCTAATGGATCTGACTAGCCCACGCAAAGGTTCCGCCAATCCGTCAATAAACATATATACTCTCCTGGCCATAGACAGGTTTGGCATCGTCACTAAAAGCTTCAAGAATTCAGAAATGTAAGTTTCCGGGCTCCCCGTCTGTTTGAGCTTGGTCAGCTCAACAAAATGTTCCTCTGGGTCCTTCCGATCAAATCTCTCCACCAACCTCCAAGTGAACTCCGCATACGCTGTCACCCTTGTGTGACCCAGCGTAGACATTCCATGGAACCACGAGTTGTGGGCTTCTCCCTCAAGGTGCAACGCTGCCACCTTGATAGTCTCTACCTCCGCCATTTGGTTCAGCTGAAAATAGATGTTTAGCTTCTCCACCTAAGCCTTAGCTGAACACTTCAAAGATCCATCATAGGTAGGCAAGAAAGATTTTCCCATGGTACGTTGCAGGTCACTCCCCTGCGTGTACCCTCCTCCTCTATGCTGGCTGCGTGGTTTGCTATTGTTTTTTAGCTGGTAGAACTCGTTGAAGGTGAGGGCATCTCCAAACTCCGACCCATATAACTGATATTCTGCAAAATACTCCTCGTGGTGAGCCACCTTTGGCTCCTAGGCTCATCCCGGTCTCGCTCCCGAAGTCAAGAATGTGGGCATGGTGGAACGTGGGGGAGTGCGTAGCACTACTTGTGCTGGGCATGGTGGAACGTTTTGCTCCAAAACATGGGGAGAAGTACTAGACCCTTCTTCGTTGTGTAACTCCCTTGGGATCTCACACTGTCTGTTTTCTTTGGCAATCTTCTGCCCCATTTCATCTATCTTCTTGGAAAGCTCTTGCACTGATTTTAAGAGGTTACCAAACTCCTTCTGCTCATGTCTTTCATCCGCCATTGGTGCCTTCCCTTTGTCGTCCTCAATCAGAATGATGTTCTCTTCGACTGGTGTGATTTTGAGCCTACGCTCTCGACTTCTGTACCTCTGCTTCCGATATGTGATGAACTCTTTATCTCTGGGAGTCATAGACTAATTGCTGCACAGGCTGCGCCAAGTCTATGAGCTCTGATACCACTATAATATCCCAAATGGGGAATAGGCAGTAATACAAAGCAGCATAAACAAAAACTATAAGAAATAGAAGCATACCATGAAAACACTACAAATAAGCTAGAACTGATGAGCCATTTTATTATATTTCAGAAATGAGGGACGAGTACAAGTAGTGCTCAGAATGATAGCACTTTGGCCTGCTCTAGGCAAGTTGAAATGATCTCTCGCTCCCTGCTTAGAAACTCTGCTCCACCTCTGCCCTGCGTGGCTCCTCCTCTGCGCTGTCCTGCTGGAAATGTTGCTGCTGGATCGAAAGGGACTGCGAGAGAGGGTTGTTATACTGCTCAAAAAAATCTGAAACTCGGACACCAGACTCTCCTCTGAAAACCAAAAATTTCTTGTTAAGGAATTCTCGAAAAGTTGACCCCAGAAAATCACCCCCTTGGGATGAGTACGCACTTCTGCTGGGTACACTGGCCTCTGAGATTAAATGCTAGAAAAAAAGGCCTCCAACTACCCAAGGAACTCAGCTATGGAAGGGTTGATCCCCTCACAAGCCTCTGAACTGAAATCTCACAAACTTCCTCCTCTCCCGGAGTTGCTCTCCTCCTTGAATCCATAATCCTCTATTATATAAATATTATTAATTATTATTAAATGTAATTAGATTAGGTTGTATTAGGCAAAAGGGCATAATCAAAGATCATGCCCCTTCATGAAGAGACACCATAAGGCTGTATCTAAGCCTTGGTCTCTCCCATTTGTAAATCATCTTATCAAGTTATCAATAATATATATCTATTTCTGTTTATTTCTGAGTTTTATACTCCATTTGGCCTCGAGTTCCCTGTCAACCTACTACTGCCCCTGCTCCTGTGTCATGTCCCGGTCTGAATTCTTATTCAAAACCCCGATGTCGGCCATCCCCTCTTCCGCAGTTCAGTCTGCATATATCCATCGCCATTCCACTGTCTCGATGCCACCCTTTCCGCTGCCCCCATGCCCATCCCATCCACCTAATCCGATTCCATTGCTTGTGCGCTGCTCCTACACCTTGCTGTCGCTGCACAATATCATTGATGTACCCCAGAACATCTGTGTTCCGTCACCACGCTTCGTGAATACACTCTGCATCCGCATCCACACACCATTCTGTCAGCATACGTCACTCCAACTCTCGTCCACCTCGTCGACTACCGTTCGTTTCTTGTTCTGTTGCCCCGCGTCCAATAGCCGTCATCGTGCCTATGCCACCGTGCCTTTCTTGTTCTGCTGCCCCGCGTCCAATAACCGCCATCGTGCCCGTGCCCGTGCCAGACCAACTCATACTTCCATCACGTCGTAAGCATGCCTTGTCATCAGAAAAGTCCTGGTCGTGCCCTGTGTGGGCAACGTTTGACTTATTCGATTTTTTCTTTTACGATTGAACATTTTATATATATATATATATATATATATAATAACTATAGTTAATGTAATTAAATTCATTTTTTATATAAACATTAATTAATTTTAATTCATTGTTATATAAAAATTAATTAAAATTTAATTAATATATATATATATATATATATATATATATATATATCTATATATATATATATATATATATATATATATATAGGATCAAATTAAGTAAAAGAGTAAGTTGGATAAGTATACTCCACCTCATATAGGCTCGATGGCTGCATCAATGTCGATAGTCGATTTCAACAAAAAATTGATTGATCTTCAGAGTAAGATTACTAACCATTCCAATGACTTAACCAAAAAATTAGTCGATCTCGAGAATAAGGTTACAGGACATTTCAACGATATTAAGAAACTTCAAAGCATGAAAAATCGGATAGAGAGAGAAATTGGGCAAAACCATAGCAAGTCCACAGATAATCATAATAAAGCAATGTTGGTGCTAACCTTAGTCACCGGGTTCGGCGAACCTGAAGGAAAAAGTTCGAAGTTCGGCGAATTTAATCGGCATCCGAACAAATTCGATTGTGTTCGGCGAACACAAAGCCGAACCTCATTCCGAACACGAACCTGAAAAAATTCGATTAAATTCATGTTTTTTTAATTAAATTCGGCAAAAAATTCGTGTTTAGGGTTGGCGTTTGGTAAATTGGTAATAGGTTTGCCAGCAGCCGCATTGTTGCCACAGCAGACAGGTTACTCAGAGTTTTGGCCCGATGGAAAAACTTACTTTCGGCTTCTAGACTCCACAGCGCACAGCGCACAGGCTACAGCCGCCACAGCGAACAGGTTACAGGCTTAGAGTTAGCTCCACCGTCCACGGGCTCACAGTTATCATTCACAGCGGCGTTGGTCTCTTCCAGCAAACCACAATCCAATTTGTCAAACGTCCACACTGTCTTTGTGACTTGTCCACAGCGCCACAGGCTCACATTGTTGGCCCAGGCTCACAGTCCTCAGTGCTCACACGTAACTTGTAAGTTCACTTGGCATTGTCTTGAACCGTTTCGTTTCATTTCTATTTCGTTTCATAGGAACTTTGTACATGAAATTATCGCATTTCACTCTTTGAAAAAACTGAAATGGTTCGATGAAAATTTTCCTTTCTCATGTGCTTGAGTGACGACAGATCTTACAATGGATGATACATAATTCAGGTATCATAGTTAAAACTTAGAAATAGAGTCTCGTTGATATGACAAGGTCTCATTACTACCAGTCTACCACACCTTCGACAATATTACCACAGTGTCATAGTTTTGATAATACCACAGTCTCGGCCTATGGTAATACTACAGTCTCGGCTTGTACAGTTGTACTACAGTCTCGACCTAAGTTGAGTCTTATAATCTCAAGATCACTCCATTTCAGACATTTTATAATGGTGGTCTTTCTTACCTAATTGTTTGATTATTAGTGTCCTTGGTGAGCTTGTTGAACCTTCCCCTTAATCAATTTCAGAGTTCCCTTTGAACCTTTGATCAATTTCATTTTTGTCCAGAACTTTTGTTTTCCGTAGCTCCACGACAGCAGGTGATTATGGTTCAATATCTGGGCATTTTGCATCTGTTATGCCATTCAAACGAACCATGAACAAGCACAAACCTGGCTTTTCAGTTGCTTTACAGGCCATTCAATCAATTTTATCGACAAGACAAGACATTACATTTTAAGACCAATTTTGAAGCTAGGTTTCATGCCAAATGAAATTTTTTCTAAGAGATTTTTCCACCATTGTCTACAGATGTGATGGTGAATTTTTGTTAAATTTGGACAACTAGGTCCAAACTCCATATTAAGATGCTCAGATTAAGAGGCTAATATTTTTGTTGGATTCCTCTTTCTGAGAGGTGTAAAATCCATATAAAATATGTCTTAATTCGATGAGCAGAACTTATATTTTGAATTTATTATTTTTAATAAATTATATGTGCAAGGTCGGCCAGTTTTGTAATGTAGGCTCGCATGCCCAACAGATGTGTCACACACCCTCATGATGGATATATATACAGGAAAAGTTGGAGAGATTATCATCATCATCACAACTCACATATTCCTCTCTCATCTTAGAGTACGAGCTACCAAGAAGGACTAGTTTCAGCCACACGTGTGAAGGACGAAGAGGACAAACTGTACGGCTGAGCTGAAGTACGGATTTGCTGCTGCTAGGGTTTCGCAGAAACTTTGACCAGCGTTGACTTTGGTCAACGCTTGGTCCAAACAAGCTAAAAACTTGTGGAAGGTTCGATTTATGAAGGCCGTACTACCTGGCACAAAAATCGAGGTCAAAGGGTTGACCATTTTGATGCTGCGTTGACTTTTAGCTTGCTGCCCCTGCGTTGACTTTTCAGGACAGCGTTGACTTTTGCAGAGTTGACTTGGGTTGACTCATCTACAGATTCAAGGGTTGTTGTGACACATGCTGGGTTGGCTGACCAAAGGAGACTTTGCTGGTTGAAGCATCCTGTTGACCGCCGAAACGAACATACACATTTTTTTCCTGTTTCTGATTTGTCTTCTGTAAGATCTTCTTATATGTTCTATCTGCATTTTGCTTAACTACTTGTATGATTGCTGAAATAAAAGTGAAATTGCTACTAGCATAGAACATCTACAAAACTTTACATGGTATCGGAGCTGAGGTGAAGACAAACTCAATCTATAGCAATCATCATCGAAGGAAATGGGTTCCACTAGTCTTGAATTCAAGGAGAATGACAAGCTGACTGGAAGTGATGACTTCCATCCCTGGAAGATGATATTAGATCTCAAATTAGAAGATCATGATCTCATGGATCATGTGACAGGGAGGATTCAAGAACCTCCATCCAATGCCTCTGCTGCTGTTAGAAACAAGTATAAGAAGGGAGAAATCAAAGCAAAGCTGCTGATCAGGGAATCCATAAATAAGAGTCTGGTTGCCTACATATCTGAACTAGGCACATCCAAGGAGATGTATGACAAATTGATACTTATGTTTCAAGTAAACAATGTGAACCAAGTGCTATTCCTCAAGAACAAGTTGAAGAATATGAAGAAGGGCCGAGATGAGTTTGTTCAAACTTTCTTTCTGAAGTTGACCGAAACCAGGAACAATCTGCTAGCTATTGGGGAAATAATAGCTGATCGTGAGATGGTTCTCACCGCACTTGGAGGACTTCCATATGAATGGCAAGTATTCACAACTACTATTCTCAACAATAATACCATTACTAACTTTGATGAGCTTCTGTCAAGATGTATGCAAGAAGAAACAAGGATGAAGGAATTTGATAATGAAAGAAATGCTGCCTATGGTGCTCATTCCCGAAAGAAGAACTCTGGTGGTTCTAAGGACAAAAGAAGGACAAAGACTCAAGAGAAGAAGGGTAAATGTTTCACCTGCCATAGGCCTGGTCACTATGCTAGAGAATGCCCCTTCAAGAAGGATTCTCCCGATAGTGACGATAACAACAACAACCGAAGAAATGGGAATCGAAGAAATGACAAATCCAAAGGAAAGAGGAAGGCACACTTTGGAAGGCTTCCCTCAACCTTCTAAGGGGTCCGGAAATACCGAGTCAACAGAGTCTAATGTTGTTGATAAAAGAAATGAAGTATATTCGTGTCTGCTCTCTGGGGCATCTCCGCCGAAACCTTGTATGGATGTACGCTGTTGATAAATGGTACCCCTCCAAGACACATCAAGTTCAAGGAAGCACTTTCGACATGTGGTTGTGAAAGGGATACTAATCTAGAAATTATCCTTGGGGATAATGCCACTTATCCTGTGAAAGGGACCGGGACTGTGACCCTCCACTTGTCCCAAGGTCAAGTCCTCCGTTTGCAAGATGTACTCTATGTACCCAAATTGAAGAAGAACCTTGTGTATGTATCTGCCATGGAAGACAAAGGATTCAATGTAACTTTCTCTGATGGAAAGGTGCTCATGTGGAAGAAGAGCTTCAAGGAAGCTATCTCTATTGGTTTTAGAGTTGGTACACTCTACCAGGTTGGAGGGAGTCCGTTGGGAGCTATGACTTGTGATACTATCTGACAAACCGAACTATGGCACCGAAGATTTGGACACCTTCATTACAAAGCCCTTCCCGAAGCAAGGAAGGTGGTGACAGGGATGCCTGATTTAGGAAATAATCATGAAGGTGTATGTAAGGGCTGTGCTGAAGGAAAACATACAAGGGGACCTTTCCCCTCAAGTGTCACAAAGACATCTGAGATATTGCAACTGGTTCATTCTGATCTTTCTGGTATGTTGCCTATAACATCCCTGGGGGGATGTTCTTACTATATGACATTTACTGATGACTTCTCTCGCAAAACCTGGATATATTTCTTGAAGAAGAAGGATGAGGCTTTCATGTGGTTCCGTACATTCAAAGCCTTGGTGGAAAATATGACCGGAAAGAAGATCAATATTTTGAGGACTGACAATGGCACTGAATATGAGTCAAATGAGTTCAAAGACTTTTGCAGAGAAGTTGGCATTAAGAGGGAGACTACCACTGCATATACTCCTGAGCAGAATGGTGTTGCTGAACGCAAGAATAGGACTATTGTGGAAGCTGCCTGTGCCATGCTATGTGACCAGGGTCTACCGAAGTTTCTGTGGGGAGAAGCTGCAAATACTGCTATGTATATTCAAAACCGATGCCCTCATTCCGCTTTGGACTCCAAAACTCCCGAAGAGGTTTTCTCTGGTAAGAAACCTGATGTCTCACATTTTAGAATTTTTGGATGTCCTGTCTATTTTCATGTGCCGAAAGAAAAGAGAAGTAAGCTGGATGCTACTGGGAAGAAAGGAATGTTTGTGGGCTACGGTGAGACTTCTAAGGCATATAGAGTCTATGTACCTGGTCAAAGGGAAGTAGAGATAAGCCATGATGTCACTTTTGACGAAGATGCTTCCCTGAAGAAAGTAGTAGATCTTCCTAGATCTGAAGAAAATCATGAAGAAAGACCTGGAAATCTGGAAGAACCCCAGGATGAGACTATGCCTGTTATTGAAGGGCCAATGGACCCTATTGATCCAACCCCTTCACTAGGAAAGAGACCATCATGGCTCAGGGACACCCTCGAAGATGCTGAGGGTCATGCTGCCCCAAGGGGGACATTCCGAGAAAGCAAGAAGCCGTGTAGATACCAAGGGTATCTAGCTGCCATGAGTACTATTGTACAATCTGAACCTGGATCTTTTGAGGAAGTTGTAAAGCATCAAGTCTGGAAGGATGCTATGCACGAAGAATATGAGTCCATAATGAAGAATGATGTCTGGGATGATGCAAGGCCAGAAGGACAATCTTGTTGTCCTGCAGGCGTTCTACAAAGTCCAAACATGGATGCGGTTGGAGTCTTGAAAAGTTGAGAGTCAAAAAGGTTTGTTGCTGGCGCTAAGGTACACTTTACGGTGGCTGTGATGACACTTATGCACATATTTGCACCTGTCGCACGATATACCACCATCCGATCCATCATAGCCCTTGCTGCTACGCAAGGATGGAGTCTTCATCAGATGGATGTCAAGACCACTTTTCTGCATGGTGCAATAAAGGAAGAGGTGTATGTAGAACAACCTCTGGGATTTGAAGTTCAGGATCGAGACACTCATGTCTGCAGGTTGAAGAAAGCCCTCTATGGGTTAAAGCAAGCACCCAGAGCTTGGTACGAGGGGATGGATAGTTACTTGATGGTAGGCTTCCTCGACAATGCGATCGAACTTCTGCTTCCAAGTTGTGAAGAAAGCCTCTCGACTACCTACACGATGTCCCTGATGACACTCTTGGTAGGGATATGACCCTCTCATTCATCAATGTAAGAGGGGAGCTTAACTGCTGAATTCGAGATGAAGGATCTGGGGCCCGATACACTGTTCCTAGGCACTGGAGGTGCGGCGGTGCAGAGAGGATACTACTAAAGGAAAATGTATTTGTGAAACACGGAAAGAATTTGCAGTGGTGGACGCGGGGTCCCGTGTCGACACCAATGGAACTCAACATTAAGAAGTTGAGTGGCAGCGCTGCTGGGCCTATCTTGGCCAATCCTACTGAGTATCGTCAACTCATAGGAGCTTGATGTTTCTTAAGTGAACACGTGGGACATGTTTTACGTTGAACACTTTGAGTCAACGAATGGTTGAGCACTCATCATTTCCATGGTTGTTCGAAATCTTTGGGAATATCTTGAGCACGATAAACCATGGTGAGATACTACTCGCAAAAGGAGTGTGATACTACGTGCTGGATATCTTTCCCGGTACGGGTTCGGGCAGCGAGTGTGGTGGATCGTAAGAGCACATCTGGATGCTGCTTCAATCTTGGTTCTGCTTCGATCTCATGGATGAGCAGGAAGCAGAAGTCGGTGGCTTTGAGCAGCGCGGAGGCCGAATACATTGCTGCTAGTATGGCCTGTTGTGAAGCAGTTTGGTTGAGGAAGCTCTTTAGTGAGCTGTTTGGACATGTGCTAGATACCACTGTGATACTCTGTGATAATCAGAGTGGGATTCGTATGACTGAGAATCCTGTGTTCTACGACCGATCCAAGCATATTGATATTGATTGATATCAGGTACCACTTTATCCGGGATATGGTGCAGCGAGGCGCCGTAAGGCTCGATCATATAGGAACTGATGAGCAGGTCGCGGATATTCTCACTAAGCCCCTGGGGAAGGTCAAGTTCCTAACCTTGCGTGAGAGTCTTGGTGTCGTGGAAAGACCCTATGATGTGGGTCCTGTTGGACGATGAGCTCTGGGAGCTCTGGGGGGCTTTGGGGAGAGCTTCTTGGAGCTATGGGCAACCACAAGGCTAGGCTTGCCAACCTTGGTGGTGTGCTTGGACCCCACTGTGGTGATTTTGAGTTGGTTCACCTCTCATTTTCTGTGCCCCGTATGCATCCTACCCATTGAGTTCAGGGCTCATGGGAAGTACCTCTCATTTGGCCAATGAGGTGTGGAAAAGTTAGAGACTGTTAGCAAAGACTGATGGACGCATCAGAGATTGCCGTACTCTCTATCTAGGATGGCACGGTCCAACCACTTGATCTGGGATCAAGATTTGTGAGGTCTGGGACCTCTAGACTGACTATGTCAGTCGGGGGATGATGTCTTTGTGACTGACCCACTTCTGTTCTGAAATAAAGAAGCCAGCAAAGCAAGTTTCGGCGGGATGACGCACGATGTTGATTGCACTAATAGATGGAGTTCTCCCTAGTGGAGAGGGAGTGTTAAATTTGGACAACTAGGTCCAAACTCCATATTAAGATGCTCAGATTAAGAGGCTAATATTTTGGTTGGATTCCTCTTTCTGAGAGGTGTAAAATCCATATAAAATATGTCTTAATCCGATGAGCAGAACTTATATTTTGAATTTATTATTTTTAATAAATTATATGTGCAAGGTCGGCCAGTTTTGTAATGTAGGCTCACATGCCCAACAGATGTGTCACACACCCTCATTGATGGATATATATACAGGAAAAGTTGGAGAGATTATCATCATCATCACAACTCACATCTTCCTCTCTCATCTTCGTCATTCTGAAGGACGGTTGGGCCCACCGTGTGTGAGAATGAAGAGGACAAGCTGTGCGGGCGGTGGAAATCTGGTTGCTATGGGGTTTAACGAAGCTTTATGACAATGGTAAACTTTGGTCAGCTTGCAAGTTAAACAAAATGAAAACTTGTGAGTTCGATTTATGAAGGCCGTACTACCTGGCACAAAAATCGAGGTCAAAGGGTTGACCGTTTTGCTGCTGCGTTGACTTTAAGCTTGCTGCCCCTGCGTTGACTTTTCAGGACAGCGTTGACTTTTGCAGAGTTGACTTGGGTTGACTCATCTACAGATTGAAGGGTTGTTGTGACACATGCTGGGCTGGGTGACCAAAGGAGACTTTGCTGGTTGAAGCATCCTGTTGACCGCCGAAGCGAACATACACATTTTCATTTCGTATGTCTTCTGTCAAGATCTTCTTATATGTTCTATGCGTGCTTAACTACTTGTATGATTCTTTGTAAAATAAAAGTGAAAATTGCTACTAGCATGGGGCATCTGAAACTTTACAATTTTCATTTAGAAAACTTTTCAATTGATAAATTGCAGATTTGCATGTACCGAAGACGCCAACTTATTTTCTATTCTACGTGAATGAAAATGTGGTGTACTTTGTCGATTAAAACTGTCGAACGGTGAACACGCGTTTGTGATAGGCAGGCCCTCGAGTTCTTTTAGCCAGTACGTAGTCTGTAATGCCTCATAAAAATGTTCATGCCACGGACTTGATTTTGTCTCCTTTATTTGTGGTATTTGTATTAAAAAAAGAATTAAACTACGATCTATTGAGTCTGAGTACGGTCATAATGCAAAATTCATTATTTAAAATTTCTGAGTCTTAGTTGAGTAGAAGTGGCTGAACCAAGGTACAATGTTGTTAAAATTAGGACATTTCATCCACTGTGATTCACTTCAACAATCAAGAGTCAGGACAATGGCACCCCCAAAATCAACTCAGGTAGCATGGAATTTTGTTAGAAAAGATGGGAAAAATCTTGTGTGTGAGATTTGTGGGCATCAATTCACTGGCTCTTTAACTAGAGCTGTGGATCACCTTCTCAGTATTAGCAATGGCAATGGAGGTGGTGTTGAGGGCTGCACTAAAATCTCAGATGAACAAAAAGCCGCAGTGGAAAAAAGCTATTCCTCTTCAAAGGCGGAAAAGGAAAAAAGGGAGCAGAAGAGGCAGCGAATTGAGAGGGAGATTGCCATCTCTTCCTCAAACACGTTCACCACTAATTCAATGTCAGCCATTGGCGGATCAAGTTCCACTGCTGTAAAAACAGGTGGAACCAAAACATTAACTCAATTTTGGAAACTTGTGGAGAGACAGGAAGTTGATGATGCTTGTGCAGAATTTTTTTATGCATGTGCAATTCCCTTTAATGTGGCCAAGAGTCCATATTTTAAAAATCTAATTAAAAAGGCCATTGATTTTGGAAAGGGCTATGTTCCTCCCGGATCTGAAGCTTTAAGGACCGCTTTGCTAAAGAAAACAAAAGAAAGAGTCACAGCAAAATTGTCTAAGATAAAAGAGTCTTGGAAGCATACAGGGTGCACAATTTTGAGTGATGGTTGGTCAGATTTGTGTCATTGCCCATTGATCAATGTGCTTGTTTACAGTCCTCAAGGGGTACTTTTCTTGAAGGCAGTTAATGCAATGGATCAGGTGAAGACATCATAATTTATTTTTGAAATTTTGGATGAAGCAATTCAAGAAGTTGGGGTGGAAAATGTGGTCCATGTTGTTACAGATAATGCATCAAATTGTGTTGGTGCAGGGAGAATGATTATGGAAAAGTATAATCATATTTATTGGACCCCTTGTGTAGCTCACTGTTTGGATTTGATGTTGCATGATTTAGCCAAATTTCCTTGGGTCAATGAAACAATACAAAGAGCCAAAACAATTGCAAACTTCATCATCAACCATCGTCTCACTTTGAGCATATACAGGAAGAATGCATCTAAAGAGTTGTTGAGGCCTTGTGATACAAGGTTTGCTACTTTCTATATTACTTTGAAAAGAGCTGTTGAGGAAAAAGGAAGCATAAGAGCTGTTTTCTGCAATATTGAGTGGGAAAGATCTCCCCTTTCAAAGAAATCTAAGGGGAAACATGTTGAACAAATAGTGTTCAATAATGGCTTTTGGGAAAATGCAGGCAAGGTTTTAAAAATATGTGGCCCAATTGTTAATGTGCTCCGCATGGTTGATGGTGACAAACCTTGTATGGGTTTTGTTTATGAAAGTATTGATCGTTGCAAAGAGGCCATTGTAAGTGCTTTTAATAATGTGGAAGCTGATTACCAGGAGATATGGGAAGTAATTGATCAAAGATGGAAGATGATGCATAGTCCATTACATGCAGCAGCATGTTATTTCGACCCTAGATTGTTTGGGTTACCAAGACATAGGGATGAAGAAGTCATGAATGGACTTATTCATGCTATTGAGAAGCTACATCTAGATCCAGCAATAGCAGGTTTGGTCAGATCTCAGTTGAGGGCATACAGGTTAGAAGAAGGGCTATTTGGTACACAATCAGCAAAGTATGATAGGAGCAGAAGTGATCCAGCAGTATGGTGGGAGTTTTATGGTCCAGGGGCTCCAGAATTGCAAACTTTTACAATTCGTATATTAAGTTAGGGATCAAGTGCATCAGCGTGTGAAAGGAATTGGAGTTCCTTTGACCACATTCATTCCAAGAAACGAAATAGATTGTTATCTGGAAGATTAGAAGATCTTGTTTATGTTCGTAGTAACTTGCACTTGGCTTTGAAAAATGTGTCAAAAGAGTCATCTAATTCCTCTACTTCGTACATTGATCCTGTTCTTAATGCATCAACGGATGAAGGCGAAGATGATTTTTATAATGATAGTGACATTGACAGGGAACTGAGTGATGAATCTGATGCTGAGGCATCTAGCGGATTCACAACCCATACTGCTCTTGATGATATAGAACTTTTTGATATCACAAGTGGGCCACCAGAACCTCAAGAATAAAACTTGTGTTTGTTTTAGACTTCTAGTTTACTTTTTGCTAGACTTCTAGTTTACTTTTTGCATGAACAATATTCTAAAACCAAAGTACTTTAAAGTTTATATATTTTGAATACTTTTTTATCAGATTGTTTTCAATATATGAAATCTGAAATGGCCCATGGTTTTGTTGAATTTTATGTTCTTATAGTGCTAGTAGCCTACTGCTAATGTCTATGATGAATTTCTCACCTTGTTTACTATGTATGGAAGATTGAAGTTGGTTATTTATTGGAATTTTGGCACTCACTTTCATGGTTTATATGTGGAAAATTGAAATGATGTAAATGTTTGAGCAATAATCCTATCATCTTATTTATGTGCATCATATTTATCTTTCAACATGCTTAAAATTGTTATATATATATATATATATATATATATATTTTTTTTTTTTTCATATTTCTATATGACGAATTTTATGCCGAACTTTATCAGAAAAAATTTCAGTGCTGAACTTTATTCGAATTTCAACGTTGCCGAACTCGAACACAAACACGAACCTGGTGACACTGCTATTTGTGACAAGATGAAGCTGTCGTAAGAACAAATATTCTAGAATATTGAACGTAATCAACAGAACAATTCAACAGATTCAGGAAACTTAGCAGATCACTATGAAAAAACCGACTCTCCAAAAACATCATCCCCGCACCATCAAGAAAATAGTAACGCAAATTTTCAAAATAAGCAGCTCTGGAATTCATTCACTATTCAATACCCTTTTTTCGCTTCGCCGTTAGCAACATATCAACTGAGAGCAAAAATCGAGCTACCCAAGTTCGAAAGTAACAAAAAAGGCAGCGTGGCGTGGCTTAATAACGCCGAAGAAGATTTTGAGATTTACAACATTGACAGTGATGATGAAAAGATTAAGCATGCTTGCATGAAAATGGAAGAAGAAGCATATAATTGGTATATGTGGTGGAAAAAGACGACACTAGCTATCAGTTGGAGAAAATTTAAGGATGTGTTCTTTAAAAGATTCCAAGGTATCAAAGAAGAAGAGTTTTTTTCAACATATCAAATTGCGTCAAAAAGGAGATGTGGATGAGTACACTCGATAATGGGAGACCTTAGCGACACGAGTACCAGGGTTATCAGAATCTCGTCTAGTCCAATCTTTCATTTCAGGACTTAAAACCCATATAAAAGTAGAGCTTGAGCTTCATGACATTACATCGATAGAAATAGCAAGACAAAAAACAAAAGCTGTTGAAAAGAAATTTGAAAAGTTATTTTGGTCAAAGCCAGAAAGAGTATACTCAAGACGAAGATTTCCTCAGTCTGCAAATATAGATAACACAAAATATGTCCCACCGCATCTTCGTGAAGGAGAAAAATCTAACGTGGAAATACAAAGGATGAGAAAGGGCAAGTGCAAACGTTGTGGCGAAAAGTGGGATCCTAAGCATAGGTGTGCTAAAGGAAAAGAGATAAAGAATCTGTATAACTGTGAAGCAACTAATGATTATAACAGTGATGAATAAAATGTAGAAGGATTTGAAGACACCCTAGGATTCTCTCCAGAACTAGATGACAAAATCATTCCGCAAGTGTTTTTATCAGCTATGATAGGTATATCACAACCCCAGACACTAAAATTAAAAGGACATATTAAGAAGAGCAACGTAATGGTCCTCATTGACACTGGCAGCACCCACAATATTTTTGATTCAACTATGGTCAAAAGACTCAACATCTTTACATTCCCCATTCCCAATATGAAGGTAATGGTAGCCGACGGTAAGAAGATTGACAAAGTTGGGAAATGCCATAAATTCAAATTGCAGATTCAAGGCTTTAATTTAGAATCTCCATTCTATGCTGTACCATTAGGAGTAGATGTCGTCTTAGGTATCTAATGGCTACAAAACTTAGGTACTTATTCTGCCAACCATCAAAAGCAGTTTATAAGCTTTAAATGGGAAGGGTAAAAGCATAAGTTATATGGATTCCAAGCACTAGAAAATCAAATCGTGTCATCATCCCAGATGATGAAAATGATTCGAAAAGGAGCGCCAACCTATATAGTACAATGTCACCAATTAGAAATGTTATCTGCAAAAATGATCAGTGAAGGGTCACCAGAAGTACAAGGGCTAATTCAGAAGCACGGAAAAGTATTCCAAGACCTGCCCATGAAAATGCCTCCTAATAGGGAAATTGAGCATACAATAGAAGTCAAAGCAGGATCAGGCCCTGTCAACATCAAGCCGTATCACTATTCGCATCACCAAAACATTGAAATTGAGAAGATAATCCAGGATCTTTTAAAATGTGGGGTCATCTCAAAAAGCAAGAGTCTGTATGCTGCTCCAGTTGTATTGGTAAGAAAGAAGGATGGATTGTTTCGACTATGCATTGATTACAGAGGATTAAATAAGATAACAATTAAAAATAAGTTTCCAATTCCCTTTATCGATGAAATGATGGATGAACTACATGGCGCAAAATACTTCTCAAAAGTAGACTTAAGGTCAGGCTATTACCAGATGAGTATCAGGTTAGAAGACATACCAAAAACTGCGTTTCGAACAAACAAAGGTCACAACGAGTTTAAAGTAATGCCCTTTGGGTTAACAAATGCGCCAGCAACGTTCCAAGCTACTATGAACAAATTATTTTGTCCATATCTTAGGAAATTTGTAATAGTATTTTTTTATGATATTTTAATTTACAGTAAAGCTTGGAAGGAGCACTTGCAACATTTGGATAAAGTTCTTACGCTATTGGAAGAGCATTAGTTTTATGCTAAGAAATCCAAATGCACCTTTGGGAAGGAAGAAGTAGAATATCTCGGACACATAATATCCCATGAAGGAGTAAAAGTGGACCCTACTAAAATCAAGGCTATAAAGGAATGGACCAAACCAGTTAGTATATCCAAGCTAAGAGGGTTCTTAGGATTAACAGGATACTATCGAAGATTTATGAAAAACCATGCACACAGAACTGCACCTCTTACAAATATTTTAAAGAAGAATTCATTTCAATGGAATGAGGAAGCAGGAAGGTGTTTCAAAGGATTGAAGGAAGTGATGTCCAATTCCCCGGTATTGGTGACTCCCAATTTCGCTAAACCATTTATCATTGAGTGTGATGCCTCTGGATTCGGTATAGGTTCAGCATTAATGCAAGAAGGGCATCCAATAGCTTTTGAAAGCAGGAAGCTCAATAAACGAGAGCATCTTAAATCCACATACAACAAGGAAATGCTCGTTATTATGCACGCACTGGCCAAGTGGAGACAATGAAGTGAACAAAGTTCCTTCTCAAGTTAATTATTCTAGAAAACTTGGAATATGAAAATATTCATTGAGGATACAAATATTATATTAAAATGTATGATGAATGAATTATGAATGTTACAAATGAGGCCTGCTTATTTACCTAGGCAGGTGCCTCTTCACGAAAGGTCATGTTTCATATAGACATGCCCTTTCAACCTAATTACTAATTAACTAATTAATCATTATTTATATTATTTTATTCTTTACATTGTCTTCATCCTCAAGAAGCTTTGTCCTTAAAGCTTGTTGTTGAAAGGCCTTGATTTATTTTCTTGCTACGAGTATCTTCTTGTCTTGAGCAATCATCCTTGTTGATACAAGTTGATAAGATCCTCTAAGTGACAAACAAAATTGTTGCACTGAGAATGGATCGGACCATCCTAAATCAATCTTATGTGGAATCTTACAACGACTTGAAACTTGTGATAAATTATCACTTGAGTGGATTGCACTGACATTAGTATTCTTCAAAACATTAGCTTGTTTTTTATGTTCTGAATTGGAGCAACAAAGCTGTAGGCTTGTTGACTTAATCGTAAAATACACAAGAGGTATTGTAATAATAATATATTATATATAAAATGTATAAGAGATGATCATAAAATGTTACAATGAGGCCCTGCTTATATACCTACGCAAGTGGCCTTTTATTAATAGGCATGTCTTTTAGACATGCTCTTTCACTAACTTAATGACTACTTACATAATCCTTAATTGACTATTTAATAATTATATTTATTATATTTGTTATGAATTATATTCATAACATTGCCCTTCCCTTCAGAAACTTTGTCTTCAAAGTTTTATGGATACTAATTTTCTTTGCCTTAATTGGTTCCCAATTTTCTTCACTTTATGTTGTCATCGTGAATGTATAATTCGTCCCCATACTCCTTGTAATTAGGGCTTATCTCCTTTCCCTTAAAAGCTTTGTCCTCAAAGCCATAGACCCTCATAATTCCTTTTTCTTGTGCTTATCCAAATATATATATATATATAACTTTGCTTTTTTTTTTTTAGTTATTATTTTTTATTATTTTAATTTAATTAATTAATATTATATGCTCTCATAATTCTTTCTTCTTGTGCTTATATATATATATATATATATATATAGTTTTTTTTTTTTAAATTTTTTTACTTATTATTTTTTATTATTTTAATTTAATTAATTAATATTAAATTAATTAATTAAATTAATAAATATAGTCATAATTATTATATAACTATATTAATATAAATTATATATATATATATATATATATATATATATATATATATAACTTATGTGATTTTTATTTTTGTATTTTAATGCAATGCCTTTGACCGCGGCAATTTAAAAAGACCACATAGTGGTTTTCTTGACCTGTGGGACGAAATAATTGTTCGATACACCATTTAGTAATTGCACAAATTCACAAACGTTATGATTTCTTTACAGCGTTTCACCGGGCAGGACTGTCGTTGCGTAGGATTGGTGCTCTGCGCAGAAAAATTTGTTGCCGCCATTGCAGAGGAAGGGCAGGAAACCCAACTGATTGCACGTTTCTTCGCTGCAGTTCTTTCCCAAATCCGGAATTGCAATCAACACCTTAGCTGGCGTTAAAGAAGGACCTGTATGAGCAGAACCCTGCAATATTCATGCAAGTGCATCCTGAAATTTTTCAAGGTGAAGGTGAACAAGTTTAGGAAAAATGGGCAACATCTCCTCTTTTGTTAATGATGACAATATTGGAATTAGAACTCCTGCATCCTTCAACTTGCTCTCATATAATCTTTTCATAGTTGTAATTAACTCAGGAGGCGCACAGGGACCATCAGTTAGAATCTGTAACACCTGCATAAGAAGATTCTCACTCCCTTTAGGAGGATTAGATATAATACATAGTAAATTTGGTGATGACCGTATTGTTCGTATTAAGATAGGAATTTGGCGTTGAACTGCCTGCTTTGCAGCCTTGGGTGTTTTTTTATATGCACTGAAAATTTGCTGAAGAAGGGCATGTTTTTTGGTGCAGAGAGCAAAGTACAGTTGCACGCAGCGTAGTGCTTTTGCAAAAGAAACGTTCAATGCACTTTGAGCAGAACCCAGTCTATCCTTTCCAGAAGCATTTACTACAGTCATCCCACTAGCTTGCCTTATTTTGGGAACTCCATTTGTTAGACTATGTAGACTACCATCGTCATTTACAGATACTCTTGATTCGTCAATATCCCTGCCATCTCCAATCTGAAGACCATCCACCACCAATAGCAATCTCTTTGTAGCAAATTCCTCTATATTTTGTGAAAGATAGCTTAATGGATACAACTTGTTAGCTACCAGACGAATTGCCTTAGCCCGTACTTCATCAATGCTATGTACTGCACTCTGTAAGGCAATCCCCAAGCAGATATCCCTTGCAGTTGGTCGTAGCAAGATTAGGCTCCATACAACACTTAAACCTTGAGTAACTCGATCACCACTTAGCACTTCCTTACCATCCCTGTCAAATCTACCAACATAGCACAAATCCTCCAATATTTTTATCGATGTGTGTGGAAGAAATGTGACCTCACCAAGCAATCTACTCAAGGATTTATCAGATGCTGGAAGAGAATCACGCAATGTTTGTGCCACAGTAAGAAGAAATCTTTCATAAGCTGTAGTAGCCTCTGAAGATGAACTAATGTCCTCCTGTTGAGATACCATCTCTCCAAAGTGTTGGTAAAGTACATGCAACGTCAGTTCATGTCCCTTATAATTTTGATAATCCGCCAATATGTGTTTGCAAGAGTCCTCGAATGTCATAATCAGCATGACACTGGTCAACTAATCATGTAAGCACTACAACACGCAATTCACAGCCTCCAGCTGAAGAAACTTGTCTGTATGCCTCGACAATTCGCTCAAATGCTGATCTATTTAATGAAGCTTGCTGCTCCTTAGTTAAATTGACAACTGGTGGCACCACTAAAAATCCAGAAGGTGGACCTATGGACATGGCTGTAACCGATGCTGCAGGAGACAATCTTACAGGTTCTAAAGTAGATACCTCTGTTACCATGGGTTCAGATTTATCAATTCTTCGTTCAAGTGGCAAAACTTCCCTCATTTCACTGCTATCGGAGCCACTCAACAAAGGTGGATGTGTAGTTTTATTGGTTCTGACAATGACTCAATAGTATGCTTAACAGTATAAATCTTCGTTTCAATGGAAATAGGACCATCTAAGCCAGGAATGTTATCCTGGGGAGATTTTGCTTGATCTCTATTTGTGTCTTTTGTACTTGCAGATGCTAAAGAAACATTAAATGGTGCATCCATATGTTGTGAAGCCATCCCGCAAGGATCCCTTTGAAACTCATTGCTAGCATCATCTTCATCCTTTTCTGTTTCTTCAACAGTGTCTTGACTAGCGGGCTCATCTTTATTTTTAAGCTCACCTTCATTCTCATAAGTTGGAATTTCCGTAACCTGATCTTCTTCAAAATGTAGTGATTCTTCATGATTACCATCTGAATTCTTTGAATCAACTGAATTATTCTGTTGACTATGTTCAATATTCGGGAATATTGGTTTTTGCATTAGGTTTATCTTGTCCAAAATGGCGTTTAGCTTCTGCATTGCCTTTTTATGATTGTCTTTGGACTCGATACACTTTTTCAACATTTGTTTTTCTATCCGATTTGTCGTGTCTTGAAGTTGTTTGATGTCGTCAGAATTTCCTGTAACCTTATCCTCAAGATTGACTAATCGTTTAGTGAATTTATCAGAATTATTGATCTTACTCTCAAGTTCAATCAATTTTTTGTTGAAATCGTCCATCGTCATTGATGAAGACATCGAGCGGTAGCAATTTCGAGGCACAACATGTAACAGCGGAAAGCAACTAACAATGGCATAGGTGTTTCCTTCCAGGCGAGAAGATCACTACTCTGATACCAAATGGAGCAACAAAGCTGTAGGCTTGTTGACTTAATCGTAAAATACACAAGAGGTATTGTTATAATAATATATTATATATAAAATGTATAAGAGATGATCATAAAATGTTACAATGAGGCCCTGCTTATATACCTACGCAGTTGGTCTTTCATTAATGGGCATGTCTTTTAGACATGCCCTTTCACGAACTTAATGACTACTTACATAATCCTTAATTGACTATTTAATAATTATATTTATTATATTCGTTATGAATTATATTCATAACATGAATACGTAGCTTGATCGAGTTGTCTACGCTCGTGATTCAGATGTCGATGGGGAATTCTAGTGATTTGTGTTTCCCTTATCTTGTTTGTGTCGTTTTTGGGATTTGTGTTACTGACTAGATCATATTTGATGTCTTTTTATCAACTTGAATTTCTACATTTGATGGTTTCGACAATTCCTTTTTGACAAGTTGTTGCACCTTGTTTTCTAATGACTTCTTGTCATTTTTCAGCATCTTAATTTGTGTTAGTAATTTTTCATTGTGTTCTTTGAGGCAAACAACTTTTTCATTCTTGTTGGTGGTGATTTTGTCAATTTCCTTTTGCATATTTTGGATCACCTTTTTACTTTCTTGAAGAATTACTTTTGAGATTTCTTGTATGTCTTCAAGCGTCACTGAATTTGGTTTCACGGTAATATCCTGTAGCGTTATTTTTTTCTTTTTGTGGGAAAATGTGATTTTTTTTTTTTTGTATTTAGGATAAAGGATCCTAGAGTTTCTATCCAGGGTGAACCCAACACAATGTCACTATCATTAAAAAATAAGGATTTCACGGTGAATTGCGAGATAAAAGTATAATCCCCAATACTTAGTTGTAGATTATTTATGTCGTATTGTTTGTCGCTTGTGTCAACAAAGTTTGTTTCAATTATATTCGATTTAGGAATTACTAATTGGTTAGCACATTTAGGACTAACATAATTACTCCCTTCAGTAGGACTGATAGAGATTATAATATCTCTTCCTGCGAGTGATCCTTTAATTTTAAATAGTGTATCGACACATTTACTAAAGGTTTTATGAAACCTTTCATTATTATTGGTCTCCATTTTTTCTTCTTTCATTATTTTTGAATTCTTCCAGAAATTAAAGATAACTCCTTGAATTTTCTCCTTTAAAGTATACTTTTATACTTGAATTCACTTTTATAATATTTTTTTTGTTTTTGTTTTTGTTTTTATATTATTAATTATAAAGTACCTTAGTGATGATACTTTATATAACCCTTTTTAATATTTACTTCTAGGATTGCTTTTACTTATTATTTCCCTTTGAAATAAATTTAATACCTTTAAAATATTTAAAAGGTCACCTTATTAATATGTGAAAAGTCATAACTTTTTCTCCCATTCCTATTCCAATTTGTACGATCGCTCCAATTTAGTATAGATAGGATACAAGTCAATATTGTAATAATTAATCTATAAACAGATGCGTATGGAAGGCGATCACTGTTGGAGAGTGTTTAAGATTCTTGATTTTTCTCTTGTTGCTTAAAAAAACACAATGACCACTGTAGGGACATGTAGTGAAGTGTGGCTGTGGTAACTCCACAAAGGAAAATGGAACAACGAGCTAAGCAGTAGCAGAGCGTGATATGGAACAGGGGTCGATAGCTGGAGAAGACGTGGCTTGGCGGTGATTCGATGACTATGCGACAAGGATACAATGGCAGGGTGACACGGAGGAATGGCAACTCAACGGTAGGGTAGTAGGCGTGGACTTTGCAGCAGAGTTGGAAATTTCTACCGGAGGGTATCAGAGAGCGTCAACGTAGTGGTAAATAGCCGAGGAGGGCACGAGATTGAACGACAGACATGAATTTTGTTGGGAGGCCGGGTATGGTTAGGACAATGATATAAATCATAACTTAGAGGTCAGGCGTAGGAAGAGATAAAGAGCAAACGGAAGCACACGAGGCTTAAGAGATAAAGAGCGGACAAGAAATCGGTGCGCTGGACAATGACGATGGCTTGGCCAAAAATGGCATCAGCGGGCAGTGTATGACAGCAGGTGTCAGCGGAATACGAAATGGCTATTCTGGCGACTGGTTGGCTGGAGCGACGTTGTGTGCTGGTCAGGGGATGTTGGTGGTGGGTGCTTGGCTGGCCGGTCGGGGTCACAGAGGCGACAACTACTCGTCTTAAAGTTCAATTGTTCAATTTTTTCAATTACCCTTTTTTGTATTATAATATTTTTTGTTTTGTTTATATTTTGAATTTTATTTATTTTTTTAAAATTTTTTTTTTTAAGACTCTTTTTTCTTCCTTATTTTATGCTCTAATTTTATATATATATATATATATATATATATATATATATATATATATATATTTTTTTTCTCTTTCTTTTTACTTCTTTAAAAATGGCTTAAGGGCCTCTGATGGAATCAACAAACGGAGAAACTCCAAAAGTGTAGTGAAACGCTTCAACAACAACAACGTTGACGAATTTTACGGTCAAACTCCTGGATCGGAGATTGTGGCTTTGTGCAACAGTTAGGCGGCCAAAGACTCGAACTGCTCTCATACCAAATGAAGTGAACAAAGTTCCTTCTCAAGTTAATACTCCAGAAAACTTGGAATATGAAAATATCCATTGAGGATACAAATATTATATTAAAATGTATGATGAATGAATTATGGATGTTACAAATGAGGCCTGCTTATATACCTAGGTAGGTGCCTCTTCATGAAAGGTCATGTGTCATTTAGACATGCTCTTTCAACCTAATTACTAATTAACTAATTAATAATTATTTATATTATTTTATTCATTACATCCTCTGAGTGACTGGGCTGCCCTGGAGATGAGTGCATAATCTTATTGGCTGGATCAATGATGTTGCTCTTAAAAACTGAAGGTATGACTCATCTCCTGAGCGGGCACTCGAAGTCCCCTGAGGACGAGGTTGGGATCTCCGCTCTGAGACACCCGTGTGGTAGACAACACTACAGACTCAGCGAAACAACTTAAGCATGCTCTAGTCTTGATAGAATGAGAATGCCTTCATCCTCTTTTTACGCTGATGAGCCTCCAACGTTCCCTTGGGCCGATTAGTGTTGCACTGTCCCTCTGCTACGCTGCTCTGCGTTGCCTGTCCCCACGCTGCCACTGCGCTGCGTGTCCCCACGCTGCCTCTCCCTTGTCCAAGCTACCACCTCTCCTGCGCTGTCACTTGGCCTCATGGACCCTGCCTTGCCTTTTAATTATTCTGCCTAAGTGACTTTAGGAAAGTGTTTTTATTCTAATGTTGAGTTATGGGTCCCTTCACCCCTTTATTTCTTGCTGAACTTTAAAAAGGAAAAATTTAACAAAAATGAATATTCCAATTAGCTGTCTGCTAATTGGGAATATTACAGATAGTATGCCTTAAATTGGATAATGATTACTTCCTGAAATAATGATGGTTCATTCAATGATTTCTTCCAACAAAATTTGTTATGAACATCTGATCTTATACCTATTCTTTGTTCTAGAACTTTTATTGTTTCCTCCCGTTCTTCTTCCTCTATCTTTTTCCGGTCTTGTTCTTCCCTCACTTAAAAGTGAATATCCTAGTATGAACTTCGATTTAGTTTCATATATGTTCTCTTTTCCCGAAAGTTCCGAGAATACCGAGAATTTGAAATCTAATCCGTCTCTTCTCTTCTCGATTTTCAGAGAATCGATAATGCCAACATTGTCTCTTCGCGTCTCATCAATCCCCTACTGATTTGTAATAAGCTCAATCTTTTTCTTTTCCCTGTCAATCCTTGTTACAGTACAAACGAAAATGTGTCATTGTTCATTCAACCCCATGATTTAAATGTTGCAAATTATCCTATATCACCATCATTAAAAATAAATAAAGATGCTTGATCACCAAATACGACCACTGAAATAAAAAAATGTTAAATGACTATTACAGTTGAAAATGTTCCAAGTTTTTAAAACAAATCATTTAGTATTTTATCCATTTATCATATCATGTTAGAATAAATGACATGAAGTTTTACCAAGAAATTAAAATGTTTTACATAGACCAAGCTGATATTCCAATTTGATATTTCCTTCAAGTACTTGATAATGCCGAGGAAACTCATTTACCCAATACTATGGACCTGACCTTCAGAGTTCTCATATTCCAATTTGATATTTCCTTCAAGTACTTGATAATGCCCAGGAAACTCATTTACACAATACTATGGACCTCACCATCAGATTTCTCATGAATTAACATTTAATGCAAAGCTCATTCCATCATGCATATGCTTAAATTTAAGTAAACCTTATTCGCTCCAAGAAATTATTTTATAACACCATCCAAATACATGCAAATTGTAACCAAGGATGTCTTGTCTTGCCGCAATGCTATTGACATGTAATAGAATGGGGCACATTTGTCATCAAGAAAATATAAGCGAATTTATCCCAGTGCCAGGCACCAAAGAGTTATTCCTTTTGTATTCGTGTCATTAGTGGATTGAAGCATGCGTAATTGTATCGATTTTTTGCTTTTGCTAAATCAAATCTTAATGCTATCGATGAAGGTTCCAAAACATTTCGAGAATATTAACACTGTCTTCAATAATGACATGTACGCAGAAAATACATCATATCACTTTCAGCATCAGAGAGTAATATTTTTTACATAAATTATTGATATTAAAATTCCCAGGCAAAAGATATCGTTCAGGAAATATCACTGTTTTAAAATTTAAAATTTTGATATGTTATGGCTAGGGTTCAAATTCAATACGGTATTAAAGCTAATTTCGGTCAGTTAATCATTGAGAGTTTACCAGAATTTCGTTTGCCAAATAAATTTATGTGTAAAGCCAAAGCAAAATTTGAGATCTGTCCCTCATCATATGAAGCCCTGGCTTGGATTTGGACTGAGTGGGGTTTCATTCTACCAGAATCTGAATCGCATATAAACAGAGTACTAGGATTTGAACCAAAATTGCCTAGGAAATAACCCCGAAAATCACCATGATTAATCTGCGTGGGGTCTCATGCTTCGAAACTTCTGCAATCGGTCTCGAATACACGGCTCGTAAGCAAGTGCACGTGGGCTTTCAATAATCTGGACAAGATATGCCGTACTTAATTTGGTGAGAGGGCTGCGAATCATGGAGGCCTGCGCTAATTCGGGCTGCATTGGCCAGATCTAACGCTGGTGGGTGACTCGGAGGGGCCTGGCCGCGGTTTGGAGTGCCGTCTCGTCTGGCTTCGAGCTATGGAAATGACGCCTGCACGAAAATGAAGCTGCGAAATAGCTGAGTGACAAAGAAATTGCAGGATTTCTCTTTCTGCTGAAGCGAGTGAGGACTTTGTGGGACGCCTGTGGCCTTGGTGCGCTGTTGGTACCTGGAATGCATTGGCAGCTGTGGCTGTGAATCAAATTATAGGAGCAGAATGTCAAAACCGTAGAGAAATGACGGGTATGCCGCCTACGGACTCGAATGAAGTGATTTAAAATTTAACTTGAAATAACTCAATTTTTTTTTATATAATAATATTAAAACCTAAACTAATTTTTTTTTTACCTTTTTATTTTAAATTTTTTTACTTTTATTTTAAATTTAATTACGAGGTAAACAAAATCCGAAAACCTATGATTCAAATCTAATTTGACATAAATATAAATGATTTCGAAATTTAAATATATCCTAAAATCTAATTCTAATAAATTTAAAGTGTATAGCAAATGAAATAAAAATTGTGGTATACCTGATTAATGAAACAAAATTTGTAGTGATGATCCATCCCTTTGAAATTATTTAGTTCCAAACCAGTGTCACGAATCTCTCCTGTCCAAGTATGAGAGAAAAATATGAACCCTTGACTAATATTTGTCATAATGGCAAATCCTCTACTCAGTCATTTACTCCATGACTCCAAATATGATATTATGAATAGGATAAAAATGGAAGAGCAAAATTTATTATTCTTCTTGAAAATATTTCGTGTTAAATGAGATAGAATGTTTTCATTTTATAGAGTAAGGAGGTATCTAACTCATTAGTTACAATTTTATGAGTCATTCAAATACTATGGGAGAATACTAGTGGTAACTAAACCTTTTGATGTCGGCAAAATAAGATAATAATAAAATATTTTCTTTCTCTAGAATATCAATTTTAAATAATTTTTTTATAAAAATAGAATTAGTTGTGTTCATTTGACCAACTAATTTTTTTACATTAAATTTATCTTTTCTCTTTTTTTTTCTTTTAAATTATTGCATATGGGTGATTAAAATTTCTCATGTGTGTGCTAGCAAACTCAATACATTAGGAACAAATGTTCTAAACAACAAGTGCTGATGTAAACCATGGAATATCATGTAGTTCTTCAAGTTGGTTGATAAGATGAAAATGCTTAGTTCAACACCTTAGACAACACATCCAACTTCAACAAGTGGTTAGACACCAACATAGACATGATAAATTAATCACAATAAACTTAGCTAATATTACCAATTTACTTAAGAACCTAACCAACGTGACACCTTGCCTTTGTTACACATGCCTTCAGGCTAAAACACAAAGTATTTCCCAAGTCTTCTAAGTTTGAGTAGGTGGATGATGATTGTTTTATTTTTAGTTTTTTGTGAGGGGAATAATGGATAATGTATGGATTAACTTCCAAAGTCATAAAGTGTTTTGAGGGTATAGTTCTAGTTCAACTAGCCAATTAAACTATGGCTATGAACTTTATTTGCAATGCCTTGTAAGAGGGAGCTCTTGCTACTTCAAGCTACGCTCACTTCCCCTTCCTTTTATTTTTATTTGATTTTTTTACGTCCTCTTTCTTTAGATATGCATTCTTCTCTTATGACTTTTGGGGCTTGATGAAGTAGTTTCTTTTCTTGAGTTTATTTTTCTCTTTACCTCTTTAGCCCTTTATTTGGCTTGATTTGACTTTTTTGAGGCTTGCATTTTTTTTACCCTCTTTGGATGATCTTTGATGTGTTAACCATACTTTAAGGGAATTCTGGATGGAATGGAAAATGAAAAGAGTTAATGGAAAGGATATGAACATGTTACCAAACTCAAATTCCCGGTAGTACCCAGTGGTCTACCTTAATGGTATACTTATCCAAAAGTAATTATGTGTCAATGGTTAAAAGTAAAAACATGGTAACATTTTTACTAAGTTAAAAGTGAGAAAGAATCCCTCTAATGCTAACACTTAAACAACAAGATGAAACATTGGCGTCATTTTTAGATAGAAGAGGCTAAGTAATAAAATCATACCAACCATCAAACAAAGCAACATGAAACATCATCTACCACATTTGAGATCAGGGGCATGGGGAATTAATACACCACTTGTTGATTTTCTAAGTGTAATATAGACCAACACAATTTTTCTGAAATACTGATAATTACTTTTGTTGTAGATCTTTTTTTAAATTATTACAATATATCATTCAACAATTTTAATTCATAAATTCAACCATACAAGAACATTAGAAGAATAGAGATCATAATGCATAAAGAGAAGACAAGATTTACCCTGGGAAAATCCACCAAGGGGAAAAACCCTGTAACCTTTTCAATAGAGAAATTCTTTTGTTCAACAAGAGACACAGCTAGACCTGTGGTCAAACCCGGTCAACCCCTCTAAGTCAAGCCTCACAATTTGATCAAGAACTTTGTTCTTCGTGAATTGGTCCAGAATTTCAGCCCTCTTGCGACTGCCAATTACCCTAGAAGTTCGGCCCCTGCAGTTATCCAGAATTTTGGTACCTTGCAACAACACTTCCCAGAACAAACTGTGAGCTAAAAAGGAGAGAGATTATCCACACATGTGAGCTTGAGAGAGAGAGAAAGAGAGCTAATTCGACTTCTTCTTCGTCCTTATTTTCCTTCGCTTGCTTTCCCAAAAGATGCTTATAGGATGAAATGTGAAAATTGCCCTTGTGGAGGAGGTCAAGCTACCATTATATAGTGCCTTGTTGTGTCGAATGGGTGTGTCCTTTTCCCTAGGTTGACTTGAATTGGAGGGAGGCTGAGTTGATAAATTTTGGAGCCAAAAAATACAATTTGAAAATTCAAATTTTAGTTTTTAAAAAGTCATAATGGGACTTTTACTCAAAATAAATTTTCCTTTGACTCTAGCATTTAAAAATATGCTTTACAATAATCAATACAAATACATCAAGTGCCCAAATACAAATTATGAAGACAGACCATAGTTACAAATTCAACACCATTATGAATGATTGATGAGCACCAGGAATGTAACTAATGAGTGGAGAATCGTAGGTCTTGGTTGATAAGAAATCTAGTCCAAACATCAACAAATCACACCAATTGAGTGTGTCTTTGTGGGAGTTTCCCAAAAGGAAACACTCAACACCCAATCATGGCTATAAATGTACTTGGTTCTTTTGTTCACTTTGCAACAACATCTTTCCCCGACGACAACTTCCTGATGTCCTCCAAAATCAAGTCTATGCAATGGGTAGCACAACATGGGCTCCAAAAATGGTAGGATCTTTTTATGTTAGCATTCTTCCAACTGCCACATAATTTGCAGCATTGTACGTGATTACTTGGACAACATATTTTACTCCAACTTCCTTCACAATGTTTGACAACATTGAAAAAAATAGATTTGCATCATTTACATGTGAAGATACATCAATGGACTTTAGGAACATGGTTCCTTTAGAGCAAGAACTCATAAAGTTGATGATTACTCTACCCCTTTGATATGTCTACTCATTTGACATAGTTATGCACCCAATGGTCTTTGATGAGTTTTGAATGCTCTCCAACTAGGCCTTGACACATTCAAATTCATCATTAAGGTCTTTCTCCATAAGTGAATTATAAGCTTCTTTATAGTGAGGGCCAACACATGCAATTGCATCTACCATGGGCTAAAAGAATCGTGACTTTGCGTAGTTAAATGGGGGGCTATCGTGATACCAAAACCTCCTTACTACCACATCTACCTCATTTCTTTCTTCACTAAAACTTTCCAAGCTCGGCTAAGATCCCAAGTTAGTGTGAGGAAGAAAGAAAGGAGAGGTTATATGAGATGCATTTCCTACAAAATTCGATGAGCTAGCACCTGTAGGAACTATTACTTCGTGGGTGATATCCCTAGGAGAAAAATTATCTCCAAGATTGTCCTTAGCCGGCAACCAACAGCTCCTTGCAGCCACCAATTAGCTCGTTGTGCCATTTCTTTGCCACTTGAGCCAACCATGTGGTCTGTAATATCCCGTGTGTGGGTAGGGCCCGCAACCACGTGTCCGGGTCTGTGTAATGAGGGGTGCTGCGCAAGGCCCCCCGCCCTCAGATGCTCCGATGGGGTTAGACCCACCCTTAACACCCTGGGATGCCACCCTCACTAACAGTTCGAGCTTTTGGTGTAGTGGTTGGATCTACATGGTATCAGAGCCGAGGTCTCGAGGTCGAGACTCGCGGAGCGTGGTGGGTTGTAATATCCCGTGTGCGGGTAGGGCCCGCAGCCACGTGTCCGGGTCTGTGTAATGAGGGGTGCTGCGCAAGGGCCCCCGCCCTCAGATGCTCCGGTGGGGTTAGACCCACCCTTAACACCCTGGGATGCCACCCTCACTAACAGTTCGAGCTTTTGGTGTAGTGGTTGGATCTACATGACACTCCTCCAACACATGCAGGAAATGACACAGAGACTCACGGCATTAGAGGTCAGGCAGAGGGAACCCCCCAGGGGTTTTCAGACCGGTGAGGGGTTGGGTATGTCCCACCACGTGCCGGTGCATGATGCTATCCCCATCATGGCATCGCATGCACCCACGCGATCCACTATGCCCACATTCTTAGCAGAGGACGCAGGGGCAGGAGTAGAGAGGGGAGAACAGAGGGATATTCCAGCACCCACGCGATCCACCATGCCTACCTTCCTAGCAGAGGACGCAGGGGCAGCAGCACAGCGAGAGCCGGAGCCGGGTCACATGGGTGACTATTTTGCAGAGTACCAGGCGTACGGGTCGGCGTTCCGAGATTCTATCACATTCAGAGACTTTGTCCAGCTCCAGCATGACATTAGACCCCGTGATCATCACAGAGGGCACAGGCATCATCGTGATGACCACCGCGCAGCTAGCAGATTTCATTTGCCCACGTTTGATGGCTCATCAAACAGTTCGACAAAGTCTTGGGTGGAGAAGTTGGACATCTATTTCCAGCTTAACCAGATGTCGCAGTCAGAGGCCATTAAGGTGGCAACATTACATCTGGATGGTGAGGCCCAGGACTGGTGGTTTCATGGGATGACGACACTTGGAAATTCTACAGTGACGACATATGCCGAGTTTACCAGGAGGGTGATAGAGCGTTTTGACAGGAGGGATCCGGAGCAGCACTTTGTTGAGCTGACCAAGCTCAAACAGACTGGGAGCACAGAGACTTACATTTCAGATTTCTTGCGGGTTTCGGTGATGGTACCTGATTTATCTGCGGCTCGGATGGTTTACATGTTTGTGGAGGGGTTGTCAGAGCCACTTCGTGGCCTAGTCCGGTCGACTAGACCAGCTACCCTTCAGGATGCCATCAGCAGGACTCGGGATTTACAGGATGTCTTACCCCGGACTCGGACACCTTATCCCCAGAGACAGGCCTTCCAGCCTAAGGGGAAGGACACGAGGATTCCGCCTCCCAAGGCGAATCCTGGGCGAGGGCAGTTTGATGACGAGGCCAGGAGAGAGCTGAGGAGGAAGCGGTTGTGCTTCACTTGCCAGGAGCCATGGGCACCAGGACATAGGTGTGCTGCAGGGAAAGCACATTTCATTGAGGTCTTCTCCGAGAGCAACGGGGAAGAGGATGAGGGGGATGACGTGGAGGCAGGAGATTGTTATGCAGCGCAGGGTACCTTACCACCTCCACCACCCGCAGCTGGTGGGGCATCATTTGCACCTACTGGAGGAGCTCTAGCCGCATTGCGGGGAGTTCCCAAGTACTTGACGCTGCGCGTACGGGGGACAGTACGAGGACAGCGGGTCTCAGTCTTGGTTGATAGTGGGGCCACCCACAAATTTATTGATGCTCAGATGGTTAAGCGGAGAGGCATATAGACGGAGGGTTTTGATGGATTTTCCGTCTTGGTCCCAGGAGATCAGACTATGGCATGTGCTCGGTATGTCCCAGAGTTATCGGTGACGATGGGCACTTATACATTGACAGATCATTTCTTTGTGGTGGATATTCCGGACACCAACCTGATATTGGGTGTTCAGTGGCTCACTACTCTGGGGAAGGTCACGACAGATTGGAAGGCCCTAGAGATGGAGTGGGATGATCCCAAGACAGGGAGGCATGAGAAGATACGGGGACAGCACACATACCCGCCTCAGACAGTGTCGGCACATAGGATGGAGGCGACCTTCCGCAAGGGAGACATAGAGTGGGTCGTAGAGTTGCGAGCTTCAGAGGCAGTGGATACAGGTCAGACAGTGCATCCTGAGCTACAGTCTATTCTCGACAGGTATGCCGCAGTATTTGGGGATATTCCACCAGGGCAGCCACCGGATCGGGGGTTTGAGCATACTATCGAGCTTGAGCAGGGGATACAGGCAGTGATCACCACACCGTATAGGCATCCCAAGGCCTATCGGGACGAGATAGAGCGTGCTATTCAGGAGTTGCTGGCCCTTGGTCACATTCGGCCGAGCACGAGTCCTTTTGCTTCTTCTGTAGTGCTAGTGAAGAAGAAGGATGGCACATTGCGAATGTGCATTGACTACAGGGCTCTGAATAAGAAGAACCTGAAAAACAGGTACCCCATTCCCAGGATCGATGAGCTGATGGATGAGTTGAGAGGAGCACGGTTCTTCTCAAAGATTGACTTGAGATCCGGGTACCATCAGATATGCGTGAGGGAATAGGACATTCCCAAGACCGCTTTCAGGTGTCATTATGGGCACTTCGAGTTTCTGGTCATGCCTTTCGAGTTGACCAATGCACCCGCTACCTTCCAGTCGTGCATGAACCACATTTTCAGGGGTCATCTGAGGAAGTTTGTGCTGGTCTTCTTCGATGACATACTTATATATAGCAGGACTTGGGAGGAGCATCTCCAACACATTGAGACAGTTTTGCGCATCTTGGAGGAGCAACAGTTCTATGCCAAGCTCTCCAAGTGTGAGTTCGGCTTGACGGAGATGCTGTACTTGGGGCACATTATAGGAGTGGACGGGGTGAGAGTCCACGAGGAGAAGATCAGGGCCATTAGAGATTGGCCAGAGCCGAGGAATGTGACTGAGCTTCGGGGATTTATTGGCATTTGCACATACTACAGGAAGTTCGTCAAGGGCTTCTCACAGCTTGCTGCACCCCTCACAGATTTGACGAGGAAGGGGGCATTCAGTTGGTCGGACACAGCACAGTGAGCTTTTGATAAGCTCAAGGAGGTGATGAGCAATTGCCCCGTGCCGGCATTGCCAGATTTCACGCAGCCATTTGTCCTCGAGTGTGATGCATCAGGAGAGGGGATTGGTGCAGTTTTGATGCAGGGCGGTCACCCGATAGCTTTTGAGAGCCAGAAGCTCCTTCCGCATGAGAGGTTGTATTCCATATACGACAAGGAGATGTTGGCCATCATGCATGCATTGGCCAAATACCGGCAGTATCTAGTGGGCAGCAGATTCAGGGTGAGATCAGATCACAACAGCCTGAGGTACTTTCTGGAGCAGAAGCAGTTGCAGGAGAGACAACAGAAGTGGATCAGTAAGATCCAAGCCTATGACTTTGAGTACGTCAAAGGCAAGAATAACGTGGTAGCTGATGCCCTTTCTCGTAGACTGGCCACGTTATCTCTTATGAGCTTGGACGCTGATTGGAGGGCTCGACTACTGGTAGAGTACTCCAAGGACAGGTTTGCGTGTGAGGTGTTGGATGGGCAGGTCGCAGATGACAGGTACAGGGTGGTCGACGAGATCATCTATTACAGGGACAGGATCTTCTTGACTGAGGGATCTCAGCTCAAGAAGAAGATACTCCAGGCTTCACACGATTCTCCATTGGCGGGCCATCAGGGGTTCACCAAGACTTACAGGGCTATTCGAGAGAGGTTCTCATGGAAGGGCCTCAAGGAGGACGTACTCCAGCATGTCAGGGAGTGCGATGTTTGTCAAAGAAACAAGGGAGAGATGAGCCATCCTGCAGGGTTGTTGCAGCCTCTTCCCATTCCAGAGGGGAAATGGGAGAGCATATCGATGGACTTCATCACAGGGTTGCCCATGGTGCAAGGCAAGGACTGCATCTTTGTCGTCGTTGACCGACTGACGAAGTATGCTCATTTTTTCGCCATATCCGCACATCACACAGCAGCGCAGGTGGCTGAGCTGTTCTTCAGGGAGATTTTCAGGTTACATGGTCTACCCAAGACCATTGTCAGCGACAGGGACAGCCGCTTCATGGGCGGATTCTGGCAGGAGCTTTTTCGGCTAGTGGGGATGGAGTTGACATCGAGCACTAGTTATCACCCCCAGACGGACGGGCAGATAGAGATAGTTAACAAGTGGCTGGAGGGCTACTTGCGTAACTATGTCAGTGGGCAGCAGAGGGCATGGCTGAAGTGGCTGCATCTGGGCGAGTACTGCTACAACACGACGCATCACATGTCCATTGGTATGTCACCTTTCTATGCTTTGTATGGATATCATCCCTTATCTTTTGTGGACATGATGTTTGGTGCTAGCAGGGCTCCGAGAGCCAAGATATGGATCCAAGAGAGCCAAGATATCCTCCAAGCTCTCAAGGACAACATAGCCACAACACAGAATCAGCAGAAGTTGTATGCTGATAAGGGTCCGGTGGAGAGACACTTTGAGGTAGGGGACTTGGTCTACCTACGACTACAGCCATACCGACAGTCTTCGCTTAAGCAGAAGGGGGCGGAGAAGCTTAAGCCCCGCTTTTATGGGCCATACAGGGTGATACGCAGGATCGGGCAGGTTGCATATGAGTTGGAGTTGCCCCAAGGCAGCAAGATTCATAATATCTTTCATGTATCATGCCTGAAATAGGCGCTGGGCCAGCAGGTAACAGTCACAGAGGAGCTCCCACCCACGGATGATGAGGGGCATCTGGTGTTGCAGCCGGAGGCTATTATTGATACTAGGGAGAGGCAGCTGCGGAGCAGGACGATCCGGGAGTTCTTGGTGAGGTGGAAGAACTTGCCGGATGAGGATGCCACTTGGGAGGATGAGAAGATATTGCAGCATCCATCACTTCAGTTGCTTGAGGACAAGCAACGTTCTTCCGGGGGAGACTGTAATATTCCTAATTAGCACCGCTAATTGGAATATTTCATTTTTGTATAGTTTTGCCGCCTATAGTTAAATTAATAAATAAAGTGAGAAAGAGGGGGTCAACTCACTTTAATAAAATAAAGTGCTTCCTAGTAGGTGAACGTTGTAACTTAAAGGGGAAAGCCTTGGGGGTCCACACGTTACATGAGAGAGGCCTCACGTAGGCTCCAAAGGCAACTGCGCAGGCATAGGAGGAGCTCAAGGACGCAGTTAGGGTTTTGAGGGAGCCAACACTATAAAAGGTGGGGGTTTCACTCCATTTAGCATTATTGATATGTTGATGATATTGTGAGCTAGACTTCTGTCTACTTGAGCACGCCGGTTGTTTAGTCGGTCTGCAGCATTGTTTACTGCGAACTGAGTGTCTCCAGTCGGAGATCTCGCCCTTGGCCCCGGGGGACTTCGAGTGCCTGCTCGGGCAAGGTATTCCTTCAGTTTCAGCAGTTGATTTGCAGGAGATTTTGGTGGACGTTTTGCAGAGGAGCTGGGTCTCATAGAGTGACTGCGTAGTCCAGGAGGGAGGACGCAGTTGGTGTTGGTGCAGCGCTGTTGTGGGGGATTTTCGTGGAGTCCTCAGCGTATTTCAGCTTGGAGTGATTGTTGACCCAGTTGGAGAGTTTTGCAGAGGGATTGGTGGCCCTTTTCCAGTATTCTTCTTGAGCCTCTGCGCTGTACTTGGGAGAGACAACGTTTCCTTTGAGGAGGGCTTCAGTGGTGATTTTTCGGAGGTGGTGCATTTGCTTCATGGTTTCTGGGTTTTGTCCGGAGCAGTGAGTACAGGCAGCCTGCCGATTTTTAGCTCATTCCGGTGAGGGTATCAGCCCCTAGTTCCAGTACATTGCAGCAGCAGCTTTCTACGGCAGATTTCTCTAGCAGCTAGGACGCAGTCTCCATTGTAGCCATTTCCTATTCTGAGAGGGTTCTTCACTTGCCTTGTGCAAGGATAGGTGCACTTATTCTGATTATCTCTTGTACCCATATATGTATTCTCAGATTAATAAAAATGGCTTAGCGTTCTGGTATTTTATGTGTACTTGCTCTATATTCTAGTTCCGGCATTTTTCCTATATAGTTGCATGTTTGTATTTCTGTGTATTACTGTCTATTTCCCGTTGGGGATATTACATGGTCCCTCACCCATATTTCATGGTCATATGTTTGAAGGTGGGCCTATCGAACCTGAAGGTATGGCTTGTCATTTGGTAATTGAGTATCGAGGTTGCTTATCATGGACACTTTTGGGCATGGATTATTGGGGGGATTCGGCGGAAAGAGTGGGCTTAGTTTGTGCTTATGGCCCCTTTACCTCTTTTGAATGTTACTCTTGCATCTTAGTCCTGTGGGATCTCCTTTATTGACCATTTGTTTTAGGGTGCTACTACTTGGGAAAGCCCGATTTTGGTTGTGTGGTCCTTCTCCCTCATCCACATATATCACTTCCCTTCCATTCATTATAACCTCATTCATCATCTTTCCCACCTGGGTCCACATTTTTTCATAGGGTTAGCCTCCCCTTTTCCTTGCCCCCACCTTAGTTTAGGCTTGGAACGATGCTTTGGAGGTTGAAGTAGTTGAAAAGAAAAAAATAAAGCATAAAGGACCACATTCAATAGGAAAATGTACCACAGGATGCAAAATATGGCCGAGACAAACATATTTAGCATGTGGGCAAGAGCCAATGCATGAGCTCTACCCCATACCCATGACCATCACCCTGGTTCCATAGGCCCTAGATGAGCCTCCTTTGTCATTCAAGAACCCATGATTGTCCCAACCCCTGGAGGGCAATGAACATCCCTACCTAAAAGGGGGTATCTTCTGTTATATCTAATATATCATTCTCTTATTCTTTGAGCCCCGAGCAATTAATCAAAGAAAAATCATAGAAGACAAATGGCATATAAATAAGGGTGGAAAAATAAAGGTCGGGGCACCTCATCTACCATGACTGCTCCCTCCTATACATTATATATCCAAGTGTGGGCTTCCCTTCTCTTAGCTACCCTTGTACCCCGATATGTGGCACATGATTGCCCCTCTTATTCCCTATTCCATTCACCTCTTTATCACATGCCACCACCATTTGAGGGATGTACCTTGGACATACTATCCCCTCTAAAGGTAGAAACCTAATAAGGTACTTGGTTAACCCCTTTTAGAACTTGGAGACATTAGCACATGCCAAATCCCACTATGGAAGGGCATGCCATTATGAAGTGTCCACTTGTTGTCCATGGTTTGCAAGATCTTTTTACTCAATTGCTTTAATGACTTGTTGTCCTAGAAGGATAGGGGATGCATTGGATCTTATGCAGGATTGCAGATGATGTTCATTTTGAGTTTGTTCTGCCTATACGGGATCTTAACTCTCTAGAGGGCTGTATTGGCACATGTAGGGTGTGTGTAGAGATCCATGGGCCTCCACAACAGTAGACAACACTCCATGGATCCTCAGAGATGTTTAGAGATTGCTCAAGATCCACCTATTGGACGAGGAAGATGCACCTTGTACACCATGCCCAACCTGTTGGAAATACTGAGAGGGGGGTGAATCATTATTTCTTTTCAATTGTTAATTTTACTAGTTAAATCACTTATATTTAGAACACAAAATGAACAATGATGGAATAGATACTTTTATTAATTTCTTCTTTACAATAAGTAAAGTACAATAATGATATAGGGCTCCAACCCTAGATGAAGACTCCATTCTTCCAGGCTCCAACTTGTATTGTGTCAAGCACCGACTTGGTCTTTCCAAGGCTCCAACCTTGTCAGTTTGAGGCACCAACCTTGTCAATTTTGAGGCACCAACCTCTGGGGCTCCAAACCTATCTCTAGTACAGGCTCCAACTTGGTTTCTTGAGGACTCCTATCCTTTAGGGCTCCAACCCTATCTCTAGTACAGGCTCCAATATGGTTTCTTGAGGACTCCTATTTTCTAGGGCTCCAACCCTATCTTCCAAGGCACCAACCTTGTCTTTATGAGGCTCCAACCTCTTGGGCTCCAACCTGCAACTTCACTTTGTCAAAATATCTTTGGTTATTCTTCACGGCTCCCAAAGTCTTCTTCAACAAGCCCTGACAATCTTAATCTCCACGTCACATCGTCAATGACAACCTTTTACTCTTAGAAGGTGTCACCATTTCTCTTAATCGTACCCAAACAATTTATCCAAGTTACCTCATAATGATATCACAGTCTCCAATGATCTCCACAAATCTTCAATATGTATTCGATGAGCAGCCCTAGTTCTGCACTTGCTCTAAACCTCTTCAAGGGCACCTGATCTCCACAATCTTCAAGATATCTTCAAGGTACTCCAAGGTGTCTTTCAAGATTCTTCACTATACTGCACCAAGTCTGTTCCAAGAATTTTTCAAGGTTGTCTTCAATAACCCTTGCCTAAACAAGATATCTCCTCCACGGGCTCCTTGATTGATGCTTCAAAACCCTTCACTGTCTTCAATTAATGTTGACACAAATAATAAGTGATATACTCGTATGTCTTCAATAGGATTCTTCACAATTCAATTGTTCACATGTTCAATTAGCTCTTCACTGCAGCTGAATTGATAAGCCACAGATTACTGCTTCAACTGTATCTTCAATAAGGTGCCCCAATATTTCTTCAAGGTAACTTCAATAACTTGCACCAAGCTTAAATTTCTTCACTGTTCAACACTTGCTCCAAACAATGCCGGTAATTTGCTTCAGAGATATCAAAGGGTTGCTTCCAAATTTGCTTCATAATACTTCACCACCTAATCCGAGCTCAAGACTGAACTTCTCAAGTTACTGTCCATGGAACTGTTTATGAGATATACCATTGCAATCCTTCTTCAGATCCAAGCCAACGATCTGAGCTATTATAGGTGACTGTTCCTCCTTATATGATTAGACCGAGTCTCTGAAATGAGCAACAAATTACAAATTCAGATCCTTCACAAGTTCATTGTTAATCCATGCTCCTTGTCTTCTCCTGAGTTCCACAGTACATCACAGATTTGACTTGAGTTCACTAAGGTAGGTTCCAAGCTTGTGTATAAGTTTGAATTTTTTGCCAACCCAAGGTAGAATGTAATTCTGAAGTTTTCTTGCAAATCCGAGTCCTCCAACAAGTGATTAGACTGAGCCTTCAAGGATGACTGTTCATTGCAATAATCTACAGTTCTGAGCTCCTACAGGACTGTAACTTGGGGTCTGAGTTCCACAGACGATTGTCTAAGGTTCAGATCCGAGATATGTTCCGGTGCTAAGTCTAATCCAAGCTCATTCCATAGGCTTCGGAAACCTATGTTGCCAGGAAACGTGGGTGCGGGTGCGGGGACGGGGACGGGGACGACATTTTTTGAAACAGGGTGCGTGGGTTCGTCTGGGTATTTTTATATTAATATATATTATAAATTATAAATTATAATTTATATATCATATATAATACTATATTTTATAAATTAAATTTATAAATTATAAATTTAATGAAAATTAAGACTAAACAAACTCTAAGAAAATGGCTACCATCAGAATTCTTATCAGAATTGCATCAGTCAAACATCTGGGGTGTTTTTCCCACTCAGTGTTCTTAAGCTTGTCATGCCTGCCATGCAGACACAGATTTGGTAACGTTAGAAAACAATCATTCATTAACTGAAAAATGATGTAACAGAAAAATTGCTGCAATATCCACACAAGTTTCCCGCGGCAGTCAAAAACCACTGTTTCAAAATCTACACATAAATTTGATGAAGATCCTACCCATAAATTTAATGAGGAATGTGATTTTTGAAATCTACACATACACTTGATGAAGTAGGCCTATTAGTATTGTAATTGAGATACTCAGATGATTGATTTTTGCTAACTATGAAAACTCAGGCAGACAGGCTGTTTTGCACGCTGTCTACTGATCAAACTTCCTTTTATTGAAAGTCCCACAAAGGCAAGTAAAATTTTGGATAGGTATATTGTCAGTACATTAAAACAACTCCAAAATCTCAAAGCATGCATTCATGCTCTTGTCCACTACAAATTGCTGGTTGTGGAGTAAGCAGATAACTTTTTTTGGTAATGAATAATTAAAACCCCTTCTAAAAGCAACTATTTACAAAAGCATCTTATAAAGTGCCAGCATACTGGATTTCAAATAACTTGACAAGATTCAAGCCTCCTAGCATACAAGTTGCTTCTTCCATTGTGTAACTGTATCGAGAAGGGTCAAAACACCATATCAGTTTCTTGTTCTTTATACAAAAGAGCAAAGGAAATGCATAGCAAATATGGAAGCATTCAAAATTAATTTGCATGGTTATGGATACACCCCAGATGTTTGACTGAAAAAAGATGGGTTCTTCATACCAAAAGAACCCAAGAACCCGATTTTTTTTTTTGAAGAACCCGGTTTTTCTGAGAAGAACCCGGTTCGTTTGGGTTCTTCAGGGTACTTGGGTGCGGGAACCCGGTGCGGGTTCGGGAACCCCACCCCCGGCAAGTGGAACCAGGCAACGTAGGGCTGGAACACTGGTCCAAGGCAAAGAATAAACCACAGTCAAGATTGTCCCTCCACAGCTCTGAAACAAGTGTTATAAACCAGTTCCGAGACTGAAGTATCTTGGCTGTCACTGCAACAACTCCTCCAAGACACAGGTAGCAATGTAGTTTAGGTTGAAACAGCCACTGGTCCGAAAATTACCCACTGCAACAGCCTCACTACAGGTCCGAAAGTCTGAAGCTATTCAAGAAGAATCCACTGTCTTATTAACCTCAAACCCAAATAAGATATATCTCTTCCTTCTTCAATGTTCACGAGTTGTGAACAGTGGTATTAATTCTGTGATTATAACCGAATTTCTGTGTTCAAAATGAAGACCGAAAACCTTGTATATATAGTCTTATTTCAATGCTAAATGAAAAGACATGTCTCCACATGCAGGGCGACAAGGGATGGCTAGGACAGGTCGGCTCCAAGACCAAAATAATTTCCTTAACTTGAAAAATTCATATCTCCCAAACCGCTTGGAGTTTCCCGCCAAGTAAGAGCTCGTTAGAAAGCTAAAATTATGCTCTAAAAGGTGTTATAGGCATCATAGTGAAATTTTGCCTCTAAGATAGTAAAAAATATTTTTTAACGTGACTGGTCATTTATTGGTGCAGAATTGCAGGTAGGCAATGTAGACTTCTTCATGGATACGCTTCCTCTTATTAGGCTTCTTCATCATAGGCTCATGATGTCATCCATGTCATAATGTCATCAAGTGTTCTTCATGTCATGTCCCTAGACATTGTCCACGTCATCAAATGGTCCTCCATGTCATCTTGACATCATGCTAGATCCAGTCTTCTTCATCAAAAGTAAGTACATCATCATTAATGACATCCTTATTAACCAAGAGGCATGACACCATCATTTGGAACCAAGAGTCTCAAGAATATTGACATCTCAGTCAATGTCATATTGACATCAATGACAACCTTAGACCAACAATCTCCCCCTTTGTCATTGATGGCAATATTCTTGCCCTTCCAACATTTTCTCCCACTTTGACATCAATGGCAAGCGGGGTACCCAAGAACTCCCCCTATCATCCTGCTTCATGGTGCTCTTCCTGGCAATGTGGTTCATGATAGATGTGTTTACATTTCTTCATGTGATGAACCATCTCTCCTTGTCTGCACAAATTCCTTTAGCTCATGAAGGATTGCTCACCTTGTGTGATCAAGTAGAAGGCATCATCATAATATCATGTTTTTCTTCAATGGAGTTACTTCCGAGAGATGATTTATCAAGATTGTCCATGTGTAACTCATCAAGGATTTCATAGGGCCCACTCACGGATCACTTTCTGCAAGAATATTCAAGAATCACAAATTCCCCCTAATTGTATGCATGGTCTCTTTTTGGCAGGGTTTCACCATCAAATACTTGGAATATCAAGGATAAATTCATATAGTCAACAACAACATGTGTTGTTCACTGGAGTGTTCAAGGGACTTCCGGATTCAACTTGTTTCCTTCTCCATACTTGTGTAACTTTCTTCTCTGGCATGGTTCTAGCTTGTGCAGGGGCCCAAGTCGAGCTACAATCACGTACCATATGTCCAATGTTATGGCAATTGAAGCACTCTATCTTGTTCATGAATAAGAAATCATGACTTCTTCTTGCAAAATTGCTTTGAGGAGATTGATGGGGACCATTATATTTCTCTTTGTGATATGCCCTACAATATTTTGCCACGTGCCCAAAGTTTGTACAAGAATAGCAATATCCAAGAAATATACTTTGGTACCTGGGAGATGAAGAGTTCCTTGAAGTACTCTTGAATTCTTTTTGCCTTGGGATTCTTTGATGATATTCATTGCCTTTTGTATTCTTGACACCATATGCAAGTCTCCTTAGAGTAGAGTTTCTTCTGTTGTTGTCTTGATTCTTCTCCTTGCCTTTGTTGGAACTGGGAGCATCAACATTTCTTTCTAGGTTCCTCACATCTTTGTTGTTTGAAGCATTATCATTTTTGCTTGAGGATTCACCTACATAGCCAATACCTAATTTATCAAGGGGAGACCTTTGCTGACTTAGGATGTCATCTGGTGTTTGAGAGCTTTTCAAGTTTTTATTCAGCAATTCAACTTCCTTTTCAAGAAAGACAATTTCTCCTTTCAACTTTTCACAATGTTCATCTTTCATAAGTAGTTGCTTCTTCATTTCTTCCATCATCCTTGTTGCTTCATGTGCTTCGATTTTGAGGGATATGATATTTGATTTCATTATGAAGACTTCTTCATTCTCCTTTGCTAGACTACTCTCCATTTCTTCTTTTATTCTTGTAGCTTCACATGTTTCGGCCTTGAGAAGATTGATGTTTGATTTTAGTTTCAAGATTTCTTCATCCTTTTCTTCTAGTTGGCATATCATGGTGTTTTTCTCCTTTTCTGCTTCACTAACTTGTCCTTCTATGAATGCCAAAGTTTCCATCACCTTCTCAACTCCTTGCGCTTGTTTCCTTGCTTCTTCTAGTTGAGATCTAAGAGAGGAGACCTCTTCCTTATATTGACCAATCTCTGCTTCAAGATTGTTCAAGCTCTTAAGTCTTTGTTCAAGGTGGCTTGACAAAGCTTCTTCCCTTTTCTTCGCCTTATCCAATTGATTTTTCATAGATATGATTTTTTCATGATGCTTTCTTTTATTTTGATGAAATTCCTCCTTAAGTTTGGCGAGCTCCTCATCTCTTTCTTTTACTTGAAGCTTGACAAAGTCAACTTCCTTCCTTGTCTTGTCTTGGTTACCATCTTGCGCTTTCTTCTTAAGTTCCTCATTTTCATTTTTCAAACTGTTAATCTCTTCCATGGAAGCCATAAGTTTATTCAAGAGATCTTCTTCAAAGTCTTCTTTGTTCTCTTCATCTTCTAGGTCTTCTTTAGCCTTGTTGTCATCTCTCTTATCTTCAGCTTCCTGGTCTTCTTTCTTGTTTTCCATCATCTTCTTGACTAGAGATCATTGTCAACGCTCCTTTTGAGTGAAGATCATGAAGTTTGTCCCATATGACTTTTGCTGACGAACATTTTTCAAAATTCGCCTTCACAGAATTTGGTAACCCATTCAAAATTGCCTTCATTGCTCTTGTATTGTACTCCTTGGATTCTTTGTCCATCGTGTCATTAGTAATCATTGATTTCCAAAATTCAATTCCTTGTGTCTTCAAAAAATTCCTCATTCTTGCCACCCATATATCAAAATTTCCATTGAACAATGGAGCCTTTGCAAATTGATTTACTTCAATTTCAATGGTTGAGGAAGAAACATCTTTAGGAGGATTGGAGACTTTCTTCCTTGGCTTTTCCATTTGTGTTCTAATGATCAACCTTCAAGCTGTTAGGCTGTGAGTGAAGGAACTTGGCTCTGATACCAATTGTTGGAAATACTGAGAGGGGGGTGAATCAATATTTCTTTTCAATTATTAATTTTACTAGTTAGATCACTTATATTTAGAACACAAAATGAACAATGATGGAATAGATACTTTTATTAATTTCTTCTTTACAATAAGTAAAATACAATAATGATATAGGGCTCTTAACTCTCTAGAGGGCTATATTGGCACATGTAGGGTGTGTGTAGAGATCCATGGGCCTCCACAACAATAGACAACACTCCATGGATCCTCAGAGATGTTTAGAGATTGCTCAAGATCCACCTATTGGACGAGGAAGATGCACGCTGTACACCATGTCCAACCGACCCCACATTTGCACCATACACTTGGCAGGTGACCCAGGACTTGTACACTGATGTGGCATCATTTATTCCATCATCGAAGCCCTTAAAAATGGTCTAGAGACATCTTTGACTTACTTGGAGACCCACCCACTGGGAGCACCACAGGTTTATTGTTTGGAGAATAAGGGGCCAACCCCTTATCTCGTATTTTGCCTATACGGGATCTTAACTCTCCAGAGGGCTATATTGGGACATGTAGGGTGTGTGTAGAGATCCACGGGCCTCCACAACAATAGACACACCCTATGGATCCTCAGAGATGTTCAGAGATTGCTCAAGATCCACCTATTGGACGAGGAAGATGCACCTTGTACACCATGCCCAACTAACCCCACATTTGCACCATACACTTGGCAGGTGACCCAGGACTTGTACACTGATGTGGCATTATTTATTCCATCATCGAAGCCCTTACAAATGGTCTAGAGACATCTTTGACTTAATTGGAGACCCATGAGGTTATTGGTATGCCCCCACACCCACTGGGAGCATCACAGGTTTATTGTTTGGAGAATAAGGGGCCAACCCCTTATCCATCACTTTTGAGGGTCCTATTCATCATTATGGCACTTATGGACCTCATCGAGCCTCTTGGAGGGCCCAACGAGATGCATTGTTTAACATTTGACCTCTTGAGAGCCTTATTATTTTATTTATGAGCTAATTTGGTGGGCTTGTCACCAAAAAGTAGTTACTTTGCACATTATTTTATTTTAAGGGCTAATGTAGGCACAATTAGGTAATTCTAACTCCTAAGAAGTGTATAAATATGAGTGACATAAATTCGTTTTGTATTATCACTTGCATTGGATCATTCCCTCTCTTGAGATTTTCACATTTCCTTCTTGGTGGATGAAGTTGGAGCATGGATGAATTTTGATGTTTGGATTGCATTTTCTTATCTTGGAGTTTCTTAATTGGAAAATGTATTGATGGTTGGATGTATTCTCTTCCATGTAAGTACAAACTTGATGCTATTTTCTTTTACTTTGTCACATACATTGATAATGGGATTTTCGCTATTTTAGAGCTAATTGTTGCATGCATTTACCACTTAATTGTAGAATTATGTTTCTATATAACATATCTTTGTGTATGGGCCATGTTTGTTGAACGAATTGTCCTATAGATCGAAGTTATCTTGATAAGCCATCTTGATTTGCAAACGAAGTATAAATGTTTTAAGGTCACTCTTTTTTTCCATAATGCCAAACGAAGTTGTCCTTAGAGCCTCCTTAAGTTAGAAACGAAATCCGTACTCATCATTATTCTTGACTCCATATCCCCAAAGGAATTAGTCATTGATCCACCATAAGGTGGGCACCTTAAAACCTTATTTTTTCTCACCTTTTCTCCTTCCCTCTAGGTCTAGCCACGGTAGGGCACCCAAGGCCTCATTTTCTCGACAAAATAGCCATAGAAGCTATCTTGATAAGCCATCTTGATTTGCAAACGAAGTATAAATGTTTTAAGGTCACTCTTTTTTTCCATAATGCCAAACAAAGTTGTCCTTAGAGCCTCCTTGAGCTAGAAACGAAATCCATACTCATCATTATTCTTGACTCCATATCCCCAAAGGAATTAGGCATTGATCCACCATAAGGTGGTCACCTTAAAACCTTATTTTCTCTCACCTTTTCTCCTTCCCTCTAGATCTAGCCACGGTAGGCCACCCAGGGCCTCATTTTCTCGACAAAATAGCCATAGAAAATGTTCAATCTCATGGCTTCTCTTGTGTTGGTGTCTCCTCAAGGTCTCCCCCAAATTTAAAGAAATTTCAACGGTGGGATTATGGGATATCGCAAGCCCTAGCCCTGAGACCGAACTTTTCCCTGGTATTCCCTAGGCTAGTACCTCATAGGATCATTTTGGCACCTTTAAGTGGAAATTATTTCTTTGATCCTTTTCCCTTCCTTTTTTAGGTTAAGATCATCATTGGTTGCTAATTCCCTCCCCTTAACCTAGGTTGGGTCCACTTGGCCCTGTGTGGTCCCATTTCTCATCAAAGACAACTCGAGAATCCAAGTTTTTAAAGGATTTTAGGGATTGGGAAACTCCTTTACAAGTCATATTCCCTTAACCTAGCCCTTAAATCCTCACCACCTTCTCCTAGAAATCTTGTACCTTGCTTAAAGAGCAAGCAAGCCCTATTCTTGACTTTCTTCTGGGAAGGGATCATTGAGGTCACTTCATATCATTTTGTTGATCTATCCTTCACAAGTGACTTTCTATATATCGGGTCTCCTCCCATTGCTGAAAGTCTGTAAAGAGTAGGGAACCTTAGCTGAGGTGACAGTGGGCTAAGTCTCCATCATTTCCCTTGACCTAGTAGTTGTCCCTTTAGGAGTCCCTTTTAGGTCCCTTGCTAGTTTGAGTGGTAACATTTATGGCACCATTGTCGGGGAGGAAGCAGGCCTTCCTCCCTAATGAATCATTGAGGAATTGATTCATTGCCGATAATCTCATTATTCCTCTGGCAACTCCACTCATTGTCAAAATCCCTAGTTTTCTTGAAGGTGACAATATTCCTCCTCTAACTAGGGTTGCCGCAAAAAGGGAGGAGTGTGATCCATCACTTGTTGGAACCGTCCTTCTCCACGAATTCAAAAAATCCAGCGATCCCACCCCAAAGATGGAAACTAGTTCTACCACTAGTAAACACAAGATGGCCAAAAGTGAAAGGCATTTGGTCAGTGTATTTTCTCCTTTGAAATTGAGAGATGATCCCAATCCACTACTTGAGAAATATAACTGATGGTTACCCAAGTTCAAAGGAGATGCTACTACAAGTGTTTGTGACTTTGTTGAGGAATTCTATTACACATGTCCCCTAGGATGATTTTCGATGAGGATAGGCTCATGGTGCTCTTTTCTTTACCACTCGAGGGACAAGTTAGAAAACTGTACCTTAGTCTTCCCCCAAGGTGCATTGAAGATTATGATGAATTTGAGGACCTATTCATGAAGAGGTGGTCTTGCAATGCTCAAGGGACCTTCAACATTGAGAAGTTCTATCAAATAGCAAGGGGAAGAAAAGACATTCGGGAATTCATTCAAAATTCTTATAAGATTGTCTGGGATACCCCGTTCACCTGAAACCCTTTGATGCCAACATCCTTGACAAAATTGTCAAAGTCGTAGGGGCCACCTAACCTATACCTTAAGAGACAAGAAACCCTCCACATTGGCCGAAGTTCAAGAAATGGCAATGCAAGTTGAAGAAAACCTTCATATCTCAAGAATGGATGTTAATGACCTCCCCAAAGCCAAAACTACAGTCAAGAAGGAGAAATCGAAGGATCAACATGAAGAAACCCTTTTGGCTATCCTTAAAAAGATGGAAAAACTTAGTGAAGAGGTTCATTCAAGGGATAGGATTGTCATGAACAAAATCATAGCATTGGAGAAGGCCCAAAAGTCTAGCTACATTCTAAAGGGAAAACCTTTTCCTAAAAACAAAAGTGAAGAAGATAAGATGAGCTCATCTCAAGTCCCAAACACTTTGGCTCCAACCAATATAGTGGAGCAAGACTCATCTTCCAAAGATGAGTAAAGTGAGAGTGATGAGAGTGATGATGATGAAACAAATGAGCAAGCTAATATCATAGAATCTAATGTATTCAACATTTTTCTTGGGGGTTCATACACTCATCCTCCTGTTAGTGGGGTCAAAACCAAAGATTAGAAAGGGGAACCTATTCTTATGCTAATGATAGTAATGGAATATTCAAAGGGGTGCAATATTCACGAAAGGATAATAATAAGGGCCCTGCAACCTCAAAGGAACCTAACAAATATCACTCTCTTCTCAAGCGGGCCCTTCCCAAGCAAGAACTTCCTAAGGATGTCCCTTCCAAATTTCCTCCTAAAGAGAAAGCCCTTTCCAAGGATCATCCTAAAAAGGATTCCCAAACTAAAGTCGAGCCTAAAAAGGGTTTCCAAAAGGGAGGAAATACCAAGAAGAAAGAAAAGAAACAAACATGACATAACATTGACATGGAAGCTGCTATAGGGAAGATGATTGTATCTGTTCCTCTAAAATAGATTGTGGAACTTCTTGAACAACAACATCAAATTAAGAATTCCCTGGGTTTTGAAGAGGAAGAATTACCTAAAGACCCGCAAAACATTCATATTCTCGATCGTAACCCTGGACATGAACCTTTTATGGCCACTTTGGTTGTCAATGACCTTTATCTCCATAATTGTATTCTTGACTCAGGAGCTTCTGTAAATATCATGCCCTTAAAAGTTATGAAGCAATTGGGTCTTAGCGTCACTCAGTCATATAAGAAATATGTGGCTTTAACTCCAAGGCTGTGGAGGTGGAGGATCTCATAAAAGACCTTAAGGTTTCTTTGGCTAGGAACCTCGACATACCCCTTGTTATGGATGTTGTGGTCATTGATATTCCTGATGTGTGGGGGATGTTATTATTTAGGAAATGGGGGGCTACCCTTGGGGGTTATGTTCAAATGGACTTATAATATGCTACCATCCCACAATTTGATGGGACCCATTTTATCCTGTATAGGGAACCCACCTAACTCTCTCATGTGATTAAGCCTGGACCATACTATGAAGCTCATGACGTTGAAAAACCTTCTCTTATTCTCTCGTCACAAGAAGTATGTATCCTCAAAAGGAAGAATCATGAACTAAGCAAAAAGTGGAAGCCTAAAAAAGAATATAAAGTAGGTGACTTGGTCTTAGTGGACAAAGATCTGATGCCCGTTAAGATTCATGGAAAAGTTGGGGATGACTATTATTACATTGCTAAACTCAATGATGAACTATGGCCACAACTAGTCAAGTTAAGTCGCATCACTCGTTTTCTTAATACTTGACATTGTACTATATGCATGTTAGAGTAGGATGCATTGCATGTTGATTTTTGCATTAGAATTAATGTTAAATGATATTTCTCATGATAGATTAGATGCATTTAGATAAATTTTTCATATTTTTTATAACCTGTTTATTTTAAGGCCTGACATTAAGCATGGGTGATCATAAGACACTGTGAAAAACATGTTGCCCCGTGGGTTTAGTCGTTGATATGTGCAAGTAACAGGTCTGCAGTGACCAAGAGACTGTTGGAGTTGTCGTGACCTCCTGATTCGAGTAGCTTCACCCACTTCTTCGAGAGATCACGTCCAAATTGGAGCCAAATGTTACCCACCACTTCGTGGGTGATATCCGTAGGATAAAAAAAATCTCCAAGATGGTTCGCAGTCGGCAGCCAACAACCCCTTGCAACCACCAACTAGATCGTTGTGCCATTTCTCCGCCACTTGAGCTAGCCATGTGGTCCCTCACCCATCTATCATGATCGTATGTTTGAAGGTGGGCCTCTCGAACCTGAAGGTATGTCTTGTCATTTGGTAATTGAGTATTGAGTTTGCTTATCATAGACACTTCTAGGCATGGATTAATGGGGGGATTCTGCGGAAAGAGTGGGCTTAGTTTGTGCTTCTGTCACCTTGACCTCTTTTGGATTTTACCTTTGCATCTTAGTTCTGTGGGATCTCCTTTACTGACCATTTGGTTTTAGGGTGGTACTACTTGGGAAATCCTGATTTTGGTTGCGTGGTCCTGCTCCCTCATCCACATATATCACTTCCCTTCCATTAATTATAGCCCCATTCATCATTTTGCCACCTTGGTCCACATTTCTTCACTGGGTCCACTTAGGGTTAACCTCCCCTTTCCCTTGCCCCCGCCTTGGTTCAGGCTTGGAACGATGCCCCGAAGGTTGAAGCAGTTGAAAAGAAAAATTAAAAGCATAAATGGCCACATTCAACATGAAAATGTACCGCAAGATGCAAAAGATGGTCTGGACAAAGATATTTAGCACATGGGAAAAAGCCAATGCATGAGCTCTACCCCATACCCATGGACATCACTTTGGTTCCATAGGACCTAGATGAGACTCCTTTATCATTCAGGAACCCATGATTGTCCCAACCCTTGGAGGGCAATGAACCGCCCTACCTAAAAGGGGTATCTACTACTATATATTACACATCATGCTCTTATCCTTTGAGCCCCGAGTAGTCAATAAATGAAAAATGATAAAAAGGCAAAAGACATATAAAGAAGGGTGGAAAAAAAAAGGTTGGGGCACCTCATGTACCACGATTTCTCCCTCCTATACATTATATACCCAAGTGTGGGTTTCCCTTCTCCTAGCTACTCCTGTACCTCGATATGTGGCCTAGAATTTCTCCTCTTATTCCTTATAACTTGGACATACTATCCCCTCTAAAGGTAGAAACCACCTAATAAGGTACTTGGTTAACCCCCTTTGGAGCTTGGAGACATTAGCACATGCCAAAACCCACTATGGAAGGGCATGCCATTATGTAGTGTCCAATTGTTTTCCATGGTTTGTAAGCTCTATTTACTAGATTGCTTTAATGACTTCTTGTGCTAGAAGGCTAGGGGACGCATTGGATCTTATGCAGGATTGCAAATGGTGTCCATTCTGAGTTTGGTCACCCTATATGGGATCCTAACTCTCTAGAGAGCTACATTAGCACATGTAGGGTGTGTGTAGAGAGCCATGGGCCTCCACAACAGTAGACAACACTCCATGGATCCTCATATATGTTCAGATATTTCCCGAGATCCACATAATCGACGAGGAAGATGCACCTGGTACACCATGCCCAGTGGACCCCACAATTGCACCATACACTTGGAAGGTGACCCAAGACTTGTACACTGATGTGGCATCATTTATTCCATCATTTGAGCCCTTACAGATGGTCTACATGCATCTTTGACTTACTTGGAGGCCCATGAGGTTATTGGTGTGCCCCCATACCTGCTGGGAGCACCACAAGTTTATTGTTTGGAGAACAAGGGGAAAACCCCTTGTCCATCACATTTGAGAGTCCTATTCATCATTATGGCACTTATGAACCTCTTTAGGCCTCTTGGAGGGCCCAACGACATGCATTGTTTATCATTTGACCTCTTGAGAGGCTTATTATATTATTTATGAGCTAGTTTGGTGGGCTTGTCCCGAAAAAATAGTTACTTTGCACATTATTTTATTTTAGGGGCTAATTTAGGCCCAATTAGGTAATTTGAACTCCCAAGAAGTGTATAAATAGGAGTGACATGAATTCATTTTGTATCATCACTTGGCTTGGATCATTCTCTCTCTTGAGATTTTTTCATTTCCTTCTTGGTGGACAAAGTTGGAGCATGGGTGAATTTTGATGTTTGGATTACGTTTTCTTATCTTGGAGCTTCTTAATTGGCAAATGTATTGATGGTTGGATATATACTCTTACATGTAACTACAAAATTAATGATATTTTATTACTTTGTCACATACATTGATAATGGAATTTTTGCTATTTTAGGGCTAATTGTTTCATGCATTTACCCCTTAATTGTGGAATTATGTTTCTATATAGCATATCTCTATGTATGGGCTATGTTTGTTGAATGAATTTTCCTAGAGATCTAAGTTATCTTGATAAGCCATCTTGATTTGCAAACGAAGTATAAACACTTTAAGGTCACTCTCTTTTACCCTAATTCCAATCGAAGTTGTCTTTAGAGCCTCCTTGAGCTAGAAACGAAATCCATTCGCATCGTTCTTCTTAACTTCATATCTCGAAAGGAATTAGGCATTGATCTACCATAAGGTGATCACCTTAAAACCTTATTTTTCCTCACCTTTTCTCCTTCCCTCTAGGTCTAACCGTGCTGGACCACCTATGGCATCATTTTCCCGACAAAATAGCCACAGAAAAAATCCGATCTCTTGGCCTCTCTTACGCTGGTGTGTCCGCAAGGTATCCCCCAAATTTGAAGAAATTTCGACGATGGGATTGTGAGATATCCCAAGCCCTAGCCCTGAGACCGAACTTTTCCCTGGTGTTTCCTAGGCTAGTACCTCATAGGATCATTTTGGAATGTTTAAGTGGAAATTATTTCTTTGATCCTCTTCCCTTCCTTTTTTAGGTTAATATCATTATTGGTTTCTAAATTCCCTCCCCTTAACCTAAGTTGGGTTCACTTGGCCCTCTGTGGTCCCATTTCTTATCAAGGACAACTCGGGAATCCAAGTTTCGCAAGGATTATAGGGATTGGGAAAATCTTTTACAAGTCATATTGCCTTAACCTAGCTCGTAAATCCTCACCTCTTTCTCCTAGAAAGCCTTGTACCTTGCTTAAAGAGCAAGCAAGATCCATTCTTGACTTTCTTCTAGGAAAGGATCTTTGAGGTCACTTCATATCCTTTTATTGATGTATCCTTCATAAGTGATTTTGTATATGTCAGGTCTCCTCCCATCGGTGAAAGTCCGTAAAGAGTAGGGAGCCTTAGTTGAGGCGACAATGGGCTAAGTCTCCCTCGTTGCCCTTGACCTAGCAGTTGTCCCTTTAGGAGTCCCTTTTAGGTCCCCTGCTAGTTTGAGTGGTAGCATGAACATGTTGACCCTGCGTCCGTGTTTGAGATCCACCCATTGCTACAATTTCATGTTTTATTTTTGCTCTCTTATCATTCTGTTCCTGAATGGCATCCAAATTAGCTTGCATTTTGGTTGTGACTTCTGGAGGGAAATAATCACAACATGCCACATACTTAGATAATATTCTAGCTTGGTGGTATTTCAATTTGTTTATGCCCTGTGCACCACAATGGCACAAAATTTGCATTTGAATGCTGTGTTAGAATAAAAAAATTCACAGTAATCATATTTCAATGCTTCATTAAAAGGCCTTATGGATTTGGATTTAGGATCCATGGAATTTATGATCAGGATGACTATATGATTTCGGAAAGAAAAATTATATTAAAAAAATGCAATTTTTTTTAATTTTTAAGGGCTATAATAGGAAATGAAACAAAAAAATTCCCCACGACAACATGTAACGGTCACAATTTGGCTATAGTACCCATAATGTGGTCGTTACAAGCTTATGTGGGGTTGTCTCAAGGTCGCAGAGGCCTGCAACAAGCCCTCTTCCTAGACAGGGGGCCTATTGCAAGCCTTTGTGGCCCTGACACAAGCCCATAGAGCCTACAATAGGCTTCTATAGGGGCCTCCATTAACAATTAAAAAAAAAATCAAAATGAAACGAAATACTAGGGAATCAATGCTTACCTGAAGGGTTGCTGCCGGATCATGAAGGTTGGATGTTGGAGGAGAGCTTGATTCCAAGTGAAGTGTGAGCAAGCAGAGAACATGCTAACTTTAACAAAAAAAAGGCAGGAATGAAAAAATCAGTTTTTGGGACAAGGTCGAGTACTAGTTGAGTGTCCACAATTTTGTCGAATGCTTGCGAGTTTGATCGAGTCTTTCAAGTATTGGCAAGTGGCAAGTTTGTGCGCCAAGTATAGCCGAGTCACTTGTTTCGAAGTAGATTCGACCATACTCAAACCACTCAGCAAGTACTCATTGAGTTATGCTAGATTGGAAAGGATCCACTGTCACCTCAACCAAATCCCCTGCTATTTAGGCCCAACACCTCTTAAACACTCGAGAGGGGAGTCCCTAAATATACCTTAGCAACTCCAGTTTATGTCTAATTCCTTGTATGGAGTCAATGGGTTGGATGGGTTCTTAACTTGTTGATTGTGTTGCGTAAAAACATAGTAGATTTTGTTGATTTTATTTTAGCTTTGTTCGATATACAAGTCGGACCTAAAAAGGAAATAAAAAAGGAAGATTTTGAAATTTAAAATTTAAATTATTTTTCCTCCAAAGTACAAATCGGTTCAAAACTGCTTAAGTCAACCCAAGCACTGAGACGTGCCCCTTGGAGCACCTTAGATCACTATATAAGGAGCACTCGACCTCCTCTCTTGTGACCAATTCAAATCTTCTTCCTCTATTGGTTTCATTCACACATGGGAAAGATAAGGACTATCTGAGGCAGAATGAAGGACAAGTTTATGATTGTTTTGTGATAGAATTTGAAGAATGAAATACAATGTCTATGTGGAAGGGTTGAAGCCTTAAAAGGAGAACTTCTAACCTTGAAAATCGGTTGTTCATGGAAGAAGGGTTGGTTAAACCCTATGAATTTTCAGGTTGTTCTATATTTCTCAGATTGTACATTTTTGTTGAATTGGACAATTTCTCTAAGAAAAGGTTGTTGGGTTTTTCCCTAGTAAGGGTTTTCCTAGGGTAAAATTTTGTCTCTTGTGCTTGGTTGTCTCTTCATGATTCTTCTGTCATTATTATTTTATTGTTGAATATTTTCTATGTATAATTGCTTAATGATGAATGTGACACAAGATAAATTAATGAAGAAATCATTTGAAGTAATTATCAGACTAATAGATCCTAAAAATTCAACATGTTATCATAAAAAGATTAATAAGAGCAGTCGTTGAGAGTTTGTCTTCAAGGAGATCAAGGATTTTGTTTTGCTTGATCTAGTATGTTCAAGAGGTTTTGTGCCCAAGAATGAGTACTGGTCAAACCCTATTGAGGGTCGAAAGGCCACGGGATCAAAATCTATGGAGGGATGAAAAGCCTTAGTCTAGTTGTAGGTGGGTCGAAAGGACTTAGGGTGACCTAAGAAAGGACGAAAGACCTCAGTGCAATAGTAAGAGAGTCAAAGAAGCCTCAGGCTTATGGCCCGAACTTGCGAGAGTTGTCTCAGGTCTGTGGGAGGCCAGCAAGGCAAGCAACTTGCCTTATGAAAATGGGTCTATGTTGTCGTCATTCACTTTGATAATATCAAATCCCTCAACTACTCTGGAACATTCTTTTGAGTCATTAAATGGAAAGAAGTTTGATGTTTCTTTTATGGTAAATCCTTGGTGTTTACGATGATTGACAGATAATGTTTGACTCCTGGGACATTCTAGGGAAAAGTATGATATCTGGATTTACACAAAACAAAGAGATTTCTGAGACAATTAACTTCTCCTTCATAAAAGATTATATTGAGCAACTGGTGATGGATTTACAAACTAAAAGGGAGATCTCATTGATACTCAAGGAAATTCTAAGACTGTTTCATTAGAGAAATTTTGAGATCGAAAATGGGTCTCTTAAGGAATATTATAAAACAATAATGGAAATAATAAACAATGTAAACTTTGAAAAGGGCACTGTAAATTCAAAACGAAATCCATTGCCAAAAAACCCCAAAAAAACCATGAAAAACAACCTAAAAACGAAAAATGTTGATGCTCGAATATTGTTTTTTTGTGTGTAAACTTTCAATATTTAAAAAAATGACATCAAAAGCCAATAAAAACCAATTCTTTTTGTGTAAAAAACACCATGAAAACAAAAGATGTTGGTGCTGGGCTAATGCCTTTTTCTTTTTGAGGTAAATTTTCAACATTTTTTAGTAATGACGTTAAAGATAAAATCTCATGACTCCGAAAATCCTTAAAATTCCAATGATTTTTAGGGATGACATTAAACGTAAAATATCACATCTCTTAAAAGCCTTAAAATTCCAACAATTTTCTTTTTTTTAACAGAAACGGGTATGTTTATATTGATTCAAAAGTACCGAGACTTATGCTCAGAGGTTTTACATCTGGAGGCCCAATGTCTAGGGGGTTTTCGACCAAGGAAAATTCACCTACTCTGCTTCTTACATTCAATCTAGCAATTTCCCAATGACTAGAAAACCTTCTAATACCAACAAATTGCTGCAGCAAGAGACAAAAAATACATAACAAGGAGCGGGGCTGGCTAAGGCAGAGGATCCCATGCATCCCCCTCTTTGCGGAGGAGAGATCCCACTTGTAAAGAGACAACAATGTTGGCTTCAAGATCCACATCTTTGTTATTTTTCCGAAGGACATGAAAGAATTGAAGTCTGTCAAAGGACACGATCAGCTTGTTGATACGAGCGAACAACCGTTGCAAGCGGAGGTCTTTAGGGGCCGATTTTGTCACAATCAAACCAATGAGGCTTTGTGAATCTCCAATGACGCGAGCCTCGTTAATTCCATGTTTTTGCAGCTGATTCAAGCCTTGGAGCAGAGTCATGGATTCCGCTTGGTTGCTTGAAGTAAGCCCCAAACCCCAGGCAAAGTGGGAAATGATTTGTTTTGAAGGGCAGTGAATAATACCTCTGCTTCCAGCCTTCCCCAGATTCCCCTTTGCTTCACCGTGAAAAAAAATAGTGTGGATATCTGTGCTGCTTCTCCATTTGTCAAAGTCCTCATCCTCTAGTCTGATTTGCCATTCTTCTCTGCACTTCTCCATATTTTGCCTCGTGGAAAGATTTAGCCCCAACTACTGGCACCACTCCCTAGCTTGCTGGTTTAAGCTACAGGCCTGCTTCTGGTTCACCTTGGCCTCCATTATTTCTTTGATTAAACTTCTGATTTTCACACCGATTTGTTGTTGGATTAAGGCCTTCTCTTGGAAGGTTTGATTGTTTCTTTCAAGCCAGATCTTCCAGCAAATGAGCTTAGGGATAATCATCCACCCCTCGTAAGGCCAACCTCTCCCAGGGAAGGACTTAGGGAACAGGTCTCCCCAATTAGACAACATACTCGTGATGTTTGTTTGGAGGATGAGGCTGCTGTTCCAAATAAACAAGATTTCATTCCAAATATCTCGAGCGTAGACACACTTGAGAAAGATGTGGACCAAATTTTCCTGCTGCTGTTGACAGAGCGGGCACCGAGAGGGGCCGTGGAAGCCACAACGCTGCAAGTTTTCGGCTGTAAGGATGTTGCTGTGCCCCAGCTTCCAGGTGAACATAGCAATCTTCAGAATGCTTTTAACCTGCCAAATCCCTTTCCAAATCGCTAGGTTTGCGGGGGACAGTGGGAATGGCTTTAACACATTTGTAGGCTTCTGCTGCGGAATAACATCCCTTTGAGGAACCCCAACCCCTTCTGTCTTTTTTCCTTGCGTTTAGGGGGGCTTTCCCAGCCAGTGCTACCATGAATTTGGCCCATGCTTGCTCCAGATGAGCAGGAATATCTATCTTCTGCCACCCTGCCCAGTTTCTGCTATCACATTCTGAAATGTCCCACAACGAGCATCGACCATCTGCAATCATCCACGTTTTTAGCTCCAACAACTCAGGATCCTCCCTGATCGCTTCTGCATTCACGATCATAACCTCCCACAGGCTGATCTGTTTCCCATTGCCTGGAATCCAGAACAAGTGATCACGCAGTAGCGGGAGAGCAAGCATACACAGCTGATGGACCAGGGATCCCTTTCGATTAGTTTGGAAGTTCTCCAGGCTGCGAAGACGCTTTCCAAAACTGTATTTTTTCCACAAAGCAATCTGTGCCCATCCCAAATTCCTTGCTACTTGCCCCCATTAGATTTAGGCCCCCAGAGCGATGTTGTGCTCCTTGAGATCTTTTATGTGAAGGCCTCCTTCTAGCAACGACATAGAAATCTTATTCCAACTGATCCACGAAATTCTCTTAGCGTTATTCTTCCCTCCCTTCCAGAAAAAGGAACAAATGATTGCTCCATCTTGCGAATAATGCCCATTGGAGCCAACATAACAGACATCTGAAAGATTGGAAGACTATTAAGGACTGACTTAATGAGAATAGTCTTACCTGCCAGATTGAGCCACGACGAGCCCCAAGCTTGCATTTTGAGCTTGAATTTGTCCAGCAAGGGGTATCGGTCCCTCCCAATCGGGCATCCTTGAAAGATAGACAGCCCAAGATATTTAAAAGACACCCAATTCGTGGAGCCTTTGAAACGCAAAATCTTGGTGATTGTGCTTAGTTCGAGGCCAATGAGGTTCCATGCATAAATGAAGCATTTGCCCGTGTTAAGTTCACTCCCAAAATCGAGGCAGTAGCTATCCAGATCCAGCTTGAAGCGAGAGGCTGAGATGGCGGAGGCACCCCTAGGAGGATGGAGTCATCAGCAAAGAGAGCATGATTTATGTCTCTGACGCCCCTGGCGATCCTAAGACCCATAAACTCTTGCTCGATTTGTCTTTTCTCTAGCATAAAACTAAGAACAAAGGCTTGAATGACAAAGTGAAGAGTTGATAGAGGGCATCCCTGCTCTATCCCGCGACTCACCTTGAAGAAGTCAGCAGCGCGCTCGTTGACAAGTGGAGCAATCCATGGTTCCGCAATGCAAGCCTTGACCCAACTTATAAAGCGGCAGTCAAACCTAAATTGATGCATAAGCCCAAAGAGAAAATTGTGCCTAACTTTGTCAAACGCACTAGCCAGGTCCAACTTGACAACCATGCCTTTTTCCCATCTTTGGATGCTTGAATGGATCGCTTCCTGAACAAGAATAAAGTTATCAGTTATCTGCCTACCTTTGACAAATCCCTCTTGCTTGTTAGGAATGATTTTCGAAAGAATGCCTTTCAGTCTGTTCGCCATGACTTTAGTGATGAGCTTGTAGCCAATGTTGCAGAGGGAAATTGGCCTGAATCTGTTGAAAGAAATGGCACCCTTCTCTTTAGGTATAAGGGCCAAGAAGGCTGAGTTGTTGCTACCCCCAAGCTTGTGGCAGGTTTGAGACTTTAAGATCATTTTATGGAGATCCTTTTTGACAATGTTCCAGCAAGTTTTAATGAATCAAGCAGTGAACCCATCCGGCCCAGGAGCCTTGTCCGGATCCATTTCATCAAGGGCCTGCTTGATTTCATTGATGGTGACAGGAGTAGTCAACATAGTGTTCATTCGGGCATTGACCTTTAGGGGAACCAACTCGAACAGGTTGGAATTGAGACTTGCTTGCTTATCCTCTGTGTACAATTCTTTGAAGTGTTGATGAGCAGCTTTTTTGATGGTGGTCGGGTCGGAGAAGGATTAGTCTCCTGAGGTTATCTCCATTATAGAATTAAAGTTTCTTCTGGCTTGAGCTTGCTTATGAAAGAAGGAGGTATTCTTGTCCCCAGCTTGTAGCCACAGACTGTGAGATTTAAGTCTCCAGAATTCCTCCTCCCGGATGCAAACCTTATGAAGATTAGCTTGAAGCTCCTCTTCCAGGGTTAAACTGTCCTTTGAGACGTCCATATCTTCCGTTTGTTTTCAATGACTCTCCAAACATGCCTGGATAGCCCACCTTGACTCGGTCAGAGAAGGGAGGGCGTTAGCCCAACTTTTGAGGGCCCTCTTCACTCGCCTCAGCGTTTCTTCCCACACAAAGAAGGGGGATCCACTGACAGGGTGTTTCCAGACCTCCTCAACTCTATTCAAAAAGTCAAGTTGTTGCACCTAGAGAGCAGTAAAACGGAAGGGAATAGGCCCCATATTCAAATGTGGCTTCATCTCAAGCCTAATGGGCTTGTGATCGGAGACCAACGAAGAAAGAATAGCAGAAATGACATCAATACCTAAAAGAAAGAAGGAACTCTGGATGAGAAAGCAATCTCACCTTGCAGCAATGTGGCCTGGACCCGTTCTTCTATTGGTCCATGTATATTTTCCCGTGGGTGACTTGATGTCCAACAGATCCCAATCCTGAATGAGTTCTTCCACCCATTCTCTGGCTGGATCCCTTACAATGTTGCCCCCTCGTTTCTCCCCTTGGCTTAAAGTAATGTTCATATCTCCAGTGAGAATGACGTTATCCATCTGAATCTCATTTGCTAGGTCCCTAATGGATTCCCATCAGATTTTTTTGTCTCCCAAGATGACCAGAGCATAAATATTGAAAAGATTCACAGTCTCTTTGGAATGAAGATGCAAAAACTGAGCAAAAATCTAGTTTGAGTTGAGTCTAACCAGAATTTTCTCAAAGCATGTCTCGTCCCATAGAATTCCCAGCCCTCTAGAGGCGTCTCTAGAGGAGATTGCGATACCTCCTCCTTTTCCCCAAAACCGTTTTCTTTTGTAGAGAAATTCCCTTTCCTCCATTTTGGTCTCCTGGATGAGAAGAATGTCGGGCCTTTCTAGCCTTACTAGACTTTTCATTGCTTCTTTTTTTAGGTTGCTCCCCATCCCTCTGCCGTTCCAGGAGACAATCTTCATTACTTCCCTTTTTGAGCTGAGAGAGCTCCCTTAGAGCCCTGGCTTTGATTTCTGTAGGCTTTAGGGTTTTTTGCCAACATCATTTCTAGGGTCGGCTAGCTCCCCTGTAGCTTTTCCTTGTAGTTTTCTTGCTCTTTCTTTTCCTTGGAGGATTTCTGTCCCTTGGTTGATCTTCTGACCGAAGTTTGGGAATCTCCAATTTCTCCTTCTTCCTTCGACTCCTATGAATCCAGATCTTCCCCCTCGGAGAGATGCTCTTTCTCTTTCGGGGTTTCTCCAGGATATTCACCAATCTAAAGTGGTTCTAGGGTTTCTTGCATTTGGAGATCCTTTTGCACATCCCGTGGATTAGATTCTTGGACTTCCTCTATCTCTGAGCTCAAAGTCGCAAAGCTGTTCTGTTGACCTTTCTGGGTGGGCTTGGCTTTAGGAATACTCCCCGTAGGTGTTGAACTTCCCTTTCCTTTCTCCCTTCCTTGTCTGATTGACCCTAGCTTAAGGCTTATTCTAGGGTTCTTGGCTTGCTTCCATCCTTCTTCTTTCTCCTTTTCTGGTCCTGCATTTTTGGGACAGTTCTTGGCAAAGTGGCCATACTTATGACATCCACGACATTTGAACGACAACTGTTCATAGTCTAATTTCTGCAGATGGGACTAGTTCCCCACTGTTAGCTTAATGGCTTATGGCAGCCCAACTTCGAGATCAACCTCCTCATAGATTTTGGCACAGTCATATTTGTCTTTATTGTTTGCTCTGTCTATGAATTTCCCAAAGGCGTTGCCGATTTGCTGCATTGATTCCCAGTTCCAGCAGTGCACCGACAAGTTTGGGAGCCTGACCCAGACTGGAATGACAGATGGAACATCCTTCGAGGGGTTGAAGTCTGGAGTCCAACTATTCAAGTACAGTCCTTGAGGACCCATGAAGTAGGGTCCATTTCTGAAAATCAGATCCTTGTCCTCCTTTGTGTTGAATTCAAACAGGAAGAAACCTCACCCCTGGAAGTATGAGGTGACGTTGTTTGCAAGGAGGGGCTTCCAATTTTGAGTGATCCAGGCTTCCAAGGCCATAAGCCCTTAAATTGACCAACCAACGCTTGGTTCGCAAGGGAAAGGGCCACTTTCATCAGAACCTCGGGCGGGAGAGCCACCGAGGGGATCTCATTCAATCTCTTGACAAATTTGGAGGCGAGTTGTTTCTTCTTCTTCGGTTGGGAAGCAATCAGAAGCTTGAAAGCCTCGACCTCAGGAGGAGGAGGAGGCAGAGGCGGAGTAGGGGGCTGAGAGTCCGCCATTGGGCCGAGCCCTAGCCAGGGCAAGCACCCTGCCGTAGCTCCAGAAACCCTATGCACAGGAGAAGGTAGATCTCGGGCTCGAGCGCAAAAAAGAAGAAGTAAAATTCCAACAATTTTCAGTCATGGTGTTAAAGATGAAATACTTATAACTATTTTCAACCAAAACATTAAAGAAAAAATATAATGGCTCAAAAAAACCTTAAAAGTTTGACACTTTTTCAATCATGACATCATCGAAAAAATTTATAACTAAAACAATTTCAAAAATAAACACCTCAATGAAAGAGTCATTATACCAAGTGTGGTTTGTTTTTTAAATGTTAAAAGTATGACGACTTTAAAATTTTAGCCTAAGGCAAACTTAACCTATTGTAATGAAAACTTACATATCAACCATGAAACTGACACATTGTGAGGGTGAACATGATCCTTTACAACGAAAATTTTAAAATCAACAATCAAATTAACACATAATGAGATTAGATTATTAGTCGAGGATTCACATAGACTCGGTATGAAAAAATAAACAAAACAAAATAATATATATATATATATATATATATAATACAAAAGAAAACAAAGATTAAAACATTGAAAAAAATTAAAAATTAAAAAACACAAAAAATTAAAAAAATAATAGCAAGTAAACAAAATATATATATATATATATATATATATATATATATATATATATATTAAAACATAAAAAATTAAAAAACGTAACTCGAAATATATAAATCATTGAGAGAAATAAAAATAAAAACAAAGCACAAAAAATTAAAAATAATAATAAGTAAATAAGAGGATATATCAAAACATAAAAAAAATTTAAAAACTTGGCATATATATATCAAACAAAAAAAATTAACTTATGAAAGATAAAAAAAATAAAATAAAAATAAAAAATAAAAAATTAACCAAAAAAACACACAAAATATTAAATAATTAAAAAAAAAAAACAAACATACATAACAATAAAATTAAATTAAAAACATAAAAATTTAAAAAACACATATAGAAATTATTAAAAAAAAACCAAAAATTAAATTAAAAAAATAAAAAATAAATGTAATTAATAAAAATAAAAATAAATAAAAAAAACTTTATAAAGAAAAATAAAAATATAAAAATATAAACATTCAAATTAAAAAGTAAAACCAAATGTGGGCTTGGCAATGGATTTCGAGAATTGGCTACCAAGCCCAAGGCCCGGCCCGCTGGCCACTAGGCTAGGCGAGGGTAGCACCCCCGCCCAACCCAGTGGCCAATTCCCAGAATCAACCACCAAGCCTAGGGTTGGCTGGCCACTGGGCTGGGTGGGGGTGGCACAACTCACATCCACCCCAACAGGCAGTTGGCCATTGGCTTGGTGGCCGATTCCAGGAATCATTTGTCAAGCCAAGGGTCGGTTGATTGTTGGGTTGGGCGGGGATGGCACGACCCTCGCCCAACCCAACATCGAGTTGGGCCTAGGCTTGGCGGTCGATTTTGAGAATCAACCACAAAGCCCACGCTTGTTTTTTTTTTCAATTTGAATATATATATATATATATATATATATATATATATATATATATATATATATATATATATTTTTTTTTTTTTTTTTTTTTTTAAATTTAAATTTTTAAATTTTTAAAATTTTATTTTTATGTTTTTTTTTTGTTTTTTGTTTTTTATTTTTTTTATTTATGTTTTTATTATGCTTATGTTTTTAATTTTAATTTTATATTTTGCTTGTTTGTTTTTTAACTTTATTTTTAAATTATCTAATATTTTTCCTTTTTTTATTTAAAAAAATTAGTTATGCTTGTTTTCAAATATTTTTATTTAATTTTTTTTAGTTTTTATTTTTTTATTTTTTTTATCTATCATAAGTTCATTTTTTTTTCAATTGATTTTTTTTTTTCATATATATATATATATATATATATATATATCTATTTGTTTTTTATATATAATTTTGATGTTATTATTTGTTTATTTTTGCAAAAAAATTAAAAAAAATCATTATAAAAAAAAGTTGTAAAAAAAAAAAAAAATACATGTTTCGAAAACACTTAAAAAACAAATATTTTAGGGCAAAAAATAAGAAGAGGAATAAGACAACTTGAAAATTTGTTAAATAATCGACATTTGAAAAAAAATGTGCATACTTAGGACATGAATAAATTTAAAGTCTCAAAAATGTCTTAAAAGAATGTGGATGTTTTTCAAAAGCTACGTGAAAAAGAATTTATCTGCACTTAATGCTTTAGAAAATTTAAAGTGTGTAAAAAAATGGGTTGATGTTGACATCAACGCTTTTGAAAACCAGCATGAAAATCACTAACATTTTAAAAATAATGTTTATACTTGGTACATAAGAAAAATTAAAATTTCAAAAATATGCTAAAAAAAATTAAATGTATTATGAGTTAACACTTTTCAAAATCAGATTACTTTATTGCTACTTCAAAAGAATGGGTACTCTCTTTAGTTCTCGTTTCAAAGTTTACATTGTATTAAACCAGATTTGGTTACCTCGTTAAGTTTTAGAAGGAAAAAAAATGAAAAACTACTTTTTTGACTCTTATTTTCAACTTATCTCCCTATGATTTTACTCAAATTTCGAGCAGGGGCACTTGCTGGAGGCGGAATTTGATTTTTCATCCAAGAAGTACCCATGTTGCATACTTTCAATGGACCCTACTACACAAAAAATGTGAAATATTTGAAAACCATGATTGTATTTCACATTTTTCATGTAGTAGGGTGCATCGAAAGTATGCAACATGGGTTCTCTTTGGATGAAAAATCAAATTCTTCATCCAACGAGTCCTCCTGCTCGAAATTTGAGTAAAATTATAAGGATGTAAGTTAAAAATATGAGTTGAAAAAGTAGTTTTTTTTTGTTTTTTCTCCAAAAATGGTGAATCATCCCCCATGGTTGACATCATCATATTGAATCCTATTAGTTCTTATAAAGTTGATTTGTGTTGTACATTATTGTTTTGAGGCCCATTTTTTACCTCAAAATTTCTCTAATGGATGATCCTTACCGGAATTCAACTAAGGCCATTCTCACAATGCAAAATGAAGATGAGACACATGGTTCGATTCTGTAAGTAAAACACAACGTGTTTGAATTAGGATCGCTTCATAGCGAGAAAGGGGGGCCGCTGTCTAAGCCCAAGTTGATTCTTCTCTTGATAACCAAGAATGCCTTGATGAAGAATTTGGAATGGATGAAGCTTTTGATGGTCTTGTGATATGGTTGATGCATAGTAATTATCTATTTTGATGCAATAAGCGCGTTCTCCTTCTCTGTTATGATGGTGATCACATATCCTCCATTATGGCACTAAGTTGTCTCGTGCTAATCAATCTAAATAGTGGTCAATCTTGCAAGTTCGAGTGGCGTGATCTTAGGGGTAATGAATTAAACCTTGACTTAGATTTGGTTCTAGAGCAGATCAACCCACTCCATTATGGAACATTATATCTGATGTCTCTATGATTTGTGCAAAGTTGGCAAATCTTGATGAGATTGAATGGGTAATGTTTGATATACAATTAGAAGTGGAGACAAAAATAGAATTGGTGCCATGAGCAAAGTTTGATAACATTAGGGTCCTAATTTGAACAGAGATTGTTGCGATTAAGGGTGTTGATTATGGTCTAAGTAACTTTGTGTGAGTAGAGTTTTGTCATGTAACATCTTTCCAATGTGGTAAATGTGAATGGGGTTGTCCACCCTCCTTAACTATCAAAGGCAACCAAGCAAACTGAAGATGAAGTGCACTCAATCTCTGTTTATTTGGAATCAAGTGGACTCAATCACTATTTCAAGGGAGTTGTTAGTCATTGCCCTATAGAATAAATAGAGTAGAGCTAGAGCTAGGAAGGATGCTTGGTCGACTTCTATTCCATTCTGGTCCAACCATTCGATGCAGTCCATTCCATTCCATCCCATGTCATTCATTTTCCATTCTATTAGGCTTTTGTTGTTTAAGACCTTCGAGATGTAGTAAGACTGTATTTTTTTTGTAATGTAATGAGTAGTCAGATGTTGTTTTACTGATCTAGATTCAAGGAGCGAAGCTTGTGGGTTAAGGCCCAATCCATGTGCCTCAACTTCTTTGCCTATTACCATTCTTTCCTTTTTGTAATTTAGCTAGTTTTTTTTTGTCCATTAGTTATTTTTTGTTTATGTCATTTAGTTAATCTTGCTTCTGATAGTTTCAAGTTGTTGTTTCGAACGGCTGTTGTAGGTTTTCATTTGCTTAGTAGAATGAAGGGTAAAACTCTAAAAGTCGTGGATCTAGAATTCCCTTCTCATCTCTGTCAATAGAGCTCAAGGGGGGTAGGCTTTCCCACAGGCCAAAAAATTAATTTATGTTCACTGTTTTGATCACGCATTCTTTTCTGTTTTCCCGTGCATGAATCCGCAAGTTTATTTGCAGGAAGTAGTATTAAAGTTTTGGAGAAGTTCACCCTTGCCTTCCTGCTTCATTTTCCATCTATGTGTTACGCTTCCAAACACCTATGTTACGCTCCATTTCCCTCCTTTTCTCTTCCTATCAGCTTTCACACCCTTTTTATTCATAGAAACCATTAAATTTTTTCTTGTGATCTTTTATCTTCAACTATCCCGATTATCGGATCTTGGCCATCGCAGAACCCCTTCCCTTTCCTTTGTCGTTCTTCAACATTTTAGCGATTTCCCCTTTTCACCTCACCTTTACCTTTTTAACACAAAAACGCTTGAAAATCTTTAAAGTTTGACCTCTGCCCTTCTTCTCGGTTCTCCCACTACCGTACATTGCAATCGCAATTGCACTTCGCAGTGTTTTCCTTTTTCTTCTTTTAAGACTTACCGCTCTGATTCGCCGATTGCGATATTGCGATCGCGCTCCGCCGCCAGTCCCACCACCATGTCACCCGTCGCATTTCGCACTTCGCATCGTTTGATTGGTTTTCGTTAACACTTACCGCTTCCAATAGCCGATTGCGATATTGCGATATCGCATATCACACTTCGCAACATTTACCACATCGCAAATCGCAATGTTTACCTCATCGTACTTTGCAAATTTTACCTTTTCGCAAATCACACTTCACTCCCACTCCCGACCTATACTCCCGCTTCTTTGCCATCACACTTTTCAAAACATTTAGCTCCAAAGCCTTTTTGCGCTATAATGAAGTTTTAATAAGGTTTAAACACCCTCTTTCCACTTCTAAGCCTAGTTTCATGTGTTAGGCCCTCCATTAGCCTCTTTAGCCCTTTTTTTCCTCCAAATTGCGGGCAACACCTCTTCAAATTAGAATTAGGTCTTGAATAGTTGTATAGATAGGAGCATGATAGATAGAGTAGGGTGTGTTTAGCTAATTAGCCAAGTTAAGTGTGGTTTAAGTTAGTTTCCTTTCTGCAATTTAATTTAGTTTCCTTTCTGCCATTTCTTTTCAACAATTTAGATTAGTTTCCTTCCTGTCATTTCTTTTCAGAAATTTAATTTAGTTTCCTTTTTGTCGTTTCCTTTCTGCAACTTAGTTTAGTTTCATTGAAGTGTGACAGAATTCACTGAGAACCCTTAGAAATAGCACCCTTTCGTAAAGCAGAAGAGGATGACATGAACATAATGCATTTGTTATGTATATAGCACTATCACCTCCAAGTTTGTACGAACCCCGCATTGATAAAGTAAAGTACAGCAGCCCCTGGGAGTTGCAGCACTCTTGGTGCAATGCCAGGGCTCACCACTTTTTGGCGTCGTTGCCGGGGAGGTGTCTAGTAGATGCTTTGATTCTGTTTCAGCATTCTTTTTTGCTTTCCTTTTTCATTTTCGAAATATTGAAAAATACAAAAGATCTGATTTTCATGCCTCATAGGAGTAGGGATACTCAGAATTAAAATAAAAAATAAAAAAATTAAATAAATAAAAATTAAATAAATAAATAAAAATTAAATTAAATTAAATTAAAAAATAAAAAATACTTCTCCAATACCAATCCCCCCCCCCCCACTTGACCACGTGGTGCAGTAAAAACCACATCACCATACACTTTTGAAGGTAGAAGAGATGGATGGACATGATGACAATGAAGAAGATCTTATTGGGTTTCCCATTCAAGATATGGATATCAATGTACATATGAAGAACATCCCTCCATCTTTCCTTCCCAACTTCCATGGTATGAGCACAGATGATCCGAAAACATTTCTCTTTGAATTTGATAAACTTTGTAGATCTTATGGCTACTTATCACACACTCAAAAATTGAGATTGTTTCCTGCAACATTGAAGGATAGATTTCTTAAATTGTTCATGAGTCTAGGTACTAATTCAATAAGATCATGGAATGATATGCAAAAGATATTTCTTGAAAAATACAAAGATCGTGATCTTAGAGAAGAATTTTTTAGAATGAACCAAGAAGAAGATGAAAGCCTTGATATAATAGAGAGGTTCATGTATAATGTTAAGAGGGAAAAATTGCATCATCTAGGATTTGACACACTAAAAACCATCTTACTTAGAATAATTAGGGATGAGTGGATTGATCTCCTTAATCTCATGAGTAAAGGAGATGTATATCAATTATCATTTGAAGAAATTTGTGAAACATGCAAGCGCATATCAAGAGGAAGTGAAAGAGTAAGTAAGTTAGCATCAACATTGGTAAGGCAAGATGAACTTGGAAATTCGCTTGACAACTTTAAAACAGAAATTCTTAGCAATCTAAGTGAACAAGTAGAAATGTTAGGAATGCAAAATGAGAAAAAAGATGTGTATAAAAACTTCCGGTGAAAATCACATGTAAGAAAATTTAGTCAACGCGTTTCGAACCAACCAGTGTGGTTCATCATCAGGACAAGATCATCATCATCTTGTCCCGACGATGAACCACATTGGTTGGTTCGAAACACGTTGACTAAATTTTCTTACATGTGATTTTCACCAAATGTTTTTATACACATTTTATGGATCACAGAAGCCAAATTCCTAAAACAAAAAGAAGATGTTGATAATTTTGTTATCCATGCATAATCATATGCTACTAAATGTTGTTCATCATTCCCTAGGTTTAAAGAAGTTTACCAGGAAGACAATGGAGCAAGGCAATCACCAAAGAAGTTATGTTATGTAGCTCCAAGGAGACCCTAGCAGCCTAGTGAACTTGATATGATGCAAGGACCCACTTCACAATTTCAAGCTTATTCACATCCATCTCAAACTAATTGGGACACACTCCCTCCTTGGCAACCTTGGCCATCTCATCCCCAAAACCAATCTTGGCAACATGGTTGGCAAGCTTCTTATTGGGAAAATCCTCAACATCCTCAATATTTCCCTCAATATCCTGTATACCCGACCTCATGTTATCCCTACCATCCACCTCCACCACAACCACAACCTCAACCACATCCATCTCATATATCCACCCCCACTCAACTACATGTACCACCATTTCCAAACCCATACAATGAAGTATCTCAGCTCACTTAAAATGATGACGTACAACACTACCAAACATATCCTCTTGGTCTAAATGGTCTGCATATTAGTTCAAGAAAGGTATTGCAAAGAAGATATTTTCTTAATGTCATTGAAGGACAACATCAAGAAGAAGAAGATCCAAATGAGGAGATCAAAAGATCGAGGGTTGCACTTGATGAAGATCAGATATCAGAATCAGATATTGAGAAAGTTCCCTTATGTTTACCAGCATTTCCCCCATGTGTTCAAGAGAACAATCAGCAAAAAGAGGAAGATTTGACTCCCATAATAGAAGAGGACATCCAAGGTGATCCAACTCAGCAAGTGAACCAGGGGCATCACAACTATATTGACATATGGTTCCAAACAGTCATTAAGTTACAGCAACACACTCTTCTCCAACAATACTTGCTACAATCCCAGTCAAAGAAATTCATCTCTCATTTTCAGGTACATGTCAAAGCATGTATTTCAAGTGTGCACATGATTTTGTCTATCATTTTGATGTGTACATGGCTCCATTGGAAGTATTCCTATACTTGAAAAAGGTTTTGTTTTTTTCAAGTAGAGCAGGAAAGTGAAAAAAAAGAAGAAAAATAGGGAAAGAATAAAATCTCAGGTGAAAACCTCTTTTGAAGCATCTAAAATTGGGCCACTGATTGAAAACCTCCATGAGGCGGTCATTGGGTTGAAAAAAAAAAGAGAGAAAAAAAAGATCCTAGGTGAAAACCTCCTTTGAGGCACCTAGGTAGACCTTCTAGTAGAAAACCTCCTTTGAGGCTCCTAGACAGACCTTCTAGTAGAAAACCTCATTGAGGCAGCTAGTAGGCCTTATAAAAAATAATAATAAATACATAAATAAATAAATTTCCATGTATCTCTCTCTAATGAATGCAAGTCCTCTCCAAACTTTGCAAGCAGAAAAACAACAAGTTGGCACAAAAAGAAAATTCAGTCAACACCCTGGTTAAAGGTAGTCAAACTTGGACTTTCTCCTTTTGTGCTCAAAACCTCCAAAAGGACCTCAAGAAGATTATCACATGTAGCTTTAGAACCACCGAAGACAGCTTCAACAACCATATCAGCAGCTTCGATATCACCTACAAAAACAAATCAATGGTAAGGCTCAGGTATGCAATCATCTAACCCTTTCTTCAAATCTATTTTAGCCTAATAAAACATTAAAAAGTGTGAGAAGGAAAGTTTTTTATATAGCCAAAATTAGTAGCAGATCAACCTCAGCCTTATCTAGCAACTAGCCTCACTTTTTCCACCAAGAAAAGGAACAAGACAAAAATAAAAAGGACTTGAGAAAGTGGGTAGTAAGCAGTTCATTGTAATAGAAGACAAGGAATGCCAAGGGATAACCAAGAGTGAATTCAGTTCACTGAAAAAAGAACTGTGACTTTACTTTGCATGCAATAACGAAAAAAAGAAAAAAAAAGAGAGAACAAAAAAAAATCAAATAAAGGTGGATCCACCACCTCTTGGCATGCAAAACAGATATGCTTAAGGCATCTAAGGACCTCCATGAAGCACCTACAAGAAGAATAGCAAGAAAATTAGTAGGAGGAGCAGCGCATGGGCCAATAAACAGAAAATGAAATAAGCTAGCATGCAAGAAAAACCATAAGGCATCGAGGATGAATAGGTTGCTCAAAGGATGCGCAACAATTTCAGTAAGGGGGTGATGATGGGCCTCTAAATTAGACATAAACTAAGGCCTATATAACATTTCTTAAGCCCATCTACCTTCATTATGTACATGAATATATATATTCAATCTCTCCTTCTGCACTTAATAATGTTTTCTTATGCTTCAATATTTTCTTAGGAAGGTTTAAAGGTAATTGCATATTTGTGCCTAATATTGGTTATTTTTGTAGAATATTGTGAGAATATTTGGCAGGTTATGCAGATTTTGAGAAGGAAATGATTTAAGGACTTTCTCCCTGCCACTGGAAGATCAAGATTGGAGAATAAATGAGCACAATATCAGAAAATTAGGGAGAAATCTTGGAGAGATTCAAGGGGGTTGTCCACCCTCCTTAACTATCAAAGGCAACCAAGCAAACTGAAGACGAAGTTCACTCAATCTATGTTTACTTGGAGTCAAGTGGACTCAATCACTATTTTCAAGGGAGATGTTGGTAGCTGCCCTATAGAAGAAATAGAGCAGAGCTAGAGCTAGGAAGGATGCTTGGTCGAATTCCATTCCATTCCGGTCCATTCTGGTCCAGCCATTCGGTGCAGTCCATTCCATTCCATTCCATGCCATTCATTTTCCATTCTATTAGGCTTTTGTTGTTTAGGACCTTCGGGATGTAATAAGACTGTATTTTTTTTGTAATGCAATGAGTAGTCATATGTTGTTTTATTGATCTAGTTTCAGGGAGCAAGGCTCGTGGGTTAGGGCCCAATCCATGTGCCTCAACTTCTCTACTTGTTACCATTCTTTCCTTTCTGTCATTTAGCTAGTTTGTTTCTGTCCATTAGTTATTTTTTGTTTCTGTCCTTTAGTTAATCTTGCTTCTGATAGTTTCAAGTTGTTGTTTCGAATTGTTGTTGTAAGTTTTAATTTGCTTAATAGAATGAAGGATAAAACTCTAAAAGCCGTGGAACTAGACTTCCCTTCTCATCTCTGTCAATAGAGCTCGAGGGGGGTAGGCTTTCCCAGAGGCCAAAAAATTGATTTATGTTCAATGTATTTATCACACATTCTTTTATGTTTTCCCGTGCATGAATCCGCAGGTTTGTTTGCAGGAAGCAGTATTAAAGTTTCAGAGAAGTTCACCGTCGCCTTCCCGCTTCATTTTCCATCTCTGCGCTACGCTTCCAAACACCTCTGTTACACTCCATTTCCCTCCTTTTCTCTTCCTATCAGCGGCCGCACCCTTTTTATTCATAGAAACCATTAAAGTTTTTCCTGTGATCTTTTAACTTGGACTTTCCCGATTATCACATCTCGGCCATGGCAAATCCCTTCCCTTTCCTTTGTCGTTCTTCAACATCTCAACGATTTTCCCTTTTCACCTCACCTTTACCTTTTTAACACAAAAACGCTTGAAAATATTTAAAGTTTGACCTCTACCCTTTTCTTCTCGGTTCTCCCGCTACCGTACATCGCAATCGCACTTCGCAGTGTTTTCCTTTTTCTTCTTTTAAGACTTACCACTCCAATCCGCTGATTGCAATATTGCGATCGTGCTCTGTCGCCGGTTCCACCGCCACGTCACCCATCGCGTTTCACACTTCGCACCATTTAATTGGTTTTCGTTAACACTTATTGCTTCCAACAACCAATTGCAATATTGTGATATTGCATATCACACTTCGAAACATTCACCACATCGCAAATCGCAATGTTTATCACGTCGCACTTCGCAGATTTTACCTTTTCGCAAATCACACTTCGCTCACGCTCCCGAACTGTACTCCCGATTCTCCCCCATCTCACTTTTCAAAACATTCTGCTCCAAAGCCTTTTTGCGCTATAATGAAGTTTTAATAAGGTTTAAACCCGCTCTTTCCACTTTTAAGCCTCATTTCATCTGTTAAGCCCTCCATTAGCCTCTTTAGCCCTTTTTTTTCCTCTAAACTGCGGGCAACACCTCTTCAAATTAGAATTAGGTCTTGGATAATTGTATAGATAGGAGCATGATAGATAGAGTAGGGTGTGTTTAGCCAATTGGCCATGTTAAGTGTGGTTTAAGTTAGTTTCCTTTCTGAAATTTAAATTAGTTTCCTTTCTGTAATTTAATTTAGTTTCCTTTCTGCCATTTCTTTTCAACAATTTAGATTAGTTTCCTTCCTATCATTTCTTTTCAACAATTTAATTTAGTTTCCTTGCTGTCATTTCCTTTTTGCAACTTAGTTTAGTTTCATTGAAGTGTGACAGACTTCACTGAGAACCCTTAGAAATAGTACCCTTTCGTAAAGAAGAAGAGGATGACATGAACAGAATGCATCTGCTGTGTATATAGCATTGTCACCTCCAAGTTTGTACGAACCTCGGGTTGATAAAGTAAATTAGGGCAGCCCCTGGGTGTTGCAGCACTCTTGGTGCAATACCAGGGCTCACCAGGATGCATACTGGGGTATACTCTCTCAAGTCCCAGACTTGATGGTAGGGGGGATACCCACTTTTCATAAATGACAAGGATCACACACATGCCCTATAGTGAAAATATGCAAGATACACTTACCACAAGGGGTAAGGATCTCACGCTATCCTATTGTCTAGATGTCCCTCAACTTAAGAAGCTCTCTGACTCAATTCCTCTCCCTAGGAGCCCAAACAGGGGGGAAGACCAAGAACTTCATATCCATTAGTCCAAGCTACTCTCTAAAGACCAAGAACTTCCCTTTCGACAAAGTCTTGGTGAGACCAACTAGCTCTGTTGAAGTCTCACTACTTTAATACCACATCAAATCACTGTCAGAGCCACATTGCTCCCTCTGCACCATATCCCAGATATAGTGATATTCGTTATCAATATGATTGGACCAATCATAAAACACTCACATTATCGCAATATATCACAGTCATGCCCAACACAATCTCAAACAACTCTCCAAAGAGCTTTCTCAGTCACATCGCCTTATAACTAGCCATGCTAGCAACAATTTCCTTTGCCTCATCCATACTCAAATCAATAGACCTCTATTTCCTGATCATCTAGGAAACCACAACAGACCCCAAGCTACAACAACAACAACCAGATAGGCTTTTCCTGTCAACAACATTTTCAATCTTAGTCAACATCAACGTATTCATCAGGTTTCTGACAATGTGTCTTATTCCATGATTAATAGCTTATTGTAGATATATCAACACATATTTACCAACAACTCAATATACATATCCAGGCTCTATCTAGCTCAAACTGCAAAGCAAGAATTCATTTGACTGCCAGCTCATCATAGTATCCATCAAATCTGAATCTTTAGAGGACTCCCTCTTAACTGCTTCAGTGTAATCCATCATGCCAAGTCTATGATAACATACTTTCCTTTAACATCAAAGTTCTCATCATCCCCTTGATATACTATTATTCTCAAGTAGTTGATCATGTGGGCTCAAAGGTTAACTCCCTTTGGTACTGAATATGGAAATGATATGATCCTATTAGAAAATAAATTCTTAGCATATATGGAACCAAACATCAAAGACATACCTTAAATCGTGAAGAGTGGTTGAAGTATGCATTATATGTCCAACGTTCCAAACAAGCCAAGACTAGGGGTTTTCTTCAATCAATCATGAGCCTTAGTCTAATACCCTCAAGGCTCTTAAGGTAGTTATGCTTCATACTTAAATACATAATAGAGGATGTCAACTTTACATGTACAAGAGCTAGGATCTCATTATAGTATAGTCCTTATCATTGTTTAATATAGTCGAAGCATATGACACTGCAATGTCATTGTCAACTAGAAGGGTCCTTCGTGTGAAGGACATACAATTCTCAGCATCTCCTTAGCTAGGTACATCCAACATGACAATCTACTCCTTTTGAATAGGAAGCTCCTTCAGTCATAACCATAGATATCAAACAGGGAGACTACAATCCTTCTTCCGAGGTCTGAGCTCTTGTCCATTGCCACTCTAATCATGTTCTACATCCTCCTCAATCTCGATATAGACGACTTAGTCATCACATCCATTTGATGTACTTGATGATGAGGTTAGACTTTCTATCTTCTCCACATATAAGAGTGGCTTCTTCATTGTCCAACGCCTGCTCCCTCTTGAAGTTTACTCTTCCTGCACTATTTAGCATCCTAATGATCCTCAAGATTTTCTTTTCTTGATCACATATTCATCCAAGAAGTTAGTGAAAGAATCATTTACTTATGTAGGAAGAAAAAACAATAGTCTAAAACCAATAAATCTAAATAAGAGTAGAAAATAACATAAGTTCTTGAAAGTACTTATCTTTCATGAGGATTGTAGGAGGCTATCAACTCCCTCTTAATCTTGTCCCCAGGAACCACCGCTGTCCATCAACCATATGTCAATGTCATCTAAAAAAAACATCATTTTGAGCACCACCTGTACTCTCATTTCCAAATCCTTGATATTATTTATTAGCAGCCATGCTCGACTATCAATGTATGCAATGCCCAATGAATCTACATCATACCCTCTCGTAGGGTTTCTCTAAATTTGTCTTAGATACTTAAACGACTTCTTCTTGATCACATCATACTAGGGTTCCAATATTGTAGAAACCATGCATTTTCCATATCTAAGGCCACTCCTAGGGCTTCTTTCAAACCCTAGATTTTTTTTTTTTTAAAAAGACGTCCTAGGGTTTCCTTCAAAACATAGCATTCTTTCAGGTCTCCACCATCTTCAACCCTTTCATTCTTCTTTGATCCATCACAAGTGTCTATGGGGGTGATCTTCTAATGAATTTTCTTCAACAAAACTTTGATACCATATTAATTTTTAGGGCCAGATAGTTCTCTGCTGAAGATAATTGCATTTATGAATTTTTCATCAATTTCACATTACATTTTTCCATATAACATTCACCCCATATCATATCATCATTCCCAAGTATGTAGAGAGAACAATAAACATCAATAATGCACCGGAACAATAGAAGAAAAGCATGCACAACCAAGACACCAATATTTAGGTCAAAGATTAGGGAAAAACCCCACAGGGGAGATAACCAAACCATATTCTTCTTCTATTAGACAGTCATCAATTGTTCAGTTGAGATACAAAGTAAAATAAGAATAGATCACATTAGGCCTCCTAGGGCCAAACCAAGTCAGTTCACAAATTCGTTTGTGAACTGAACGAAACAAGTCCAAGAGAGTTGTGATCATATCAGTGTCAAGTACTGCCACCAATCACTATTATGAACACATTGATATCAAAGTCTACTTGCCATGTTAAAATTGTTGCAATAAAGTCATTGTCAGGATCACTATCATATAGGGTTACTGATATGCTAGGGTTCACTGCCATGTTGAAGTCAACACCATCTCTCTAAGACATTGCCATTGTCAAACCTTGTTGTCTAGATCATCATCTTACTACCATCACCGTCTCATTATTCCTTAGGTCACTATATCACTGATACGTAGATTAATGCATCATTGTTACTTAGGTTACTACCATATCTAGGGTTACTTTTATCATCAAAGGATACCGCTATGTAAAGCACTGTCACATTAACTTACTATCCACAAGATCATCTTAATGCATATGATATTGTCATCATACTTAGTCATTTTATCAATATAACTTACAATTATGGAAGCTCACTGCCATACTGTTCATACACCATAATAATAGCCACAAAAAAATAGAAAATGAACAACATACCAATGCAAGCCATGGTAATCAAGCCACTATACAATAGAGCCACTGTATACAAGGCAATGCAGAGAGAGCCACGAGCCATTGTGTGATGTAACAACGAACCACACATACGATCCATTGTAATGTCATATCGTAGATATCACTGTATTATTAGCGACCTTAGACTACAGTAGCGTATGACACCACCAAGTAGTGTATGATGCCACATTGTAACAACGTATAAAACCATAAAGTGGTGTATGATTTTACAATGTATGAAATCTCAATGTATAGTGTATTCCACAACGCATGACTTTCCAACACATTGCAATGTCGATCCATAGAGTATCTCATGCCACAGAGCGATGCCATACCAAGTGTGATGCCACTAAACGATGCAATGCCATAATGCGAAGCCATACCAAGTGCGATGCCACTGTACGATGCAAAGTCATCGTGCGAATCCAACCATGAGTGCGATTCAACAATGCAAGTTATACAATAGTTGTGTGCCATATAAATTGAAGCGAGTCACACCAAATATAGAAGCGAGCCACATTATTAAGAATGTAGGACACTGTAATATACAAACACATGCAACAAAAATAGCAAACCAAAAGAAAAACGATCCACGGAGATAAGTGTGTATCACAGACCAAATGTGAATCTTAGAGAAATGTGAATTAGTGAGAAACACGAGCCACAATAATATATTCAAGTCACTGAGGATAGTCGAATTACCATAGAAGTCTGAGATCATATATAAAATGAGCGAGGAAAAATGTCAATTTATAGTCAATGGGAAGGGGAGGTGACGTGGCAGGTAAGGTGGGACCGACGACTATCGCAAATCGCAACTCTTAAGGTTTTGTTATGAGTGTCGGGGTTAAATGCTAAAACATGCGAAGTGTGATATGCGATTGTGACCCACCAACATTGCACATCGTAATATTTACAATTTACCGCACATCACAAAATTTATGGTTTACCGCACATCGCAGAATTTGGAGTTTAGAGAAATGTGGTAAATGCTAAAACCAGCGAAGTTAGATTTGCGCTGATGGAGGATGGTGTGGCAAGATGGAGATGGAGCCCACTGCATCGACGGAGTTATAAAGTGGTGAAAGGTTTATGCGGTAAGGTAAGGTTTATGAAGTTTCATAGTATATATGATATATCTAGCTATTTCAAGCGGCCTGAAGTGGGGGGCAGAGCTACTATGGTGGGGCCAACCGCATCGCAATTTAAACAAAATACCTTGCGAGCACTTAAAAGGTAAGTTATAAACTGTGCGAAGTGCAAAAAGTTATAATCATCGATCTACGAAGTTTATATTTGGCGATGTGCGATGGATAGTGGGGGAAAGGGTCACGTGTCAAGGAGAAATGGCCCCACTTTAATCGCAATCGAGGAATCGAGAAGGCGGATAGTAAGTGAAAACAATGATATGGCGATGAAAAAGGTAAAGTAGAAAGATGAAGCGGAAAGGTGGAAAGGTAAGGTTTAATGATTTTTAAGGGAAATGAAATGAAAGGAAGTGTGGCAAGTGAATGGGTCCCACTTCATCGCATATCACATTTCGGAAGGTTTGTAGGAGATGGCAATTAAAGGATTTTGGGATTTGGCCGATGTGAAAAGCAATTTGAGTGTGAGGTCATGAAATAAAAATGGAATGACTTAGGGAAAATAAAAATGAAAAGGGATAAATGGTATTTAGAGCATTGAAGTTTAGAATTAGGAAAAATGAAGGGTAGGAAGAGGGTAGATGGCATGAATGGGGGCAGTATGGAGTTTGCTCACCATCACACTTAATCAGCAACACTTCTCCTTTCCATTGAACTGAAAGAGGCAGATTTATTCCTTTCAAGCTCTTGACAGTTAGGATCTCCCTTTCTTTCTCTGAAAATAAATGATAGCCATAGAATATTATTTTTAGCATGAAAAATCTAATCAATAATCAGTCAACTTGTGATACTGTGAAATACAGGAGTCTAATAGTGGCTCCAGCTAGGGATGGCAGCTCCTTCAGGAGGTGTCAATAACATTGTAGACTAGTGGCCTGATCCATTGAGCTGATCCCAAATATGCAACTTAGGCTGCTACAAAACCTTTGTGGCTGACAATATGAAATCAACACTCTCTGCAAACTGAAGTCTAGAATACACTTGTACTGAAAAACAAAACAACATTCTGGAACTAAAGCTGGAAAAATGCTCAGAGTACTAAGCTTATTTGCATACCTACCTACCCTAACCTACTGAAATTTGATGATGTTCTAAATGATACAATAATTCTAGTGTAGCCAGTCAAGTAGCAGTAGAAACAGATGGACAACTTGAATGTCTTTCAGGAACATCAGCAGTATAACATGATTGTGTCCTCATAACCAAAGTTATAATATGAAATGGCAATTGCTGATGTATCTGACCCTTATAAAGAGTACATGTTTGAGCATTTGAGCTAAGAAGAACCTCCATATACTCTGCTATAAGATCAATAAAAGCATGATGTATAATATTTGCCTCTAGGCCTTCAATGACTAGTTGAGTAGTTGTGTCCTCAATATTAAACCTTGAACCCACATCTTCAGTTTGGTACTTGAAAGCACAATCATCCTCGCTATGTAAGTAAAGAGATACTAGAATTTCCTCTTGCTTAGGGGAAGGAAGATTTTCCAAGAATTCTTTAGGATCTCGAAAATTATATGACTGAATTTGAGAATTCAAAAGTTCAATACCAATTTCATATCGTTCAACAACTATCTCCAGAAAACATGTTCTAGCTTCAGGACTAAATTTGCTTGACTTCAAAATGAGAAAGACAGCCTCTAGGAAATCCTCATCAAGCTGACATTCTGATAACTGATTCCTGAATGCATTTAAAACTTCACTAGATAGAAGGGTTGCCACAAACCTTGTCATCTTTTTCAACAGGAACTATGGTCAACATGTTGTGGAGTCGCCATGAATGCTCAAAAGCTAGGTTCTTTGAATCATGGAGTCGCCAGGTGAATAATGCAGCCTTCTTGTGTCTCGTCACTATCCACCATCAGTAATCAGATCTGAAATTTGATGTATTTTCCAAGGAAGATAAATTTCGTCCCCAGTGGAGTTGCCATTATGTTATCACTCTGTAATTTCAAAGGCTAAAGACAGAACCATGGTCCTGCAACATCAAACCACTTTGGAATCTAGGACCTAGACTTCCTGGACTCAGAGAGGGCTCTCTCTATTAGATATAGCTTTGTTTATGGGACATTTTACGCTAGCTATTAGTGCATAGGGGTTTGTTTAAAGATTTGGTTGAGGCGGCAGAAAGGGGCCATTGGGCTATGGAGTCAAACAGGTGCAAACAAATTCAAATGGATGAAAAACTGAGGTCAAGTGCAACCAGACAAGCTAGCCATGTCAATGGATCTTTACAGCTTGTGAAATGGAAAAGGAGGAAGAGATTAAGGTTCAACGTAAATGTAGAGCATACCGTCTCTGAATTATGCATTCAGGTCTCAGAGGAAAACATAATGTACTGTTTCAAGACTGAGCAAGGTACCCCATGGTAAATCCTACACAAAAATTTCTATCCGCAGTAAAGAAAGAACAACAATATGTAAAACTACAGATGACAGATTACAAGAAAAGGAGCACTTCACCACAAATCATAACACAAGAATCTGGAAAACAACATACTCATTCATTCATCCAAAAGACAGTGCTTACAACCAGCAGAGTCTATTACAACTGGTTTTTCCCTTTTGGGCCTCCTTTCATACTGCTGATGCATATAGTATTTATATCAAAACTTAAGTTGGTTTCTTTGTTTGTTACAATGATAGCTCTTAATTATAATCAAACTAAACCTTTGCCAAGTGGAAACATGCAGGCGGTGATAAGACAAGCTCGACCTCCAACAGTGGCTTTTAGCAGTTTATTAAATACAGAATAAGGAAGGAATTACCTCTTGGGATCACAAAGAGTCTGTGATGGAATAAAACTTTGACAAGTGGAACTCTGCAGGTGGTGACAAGATAAATCGGACCAAGACGGTGGCTGTAGTAGTTTGTTATTAATTGCAAAGCAATCGTAGTCTGGTTCGAATGATGCTGAAGAGGCAATGGCAGCTCTGACTTCTTAGCTTTGCCTTGGTGCGAAATGGTTGCTGAGCAGAGTGTATTGGCTGTAATTCTGTTTCTAACTGCCTCTGTCTCTTCTGCGCCGGTTTTTGTTGCGGCAGAGCTTGGAAACAGAAAACCCACTACCTTCCTCTTGAAATGCACAATAGTAATCCAAAACTTTGGATGGGCACGGTGTGCAATGGCTATGTGAGGCATGGTGGCAAGAGTTGGCACGACACAGCGATGGAGGGCATTGGTTGTCGTTTGCGGAGCAGCGGGGGCAGTTTATTTAAATAGTAATAAAACGCTTTTGGAGGTGGGGCAGGCAATAAGTGGTATCAAAGAAGGGGGGTGCGATTTAGTGGAGGGGAGACACATAGTGGGGATGGTGGTAAGGGACCACCCATTTCGGACCCCCCCACCCCCCTGGTTAAAGTTCGAAGGCTGTGGAGAGTGCGAAATGAAACAAGGACCGTCAGATGAGGGAGTGAGTGGAGATGGCGGATAGGTGCGGAACTTTTGTAAGGGTGGGGATGATGTGGCGAGGAGGTGGGCCCGCCCGCAACCCGTAGATCACAATGTTTTGTTAAGAGCAGCGTGAGGTAAGTTCTAAGATTTGCGAAGTGTGAAGTGCGTGGAAGGGGAGGTGATGTGGCAGGTAAGGTGGGACCGATGCCTATCGCAAATCGCAACTCTTAAGGTTTTGTTATAAGCGTGAGGGTTAAATGCTAAAACATGTGAAGTGCGATATGCGATTGGGACCCACCCACATCGCATATCGCAATATTTATGGTTTACCGCACATCACAGAATTTATGGTTTACCGCACATCGCAGAATTTGGAGTTTAGGGAAATGTGGTAAATGCTAAAACCAACGAAGAGCTATTTTCACTGATAGAGGATGATGTGGCAAGATGGAGAAGGGGCCCACTGCATCGGCGAAGTTATAAAGTGGCGAAAGGTTTCTGCGATAAGGTAAGGTTTATGAGGTTTCATAGTATATATGATAAATCTAGGTATTTCAAGTGGCCTAAAGTGAGGGTCGAAGCTGCTATGGTGGGGCCAACCGCATCGTAATTTAAACAAAATACCTTGCGAGTGCTTAAAAGGTAAGTTGTAAATTGTGTGAAGTGTGAAAAGTTATAATCGCCGATCTGCGAAGTTTATATTTGGCGATGTGCGATGGATGGTGGGGGAAAGGGTGAAGTGTCAGAGAGAAATGGCCCCACTTTAATTGCTATCGGGGAATCGGGAAGGCGGATAGTACATGAAAACAATGATATGGCGATGAAAAAGGTAAAGCAGAAAGATGAAGCGGAAAGGTGGAAAGGTAAGGTTTAATTATTTTGAAGGGAAATGAAATGAAAGGAAGTGTGGCGGGTAAATGGGTCCCACTTCATCGCATATCGCGTTCCGGAAGGTTTGTAGGAGACGACAATTAAAGGATTTTGAGATTTGGCTGATGCGAAAAGCAATTTGAGTGTGCGGTCATGAAATAAAAAGGGAATGACTTAGGGAAAACAAAAATGAAAAGGGATAAATGGTATTTAGAGCATTGGAGTTCATAATTAGGAAAAATGAATGGTAGGAAGAGGGTAGATGGCATGAATGGGGGCAGTATGCAGTTTGCTCACCATCACACTTAATCAGCAACACTTTCTCCTTTCCACTGAACTGAAAGAGGCGGATTTATTCCTTTGAAGCTCTTAACAGTTAGGATCTCCCTTTCTTTCTCTGAAAATAAATTATAGCCATATAATATTATTTTCAGTATGAAAAATCTAATCAATAATCAGTCACCTTGTGATACTGTGAAATACAAGAGTCTAATAGAGCCCAATACATATATGTAGCAGAAAAAATTACATCAGATCTATAGATCTATATATCTACAACATTATGAGCATGGATCTTATGGATCACCAAGTGACCTCAAATACCAAGTCCTAGATCTGAATTTAGGATGCTGATAAAGACCAATATAAAGTGATTGTGACTAAGTGATAGATGTATGAAGGCACTGCACAATCAACTGAATGTGATCTAATCCCGATCTGCCCATAAAATCCATTAGCCACGGCCTTAACTCTCGCAGCCCGTGGCTGAAGCTCCCCTAGCCGCAACCTGGACGCTATGTGCCCATGGCCGAGGTCTTGATCAACCCAGAACCCTAGTCGTGTCCTGAACATGGTCTACCCGCAGCTATACTAGCTCAGTCGTGACCTTAACAGGGCCTGCATGTGGCTTTCACCAGAAAATTGCAGTATTGTGCCCGCAGCTCAAGCTCAGAAGACCCAGATCTATGCAAGCCTCTTGTCTATGATTTTGAACCCTTGCGCGAGCTTCTCCTAACGAACCTATGTGAGCCAAGACAGAAAATATGAACCAATACCAAGAGAGCAAGAAGAAAATCTCAAGAGAAAATGTGTCAAAATGAGCTTGCGGTCGCTTATATTTATAACTTTGTGAGGGACCGCTACAAATTTATTTTTTAGTCTCAATTTAACAAAGGGGAGCCCTTAATTCCTCTACAATCACCCTTTAGTCATTCCACACTCAAGGGTAACTCCCTTGAGGTGTTTCTCACACAGTTAATTGGTTTATTAAACAAATAAGTTGATGTCCCTACGCTTTTGTGTAGGTATTACATATAGGACAACATGACATTTTCACTTATAGGTTCTTAATAAGACTTCAAAACCTATAAAGGATCATATATTTGGATATGACAATTTCAATAGATCAAAATCCATAGGTCATGTTATATCTTTGAAGTATTTTGGCTGCTAATATCTGCTACTAGAAATCTGTTGAATTTTTTGGATCTTCTAGTCTGATAATTACTTCCAATGTTTTGTTCAATAATTTATCTTGTGTCACATTCATCATTAAGCAATTATACATAGAAAATCTTCAACGATAAAATAACAATGACAGTAGGATGATGAAGAAACAAAGAAGCACAAGAGATAAAATTTTACCCTGGGAAAACGCTAACTATGGAAAATCCCAACAACCTTTTCTTAGAGAAATTATCCAATTCAACAAAAATGTATAATCCGAGAATATAGACAACTTGGAAATTCCTAGGGTTTAACCAACCCTTCTTCCGTGAACAATAAATTCTCAAGGTTATAAGTTCTCCTTTTAAGTCTTTAACCCTTTCACAAAAACAAAGCATTTTTTTCTTCAAATTATGCCATAGAACAATCATAAACTCATCGTTCATTCTGCCTCAAATAGTCCTTCTCTTTCCCACATGTGAATAGGACCAATTGAAGATGAAGAAGATCTGAATTGGTCATAAGAGAGGAGGTCGAGTGCTCCTTATATAGTGATCCAAGGTGATCCAAGGGGCATGTCACAAGTGCTTGGGCCGACTTAAGGAAATTTGAGTCGACCTGTACTTCAAAGGAAAAATATTTTTATTTTTAATTTTTAATTCTTTGTTTTTTATTTTTCCTTTTTAGGGACGACTTTTATATCGACCAAAGCTACAATTAAATCAACACTACCTCTTAGCTAGGGAGATATTCATTTTGAATTCTTCAGATGTACATTTTGTTGAAACGATTTCCCCATCCCAAGAAAAGATTAAATGAGCTAGATATATTGATGTATCCATCGACTTCATGTTTTGTACCAGAACCATGTGGAAAGCATCCTGCATCAACATCATGCAAAAGAACCTAGTTACCCACTAGACATATCCCCTTTGCAAATGGATCTAGTCACCCACAAGCCAATTACCCATTGGCTAGTCCTACAACACTTGGTAGACTAGTCCTTGTTTCGCCTATCCACCAATTTGTCACTTGGAATCAGTCATCCCCTGACACATGGTGAAACCCTAGGCCCATTTACCGTTCCCACATGTCATCACATGCTATTGAATGGTAAAAATACTTACCCGATGCTATGAAACACTCACTCAACCCACTAGCCAAGTAACCCTTGGAATATGGTCAGGTAACCCCTGACCGGGGAAGCACTGCAGACCTTGATGCTCACTACGCCAATCTCCCTAGCGACATTACATGGCCCTCCATCATTACCCATGACTTGTCAATATCCTAACTTAGGGAGAATCTCCACCCCTTGATGCTACAACATCAACACTCCCTTTAATGAAGGGAAGCATTCTCAACCATTCCAAGCTTGTGCCTGAAGTATACCAACTTCATTGTAGGACAAAAGATTTGTGAGAATGTCAGCAACCTGCTCGTTTATATAATTACATAAGATCCTCATTGCTCGTTTTTGTACCATGTGCTTTGACCTGTCATCACAGTCATCTCCCACACTTGATCAAACAATCCTACAAGTAGCTTATGGAGCCACACTACTTCACAACTCACAAACAAGTTGCAATATACTTTGCTTTAGTAAGGCGATCGACTTCCTACTTATCATAGCAGACCCCGAGCTAATTCATCATCCTAATGTGATTTTCATGTCTTCTGCACTCTCTTCCAAATCTGAATCTATATATCCTTGCAATTGTACTTCATCATTTTAGAAATGTACCATGTCGGTACCTCGACACATGTTGTGCCACATGCCGCGACTCAACCATAATCTGACAGGTTTCACTGGATCCATCACCACAACTACTTTACGCTAAAGTAGATCTTGCTGAGGCAATCATGGATGCTCCCTTTTCCTCTCAGCTTATTCAGATTAGTTACCATCGGAGTGGCCATGGATAGGTTTTCCATCATCCCAAATACCTGAAGAATCATAATAGTATGCTTCCTTTGACCAAGGAAGATCTCACTCGGCTTTTTTCACACTTCTACTTCCAAGAAGTAATGTGTCCAACCAAGATCCTTCATCTTGAACTCAAAGTTCAACTCCCTCTGACACAAAAACCGGGCTTGACTGCTCCCTTTATCACAGACAAAAATCCTCCTGCCATTGTTTTCCCCTATGTCACGTGAGTCCTTCTGCTCATGTCACAAGCAAGTCATATGATATGAAGATCAACCAAGACTCATTAGATATCCATCCATCTGAGAATACCATGCTCAAGGTCTGTACAAAGCCTTCTTTAGTCTATAAACATTGAGATTCCCTCTCATGTACCTCAAAGCCATGAGGTAGCTCTATATACACTTCTTCTTCCTCGATTACTCCATTGAGGAAAGCACTCTCCACATCCACCTAATGTAATTTCCAACACATAATAGAAGCAACAAAAATAACAACTCTAACATAATTGTATCTAACATCTGGAGAAAATGTCTCCACACAGTGCTCTCCCTCTTTCTAGGAGAATCCTCGTGAATCTTGCTTTGTACTTCTCTATGTTTCCATCTATACATCATCTTGTAGATCCACATGGAAGTCACCACTAACTTCTCTTTGGCACAATTTCCTCCATCATGACAACCTTCAATATTGTTGCCTTATTTTCTCCCTTTGAACTAGGAGCTCTTCTGGTCAACTAGCAAATTTTTAGGGCTAGATTGTTCTTTATTGAAGATAATTGCATTTATGAAATTTTCATCAATTTCACATTACATTTTTCCATATAACATTCACCCATATCATATCATCCTTTTGCAATTATGTTGAGAGAACAACAAACATCAATAATGAAAAAAAACAATAAGGAACAACAAAAGAAAAACATGCACAATAGAGACACCAAGATTTAGGCCAGAGACCAGGGAAAAACTCCACAAGGGGGAAAACTCAACCAAATTCTTCCTCTATTATATATTCATCAATTTTTCAGTTGTGATACAAAGTACAATTATAATACATCACATTAGGCCACCTAGGACTAACTCAAGTCAGTTCACAACTGCCATGTTAAAGTTGCTGCAATAAAGTCACTGCCAGGATCATTGTCATATAGGGTTACTGGTATGCTAGGGTTCACTGCCATGTTGCAGTCAACACCATCTCTCTAAGGCATTGTCATTGTCAAACCCTACTGTCTAGATCACCATCTTACCACCATTATCGTCTCATTATTCCTTAGGTCACTATATCACTGATATATAGATTACTATATCATTGTTACTTAGGTTACTTCCATATCTAGTGTTACCTTTATACATCAAAGGATATTATTATGTAAAACATTGTCACACTATCTTATTGTCCACAAGATCATATTAATGGATACAATATTGTCATCATACTTAGTCATGTTATCAATATAACTTATAATTATGCAATCTCACTGCCATATTGTTCATAGACCATAATACTAGCCTCAAAAAAATAGAAAACAAACAATATACCAATGCAAGCCATGGTAATCAAGCCACTATATACAAGTCAACGTAAATAGAGTCACGAGCCATCGTGCGATGCAACAACAAACCACACATATGAGCCATTGTAATGTCATATTGTAGAGATCACTACATCATTAGCAACCTCAGTGTATAACAACATATGAAACCACAAAGTAGTGTATGATGCCACAACATAACAACATATGACACCACATAATAGTGTATGATGTTACAACATATGCAATCTCAGCGTATAGCGTATGCTACAACGCATGACTTGCAAACACACTGCAATGCCAATCCACAAAGTGTCTTGTGCCACAAAGTGATTCCATACCAAGTGTGATGCCACTGAATGATGTGATGCCACAGTGTGAAGGCATACCAAGTGTGATGCCATTGAATGATGTGATGCCACAGTGTGAAGCCAACCATGAGTGTGATTCAACAATGCGAGTCATAAAATAATTGCATTCCATAGAAGTGGAAGTGATTCACACTGAAAATAGAAGTGAGCCACATTATTAAGAATGCAGACCATTGTAATATACAAAAATGTGCAACAAAAATAACGAACCAAATGAAAAATGAACCCAAAGATAAGTGTGTATCACAGAACAAATGCGAATCTTTGAGAAATGCGAGCCAGTGAGAAATTTGTGTCGCAGTAATATATTCAAGCCACTAAGGATAGTTAAAATACAATAGAAGCCCGAGATCATATATCAAATGAGCAGGGAAAATTTTCAATTTATAGTTGATCCTTGCTATGAAGGGACAGATCCATTTAGGTTGGCCGACTTGAAAATTTGAGAGGTCAATTAGAATTTTGGAGGGTAACACTTGAATTTGAATTTGCTCACAATAATATTAAATATATTTTTTCCACGTCCCAAAATATGAATTGCTTTCCTAGTTGATATGTACCACATTAATAATAATCAAAATATTTCTTTTATCCATTTGAATTCCCCTTTAAACAATATAAATTCTCCTTGGGGCAGTATGTTTTCCCTTTGGGATTTCCTTGGGGAAATTCATCCCATAAATGGCCAAATTTTAACACTCAATCTCAGCTAGGGAGGAATTTCCATCTTCATCATAAGTCTTGTTTCAGATGTCTCATCTCATCTCATCTTATGGAAGAAGAATAATTCACAACCGATGGTAATGGAAATTGATTAGATCCCCCAAACCCTACCAGTCTCCAAGTCATGTTTCATGACCTTTATCTCAACTACATCAACAAGAAATCCATCTCATCATATCTCGTTTCAACTTGTCTCATCTTTGATCATTAGTTGAAAAATGATTTCTCAATCCAAAGAAGAAAAATCATCATAAGGTAGCTCCATCTTCCACCCTATATCCAAGGAAAATAGGCGAGATAGTACTTACCATGAGAGGTAAGGATCACACTCTATCCTATTGACCTATGACAAAAGGCGAGATCCTACTTGCCATGAGAGGTAAGGATCATACTCTATCCTATTGTCCATTGATCCTTCCCACCTTGACCCTCAAAAGTCAACTGGTAGAACACCTGCATCCCATCACTTGAGTGAGATAGTACTTACCATAAATGGTAAGAATCACACCCTATCTCAAGTCTCCTACCCATTGGCTAGATGGGTGCCAATCCCAACAAGCCCAACTTATGGGTAGCATGTTATGGGCCTCTAAATTAGACATAAAATAAGGCCCATCTAAACTTCCTTAAGCCCATCTACCTTCCTTATGCACATGAATATATATATTCAATCTCTCCTTTTGCACTTAATAATGTTTTCTTATGCTTCAATATTTTCTTAGGAAGGTTTAAAGGTAATTGCATATTTGTGCCTAATATTGGTTATTTTTGTAGAATATTGTGAAAATATTTGGCAGGTTATGCAGATTTGGAGAAGGAGATGATTTAGGGACTTTCTCCCTGCCACTGGAAGATCAAGATTGGAGAATAAATGAGCACAATATCAAAAAATTAGGGAGAAATCTTGAAGAGATTCAAGGGGGTTGTCCACCCTCCTTAACTATCAAAGGCAGCCAAGCAAACCAAAGAAGAAGTGCACTCAATCTATGTTTACTTGGAGTCAAGTGGACTCAATCACTATTTTCATGATTGGAGGCTTTTGTTGTTTAAGAGTGTGATGCCATTGAATGATGTGATGCCACAGTGTGAAGCCAACCATGAGTGTGATTCAGCAATGCGAGTCATAAAATAATTGCATGCCATAGAAATGGAAGTGATTCACACCGAAAATAGAAGTGAGCCACATTATTAAGAATGCAGGCCATTATAATATACAAAATTGTGCAACAAAAATAACGAACCAAATGAAAAATGAACCCAAAGATAAGTGTGTATCACAGAACAAATGTGAATCGTTGAGAAATGTGAGCCAGTGAGAAACATGTGTCGCAGTAATATATTCAAGCCACTGAGGGTAGTCGAATTACAATAGAAGCCCGAGATCATATATCAAATGAGAAGAGACAAATTTCAATTTATAGTTGATCCTTGCTACGAAGGGACACATCGATTGGGGTTGGCCGACTTGAAAATTTGAGAGGTCAATTAGAATTTTGGAGGGCAACACTTAAATTCGAATTTGCTCACAATAATATTAAATATATTTTTTCCACGTCCCAAAATATGAATTGCTTTCCTAGTTGATTTGTACCACATTGATAATAATCAAAATATTTATTTTATCAATTTGAATTCCCCTTTAACCAATATAAATTCTACTTGGGGCAGTATGTTTTCCCTTTGGGATTTCCTTGGGGAAATTCATCCCATTACTACTCAAATTTTAACGCTCAATCTCAGGTAGGGAGGAATTTCCATCTTCATCATAAGTCTTGTTTCAAATGTCTCATCTCATCTCGTCTAATGGAAGAAGAATAATTCATAACCGATGGTAATGGAAATCAACTAGATCCTCTAAACCCTACCAGTCTCTAAGTCATGTTTCATGATCTTTATCTCAACTACATCAACAAGAAATCCATCTCATCATATCTCGTTTCAACTTGTCTCATCTTTGATCATCAGCTGAAAAATGATTTCTCAATCTAAAGAAGAAAAATCATCATAAGGTAGCTCCATCGTCCACCCTATATCCAAGGAAAATAGGCGAGATAGTACTTACCATGAGAGGTAAGGATCGCACACTATCCTATTGACCTATGAAAGAAGGCGAGATCCTACCTACCATGATAGGTAAGGATCAAACTCTATCCTATTGTCCATTGATCCTTCCTACCTTGACCCTCAAAAGTCAAGTGGTAGAACACCTGCATCCCATCACTTGAGTGAGATAGTACTTACCATAATTGGTAAGGATCACACCCTATCTCAAGTCTCCTACCCATTGGCTAGATGGGTGCCAATCCCAACAAGCCCAACTTATGGGTAGGATGTGATGGGCCTCTAAATTAGACATAAAATAAGGCCCATCTAACCTTTCTTAAGCCCATTTACCTTCCTTATGCACATGAATATATATATTAAATCTCTCCTTTAGCACTTAATAATGTTTTCTTATGCTTCAATATTTTCTTAGGAAGGTTTAAAGGTAATTGCATATTTTTGCCTAATATTGGTTATTTTCGTAGAATTTTGTGAGAATATTTGGCAGATTATGTAGATTTGGAGAAGAAGATGATTTAGGGACTTGCTCCCTGCCACTTGAAGATCAAGATTGGAGAATAAATGAGCACAATATCGGGAAATTAGGGAGAAATCTTGAAGAGATTCAAGGGGGTTGTCCACCCTCCTTAACTATCAAAGGCAACCAAGCAAACTGAAGACGAAGTGCACTCAATCTCTGTTTATCTGGAGTCAAGTGGATTCAATCACTATTTTCAAGGGAGTTGTTAGTAGTTGCCCAATAGAATAAATAGAGTAGAGCTAGAGCTAGGAAGGATGCTTGGTTAACTTCTATTCCATTCCGGTCCAACCATTCGATGCAGTCCATTCCATTCCATCCCATGTCATTCATTTTCCATTCTATTAGGCTTTTTTTGTTTAAGACCTTCAGGATGTAATAAGACTATTTTTTTTGTAATGCAATGAGTAGTCAGATGTTGTTTTACTGATCTAGTTTCAAGGAGCGAGGCTCATGGGTTAGGGCCCAATCCATGTGCCTCAGATTCTCTGCCTGTTACAATTCTTTCCTTTATGTCATTTAGCTAGTTTGCTTCTGTCCATTAGTTATTTTTTGTTTCTGTCATTTAATTAATCTTGCTTCTGAAAGTTTCAAGTTGTTGTTTCAAATTGTTGCTGTAGGTTTTCATTTGCTTAATAGAATGAAGGATAAAACTCTAAAACTCGTGGATCTAGACTTCCCTTCTCATCTTTGTCAATAGAGCTCGAGGGGGTAGGCTTTCCCACAGGCCAAAAAATTGATTTATGTTCATTGTTTTTATCACACATTCTTTTCTGTTTTCCCGTGCATGAATCCGCAGGTTTGTTTGCAGGAAGCAGTATTAAAGTTTCAGAGAAGTCCACCCTCGCCTTCCCACTTCATTTTCCATCTATGTGTTATGCTTCCAAACACCTCTGTTACACTCCATTTCCCTCCTTTTCTCTTCCTATCAGCTGTGACACCCTTTTTATTCATAGAAACCGTTAAAGTTTTGCTTGTGATATTTTACCTTGGACTTTCCCAATTATCACATCTCGGCCATCACAGAACCCCTTACCTTTCCTTTTTCGTTCTTCAACATTTCAGCGATTTTCCCTTTTCACCTCACCTTTACCTTTTTAGCGCAAAAACGCTTGAAAATCTTTAAAGTTTGACCTCTGCCCTTTTCTTCTCGGATCTCTCGCTACCGTACATCACAATCGCACTTCGCAGTGTTTTCCTTTTTCTTCTTTTAAGACTTACCGCTCCGATCTACCTATTGCGATATTACGATCGCGCTCCGCCACTGTTCCCACTGCCACGTCACCCTTCGCTTTTCGCACTTCGCACCATTTAATTGGTTTTCATTAACACTTACTATTTCCAACAACCGATTGCGATATTGTGATATTACATATCGCACTTCGCAACATTTACCACATCGCAAATCGCAATGTTTACCTTGTCGCACTTTGCAGGTTTTACCTTTCCGCAAATCGCACTTTGCTCCTGCTCTCGAACTGTACTCCCGCTTCTTCGCCATCGCACTTTACAAAACATTCCACTCCAAAGCCTTTTTGCGCTATAATGAAGTTTTAATCAGATTTAAACCCTCTATTTCCACTTCTCAGCCTCATTTCATGTGTTAAGCCCTCCATTAGCCTCTTTAGCCCTCTTTTTTCCTCCAAACTCCAGGAAACACCTCTTCAAATTAGAATTAGGTCTTGAATAGTTGCATAGATAGGAGCATGATAAATAGAGTAGGGTGTGTTTAGTCGATTGGCCAAGTTAAGTGCGGTTTAAGTTAGTTTCCTTTTTGCAATTTAATTTAGTTTCTTTTTTGCCATTTCTTTTCATCAATTTAGATTAGTTTCCTTCCTGTCATTTCTTTTCAGCAATTTAATTTAGTTTCCTTTCTGTCATTTCCTTTTTGCAACTTAGTTTACTTTAATTGAAGTGTGACAGACTTCACTGAGAACCCTTAGAAGTAGCACCCTTTCGTAAAGCAGAAGAGAATGACATGAACAGAATGCATTTGTTGTGTATATAGCACTGTTACCTCCAAGTTTGTACGAACCCCGGGTTGATAAAGTAAAGAAGGGCAGCCCTTGGGAGTTCCAACACTCTTGGTGCAATACCAAGGCTCACCACTTTTTGGTGCCGTTGTCGGGGGGTGTCTAGTAGATGCTTTGATTCTGTTTTAGCATTATTTTCTGCTTTCATTTTCACGTTCGCAATATTGAAAAATACAAAAGATATGATTTTCATGCCTCATAGGAGTAGGGATACTCAAAATTTGGAAAAAATAAAAATAAAAAATACTTCTCCAATACCAAACCCACCCCCCTTTCCCCCCCGCCCCACTTGACCACATGGTGTAGTAAAAACCACATCACCATACACTTTTGAAGGTAGAAGAGATGGATGGACATGATGACAATGAAGAAGATCTTATTGGCTTTCCCATACAAGATATGGACATCAATGTACATATGAAGAACATCCCTCCATCTTTCCATCCCAACTTCCATGGTATGAGGACAGAGGATTCAGAAACATTTCTCTTTGAATTTGAGATACTTTGTAGATCTTATGGCTACTTATCTCACACTCAAAAATTGAGATTGTTTCCTACAACATTGAAGGATAGATCTCTTAAATGGTTTATGAGTCTATGTACTAATTCAATAAGATCATGGACTGATATGCAAAAGATATTTCTAGAAAAATACAAAGATCATGATCTTAGAGAATAATTTTTTAGGATGAACCAAGAAGAAGATGAGAGCCTTGAGGATCTAATAGAGAGGTTCATGCATAATGTTAAGAGGGCAAAATTGCATCATCTAGGATTTGACACACTAAAAACCCTCTTACTTAGAACAATTAGGGATGAGTGAATTGATCTCCGTAATCTCATGAGTAAAGGAGATGTATATCAATTATCATTTGAAGAAATTTGTTAAACATGCAAGCACATTTCAAGAGAGTAAGTAAGTCAGCATCAACATTGGTAACGCAAGATAAGCTTGGAAATTTGCTTGACAACTTTAAAATAGAAATTCTTAGCGATCTAAGTAAACAAGTAGAAATGTTAAGAATGCAAAATGAGCAAAAAGAAGATGTGTATAAAAACTTTCGGTGAAAATCACATGTAAGAAAATTTAGTCAACGCATTTCGAACCAGCCAGTGTGGTTCATCATCAGGACAAGATCATCATCATCTTGTCCTGATGATGAACCACACTGGCTGGTTCAAAACGCACTGACTAAATTTTCTTTCATGTGATTTTCACCAAAAAAATTTATACACATTTTATGGATCATAGAAGCCAAATTCCTAAAACAAAAAGAAGATGCTGATAATTTTGTTATCCATGCATAATCATATGCTACTAAATGTTGTTCATCATTCCCCAGGTTTAAAGAAGTTTACCAAGAAGACAATGGAGCAAGGTAATCACCAAAGAAACTATGTTATGTAGCTCCAAGGAGACCCTGGTAGCCTAGTCAACTTGATATGTTGCAAGGACCCACTTCACAATTTTAAGCTTATTCACATCCATCTCAAACTAATTGGGACACACTCCCTCCTTGGTAACCTTGGCCATCTCAACCCCAAAACCAATCTTGGAAACATGGTTGGCAAGGTTCTTATTGGGAAAATCCTCAACCTCCCCAATATTTCCCTCAATATCCTCCATACCCCGACTCCATGTTATCCCTATCATCCACCTCCACCACAACCACATCCCTCTCATATATCCACCCCCACTCAACTACCTATACCACTATTTCCAAACCCATACAATGAAGTATCTAAGCTCACTTAAAATGTTGAGGTACAACACTACCAAACATATCCTCTTGATCTAAATAGTCTGCATCTTAGTTCAAGAAAGGTATTGCAAAGAAGAGATTTTCTTAATGTCATTGAAGGACAACATCAAGAATAAGAAGATCCAAATGAGCAGATCAAAATATCGAGGGCTGCACTTGATGAAGAGCGGATATTAGAATCAGATGTTGAGAAAGTTCCCTCATGTTTACCAGCATTTCCTCGATGTGTTCAAGAGAACAATCAACAAAAAGAGGAAGATTTGACAGCCATAATAGAAGAGGACATCCAAGGTGATCCAACTCAGCAACTGAACCAGGGGCATCACAACTATATTGACATATGGTTCCAAACAGTCATTAAGTTGCAACAACACACTCTTCTCCAACAGTACTTGATACAATCCCAGTCAAAGAAATTCATCTCTCATATTCAGGTACATGTAAGAGCATGTATTCCAAGTGTGCACCGGATTTTATATGTCATCTTGATGTGTACATGGCTCCATTGGAAGTATTCTTATACTTGAAAAAGAATTTGTTTTTTTCAAGTAGAGTAGGAAAGTGAAAAAGAAAAAGAAAAAAGAAAAAAAGGGAAAGAATAAAATCTCATGTGAAAACCTCTTTTGAGGCATCTGAGATTGGCCCACTGATTGAAAACCTCCATGAGGCGGTTATTGGGTTGAGATAAAAAAGAGAAAAATAAAAGATCCTAGGTGAAAACCTCCTTTGAGGCGCCTAGGGAGACCTTCTAGTAGAAAACATCATTGAGGCAGCTAGTAGGCCTTATAATAAAAAAATAAAAAAATCTATGTATCTCTCTCTTATGAATGCAGGTGCTCTCCAACCTTTGCAAGCAGAAAAACAACAAGTTGGCACAAAAAGAAAATTCGGTCAACACCCTAGTTAAAGGTAGTCAAACTTGGACTTTTTCCTCTTGTGCTCAGAACCTCCAAAAGGACCTCAAGAAAATTATCACATGCAGCTTTAGAACCATCGAAGACAACTTCAACAGCCATATCAACAACTTCAATATCACTTGCAAAAACAAATCAATGCTAAGGCTCCGGTATGCAATCATATTAAATCTCTCCTTCTGCACTTAATAATGTTTTCTTATGTTTCAATATTTTCTTAGGAAGGTTTAAAGGTAATTGCATATTTGTGCCTAATATTGGTTATTTTTGTAGAATATTGTGAGAATATTTGGCTGATTATGCAGATTTGGAGAAGGAGATGATTTAGGGACTTGCTCCCTACCACTGGAAGATCAAGATTGGAGAATAAATGAGCACAATATAGGGAAATTAGGGAGAAATCTTGGAGAGATTCAAGGGGGTTGTCCACCCTCCTTAACTATTAAAGGCAGCCAAGCAAACCGAAGACGAAGTGCACTCAATCTATGTTTACTTGGAGTCAAGTGGACTCAATCAATATTTTCAAGGGAGATGTTGGAAGTTGCCCTCTAGAATAAATAGAGCAGAGCTAGTGCTAGGAAGGATGCTTGGTCGGCTTCCATTCCATTCTGGTCCATTTCGGTCCAACTATTCGATGCAATCCATTCCATTCCATCCCATGCCATTCATTTTCCATTCTATTAGGCTTTTTTTTTTAAGACCTTTGGGATGTAATAAGACTGTATTTATTTTGTAATACAATGAGTAGTCATATGTTGTTTTACTGATCTAGTTTCAGGGAGGGAGGCTCGTGGGTTAGGGCCCAATCCATGTGCCTCAGCTTCTCTACCTGTTACCATTCTTTCCTTTCTGTCATCTAGCTATTTTGTTTTTGTCCATTAGTTATTTTTTGTTTCTGTCATTTAGTTAATCTTGCTTCTGATAGTTTCAAGTTGTTGTTTCAAATTGATGTTGTAGGTTTTCATTTGCTTAATATAATGAAGGATAAAACTCTAAAAGTTGTGGATCTAGACTTCTCTTCTCATCTCTGTCAATAGAGCTCGAGGGGGGTAGGATTTCCCATAGGCCAAAAAATTGATTTTTGTTCATTGTTTTTATCACGCATTCTTTTCTTTTTTCCCGTGCATGAATCCACATGTTTTTTTGCAGGAAGCAGTATTAAAGTTCTGGAGAAGTTCACCCTCTCCTTCTCGCTTCATTTTCCATCTCTGTGTAACGCTTCCAAACACCTTTGTTACGCTCCATTTCCCTCCTTTTCTCTTCCTATCAGCTGTCGCACCCTTTTTATTCATATAAACCATGAAAGTTTTGCATGTAATCTTTTACCTTGGACTTTCCCGATTATCACATCTCGGCCATCGCAGAACCCCTTCCCTTTCCTTTGTCGTTCTTCAACGTCTCAACGACTTTCCCTTTTCACCTCACCTTTACCTTTTTAATGCAAAAACGCTTGAAAATATTTAAAGTCTGACCTCTGCCCTTTTCTTCTCGGTTCTCCCACTACCGTACATCGCAATCACACTTTGTAGTGTTTTCCTTTTTCTTCTTTTAAGACTTACCGCTCCAATCTACCGATTGCGATATTGTGATTGCGCTCTGCCGCCGATCCCACCTTCACGTCACCCATCACATTTCGCACTTCGCACCTTTTAATTGGTTTTCGTTAACACTTACCGCTTCCAACAGCCGATTGTGATATCGCATATCGCACTTCACAACATTTTTCATGTCGCAAATTGCAATGTTTACCTCGTCGCACTTTGCAGATTTTACCTTTTCGCAAATCGCACTTGTCTTCCACTCTCGAACTATACTCCTGCTTCTCCGCCATCACAGTTTTCAAAACATTCCGCTCCAAAGCCTTTTTGCGCTATAATTAAGTTTTAATATGGTTTAAACCCCCTCTTTCCACTTCTAAGCCTTGTTTTAGGTGTTAAGCCCTTCATTAGCCTCTTTAGCCCTTTTTTTTCTTCCAAACTATGGGTAACACCTCTTCAAATTAGAATTAGGTCTTGAATAACTGCATAGATAGGAGCATGATAGATAGAGTAGGGTGTGTTTAGCCAATTGGCCATGTTAAGTGTGGTTTAAGTTAGTTTCATTTCTGCAATTTAAATTAGTTTCCTTTCTTTAATTTAATTTAGTTTCCTTTCTGCCATTTCTTTTCAACAATTTAGATTAGTTTCCTTCCTATCATTTCTTTTCAACAATTTAATTTAGTTTCCTTTCTGTCATTTCTTTTCTGCAACTTAGTTTAGTTTCATTGAAGTGTGACAGACTTCACTAAGAACCCTTACAAAGAGCACCCTTTCGTAAAGAAGAAGAGGATGGCATGAACAGAATGCATCTGCTGTGTATATAGCACTGTCACCTCCAAGTTTGTACGAACCTTGGGTTGATAAAGTAAAGTAGGGCAGCCCCTAGGAGTTGTAGCACTCTTGGTGCAATACCAAGGCTCACCAGGATGCATACTAGGGTATACTCTGTCAAGTCCCAGACTTGATGGTAGTGGGGGATACCCACTTGTCATAAATGACAAGGATCACACACATGCCCTATAGTGAAAATATGCAAGATACACTTACCACAAGGGGTAAGGATCTCAAGCTATCCTATTGTCTAGATTTCCCTCAACTCAAGAAGCTCTTTGACTCAATTCCTCTCCCTAGGAGCTCAAACAGGGGGGAAGACCAAGAACTTCATATCCATCAGTCCAAGCTACTCTCTAAAGACCAAGAACTTCCCTTTCGACAAAGTCTTGGTGAGAGCAACTAGCTCTGCTAAAGTATCATTGCTTTAATACCACATCAAATCATTGTCAAAGCCACACTGCTCCCTCTGCACCATATCCTAGATATAGTGATATTCGTTATCAATATGATTGGACCAATCATAAAACACTCAATACGATTCGACCAATTATCACAATATATCACAGCCATATCCAACACATGCTCAAACAACTCTCCAAAGAGCTTTCTCAGTCACATTGCCTTATAACTAGCCATGCTAGCAACAACTTCCTTTGCCTCATCCATACTCAAATCAATAGACTTATATTTCCGGATCATCTAGGAAACCACTGCAGACCCCAAGCTTCAACAACAACCAGATAGGCTTTTCTTGTCAACAACATTCTCAATTTTATTCAACATCAACATATTCATCAGGTTTCCGACAATGTGTCTTAGTCCATGATTAATAACTTCTTGTAGATATCTCAACACATGTTAACCAACAACTCAATATACATATCCAGGCTCTACCTAGCTCAAGCTGCAAAGCAAGAATTAATTTGACTGCCAGCTCATCATAGGATCCATCAAAGTTGAATCTTTAGAGGAGTCTCTCTTTTAGAGGAGTGTAATTCATCATGCCAATTCTCTGATAACATACTTTCCTTTAACAGGGAAGTTCTCATCATCCCCTTGATATACTATTATTCTCAAGTGGTTGATCATGTGGGCTCAAAGGTTAACTTCCTTTGGTACTGAATATGGAAATGATATGATCCTATCAGAAAATAAATTATTAGCATATATGGAACCAAACATCAAAGACATACCTTAAATCGTGAAGAGTGGTTGAAGTCTGCATTAGACGTCCAACATTGCAAACATCCCAAGTCTAGGGGCTTTCTTCAATCAATCATGAGTCTTAGTCTAATAGCCTCAAGGCTCTTAAGGTAGTTATGCTTCATACTTAAATACATAATAGAGGATGCCAACTTTACATGTACAGGAGCTAGGATCTCATCATAGTATATTCCTTATCATTGTTTAATATCGTGGAATCATATGACATTGCAATGTCTTCGTCAACTAGAAGGGTCCTTTGTGTGAAGGACATACAACTCTCAACATCTCCTTAGCCAGGTACATCCAACATGACAATCTACTGCTTTTGAATAGGAAGCTCCTTCAGTCATAGTCATAGATATCAAATAGGGAGACTACAATCCTTCTTCTGAGGTCTGAGCTCTTGTCCATTGCCACTCTAATCATGTTCTACATCCTCCTCAATCTCGATATAGACGACTTAGTCATCACATCCATCTGATGTACTTGATGATGAGGCTGGACTTTCTATCTTCTCCACATATAAGAGTGGTTCCTCCATTTTCCAACACCTGCTCCCTCTTGAAGTTTACTCTTCCGGCACTATTCAGCATTGTAATGATCCTCAAGATTTGCTTTCCTTGATCACATATTCATCCAAGAAGTTAGTGAAAGAATCATTTACTTATGTAAGAGTAAAAAACAATAGTCTAAAACCAATCAATCTAAATAAGAGTAGAAAATAACATAAGTTCTTGAAAGTACTTACCTTTCATGAGCATTGTAGGAGGCTATCAACTCCCTCTTTATCTTGTCCCCAGGAGCCACCGTTGTCCATCAACCATATGTCGATGTCATCTAAAAAAAAAAATCATTTTGAGCACCACCTGTACTCTCATTTCCAAATCCTTGATATTATTTATTAGCAGCCAAGCTCGACTATCAATGCATGCAATGCCCAATGAATCTACATCATACCCTCTCCTAGGGTTTCTCTGAATTTGTCTTAGATACTTGAATGACTTCTTCTTGATCACATCATACTAGGGTTCCAATATTGTAGAAACCATGCATTTTCCATATCTAAGGCCACTCCTAGGGCTTCTTTCAAACCCTAGTTTTTTTTTTTTTTTAAAGACGTCCTAGGGTTTCCTTCAAAACATAGCATTCTTTCAGGTCTCCACCATCTTCAACCCTTTCATTCTTCTTTGATCCATCACAGGTGTCTATGGGGGTGATCTTCTAATGAACTTTCTTCAACAAAACTTTGATACCATATTAATTTTTAGGGCCAAATTGTTCTCTGCTGAAGATAATTGCATTTATGAATTTTTCATCAATTTCACATTACATTTTTCCATATAACATTCACCCCATATCATATCATCATTCCCAACTATGTAGAGAGAACAATAAACATCAATAATGCACCGGAACAATAGAAGAAAATCATGCACAACCAAGACACCAATATTTAGGTCAAAGATTAGGGAAAAACCCCACAGGGGTGATAACCGAACCATATTGTTCTTCTATTAGACAGTGATCAATTTTTCAGTTGAGATACAAAGTAAAATAAGAATACATCACATTAGGCCTCCTAGGGCCAAACCAAGTCAGTTCACAACTTCGTTTGTGAACTGAACGAAACAAGTCCAAGAGAGTTGCGATCATATCAGTGTCAAGTACTGCCACCAATCACTATTATGAACACATTGATATCAAAGTCTCCTCTTTTTATCCTTTCAAGCCTTTTTGGAAAAAATTGATAATGAAACAAGTTTTGAAATCAGACAAAGTGTCTTACTTTATTCCCCTAAGTATGCTAACTCCCTTGAAAAGACTGATATAATGAAAATGAAGCCTTGTTCGCCCTCTTTTGTGACATTTCTGGACTTTTCAGTGGCAAAACAAAGAGACCTAGATATAAAGTTAGATAGAGATGTAATGACTGACCTAAGACTCTAAATGTCAATGAGTGACATGATGTTTAAGATGATGATGGCCATGGAGGGAATGAAGGGGGCAACATTTCTGACCTAGACCATATGCATTGACCAAAATTTATTTGAAAACTTGTTTGAAAAGACAAAACTTTGACCTAGGACTACTAAAAAGAAAACTGAAAGAGCATGTTTGATCACTGAAAATATTGACAGTAACAATTTGGTTAGCTTTGCAATTGATGAATTGGAATATTGTACACTCTCTTTGTTGAGCCTTTTATTACAGTCTAATAAGAAGAAGAATTTGAAACGGTTTTCCCCCTTGTGGGTATTTTTCTGATCCAGGTGGCTCCAGACACCCACAAGAGACCAAGAGGGCTCAAAAATGGTCAAAATTCAAAGTGGTCGGATGGCTCTTGAACTAGATTCAAATTGAAGTGCTTGTCACCCTGATTCCAACGGTGCGAACTGATCTCCAATCTGATCCAGTATGAAGAAGTTAGAGAGAGTCAATTTTTTGGTCAAAGTTGGGCAGTGGGCCAGGTTTAAGTGTCCCACAAATTCACCGTCAATTGGCAGGGAACTTAGCTCCCGAAAATAGGGCGAAATTGTGGCCTCTTTAAATTGCCCAATAACCCTTAAATTCGAGAAAACAAAAAATAACTAGTTGGTTATAAAAAAACAAAAATAATATATTAAAAGGGTGGCGGGCCACCAACCCTCGCACCCCACAAACTGCATTGGTTAATGTTACTTGGGGGACGCGCTGTCAACCTCGCCACCCCGAAACCGACACCATTTAAATAAAATAAAACGGTTGGGGTCGAGTTGTCGACCCTGCCACCCAAACCACCCTCCATATATATGTAACAACGCACCATTCTGACGAGGCATAGTTCAGTCGGACCGCTTGGAGTGGACCTACTCGCCGGCCAAAACCTTTTAATACAATGTTTAACCAAAATGGGGAGGGGTGAGATTTGATCCCCTAAGCCCTCCTCTGCCATTGCCAGATATTGCCAATACACCAGCAAAGGTGCCTCGTGCACTCCACCCTCCTCCAGATATAAAACCCTTCATTTGCACAGTGCGCCGAGAGGCAGAGCGAGCAGCGGAGCGGAACCACAAATAGGCAGAGGAGTGGAACCATACCTAGGGAACCTTGAGGGGTATCAAAAAGATTCCCTGGGGTGCAAAACTTGCCAGTGTATGTTTTTGACAAATTTTATGTGGCTTTTACACCTCTCGGCGACAGGAGCTCAACGGTGATGTTTGTTTCTGCATCAAAGCTCTCCATTTTCAGCCACTTTCCAGATTGGAGGTATATAAGGGTGCTTCATGTAATTTTACTTGTACTTCTTCTTCTTGCCACTTAATGAATGAAGGCCTCCCTAGTGTTGAGCAGGGCCCGGAGATGTAGTCCAAATTGGACGAACTTCGTTATCAACTCTTATTGTCATCTTTTCATACTTTCATGTTCTTCCTCTCTTCTTTCATGCACACTTTAAGTTTTGATGGTTAACATGTCATGTTTCTTGTAATCCTTTATACATCTACAAGTAAAAGTTCTTGGATCAAGTGATATCAGAGCAGGTCTTTGTTAGATGTGAATTGCATGATTGTATGCTAACCAGTAACAGGATCCAAAGAGGCGAAGGGGAACTTAATTTCTTTGATCCCGAAGCAGGCTGTGCACGGCGAAGGAAGAACATGGCAGATGATGATGCTCATCATGAGGAGGAACAAAATTATCGTAAGGCCTTCTATACAATGGCAGATAAGGTTGACAAGTTGTTTTCGAGACTCGAGAAGACAATGAAAGCAGAGGAGAATGGCCCAAAAGGACAAGGTTCAGTGCATGGCAATGGTGGAGAGGAACCCCCTCCTTCTCCTTCCACAAGTGAAGGTTCTTTGTCTTCTCCTCACCATTCTCGTAGAGGTCCAAGAAATGCATCTAAAAAGCCTGTTTTTAAATTAGATGTTAAGTTTGATCTTCCCATGTTGTTAATCAAGGTTGTCATTGATGTCAATGTGGCATTGACCAAGATGTCAATATTCTTGAGATGCCTAGTTCCAGATGATGATGCCGTGACTCTTGGTTGACTAGGATACTATCAATGAAGATGTCAAGTCATGAAGAAGTCAAACCACTAAATGAAGGAAGCCATACACTTGGATGATTCTTGATGAAGCCATACTGTTCTGATTATTTTCTGCACTAAATAACTTAAGGACAATCACAAAGAAAAATATTTTTTCCAACCTTAGAGGCATCTTTTCTCAATGGGACCTAGACCATCTTAAAGAGGGTTTTTTCCTCTTTCCAACGAGCCCTTACACGCCCCGAAACTCCCAACAGTTTGTGAGAAAATGAATATTCAAGTTTAAAAATAATATTTTTTAAGGCTAACCGACCTACACTCAGACATTCATGTCAGCCTCCCTCCAAGAGACGTGTCTCTTTATTAAAGATCGAAATCCTTTATAAATACAACAGTCAGCAGCTCATTTCAATAAAAGAAAATTCGGTCAAAAATTCAGAGTATAACGCAGCAAGGAGTTCACAACTCGTGACCTGAAGAAGGCCGAGGAGAAGAAGATTAAGGACAATTTAGAGGATCTGTTTGGGTTATAATCTATGATTGAACTATTCTCTCGGACCTGTGAAACAAGTTTTGTTGGCTCAGACAGAGATTCTCGGACCTGTGGTGTTAAAACAGCTACCTCGGATCAGTGAAGAAAAGACTGATCTGAAATTTATTACACTGTAGCTGATTTAAAGTCTGTTGCATGAAGCTCTTGTTTAAAGATGTACAGTGACTAATTCCATAAAGCAATCCTGAAGGTTCCTTGACATGACACCGGATGACTCACATGCATTTTTTCCAGCCCTCGTGATTAAGCTGTTTGGACATACAGTGGTATAGTCTTAGTCACACTCCTGTGGTAGCAGTAAAAAGACTCGGACTTATCTCTAAATTACCTACTGTGGACAACTCAATATATCACCTCAAAACTGCAGCGTTAAAGTACTCTCGGACTTAGCATACACCCCAGTATCTCGGCATAGCTCAAGATCTGTGAGCTCGGACCTATTGAACTGTGGTGTAAAAGGTAAAAACTCAGAACAGTGACCTTGTGTGTGAACAATCATCACTTTATCTCGAGCTACAGTTGGATAGACCTCACGACATTGAATAAGTGTTGCCTCAGACCTATGACAGATCAGTGACACTTGGAGTAAGGACAAATTTGGTTTATTGAACAATTAAAGAATTCGGACCTGATATCACTCTGGACTCAACTTCCAGAATCAGCATTTAAAGAACAAGACTTCTTTGATATATGTTGCTGTAGCACCACTTCTGGACAACGTGGCATTTTTTGGGCAACATTTTTTGTGGGTAGTTGGTGGCAATCTTTTACCATAGCAGAAATAGTCTTGAAGTAAAAAGGCTTGGAGATATTCTTTAGTGACATCTTTGAGAATTTGTTGGAGTAGTTTGGAAGGCTATTATTTGGAGAACTCAGACTTAAGGATAGTCACTTGGAGAAGCCTTTGGAACCTTTGGATTATAGTCTTCTGAGCAAACGTTGATAAGAACTTAAAGAAGTCTTGAAGCAAACTTGAGGACTTGAAGCAGATTCTTGGAAGTGTATTGAAGGCAGCTGTAAGAGACCTCTGTTGAGATTGTCCAGATCTATTGAGGACAGTGAAGTCAAAGCCAGGAAGCTTTGGATTTGATTGAACAGTGGAGAATTTGGTCAAGGACATACAAGTAGGTACATCACTTATCAAAATTAGTGAAGGGCTTTGAAGACTTTTGTTTGAAAACATTGTGGAGTTAATCTTGAAGACCATGATGCATTATTGAAAGTCATCATGAGGTGATTTGGAGATCTTTGTTTGGGTATGATGAAGAGCAGCGGTGACACCTTCTAAGAGGACAAGGTTGTCATTGATGATGTGATGTGTAGACTACAGTGAAGAGTAAGTTGAAGATTGTCAGGCCTCTTTGAAGAATACATTGGGAGCCGTAAGTATAACCAAATATATCTTGACGAATGAAGCAGGAGGTTGCAAGAGGTTGGAACCTCATAGAGACAAGGTTGGTGCCTTGGAAGATAGGGTTGGAGCCCTAGAGGATAGGTGTCCTCAAGAGAGCAGGTTGGAGCCTGTACCAGATATAGGGTTGGAGCCCTTGAGGTTGGTGCCTCAAAACTGACAAGGTTGGAGCCTTGGAAAGTCCAAGTCGGTGTTTGGCACAATACAGGTTGGAACCTGGAAGATTGGAGTCTTCATCTAGGGTTGGAGCCCTATATCATTATTGTACTTTACTTATTGTAGAAAAGGAAATTAATAAAAGTATCTATTCCATCATTGTTCATTTTGTGTTCTAAATATAAGTGATCTAACTGGTAAAATTAACAATTGAAAAGAAATACTGATTCACCCCACTCTCAGTATTTCCAACAATTGGTTTCAGAGCCAGTACCTTCACTCAAAGCCTAACAGCTTGAAGATTGATCATTAGAACACAAATGGAAAATTCAAGGAAGAAAGTCTCCAATCCTCCTAAAGATGTTTCTTCCTCAAACATTGAAATTGAAGTAAATCAATTTGCGAAGGCCCCATTGTTCAATGGAAATTTTGATATATGGGTGGCAAGAATGAGGAATTTCTTGAAGACTCAAGGAATTGAAGTTTGGAAATCAGTGATTACTAATGATGCGATGGACGAAGAATCCAAGGAGTACAATACAAGAGCAATGAAGGCAATTTTGAATGGGTTACCAAATTCTGTGAAGGCCAATTTTGAAAAATGTTCGTCAACAAAAGTCATATGGGACAAACTTCATGATCTTCACTCAAAAGGAGCGTTGAAAATGATCTCTAGTCAAGAAGATGATGGAAAACAAGAAAGAAGTCCAGAATTCGTCAAGGAAGCTGAAGATAATAGAGATGACAACAAGGCTAAAGAAGACCTAGAAGATGAAGAGAACAAAGAAGACTTTGAAGAAGATCTCCTGAATAAACTTATGGCTACCATGGAAGAGATTAACAGTTTGAAAAAGGAAAATGAGAAACTTACGAAGAAAACACAAGATGGTAACCAAGACAAGACAAGAAAGGAAGTTGACTTTGTCAAGCTTCAAGTACAAGAAAGAGATGAGGAGCTCGCCAAACTTAAAGAGGAATTTCATCAAAACAAAAAAAAACATCATGAAGAAGTCATATTTATGACAAATCAATTGGATAAGGCAAAGAAAAGGGAAGAAAATTTGTCAAGCCACCTTGAACAAAGACTTAATAACTTGAACAATCTTGAAGCAGAGATTGGTCAATACAAGGAAGAGGTCTCCTCTCTTAGATCTCAACTAGAAGAAGTGAGAAAACAAGCGCAAGGAGCTAAGAAGGTAATGGAAACTTTGGCATTCATAGAAGGACAAGTTAATGAAGCAGAAAAGGAGAGAAACACCATGATATGCCAACTCGACGAAAAGGATGAAGAAATATTGAAACTAAAATCAGACATCAATCTCCTCAAGGCCGAAACATGTGAAGCTACAAGAATAAAAGAAGAAATGGAGAGTAGTCTAGCAAAAGAAAATGAAGAAGTCTCCATAATGAAATCAAGTATCATCTCCCTTAAAATCGAAGCACATGAAGCAACAAGGATGATGGAAGAAATGAATAAGCAACTACTTATGAAAGACAAAGATTGTGAAAAGTTGAAAGGAGAAATTGTCTTTCTTGAAAAGGAAGTTGAATTGTTGAATAAAAACATGAAAAGCTCTCAAACCCTAGATGACATCCTAAGTCAGCAAAGGTCTCCCCTTGATAAATCAAGTCTTGGCTATGCAGGTGAATTCTCAAGCAAGAACGATAATGCTTCAAACAACAAAGATGTGAGGAACCTAGAAAGAAATGTTGATGCACCCAGTTCCAACAAAGACAAGGAGAAGAGTCAAGTTGACATTGGAAGAAACCCTATTCCAAGATATGTAGATAGTGTTAAGAATGCAAGAGGCAATAAGTTTGATCAAAGAATCCCAAGACAGAATGACTTTGGAAGTACATCAAGGCAATCTCCATCCTCCAGGTACCAAAGTATATTTTTTGGTTATTTCTATTCTTGTATAAATTTTGGGCATATGGCAAAGGATTGTAGGGCATACCACAAGGACAAATATAATGGTCCTCATCAATCTCCTCGAAGCAATTTTGCAAGAAGAAGTCATGATTTCTTATTCATGAACAAGGAGTGCTTCAATTGCCATAACATTGGACATATGGCACGTGATTGTAACTTGACTTGGGCCCCTGCACAAGCTAGAACCATGCCAGAGAAGAAAGTTACACAAGTATGGAGAAGGAAACAAGTTGAATCCGGAAGTCTCTTGAACACTCCAGCGAACAACACATGTTGTTGACTAGATGAAGTCGTCCTTGATATTCCAAGTATTTGATGGTGAAACCCTGCCAAAAAGAGACCATGCATACAGTTAGGGGGAGTTTGTGATTCCTGAGTATTCTTGCAGAAAATGATCCGTGGGTGAGCCCTATGAAATCCTTGATGAGTTACACATGGACAATCTTGATAAATCATCTCTCAGAAGTAACTCCATTGAAGAAAAACATGATATTATGATGATGCCTTCTACTTGATCACACAAGGTGAGCAATCCTTCATGAGCTAAAGGAATTTTTGCAGACAAGGGGAGATGGTACATCACATGAAGAAATACAAACACATCTATCATGGACCATATTGCCAGAAGAAAGAGCACCATGGCAGGGGGAGTAACATACCAATGAAGGACTACAATTCATGAAGAGAGGAAGAAGCTTGACAGGGGGAATATTTGGGCACCCCATTTGCCATTGATGTCAAAGGGGGAGAGAAATTAGAAGGGCAAGAATATTGCCATCAATGACAAAAGGGAAGATTGTTAATCAAGGTTGTCATTGATGTCAATGTGGCATTGACCAAGATGTTAATATTCTCGAGATGCCTAGTTCCAGATGATGATGCCATGACTCTTGGTTGACTAGGATACTATCAATGAAGATGTCAAGTCATGAAGAAGTCAAACCACTAAATGAAGGAAGCCATACACTTGGATGATACTTGATGAAGCCATATTGTCCTGATTTTTTTCTGCACTAAATAACTTAAGGACAGTGACAAAGAAAAATATTTTTTCCAACCTTAGAGGCATCTTTTCTCAATGGGACCTGGACAATCTTAAAGAGGGTTTTTTCCTCTTTCCAACGAGCCCTTACACGCCCCGAAACTCCCAACAGTCTGTGAGAAAATGAATTTTCAAGTTTAAAAATAATATTTTTTAAGGCTAACCGACCTACACTCAGACATTCATGTCGGCCTCCCTCCAAGAGACGTATCTCTTTATTAAATATTGAAATCCTTTATAAATACAACGTCTAGCAACTCATTTCAATAAATAAAAATTCGGTCAAAAATTCAGAGTATAATGTAGCAAGGAGTTCACAACTCATGAAATAAAGAAGGCTGAGGAGAAGAAGATTAAGGACAATTTAGAGGATCTGTTTGGGTTATAATCTATGATTGAACTATTCTCTCGGACCTTTGAAACAAGTTTTGTTGGCTCAGACAGAGATTCTCGGACCCATGGTGTTAAAACAGCTACCTCAAACTAGTGAAGAAAAGTCTGATCTGAAATTTATTACACTGTAGCTGATTTAAAGTCTGTTGCATGAAGCCCTTGTTTAAAGATGTACAGTGACTAATTCCATAAAGCAGTCCTGAAGGTTCCTTGACATGACATCGGATGACTCACATGCATTTTTTCCAGCCCTCGTGATTAAGCTGTTTGGACATATAGTGGTATAGTCTTAGTCACACTCCTGTGGTAGCAGTGAAAAGACTCGGACTTATCTCTAAATTACCTACTGTGGACAACTCAGTATATCACCTCTAACTGCAGCATTAAAGTACCCTTGGACTTAGCATACACCCCAGTATCTCGGCATAGCTCAAGATCTGTGAGCTCGGACCTATTGAACTGTGGTGTAAAAGGTAAAAACTTAGAACAATGACCTCGGTGTGTGAACAATCATCACTTTATCTCGGGCTACAGTTGGATAGACCTCACCACATTGAATAAGTGTTGCCTCAGACCTATGACAGATCAGTGACACTTGGAGTAAGGACAAATTCGGTTTATTGAACAATTAAAGAATTCGAACCTGATATCACTCTGGACTCAACTTCCAGAATCAGCATTTAAAGAACAAGACTTCTTTGATATATGTTGTTGTAGCACCACTTCTGGACAACGTGCCATTTTTTGGGCAACATTTTTGGTGGGTAGCTGGTGGCAATCTTTTACCATAGCAGAAATAATCTTGAAGTAAAAAGGCTTGGAGATATTCTTAAGTGACATCTTTGAGAATTTGTTGGAGTAGTTTGGAAGGCTATTATTGGGAGAACTCAGACTTAAGGATAGTCACTTGGAGAAGCCTTTGGAACCTTTGGATTATAGTCTTCTGAGAAAACGTTGATAAGAACTTAAAGAAGTCTTGAAGCAAACTTGAGGACTTGAAGCAGATTCTTGGAAGTGTATTGAAGGCAGCTGTAAGAGACCTTTGTTGAGATTGTGCAGATCTATTGGGGATAGTGAAGTCAAAGCCAGGAAGCTTTGGAGTTGATTGAACAGTGGATAATTTGGTCAAGGACATACAAGTAAGTACATCACTTATCAAAATTAGTGAAGGGCTTTGAAGACTTTTGTTTGAAAACATTATGGAGTCATTAGGGGAATTTTGAGGTCTAAAATGGGCCTCCTAAGGAAAATGTACAATCAATTTTCACTTTATGAGAACCAATCACATTTTAGGGGATGACATCATCCCTAATGGTTGAGGTGGCATTGCTTGAGTTAAAGGTACTTATTTGATACATTCTCAATGGTGGATAAAAACTCATGGTTAACCATGGTAGTGCTCTAAGTACTTTTAAAGTCAAAGTAAAGTACTCATAATAAATGTCATTACACACTTTTCAAATAAAAGAAATTATTGTCATTTCATATTTCTTAAAAGAAACAATGCATATCCCTATACATTTATTATATTCTATTATATTATATTAGATTATTTTTATATAGTATATTAATTACATGTTATTATAAAATTTAAATAATATAAATTTTAATTAATAGCATATAATATAATTAAGAATTTATAAATTTATATTTTATTTTAAGTTATTTAAGTACAAAGGACAAATGCATTAGTTGTTCAATGATAATGACTTTTTCTTGAATAGCTCATTCTTATTTATAGTCACATAAATACTATTTTTTATTAATTTTATTTTGGTACAACTTTTGAATTGAATTTAACAATGGTTACATGGATTGTGGTGCAAAAAATGAATTGAAAATTCATAAGTATTATTTTATTGGTTTAGCTATTATTTTATTATTTCCTTAGGAGGCCCATTTTAGACCTCAAAATTCCCCTAATGTAATCTTGAAGACCATGATGCATTATTGAAAGTCATCATGAGGTGATTTGGAGATCTTTGTTTGGGTATGATGAAGAGCAGTGGTGACACCTTCTAAGAGGACAAGGTTGTCATTGATGATGTGATGTGTAGACTACAGTGAAGAGTAAGTTGAAGATTGTAAGCGCTCTTTGAAGAATACATTGGGAGCCAACGAATGAAGCAAGAGGTTGCAAGAGGTTGGAGCCTCATAGAGACAAGGTTGGTGCCTTAGAAGATAGGGTTGGAGCCCTTGAGGTTGGTGCCTCAGAATTGACAAGGTTGGTGCCTTGGAAGATAAGGTTGGAGCCCTAGAGGATAGGTGTCCTCAAGAGACCAGGTTGGAGCCTATACCAGATATAGGGTTGGAGCCCTTGAGGTTGGTGCCTCAGAACTGACAAGGTTGGAGCCTTGGAAAGTCCAAGTCGGTGCTTGGCACAATACAGGTTGGAGCCTGGAAGATTGGAGTCTTCATCTAGGGTTGGAGCCCTATATCATTATTGTACTTTTTGTAAAAAAGGAAACTAATAAAAGTATCTATTCCATCATTGTTCATTTTGTGTTCTAAATATAAGTGATCTAACTGGTAAAATTAACAATTGAAAAGAAATACTGATTCACCCCCCTCTCAGTATTTCCAACACATGTATGATGGTGAAAGTAACACATAAAAACTTAACAACTGGATTAGGCAGATTGAAGTCTACTGCAGGATTCAACAGATCAAGGAGGACGAGGCAAAGATCCAGTTGGCTTCTCTTCGGCTGAATGGAACCGCTCTTGTTCGGTGGGAGAGAAAATTGCAAGGCAACAAGGATTTGGGTAACCTTTTATCCTCATGGCCAAATTTTGTTTCTGCATTGAGAAATCAATTTTACTCTTTGGGATATAAACAAAAGGCATTAATGGAGTGGCAGCACCTAAGGCAAGGCATAGGTCAAAATGTACAAGACTTCACTGGAGAATTTAGAAAACAAGCATTGACTTTGGGCATTCCATTAGATTCACCAGAGATCATAACTAAGTATATTGGTTCCTTACATAGTTACATAAGACATTCATTATTATTATTTGAGCCGACTACCATCGATGGGGCCAGTGTGAAAGGCCATGCATCTAGAAAGTAGGGGGTGCACATGAACAAAATGACCACCCAAAAAGAGCTCGCAACAACCAAGAGAAGAGTAAAGCCCTCTTGTACACATTCTAAGAAAGAGGGACATGACGAATAAAATTGTTGGAAACTGCACCCTGAGTTGAGACCTAAGAGGAATGACAAAAAGGGGAAGCATAAGACAACTACCACCATGCAGCAAAACCAAGATTCTGAATCAAAGGAAGATGAGAAGGTCACAGCTGTAGGATTTGCACGAGGTAAACTAATTGCCCGGGGTCCGATTCTGGTGATGAAATGAAGCTTGCAACTCTTGGGATCGCAGCAGGGGGACCCATAGACTTGGGTTCCGATTCAGGCGACGAAACAAAAATTTCAATAGACATTGTACCAAAGATGAAGAGGACACCCAATGCGGCATGGCTCCAAGAACTTGAGGAGATCAACCGAAGCCTCCAAGAAGAGAATACCGAGCTAAGGAGATTCCTATAGGAAGCAGAGGAGGAGAAACAAAGGTTGCTACACCAGTTACAAGCTAAGGACGAGGCCTTGGAAAAATTGCAACATAACCAACCTGAGGTAAAAAGAAACTCTTCAATTTAATGTACTTTTCATGATGATGATTTCGTTGTTTTTAAAAAAACATACCACAGGAATTGGGTCCAAACTGTTGAAGAAAATGGGATATCACGGGAAGGGCCTCGGCATTAACGGCCAGGGCATCGTAAACCCCATCAAAGTAGAGGAATTTCCCCTTCATACAGGGCTTGGATATGTCAGGAGGTGTAAATTTTTGTAGATGTTCTATGCTTGATGCAACTTTACTTTTTATCCCAATATCAGTCAGCAATCACATAAACAATAAAGTAAAATGTTGATCGAACATACCAGTAGATCAACAGAAGACAAGCCAGAAATATATAAATGTGATGGTGCGTTATGACGATCAGCATGATGCTTCAACCAGCAAAGTCTCATAGGGTTAGCCAACCAACAATGTCACACAACCCTCTAGGACAACCAAAACAATCAACTCATAAGCAACCCAAAAGTCAATGTTGTTAGTCAACAGTCAATGCAAACAACAGCATGAGCTAGGTCAACGTAGCAAAGTCAAAGTCAACGTCTAGCCTCGGGAATAGTGCCAAAAAATGCAGATTTGAAAGATTGAAATTTAGGGAGAGTTTCAAGTCTGTTGGACCTTGTGTTGACCAAAGTCAACGCTGGTCAAAGTTGCTGCAGAAAACCTAGGCTGAAAACATAAAAGAGTTACTACTGAAATTTCCCACGTGTGGAGAGAAGAGCCTCCAAGGTCATCGAACCAATCAGATGAGGAGAGAGAAATGTGTGAGGATGAGATGAGTGAAAATGTCCTCCAACGTTGACCAATTTATATCCATTAGTGAGGGTGTGGGACACAACTGCTGGGGCACAAAACCTTAAGGCCGACCTGCAGATATTTTGAATAAATTCAAAATAAATGTTCTACTCATCAGATTACGATGATCTTTAGATCGCTCTTGCACCTCTCCGAAAGAGGAGTCCAATAAAAATATTGGCATCTTCATCTGAGCATCACAACATGGAGTTTGGACCTAGTTGTCCAAAATTAACACTCACTCTCAACTAGGGAGAACTCCATCCACCCGTGCAATCCAAACATCGTGTGTCATCTCGTCGTAACTTACTTTGTTGGATTCTTTATTTTAGAACAGGAGTGGGTCAGTCACAAAGACATCATTCCCGGCTGACGGATTCAGCCCAGAGGTTTGAAACCCCTACTGGACTCACAAAGAGTCTCATACCAACCCGAAGTTGGTTTACCTGACCCGAAGTCAATTGGAGGTTCGAAACCTCACTATACTTGATCCCAGATTAAGTGGTTGGAACGTGCCATCCTAGATAGAGAGTACAACAATCTCTGATGCGTACATCATTCTTTGCTACTAGTCTCTAGCTTTTCCCACCTCACTGGCCAAATGAGAGGTACTTCCCATGAGCCCTGAACTCAATGGGTAGGATGCATACGGGGCACAGATAATGAGAGGTGAACCAACTCAATCATCACAACAGTGGGGTAGAAGCACACCAACAAGGTTCGGCAAGCCTAGCTCCGAGAAGCTATCCCCAAAGCCCCCCAAAGCTCCCAGAGCTCATCATCCAACAGGACCCTCGGCATAGGATCGTTCCACGATAGCAAGATACTCACAGAAGGTTAGGAACTTGACCTTCCCCAGGGGCTTTGTGAGAATATCCGCGACCTGCTCATCAGTTCCTATATGATCGAGCCTTACGGTGCCTCGCTGTACTATATCCCGAATAAAGTGGTACCTGATATCAATATGCTTGGATCGATCGTGTAACACGAGATTCTCGGATAATCGAATCCCACTCTAGTTATCACAGAGTATCACATTGCTATCTAACACATGCCTGAACAACTCATTGAAGAGCTTTCGCAACCAAAATGCTTCACAACAAGCCATACTTGGTGTAATGTATTCGGCCTCCGCGGTGCTCAAAGCCACCGACTTCTGCTTCCTGCTCATCCATGATATCGAAGCAGAACCAAGTGTGAAGCAACATCTCAATGTGCTCTTACGATCGACCACACTTCCAACCCAATCGGCATCAGTATATCCAAGGAGTGTCACACTCCCAGTAGTGTATCTCAGACCATGGTTTATCGTGCCCGAAGATATCTCAACAAATTCTTGGCACCAACCCAATGAAAGTGATGAGGCTTAACCATATGTTGACTCAAAGTGTTCACTACAAAACATACGTCCGGACGGGTGTCCACTAGGAGCATCAGGCCCCTACGAGTTGACGATACTCAGTAGGATTTGCTAACATGGGCCCAGCAGCACTGCCACTCCACTTCTTGAAGTTGAGCTCCATCGATGTCGAAATGGACTTACAGTCCACCATACCAAATCTTTCCAGAAGCTTCACAATGTATTTTCCTTGAGAAAGGAAAATCTCGCCAAGTCTTTGCTAGAACTCCAGGCCTAGGAAGTAATGCATCAGTCCTAGGTCCTTCATCTCGAACTCAGCAGCAAGCTTCGTCTTGCATTGATGAATGAGAGGCTTTTCTCTATGAACCTTCAAGTAAAGGTTTGGATCGATATTACTACGAGTGAAGCCCAGCTTCATCCGGTAGCTATCTATCCTCTCGTACCAAGCTCTGGGTGCTTGCTTCAACCCATAGAGGGCTTTATTCAACTTGAAAACATGGGTGTCTCGATCCTGGACTTCGAACCCAAGAGGTTGCTCCACATACACCTCTTCCTTTATCACACCATGCAGAAATGCGGTCTTCACATCCATCTGATGAAGACTCCATCCTTGCGTAGCAGCAAGGGCTATGATAGATTAGATGGTGGTATATCGAGCCACAGGTGCAAATATGTCATCATATTCTATGCCTTCCTTTTGAGAGAAGCCACGAGCAACGAATCTTGCCTTGAAATTTTCAACACTTCCATCAGATCCATGCTTGATCTTGTAGAGCCATTTCGAGGTGACAACTGCTTTGTCCCCCAGTCTTGGAACCACATTTATAGACATCATTCTTCATTATGGACTCATACTCTTCGTGCATAGCATCCTTCCAGACTTGATGCTTTACGGCTTCCTCAAAAGATCCAGGCTTAGATTGTACAAAAGTACTCATGGCTGCTAGATACCCTTGGTATCTATTCGACTTCTTGCTTTCATGAAATGTCCCCCTTGGGGCCATATGTCCCTCGGCATCCTTGAGAGTGTCCCTGAGCCATGATGCTCTCTTCCCTATTGAAGGAGGTGGATCAATCGGGTCCATCGATCCTTCAGCATTAGGCATCGTCTCATCCTTAGGTTCTTCTTGACTTCCAGGCCTTGCTTCATGATCTTCCTCAGATCTCGAAAGATTGACTACTTTCCTCAGGGAAGCATGTTCGTCAAAGGTAACATCGTGTCATATCTCCACTTCTCTTTGACCCGACACATAGACTCTATAGGCCTTCATAGTTTCGTTGTAGCCCACAAACATTCCATTCTTCCGAGAAGCATCTAGCTTGCTCCTCTTTTCTTTCGGCACATGAAAATAAATAGGACATCCAAAAACTCTAAAATGTGAGACGTCAGGTTTCTTACCAGAGAAAACCTCTTTGGGAGTTTTGGAGTCCAGAGCGGAATGCGGGCATCGATTTTGTATGTACACAACAGTGTTTGCAGCTTCTCCCCACAGAAACTTCGGTAGACCTTGGTCACATAGCATGGCACGAGCAACTTCCACAATGGTCCTGTTCTTTCGTTTAGCAACGCCATTCTACTTACAAGTATAGACAGTTGTGGTCTCCCTCTTGATGCCAACTTCTCTGCAAAAGTTCTTGAACTCGTTCGTCTCATATTCAGTGCCATTATCGGTCCTCAATATCTTGATCTTCTTCCCAGTCAGATTTTCCACCAAGGCTTTGAAGGTATGAAACCACATGAAAGCCTCATCCTTCTTCTTCAAGAAGTATATCCAGGTTTTGCAAGAGAAATCATCTATGAATGTCATATAATAAGAACATACTCCTAAGGATGTCACGGGCGGCATCCCAAACAGATCAAAATGTATCAATTGCAAGACATTAGATGTCTTTGTGACACTTGAGGGGAAAGGTCCCCTTGTATGCTTTCCTTCGACACAACCCTGACATACACCTTCATGATTATTTGAGAACTCGAGCATCCCCATCACCACCTTCCTTGCTTCGGGAAGGGCCTTGTAGTGAAGGTGTCCAAACCTCCAATGCCATAGTTCAGTCTGTCGGATAGTATCACACGTCATCGCTCCCAGTGGACTTCCTCCAACTTGGTAGAGTGTATCAACTCTAAACCCAATCGTGATAGCTTCCTTGAAACTCTTCTTCCAGATACACACCTTCCCATCAATGAATGCCACATTGAAACCTTTGTCTTCCATGGTTGAAATAGACACAAGGTTCTTCTTCAAATCAGGTACATAGAGTACCTCCTGCAAGCGGAAGAATTGACCTTGAGACAAGTGGAGGGTCACAGTCCCTGTCCCTTTCACAAGATATGTGGCATTATCTCCAAGGATAATTTCAAGATTAGTATCCTTCTCAACCATATCAGAAAGTGCTTCCTTGAACCTAGTGATGTGCCTTGAGGCACCACTATCTATCAACCAGACATCCATAGTGTCGGGTGGAGATGCAATAGAGAGGACAGGTACAAGAATGAATTCATTTCTTTTATCAACAACATTTGATTCCTCATACCTGCAATTTCTCGACCTTTTGAAAGGCTGACCATTTCCGCCAAAGGGAGCCTTCCTCTTCCTCTTGAAACTGTTGTTCCTTTGATTTCCATTCCTTCGGTTGTTGTTGTTGTCATCATCATCGGTAGAATCCTTCTTGAAAGGGCATTCTCTAGCATAGTGACCTGGCTTGTGACAAGTGTAACACTTGCCCTTCTTCCCTTGGGCCCATGCTCTTCCTTTGTTCCTTGGACCACCAAAGTTCTTCTTTCTAGAATGAGCAGCGAAGACAACATTTCCTTCATTTTCATATTCCTTCATTCTTGTCTCTTCTTGTATGCATCTCGATAATACTTCTTCAAAGTTAGGTATCACATTGTTATTGAGAATGGTAGTGTTGAACACATGCCATTCGGATGAAAGACCTCCAAGTGCAGTGAGTATCATCTCTCGATCAGATATTGTCTCCCCAATAGATAGTAGATTGTTCCTAATCTCGGTCAGCTTCAGAAAATATGATTGAACAGACTCATCATGCCTTTCTTCAGAATCTTCAATGGATTCTTGAAGAATAGGACTTGATTCGCATTGTTGGCCTTGAACATGTGGACCAACTTATCATACATCTCCTTGGATGTGCCTTGCTCAAAGATGTAGGCAACCAGACTCTTATGAATTGAGTCCCTGATCATCAACTTTGCTTTGCCTTCCCCCTTCTTATACTTTGTTTTGGCAGCAGCAGTTGCAGTGGATGGAGGCTCTTGGATTTTACCCTACACATAGTCCATGACATCTTGGTCTTCCAAGTTAAGATCCAATGTCATCTTCCAAGCATGGAAGTCATCCTTCCCAGTGAATTTGTCATCAGCCTTAAAGCCATTGTAGTTTGAGGAACCCATCCTCTTCTTCGGTGATTGCTACAAATTAGGGCTTTGTCTTCACCTCACCTCTGATACCATGTAAATTTTTGTAGATGTTCTATGGTTGATGCAACTTTACTTTTTATCCCTATATCAGTCAGGAATCACATAAACAATGAAGTAAATGCTAATAGAACATACCAGTAGATCGACAGAAGATAAGCCAAAAATATATAAGTGTGATGGTGCGTTACGGTGATCTGCATGATGCTTTAACCAGCAAAGTCTCCATAGGGTCAGCCAACCAGCAATGTCACACAACCCTTTAGGACAGCCAAAACGGTCAACTCATAAGTCAACCCAAAAGTCAACATTGTCAGTCAACAGTGAATGCAAATAGCAGCAACAGCTAGGTTAACGCAGCAAAGTCAAAGTCAACGTCTAGCCTCAGGAATAGTGCCAAAAAATGTGGATTTGAAAGATCGAAATTTAGGGAGAGTTTCAGGTCCATTTGACCTTGCATTGACCAAAGTCAACGCTGGTCAAAGTTGATGCAGAAACCCTAGGCTGAAAACAGAAAAGAGTTGTTGCTAAAATTTCCCACATGTGGGGAGAAGAGCCTCTAAGGTCATCGAACCAATCAGATGAGGAGAGAGAAATGTGTGAGGATGAGATGAGTGAAAATGTCCTCCAACGTTGACCAATTTATATCCATCAGTGAGGGTGTGTGACACAACTGTTGGGGCACAAAACCTTAAGGCCGACCTGCAAATATTTTGAATAAATTCAAAATAAATGTTCTGCTCATCAGATTACGATGATATTTAGATCGCTCTTGCACCTCTCCGAAAGAGGAGTCCAATAAAAATATTGGCATCTTCATCTGAGCATCACAACATGGAGTTTAGACCTAGTTGTCCAAAATTAACAGGAGGGAAGTTGGGGAAAGCTCCAAAACTACTAGTTATCAGCCAATGACAGATGATGAGATCACTTCCTCACATTCCAGTGATAGTGAGGGTTCCATGAACACTTATCAAAGAAACACTAGGGGAAAGCGCTCCAAGGCGATCCCGAAAGTTTGGAGGAGGAAGAATCGTTGTAGTTGTTGCAACCAGGTGGGACACCAACAAGCCACGTGTCAGATATTCCATGCCCAGAAAGAATCGATAGAGGAGCCGACAAGTGAAAATGTTCGAAAAATGAATCCACCAAATTCATGGTGGTCTGCTTTATTAAGTAAAAGATGGTTTTTTTTATGTAGTAGCTTGTTGTGGCCACAGTTTCTGAATCATGCATTGCAAATAAATGTAAAAGTGATGATGTGTTTTCCATTGCTTTCTAAAGCAACAGTGATGTTTGGCCTTCATGTGTAGTCTGGGTATTGTTTCTATTATGTAATCCTTGACCAAAGAGTGTGTGTTATAAACTCTTGGCAAGTGTGGGGTTGATTGAGTCATGTATGGTTTGTATATGATTGCAAGGGATGTACCAAATTTATGTGCAGGTTATTGAAAGTGTGGTTTGGCAAGGACACAAGCAGTGTGTTGGATGTGTTATTGCTTTTGGTGGTCCAAAAGCTCCTCAGTGGGGAGGATTGATCCAGATGGCTCCAGACGCCCTCAGGAGACCAAGAGGGCTCAGAAATGGCCAAAATTCAAAGTGGTCAGATGGCTCTCGAACCACGTTCATATTGAAGTGCTCGTTACCCTAATTCCAACAGTATGAACAGATCTCCAATCCAATCTCGTATGGAGAAGTTAGAGCGAGCCTAATTTTGGGTCAAAGTTGGGCCATGTTTAAGTGTCCCACAAATTCACCATCAACCAGCAGGGAACTTAGCTCTCGAAAACAGGGTGAAATTGTGGCCTATTTAAATTGCCCAATAACCCTTAAATTCGAGAAAACCAAAAAAGACTCGTTGCTTTCAAAAAAACAAAAATATATATATTAAAAGGGTGGCGGGCCACCAACCCCGCCACCCCACAAAACTACATTGGTTAATATTAATTGGGGGTTGGGTTGTCAACCCTGCCACCTCGGAACCGACACCATTTAAATAAAATAAAACGGTTGGGGGCGAGTTGTCAACCATGCCACCCGAACCACCCTCCATATATACGTAACATCGCCCTATTCTGACGGGGCAACGTTGGGTTGGGCCACGTGGAGTGAACCCACCCGCTGGCCAAAACGTTTTAATACAACATTTAACCAAAATGGGGAGGGGCGGTATTTGATCCCTCGAACCCTCCTCTACCATTATTGGATCTTTCCATTACGCCAGCGGAGGTGCCTTGTGCACTCCGCTCTCCTCCAGATATAAAACCCTTCATTTGCACAGTGCGCCGGGAGGCAAAGAGAGTAGCGGAGTAGAACCACGAACGGGCAGAGGGACGAAACCATGCCCAGGTAATCTTAAGGGGTATCAGAAAGATTCTCTGGGTTGCAGAACTTGCCAGTGTCCATTTTTGACAAATTTTATGTCGTTTTTACACCTCTCGGCAACAGGAGCTCAACGGTGATGTCTGTTTCTACATCAAAGCTCTTCATTTTCGATCACTTTCCAGATTTGAGGTATAAGGGTGCTTAATGTAATTTTACTTGTACTTCTTCTTGCCACTTAATGAATGAAGGCCTCCCCATTGTTGAGCAGAGCTTGGAGACGTAGTCCAAATTGGACGAACTCTGTTATCAACTCTTATTGTCATCTTTCCATGCTTTAATGTTCTTCCTCTCTTCTTTCATGCGCACTTTAAGTTTTAATGGTTAACATGCCATGTTTCATGTAATCCTTTATCCATCTACAAGTAAAAGATCTTGGATAATTTTCCCTAGTCTTTGACCAAATCTGGTGACTCTTATTTGTCTGTTATTGTTGATTGCATTTACTGTTATATCTACAATTTCTATTGATCATTGGAAGATTAATTTGTTTTGAAAGATTTCTAATTAAAGATAAGAATTGAGCTAAAGTGATTGTATCAATGTAAAATAGTGGAAAAATAACAAGCTCCCAAATTTCAACAGTTGCCACATCATCTTAACCATGTTCCTTAGCTCCAATAATTTGCATAATGTATGGAACAAAATGCACTCAAATAGAATGGAACCATTTTCCCTCCTAGTGGCTTGATTATAACACAAACTAATATCTTGCTAGTGGTTAAGTTTGAATCATTCAACTCTTAATTAGAGTTACAATATCAACTCCTATAGAGTTTTCTTCATCATGATCACATGACTAGCCCCTTTTCCATTACTCATGGGGGTTGATGTGGCATCCTCTCAAGTCATGGTGGTCGAAACAAGGTTAACTTTCAATGGTATACTTTTTTCATTAAGACTTTGATTGAGGTGATTCTCATGCCTTTTAGAAAGGTATCTACGCGTAGAATAGCAAAGGAAGTCAAGAAATTGGCCCCCATAGAGCTCAATCTCGACACATTAAACATGATATAGTGGATCAAATGATGGACACCAAGACAAAGAATATTTTCCTGTCATACATAAATCTCTATTGGGTTGTCAACACATAGCAACTTCTTCACGAAGGTAAGTGGCTCACCAAGAGCCAAATTCAATAGAATTTTGTCCATAAGATGAGGGAACTTGATGCAATGGAGACAATTTCTTTCTAGGGGGGGAGGATTGATTCAGGTGGATATCAATGGCCACCCACCACTTCCACTCACTAAATGATTCTCCATCTTCGCAATTATTCTATGCTTTTTTGGACGCAAAAATTCTCGGGCTATTTTGAGGCCCTAAGCAATGTTTTTTGGCAATTCATGGGGCTAGGGGTTGACATTCCATTCCCTATCCCTAATAAATAACTCACAATCCTTGGATAGTTCTATCCCTTGAGATATTATGTGTCCCCCCAAACAGAGATTGTATGCAAAAGTTGCGCCTCCTGGAAATTGATGTATCAACTAACCACCTCAGGGTTTGCAAACCTTTTGGTGCTTCGTCTTCTAAGGTTATGATTTTGGACATCTAAGGTTATTTTTTAATGTTAAAATCTCATTCTTTCGACCTCTTTTAATAGTTTTTTTTAATGCATACAGCTCTCTCTCTCTCTCTCACACACACACACATGTGATAGCTACCACCATTATAGCTAGTTTGTGTTCTGTTGTATTTTGTTTTTTATTTATTAATAGAAGTTGGGTTTTCACTATATCACTATGCTCTCTATTATATATTTCTGTGTGTGTGTGTTTCATTTATTTTCTTTTCCTGCCTTTCGTTCTATTCTTTGTACAACCTGAATCATTGTTGTTCACTCTTTAGTGATGTCCACTTGTTTGTGCATGCATGACAAAGTATATTATGTCATTGCCTCATATAATAGTATTAAAATCAAAGGCATCAAAGCACGTTAGTATATAACTAAATAGAGATGATGCATTAGATACTACAAAAGTTCATGCATGTTAGGAATCTCCACTTTCCCTAAAGCTTGTTGATACAAATTTAGCCTCTTTTTTTTGGTGGGTGCTTTTTACCTATTAGATTAAATTAACTTGACAAAGAAATCATCAAAAGTTCTTAGGATGAGACAATATGGATTTCCCATATATTTGTCCTATTTGGTAATGTGATTTTGTCTTTCAAATTAATAGATATTATATAAAATAAAGATAAAGGCTTATGTAAATTATTAAGAAATTCTTTTTTTTTAATTGTGTGAGATTTAAATGATCGTCAATATCTAATATTTTCTTCTTTGTACACCAAAATAAAGAATTTAACATCAAAATAGGACCATCCATGCCTAAAGAATGAAAGTAATTATAAATAGGAGGTCTACATGTAGAATTAAATATAAGGTGCTACCTTATTATGCATACCTAGAGAATAGAAGTAATTATAAAGACGCGACCTTTACTTTTGGATTCTTTAATCCCGAGTTCTACTTCCACCCTATTTATTCATAATTTCTTCTTTCTACTAGAACTAAAGAATCTAGCATCAAAATAGGACCATCCGTACCTGAAAAATGAAAGTAATTATAGAGAGGAGGTCTACATTATATGTATGGACCTATAATCCATACCGATAGAATGAAAGTAATTATAAAGAGGATGTCTACTTGAAAAGATTAGATATAAGATGCTACCTTCACTTTTGGATTCTTTAAGTTCTACTTGAGTCGTTTGTATTGATCTTAGATTCATCCAATTTGATGCATTAGTTAATAACAATGACGGGCTAGATGTGAAAGTCAAGTTGGATACCAATTATTTATTAGTTAAGAAAAAAGACGGGCTAGATGTGAAAGTCGAGTTGGATACCGGTTATGTTGTTTTTTCATTCTTAAATTCGAAATTTACAATTAAAATATTAGTATAATGCTTAGAATTGGTTTAATTGAGACATCTTAGTTCATACAAATATGGAAAAGAAAAGTACAGAGAAGGGAAAGTAATAAACAAAGGGAATATATATAAATAACGTAAAGAAGTTATCTATATGAAAAATTATAATAAAAAGTTACAAGATTACAATGCTATTACAATGCTATTATTATTTATATAACGAGGAAAAACTAACATTTTTAAGTAACCATAATTGTGTTCAATGTTGGTTTGTTTTATTTATTTATTATTATTATAAAAAATAATATTTTTGTTTTTCTATATAAATTAACAATTAAATAAATTAAGAAGAATTAATAAGAAGTATATAAGTTGGCTTTGAATGTATGTTGTGTATATGTGTGATGGTGAGTGAATGTGTTGTGTGGGAGAGAAATGATGATGATAATGATCAATTACTTTATTTATATGTTTTTATTTTTTTATTTTTTACCCAATCTATCTTTCTATAATGTCATTTTATGATTATGGTGGATTTATAATAAAATTGTAGAGATCTAGTTTAATTCAGTTGGAGAACTTAACATATTTATCTTCTTTGCAGGATCCTACCATCATTAAAGTGATTGAAAGGCCTTTAACAGAGGATGAACGATTTACGCTAGCATTTGCAGCTCGAAGAATTGCATTCTCTATCTGCCCAAAGAGATTAGCTCCAAAGAAATAGTTGGAATTTGTAGTATATATTGTATTGGTTGGTTCATAATTGATAAAACATAGAGGGGAAGAGGAAATAAAGAAAGGAAAATGATGGTCTTTCCAAGAACAATCTCGAAGAAATATAATATGTATAGAAAAGAATAAAAACATAAAGGCATGATAAAATAGGTGCTTGAAAAGTTAATTGATTTCTATTTCTTTGGAATTTTTTGCAAGTCCATAATATCAATTAGTCTCATGTAAATAATTGAAATTATAACCAATATATATATATGTGTTACATATATTTATCTTGATCAGATGATTAAAGAACTAACTATGATTTCCATCACAATGAAATATTATACAAAGTGGATCACACAATTACATGAATTTATAAGTCGTCGAAGTTCTAAATCACCCAAAGAGAATTACACAATTCTCTTTTTCAATGAACTAATAACTATGTTTTCAAATATATCATAAATGAACTTAACACTTAAATGCTCCAGTTTGCTTATAACAACTAACAAATTGGGTACACTTCTTACTTGAAGAAACAAATTGATTGAGTTGCTTATTATATTTTTTCTTCACAATTGTTAAGTTTCCCATTGAGGTTATTCAAAGAGACAATAATTTCTTCTAACAATTTTATAAATACATAAATTAGTTAATAATTCTTTCAAGCCAAAACCCTCTGATTTGGTGTCTAACCTATATGGGACAATCACATTGCATTAGTAGAATTCACTAATGTGTCACATTAAAATTTGTATATTCTAAATTTAATTCTCCAAATTTTATGACTCTTCAGCATATAAGGCAATAGAGAAATAATCTATACTTTGTAGTCAAATTCCTTTTGATTTATTCATTAGAGTTTAACTAGATTGGTGAGAGCAAGGTATTATCCATAGAAATTCAATTGTAGGGCAATTAATGAAAATTCAAATCTTTCATCCTAACCTTGAGGTTTTCTAGATATATTCCATGTGAGATTTCAATTGAAGGGATGAATAAGAAATATTAATTTACAATAGAAAATACTTTACTTCTCTTTAACCAAATACATAAGGTGGCCCAAAAAAATAAACATCAACATTAGGGGAATTTTAAGGTCTAAAATGGGCCTCATAAGGTATAATAAAAAAAACACATTTTTTCATGCATTTTCATTTTTTTCCTAGTGTCGATCTACCCAAATATATGTAGAGTGGGTAGTCATGGGATATGGATTAGATTCTACATCCAATGAATACCCACACTTGAAATTTGAGTAAACCTATAAGGGGATATGTAATGTCTGCTTTAAATTAATTGCCCAAGGAAGGACGAAGTAGCCTATTTAACCTCATAAGCTATAGTCATTTAAAAAGAGGGAATTATTATTCAACATTACTGAGGTAACATTAGATAATATAAATTAAAATTAGGGCAAATGGAGGGAAACTTGCAAGTTGATAATATAAATTCAATTTTGAATTTAGGAGGGAAAAGACCCAAAGAGAATACATAGAAGGAAGGGAGAAGAGTCATTATGATCATCGTGGATTGTTGCTCTTTTTTATTTTGGGCTGAGGCTCTTGGAGGTTTTTAAAACCCTTTTTATAATTGGTTTCACCAGAGAAAGGTTCCACCCTAGCTAATCCTTCTATCTTTTCTTGCTACAGGTGACCAAATTTTGGTTGGAACTTAGTTTTCTTAGGAAGTGTGTGCTAAAATCAATCCTTCTGAGGCAAGCGAGGGTTGGAACTTAGTTTATGAGGTATCAAGGGCTAGAACCAATCCTTCTAAGGCATCAAACCATCTTTCTAAGACAAGCGAGGGTTGAAATCTAGTTTCTAATCTAGCAAGGGATGGAAATAGAACAACGAATTGGTTGTTTTTGGTAGTGAGCTACATAAAGTGGGATATTAACCTATAATGAACTTGTATAGGGTCAGATTCAAGGAAACAAGTGGTCTATGGGGCCCCACTTAGGGATTTGAAGCCGCAAGTGCCTAAAATCAAGGATCTAAGGAAGAAATTAGGGTGTCAGTTGACTAAGGATTGAGGCAACATGGGCTAAATAATAATGTGGGGTAGAAGCAAGGCCTATTGGTGTGGTTGTGTTGCAGCAAGGGGATAGCTATGTTGGAAATACTGAGAGGGGGGTGAGTTAGTATTCCTTTTCAATTGTTCAATCATTTTTCAAATAATTGAGTACAATAGATGTGTGAGGGCACCAACCCTTCAATGAATCAGGCACCAACCTGTTGCCAAGCACCAACTTGGACTTTGATGAGGCTCCGACCTCTAGGGCTTTGACCCTACCTTTTCCAAGGCACCAACCTTGTATTTAGGGGCTCCTACCCCAAGGACACCAATCCCTCTTATATTCTTTTGATGGAGAATGAGAATAATACTTACCTGAATATCCTTCACCAAATTCTGCACCATTAAATGCTTCACATGTCCAATAGCTCCAAAACTCTTAAAGCTTTACTGCTCACTGATTTTTACTTCATTGTTTAGAGTTATACCTTCAAATTCATCATTGTCTCATCCAAATATTCATATTTATCATTGAATATGTATATACAGATCAAAAGCTCCACCGAGATTGCAATACTGAGGTTGCTTGAATGAGCTCTCTAACCAAGACTGTAATTTCTGCACAAATCTTAACTCCAATCAAGCCACTGTAATGTATCAGGTTCGAGGGTATATTACTAATCCAAGGTTCTGTGTTGCCTGTGGTAGTGATTGTAGCTTGGACGAATGTCTGTCCACTAACCTAAGATTCTATGACCAAGATGAAGCTCCAATGCCAAGGCCCGAGGGTCTGTGGTGGTGATTATAGCTTGGACCGAATGTTTTTTCACTAACCCGAGATTCTGTGACCAATCTGAACCTTCAATGCCAAAGGTTTGAGAGTTTGTGGTGGTGATTATAGCTTGGACCGAATGTCTGTCCACTAACCCGATATTTTGTGACCAATCTGGTCTTTTTTTACTCCATAGTTCCGAAACTTAAGATATTTGAGTTCTTAATTGTGGTTTCAAGACCCCTCAACCAGATCCGATGTGTTATATTTACCCCAACAGACAATTCTCTAATTATTAATCATCTGCCTATAATATCCGGGCTCTACTACTAATTGTGGTTGCCTGTAGTGTCTAAGCCCTTTCAGCCTTATCAGCTTCTGATATCGAGTGATCCTTCTTGGCCTCTAAGTGCCCTTTAAGTTCACGAGATGTGAACTGTATATCTTTCTCTTTAATGGATAGCCGAAAAAATGATTTGAGAATGAAGACCAACATTGTATATATAGTGGTTTTATCACTGTTTAAACGGAAGGTCATGTCTTCATAAGCATGCCGACATGGGAAGGCTAGAAACAGGCCAGCCCAATGACCAGTCTAATTTCCTTAACTTAGAAAATCCATCTCTCTCAGAATTCTTGGAGTTTCGGGCTAAGTGATAACTCATTAGAAAGCTAAAAATATGCTCTAGAGGATGGTGAACGTGTTAAAGAGAAATGTAGCCTCTAAGGTAGGGAAAAAACCAATTTTAATGTGTTTTCAAAATAGAGGAATAACTTGTTCGGAGTATTTTTAATAACCCGACGTTTCGGACTTCTTAAGTGAGCCATCTTCAAGGGTAAACGCCTAATATTCTTTGAAAGATTTGTGAGGATTAGGGCAAAAGAATAATTTTAATGTGTCTGATCATTTTTTGATGCAGAAATGAGGAGAGCAGAATGTCTTGAGCTTCTTTGTGGTTTGATCCTTCAATGTTTGCCTTATTCATTATAAGCTTACCATGCCATAGTGATATATATATATATATATATATATATATATATATATATCAACATCCATCATTATTTATCAAGGTATATAACTGACACTTCATCATCATCTATAGTTTTTAGGCTTACAAACTATAGCTTGTTAATCTAGGTTGTCATTGATGTCATATGATGATGAAGAAGCGTCAGTCATATACCTTGATAAATAATGATGGATGTTGATATATATATATATATATATATATATATATATATATATATATATATATATATATATATATATCACTATGGCATGGTAAGTTTATAATGAAGAATGCCATCCGATCCCATAAAAACTCCTCAAAACTCCACCAGGACCATTGATGATGTGATCCTACTCCTGCGGCCTGACCATCACATACCCTAAAAACCCATCCTAGTTGTAATATAGAGGAAAATAAAAATGTGGACATGACAAATCCTCCTGCCCCAAGATTGCTTGACCTAAGGAAATCTACACCTGTCCACTGTATAGGCATCTTCCAACTGATATTAGGATCCCAATGAACCACTAGTCCACATCATGCCTTTGAGCGATCCAAACATAATAGAATCCCAAGCCCACCTCTGACTCAACCTACTACTAGTAGATCCCCCTGAATCTCAATGCCACCATCATTGCCCATGTCCCATGGCTCCAAATATGCTCTATCTCTAGCCATAAATGCTACTCCACTAGTAGAAAACTAACACATCACCTCTCTCCAATCCAACCTCTAGCATAGGTCGAGGTTAACCCCACTCCTCTAATGTTGGACTAGTGTTGTTGGAATAGTGATTAATTGTCGGTCCACATCCCACTACCCATTGAAACATGCAGTGACCCTCACATCTAAGAGTTCCTAATGTAATGTGCTCCTAACTAAGAATGATACTCCATCTATAGGATACCAACTCATGATATGTCTCCAATCCAATGTAGCATCACCTGTACATGGAACAAGTCTACTAGGTTGATGTTGGTTGATGCTCAACTAATGGTGCTTCCTAGTCAATCAATAAGACCTGTCTAAGAAATCATGGCTCTCTATAATGGGGAAAAGTGGGAAAGTTGTGCTACAAAATGTTGGGTGTGGAGCATGATTATCTTCTTTATTTAGATGTATCGCCATGTTGGACCCTTGTTCTTAATGGGGTAGCAACACCGCCCATCGTTTAATCTTCGTTAGGGGCTCTAGGGGGGGCGAGGGCGACAACCTTTTGGAGCCCCCCCCCCCCTGGCAGGGGGTTTCGGGGGTAGCACCTCTAAAGCTAAAACAGATGTAAAATTGCCTTGTAAAATATTGTAATTTCGTAGCCAATGTAGGTCGTTCATTAGGTGGATGATTTGATGGTAGAAGTTATGTCTAATCTAGGGTTTTTGCCCTAGAAGGCAACCGCTCTATTGTATGAGGGTATTGTATTGTGTTTGTGTATGGTTTGTCTACTCAGAGCGAGAAATAGCAAGGGGGCTGTGTGAGAGAGTAAAGGATATTATAGTGAATCTATTGTAGGTTGTCTCTTCATTTTGTTGGATAATAGAAAGGAAGGACTAGTTGTTTCCATAGACGTAGCCCAAGTTGGGTGAACCACATATATATGTGTCTCTCTTGTTTTATATGTTATTTATGTGTTTGTGTTTCCGCATATTTTGTGTTCCATTGCTTTGTAATATATAATTTTCTAACACAAACCATGTCTATGTATTCCTGGCGAGGGTTGTTGTCTAAAGATACTTTAGCTATGGTGGTTTCCACTACATCTATCTGCACCTCATCAATGGGTTGGCCCAAGGATGGATGCACCACCATCTCTAAAGGATTCTCCCTCATCTGACTGGAAACTCCATGCTCCTCTAGTCTACAAACCTCCTACAAATCTATCTTGTCAAGCTCCAACACCTCTTGGTGACAAGTGTCTATAAATACTACCACCCTACTGGTTATCTATACATTTGTCCACTCCTCATCAATGACTAGCCCAAAATATGGTTATTGATCCTCCTCCATCATGGGTTCAACATGAACCCCCAATTGGATCTCTACAAACGACTCATCATGCACACTGTGGATATCATCATCCTCAGCTGACTCATGCTCCACCATATGTTGCTCATGTTGAATCTTCACCAGTGACTCATCACCTTGAATGTCTCCCATAAGATCCATTGACTTCTCACTATACACACAAGAATATAAAGTTGTCCTGCTATCAACAACTCCACATGATTACTCATGCTCCTGAGAGGAATCCTCGTATGAACCCATGGACTCCTCCAAAGAAGAATCCTCATCCTAAAAGTTGGAGATAATCTCCTCTTGCTCTAACCTGACATCTCCTCGATGTCAGTCAAGCATGACTAGTCAGGTCCCCAAGGGCCCTTGCAAATGAAGCAAAGACCCTTCCTCCTCAGCGCATTCTTGCTATGATGGATGGTCACCACCAATCCTTCGCAACTCCTCTTGGGTCAATTGTCTGCTAAATAGACCAATGTTCTGCTTAACCAACCTTTCGGCTAGTTCAAAAGTAGCAGGTGAGACCAGTTGTTCTCTTCTCCAAATGGCCAACAATCTAGACTGCAACCTCCTGCAAATGGCATCATAGCTTCTCATACATGAGGACAAAATGGATTGCATGTGTGTTATGACTATAGTAGGATGATGTTTACTAATGTTGAAGAAGCATTGGAACATCTATAAGATCAAGTCATCACACTCCAACTCAAACATGAGGTCATGAGATCTAACCAACGCCATGAATTCTAGAATCTCAAGCTTCTTCCCAAAGGTAGGACCCTCATCATCATCCAAATCCTGAAATGTCTCCACTATCAACCTAAAGACTCTCCTCATTATATCATCGCTATAAGGAGGTATAGGTGTAGTTAACATCATGATACTACTAAAACAAGAAGCAACTGGAAGTTTGGCCCCTACATAAGGATGCTCCAAAAATTTATGTTGTATGAGAGTAATCATAGCTAGTTTTAGAGCCCAAATCAAGTTCTTCCTATCTAACTGATATACCTTGGAGAGGAGTGAAGCAAGTTCTTCTAGTTTGAGAATGGATTTTGTTGCAACTCCCATGCATCTCAAATATGTTCCAAGTGCATAAATTTTGGACCCCAATTCATGTTCTTGTGGCTTCTCTTGCTGTAGCATGCAAAATATCTCCCTGAAAAAGGTTTTGCTGATTTTTGTTGTTGATTTATTAAAAGAAATTATAAAGATTTGATCCATGTTTAAGTTTAATCAAATTGGAAAATACACCAAAGTAAGAGAAGTACAATAATGATCCATTGACTCAATACCAACCAATTTTAGCATAACTCTAACCCATAGACATTTTCACATTCACCACAGGTAAGATTCTTTCTAAACTCTTCTTGCCATCAATCACGCTCAACAACTTACAAATTCGGACACAACCCTTTTCCCTTAAATTTATTTAGCATATATAATAAGGACCTCTATGGATATTTATTGACCATGACAACATTCATTATTTTACTCGATATATAACATAGAGGACAATAATGACAACACATATAAGTAATCTTAGCTCACAACCTTCCTCATCAACAACATTTTATGGACTCCGATGACTAAAATCTTTGAAACCAAACCCTCACAACAATGTCTTAGTATGATAACATTGTTACCGATGAAATAGGTAACCTGACCTCAAAACAGGAACTCTAGCTCAAAAAGACTCAAAAAACATGAAAAAACACCCCAAAAACAAAAAAAGTGTATTCCAAAACACATTTCGTTTTTTTTTAAGGTCAAATTTCAACATTTTATAAAATTATGCTAAAAACAAAATTGTTTCTTGAAAAAAGGATTGAAAAAACACCCTCAAAACAAAACCAGTTGATGTTGGAATAACAAAAAAAAAAAAATTGTCATATTTTTAACATTTTTAAAAATAGAAATAACATTTTTTTATTTTTAAAATTCAAACATTAAAAAAACCTAAAATTTAAGAAAAAAATAAATTTAAAAAATAAAAGCATTTTAAAGCTTAAAATTTAAAAATATATAGGAATAAAAAAATAAAAATAAAAACAAAATAAAATTTTTAATTCAAACATTAAAAAAACCTAAAATTTAAGAAAAAATAATAATAATAAAATAAAAAATTTAAAGATTAAAATTTCAAAATATATAGAAATAAATAAAATAAAAACCTAAATATAAATAAAAATATTAAATTAAAAAGAAAAAAGAAAAAGAAATTATAAATAAATAAATATAGAAAGATTAAATTTAAAAAACGAAAAAATAAAATGTTTATTAAATTTAAAAATAATAAAATATGTAATAATAGACTTTTAAAATAAAAAAATTAAGAAAGTAAAACAATGAAAGAATATTAAAAATAGAAAAATGAAAAAATAAATACAACGAAAAAATATTAATTTAAAAAAATATATATTTAAAAAAAAAACAAATAAATTTTTAAAAAATAAATTAAATTTAAATTATTAAAAGTAAAGTATTATATATATATATATATATATATATATATATATAAACTTAAATTAAATATATATATTAGATTTTATTAAATTAAAAAAAATGTTATTATTAAATATACAAATTAAATTTAAAAAGAAAAAAATATTAAATTTTAATAAATAAATAGAATAAACAAATAAATTTTGACATATATATAAATTTTATTATATAGTGTTAAAATAAAAGGTTAAAAAACTTTAAAAATCAATTAAAAATGAAAAAAATTGAAAAAAAATAAAAAGAAACAAAATTAATTTGAAAATATTAAAGTTTAATTATCTAATTTTAAATACACAATTTTAATTGAAATAAAAAAATATAAAAAAATTTTATATGTCATTAAAAAAATAATAATATAAAATAAAATAAAATTTTAAAAAATTCTTAAAATTCAAACAAATTAAAAAAAAATACAATATTTTATTAAATTTTAAAAATTAAATGAAAAAAACTAAACATAGAATTTAATAATAAAAAAATATATATATAAATTATACAATTTAATAAAAATTATTAACAAAATTTAGATAAAAAAAATATAAAATTAAAATTAAAAAGCACAAAAAAAATGAATAAATTAAATTACAGAACAAATTAAATTTCAAATATAAAAATTAAATTAAAAATAATAATAATTTTAAATTTTTTGAATTTAAAATAATAATAATAATAATAATAATAAATCAAATTAAAAAATAAATATTAAAAAAAAATTAATTAAAAAAAAAGAATTTTTTGATCATGGTGTGTAACTCATCATCGGCCTCTCGACCGGGTGGCAGTAGCGGCAGACGCTTTGCTGGGTGGGCGAGGAAGCGGCATGCTGACCTCCGAAAGCTCGCCCGGCGGCGGGCCTCCGCGGCACACCTGGGTGAGAGACCCAGTCGAGAGTCACGATAGCCTCCGTCCCCTGCCCGGTGAGCGGCTCCAGCAGCCACCTAGGGCGAAGGTCGGTCGGGACACGCATGCGGCGGGAGGCCGGTCCGAGGCATGATTTAGGGTGGCCACCTAGATTTGTCGTCGACTTTTGCCGCTAAATTGATGTCCGGAATGAGTAATTCAGGCTTTGTTAGAGAAACTTTGAATGTGGTCGTGAAATTTAAAAATCAGATGTGTAATTATACAAAAGTAGTCCTATGCTTAAAAATTCGTCTTCCAAGGAAAGCAATCTTGGCCCCCTCTATATCTGTAATTCAACTTCAATATCTCGTTCAACCTTTTGAAATCTCGTTGTAATATTCCTAATTAGCATTGCACCATAATTTAGAAATATTTCATTTTTGTTTAATTTTGCCGCTTTAGCTAAAATAATAAATAAAGTGAGAAATAAGAAGGGTCATCTCACTTTATAAAATAAAGTGCTTTCCTAGTTGATTGACGTTGTAACTTAAAGGGGTGGCCTTGGGGGTCCACACGTATATGAGGGGAGGCCTCACACTGACCCTAAGGTAACTGCGCAGGCCAAGGAGGGTGAAGGACGCAGTTAAGGTTTTGGAGGGAGTTTAGCACTATAAAAGGTGGGGTTTCCACTCCATTTGGCATTGTTGATATGATATTGATATTGAGAGCTAGACTTCTGTCTACTTCAGCACGCCGGTTGTTTAGTCAGTCTGCAGCACTGTTTAGTGCAAACTGAGTGTCTCCGGTCGGAGATCTCGCCCTTGGCTCCGGGGGACTTCGAGTGCCTGCTCGAGCAAGGTTTTTCCTTCAGTTTCAGTGGGTGATTTGCGGTGGATTTCTGGTGGATGTTTTGCAGAGGGGTTGCCCCTTGGGTGACTGCGCAGTCTAGGGGAGAGGACGCAGTTTCAGTTGGGGAGGACGCAGTTATTGTTGAGCAGAGTTGTGTGGGGTGATTTGGCAGTGATTGCAGCGTTTTCCAGCCTTGAGGAGATTGCTATTTCATCCGGGGGATTTGCAGGTGGATTCAGCCCTTTTTCCCAGCATTTTCTTGGGCCTCTGCGCTGTTACTGGCAGAGACGGCGTTTTCTCTGGAGAGGGTTTATTTGGTGCATTTTCGGAGGTGGAGCATTTGCTTCACGATTTCTGGGTTTTGTCCGGAGGGTTGAGATCAGTTAGCCTTCCAGTTTTCAGCTCATTCCAGTGAGGGAATCAGCCCCTAGTTCCAGTACATTGCAACAGCATCTTTCTACAGCAGTTTCCCCAGCCAGCTAGGACGCAGTCCCTACTGCAGCCATTTCTTATTCTGAGAGGGTCTCCACTTGCCTAGGGCAAGGATAGGTGCACTCATTCTGATTATCTTTGTACCCATATGCATGTATTCTCAGATTAATAAAATGGCTTCGTGTTCTGGCATTTTATGTGTATTTGTTCCATTTTCTGGTTCCGGCATTTTGTTCTATATATCTGTTTGTTGTATTTCTGTGTATTACTGGTTATTACCCGTTGGGGATATTACAGTGGTATCAGAGCATAGTTCTGGCTCAGCCTGTGGTGCTAGCAGTCTATGACGCCCGGGGATAACCCCTACATCCATCGTAGGAGACGCAGAGAAGCCGAGGGTAGGTGGAAGTTTCCTTTCGGGGGAAGTGATTCTGATCAGGAGCCACCTGAGACAGATTCAGAGGCGGAGCAGCCTGTGAGGGGCACAGAGCAACGGGATCCGATGGCAGACACAGATAAAAAACTGGATGCAATCCTCCATCACATGCAGGATATGTCACAGAGGCTCGCAGCCGTAGAGGTAGCACAGAGAGAACCCCCTAGGGTTTTCCAGGTCGGAGAGGGATCGGGTATGTCTCACCACATACCAGTGCACGATGCTATCCCCATTGTGACGACTCAGGCACCCACGCGATCCACTATGCCCACATTCTTGCCAGAGGACACAGGGGCAGGAGTACGGGGAGGTGCACAGAGGGATGCTCCAGCACCCACGCGACCCACCATGCCTACCTTCCTAGCAGAGGACGAGGGGCCGGCAGTGCCGCGAGAGATGGATCCGGCCCAGTTGGCGGCTGTTTTTGCAGAGTATCAGGCTTACGGACAGGCATTCATGGATTCTCTCACCTTCGAGAGCTATCTCCATGTCCAGTATGGCATTAGACCCCGTGATCATCACAAGGGGCACAGGCACCACCGCGATGACCACCGCGCGGCTAGTAGATTCTATTTGCCCACGTTTGATGGCTCATCAAACAGTTCGGCAAAGTCCTAGGTGGAGAAGCTGGACATCTATTTCCAGCTTAACCAGGTGTCGCAGTCAGAGGCCATTAAGGTGGCTACATTGCATCTGGAGGGTGAGGCTCAGGACTGGTGGTTTCATGGGATGGCGACACTCGGGCATTCCACGGTGACGACATATGCCGAGTTTACCCGGAGGGTGGTAGAGCGCTTTGACAGGAGGGATCCGGAGCAGCATTTTGTTGAGCTGACCAAGCTCAAACAGACCGGGAGTGCGGAGATATACATTTCAGACTTCTTGAGGGTTTCAGTGATGGTACCTGACTTATCTGCAGCCCGGATGGTTTACATGTTTGTGGAGGGGCTGTCAGAGCCACTTCGTGGCCTAGTCCGGTCAAACAAACCGGCTACCCTTCAGGATGCCATCAGCAGGACTCGGGACTTACAGGATGTCTTACCCAGGACTCGGCCACCTTATCCCCAGAGACAGGCTTTCCAGCCTAAGGGTAAGGACACGAGGGCTCCGCCTCCCAAGGCGAATCCTGGACGAGGGCAGTTCGATGATGAGGCCAGGAGAGAGCTGAGGAGGAAGCGGTTGTGCTTCACTTGCCAAGAGCCATGGGCACCGGGACACAGATGTGCGGCAGGGAAGGCACATTTCATAGAGGTCTTCTCCGAGAGCAGTGGGGAAGAGGATGATGGGGATAATGTGGAGGTAGGAGATTGTTATGCAGCACAGAGTACCTTACCACCTCCACCACCCGCGACAGGTGGGGCATCGTTTGCACCCATTGGGGGAGCTCCAGCCGCATTGCGGGGAGTCCCCAAGTACTTGACTCTGCGCGTACGGGGGACAGTGCGCGGACATCGGGTTTCAGTCTTAGTCGATAGTGGGGCCACCCACAATTTTATTGATGCCCAGATGGTTGAGCGGAGAGGCATACAGACGGAGGGCTTTGATGGGTTTTCTGTCTTGGTCCCAGGAGATCAGACCATGGCATGTGCTCGATATGTTCCGGAGTTATCAGTGACGATGGGCACTTATACATTGACAGATCACTTCTTTGTGGTGGGCATTCCGGACACCAACCTGATATTGGGAGTTCAGTGGCTTATTACTCTAGGGAAGGTCACGACAGATTGGAAGGCCCTAGAGATGGAGTGGGATGATCCCAAGACGGGGAAGCATGAGAAGATACGGGGGCAGCACACATACCCACCTCAGACGGTGTCAGCACACAACATGGATGCGACCTTCCGCAAGGGAGATATAGAGTGGGTGGTAGAGTTGCGGGCTTCAGAGGCAGTGGATACAGGGCAGACAGTGCATCCTGATCTACAGTCTATTCTCGACAGGTATGCAGTGGTTTTCGGGGATATTCCACCAGGGCAGCCACCGGATCGGGGGTTTGAGCACACGATCGAGCTTGAGCAGGGGATACAGGCCGTGATTACCACACCGTATAGGCATCCCAAGGCCTATCGGGACGAGATAGAGCGGGCTATCCAAGAGTTGTTGGCCCTTGGTCACATTCGGCCCAGCACGAGTCCTTTCGCTTCTTCTGTAGTGCTGGTGAAGAAGAAGGACGACACATTGCGCATGTGCATTGACTACAGGGCTCTGAATAAGAAGACCCTGAAGAACAGGTACCCCATCCCTAGGATCGATGAGCTGATGGATGAGTTGAGAGGAGCACGGTTCTTCTCGAAGATTGACTTGAGATCCGGGTACCATCAGATACGCGTGAGGGAACAGGACATTCCCAAGACCGCTTTCAGGTGTCACTACGGGCACTTTGAGTTTCTGGTCATGCCATTTGGGCTGACCAATGCACCTGCTACTTTCCAGTCATGTATGAACCACATTTTCACGGATCATCTGAGAAAGTTTGTGCTGGTTTTCTTTGATGACATCCTTATATACAGCAGGACTTGGGAGGAGCACCTCCAGCATATTGAGACAGTCTTGCACATCTTGGAGGAGCAGCAGTTCTATGCCAAGCTCTCCAAGTGTGAGTTCGGGTTGACATAGATGCTGTATCTGGGGCACATTATAGGAGTGGACGGGGTGAGAGTCCATGAGGAGAAGATCAGGGCCATCAGGGATTGGCCAGAGCCGCGGAATGTGACGGAGCTTCGGGGATTTATTGGTATTTGCACATATTACAGGAAGTTCGTCAAGGGCTTCTCTCAGCTTGCTGCACCCCTCACGGATCTGACGAGGAAGGGGGCATTCAGTTGGTCAGACACAGCACAGCGAGCTTTTGACAAGCTCAAGGAGGTGATGAGTAGTTGTCCAGTATTGGCGTTGCCAGATTTTACGCAGCCCTTTGTCCTAGAGTGTGATGCATCAGGAGAGGGGATTGGGGCAGTTTTGATGCAGGACGGTCATCCGATTGCTTTTGAGAGCCGGAAGCTCCTTCCACACGAGAGGTTGTATCCCATATACGACAAGGAGATGCTGGCCATCATGCATGCATTGGCCAAATTCCGGCAGTACCTGGTGGGTGGCAGATTCAGGGTGAGGACGGATCATAACAGCCTGAGGTACTTTCTGGAGCAGAAGCAGTTGCAGGAGAGACAGCAGAAGTGGATCAGCAAGATCCAGGCCTACGACTTTGACATAGAGTATGTCAAAGGGAAGAATAACGTGGTAGCGGATGCCCTTTCTCGTAGACCGGCCACGTTATCACTCATGAGCTTGGACGCTGATTGGAGGGCTCGACTGTTGGTTGAGTACTCCAAGGATAGGTTTGCATGCGAGGTTCTGGATGGGCAGGTAGCAGATAGCAGGTACAGGGTGGTCGATGAGATCATCTATTACAGGGACAGGATCTTCTTGACTGAGGGGTCTCAGCTCAAGAAGAAGATACTCTAGGCTTCACATGATTCACCATTGGCGGGCCATCAGGGGTTCACCAAGACATACAGGGCTATTCGGGAGAGGTTCTCATGGAAGGGCTTCAAGGAGGACGTACTCCAGCATGTCAGGGAGTGCGATGTTTGCCAGCGAAACAAGGGAGAGATGAGCCATCCTGCAGGGTTGTTGCAGCCTCTTCCCATTCCAGAGGGGAAATGGGAGAGCATATTGATGGACTTCATCACCGGGTTGCCCACCGTACAGGGCAATGATTGCATCTTCGTAGTCGTTGACCGGCTGACGAAGTATGCTCATTTTTTCGCCATATCCGTACATCACACAGCAGCATAGGTAGCAGAGCTGTTCTTCAGGGAGGTTTTCAGGTTACATGGTCTACCCAAGACCATTGTCAGCGACAGGGACAGCCGCTTTATGGGCGGATTCTGGCAGGAGCTCTTCCGACTAGTGGGGACCGAGTTGACACCGAGCACCAGTTATCATCCCCAGACGGACGGGCAGACAGAGATAGTTAACAAGTGGCTGGAAGGCTACTTGCGTAACTACGTCAGTGGGCAGCAGAGGGCATGGCTGAAGTGGCTGCATTTGGGCGAGTACTGCTACAACACAACGCACCATATGTCCATTGGTATGACACCTTTCTATGCTTTATATGGATATCATTCCTTATCTTTTGTGGACATGATGTTTGGTGTTAGCAGGGCTCCGAGAGCCAAGTTATGGATCCAAGAGAGCCAAGATATCCTCCGAGCTCTCAAGGACAACATAGCCACAGCACAGAATCAGCAGAAGTTGTATGCTGATAAGGGTCGGGTGGAGAGACACTTTGAGGTAGGAGACCTGGTCTACCTACGGCTACAGTGATACCGACAGTCCTCGCTCAAGCAGAAGGGGGCGGAGAAGCTGAAGCCCCGTTTTTATGGGCCATACAGGGTGATACGCAGGATCGGGCAGGTTCCGTATGAGTTGGAGCTGCCCCAAGGCAGCAAGATTCATAACATTTTTCATGTATCATGCCTGAAAAAGGCACTGGGCCAGCATGTGACAGTCACCGAGGAGTTACCACCTACAGATGATGAGGGGCATCTGGTGTTACAGCCGGAGGCTATTATTGACACTAGGGAGAGGCAGCTGCGGAGCAGGAAGATCAGGGAGTTCTTGGTGAGATGGAAGAACTTGCCGGATGAGGATGCCACTTGGGAGGATGAGAGGATCTTGCAACATCCATCACTTTAGTTGCTTGAGGACAAGCAACGTTCTGCCGGGGGAGACTGTAATATTCCTAATTAGCATTGCTAATTGGAATATTTTATTTTTGTTTAATTTTGCCGCTTTAGCTAAAAATAATAAATAAAGTGAGAAATAAGAAGGGTCATCTCACTTTATAAAATAAAGTGCTTTCCTAGTTGATTGACGTTGTAACTTAAAGGGGTGGCCTTGGGGGTCCACACGTATATGAGGGGAGGCCTCACGCTGACCCTAAGGTAACTGCGCAGGCCAAGGAGGGTGAAGGACGCAATTAAGGTTTTGGAGGGAGTTTAGCACTATAAAAGGTGGGGTTTCCACTCCATTTGGCATTGTTGATATGATATTGATATTGAGAGCTAGAATTCTGTCTACTTCAGCACGCCGGTTGTTTAGTCGGTCTGCAGCACTGTTTAGTGCGAACTGAGTGTCTCCGGTCGGAGATCTCACCCTTGGCTCCGGGGGACTTCGAGTGCCTGCTCGAGCAAGGTTTTTCCTTCAGTTTCAGTGGTCATTTGCAGCAGTTTTCTGGTGGACGTTTGGCAGAGGAGTGGCCCTTCTTTTGTGACTGCGCAGTCTAGGAGAGTGGACGCAGTCCCAGCTAGGGAGGACGCAGTTATTTTGAGCAGGGTTGTTGTGTGGGGATTTGGCAGAGATTTCAGCGTTTTCCAGCCCTGGGGAGTTTGCTATTTCTTCCGGAGGATTTGCAGGTGGATTCAGCCCTTTTTGCTAGTGTTTCCTTGGGCTTCTGCGCTATCACTGGGAGAGACAGCGTTTTCTCTGGAGAGGGTTTATTTGGTGCATTTTCGGAGGTGGAGCATTCGCTTCACGATTTCTGGGTTTTGTCCGGAGGGTTGAGATCAGCTAGCCTTCCAGTTTTCAGCTCATTCCGGTGAGGGGATCAGCCCCTAGTTCCAGTATATTGCAGCAGCAGTTTCCTACGGCAGTTTCTCCAGCCAGCTAGGACGCAGTCTCTATTGCAGCCATTTCTTATTCTGAGAGGGTCTCCACTTGCCTAGGGCAAGGATAGGTGCACTCATTCTGATTATCTTTGTACCCATATGCATGTATTCTCAGATTAATAAAATGGCTTAGTGTTCTGGAATTTTATGTGTATTTGTTCCATATTCTGGTTCCGGCATTTGGTTCTATATATCTGTTTGTTGTATTTCTGTGTATTACTGGTTATTTCCCATTGGGGATATTACACTCGTACTATTTTGACAATGAGATTGATGATGAATATGCCCCAACAATGGAATCTTTGATCCGTGCAAATAAATCTAATGTATTTCTAGAAGTCTCTTATGTAACGTCCTTATGTATTTCTAGGAGTCTCTTATGTAACGTCCTTGACTTTCTGAATATTGCTTTATAACAAACTTTCAGGTTGGCAGGAAAGCCAACTCTGATACCAGAGTAATATTCCAAAGGTAGAATTTGTAATTTTAACCATTATTGGCATAAATTGAGCTACACATTTAACGGAAAAAAAGTCAAATATGTAAACTGAAACATAAACAAGATACACATGCAACAAAACTCAACCTTATTTTTATTTTTTTTTGTAAAGTTAAGCAGATTGTATTAATTTTGTTGTATAAAATTACATGGATGCCTGGGAGTCAATGTGACCTCCCGGATACATAGATAACAGATTCGCTGAAGACTGAAGTCGCTGTAGAGCAGTGCTTGTTGCTCAAAATGCTCTGGCGCGCCTAGGAAGTCCGGTTGGCTCATAGCTGCGCTATCTGAAGGTGGTAATCGAGGATTCTACACTGCGGAATTTCGTTTCAGAGACCGGTGTGACGGGGTGTTGCGTGATTTGGCCCGCTCCTGTGGGCTGTGTTCTCCTTTGGGCGTGAATTGCTCATACTCGATCTGGCATTGATTGAGTTTGCCATGGTTTCCTGGAACCAGGACCCCTTGTGGCCTAAGCTTGTGCTTGCAGATCCGCTTGTTGGATATCGTGGCATTTGGCTTTGAGATCTCCCACTTCCTGATCATGCCAGAGGCTGTGGTACTCTTCCAGATTGGAGTCGATCCCTTCATTTGCCAATGCATCAGCTAGTTTGTTTGCTTTCCTGCGAACAGCTTGGAAGGTGATCCCTTTCATGGTGCAGAGTTGGCTTTGGAGATCTTTTAGTATTGCTGACAGCCTCCAGCTTGGGGTTACTTTGTGCACCTGTGCGCCCATCTGGAGTTTCTTGATCAGTCTTATTATTATCTCTGAATCGCCCTCCACTATCAGAGGTAGGAGCTTGTATCTACCAGCCAGAGTGAGGCCTTGGAGGAGAGCGATGAGTTCTGCAGCGTTGTTGGTGTTCACTCCGAGATTTCCGTGATAGATAAGGTGAATTGCTCCTGTGTGATCCCGTACTGCTCCTCCATAGCCTGCCATGCCTGGGTTTTGTCTTGAAGCCCCATCGAAGTTGAGTTTGAATGTGTTGGAGGGGGGCAGAGTCCATTTGTCCTGCATCGTTCCCGCTGAGGTCTGGTTCCTTCCAGCAGAGTTGGTCCTTGTTTGAAGATGCAGGATCTGTATTATTCTTGCCTCGTTTGGAGATGCGTTGCCCTCTATCTTCTGTATGCCTTTGGCGTTGACTGTTTCAGTGATGAGCAGTCGAACCTTCCTTATCAGCATGTGAACTCCTGTGGCTGTGTTTTTGAATGTTCTTGCGTTTCGCTCTTTCCATAGGATCCAAACTAATGCGCCCGGAACTAGATTCCAGGCACTGTTGACCAGGGGGTTGGAGGAGATGGAAGATCTCCATTGGCTTATTGAAGTTTGGATGGAGTTTCTGTCTCTATCTGATTGTCTGAAGACCATGGCCATGTCATCCCACATAGAGCAAGCCGTGGGGCAGGTGTTGAGCAGGTGATTGAGCGTTTCTGCCCCATTCTCGCAGAGCATACATCGAGAAGGGCCTACAAAACCTCGTTTCTGAAGGTTGTCCCATGTGAGAGCCCTATTATGCAGGACTAGCCAAGAGAAGAGTGTGATTTTTGGCCAAGTTCCTCTGCTCCACAGGGTTTGCCATTTGTGGTCTGATTGCTGATCTGGGGGGGTTGCCAAGAGTTTATAAGCTTCTTTGAGGTTGAACGTGCCTTTGGGGTTACTTCCCCATCTTAGGATGTCCTCTTTGTTGGATCTGAGGATTTTCCTTTTGTCCAAGTCTTGTAGAAAGTGGTCTACATTCCCTGGGCCTACTAGGGTATGCCATTGTTCTCTGGAGATCCAGTTCTGCCATATGGTTGCTTCGTTTGCCGGTTGCCAATAATCTGCTATCGTAATCTTGCCTTCCTCCTGCATGGCTATTTTAAGAGTATGCTAGTCTGGGTGTTCCAAGATTGGAAGCTGCTGCCAGGCATCTTCCCATAATAGGGCTGTGTTGCCTTGGTGTACTTCCCAAAAGCTATGATGCTGAACAATATGTCTATTTTCCCAGGCTTTGTTCCAGATTGGGGATCCTTGAGTGGTGCCTGTAAGCCGGATGAGGTCTTTATCCCTGATTTGGGTTGTATACTTCGCTTTCCACAAGGCGCCCCAGAGGGAGTCAGGATTTTCAACCCATCTCCACCAGATTTTTGCTGCTACTGCCTTGCTTAATATCTCAGGGTCTCGGAGGCCCAAGCCTCCCTCCATTTTTGGTTTGTAGATGTCTATCCATTTGAGGAGGGCCCATTTGGATTTCTTAGAGGGTCCATTCCAGAGAAAGGAGCGCTGAATGTTTCGGATGGTCTTGTAAGCCACCTTAGGGGCTGCAAGTGCTGAGACCATGTAGGCTGGCATGGTTTGAAGGATGGACTTTATCAATATCAGTCTGCTGGCCATGTTTAGTGCCCGGTGGGTCCAACTGCTTAGCCTGGCTCTCATTTTGTTGAGAAGGGCTTCCCAGTTGCTCGATCTGTAGGCATGTTCCGAAAGCGGAATGCCAAGGTATTTGGTTGGAAGGGAGTTCTTTTGAATATTTAGAATTCTACTGAGATTTCTCTGCACCAGAGTGGATGTGTTGAAGAAAAAAAGTTTGGATTTGGTTAGATTGATATCCATACCTGAGGCTTCCGAGAAGGTTTTTAACATCTTGCTGATGGTTCAAGCTTTCTGTACTGTGGGGGTGCCCATGAGCATGGTATCGTCAACGAATTGCTGGTGCGTTATAGTGGGTCCTTGGTGTACCGGTTTGATGCCTTTGAGCTGGTTTTGCTGCTTTTCCTTGGTTAAGGATCTTTCTAGCCCTTCTGCCATGATCATGAAGAGAAAAGGAGACAGGGGGTCCCCTTGTCTTATGCCTCTAGATGGACTGAAGGGTTGTAGGGGTCCACCATTTAGCAGGATAGAGAAGAAGGCACTTAAAACTAGTTCCATTATCCAGTTTGTCCATAGCTGACTGAATCCAAAAGCTTGGAGGATTTCTTTCATGTATTGCCAACTGATTCTGTCAAAGGCCTTGGACAGATCAAGCTGGATTAACATACCTGGAGATCTGTTTGTTTTGAAAGAGCGCAATACTTCCTGGGTGAGGATTATGCTGTCAGTGATCTGCCTTCCTTCGACGTAGCCAGTTTGCTCTTGAGAAATGATTGAGGGGAGGACAGATTTGAGTCTGTCTGACATCAATTTGGAAAGGATTTTATAGAGGACATTGCAAAGGGCTATGGGGCGGAACTTGTCAGGGGAGTCAGCCTGGTTCGATTTAGGAATTAAGGTAAGGAAATTGGCATTGATGGCAGGAAGGACTTTCTTGGTTCTGTGAAAGTTTCTTATAAGAATAAGAAGGTCAGCTTTTATAATGGGCCAACACGCCTTGAAGAATTCAATTGTAAATCCGTCAGGTCCGGGGGCCTTGTTCATGGCCATGGAGAAGACGGTTTCTTCAATCTCCTGCTCAGTAAACTCTCTTAGAAGCAAGGCGTTTTGATCCTCTATAACTAAGCTGGGTATGGCTTCCAAAATTTCCTTTATGGCTTTGGATCGATCTTGAAGAGGTTTGCTGAGAAGAGAGGTGAAATAGGAGTTGAGCTCAGATCCGATGTGATCCCGTGAGAAGACTTGATCACCATATGCAGTCTTGAGAGAAAGGATGCGATTAAAAGCTCTATTCTGGATGGTGGACTTGTGAAAGAAGCTGGTGTTGCGCTCACCCTGTTTTAACCATTGCACTCTCGATTTTTGTCTCCACAGTAGCTCTTCCTGTTTTAGTCTGTCTTCCCATTGCCTTTGCAGAATCAATTCTTGAGTGTTCCGCTCCTCATTGGGTCCTTCTGTGATCAGAGTTTGCTGGAGATTCGCCATTTTTACCTCAAGTTCTCTTTTGGCTTGAAATATGTTGTCGAAGGTATCTTTGTTCCATTGTTTGAGGTTGGTCTTTATAATTTTGAGCTTCTGCTGGATTATGTACATGATGTTGTCGCTCCTTATGGTGGTTTGGGTCCACCAGTTTTGTATATTCTGCATGAATGATGGGTGCTCTGTCCAGAAGGCCTCAAATCTGAAAGGTCTGTTTTGGGGTTTATCCAAATTGGTGAAGTGGATCTGCACTGGCCAATGATCAGATCCTCCTATGGGCAGAATGTTGGCCTCCATGTCTATATTTTGCAATAGAATGGATTCCGACATGAGGAATCTGTCAAGCCTTGAAGCTATCTGTCGGTTTCCTCCTTGCTTGTTGTTCCAGGTATGTAGACCATTGATGGTGGGGATGTCAATGAGTTTGGAAGCAGCAATAAAAGTGTTGAATTCTTCCGAGTCCTTATCCAGTCTTCGTAGGCCTCCCTTTTTCTCTGCCAGGCTGGTAATCATATTATAGTCTCCTCCTAAAATCCAGTGATCTGCCCCATGGTGTTGTCTGACTTCATCCAGGTCTAGCAGCATCTCCAGCTTTTCCTGAAGTCGTTGGGGTCCATAAACATTGGTAACGCAGATCGATTGCCCTGAGTCTGGCATGTTGAAAATCACCGATAGAGAGTGCTTGGTGGACAGAGAATTTTGTACTATGAATTTTCTTTTGTTCCAGAATGTGATCAACCCTCCTGCTTGCCCGATTGCATCTATGCTAATGCATTGATGACTGTTGGAAACAAGTTTTTTGAGAGTTTCCGTGCTCTTGGAAGAGCATTTGGATTCTTGCAGTAGGACGATGTCTGGGTGCTGTGAGAATAGGCGGTTTTTCAAGATCCTTCTTTTGGAGGTGCTGTTGAGCCCCCTTATGTTCCAGGTTGTGATTTTCATTGAGCAGTCTTTGGAGCAGAAAGGACCAATGCCCTGATTTTCCCCTCATTGATTAGGCGTCTGCCCAGCTCTTGTATCTGTTGTCTTGTGGATTTGTGCCCTCTTTTCCTGCCTGGTCCCTGTTGTTTGTATTGATCCAGATCCATATTGGCTTGTATACCTGTTTGGCTGTTATTTCCCCATTGCCTTTTGGCTGCATTCTGGTTGATGTATTCCAGCTGCAAGTAGGCCATTTCTATCTTCTCCAAATTGTCTTGAAGAATGGCATCGACTCCTAATTTGGACCATTGCTCGTTGACCTTTTGAAAATCTATATCACCAAGGATCTCCTCCAGAGGATTATTTGAGGGGGTTGTTGAGGGCTGATCGAAATGCATTTCTATGCGCTGCTGGGTTTGCGTTGAAGTTTGGCTGGTGATATTCTAGAGGGAAGAGGAGTCCTGTTGGTGTTGCGTTGCCTGGGCAAGGGTTGGATCAGAGGTTGAGCTTGGAGCTTTGGTGGTAGGCGTGGGTTGGCTTGAATCTGGTAGATCATGATGAATGGGGGCCTGAGGAGCTGATGGGTGCTCCGATGAGTCTAGATTGCCCAGAATTTCAAAGCTATTTTGTTGGGTGGAGGTCTTATTAGTGGGGGTAGTGTTGGTGGGTTGTTTTGGAGCCTTTTTGCTTCTCTTCCCTTTATTCTTTCTTGGAGCAGGGGTGAAGCCAGGTGCTGGAGTATCCACTTGTTCCTGTTGTGTTTTGGGCTGTGGTTGATTGACAGGGCATCCGTGGCTGAGATGTCCATGCTGGCGGCAGGTTCGGCATCTGAATGGGATATTTTCATAATCAATGGTTTGCTTCCAGTGCACTCCTCTGTGGATCAGCTCCATATGGCCTAGGAGAGGTCCTGAAATTTCCATGTAAACACAGATTCTAGCATAAGCAGTGTACTTACCTTGTAGTGTTAGATCTGAGGCTTTGATGAAGACCCCCAGCTGGTTTCCTATGGCCTCCAATATTCGCTTGTTCCAGTAATCCACAGGCAGAGAGTGAAGGTGAATCCATACTGGAACTTTTTTGAAGTCCTCCTGTTCTGGAGCGAAGTTTGGCCTCCAGTACGTGATGTATAGTCCGGCAGAGTTGTAGAAATATGGTCCTCCGTCGAAGATACGATCTCGGTCATCCCTGTGGGCGAAGATCACTGTGAAAAAGCTCCTCGATCCCAGTTGAAGCTCGAAATCCCCTTTGGGTTTCCATTTCTGGTTTATCCACCAACATAGAGCCTTTTCATTCAGTCGGACCCCCATGAATCTGCAGATTAGGGCTTGTTTGCTCATGTGATCTCTATATTCATCTATCCACGGATCTTCGATGATTAGTCTTGGTATTTCCTTCGAGATGGGCTTGCATGGGGACGTTTTTTGTTTGCTGTGTCGATTGGGAATGTGCCCCGCTGACGCAGTTCTTTTTGGCTCCGAATCGTGGCTAATTCCTTAAGATCTGGAGCTGGTAGGGAGGTTGGAGGTTTCCATGGGGATGCTGCCAAAGATGAAAGGCGTAAATGAAGGGGGGGGTCAAACCCCCCTCGGAGTTGTTCATGGAGCGAATCAGGGTAGATCGCCGTGGCGGAGCAGTCTGGTAATGGTTGATGTTGCAGGCTAGCTTGCTGAACCATGCACAGGGTTCTGCAGGGTTTCAATCCTGGCTTCGCCCTTCAGAGGCCCGCGCCTTGCACTCAACACATCGATCCGTGTCAATGCTAATCCAACTCAACCGTATTTTATTAATATGAAAGGAGTTGATGAAAAAACCGAGGAGCTGGCCTGAAAAATCTACTATAATGTTGTTGTTGTTGGTGGCCCCCAAAAGATCAATTAATCTGCTACAATACCTATGAATTCTCTATGGATAATCACCTAATTTCGTGGATATAAATAAGACCCGCAGTTCAATTTATATGCATTAAGTTGTGAAAATGAAGGGACATGGCTCTTGGATGGAGTTCGACATTAGGGATAGGGCATAGGTGGGCTATATGTCAAAAATAGGATATATAATTTTCAAAAATCAATTTCTTCTATACTATTTGGAATTTCTATTTGGAGTTTTGGGTCAAGTGATAAGTTATAACTCATTGGAAAGGAAAATTTATGCTCTAAAAGATGGCATAGGAATCAACTTAAGAGGTTGCCTCTAAAATAAATAAAAACATTTTTTTAATCTGACTAGTCATCAAATAGTGCATAATTGGAGGACAGAATGTGACTTCATGGAGACATTTACTAGGAGAGGGAGACATTTACTAGGAGAGCTCTTACAAATTTCCATCAATGACAATTATTGACCAACAAAGCTGGCAATGTTCAATGTCTAATTCAAGCTAATGAAAGAATTTGGGTGGAGATAATCTCTTTAGTATGTGATATATGGACATTAATTGAGATTATAGGGGAATAAGAAGAGTTTATAGAACAAGAAGAAAGGACAATAAATGAAATTAAGAATGAGCTTGGAAACAAACCTAGTCAAGTTAGTAAGATCATAAAGTTTTTCAATTCAGAAAACAAAAAAAGAATTAGAAGAAAAGGATATTGTTGACAAGACTCATTTGATTATTCAAACCAAAAAATATTTGACTAAGAAAATTTTGATGATGAAAATGAAATAAAAATGCAATTCAGTGGATTTAGATTAATAAGTTTAATAGGAAGTTCTTTTTTCTACAACAAAGAGATATACCTTCCTTTAAATTCACTAGGAAAATTGGTATTTGAAGAAGAATACCATATATTAGTTAACAGTGTCACATTAGACAAGTCAAAATTTGTTGGAGTAAAAGGGTCTTTGAGAAGTCAAAATCTCCTTGAAAAATTATTTGATGATTTGTTTATATGTTATGAGATCAAATATTTATTCACAGTTAAAACAACCTTTCACAAATATACTAAAGTTGATGAAACTTATAGAAATATGGTTGCTTTAATTTATCCGATAGGAAAATAATGGGAACTTGTTGATCTCATATGGTAATTCTCAAAGCCAAAGGAAATATCTAAAAAGGCAGGCTATGTTTTGGAAGATAATCAAGGTAGACTCAGCTATCTTGGAATTGAATTCAAAAATCGAGGACAATTGAAGATAATTAAGCTAAAGATTTTCTATATTGATCGAAGTTTTTTTGATATTACCCAAGTTGTTATTTTGGATAATAATTATTTTCCCTGTAATTTGTATGGATAGGATTTTGTTCAAACGCTATATATATATATATATATATAGAGAGAGAGAGAGAGAGAGAGAGAGTTAATTTTGATTGGAAAAGGGTTGATTCCTGGACCAAAATTTGGATATTTCTGTAAGACTTGAATATTTCAAAGTTAATCAAGGAGTTATGTTTTTAGGTTATAGCAACATTATTTCACATGTGAGTTATTCTAGTGTTACATTATATTTTTCTTCAATACATTTAATATTGTATAGACATTTGGAAAAGGTTAGGCTGAGGATTAGCGTCCTTGAAATCCCTTGGAAAAGTTATGTTCAATATTGGGTTAATCAAACAAACTGTTTGTTTGTTTTAGTAACTCTGCAATTTGTATAATGTTGTCTTCTTTACAATTATTGTATGTAAATTTAATGTTAATTACGGTAGGTCCTTCTATATGCTTTCTATTCTCATTGGATCATTAAAGTATTCAGATTGAATACATATTAATTTCCTGATGTTTCCTTTATTCTTATATCAATGCCTTTAGAAGATTGTATGTTGTTACTGTTGTAATTCAACACGTTGATTATTCTTTAAAAGGATAATGTTTATTTACTTAAACAAGGGTTTTATCCTTGAACCAAAAATCTTTAAAGTGTTGAGAAATCCAAAGTGTGGCAGTTAAACGATTTCTCTTATTATGACATTATCTTGTGATGTTTTTCATTATTATTATTTTTTCTTTCGAATTATTTTTCCTTATCATCAAGACTAATTCCTAGCAAAAAATATAAGAGAACACAAGATGTAGGCATGCTGCTAGGGCAAAACCCCACTCTAGGGAAAATCTCGGTCAAAATTTGTCCTTTAGTAGATTCAAACAAGATGAGACGACTGATACCCTTACAACCTAGACCCAAGACACCCTCCATCAAGTCAACCCTGTTTTTTCTTCAGTTATAAGTACACAGTCCAGTAGTATGCTTCATATAGTAGTCATTTGATAACTTGGTCACATAACTAAGTTATGTTTCTCTCCAACACTATAATATATGCTTTGGTCCAACAATGATGATATACCACTGCTCAAAACTAAGATCTATGTCTAAATTTCCTCACTCTATTATACCAAGACTTCACTATAATACTTCAGACTTCACTACTGACGTAGCACCAAAATTCAATAACATAACTTCTATATTGTGATAACACAAAATTGCAATGAACTATTGTGATGGCACCGAACTGTAATATCATACAACTTTTGTGATGGCACCTAGCTGTAATAGCATATAAATTCTATGATACCACCTAACTATAATCTGCATCATCGTTCTGAAACTGATCCAAACTTGTTCACTGTAATTGCACCAAAATATTTCCTCTAAAATCATCCGAACTTGATCCGAACTTGCATCTCTAAAATTAATCTGAACTTGTGCTCTGCAATTAATGTGAAAACCTTAGCCTTGTATATATAGTTGTTTCCCATAGTAAATAAGCAAACATGACTTCTTGAAGAGATGTGTCCCTTTATTAGGCCGACATGTGATCTTTGAGGGAAGTTGAATTGACGGAGACTTATTTGAGGCCGACTTGAAGACTTTAGTGAATAGGTTGACTTAATGGAGGAGTCTTTGATCAAACAATAATTAACTTTTCACTTAAATACAAAAATGCTAAAGCCTACGATGGAGGCTTGACCGATGATTGACCCAAGCATGAAACCCATGCTTTAAAAAGTCAATTCAATAATAATAAAAAATCTTTTTACTTTTATTTTGACAAATATATTACATTTTTTACTCAAGTACAATTTATGAAGACTGAACCTAGTGACATTCTTCAACACACTCTCTTAAATAGTTAAGTATTCATAACTATAGAGGTACATGGAAGATCTAAAACCACATAATCTACAAAGAAGTTTAGGCAACATAATTCCATGGACTAGATTCTTGACCAAGGCAATCTATCTAGGGTCTCTCAACATTTTAGGCACCGCAATTCTACAGACTAGATTCTTGACCAGGGAAATATATCTAGATGGGACTAAGATGGAATAAAGCTTTCATCCTCTCTAGGTACCATCAGGCTTACTTACTAACCATCAACCCAAGGATCCAAGTGTGTATATGAGGTCAAAGCTCTATGACCAACACCACCTTCCTTACTTCGAGACCTAGACATCAACATAAAGTGTCTAACAGATGTCCTCCTAGGCAATGCTTCATTCACAATTCCTCAACAAAAAATATCTCCCGATCAAACCGATTGGTAACCAACATGCTATCAAAAATTCGAGAGATTTACCTGTACAAAAACAACCCCAATTAGTAATACACTTTCAAAAATACATAATCAAATAGTTCTTTCACACAACAAGATGTTTCTTCTTAACTTATCATAGTAGGACTATCAATCAAATCTTTGACAAAATATTCCTTAATTAATCACTTTCCTTTCCTACTCCTCATGCAACAACATATCCTTCAAAATGCATTCTCCAATCAAAACTATGTTATGCCCTCCCTCTTAACCAGGGATATTTCTTTTATTCATGCTCATTCTTAACCTAGGGATATCAACTTATTTTTACAATATTGGAGAATATTTCATGGCTTCCATCCTTCTCACCATGCTTATCATATCAACTTCTCGTACGAACATCTTCGCCATCTTGAAGCTAATGTACTTGCGCAAATTAGATAGCAAGTACAACCAAATCTATAAAGCATGAAGTTATTCATATCAAAATATTATGATAATGGAAGCATTAGAATTTACAAACATAATCAATAAGAGGCTATACTTCAATACTTCAACTTATTGCCCGAGTTTTGCTACAAACCCTAAATCACATCAATAGCTCAAAAAAAAATATCAAACTTATTATATCTAGGGTCTTAACATTGCTTTTAATGATAAGACAAGCCTTTTCAAATATCAAACCCTATAAGAAAATTAGATTAATGCATCTAGCAATTTTCAGAATTCATATGTTAAACTTCCCACTAGGATTTCATGTAAACCCTAAATTTCATACATGAGCTCCAATAATCAAAACCAATCACATGAATATATTTTACTAGGGTTTAATGTAAACCCTAGATTTTTTATCTACAAATTCTCAGCAATTACTATATAGATTATAAATTCCATATGGTTATAAAAACTATAGAATTTAACTACTACTAGGATTTAGTTGCAAAACCCTAGATTTTCCAAGCAACATCATCCTAGAACTTCAAATTTTGACTAGGTATTATTTCCAAACCCTATGATTTATGACCATTAATAATTAGTTCAACACATATATCTAGGAATTCATTAGCATATCATAAGCACATCATATGTCATACAATACATTAGACATATACCGACCTAGACCAAGCTAGGGTTTCGTTCCTAGGACCTTACTTTAAAGACATAACAATGTTTTTTCTTATAGACCCAACCAAACCCTGAATATCTAGGGTTTCAGTTCATAACATAGCAAACCCTACTTTACCATAACTTCAAAGGTTCGGGATTTCAGACAGCACCATTTTAACCTTGACAAGTTAGGGTATTCATGATCATACCAAAACCCCAAACATGACATCATCAATATATCAAACATAATAGAAATGTCTTTAGAGTCCATCAATAACCCTAAGTAGGTTAGGGTTTCATTCATTATCAACATACCCTTAGGTTAGGGTTTTCCAGAGAACTTGTCTAGGGTTCTATAAGAAAAATCAAGGATGTAATGAGGGTAGATTTATCAAAATATGAATCACCCTAAACAAGAATATTTATGATTCAAGACAACTAGACATAATGATGTTAGTAATATAACACAAATTTCAAAATAAAATGAACATAATTTTTATATTAAGAGAATTTTATAAGATGTATAGTCTAAGACATACCTGGAGATGTTACTTGAAAAACCTTATAGGAATTCCTTTAAGTGTAAGTCATGATCTTCTATGCCTATAATGCATACCTTCAATCAAAACATGTGATACAGAGAACATGATTTAATTTCTCAAGTTAGATCTTCTATGTAACAATGGATGATGGAATCCTATGCTATCGAAGAACAAGTTATTTTTTCAATTGACAACAAGACATTTACTTGAAATACTAGATTGCTTGTAAATCCTAGAGGACAAGCCTTTAAGGTTCTAACATGTATGTTATCTAAGGATTACAATTTTTACCCTAGACTAGCTATGAACCATTTAAAGTTAGATATATTTAAAAATCTTAAAATTTTATAATTATACTTACCTTGTATTTACATACCTACGATTTTTGATAGCTCATTAGACTTATTGTAGTAAAAATACTTATTTGATTTATTTTAAGATGGCTCAGATCCTTAAAGTGTGCTTCCTTTAAGTTGGTTCCTTGTGCTTGAGTTCGTATAAGACTTGTATTTATTTTCCTATAGGACAGATTTTGGATAGTTTTCAAATGAGAGCTTCTACATTTATCAAAACCTCCTTTCATTACCTTTAACAATAGCTCTGGTACCAAATTCATATGACTAGAGTAATTTGTTAGGGCTTCTATAATTTAAGAGTATGTTGAAGAGTATTTTAGACTCGTGATGACTTAATCCATAGTTTCTTCAACGAGAAAGAATATATTTCTTCACTATTTTGAACTTACACATATCATAACAATGCTTCAGCCCTTATATCAGTGCTTCAACGATACATCACTGAGCCTGAAATCTCCTTTATGACATGAATGTGACTACAATTAACACCAAATGTCACATTCTGAATTAGATCTGAACTTTTCACCTTGAGTTATATTGAAATCCTCCTTCTTCAAGGTGTCTTAGCCCACTGTAATCTTAGTTCTATTAGCCCAGAAATGATCATTAGGACAAATTCAAACATAAAATTTCACTAAGTGGTCTTGAAACTACCTTTGATCATGACCTTATCTTTGATACCATGTTGAGAAATACAAAGTGTGGAAATTTAAATATTTCTCTTATTATGACATTATCTTGTGATGTTTTTCATTATTATTATTTTTTCTTATCATCAAGACTAATGCCAAGCAATTAATAGAAGAGAACACAAGATGTAGGCACGCTGCCAGGGTAAAACCCCACTCTAGGGGAAAACTTTATCAAAATTCTTCCTTCGGTAGATTAAAACAAGATGAGACGACCAAGACCATTACAACCTAGACCCAAGACACCCTCCATCAAGTCAACCTTGTTTGTTCTTCAGTTATAAGTACACAGTCCAGTAGTATGCTTCATATAGTAGTCATTTGATAACTTAGTCACATAATTAAGTTATGTTTCTATCCAACACTTTAATATATGCTCTAGTCGAGCAATGATGTTATACCACTGCTCAAAATTAAGAGCTCAGTCTGAGTTTCCTCATTGCATTATACAAATACTTCACTATAATACTTCAAGCTTCACCATTGAGGGAGCATCAAACTTTATTATGCCATAGCACCGAACTTCAATATCATATAACTTCTATATTTTGATAACACAAAACTGCAATGAACTCGTGTGATGGCACTGAACTATAATAACATATAACTTATGTGATGTAATCTAGCTGTAATAGCATATAACTTATGTGATGGAAACTAACTATAATCCGCATCATCGTTTCAAAATTGATCTGAACGTGTTCACTTTAATTGCACTAAAATTTTTCCTTTGAAATCATATGAACTTGATCCGAACTTTCAACTCTAAAATTAATCCAAAATTTTTCTCTGTAGTTAATGTGAAAACCTTAGGCTTGTATATATAGTTTTTTCCCATTGTAAATAATCCCACATGACTTCTTGAAGACATGTGTCCCTGTATTAGGCTGACATGTGATCTTTGAGGGAAGATGACTTGATGCAGACTTATTTGAGGTTGAATTGAAGACTTTGGTGAAGATGCTGACTTGATTGAGGATCCTTTGACCAAATAATAATTGAATTTCACTTAAATACAAAAATTATAAAACCTATAATGGGGGCTTGACCTATGATTGACCCAAGAATGAAACCCATGCTTTATCAAGTCAATTCAATAATAATAAAAATTTGCTTTTCTTTTGACAAATTTATTACATTTTTTACTCAAGTAAAATTTATGAAGACCGAACCTAGTTATATTTTTCAACATAAAGCACATCATTTTCAAAGATGATTTGACGTGGTTTTTTAGCTAGGAATTTTCAACAAATGAAAAAATCAAATTGGCATCGTTTTCAGGGATTGAAAATTTGAAGTTATTTTTCCTTGGGACAACAATTAGGCTTACCTCATTAATGGTGAACAAGAGGTTTGGAAACTAGATCATTCGCCTTGCGTACTCCATTGTTTAAACTGTTGAAAATGCAGCAAGATGATGGAGCTTAGTGAAATGAAGTCGCCTTCACTAAGTGGGCCCGCAGGCAAATTCTGGCACAAAGTCTATTTTTAGACTATGTCTATTTTTAGACATATGGAGCATGGTCCAGGGGTTGCAGTATGTTATTCTTGGAGTATTGGTCATGTTGGTAAAAATATATGGGACTCTATTTTTTGACCTATAGGTCGATAGGTCGATGTCTATTTTTAGACTGCCTATCCTAAAAATAGGGAAGTCAAATATTATTTACCCTTAATAATATTTGGACTATAAACTTCAGTTTACTCTCTTGGAGCACTTCAGTTCGAGCCTTGGAAGTGGCTCATGCATCTGACAGAGGAATTACGCTATTCCTAGGGGTTTGGTGAGTTCATGCATGGTTGACTTCAGTTAGGACTTCAGTGGCAGAAGTTTGGTGGAGTTGATGAGACAGTTGGTGGAGTTGTGTTCGGTTTAACTTAGTTGAACTAGTTGAGATTATTCTAACTAGCTAATCAACTAGTAATGAGTGGAGTGAATTAAATATTATTTAATTCATTAATTAGTAACTCATTATTCAACTCAAGAACACATCAGTTCACTACAGTGCATGGACAGTTCAATGGAGACTAGTGAAAGAGGTAGATGAAAGGGTGGAGTTAGCTATCAGTGGCGACATCAGTTGTGCATGAGATTTGCACCACACTTGGAGGAATTTCCCATGATGATTGCGATGTCAAGCCAAGGAGATTCGAACCTTGGATCTCTATATAGACAGGCCTGGATTGCGCAATAGAGGCAAGGCAATTGGCGGTGAGTTTTGAACCAGTAACCTGTTCAAAACTGAGCTAGTTTGTGTGTAACTTCATGAGAAAGTACTGAGTACTTGTGAGGAGTATTGCACTGAGTTTGAAAGCCATGATGATTTCTCCATTACACATACATTAAATAGCCGCAATACAATCAACTGTTCTTTTCCCCCATACATATTGTGTTGTTAATGTGTATGATGAATTGATGTGCTATCGCTATCTCAACTGATAAATAATGATATGAGGGAAGAGATTATGTTGCATATAACTGATTGGATAGTTCGGTGGATAAACTGATCATTATTCAAACAAATTTCTATCACATAAAACATACTTTATATATACTAGATGACCTAGATCTTGAACCAACTTCACATTTATTAGACCCTGAAAAGTTGATTATAAAATATACTATCAGACATAGGCTTGAATCTACATCTTATGTTTCTCAAAATTCATATTCTCATCCAGAGAGTTCTGAAGAACAACCTAAGCCCATTGGTTTATCCCCAAGATTGTTGGATCTTACTAATAAAGGAGCTGATCTACAAATTGCTTTGTTAGTTGAGAAAATTGAATTTCCAATTCCTTAAATTGATTAGCCTGAAATTAGGTATGGGGATCCATTTTCTCTTTTAAAAACTAGAGGAACTTCTAATGTTTCTACTAATCCTATGTTTTCTCAAGTACAAAAATCAATTTTCCTGAAATACAAAAGTTAAGTATTCCACCTTAGTCTCCAAAGAAACATTCAACTCCCAAGCAAAAATCTTGAAATAATACCCCATATCCTAAACAACCTACTACACTTACTATACAAAAAATAATGGCTAGAATTAGGCCAATTATAAATGTTACATATGCACCATTAAGGCTACCAACTCAAGCTCAATTGCATGACTTTCCTAAGGGATATTTGAAATATCTTCCAAGATATAATGGAGAAATTGGAATTAGTGCATAGGATCATTTATCGACCTTCCTTGACTTTGCAGATAATTTAAATGTTGAGCATGAAGATGTTTATATGAGCTTATTTGTACAATCTTTGGAATGAGATGTGAGAATTTGGTTGAGACAAGTACAAACAGATTCCATTCATAGTTGGAGGGACTTAAAAAATAGGTTTATCAATCAATGGGGAGTTAAGAAAGATCTTTTTTATTAATCCTAGTGAATCAATATTATATTTTATTAAGATATTTAATAAGGTCTATAATAAATGCCAGAAAATATTAAGCCTTCATCTACCACTGCCAAATTCATATTTGTCAAAGATTTTCATGATGATTTTGAACTTATGCTTAGAGAAATAAAGTCAACAACTTTAGCAAATATATGCACATATGTTATTGAGGTAGATGCTAATAGAGTTGCTTCAGGAAAGTTAAGAGCTAGGGTTGAAAGGGCATAAAAGATAAGAGAGAAAAAATAAGTTAGTTATTTAGGAGAAACAAAGGAATAAGATCATAATATTGATGAAATCACAAGGATATTGATAAATCTATCTAATATAGTCTCTATAATGGAGACATAACCGAGGCAAACACGAGAGAATGTTAATAGGCCACCAAGACCATATAGAAGACCTTTTCAACCTCAAATTTTACAAAGCGATAGGAGAAACACAGATCAACAGATTCAATCACCTTTGATGATTAGTGATCAAGATATTGAAGAAGTTGCACATATTACATATGATGTAAATTTGCTTGTTGTCCAAACTTTTGAAGGTTAAATTATTCCATCAAATCAAAATCAGTGTTTGATTCAGAATGTTAATTCTTATAAAGTTTCTAAGTATCAAGCATTTTTTGAGTTTTTAATTATTGATCTTAATAAGAGGTATGATTTAAGGACAATATAGATTCTAGTTAAACAAAGAAAAAAAGTCACTTTTGATATTCCTCAAGAGAAAAGTTTAGATCCTTCATCTTCACAACAAGAAGAGTCTAAAGCAGAAAAAATTACCTCTTCTTTTACTTTAGAGAAATAACTAGAAAAGGTAAAGATTCCAATTCCTTTCTCTGAATTAAGAAGTTCGGGGTACCAAAAATATGTGACTAAGTGGATTTAATCTTCAAGTATAGATGTACAAGGATATGTTATTAGCTCGCAAGATGAAAAAACATCAGTGTTATTTGTTCCAAATATAGATATTCTTAACAAACCAATACCACATTTCTATGTGACTTTAAAGTTACATGAATTTTTTCTTTATAGTTGCATGTTGGATTCTAGAGCTTCTCATAGTTTAATGCCAAAGTCAATCATGGAAAAATTACAACTACAACTGACACACCCTTTTCATGATCTCCATACTTTTGATTCTAAAAGGGTACAATGTTTGGGTTTGATCAAAGATTCGATAGTATCTCTAGCTCAAATCCCTATGAAAAATGTATTAAATTGATGTTGTTGTAATGGATATTCCTGCTTAGTTTGACACATTGTTATCAAGAGCTTGGTGTGTTAAACTTGGAGGTAGTTTGTTAATGGATATGTCATATGCTACTATTCCAATTTTTGTGGGAAAAAGCTTGAGGTTGTACATGGAAGTCAATTTTTTAAATACAGTTTCTGATGCAAGGAAACCAGTCAATCACCCTATGTATGATACTAATCAAGATCTAGGATTCTTTATTCTAGCTGTGAATTATGATTATAGTGTGCAGAATAATGTTAATAATTTTGTAAATATCATCGATTCTTCATAAAAATGATATATGGTAGCTATATTTCGATGGAGCTTCATCTCGAGATGGATCACAGGTAGGAATAATATTTATTTCACCTACACAAGATATTATTAGTTAATCATTTAAATTGGAATTTAAAGTAACTAATAATATTTCAAAGTATGAAGCATTAATTCTTGGGCTTGAAATGGCTAAAAACATGAAAATTCAAAGATTAGTTGTTTATGGAGATTCAGAATTAGTTGTGAGACAGGTCAGCAACACATGCCAAACAAAAAATCATAGATTGAAGTCTTACATAAATGAAGTATGGGATTGTATAAAGAATTATTTTCAAGATTTCAACATTTCTGCTATACCAAGAGAATAAAATGTTGTTGTTGACTCTTTAGCAGTTTTATCAAGTACTTTTAAAGTTCCCAATACTTTCTAGTTACAATATCATATTGAAGTCAGACATAAGCCTTCAATTCCAAATAACCTCAAACATTGACAGACTTTTGAAGATGATGAATGGTTCAAGGAATTTTTCTAAGCGATTGAAGAGTTTTCATCCTTGAATATAGATCAAGAATCTAATGAGGATATACAAAGTGATACTGTCAATCAAGATGGGAAATTGAAAGATCAAATTATAGATCATAATATCATTCAATTATCAAATAATTATATCCCAAAAGGTTTGGTTCCATTAGAGAAATGTTTTGATCATAATGATGTTCCCACTTCTGTAGCAGTAAACTCTCAACAATATGATATTGAAGAATGCAATATTGCCACAAAGAATGAGATAAAAACAATTAAACTTTCAACATTATTACCTCAAAAAAATCAAAAATAAATATTTGAGCTTGTTCAAACAATATATATATGTGTTTTTTCATGGAAAAATGAGGATCTCAAAATATATGAAACTTTTATATACAACATAAGATTCCATTGAATCCTAATGTAAATCCTTTCTGACAAAAGTTGAGGTATGTTAATCCAATTCTTTTACTTATAATTGAGAAAGAGGTCAAAAAATTGTTGGATCAAAACATAATTATTCCTTTAAGGTATTCAAATTGGATTGCAAATCTAGTTCCTATTAGAAAGAAAAATGGAGAGATAAGATACTACATTGGATGCAATTTTGTTACAAAAGAATCCGAAAAGTTTTGAACAACCCATTTCCTTTTCTAGCAAGGTCGTGATAGATGTTGAGATTAGATACGATATTATAAAAAATCAATCAAATGTTCTAGTTCAAGCATTAAATTCTTTCATAACTTATGTATTGCATTCAAAGATAACAACTTATGTTCCATATAATGCAATTAAGACAATATTGATTCAACTAGACAATGATGGAAAATGAGGAAGATGGATAGCAAAGATACAAGAATTTGATTTGGAAATCAAACCAACAAAATTAGTAAAAGGTCAAGGATTGGAAAAATTTCTTGTAGAATCTAACTGTAGAATTTTGGGTATAAATACAATGATGTGGCTTTCAGCCCCATTCTCAGAGAAGAACCCACAAGAACCTTCTCAAAGTTCAATGGCATAGAAAAACTCGTAGGGTCCTTTTCTACAAATCAATGCAAAAATTATATTATCATATTGGTATAAAGACATTGTTTGTTTTCTGTAGAATTTTCATTGTCCTCCTGAGTTTAATAGAAATCAAGCTGGATCTCTCAAAATAAAAGCTATTAAATATTGCACAATCAATGATAGTTTGTATTAGAAGAATCATTTGAGTATATTTTTACTATTCTTATATGAAAGTGAGACAACAGGGGTGATAGATAAATTTCATGTAGGAGTTGTGTAGGACATTATGCATAGGGAGAAACTGCACATAAAATTTTGAGAGATGGATTTTATTGGCCAAAATTGTTTTCACAAGTTGGAATCAAGGTTATAAGTTGTGTCCCTTGTCATATTTTTGCAAGTAAAGAAAAACTGCTTTCCTTGCCTTTAATTCCAGTATTAGTTGACGCACCTTTTTTGCAATAGGGTTTAGAATTCATTGGGGAAATTAATCCCACATCAAGTAATCAACATAGATGGATATTGACTGCAATTGATTATTTTATTAAGTGGGTGGAAGCAATTCTAGTTATAAATGTAACTGATACTATTGTAAATTAAATTCATTGAAGAAAATATCATGGCAAAATTTGGTTGTCCTAAATAATTGATTACATATAATGCATAGGCATTCTGTCCAGTTAAGATGATTGAATTTTTCTATATATATCAAATATCCTTGCATCAATCCACTCCATATTACCCACAAGGGAATGGATTAGTTGAATCCTCAAACAAGATTCTTATCAAAGTCATTAAAAAGGGATTAGTTGATCATAAGAAGAGTTGGGACAATTATCTAAAGTTTGCAATCTAGGCTAATAGAGTTTCTCCAAAAAGGGAAATATGTAAATCTCCTTTTCATTTGGTATATGACACTGAAGCAATATTTCCTACACAACTAGATTCTGTTGTTATGAAAAAATTGCAAGATCGTTATGAAGATTCAGATGATTTTACAAGAAGAATACATCAAATAACTGAGCTTTACCAGGAAAGAGAGGAAGTACAAAGTAAAATTCTACAATATCAAAGTAAAATGAAAATATTTTTTGACATAAAAGATAAGGAAAGAGATTTAAGGCTAGGTTATTTAGTCTTGAAATGAGATTCCAAAAGACAAGAGAAAGGAAAACATGGAAAATTTGATAACCTCTGGATAGGCCCATTCAAAATTGTTGAAGTAAAGAACAACAACACTTTTATTCTTTAGAATATGGAAGGATAATTTGCTCGCTTCCTGTTAATGGGAGGTATTTAAAGAATTGCATTCATTTTTGAGAGAAGCACTTCATATTTCATTACAAATTACAACATGATTTAATTTTACAGAGCATGTGTGAAAGTTTTCTTATGAAATTGACTCGATAGCCCAAGGAGAAGGAACAAAGTTCTGCAATTATCTGCATCCCATAAGGGGTAGCAGTCCACAGATGGATCCAATGTTGTAAAATTTTCTTATCATGAAAATTTCAACAAAAATGTTCCAAAAAAATTATTTTTGTGCACTTTGTAAATGTATGTAAGCACTTTTTATTAAGCGCTACATATATTAATTATGTTTTTTATATTAAAAAAATAGTTTTGTGATAAAACACTTGCACCTTTGCGTGGCGGAGATCTAACACAAAAGGATCAGTGACAGAACTTCAAAAGAGGACCCCCCCCCCCCCCCCCACCCCACGCTTACTCGGGATTTAACATAGAAGGGGGGGAAGCAATTGATTGTTTTCTGAAACTATGTTTACGTATGTGGTAGCATGTGGTTAATTTCGGACATCCCCACTACCACTACACCACCCTGACAAAAACCCACCTTCAGTTTTCGCTAAAATGTCATTGCTTCCAACTTTTTGAGTTTCCGCAATTCTATCGACTACCAAATATTATTTCCATTGAATGTTATTTTTGCTAAGTTCCATTTCCACTAAATGTTACCACTATATTGATTTTTCTTGTTTTGTCAAAGTTATTCCCTTTTCTCCTATATTTCAAAGAGTTTTAGCAAAAGAAGAACAATGCCATCTCTGAGTTGATCAAAGAAATAAGTTGAGAGTTATTTTCAACCATCATGATTTCACAAGTAATACTATTTATTTTTACCCTCATTTTACATTGTAAAAATGAGTTCACAGAAAGGAAAATTAGTAAATCTCAGTCAAAATCACTGCCTCTTTCTACATCAGTAAAAATTGACGAAATGCCTTTAATTGATCTAGACGCCAAGATTATAGAAATTAAATGTGAATTTGACCTTTATGAATTGGAAAATTGGGCATTCCAAAGGTTCCAAGACAACAATGATGACTTTTCTCTTTGGGGATCCTTCCTTCCCCAATTTGTCTTTCCACAAACCCATCATTTTCTCGAGTTTTTTTGTATGGTGTTCAGATAGATACTTACTGAGTAAGAAAACCATTATTGCCAAGAATGAAGAGCCTTTATTTTATATTACCTATGAATCAATTTTACAAGTTCTTTAGGTTGTTGTTCCTGGTTCTGTCCATCCATTCTCCAGTGAAGTGTTGTTGGAAACTTATCAAAGATTAACCATTCAGCAAAGAATTTCCATATTTGATTCCTTTTTTCTAGAAGGAACCAACATTTCCCAACACAACCCTCCTTATCCTTCAAATATATTCCCAAATTTTTCCAGAAAAATAATATCCATGTTATGCTATTTATTAGGGTATGAAAGAGATGAAATTGTGGATGAAGTGGTGTTAGGTTTTCTATCAACTCTTTCACTAGGAAATAAACCTTTTATTTTATTCAACTTCAGTCAGTTTCTCTCAGACACCATTCATGAGAAATTTTTGAAATTTGGATTGAGAGATCATTTAAACATTATTCAGTTTTAGTTTAATTGTTCATGTATCATTAGTCAGACAATATCCTTAAAATATCGTTTCAAAAACAAGATATGCAAGGGATTCAATGGCCAATCTTTCACTGGACTTCTTTGGCTAGGAAACACTCTGAAAAAATTACTTTTGCAAATTTTGTGGAACAATTATATCAATATATTTAATGTTGTTAAATAGTGATAAATTCCCAATAATTCTACCAGATATTAAGCACCTTTTGTATCTTAGTGAAAAAACTAAATTAAGAGACTAGTAATTGTATAAAATATTTACTGAGATAAGGATGTATGGATGTGAACTCCCTCTAGATCATTTTCCATTATTTCTACCAATTATAATTTTGCACTTGAATTCAGTAGGAAAAGTTTGAATATAGATTAAATGCATTTTATTCCAATAAAGAAAGAGACTAATATCAAAATCAAGGCACAGGTTGGACCCTTTGTTGTAAATATCAGGGCAACTAACAAAGAAGTTGAATTTATGTGCATAAATGAAATTTGCAAAGGGAAAGAGTTGGTATTATGATCCAATTGAGAATATTTCACTATATTAGAATTCAACAGGGTTCTACTTCTTACGTTCACTTACCAAAAAAAGATATTGAAAAATATGGAAAGAAGGCACTCTAGAAGAGTTACCAGAAGAGAAAGAGATAGAACATTAAGTAAAACTTAACGTTTTAGAAATTACTCAGAAAAGAGAAAAGGAACTCAAAAGGGTTATTGAAGATGTTTCCCATTCCACTTAGAATTCAGAAGGAACAACATTCATATTTTACAAGAGGCAAAAAGTAAGAGAAATAAAAGAAGAAATGTCAGAGACTATTTCAACAGATGTGTCAACGCCCTCTACAGTTGTTTGATCAAGTGAGCCTTTATTCAATCTACAAAATAATGAATCAAGGGCAGGATAGTCTTATTCCACTTCTTCTTCTGATAATGAGAGTATTATTCTAAATTCATGGAGATTAAGAAGAAGAATGAAGCTTTGAAGTCAATTACCTACACCTAATTCTAGAAACAAAATTATTCTATAAAGAATAGAATATTCTCAACCTTAGATGATAAGCAGGGACATTTTCAATTAGCTTTATTAAAACCAAAAGTCCTAGGGACCAAGGCTGCAAATTTTTTTTATACCTCTGTATTTATTTTAACACAAATAACATCCATCCAATTGACCAAATTGATCTCCATGGACAAGAAAGGGAGACGATATATTCCACTTTAACAAGTTCAATAATTAATTTGTCAGAGTTGCAGAATCATTGAATAACACAATTTCTGAGAAAGATGGAGAGAATGCCTTCTCTTGCTAAGGATACCAGAATAAAATCATTGGAGGACATAATTATCAAGTTGTGATTAGATCATCATGATATCAATGCTACCCAGGAAATCATAAAGAACAAAAATGTAGACATCTAGGCTCTTCGCAAAAGATTAAAATTGCCAACTATTGAACATCCAAAAACATAAGAAATTGGAAAGTTAGAAAAAAAAAAGGAATTTCTCTTATAAATGATGATTGAATTTTTTTGTGTAGATGCATAATATGGAAAAACATGTGGAATAGTTACTAAATGAAAGATATAAAAAAGGAGTTACAATTCCTTCTTCATCCCAAGTAAGTTCAGAGGGAAATGATTCAACAAAGGAATTAGCACGGGCATTATCATTAAGCTTAAAGAATCAAGAAATTGACAAACTGGAGAAAGCTTTAGATAAAGCTGAGCAAGAGAAACTTAATTCAGATAATGATTTGGTTGTTGAGCTTCAAAAGACTTCTAAGTTACAGAAACAACTTGAATTGCATATGTTGATTTTGTAGTGCAATTAGGGTTAGAACAATATTTTTGAAATTCTGATAATTAAATTTTAATGTATATATTATTTTGAACTTATTCCATATATAATTCAACGATTATACTTTAGAAATTCAACAATAAATAAAGTATAAAAATAGAGATCACAATGCACAAAAGAGAGACAATATTTACCCTAGGAAAAACCCACTAGGGGGAAAAACCCAACAACCTTTTCAATCGACAAATTCTTGTTCAATAAGAGACACACCAAGACCTATGGGAAAAAATGTACTTCTCCTCCAATTCAAGTCACCCAAACTATTTTTTCACTTTTCTCTTGATCCTACACTTCCATAATTTCATCCCTCCTAAAATAACAAGCTACCCCAGATTTCGGCCCTACAACAGTTTTCCCAGTAACCATATAAAATGTTACTGCCTACAAGATTTTCCCCAAAATATGAATGACATAGAGAGATAGATTCCTTCACATATGCGAGGTGCTAGATAGAGAGAGAGGAGAGAGAGAGAGTTAAACCTTCTTCTTTGTCCTTCTTTGTCCTTCGCTCACTTTCCCAAAATATTTCCTAAGAGATGAATGTGAATTTCCCAAATGAGGAGCTTGAGTTGCCTTTATATAGTAGTATGCCTAGGGTGAATGGATGTGTCTCTTGGCCAGGGCTGACTTAACTTGGAGAGAATCTGACTTGTCAATTTTGGAGCAAAAATTTTCATTTTGAAATTCAAATTTGTATCTTTTAAAAGTTGCAATGGGACTTTGACTCAAAATAATTTTTCTTCTAACTCAAGCATTTATAAATATGTTTTACAATCGTTAGGGGAATTTTGAGGTCTAAAATGGGCCTCCTAAGGAAATTATAAAATAATATTGGAAATAATGATAAAAGATTTTATTACATCATCAAATTTTAGAGGGAAAAAATAAAAAAACTACTTTTTCAACTTGTATTTTCAACTTATCTCCCTATGGGTTTACTCAAATTTCGAGCTGGAACACTCGCTGGATGTATAATTTGATTCTTCATCCAAGGAGTACCCATGTTTCATACTTTCGATGGATCCTGCTACATGAAAAATGAGAAATACATGAAAAACATGATTGCAAATATGTTTTTTCATGTATTTCTCATTTTTCGTGTAGCAGTGTCCAACGAAATGATGCGACATGGGTACCCTCAGATGAGGAATTAAATTTTACGTCCAATGAGTACTCCCACTCAAAATTTGAGTAAAACCTTAGGGATATAAGTTAAAAATACAATTTGAAAAAAAATATTTTTATTATTTTATTATTTTTTAATCTTTTTACTTTTTTACCCAAAAAATGGTGAATTATCCCCCATGGTTGACATCATCATCTTGAATCCTATTGGTTCTTATAAAGTTTATTTTATTTGTACATTTTTCTTATGAGACCCATTTTAGACCTCAAAAGTTCTCTAATTGATAGATATAATTACATCAAGTGGCCAAAAGTACAATATGAAGACCAACCATAGTTACAAATTCAACACTTCCTCTTAACTAGGGAGGTATTTATAATCATTTTCATAGATCCTCTCAAATTGAACAAAATTTTCTAAAGAAAAAGGTTAACCATTATTACCAACGTCATCATTTATCACCAACATATGCTTGTGGCCATATCCGGGGTGGTACCTTTTAATTTTTCTTAAGGATATATTGTTCTTTGCTTAGATAATTTCATTTCATTATTTACATTCACCCACAAAAAAATAACATCCTTAAAAACATATGCATTATATATAAAGAACAATATTATTATCAATGTAGCGGAATATAAGGGAACAATAGAAGAAAAGCATTCGCACATAGCGACGCCAAGATTGGTCGGAGTCTAGGGAAAAACCCCACAAGGGGTAAAACCCTTTCAAATTATTCTTCTTTTTAGATTTTCATAAAACGTTCAACAAAGAGAGAGTACAATAATCCATTTCTTCATTCATAAGACTATCTAGTGAAACCAACCAAACAATACCCAAGAAATGAACTCAAAAATACTACTAATCAAAGTAATGATTCAAAAGCTTGCAGTCAATTGTCAACATCTACGTTCAACTATCAGAATCTGCAATCAACTGTCAGAAAAAACCCTATGTCTTGACCACACAAAGCTTACGGTTATGCATACAACTGCAGAATTCTAGCCGCATGGAGAGGATTGTGTGCATGTGCCTGCAACCAAAAATTTATTGTGGCAAACCTATTGTTTAGAACCAAAAATCCTAATCCGTAGATGCGAGCTTGGACCCTACAATTTTAGACATGTGCAAAAAAATTCCCTGCAAACCAATTTTAGACCTGTGCGAGCAAAAACCAAAGAAGAGAAAATAAGAATGCTTGATGATTGTCTCCAAATGAGGGTCACTTGACTTGTCTTTATAGCCATCCAAGGGTGTCCAATTTCTCTTTTGGGTGGATCCGCCCTTTTTTTCACATGAGGGTTTCCATATTAAAAAAATATTTTTCCTCAAAAAAATTAAATTATTCCAAGCGCTAGAAGAGGTATTCCTTGATGAGGAATATTGTCCAATGGAGGTAATTTGTCCCTAAGATACCAAATTAACACTCCCTCTCAACTAGGGAGAAATTACTCACTGTAACTCATGTCTTAACACAAATATCTCATCATTATCTATTGTTGTCTTTTCTCTTCTCGGCTCATATTTTATTTTCCCTACTTATCTTTGCTTGTCTCGACTCATATGTTGAATAGTCATGAATCTAAAAGAAGAAGAATTTAACATCGGAGGTGAGCCAAAGCTACCACCCTCATTAACATTGGAGAGATTATCTCAATTCAAAACAATATGATGTAGGAGTATCTGGATTTAGCCAGCAATGTGATTGTGTGTTCACATGTTGTGCCTAACAAGAGGTGGATAAACATTGGTTATTAATATTTTACTTAGTTTTAAATGTGAGAAGTTAGTTTGTTTTGATTTCCTAACTTAGGTAGGAATAAAATAGCAAATTGGTTTCTCCCTGCGAGGAGATCAAACCAAATAGATTAGATCATAAGGATAGGATAACATTTGTTTGTTAGAGTGGTTCAAATGGTAATCTATTCAAAGATGAGAATAACTGCTTTGGGTACAGATATATATGCATGAATAGGTGTGAGAAAAAGAGAGGAACAAGAGTAGAACATGTGTGGAATAGGTGCGAGAGAAGAGTGAGAGAGGAGTGAATAGAGAGAAAAAATAAATATAAAAACCAGCCATCCAAGGGCTTGGCTTTGTGTATTTCATTTCTAATTTAATTCTAAGTGTTTTTCATTTTAATCGGGCTCTCTCTTTTAAACTGTCTTTTTTATTTCTCTTTTGAATTGGATATCGCATTGATCACACAGTGGAGATCAATCGAATTTGCAGGCAACATCAAGGACCATTAGATCTTGCGCAGATCAACGACAGGAAATCACATCGCAACCATGAAAGATTCACACATCACAGGATTTAGTGTTTGTGGTTAAGACTTCACAAGTTAAGTTATTTAACTTGTGATGCAAATTAAATCGGCAAATACACACCGTGGACCATCGGATCCAGCAAAGACCAATGGTAGAGATCAAAGCACATCAGGAGCGATTTCGCAAATCACAAATTTTAGAGTTTAGTGTTAAGGCATCGCGTGGTAATTTATTTTGTATGTGATGTGAAGTGGAGAAGCGCCACATGTCGACAACGTGCATTATCACAGATCTCATGGAATAAGGGTTAACCACTAAGTTAAATCATAAAGGTTGCGAAGTGCGATCTCTTGTGATTGGTTCCAACTGTTGTGGGACCCTCCAGAAAATAAGTTCTACATGTATGTAAGCCAATCGGGTTTACATGAGACCTATTTCAAATTATTAGTTTGTTGATTCCATGTGTATTCTGATTTTATTGCAACTTGTCTGCATCATTTGGTATCAGAGAAGACTTTGAGTTTTTTTTCTTGAAGGTTGGAGAAAATATGCCACCCGGGAGAGGAGCCGGGGAAGGCTGGAAGCTAATGCAATTTTTCTAGATGAGATTCGGCATCTGCATATGTGAATGGAGACAGTAGAGATTGCTTAGAGGAGAGCACCTGATGAAGGAGATGTTAGTGTAGTAGAGGAAACTTATGAGGAAGAAGAAGCGGTAGAAGACGAGGCAGCTAAAGTTTTCAAGATATTAGCAAAGGTTAGTGGGAAACCGAGAATGGAGATTCCTTCATACGAGGGGAACCTTACTGTGGACAACTTAATGGATTGTATCAGTTCAATGGATAAGTATTTCGATTTGGAAGAGATCGAAGATAAAAAGAAGGTAAAGTATGCAACTACCAAGTTGAAGGGCCATGCATCTATCTGGTGGGATGAAGTACAGACATCCAGAGTTAGAAAAGGAAAGCCTGAGATCAAGAAGTGGGATAAAATGATAAGGAAGTTGAAGAATAATTTTATGCCAAAGGACTATCAATTGAATCTTTTCAAGAAATTGTAGAATTTGAGGCAGAAAGGAATGATTTTCGAGGAGTATACAGAGGAGTTTTACAAGCTAAGCATTAGAGCAGGACATGCTGAAGATGATATGCAGAAAGTAGCCAGATACATCAATGGTTTAAGGTATGACATACAAGATGAAATCAGTTTGTTGAGTCTGAAGACAATTGAGGATGCCTACCAAGCAACTTTGAAGGCAGAGGAGAAAATGTTGAGGAAGAAAATTTAGAGGAATAGAGGTAAAAGTCTAGCAAGAGGAAGAGGAACATTCAGATCAAGATTTCATTACTCTCAGAATGAAATAGGAGGTTCGAGTAGTAGACCGCCAGACAGAGGAGACTTTGGTAGAGGAAGATTTGCACCTATAGGTAGAGGCCGAGAAAGATAAATTCGATGCTACACATGTGGAGAATGGGGGCATGGATCATGGGATTGTCCTCATAAAAAACTAGGAAATCAGTGGAATGTGAATGTAGCTGAAGAAAAGGAAGAGAATCCTCAGGTCATGGGAAAAGAAGAATCACCTGAGGTAGGAGAGTATTTATTGCTCAAAAGAGTATTTCTTAAGGAAGAGAAGGAAGAAAATGAGCAAGCACAGAGGAAGAGTCTATTCAGGATTGAATGCAAGTGTAAAGAAAAGTGTTGCAAAGTTGTGATTGATAGTGGAAGCATTGATAATCTTGTTTCCACAGAGATGGTTGAGAAATTTGGGTTGAGTAAGATGATACACGCTACTACTTACAGAGTGTTGTGGCTACAGAAGGGACATCATATTTTGGTGACAGAACAGTGCAAAGTAGAGATACAGATTGGTACATATAAGGATGTCATATTGTGTGATGTGATGCCAATGGACATATGCCATGTATTGCTATGAAGACATTGGAAATTTGACAGAAAATCCATTCATGATGGAAAAATGAATACCTACACCATAGAGAAGGATGGAAAGAAGCACACATTACTACCTTCGAAGGATGAAGTAGATAAAGGAAAAATTGAGAATAATGTTATGCTGATTAGTGGAAAGGAGTTGCTGCAAGATGTCAAAAAGGAGAAAGAAATGCATTTCGTTGTTGTGGGTAAGCCCAAGGTAATTCTGAATTCTACAAATCTATACAATATGCTTGTGGAAATTAAAAATTTATTAGATGATTATGCTGATATAGTTGTTGATGAATTACCAAGTAGATTTCCACCAATCAGAAGTATCAGTCATCACATAGATTTAATACCCGGTTCAAGTTTAATTACCAAACAAAGCATCATATAGATGACCCCTCGGGAGAATGAAGAAGTTGGAAGACAAGTACAGGAGTTGTTAGATAAAGGACTAATCAAATAAAGTCTTAGTCCATGTGCAGTACCAGTCGTTCTTAGTCCAAAGAAAGGAGGTGAGTGGCGCATGTGTACTGATTCCAGAGCCATAAACATGATCACTGTTGAGCTCCAAGAATTTTCTTTCTTCCACCTCATACCACTCCATTTCTTTTGTCCATTATTAATCCCAGGCTAAAATGATCAATGAAATTAGTTAAAATTGCTTTAAGAATGAATATTATGACTAACTTGCTATGTTTTTATGATTTTGTCATTGTAGTGCTTTTTGAACTAGGACTAGCTACAGAATGCAGACATTCAGTAGCTAGTTGCCAATTCTGTAGCTGTTTTCATGTTTAAGCAGGTTCCAGGTGTCCTCTCAGAGAAAAACACACATGGTCGTATTCTAGATCATACCCTCAGCATTTGTTGCTCTCCACGAAGATTGAACGGAATTCTGTACGTGGTTATGCACGTGGGAACTTAAACTAGGAGATAGACTCCTAATAGGAAAAGGACAATCCAGATGTCCTTAGTCATATTACGATGCCACCTTTAGAGTTCTAGTTCAATTTTAATATGGAAAGACAGTAATCCCTGTATTATCTCAAGTTTTGTTATGTAAATTTGCTATAAATATAGCTCGGGAAACCGAGAGACAAGGTTAGATTTTGGTTAGATTTTGTGGTTGATTGCTAGATTTTTGAATTCCGAGAATACTATGTTTGAAGTGATTCCTCTTTAATGAAAGAAGCAACATTTCCTTGAACGCGTTGAGTTGATCTTGAACTAGATTTCGTGCTACTCTGGTGGTAGAGGGCCCCTGCCTCCTGAGCAGCCTTGTTTATACAGTAGATAAGTAATTTAGTCTCGTTTTTATTTCTAGTTTAGGTAAGTTTCTGAAGTTTTATGTTCATAGCTGATTTCATCAATCATCACAGTTATACTTACTCTAATAAACTCTTCCAAAATATCATTACAGTGAATAAGGCATAGCTGTGGTGTTGTAGATTTTAGTTGTATTTCCTTTCATTAATTATCACAGTTAGACTTACTCTAGTAAACTCTTCCAAAATATCATTATGATGAATAAGTCCTAGCTGTGGTATTGTAGGTTTTAGTTGCTTGTTTATGCTAAGTGTCATAGCCGGTCTTACTCAAACAAACTCTTCCAAAACATCATGAACAATGAATAAGAGCAGCTGTGGTGACTTAGAGTTTAGTTGTATTTGCTTTCAGTCTTATGTTTATGCTCAATTGCATTGGATAATACAACCATACTTGTTCTCACAAACTCTTCCAAAATATCATTCACACTGAATGAGATGGGCTGTAGAATTCCTTAGGTTAGTTGCATGTTAATTTAGTTATAGCACTCTAGAGGTAGAATGCATTTGGTTCAGCTCTGTCATTTTATTTCCAGTTTGATAATGGCTTTTTAGTTTAACAATGTTCACTGTACTTCAAATAGACTAGTGGCACTCTAGTTTAGTCTTAGCTTACTTTATTAGCACTCCAGTTTAGTTGTCATCCATTGCATTTTTAAATTGTATTAGTTGTTAAATTTAAATACCACGGTCTTCATTATTTACAAAACTTCTTTTGTTCCAACTTCATATTAATACATAATCATTTGGACAGAAGTTAGTATCAGTCTAAGACCTAGAGTATTTTACAACCTTTTTACCATTTCACAAACAAGCCTTTTCTCAAAGACCATTTTAAAAAGGAAATCTATAACTTCTGAGTAAGGCCTAGTGGTGTTAAATTGAGTTGCAGAATAGAATTAGAAGCTAGTTTAGAATAGAAATCTTATTATGCTACAAATGTTCTTTCCCAAATATATTCCAATAGACCTTTAATCAGGGATGAGATATTGTAACATTGTAAGTTGATTGTTTGATTGTTTAGTTAGGAGAACTTCATTTACACTTAACTTGCCCATTTCTCAAGCTCTTCCAAAACATATTTAATGAATGAATTGGACAAGTTTAAGCTCATGTTGTGATTTATTTCCTTGAAGTCATTATCAAGCTTTGTATTTGTTGTTTGCTAGCCATATTTAGGCTTTGTTCTGTTTTAGTGTTTGCATTTGTTATTCACCATCCATATTTTAGGTCAATAGCTTCTTTTCACCAGCATTCAGTTCCTTCCCTTTCCAAACATAAAACCATAAAACCAAAAACATCAGAAATCACTAAACACAACGTGGTAAGAAACAAATACCTAGGCACATATAGTGCACCACACTTCAACAGTTTACCAACCCTGGTTGACAATTAATGAACTCAATTTAGGAACACTAGGTTGAGTACAAACATTTTGGCACCGTTGCCGGGGAAGTGTAACTAGGTAGCCTTGTTTCTTAACTCCAAAAAAAAATTATATGCGTAGAGAGAGAGACTCAAGGGGTAGATTCATAAGAAGCAGAAGCAGAAGCTTGATTCCTAGAACACCACTTGTTTCACCTAGACCAAGAACTAGCACACCTCCAACTCAGACCTACATTCCATCCCTTACTGATCCTAGACTCCTAGAGGACTTAAGATCAAATATTCCATTAGAAATACCTTCCACTTCATCCACTGAACCTGTCTTAGAAGAAGATTCAAGGACCTTTGCTAGAGACACAAATTTTTCCACTTCCACAGAAGAATCAACTATGGCAGAAGAAGGGGGAGGAGGAGTCTTTAATGGAGAACACACATTATTTGGAGGGGGTAGAGGTAGAGGTAGAGGAGAAGGAGGTAGAGGTGTAGAAGGAGAAGGAGGTAGAGGAAGAGGTAGAAGAGAGATGGGAAGATCTTTTGGGTTTCCTATAGTAGATGAAGAAACCAATACAACCATGAAAAACATTTCACCCTCTGTCCTTCCAAACTTCTATGGACTTAAAACTGAAGATCCTAAAACCTTCCTATTTGAATTTGAAGTCCTATGTAGAACTTATGACTACTTACAAGATGCTCAAAAACTTAAATTATTTCCTTCAACATTGAAAGGAGCAGCATTGAAGTGGTTTATGAGTTTGATCAATAGTTCTATTAGGACATGGGAAGACATGAATCAAGCATTTCTAGAGAGGTATTTGGATTATTGTATGCCAGTTAATCATAAGGATGAAGTGTTTAAGATGATACAAAAAGAGGATGAAAACTTGGAAGATTTGGAGAGATTTCATTACAACATCAAAAGAGAAAAAATGGAAAACTTAGATCAAGACACCTTAAAAGCTCTCTTGTTGAAAACAATTAGGGATGAATGGTTGGATATCCTTAACATGATGGGAAAAGGGGATATATCTCAACTCACATTAACTGAAATATCTGAGTTATGTATCAACCTTTCAAGAGGGAAATCCAAAACTGTAAAAGGACCAAGAGACCCTGCTCTTGCAAGGGTAAGTAAGTCTGCTTCTGGGACAGTAAGTAGGGCAGAGATAGGGCATATGCTTGATGAATTCAAATCTGACATCTTAGGGAGTCTTAGTGAACAAATAGACACCCTTAAGCTACAAAACAAGCAAAAAGCTGAATCTGATGCTTTAGCAATCTTTTGTCCCAGATGTAGAAAAAAGCATGCCTTGAGAGAGTGTCCTTTGGATGCAAAAGTTGTAGAGACCTGTATCATTTGTTCAAAAGAACATGAGACCAAGAGTTTTCCTTCAATTCTTGGTCTTAAAGCTGTCTTTCAAGAGGAAACTCCTACAAGTTCCACAGAATCTCTCAATTTTGTCTCTAGAAGGCCTTGGCAAGGACCTCAAACACAAGGATTTCATGATCAAATGTATAATAAACCTCCACAAAATTGGAATTCTTGGCAGCAACCTTGGCCCCAATTTCAAAATCAATCTCAGGCTTGGGCACAAGGAGCATAAAATCCCTATGGAAGATACTCTCAGTACTATCAATATCCACCATCCTACCCACCATATCCACATTTTCCTCAACAACAAAATCCTCAACAAAATCCTCAAAATCCACAACATCAAAATCAACCACTTCCATTACCATTTCCTCAAAAATAAAATCAGTTCCCTGCTCAACCCATACCAAACCCCAACAATAAAAATCTTCAGAATACATACATGATAGAAGGCCAACAGTTTCCAACTTATTTAATTACTCCTCTAGACCTTAGTGATGTTCAACTTAGGTCTAGAAGAATACTTGAAAAGAGGAAACCTTCTGTGATCATACAAGAACAAGACAACTCTGAGGAAGACTCTCTACGGGAAAATAAAAGTCTTGAAGAAGACACATCTTTTCAGGACCCAAAATTTGAAAAATAAAAACAAAAAGAACCAATAATTTCAACTCCTGTATTAGAGCAACCATCAACATCCACTCCTACACCTCCCTTTCCAGAAATATTACAAATTGATAGAGGTGTAGAAAAAAAAATAATGGTGCCTAATTATGATTTCCTAGATGAGCTAAGAAATGTTTGCATTAAGATTCCATTATTACAAGCCATCAAGGAAATCCCAATTTTAGCAAAGACAATAAAGGAGTTGAGCATGAAGAAAACAAGAAAAAGAATAAGAGAGACAAAGAAAATTCAATTGGCAGGAAAAATAGTAGACATTATGATGGGTAAGATTGATATTCCAAAGTATCTAGACCCAGGAAATCCAGTTGTCAAAATTCACATCAATGGAATTGAAATCCAAAACACACTCATTGATTTAGGAGCAGCAATCAATATCATGAGTAGACAAATCATGGATAAACTGAAACTTCCTAATATTCTCTTTACACCCACATTATTACAATTAGTAGACAGATCTGTGATCAAACCTGATGGGGTAATAGAAGACATTCCAGTGTCCCTAGATTCTTGGGAGTACCCTGTGGATTTCATGATCCTAACTCCTAAGAATAATCTAGGAGGGCATCCAATTATATTAGGAAGACCTTGGTTAGCTACATCTGATGCTTTCATTAGTTGTAGATCCGGTGATATGTACATCTCTGATGGTAGTTCAACTAAGAAATTCACTTTGTATCCTCCAGCAAGGACAATTACAAATTTAGATGATACTCAATGGATAGAGGATGAAGAAGACTTACAACCTCTCTTCACAATTTTAGAAATTAGTGAAGATAGTCAAATTATGAATACTTTAGAAAACTTTGAATCCTCTTCGGAATACAAACATGAACAATTTCAAGAAGAATCCAACATTGAGTTTTTATCATCAAGACAAATGTCTCTTCATTCTATGGATAAATTTGGCAGCTCTACAAGTGAGATATTTCCAGGCAAAACTTTAAACATAAACAAGAACCTAGAAAATTCTCAACAAGAAGAGCTAGTCAAGATCTTAAAGAGACATTCTTTTGCATATGCATGGGAGTACACTGATATGAAAGGGATAAGCCCCAAGACTTGCACTCATCACATCTACATAGAGGAAAATTGTAAACCAATCAGACAACCTAAAAGAAGGATGAATCCAAATCTTAGGGAGATTGTTAAAGAAGAATTGCAGAAATTGTTGAATGTCAACTTTATCTATCCTATTTCAGATAGTCAGTGGGTTTCTCCTTTGGTAATTGTGCCAAAGAAAAATGGTAAATGGAGGGTATGTATTGACTACCGAGAATTAAATAAAGCTACTCTTAAAGACCATTTTCCCTTACCTTTCATAGATCAAGTGTTAGATACATTAGCTGGCAAAAAGTACTTCTCATTCCTAGATGGGTTTAGTGGTTACAACCAAATCCAAGTAGCACTTGAAGATCAAGACAAAACCACATTTACCTGTCCTTGGGGTACCTATGCTTACCGATTATTTCCATTTGGATTATGCAATGCACCTGCAACATTCCAAAGGGCAGTATTAGGAATTTTTTCAGATCTAATACATGATTGTGTAGAGGTATATATGGATGATTTCACAGCTTATGGAAACACATTTGAAGAAGCTTTAGCAAACTTGGAAAAAGTTTTAAAGAGATGTCAACAAGCAAATCTTTCACTTAGTCATGAGAAATGTTTCATGATGTTTACTGAAGGTATTGTTTTGGGGCATCATATTTCAGGGGATGGGATTAGAGTTGATGAGTCAAAAGTTGAAGTCATCTCTAACTTATCTATTCCAAGTTGTCAAAAATATGTTAGGATTTTTCTTGATTATTGTGGCATTATCGAAGACGAGGAAAACTCACTAAGATAGATTCCACTCTTTAAATTGTTTACTGTAAGACTGTAGAATTGTCGGAATTCTGATTGCCGCTAGGCTTGAGACCTCAAAACAAAAAATTTCTGAAGCACCTATTTTAAGGGGACCTAACTAGAAGTTACCTTTTCATATCTCAACAGATGCCTCTGATACAGCTCTAGGAGCAGTATTGGGACAAAAAGACCTGATTCCTTATTCCATCTACTATACCAGTAAAAATTTGACTCCTGCAGAGTTAAACTATACTGTAACTGAAAAAGAGTTTTTAGTTGTTGTTCATGCCATAGACAAATTTAGACACTATATAACAGGCTATGAAACTTTTGTTCACACTGATCATTCTGCAATTAGATACTTAATGAACAAATCAATTACTAATGGCAGAGTCATAAGATGGTTATTAATTTTACAAGAATTCAACATTACCATTCTAGATAGGCCTGGAAAACAAAACACAGTAGCTGATTTCCTATCTAGACTCCAAAACATTAAAGATGACACTCCAGTTGAAGATCAATTTCCCGATGAATATCTTTTTGCAATTTCTACTCAAACTCCTTGGTTTGCTGACATTGCTAATTATTTAGTTTCAGGGAAATTTCCTTCAATAATGAATGCAAGAGAGAAAAGAAAAATCATTTATGACAGTGCAAAATATTCATGGGTTGCTAATGAGTTGTACAAGACAGGTCCAGATTTGATCATTAGGAGATGTGTTCGGGAAGATGAGATGCTTGAGATTCTCAAAGCATGTCATGATGAACCTTGTGGCGGACACTTTGCTGATAAGAGGACAGCCTATAAGATCCTTAATTTAGGATATTATTGGCCATCCTTGTTTAGAGATGCTAAAGAGTATGTCAAAAGGTGTGACAGTTGCCAAAGGGTAGGGAAACCTTCTCCTTCAGGTGAGATGCCATTACAACCTCAGGTACATATTGAACCTTTTGAAAAATGGGCTTTGGATTTTGTAGGACCTATTAGTTCTCCATCAAGACAAAAGAGATATATATTAGTTTGCACTGATTATGTTACCAAATGGGTAGAGGCCAAGCCATTACTTTTTTCTACTGAAGCATCTGTAGTTAATTTTCTTTTTGAGGATATTTTTACTCGTTTTGGTGTCCCAAGGGAAATTGTTACAGATCAAGGAGCTAAATTCACATCAAGGCTAGTGGAACAAATGATGGAGAGGTACAAAATCAGACACAGAAAATCTACTCCCTATCATCCACAAGAAAATGGTCAAGTGGAATCTACTAATAAGGTTATTGAAGGGATCCTAACAAAGACTATCCATTTACATAGAAAAGATTGGGTAGATAGGCTTCCTGAAGCCTTGTGGGCCTATAGAACTACATGGAGAAGCACAACAAACCATACTCCTTATGAACTTGTTTATGGAAAGAAAGTTTTGTTTCCCATAGAGTTCCAGATTCAAACTTTCAAAATGGCAGTTCAGCTAGGACTTGATCTATCAGAGGCACAAAAACACAGATTGGAGCATATTAATGAATTGGATGAGATCAGACAAGATGCAGTTCAGAAAACCAGTATAGTCCAACAGCAGAGGGCTAGATGGCATGACAAGTACATCAAGGAAAAGAAGTTCAAAGAAGGTGACTAGGCTCTCTTGTTTGATTCAAAGTTCAAGGATTTTCAAGGTAAATTTCAAACACATTGGCTTGGGCCATATGAAATTGTGAGAATTTTTGACAATGGAGCAACAAAAATCAGGACAATAGATGAAGAAGAGGTTACTTTTCTTGTGAATGGTCATAGATTGAAGTTGTATCACAAACCACTCTCAAGAGAAGAATTTGTCAAGAAGTTCCAGGAAAACAGTGATGTGAAGTTAATGAAGAAGAATCTTTCTTCTTCATCAACTTAATCAAATTTTCTGAGGTTAGACTTATTAAAAAAAAAAAAAAAGTATAGACATGAAAACCAATCACTGATTGGCATGTTTATACAGAAAAGATGGAGTGAAAATCAGAATCTTTCTGACACTCTAACTTTTCCATTTTTTTTTTTTTTGCAAGCAGCTGTTACAAAATCATAAGTGCAGATCCATTTCACTTATGATCCATCTCATTTCACTTCATTTCATTCCATACTTCATTCATTTCATTCCATTCATTCATATCATATCTTATTCCATTCATTCATCCACACTTCATCCATTCCACTTCATGGTCCACTTCATTTCCATTTCAGATCTTTAAGTTTGATCTCCTTTCTGTAATTGAATAATACACAGCAGAAATTGCAGGGCACTTTTTCACTCCATTTCATAAGTTGTGATCCATTCCACTCCATTATTCACTTCATTCATACTCCATCCTACCATATTTCATTATTCATTTCATACAACCTTTCATCATTCCAGCTTCAAACCATATTTCAAGTCCTCTACAGGTACATTCTGCAATCAGTTGGACATTCTGCAGCTAGTCAAACATTCTGTAGCCAGGCAGACATTTTGCAGCCAGAGAGCCTGAAAGCACTGGCTAGTAATCATTTGATTTGCAACAAAATGATCCTGCATATCCATGAACAAGCAAAATCAAGAAGGTTATGAAGACTCAAAAAGTAATGATTTTAAGGGGAGAGCAAAGCATATGAAGATCATAAGAAAATCAAAGTAAAGGCAAAGGTATGAAGTGATTATAATGACATATCATGAAAAATTTTAGCATAGTTTAGTTGTATATTATTCAAAAAGTGTTTTAATTAATTTTGTTGATCTTGCCTAACAAACATTTCGCAAAAACTTTGGATAAAACTCCTTCTGTTCCACCATTTCAAAACCCATATCCGATCATCAATTCAAAATCTAAATGGTTAAAGTGTTGAAGTGATTGGATTAGTCACGTCACTAAGCATTTAATGATGATTTTTGAATTCGTTACAAAATATCGCCGTGGTCTTTTCACTCATTGATTCGTTTTCCTCACCTCACCTCATTAATTCATTCCGTAACCACTCCATATTACTCTTGTTTGTAGCCAAATCTTAACCATTTCATTCTGTCAAACAAAGGTATCTCTGTAACAACCGTAGTCACCGTGAACAGAGGAAACATTTGGGAGAAAAAACAACTTGTTAATGGCCATTCTCACCGTGAGCAGAAGACTAGTGAATTGAAGATTGAAGGAGAAATTATGGGTCTCATCGTAAGAACAGAACCAGTTGGCACTAAATACTTGGAAGGCTATCCCCAAATCCGAGAAATCTTACAACAAGCAGGATGGTTGCAATTCCTTGAAAAATTCAGTGGCTTCCACAAAGAGGTTACTAAAACTTTTGCAAGATCCTTTAATGGGGCCGAGGTTGAAGTTGGAGATATTAAATTCACTGTCACAGAGGCTTTTATTGCAGAAGCAACAGGATTGCCTAGACAAGGAGAAATGTTGTTTAAGAATAGAGAACTCCATAATGAAGCATGGAAGCAGATACTCAAGTCACCAGGTATGGATGTCACTATTTTTAAAAAGGGTATCCCTAGCTCTGCATTAAAGAACAAATGGAGAAACATGTTGCTTATCCTGCAAAAATTCATCACTTGTGAAGGTAGATATGGTACTTTCTATGTTTACAATATTAGGTTGATAATGCATTTCCTAGAAGAAGAACTTAATTTGTCCTATTTCTTGCTTCAAAGTTTAAAGAAAATGGCTTCAAGTGTTCAAGAGAGAATTCAATTTCTGGAGACAACCTTATACCACCATGGTTTAGTCAAGATTTTGGTTGAACATTATTTGAGCAAAATAGGGGATACTTGGGATAACTTCTTGGTGAGAAATCACTTTGAGGAACCAAAAGTACCTTCACCTGAACATGAACCTACAAAAAGAAGCAGAAGATGGAAATCCTCCAAAACTAAAACTGGTAAAGCAATACAAGAAAGCAGTGAAGAAATGATCTCTGAAAAATTAGTTCAGATTAAGAAGCAGCTTAAGAAAGAAAGGATCATAAGAAAATTTTCCAAACAAAAAGGAGAAGGGCCATCTCAACCGAGGAGAAGCCACAGACTGAGGGGGATACTAAAGAAAAAAAAAAGTTAAACAAACTGGAGTCATAAACATAGAAGACGAAGAAACACCTACTGAGGAGGATTTTGATGAAGAAGTTCCAGAAATTGATCCTGCACATCAAGAAATTTACAACTATGTTGAAACATTGGAGAGAAAAGCTTCAGAGAGTAGAGACAGAACCCCTAGTCCTCCACAGTCTGAAATAGATGTGCTAAGAAGAGATAAGTACGAGCTAGAAGTACTTAATAGACATATCAGGACTGTGAATGATATTTTGAGGGAGCAAGTTAAACTAAAAACCAGTATGAACTCAACCCTGTCCCTACAAATGGACAAAGTGGAAAAGGCCAATAAAAAGTTGAAAAAGATAAACAAAAAGTTAATCAGGACACTTACCAATTTAAGGTTCAAGTTAGTCATCAGGAAGCCCAGAAGGCCTTTAAATACCAAGCAAAGAAGAAGAAGATGGTTGGATGCTCTTGCAGAGGTCTCTGAGTTCATGGAATAGTTGCATGAGGACATGCAAGAATCTAGCAGTGGGGGTATGTTGAGCTCCAAGAATGTTCTTTCTTCCACCTCATACCACTCCATTTCTTTTGTCCATTATTAATCCCAGGCTCAGATGATCAATGAAATTAGTTAAAATTGCTTTAAGAATGAATATTATGACTAACTTGCTATGTTTTTATGATTTTGTCATTGTAGTGCTTTTTGAACTAGGACTAGCTACAGAATGCAGACATTCTGTAGCTAGTTGCCAATTCTGCAGTTGTTTTCATGTTTAAGCAGGTTCCAGGTGTCCTCTCAGAGAAAACCACACATGGTCGTATTCCAGATCATACCCTCAGCATTTTTTTCTCTCCACGAATATTGAACGGAATTCTGTATGTGGTTATGCACGTGGGAACTTAAACTAGGAGATAGACTCCTAATAGGACAAGGACAGTCCAGATGTCCTTAGTCATATTACGATGCCACCTTTAGAGTTCTAGTTCGATTTTAATATGGAAAGACAGTAATCCCTGTATTATCTCAAGTTCTGTTATGTAAATTTGCTATAAATATAGCTCGGGAAACCGAGAGACAAGGTTAGGCTTTGGTTAGATTTTGTGGTTGATTGCTAGATTTTTGAAGTCCGAGAATACTCTGTTTGAAGTGATTCCTCTTTAATGAAAGAAGCAACATTTCCTTGAACATGTTGAGTTAATCCTTAACTAGATTTCGTGCTACTCTGGTGGTAGAGGGCCCCTGCCTCCTGAGCAGCCTTGTTTATACAGTAGATAAGTATTTTAATCTCGTTTTTATTTCTAGTTTAGGTAAGTTTCTGAAGTTTTATGTTCATAGTTGATTTCATCAATCATCACAGTTATACTTACTCTAATAAAATCTTCCAAAATATCATTACAATGAATAAGGCATAGCTGTGGTGTTGTAGATTTTAGTTGTATTTCCTTTCATTAATTATCACAGTTAGACTTACTCTAGTAAACTCTTCCAAAATATCATTATGATGAATAAGTCCTAGCTGTGGTATTGTAGGTTTTAGTTGCTTGTTTATACTAAGTGTCATAGCCGGTCTTACTCAAAAAAACTCTTCCAAAACATCATGAACAACGAATAAGAGAAGTTGTGGTGACTTAGAGTTTAGTTGTATTTGCTTTCAGTCTTATGTTTATGCTCAATTGCATTGGATAATACAACCATACTTGTTCTCAAAAACTCTTCCAAAATATCATTCATACTGAATGAGATGGGCTTTAGAATTCCTTAGGTTAGTTGCATGTTAATTTAGTTATAGCACTCCGGAGGTAGAATGCATTTGGTTCAGCTCTGTCATTTTATTTCCAGTTTGATAATGGCTTTTCAGTTTAACACCTGTTTGATCACTGCTCAAACAGATCATAATTTAGCTAGTCTTAGCTATTTTATTACACTCCATAGTCACTATCCATTATATTTTAATCGCTATTAAATTTAAATATTTAATGTTTTCATTATTAAAACTTTTATTCAATTTCCATATTAATACACAATTCATTTCATAGTTGCATAGTATCACCAAGGATCATATATTTATAACCTTTAACATATTTGCTAAACAAGTTTTTCGCATTATTTTTCATTTATCACCATCCGTTTAGTTCAATAATTTTTTCGTAAATAATATCTTGACTCCTTCCCTTTCCAAACATAAAACCATAAAACCAAAAACATTAGAAATCACTAAACACAACGTGGTAAGAAACAAATACCTAGGCAAATATAGTGCACCACACTTCAGCAGTTTACCAACCCTGGTTGAAAATTAATGAACTCAATTTAGGAACACTAGGTTGAGTACAAACAATCACTATCAGGTATAGATTTCCATTTCCACGCATAGATGATTTGATGGATTGTTTAATTGGGTCAAAGTATTTTACTAAGATAGATATGAAGACTGGATACCATCAAATAAGGATTAGAGAAGGAGATGAATGGAAGACCACTTTTAAGACCAACAGTGGATTGTATGAGTGGTTAGTGATGCCTTTTGGGCTCACTAATGCACCAAGCACATTTATGAGACTAATGAACGAGGTTTTGAAAGAGTATGCAGGAAATTTTGTGATAGTCTATCTTGATGACATTCTGATTTTCAGTCAAAGTAAGGAGCAGCATTTGGAGCATGTCAAGCTGGCGTTAAGTACTTTGCAGAAGGATAAGTTTCTCATAAATTTGAAGAAGTGTAGTTTCATGAAGAAGGATCTCATTTACTTGGGATTTATAGTCTCAAAAGAAGGCTTGAAAATGGACCCAGAAAAGATTTAGGTAATACTAGATTGGCCAACTCCGAGAAGTATATTTGAGGTAAGGATTTTTCATGGTCAGGCAAGTTTTTATAGAAAGTTTATAAGAGATTTTAGTCAGATCTGTGCACCAATAATTGAAACAATAAAGGAGAGCAACCATCCATTTAAATGGATAGAAGCAACATATAAGAATTTCAAGTTGTTGAAAAAGAAGATCACTGAAAGACCTGTTTTGGCCTTGCCAAATTTTGATATAATATTCCAATTTGAGACTGATGCCAGTGGGATAGAAATTAGAGTTGTCTTGAGTCAAGAGTAGAGACTGATAGCTTGTTTCAATGAAAATTTAAATGAGTCCAAGAAGAAGTATTCATCCTATGATAAGGATTTTTATGCTATTTTGCAGGCTTTGAAGAAATGGAGGCATTATTTGCTGCCCAAAGAATTTGTGTTGTATTCAGATAACCATGCACTGCAGTTCATAATTAACCAGTCGAAGTTGAACCAAAATCATGCAAAGTGGGTGGAGTTTTTTTAGAGTTTTACCTTTGTAATCAAACACACAAGTGGTAAGTCAAAAATATTTGTTGATGCTTTAAGCAGAGTAAATTTGATTATGCAGGAATTGAAGTTTGGAATTTTGGGGTTTGAAGAGATGATTGACAGGTATGAGGAAGACACATATTTCAAAGAAATGTATGTAGTTGTTAATAATAAAGTGATTCATAATAGAAGCCAGTGGTTGGACTACTTGATTCAAGGAGGATTGTTGTTCAAATAATAAACTGTGTATACCTAAGTGTTCCATCAGGGAAAATCCGATTAAGGAAAAACATAGTGGAGGACTGTCTAGACACTTTGGACAGGATAAAACATTTTCTCAAGCAAGTGCTTTTTATTATTGGCCAAAAATGCAAACTATTATCAAAATTTTTGTTGAGAAGTGCAGGATTTGTCAACATTCCAAAGGAAGAAGCCAAAACACTGGGTTATATCAGCCATTTCCAATACAAAATAGACCTTGGGATGCTGTCAACATGGATTTTGTTTTAGGTTTTCCAAAGACTCAAATAGGACATGATTCTATCTATGTTGTTGTAGATAGATTTTCTAAAATGACACATTTTATTTCTTGTAAGAAAACTAGTGATGCAACTCACATTGCTAATTTGTTTTGCTCCGAAGTTATAAGATTGCATAGATTTCTTGTGAGTATTGTTTCAGACAAGGATACAAATTTCGTAGGAAACTTCAGACGGATGGACAAACTGAAGTGGTGAACAAAAGAGTGGGAAATATTAAGGAGTTTGGTTTACAAAAATCCAAAGTAATGGGACTTAACACTTGCTAAAGCTGACTTTGCATATAATGATACTTCTAATCGGAGTATTGGAATGATACCATTTAAAATTGTTTTTAGGATGCATCCAAGAGGGGTGTATGAACTTAGATATTTGAGAAAACAAGAGACAAGGAGTGCAAAATCGAAGAATTTGCAGAATAGATACAAAAGTTCCAAGAAGATGTCAAGTAGAGCCTACCAGAAAACACCCAAAAGTATAAACAAAGAGCTGATATGAAGATGAATGAAATTGAGTTTCAAGTAGATGATTTGGTCATGGCTTATCTAAGGAAGGAAAGGTTTCCAGTCGGGACTTATAACAAACTAAAAATGAAAAATATAGGGCCATGTAGAATTTTGAGGAAGTTTTCCTCAAATGCATATGAGATTGAATTACTAGCAGCAATTAGAATATCACCCATCTTTAATGTTTCATATTTGTACCCATACAAAGGAATAGAGGAAGAGGTACAAGAAGAATATGCAGAAGAGGAAGACAAAAATTTGAATTGGAAGGAACAGATGCCAAAGACAGCAAAGAAAGAAGTGGAAGCCATTCTAGAGAAAAGAGCATAAAAGAAGACTAGGGGACAGACCTATTATCAGTATCTAGTCAAATGGAAAGGACACCTAGTGGAAGATTCTAGTTGGATGACAACAATAGAGTTACAGATGTTTAGTATATATCCTGAAACATTGATGGATCAATATTTTCTTCCCTGGGAGTCTGATGCCGGATCATCCGGATTTAGCCAACAATGTGATTGTGTGTTCACATGTTGTGGCTAACAAGAGGTGGATAAACATTGGTTATTAATATTTTACTTAGTTTTAAATGTCAGAAGTTAGTTTGTTTTGATTTCCTAACTTACGTAGGAATAAAATAGCAAATTGGTTTCTCCTTGCGAGGAGATTGAACCAAATAGATTAGATCATAACGATAGGATAACATTTGTTTCTTAGAGTGGTTCAAAGAGAAATCTATTAAAAGATGAGAAAAACCACTTCAGGTAGATATATATATGCATGAATAGGTGTGAGAAAAAGAGTGGAACAAGAGTAGAAAAGGTATCGAATAGGCACGAGAGAAGTGTGAGAGAGGAATGAACAGAGAGCATAAATAAATGTAAAAACTAGCCATCCAAGGGCTTGGCTCTGTGTATTTCATTTCTAATTTAATTCTAAGTTTTTTTTTTTTTTAATCAAGCTCTCTGTTTTAAACTGTATTTTTTATTTCTTTGTTGAATTGGGTATCACATTGATCACATAGCGGAGATCAATCTAATTTGTAGGCAACAACGAGGACCGTTAGATCTTGCGCATATCAACAGGGGGAAATGACATCGCAACCGTGAAGACTTCACACATCGCGGGATTTAGTGTTTGTGGTTAAGACTTCACAAGTTAAGTTATTCAACTTGCGATGCAAAGTAAATCGGAAAAGACACGGTGTGGACTGTCGAATCTAGCAAAGACCAACGACGGAGATCAAAGCGCACTAGGAGCGATTTCACAAATAAAAACTTTTAGAGTTTAGTGTTAAGGCATTGCATGGTAAGTTATTTTGTATGCGATGTGAACTGGAGAAGGGCCACATGTCGACAGTGCACATTATCGCAGATCGTAACGAATAAGGGTTAATCACTAAGTTAAATCATAAAGGTTGCGAAGTGTGACTGCTTGTGATTGGTTCTGAGTGTTGTGGAACCCTCCAAAAAAGAAGTTCCACATGTACGTAAGCTAGTCGAGTTTACGTGAGACCTATTTAAAAGTATCGGTTTGTTGATTTCGCGCGTATTCTGATTTTATTGCAGCTTGTTTGCATCACAATATCAAGGAGCCCTTCTCAACCTGGAACCACGTCGGGGAACCCAACTCAACCTGGAATCCACTAACAATGTGGAGGGTCCTATGGGACACTATAAGCTCATGTATATGACATTGGCGAAGGTCCTATTAGAGTCTCTCACCCCAAGTCATATCATATAGAAATAGGGGAGATACAACTTACTAACAAGGGATCATAACCATCCCATTATTCAATCAATGGGTGAGATAATTCTTGTTATATAAGAGGTAAGGATCATATCCATCCTATTTCATCCCGATATTCCCAAAAATTACCCTCAAGAGTCATGTAGTAGAACACCTACATCATATTCTGAGTTCGGGTGAGATACCTGACTTACCAAGGGTAAGGATCATGCGCCACCAAGCCTCCTAAACACATTGGCCAGATGGGGAGGGATAATCCCAACAATCCTAGATTGTGGGTATGATGCCAATAGTGTATACGCTATATATACCAAGATAGGGGGAGATACCCAACTTGTCAAAGCAGACTAGGATCACACACACTCTTTGGGTAACAATAGGGGAGATACCAAATCTACTGCAAGAGTATGGATCACATACCCTATTGTCCAGATTTCGCTCAACACCAGGAGCCCTCAATGCTCCATTCCCTCCTTAGGGAGCTAAATCAAGGGGTAAGAGTTATTCCCAGTGTTCTCGATTAGTCTGTACCCTTTCCTAGGATGGTCACATCCATCAATCCATGTTGCTCTCTATAGATCAAAAACATATCATCATGCTCATATTTGATACCAGCTTGAACAACACACTGCCTCATACAATACCAAGAGCAACAATCCTATATTTTCTTATTCATGTAGGTCATTAAATAAAATATTATGTTAGAACAAATACATGTCATAAAAGATATTGTATTCATCTTTTCTCCCTCTCATGGAGGTAGAAACCACAATCCTAAGCTTGTCTCATACAAATCATTGTCTCAATACATGAAGATATCTCAGTCTTAGCTATATACGGTATTTTCTACCAATCGGATCCCACTCCTATTGTCACAATATGTCATTTTCATATTCGAAACATACTCAAACAGATCTCCAAATATCTTCCTTAACTATATTGCCTTATAGATAGCTATTCTAGCAACAATATATTCAACATTGGTCGTTCTTACAGATATCAAATTATATTTTCTTACTCATCCAAGATATCATAGAAGATCCCAAGCTAAAGGAGCACCCAAATGTGCTCTTCTTTATCAATAATATTTCCAACCCATCCATGCAGCCATGCATCCATGTAGCCATGCATCTTATGTAGTATAAATTAGACCAAGACTAATCATCCCATGCAAATATTTCAAAATTTTCTTAACGGCAACCCAATTTTCACAAAGAGGCTCAGACATGAATTGACTCAATTAGTTCACTACAAAGTATATATTCAAACATAAGTTCATAAGAAACATCAATGTCCCAATCAATTGTCTGTACTCAGATCCAACAATATCTCTCCATAATTTCTTTAAATTCAATTCCATCAGTGTGTCCAAGGATTTTCATTCCATCTTTCCAAATCTCTGCAATATCTTCACGAAATATTTTCCTTTACCAAACTTATAAACCCATATAGTAGTGCATCATTCCAAGGTCTTCCATCTTAAACTCAAAGGCCAACTCCTTCTTACTTTTATTATCAGAGGCTCATTACCTGTCAAGAATAGATTGTCAACATATAAAACCAAAATCAAACGCATACCTTGGACCACATTGAATATAGGTTTGGATCAAGACTTCTTCTAAGCTTCACATGGTAACTGACAATGCAGACATACCAGGCTTGAGGATTTTTCTTCAAACCATATAATTCTTTCTGCAAACATAACATTGACCAAACTAATATACCCAGCTTCAAAAAAATCAATAGTGTGCATTCAAATCAACCAAGTCATCTTGTCAAGCATTAAATTCCAGACCAAAATTGATATCAAAGCCATGAAAGTTTCTACCAATATCATTGTTAAATTTTTCAATCCAAGTCTCCAAGTCCCAGGTTAAAACCTTGTCTACTGTCATGACAAAAATTGTCATTTACCAACAATATCAGGCCAAACTTCATCAAACCATCCACTTGATCATAACATGAATTATTTATGCTACTAATTGTGAATGCATACACCAAGGACAAGTCATGTAAGTTTCTTCAATCTATTCATTGTGATATGTTTTCAATAGCCAGAATAAAAATCATTGCATACTAAGGAGCAATCCTTTACTTTCATACTAGTTTTAATGATCAAACAAGACAAATAACATGTTGATGTGCATATTGCAGACTCCTGCAAACACAAAATGAGTTAATATACTCACATTTTCTGCAACAAGTCAAATTTTATGTAAATCTAATTGTTTCTTAACTTCCCTTATCACAAAACTATATATTATTTGCTTCATATTTGTAGGTCTGTCATATTCCTGGTGGGCTTTTGGTCTTGTGCATAATATTTTAGATTTTTTATCCTACAGGCTCAACCACACCCATAGGCCTTCTTCTGTGCGGCTGGGAGGCCTATAGCCACACCTTTAAGCCTTTCTCCCAGCGGTTGGGGCTTGAACTAGGAGAAATATTCTCTACTCATATTATAATTTGCCAAAACTTCTCCCTTCAACAACATCAACCTATCATCAATTCCTGTCTAGAAACCTTCAACAATCAAGAGTCTTCTATTAATTTATTGCAAACAATAATAGGTGTTGGGATCTCATGGAGAGTTTCTCCCTCTAAATGGAAGCTTATTCAATCATTAATCAAGACATCATCTTGTTTATCATAATATTTTCATGCATCGACAAAATTGTTAGATCATGAGATCGAAGTATATCAGGTTCTCAAACATATATCATAAAAAATCAACATCAATTGTTTCAACATCACATATGAACATGTCATCAAACATTCATTAAGGTTTAGTGTCATGTAAGTTTGTCTTCACACTTCAAGGATCTCCAATTTTTCCACATTGTCAAATTTACAAAGCTTATCAGAATTTAACCAAAATCAACAATAAGATCATGAGTATCAATTTTATTATCATGGTTAGCATGCTTATCATACATCTTAACAATAGGATCAAAATCAATGTTTCTAGCTTTCTTTATAAGATCAAGAAATCTGATTTTAGGTTTCTGGGATTGCTAGATTATTGTAATAAATATTCCAGATTCATCCCATCCATTTTTGTTTAGAATCGACGTTTCAAACCATTCACTGTGGTTCATCATGAAGATAAAATATATGTGGAAAACAGATCTATCTTAGGTTTTTAATAAATAGAAAAGACCATTTAAGGTTATGTGAAAATAATCGACTAGGAAATTGATTTAAATTTTTTATTAAATTAGAATGTTTGCTAATTTTTTTAATTTGAAAGAAAAAATGTTTTTTATTTTTAAAATTAATTCTATTTTTTTTTAATTAATTGCGATGTTAAAATGATTTCGGAATTATTTAGTTTGTATTTTATTGTTTATATCAAAATGTTTTTATGTTAAAAATAAATTTAAATTGTTCATTTATTTTTAATTAATTATGATGTTTAAAAATATTTTAGTGAGAAAATGATCCATCACAAAATTAATTTTAAAATTTTCTTTTCTTATTTTTGTAATAATTATGATGTTAAAATAATTATTTAGTTTGTTTTATTATATCTCTTATTATTTATATCAAAATGTTTTTATTTTTTAAAATTAATTTAAAATTGTTCTTTATTTTTGAATTAATTATGATGTTAAGAGGATTTTGAGTTTGTTATATTATATTTCTTATTAATATATATCATGAGATAGTTTAATAATTTATAAATAATAATAATAAATAAATTACTAATTGTTATTATTTTGTTGATTTATGTTGTTATAAATTAATTTTAACTATAATGATATATTCTTTAGTTAGTTTTTTACGTTAATGTTTTTACGAGTTAAATTGCTTTTATAAGGGTAATATGATAAATAAGTATTTAAAGCATTTATTGAGGTTACATAGTATGAAAGTTGTTAGTTTAGAATTTTTTAATAAGAATGTAAGTCTTTTTTTAGGTTGAGTAATGAAATAATTAACAAGGTTAAATTTAAAGTTAAAATTAAAAGAAAAGTGAAAGATGGAGAAAGGTGAATTAATATTAGGTGGATACAATGGATCTGGAATTGGATTTAGGTTTGAGGGTGGGGATCCAGTTTTTGTTGATGATCTATCCTTCATCTCTGTTTACGTTTTTAGGATGCATATTGATTTCGATGGCCTCTCAAAATTTTCTGTGGAAGTAATGGTTGATCTTGGAAAGGATGCATGTTTTTTCAATGTAAATGTGATGCTTAGTGCTATTGGAATGCTAAGCCAGTGAAGAGGTTTTTTATCGATTGTGTTTTATATCAGCAGAATGTTCTAGGATGCGAGTGTTAAAGGATCAGCCAGACTCCCCAACATATGGAATTCCACAAGGACACGAAACCAGATAGACTCCTTTATGGCTTTGGGGGTCAATAGGATCTTTAACATGATTGAGGCGACTGTGAATGGTGTTTATTGGTTTGAAGGTGGTCACGATGTTATGTTTCTTTAGGATGTGGGAAATTTTGTGAGTGGTTCCAAGGATATAAGGAAGGTTAACTTTACTGATGGCGTTTTCAAATTTTTTATTTCTATCCTTATTACAAATTTATTTGTTAGCTTTATTTAGAGCTCTAATGGCTTGATGTTTTTTATAACCAGTTTGTAGAAATACATTTATTAGATGAGATTTTTCTTTTTCTAAGTGATATTTTCTGAGATTCTGATGGCTCTTGTGGCAAGAGTGTTTAGAATCCGTAGTTTTTGGTTGGGATTGTGGTGAGAAGTGGCATGGAGATAATGTTCAGTATGAGTTTTTTTACAATAGACTTGGTGAGAAAATGATCCATCAAAATTGCGGGTGATGAAAATGCCAAGGAAAGGAAGGTTGTTATTAGCCTCGACTTCCATGGTGAATTTTATTGAAGATAAGAGATTATTTAAATGTTTTTTAAATTTATCTAAAGCTTCCCAAACATGGGGCCATATGATGAAGGTATCATCTACGAATAATTTCCAAAGTTTAGGTTTGAGGGGGGCGCTTTCAAGGGATAAGGCTTCAAAAATTTCCATAAATAGATTGCCTATGATAGAGGAGAGAGGGGTTCCCATTTCTACTCCACATGTTTGTTCATAAGTTTCTCCCATGAAGTTGAAGAAGGTTGATTTGAGGCAAGTTTCAACAATTTTAGCAGTGTGAGGATCAGTGATATTTTGGACAACCTCCATGGCTTCATTGATCAGAAAGTTGGTGTAAAGAGAAGTGACATCAAAGCTAACGAGAATGTTATTTTTGTCAAGCTTGATGTTTTTTTTTTTCATTTATGAAATGGGTGGAGTCTTTGAGAAAGGAAGTAGTGTTTCCAACTAATGGTTTTAGTTTCTTGTCAAGGTATTTAGCTAGATTATATGTGGGGCCTCCAATAGTATTAACAATGGGTATGATAGGAACCCCTTCTTTATGAATTTTGGGAGATCCATAAATTCTAGGTGTATATGGACAAATTTCTATTAGTTTTTTTATATTCTGGATATTGCTAGCCTTGATTAAGGTAGACACCTCTTTTGTAACTTTCTTTAGAGGGTTTTTATTAATCTTTTTATAGCATCCACTATTATCTAGATGATCTAGAATTTTATCATTGTAGTCATCTCTATTCATGATAATTGTGGTTCCACCCTTGTCATCTTTTAATATTACAATGCTAGGATTGGATTTTAAGGATGTTAGGGTGAGATATTCATCCTTGGTAATGTTTTAGGGGGTTTATATTTCCTAAGAATAATGGAAAAATCTTGTCTAATTAATTCTTTCGTGTTATTTGGCATGATTTTGATGCCATATTCTATGTGACACAAAATATCTTCAATAGGAATTGTTCTAGTAGCTATCGAAAAATTCAATCCCTTTTTTAAAATATTTATAATTGGCTCACTTAAGTTTAGATTAGTTAAGTTAATCAGATTGGATGAATTAGGTAAAAGATAAGGAGGGCTAATCGAGGAGTGAACATGTGTCAAATCGATTTTAAGAGGATCTAGAGTGGAACTCAAATCTATTTTAGAATTGATGGTATGAAAAGTGGCAGATATTAGGCTTGGGGTGTTGTTATTTTCAAGGTTAATGGTAACATGAGGTTTCATGGTGTTAGAAGTATTTAAGTCCAACGAAGACTTATGTGTATTAAACGAAGTCATTTTTCCATTCGTATGAGCTTCTGTGTGATGAGAGGATAGAGTTTTGGGGGATAAATAGGCCTACCTTCCTCTCACACATGCAAAAATATTGAGCTAAAGTTGGGGCCAAAATTTTGTCTCTATTGCAGGGATGAAAATCTACTATTGGGGCTGAAATTATGATCTAAAGCTACACCTTGAAGCATTGACACTTGGAAGGCTGAGAAAATGAAATCTACAAGAAGGGATGGTTGAATTGTTAGTTGGAGGATTTAATTGTCTAGGTATAGAAGTCTGGAAGTGTCTCATCTTGATTTGAATCTATTGAAGTAGGAGTTCTTGACAAGGTTTTCCCCTTGTATGGGTTTTTCCTTGGTTTTGCACCTACATCTTGTGTCTCTTGTTATTGTGGTATTCATACACATATAATTTGGTAAATTATTAATGAAATATAAACTAAATAATAATTAAAAGAAGCCAACAAAATTCACAAGTAATTATCGAAAAAGAGGAATCAAACCTTAAATCCTAATAGCATTGATTTCTTTGACCTAGCTAAGGTCAAAGAAGGTTGGATATCACTTTTTTTGCTTGAAAGGATAGGTTAATCCCTTTATGAAAAGTTACTTGAAGATGGGATTCAATATTATAAGAATTTCAGGAAGCTGGATTAGAAGGATCATCTACAACCTATCTAATAAGGTCAAAAGTGAAGGCTTCTTGGATGTGCTCATAGGTACTATTGATAATAATGTATGCTTAAGACATATGACGAGAGAGAGTGGACAACTTCACACTCTATCGAAGGAGCCATCATCTCATGTAGTGGAGCTAGGATAAAACAACAATCATGTAGTTAAGGGCCTAGGATCAACATCCTTAAAGCTGGAAAATGGAGCAAAGCTACATCTCAACAATATACTCTATGTTTTAGGTTTGAAAAATAATTTACTTTCAATTTCTTGTTTAGAAGATAAAGGAGATAGTTTTTCCTTTGTAGATGGTAAATTTCTAGTTTGGGGAAAGGATTCAAGCATTGATAAGGCAAAAGTTATTGGAGTACATGAAGGAAGGTTATATAGAGTCATAACACCATATCCTCAAGCCCAACTGCACATGGAGAGCAATCTTATTGAACTATGGCGTAGAATATATGGGAATATACATTACAAGGTCATCCCCTCTCTTAATAAAATGGTAAATGGCATCCCCAACATCAAAGAAGATCGTGAAGGAATATGGAAGGGATGTTCTTTGGGAAAGAATACAAGGAAACCCTTTACAATAAGTGAAACAAGGTCTAAAGAGATATTAGACCTCATTCATTCCGATGTGTGTGCCACTATGTCTAACAAATATCTTCGAGGTCATATTTATTATGTGACCTTCATTGATGATCACTCTAGAAAGACATGGCTCTACCTTCTCAAGACAAAGGATGAATTATTTTAAAAGTTCAAGGAATTTATATCAGAAGTGGAGACCTTAACCGAAATGAGGATAAATACTTTGAGATATGACAATGGTGGGGAATACACTTCAAAAGAGATAATTGCATACTGTAAAGAAGCATGTATTAAGAGGGAGCTCATTGTTCCCTACAATCCCAAGCATAATGGAGTTGCATAAAATAAAAATAGAACACTTGAAGAATCTATACAAACTATTATTTTTTAATAAAGATCTATTGAATTTTCTATGGGGATAAACAACAATGACCACTTTATATATATATATAATATAATCTCTCATTGAATCCTTGAGAATGTGACACCTAAAGAAGCATTCACGGGAAATAATCCATGTGTGGACTATTTTCGAATCTTTGGGTGTCTCGCATACATCCATGTTCCAAAGGATAAGCGAAAGAAATAATATTCTACAAGCCTTAAGGGGATCTTCATTGGATACAATATTTATTCAAAGGAATATATAATCTACATGAAGGAATTAAGACAAATTGAAGTGAGCATGGATGTTGTATTCGATGAAAATCATGCCTACAAAAGATCCAAGGATATTCCTATTGATTATGATGGAAAAAATATACCAATTTTTGAAGATGAAGAGAACCATGATAAATCAACTACAAACTAAGAATAATAAGAAGAAGAACCAAGTGAGCCTATTCAACCTGTGATCATACCCAAAACATAGAAGATTCCAAATTGGTTAAAATATACTCTTGAAAACGTCGAAGGACATGGAGCTACTAAAGGAAATTTTAGAGAAAGAAAAATACCAAAAAGATATTCGTGATATGTAGCATATATGCCAAAATTAATAGAAGTTTAACCAAATAAATTTGAAGAAGCTTCTCATCGAGAAGAATGGAAGAAGGTGATGCAAGAATAATATCAATCCATCATGAATAATGGGGTTTGGGAAATCGTTCCTAGACCAAGTGATAAATCAAATTTCACTTCAAAATAGATTTACAAAATCAAACATGCTATTGATGGAAGAGTAGAAAAACACAAAGTTATATTCATTGCAAGGGGTTTCTCAAAAAGGAAGGAATAGAATATGAAGAAATCTTTGCACCTACTGCAAGATATACTACTATAAGATATTTGGCTTAGTTGGCTTATAAAATGGGATGGAATGTCCTTTGAATGGACGTAAAAACAACATTTCTAAATGGAACCATTGATGAATAATTATACATTGAACAACTTGAAGGCTTGAAATAAATAGAAAGGACACTCATGTTTACAGACTCAAGAAAGTCCTATATGGCTTGAAGCAAGCTCCCAGGGCATGGTATGGAAGAATGGATGCATATCTATTAAGAATTGGGTTCATCAAATGTTCTGCAGAGCCAAACCTCTACATCAAGGTGGTGAACAATGAACTAGTCATTATTCTACTATATGTGGATGATTTTTTTATTACAGGTGTGGAGCGCAGAATACAAGAATGCAAGAATGTGCTGGTAGAAAAAATTGAAATGAAAGATATAAGATTTATGCATTGTTACTTGGGTTTGGAAGTCTAGAATAAAATTGGATAGATATATCCAGGTAAAGGTAAAAACATAATCAAAATATTTTAGATATTCGGTTTGATGGATTCCAAGCCTATCACTACTCCCATGATCACTAATCTCAAGAAGTTGAGAAGCTCTGACTCTTGTCTCATCGATCTTACTATCTATCGTAAGTTGATGGGTTCTCTGATGTATCTAATAAATACAAGACCTGATATATGTTATGACATAAATATCCTCAGCCAATTTCAGTTGGAGCCTCATCATAACGATTGGATAACTGGAAAGCATATCTTGAGATATATACGTGCCACAATAGATCACTTCTTAAAGTATGATAGTAAGGAAGTCAAGTTAATAGGTTTTACAGATTCAGATTGGGGTGGCAATGAGACTGATGGAAGGAGAACTACCGAAGGATGTTTTAGTTTGGGATCTACTATGATTTCGTGGATGAGTATAAAACAAGATCATGTTGCATTAAGTAGTGTTGAAGAAAAATACATTGTTTCATATGAAGTAAGAAAGGAAGCTATGTGGTTGAGGAAACTTTTGTCAGATTTGTTTAGGAAGACTCTTGATCATAATATGATAAATTGTGATAATCAAAGCAACATCAAGATGTCTAAAGATCTTATATTCCATGCAATGAAAAAACATATCAACAACAAGTACCACTACGTTATAAGCTTAGTAAAATACGGGGCCATGAAGCTACATTATATTCCAATAGATGAACAAGTAGTTAATGTGCTGACGAAGTATCTTCCAAATAAGAAGTTTGAATATTTTAGAATCATGCTTGGGTTTGTTGATATTACAAATTTAGTTGATATGGAGAGATGAAAAATATAATAGCGGATGCTTGGGAGTACATCTGGACGACCTATGTGTGTTTGATGTCTAGATCTTGAAGAGGGAGGGTGGTGTTGGTCTTGGAGCTTTGACCTTGGATACATGCCTAGATCCATGGGCTAATGATTAGTTAGTAAGCCTAATGGTACATAAACTGGCAAAAATATTTAGTCCATCTTAGTCCCACCCAGATAGATTACCCTAATCAGGAATTGAGTCCACAACACTAAGTGTGCTAAGATAGATTACCCTAATCATGAATTGAGTCCACAACACTAAGTGTGCTAGAACTGTTTGTAGTTCAATATCATTTAGAAATATTCCATGTAATTGTATATATGTGTAATTATGAATACCTCCCTAGTTAAGAGGGAGTGTTGAAGAATGTAACTAGCTTCAATATTCATAATTGTACTTGTCAAAAGAAAGTTTTATTATTAAAGAAAATGAATTATTAATTCTTGGGTTTCATGCTTGGGTCAATGTTTTCTAGTTCAAAGTCCCCATTGAGGACTTTTAGGTTTTGTCTTGAGTCATTCGAGTCATTTTCATTATTATTAAACCCTTCTTGGGCTTTTGTATAATGTAAAAACAATTATTTTTGAGTCAAAAAGGTAATTTGTCACTTCCACACCAAGTCGACCCTGCCCTCAACAAGTCGGCCTAGATTAAGGCAATTCAACCTCACAAGAAGCCTATATATTTAGAAGCTAGATTTAATTCGGAGAGCATCATCAATGAGTTCAATCTCTAAGAAGTATCTGGGAAAGAGAGTGAAGTTGTTGGAGAAGAAGGAGAAACGCTGGAAAGAAAAATATCAAGTTTTTTGAGCTACCTTTCTCTCACACATGTGAATGTATTGGGATGAATCTAGAGCTGAAATTAAGTTTTTGCTTGGGTGCTGAATTTTTGAAGCTAGGGGAGGAGAGAATTAGTGGCATCATTTGTTCATCTTCCTCGTCCCATTGACAATGCATGTCCTCGTCAACATAAAAGACACTCCTCCTTCATGTTGCTCGTCCACTAAAGTGGACACCCCATGTCCCAACTGTCTTCAAAGTTCCCTCTCCCTCTCTATTTGTTCTTAGTCTTGTGCACCCCTCGTTACTTTGTTTGTAGCCAAAAGATACAAAGTTGGTGTCACAGATACGTCAAGTCCATAAAATCAAGGTCGGTCATGAATGAGTTAATTTCAGTAAACTTGGTTTCATGTTTCGTTATTTGGTTACTATATAACTTAATATACATAAACTTTGTATTTTACCAAATCTCACAAATGGAACGAATGGAAATGCGGAAGGGGGCACGTAACTTATTAATTGACGAATGGAATGGTTTGATTTGTTACAATGTTTGATTGACAACCTGACAGGTTTACTGGCAGGGAATAAGCGGTGGAGGCTTGACACTGTGGTCGAGAGAAAATGTAGGTGGTGTTGGATATACATTAATTCCAACCAACCCGTCAACTTCATTTAATGCAGGAATTGTCTCAGAGTCTCTCGAGTGTTCGTTTAGCTTCTCAGAGAATCTATCTCCACCAACAGCAAGCCTCGAGAAGCTTCTCAGCTGTATATAAATATCTGTTCGTTGTAATGAAAATCACCAAGTTTGTGTGTTAAGCTGCATTCTCTGATATGGTATCAGAGCAAGGTGAGGTCTTTGAGCGATTAGTTATCGGTGTGTGAGTTTTTCCTGTGCATCATCAGAGAGAGATCATTGAAGGCGTGTTGCAGAGGAGTCCTCTGTAAAGTTGTTTGCAAAGAGACTGTGAGGAGCGGATTAAGCATATTAAGTTGCTGGTGAAGGGTGTAACTGGCCAGAGGGAGAGCTTGAGTGAAGATTGATATTACTGCATCGCTGGGAGAGTATTGCTGCAAGGGGAGCCACTGTAAATGTGCAATGTGTGTAGAGTAAACCATGGCGAGGAGTTTGTTTTTTTTTGGTGTCCAGCAGAACGCTGAAGGAAGTGGTGAGCATTTTAGCACCTGCATGAAGAGTCATCGCTGAAAAAGAGCTGAAAGAAAAAGGGTATATTTCTTTGAAGATAACTGTATTTACCGTGAGTTTTTTTCTGTTGATATTTTTTTTGGTGCTTATATGTTGTCTTCCTTACCTTCTTGAAAAATCGGATGCTAATATCTTGTAATAAAAATATTCTAATGGTGTTTCATCAAGTTCAAGCTAAGTGAAAATAAAACGGAGTAAATTTCGGTTATAAGTAAAAAAATAAACTTGTGGTAAAATATTTTGAGATTGAGCTCCTAAGTTCATGGTTGTTTCCAATTAAGTAAAAAGTGAATTGTGGTGATGAAATAAGTTTGCCATAGTTGTTTTCATTTTCGGGCATTTTGAAGATTTTAAAGAATAGTTGTGATGGTTGTGGAGTAATAAGAGTTTTTAATAAATTAAAAGGAAAAATGGAGAAGTAAAATAAGTTAAAGAAGGTGTTATTGTTGTTTGTAAGGAGCCATTAAAGTTTAGATTGTTGCTTGAATATTCATAAGCTTACTACTATGGAAAATATATTAGCAAAATTTTATTTAACTAACTCTGATAAGTTAGATGGTGAAAATTATGCAAATTGGAAGTTTAAGTTGCAGACAGTGATGGAAGGCTCTAATATGTGGAAGATTATGTCTGGAGATGAAGTGAAGCTAGAACCCCCTCAAGCCACAACTGCTGCAATTCAAGATTGGCAACGACGAGAAAACAAAGCGAAGGTATTGTTGTGAATGTTTGTTAAGGACAATATTATTCCACACATTAGAGAGTGCAAGACATCCAAAGAGACATGGGACACTCTCAAAAATTTGTATGAGACGAAGACCCCAAATCGAATATTGTATTTAAAGAGTAAACTTCTTTCAATTAAGATGGAAGAAAATGAAAATATCAATAGTTTTATTTCTAGAATTAAGGACTTAAAAGATAAATTAGGTGACATTGGTGAAACAATATCTAGTACAGACTTGGTTACTGTGACATTAAATGGAATGTTGGATGAGTATCAAATGTTTATCACTGGTCTTGCAGCTAGAGAGAAGGCTCCTACATTTGATGAATTGGCAGGTATACTTATGCAGGAAGAAGAGCGAAGAAGAAGTCTTAATCAGAAATCTCCCAATTCAGATTTAGCATTGGTGGCTAAAGGGAAGCAAGCCTTCAAAGGAAAACAATGGGAGAAAAATAAAGGCAAAAGGCCACAGGTAAAATCATTTCAAGGTATGCCTTCACCAAGGTCAAATGTCAAATCAAGTAGAGATGATGCATGTTACTATTGTGGAAAACCTGGTCATTTTGCTAAGAATTGCTTGAAAAGAAGATCTAATTTATTTAAACAAAGAAGGCATATAGGAAATTATGTTGATAGAGATGAGGCAATCAGTAATTAATTTAACAATCTTCAATTATTTGTGACCAATGCTGCTTTGTCAACAGAAACTGATGATGATAATGCTTGGTTTATAGATTATGGTGCATCAATCCACATGTCATGCAAAAGAGACTGGTTTGATACTTATCATGAAGTTAATAATGGGGCACACATCTATTTAGGAGATAACAGATCGCATGAAATTATAGGATATGGTGATATAAGTGTTACTATGCCTAATGGACAAGAAAAAAAAATTCAAAATGTGGTGTATGTTCCACGATTAAAGAAGAACTTAATTTCTGTCTCTACTATTACAGATCAACATTTGAAAGTTGAATTTGTGAAATCACATTGTTTGGTAAAGGATATCTAGGAAAACTACAAGGTTGTTGCAAAATGAATGAGAGTTGGAGGATTATACAGGTTGGATGTGACAAATAATAGGCATCAAGATTTGGCATCAACAGGCATGTCAAACATAGATATTTGGCATCAAAGGTATGGGCACTTAAAACATAATCACCTAATGTTACTTCAAAAGAAAATGATGGTAGAAGGCCTTCCAAATATTAATGGTGAACACTTTGAATGTGAAGGTTGTGCACTAGGAAAACAACATAGGGAAGAATATCATATGCATGAAAATAGAAGAAAATGTGAAATACTTGAACTAGTGCATACTGATGTATGTGGTCCAATGCAAACTAAGTCACTTGGTGATAGTAATAGATACACCTGGGTGTACTTTATAAGATATAAAAGTGATGTGTTTGAATACTTTAAAGAATTAAAGAATATGGTATAAAAACAATCAGGAAAGAGTATTAAAATTCTTTGATTAGATAAAGGTGGTGAGTACACTTTAGGAGCTTTTATCATATACTGCAAACAAAATGGAATTGTGCAACAATTTACAGTACCACATATGCCTCAGCAAAATGGTGTAGCTAAAATAAAGAATAGAACATTAGTTGAATGTGCTCGTAGTATGTTGAAAAGTAAAGGACTTTCTAATAGTTTTTGGGTTGAAGCCATTAATATAGCTGTATATCTAAAAAATAGAAGTCCTACAAAATGTCTTGAGCACAAAACACCATTTGAAGCATTTTATGGTTTTAAACCTAAAGTTAGTCATTTAAGGATATTTGGATGCAAGGCCTTTGCTCATATTCCTAAGGAGGATAGGAGAAAATTAGACGCCAAAGCTATCAAATGCATTTTTATTGGATATTGTACTAATCAAAAGGCATATAAAATGTATGATCCAAATACTCACAAGGTCTTTGCAAGAAGAGATGTTATATTTCATGAGTATGATCTTAAACAAATGAAAGATGATGAATAAAATGAATGGCATCCTACTTATAACAAATTTAAATAAGATGAAGTTGTGGAATCATCTCAAGAAAGCATGGACATTCCAGAAGATAGTTCAAGAAGTCAAAGTCCACAGAGAAGTGATGAAAGAACTCCACAGAGAAGAAGAAGAGGAGAAGGTACTCCACAGTGTAATGAATCTCTAAGAAGGTCAACACGACAAACTCAAACCCCTATTAGGTATAAAGATTACGCTTTAATGTCTCAAGTAATGAATGTTTTTGAACCTTTAAATTATGAAGAAGCCAAAAATCATAAAGAATGGATGGAAGCTATGAAAGAAGAATATAACTCTATAATGAAAAATGAAACTTGGGAATTAACAGAATTACCTGAAAATAAAGTCACTATAGGATCAAAATGGTTGTACAAGACAAAGTTTAATGCAGATGGTAGCATAGACAAGTATAAGGCAAGATTGGTTGCAAAAGGTTATTCACAAAAGGAAGGTATAGATTATGAAGATACCTTTGCTCCAGTAGAAAAAATGAACACAATCAGAATATTGATAGCATTGGCCATAAATATGATTGGAATCTATATCAATTAGATGTGAAGTCATCTCTCCTAAATGGGGACTTAAAAGAGGAGATTTATCTTGTTCAACCAGAAGGATTTGAAAAGAAGGGACAAAAACATCTTGTATGCAAATTAAAAAAGGCCTTATATGGACTAAAACAGGCACCGAGATCTTGGTATGAGAAAATAGATAAATTCTTCTTTCAGCAAGGATTTAACAAAAGAAAGAATGATCCTAATTTATATGTCAAGACAGATAGAAATGGAGGCATAACATTAATCTCTATATAATTTGATGATCTAATAATAACAGGGAGTGCTGCTAAAATGATTAATGATATAAAAATGAAGTTATCACAGGAATTTGAGATGAAGGATCTTGGACAAATGGATTATTTTCTAGGTCTTGAAGTATGGAGAGATAATGGAAGAACTTTAATCACACAAAGAAAATATACAAACGAGGTACTAAAAAGATTTCATATGAAAGGATGTAAAGCAGTGACTACTCCATTGGAACAAAATATCAAATTGAGAAATGATGATGGAACAAAGGAGGTGAATGGAACATTGTATCGACAATTAATGGGAAGCCGGAATTATCTCACTACCACTAGACCAGACATTGCTTATGCAATAAGCATACTTAGTCAATTTATGGCTAAGCCCCTTGAGAGCCATTGGATGGCTGCAAAAAGGGTTTTTCGATATTTAAAGGGAACTATCAATTTTGGTATTGAATATACTAATGATTGTAATGTTGAATTGACAGGTCATTCTGATTCTGATTGGGCCGGAAATCCAGATGATAGGAAATCCACCACTGGATATGTGTTTCATATAGGATCAGGAGCGATATCATGGAGCAGTAAGAAACAACCAACAATGTCCTTGTCATCAACTGAAGCAGAATATAAAGCATTATGTAGTACCATCTGTGAAGCTATATGGCTTAGAAGAATACTTGAAGATATTGGTAAATCTCAAGAAGAACCGACAATGATCAGATGTGATAATCAAAGCACCATCAAATTAGCAAACAATCCTGTCTGTCATGCAAGGACAAAGCATATAGACACACAATATCATTTTGTAAGAGAAAAGGTCCAATCAAAGGAAATTGACTTAATATATTGTAATACAAATGAAAATTTAGCTGACATATTCACTAAGCCTCTTAGGAAGGCTAAATTTGAGACTTGTAGGAATAAGTTATGTGTTGTATAAAATCCAAATTATGTTGTAAGCCTAGCTAAGACTTAGACCAGAAGGCAGTCAATTAAGAGTATGTTTGTGTCTATATATGGTTGGAATTAAGGGGGAGTGTTGGATATACATTAATTCCAACCAACCCGCCAACTTCATTTAATGCAGGAACTGTCTCAGAGTCTCTCGAGTGTTCGTTTAGCTTCTTAGAGAAGCTATCTCCATCGACAACAAGCCTTGAGAAGCTTCTCAGCTGTATATAAATATCTGTTTGTTGTAATGCAAATCACCAAGTTTGTGTGTTAAGCTGCATTCTTTGATAGGCAGAAGAGAAGATTACAATATTTTTTTGGTGACAAAGGCGTAGAGTTCAAACTTTTGGGAAAGAACAATTGATTGTAGTCCAAACCAGTAGTTGTAATGGGATTCTACATACAACACTTGAGAAACTATCAAAAACAATATCAGGAAGTCAAACTCCGTTAATTCCCCAACCATATATATTCCACTCGACACAGTTCTCCATTGCACGCGGATACAACCCTGGACATTAGATGATAACCGTATTCATTATTTCGTAATCTAGTGGATTATCGACAAAATACTCCAAACTCACATCAATCGTTGCTCTTTCATTCTTGCACACATCCAAACTCCACCTACATTTCTTAGATACCAGTAGTTGAGATGCTAATTTTATGGAGAAATATGATTATTGTAGAAAATATTTTATTTCTAAATCACGTTTGTACAATAATGATGCCAATATTTTATGCCTGTCTTCCATGTTATTACATGTTATTTTATTCCCACAACAATCAACGTTCACCTTAATTTCACCAACTGCACCAGATTTTTTTAAAAATCTTCTTCATAATATTCTTTTCCAAGGCCACTTATAAAAATTTCAAATTTATTTTGTTTCTTCCCATCCTTTTAGGGGGTAGACATGTCATTAATTTTCACATTCGTCATCTACAAAATTTTCCATGTTCATATCAGTTTCTTCATGAGAAGCATTTTCTTCTTTTTCTTCATATTCCCAATTGGATTCAGAGTTTGAATGGTCTTCTTCTTCTTTAGTTTTCATATACCCATTTGGATCATCGACCTCATTCATGTCACCCTGAGGAGTTCTTATTTCATCATCATGAATGTCTTCTTCAACATATTCCTCATTGTTATGATATTGTTCATCTTCTTGTTTATCTAGATAGTCCTTATCCACATCATCTTCATCTGAATCATCATCTTGATCTTCATAATCCTCATCCACATCAGGACCAGTTTCATCCAGATCCTCATCTTGATCTATATCAGTTTCATCTTGTTTTGTTTCTTTATTGTCGCTATCATATTACTTATTATCGGTTTCCCTTAAATGTGTTTTAGTTTCTGCATATGATTTTTCCCATTGCTAAATCTTTTCTTGAATTTTTCTAAACTGCTCAATGTATTCAAGGTGAAAACTTAACGGCATATTGTGTTGTGAACAACATTCAAGAACTAGCATGATTATATTGTGCGCCATGGCTCTGATACCACTGAAATTGTAGGCTTGTTGAATTTTGATGTAAAAATACACAAGAGGTATTTGTCTTATAATTTATTATATATATAAATGTACAAGTGATGTTGAATGTTACAACGAGGACTCACGTATATACTTAGGCAGGTGTCCTTCGTGACTGGGCATGTATTTTAGACATGCCTTTTCACTTAACTTAATGACTATTTAACATAACCATCATTTCATTATTTATTATTTATATTTATTGGTGTTTATTTTATTTTATACAATTTATGTTCGTAATATTTCCATTCTTGTGTCTTCATGCTCCACTATCTACCAGTCACATGTCATCATCATCTACAAAGGAACCTGTCAAAGTAGAATATTAGAAGAAATATTTTTCACCTTTAGAATTATTTTGTTTTTCATCTTCTTCAACTTCTGCTACAAAAGCATATTGTTTCCCTTTTATTTTCTTGTTAGCCATATTAGGAAAATCTCTCTTGAAATGTACATATTCTTGACAACCATAACATTGTATATTTGACAAGTCTTTCTTGTTCTTAGAGGAATAATATCCATTTCCCGACTTCTTATGTTGAGGTCTTTTGTAGAAGCTACAACAACCCCAAAATTTGACCTCTTTTAAAATTTTGGAGCCCCCCCCATCTTAGATTACTGATCCTTGTATTTAGCATTATATGGCATCTCATTCTCCCTTGCATCTCCAATTTCTTCCACAAATTAAGAAAAATCCAAGATGCAAAGCTTGAATTACGTTCTCACTCTAGATCTCTAATCACACTAGGAGACCTTAGCCTAGGTCCTTATGTTGAGACTTGTGACCATCATCCTCTCATTCATGCATGAAAATCACTTTGCACTAGCTAATCATCCTAGTTGCGTAGTCGCATGGTCGCACTACTACAAATTAGCAACTTTGCGACCCGATTTGTAGTGTGACCTCAAAACCTATATTTCGGCATAAATTGTGACTTAGTGTGTTCACCTCATGTGATCTTCGTCTCACAATGGTCGCATGTGACCACACATACACATGCCCTCCATTTGCAACCCTGCTTCTTTTCCATGTGCACCTACTTTATATATATCCCCCACTCCTATGCCTTCCCATTCTCACATTGCAACAACGAGCGTGTGGAACCCTCCTGAACAATGACCTTGCAACTAAATTGGTAAGTGCCTCCTCGTCTTTGCTGCAATCATAACTCTAGTTGGGATTTACACATGGTTTACCTCCCTTGTACCTCGCTTTGTATCTTCCCCCAAAATTTTTTGATTTCTCCCAAATGTTGTAGAAGGCCATGTAAAACCCTCACAATCATCTCACCTCACTCATAATATTGTTTCCCAACCATTTTTCCCATGAATATTCTACCCACTAACTGCTTCATTCTCCTTGTTGCGTAGTTAGCTTGACCTTATGGCCTTACAACCCTCTTTTTCATGACCTCCCTTTCCCTCGCCGACCCAACTAATGAGTCATGCTTCTTAGGCACTCTCTTCCTCCATTTCCTTCCAAACATTTCACCCAATCACCCTCCTCACAGTTATCTTCTCGCTTGATTCTATCCAGATCCGAGACTCGTGCCGAAAGAAAAAAAGGAATTTTTCTTTATGTTGGCTCCCCTTTAGAGCCAATGCATATTTACTATAAGTGCTTCTAGAACCCATGCTATAAGGCTTTGTTTAAAACTATTGTTGAACCTTTTATCGCTCCATTATATCATGCACTCTTTGGTCATGACCCTCCTTGTATGTCCAAGCGAACCAAAAATACCTTTAAGTGGGAGATTGGTTCCCTATTAGTGAAGCCACATATATCATGGTTTTTGGTGCATACAAGCCTCATCACGCTCTCCCGACCATAGTGACATACAAAGTTCTCTTGCAAGAAGTATTCTACCATTTGGCCACCAGATTATCCAAAACATTGGTAAAGGGTAAAGAGGGACCATGGTCTATGTTCCCTTTAACGATTGGAGCCTAATCTCTTGAAAATTTTGAAATAAGTTGAACCAGAAGCTGAGGAAATAGAGGCTTTGTTTTTTGTTGGTTTGAGCCTTTAAATGTATGATCTGAACGGGTATTGTAGCATCAAATTGAAAAGTGGTAGGCTTTGGATGGTATTATTGAAGTTCTATATGAGATGAAGAAGATAAGGTCAAAAAATTCTACAATTCTTCTAGAGCATTCAGTACAGATGAGTAGAAAGAAGAAGAAGAGGAATAGTTAGATGATGAGGACAGAGAACACATGAGTCTTGAGGACCAAAAAAAATTGCTCGGAATAAAGAGAAAAAAAACAAGAATGGGAAACAAAAAAAGCATAAAGGTGACCAATAAGGAGAAACTAATCCAGAACTAGACAACATAGGATAGAATCTATAGGATCAACAAGTAGAAAGTGATCAAGAAGGGAACCTAGAGAAAAGGAATGCAACAATAGCACGAAGAAAACAAGAAAATGAAGAGGAAAAGAGAAGGATAGAAATGTAAGAAAACATATCAAGATAGAATGAGACAAGAGGAAGAACTTCTAAAGAAGAAACAAGATGAAGAAAATAGAAGAAAGATAGAAGAGGAGGAACAACTGAGGAAAAAGGAAAAAGAGTGGAAAGCACAGGAAGTTGAACAAAGAAAGAAACAAGAAGAGGAGGAAATGAAAAGGAAGTAAGAACAAAGAAGAAAAGTTGAAAAATAAAGAAAACATTAGGAATAAGAGGAGAAAAATGGAAACATGAGTCACTTGCTAAGAATATTAAACAAGATCTACCACATGAACAACATAGTAACACAATAGATTATTAGCGGGGTCAAGGATCTAAGGCACAAGTAGAATTTTTTTCGTTGGACATTCCTCCTTTCACTCCAATCATTGGTGGACATCTTACATTATGAGAGCTAGGCATCCCAAATTAAGAATAAGAGGAAGTGTTGGACATCACAAGGCTTATTTTCGATCAAATTCAATGAAAGATAATATAGGAAAGACAAAGGTGTTATGCAAAGAATACATATAAGTCCATATCCGAGGACACAAAGAAAGATATTTTTATAAACACCACCATGAATTCAAAAATGATTGCATCAGTCAGAATCGAATTTGTCACTGCCACAAAATTTAATATGAATAGATTGAACAGACAAGTTTATGAGCTATAGGCCAAGATTGTTTCCTCTAAACAAACAATTGCACAAGTACAAAATGAGAACCAAGCTTTGCACATGATTCCTTCAAGCAACAAATAATTACAAAAAACTATCCAAGAGGAGGTGGCAACATTAGGAGATGTTATGGCACCAGTATATCAAGATATGATGAAGTTGCATCAGGTTACAACAACATTTCCAACTTGGTAGGATGAATCTACAAAAAAGGAAGCCATGCTCAAACATGCCACAATACTTATGGAGATAATATATATGAATGGACCACTCAATATCGAGATGCACCAAGAACTCTCCCAAGAAAGGACTGGATAACCGTGAAAGATGATAAAGTTCAAATTTGCATTAAGGTCCATTCATGTGACAAGTTAACAAAGGACTTGGATAAAGTGTTAGCCCCATATAGGAATTTGCTGAGTGGGTTGGAATCTCTGATCGAGGTGCAAAAATTTCCTTCTATCAGATCATTAGGTGAAATAAAGCCACAAGAAGATCTTCTCCAAGATATCTAGGCATTCCTCAGTCCTTTCAAGCAAGCTTCTACCATGGAAAACTTACAAGTTACAAAGGAAACAATTATGCAATATGTGGTGGAACTTGTACGGATATATACCAATCTCGTGACCCTATCTAATCATATTAAGGTAAAGTAGAACACTCTTTTTCCAGATGCCCTAGAATTTTTTCACATAAATGGAGACAAGTAGCAACATAAGGTCATCACTATTGCAAAGGAATACAAGCTTTGGCACACATATCTTGTACATGAATTGCATCTAGATGTCCAAGATCTATCTATAACTAGATTAGTATAATAGAAGAAAGAAACAAGAGTAGAATAGATAATAGGATAGATTAAAGAGTCTCACGATAATGTGAAATGTCATAAGGTAACTCAAGAGTCATAAGGGTAGACAAAAGGTCACCCCTTTGTTAATAAATTTCTTCATCACACAATGTAAAGGACTTTTTGTTTTGGATTCATATGTGCTTATTGTTTGAGAACTAGTAGATCTCTTGGTGAAGGAAATAAGTGATTTATATTTCCACTCATAGATTTGATGGACTTCTCGATGGTGTTGTTATTTTCCAAATGTTCATTGATCAAATGTACTCTTTCAGGTTTACTTAGTAGTGGTCCTAGGTCAAAATTTCAAGTTTCAAGTCAGTTTTCAAATAAATTTTTATTCATTGAATATGTATAGGTTTGAAATGCTAATCCCTTCAATCCATTCATGGTCATAATCATTTCAAATTCCATGTCATCCATCAATCATCTAGGGTCTGAGGTCATTCACCACACCTTCATTTAGGTTAGATTCCGGGTCTCATTTGTTTCGCCACCATAAGAGTCAATTAGGTCATAAAAGAAGGAAAAAAAAATCTCATTTTCACCATACAATTCATTTGCATAGGGAGTTAGAAAAGATAGGGAAATAAATAAAGAGCTCATCTCTTCTCACCATCATACTCCACAGCTACCATGGGTTGAAGAAAAATAAGCAAATTTGTGCCAACACTAACTGTGCTACGCTTGTGGGTGTGCTGTGTAGGTGTCATGATTTTGGTGTTTGAGCTCCAAATCAGTTATCCAACGTTAAAAACCACTGCACAAAGATTAAAACACGTCCTAAATAGTAAGTGGACACCCTCCATACCTCTCTCAAGTCAAAATTCATCACCAAATGAGTGGTTTCCTTCATTAGGTTACCTCCACTACGTTTTTTGGTGTTTTTCATATTTTGTTTGTTTCAGCTGATAAAACCATAATATAACCATCTAAAACCTTCATATAACCTTCATAAACCATACCCTAACATCTCTTATCACTCAGAACCCTCTTTTCCATCAATTTCATTAAAACCCTAATTTTCACTACATTTTGGGCACATTTCACATTCCCATTCCGAAAAATTCCACTTGCATCATGTAGCCAACTCATCACCCTACCTCCCTAAATTTTTAGGGATTTTCCCCTAACTTCCTTCCACTTCATTTCTGTCCCTAAAACCACTCTACCACTATCCCATGTTTTCCTAAATTTCCACCTTCCCTATCCACTACATCAAGCTAGGGATTTCGTTGCTGAAAAAAATCATGGAGGATGAGAAGAAGATCCATAAGGGAGGTCTCTATTCCAGGTTTGAGCCAACTCAAACCCATGGCATCATTTTTAGAGCTTCATGATCAAGCCACGGTTTACATTGCACATAGGGACAATCTGGCTTAAAAATAAGTTTCTGAAGTAATGGAGATGAATTTTACAAAAGTGAAAGAGGTTCTTTTCAATAATAGGTCAAAGAAAAAAACCTCCTTTAGTTTATGCAAGGGTGTTATGGTTTGTGATAAATTCTCCAAATACATTTTCTCTAGGTCATTTTCTGCACTTTTGGATAGGTTGTCTTCAAATCAACTTTTCAGGGGTTTGGAGTAGGGTTGTGCAGTGCTTGATGACTCCATTTTGTAGCAGACATCCTAATATTTTCAACCATACCACTTTGATCCCAAAAATCCTCTGGGAAGGCCTCCAAACTCCCTCTCAAAGTAGGTGATACGCTTATGCTCAGAGTGCGCTACACTTCTGCAAATTTTGAGTGATCAACTAAAAACTTGGATTCTGATAAAATGGGAAATTATTTTTGAATAATGGAGGCGGTTTTCGTTCATAAAATTTCAAACAACAAAAACCTCTCTCACTTTTGAAAAAAACATTATGCTTAGAGAGATAATGATCCATATTTAAGCCTTATTTTTGCATATTTTTGGAAACTCCTTTGTTATCTTTCTGGAATCAGTTGTTACGCTTTTGGGAAGTGTTGTTACGCTTCTGGGAAGTGTTTCTACGCTTCTGTAATTTGGTATTACACCTCCAGAAAGGGTACATAATTAGGTTTTTGGCTTCAAATCTCTTCAAACAAGCTTAAGGCTTGTGACCACTACTCCTTGGAACCCTCAAAAACAGTAAGTCATCACTCTCATAGCATCCCATGGTCAAATCAAGTTTGTTATTGATTTTCATGCTTACTCTATATTTATCCATATCTTATCACTTCTTCATGTCAATGAAAGAATTCATTTGAATAAACTCTATCCTACTCCAGCTAAATAAACCTTAACCCTAATACTTAAACACTATCCTACACCTCTCATATACCTCATCCTCACATATCCCACCATCTATATCATCCCTAACATGTCATTTTCATCAAACCCTAAATTCTAGTTAATTTTCACAATTAAAAAATGGGAATTTCATGTGTTTTCTTTCTTTCATCACCCTCTTCACATCCCTTTCCCTTCATTCCACCCACAATATGGAGCTATCATGCCACCTTATCTGATGATTTCTTTTGTATAATTTTCCCTAGCTCCATAACCCTCCCTCTCAAGCTCTAAACCTACACTATTCCTACACTGTTTTTTCCAAATTTCACTACATATACCCATCCCATAAACATACTAGGGTTTTCATCCTTTCAATGATAAACATGATGGAGAGTGAGAAAAAGAGCTTCAAGGGAGGGTGCCACCTCTGGTTAGAACCTTTCACTATGCATGAAATCAATGCTTCACCCTTGGACAAAAGATGTTTTGAGAGGACTGCATGTTTGAGGTTCTGTGAAAAGCTCATGGAGGAAGGATATCATATTCAACTGAAAATATTATTTTCCACAAGATTAAGCATGAAAAATATCAAATGCAGGACATGGAGGCTGAAACACAACCAAGGAGGCCAAAAACAAGAGGCCTCAAAATCACGTTGGAGCTAGAAAGACAGTCAACTCATCCACCTGAATAGTTGACCTTTGATGAGCTTATAGCCATGGAAATCAATCAAGATAGAGAGATTTGGTTGTCAAGGGTAAATGAACACTTGGAGAAGCTCTTGAAGAGAGCTAAGAGGTACAATAAAATCCAAATACATATGGAAAATCATTATCGCACCAAGAACACAATTTCTCAAATAAGGCTAAAACAACTGAACAAAAGGCTATAAGAAGCTCAATTGAAGCTTAAAGAGAATGATAGCTTGGATTTGTTGGATGAATATTCCTTGGTTTTTTAGCCCGTCACTCACAGGTGCTACAGAACCAATTTTGAGAATTTTTGAATAATTTTGGTATTTTTGGTGATTTTTGCACAATTCTCGAAATTCCTCCTCACAGAAGAGTAACAAAACTTTGTTACGCTTATTTTGGAGGCATCCAAATGATGATTTATTTACATGGTTGGATGCATTTTGATGATTGAATTACATATCAAGAACCCCCTTGGCATGAAAAGCTTTAACTTTGAAGAAAAGGCCAAAAAAACCACTCATTTTCATGTTTTTGCCACCATTTTGGATCCTTTTGTTACACTTTTGGAGTAACCTTGGGAGAATGGATTTTTTAAGGCCTTCCCATGGGTTATTTTGAAAAATTCAAGATGTTATGGAAACTAGACACACAGGGCTAGCTGATCGTTCTTTCAGAAGTGGATTTTCTAAAAGTGCCTCCAAAGTTCTGCTATGCTTCTACAAATTCTTGTTACCCTTCTGCTAGAAATGTTACAAATCAACATTAGATTCCACGGGACACTTGTCGAGCTCAGAAAATGTCAAAAATTCGAGGTTTTTCTGTCCTATGAGTTGGCATTAGAGTTATTGAGTTGGTTTTTTCCTCCTATCATTAGGGAATATGTAATTTAATGTAAGGGACAAACACTCTTAGTTCATAGCTGGAATTCAAGGAATGGTTTCTAACCTCAACTCAACTTGTGTATTTATGATCCAATTTGGATGGAATTTCGACCTAATGAGGTGTCATAGTCCATATTTTCTATAAGTTATAAGTAGACTCTTTTTATTCTTTTGTGGGGTTGGATAGTCTTATTTTGCAATGGAGCTTTTGTAATCAACATTTTGGAATGAAATCAGAGACATGTTTTCATAACTTGTGTTGAGAATCTTGTGGTATGCATTGGAGAATTTTTTATTCTTATGTATATATATCTATTCATGCTAAATGATATATCTTCATCTTTCATATACATCTTTCCATATGTTTATATTGTAAGTTTATGAGAAGTAATCATGTTTTCCCATGCTCTGTTTTAGATACGGTTTACATGTGTTGTATACGTTATTCTAAATGCATGAATTCACCTCAGTGCTCATTCAGACTCTCTACCACTTCATCCTATACTCAATGACCAATTAAACATGCTTTCAATATACCTTTATAGCCTCACATATTCTCTGCAAATTTTCCTTGGAATTCAGACCTAAAAACCCTTGACCTAGCTTCTTCACTAACTAACAATGTAAACTTTGAAACAGGAAATATAAACTAAAAATGGGAACTCTAGCAAAAAAACTCCAAAAAACATGAAAAACAACCCAAAAAAGAAAACATGTATTCCAGAACGAGGTTTTATTTTTTCCAGGGTTAATTTGCAACATTTTTTAAAAATGGCAGTAAAACAATTTTCATGTTCCAAATAAATGGAAAAAACACAAAATTTTTGGTGTTAGAATACCATTTTTTATTTTCTAGGTACAATTTCAACATATTTTTAGTAATGATGATAATTATAAAATAATGAGATTTTAAATACATTAAAATTCTAATAATTTTATACATGTCATTTAACATATAATATCATGACACTAACAATCCCTAAAATTCTAATTGTTTTCAACCATAATTTTAAAGATAAAATGTATTTCACAATTTTTCACCCATAGAATTAAAAATATTAACTTTTTAACATATTTCAACCATGATATTATGAAAAAATTATATGACTAAAATAACCCAATGAAACATAAATTATTTCTCCAAGTCATTGTTGCATTGTGAATATTTTAGATAAATGAATTCATCACAATTAAAACATATAATCCAAAAAACATAAAAATGACTCATAACTTCGTGTAAGATCATAGGTAAGTAAAAATATCATTTCCATTGCTAAATGCGAACATAATTTATATCAATTTTCTTACAAAATTATTCAAAATCACTGATATTTTCTTGTACACCATCAAAATTCACATCTTTAGATGAATGAATGGATGCAGATGAAGATGTTCCATATTCTTCTCTTTCATAAACTAGTGCCCCATTTGAGTCAACATGCATGTCTGCCACTTGAAGTTTCAAAATTCTTCTAGATCTACGACTAGGTTCAACAGACTACCATCTCAACACTGTTTCTTGTGGTAGCAACCTCTTAAGAATCTCTATTGTCCTAGAGCAAAGAGTTTCTCTCTTTGTTAAATTGAATTCATAAACAAGTATGTCAACTTCCTCCAATTTTAAGAGGTCTATGCAGTGACGATATATATTTGTACCCTTTATTTTTATCTTTCCGCCAATTTTTTTTATCAACTACCATCTCTGGCTTGTAAAAACCATTGAATGGGTGTGTGTTTGTGGAATACCAATGTACTTCAATATCTGTAACATCTTCATTTTCTGTAATCACCTTTATAACCTTGGAAACCCAAAATGGATAGCCATGTGGATCTTCATGTGCTAAGACTACGATCATGTAACCCTCCTTAATATCCTGTATTGAAGCCTTGTAAAAGGTCTTCCATGGCTTCACGTTGTGCATGTGATATTCTGGAACAAATATACATTTCTCTTTCTTCCACCTGTGTAGAATTAATAACACTGTGTGATTGTTGTTGTTCAAGAATGTTTGTTTCCTCTTGTTCATTGGACACATTTTATGGCCAAATAGATGGAGTCTTCAAAATCATATCTTCATTTGCTGGTATTGAAAGGATATCACTCCGATCTTTGAAAAAGGACTCCCACCAAACTGAATCAACAACATCAAAGTACTCATATGTATATCTAATTATTTTTCTAATTTCTTCATTAGGGGAATTTTGAGGTCTAAAATTGGCTTCCTAACGAAATTATAAAATAATAGTGGAAATAATCAAATCAGATTTGATTACATCATCAAATGTTAGAGGGAAAAAAAAAACTACTTTTTCAACTTGTATTTCCAACTTATCTCCCAAACATTTTACTCAAATTTCGAGCGAGAGTACTCGTTGGATGAAAAATTTAATTCCTCATCCAAGGAGTACCCATGTTACATACTTTCGATGGATCATGTTAGACGAAAAATGAGAAATACATGAAAAACGTGATTGCAATCACAATTTTTCATGTATTTTTCATTTTTCGTGTAGCAACATCCATCAAAAGTATGCAATATGGTTACTCCTTGGATGAGGAATTAAATTTTGTATCCAATGAGTACTCTCGCTCGAAATTTGAGTAAAAACTTTGGGAGATAAGTTGAAAATACGAGTTGAAAAAGTAGTTTTATTATTTTATTATTTTTTAATCTTTTTACCCTTTTACTTAAAAAATGGGGAATCATCCCCCATGGTTGAAATCATCATCTTGAATCCTATTGGTGCTTAAAATTTTTATTTTGTTTGTACATTTTTCTTAGGAAGCCCATTTTAGACCTCAAAATTCCCCTAATGCTAGGCATTCAAAATAATCTATATCTCTCTTTTGCTTCGTGCATTATGAACTTCACCAAATGATTGTAATAAGAATATGTTTGATGCAAATATTGGATGATCTGGAATAAATTTCAAAAATTCCAAACCTGATGATGGTGCCCATTCTGCATTAGTTGAATACTTCTTGCCCCATATAAGTGTTTTCCCATCAATTTGTTTGATACGAAATTGATGTTGGAAGATAATGTCATTAAGTTGTTCAATGCATTTCTCCTCACCATGAGATCCGAGAATAAACCTTCACATGTCAACAATTTCTTCTAACACATGAAAAATAGGCTTTGGCATATATGATTTTTAAATACATTCAATCAATGATGGCAAGCTCCCAACATTCTTCCTCCTCAATGTTACTGGAAAATGACTGAACATCTGATCAATATGGTCGTGAGTGTGCCCAACAAGAAGTAAACCAACCTTTATCTTATGAAAATTTCTCAATTCAACAAGCATGTTTAAATATCCAAAAACAATATGATTTTTGTTCTCATGACAAGTGTTGTCTAATTATAGATACAAAATTTCATGAAGATTACCACTCCAATGAGAAAGCACATCATGAATTATGGTTATTGTTAGATTTCCATCATTATGAATATTTGGAGCTGTGAAGTGAAATATTGGCGATATTTTCCCATTGAATATCGTTACAACCGACCAAGTGAAACTGGATAAAATTTTCCTCCTGCAAATTTTTGGGTGTGCAAACAAAATGTGGTAGAAGTGTTTTCTTCTAGTCCATACCATCAATTATCAAACCAAAATATTTATTTGGATTATCATAACACTTCTTTCGATTCTTGTACAACTTTTTCCTTTCACTTGTTTGTTGTTTGTGATGCTCTTGAAGGGATTTAACAATGGAATCTACACATAACATAAATTAAACGTATTAATAAATACATTTTGATAATTGATCACTATACAATTTAAAAGGATAAATTTATGAATGCTTATATCTTTTTGCTCCTTGACATTTATCCCTTTTTTATTTTATAGAAACACGTGTACTGAAAACCCCCATCCTTGTCTTCTTAGGAATACGAACATTGTTGAATTCTCTCCTCCATATATCCACTAAATATTGATATGTAATAAAATGACCATTTCCTTCAACACCTTCTGCATATTCCTTCTATAATTTGTAGATTTCTCGTCTTGAGAAATTATTTGGAATAAGTATTGTATCTCTATTTGGAAAACACTCTCCATGTTTTGAAATGAATTCTTGCATCCATGACATTGCAGTGTATTCTAGTGGCCCAAACTCTCGTTTATGGCAAATTTTTTTATAATATGTAGGATCATTTTCCAAATTATCTCGGATTCTTGATAGATGAAAATTTCCAATTGAATGAATCATTTTGAAAGCCTTTCTACAGAGCAATAAAGACCCAATATGATAATCATAACCTGCCAGTGTAGATTGCATGCACCCCACTAAATATGAATCTTGCATGCTTTTATTCATTGACAAATAGTTCTTTCTTTTCTATAAAGAAAAAATGAAATCCATATGTTTCAAGAAATCCTTTTTACAACAATCACTTGAAATGATCTCACTGATAGAACTTCTTCTCGTGAGATATACTACTCTACCCCTTGTGTAACTAGAACATCTTGGATTGATACAAAAAGGTCCACTCCTACTCCTAGAAACAATATTTGCTAGAAACATATCTATCATTCATCATTCTCTGAACAAGCATTTCCATGATCATTAGGAGGAATATTATTCTTAATATGATCATTTTCAATATAGTTAGGAAATTCACCACCAACATATTTGGCGGCATGAAAATTTTCAATACCCTCATTTGTGGTTTTGAAATACTGAATTGGAGGATATTCTTCACCATATTTATCTTTGCCTTCAGCATTGTTTCTCTTGTAGTCCATAGGATTAGAACTATGTGGAAATTGTGACTCTCGATTTATTGGAAATTCTTCATCCTGACCTTCTTCCTTGCTGCTCCCATAGTCCATATGATTAGGAGTAAGTGGAAATTGAGACCCTTGATTTATTGGAAATTATTCATCCTTCCCTTCATCACTTCTGCTCTCAAAGTCCATACGGTTAGGAGTAAGTGTAAAATGTGACGCTTTATTTACTGAATTTTTTTCATCCTGCCATTCATCACTATTGCTCTCATAATCCTTAGGATTAGGAGTAAGTGGCAAATGTGACTCTCTATCCACTAAATTTTTTCATCCTGCCATTCATCACTATTTCTTTCATAGTCCTTAGGATTAGGACTAAGTGGCAAATGTGAGTCTCTATCCACTGAAAAATGTTCATCCTACCATTCATCACTATTGCTCTCATAGTCTTTAGGATTAGGTCTAAGTGGAAAATGTGACTCTCTATCCACTGAAAATTTGTTGTCTAACCATTCATCACTATTGCTCTCATAGTCCTTACGATTAGGATTAAGTGGGAAATGTGACTCTCTATCCCGCCATTCATCACTATTGCTCTCAAAGTCTTTAGGATTAGGACTATGTGGAAATTGTGAGTCTCTAGTTTTTGGAAATTATTCATCTTTCCATTCGTCATTGTTGCTCTCATAGTCCATAGGATTAGGAATAAGTGGACAATTAGACTCTCTATTCATTTGAAAATCTTAATCTTTCATTTTGTCACTACTCTCATTATATTCATCAATATGAATAGATTTGTTACGTGAAGAAGATGTTGATGCTTCATAAAACGAAACTTCAGTATCATAGGAATCCATAACACTAAAACAAGAGATGTTGAATGATGCAAATGATCTCTCTCCCAATGATAATATATAGCTCAAACAATGAAATTTTCCCTCCAAAATTTTTCGCCGAAATTTTTTGCTTGAAATATGTCCCACCAAATTTTATTTCTACATTTTATTTGAAAATTAGTTACTAAAATATTCTCTTAATATGGACCCTAATTTCGAATTAAATTCCCTACACATTTTTATTTTAATATTTTTTTCAAATTAAAATATTTTTAATAAAATTATATAACATTTACTTCGTTGTAGATTTTATATTTTTAATATCCATCATAGTTTTATCCCGCATTTACCCCTTCGAAAAGAAATTCCATTATTTTCGCTTTATAATAAATTTCATTGTCACTATTCCACACATCACGTGAAGATTTCTTGAGGTTTATTTAAAAGCTTGGAACGATCTTCTAGAGCAGCAACATTGTCAACGAGAAATTCTCGCTTTTGAAAGGTTATTTTTCCTTCTATTATTCCAAAAATTAGTAAATTGTAAAAATTAATGGGAGTCAAGTTCAAATATCACTTATTAAATATTTTAAACCCTTATAAATTTACTAGCTTTCACCATTAAATATTTTGGTATAAAACCAAATAATTTTTTTTTAACCTAAAATTAAAAATAAATTTAACATGTACATTGTGGGTGGGCCCGCCTGGGGCAGCACATGGTTGTTCTTGCCCAAGTGGGCACGCCCACTGACCCCTTGGGAAAGCAAGGGAGTTGATTCTAAGAATCGGCCCCCTACTTTCCAGGGTGCCCCTGCTGAGGGCAGACACACCCATGGGACAGTGTCTGCTCGAGCTCGAGGGCCGCTCTCTTGGACCACAGTTCCCGTGCTACAGGCAGATGTGCCCACGGGGTGGCGTCTACCCAAGCCCATCAATCAGCCCCATACATGGAAGGGGGATGATTATGAGAAGCGACCTCTTGCCAGGTGGGGGGGGCGATGCCAACATCCCCATGACGTCTGTGTTGCGGGCAGACGCCCCCACGAGGCGACTTTTGCTTGAGCCCAAGGGAAACCAAGGCAAGGATTTGGGCATAAAAAAAAAATTATATGCCCAAGGGGCCGATTCTAAGAATCATCCCCGATTCTCAGAATCAACCCCTTGTACATATAAAAGAAAAATTAATTCTTTTCTAGTGGGGTGAGGGAGGAAATGTAATTTTTTTTTTTTTTAAAGGAACTTGTTTTAAATTTAGGGGGGTTGATTATGAGAATTGGCCCCCAAATAATTAAAAAAAAAAAATAGGGGGGTTGGGGAGATGACATGTAAAAAAAGATAAAAAAATTTACATTTTCTGTCGGGGAAAAAATGTAAAAAAATATCATTTTTTTTTAAAGAACTGGTTTTATATTTTGTTTACGTAATATTTTTCTTGTGATTTACTAATTTATATGTAGATATATATGTTTGCAGGAAATTGGCATCAAGGAAGGTTTTTGAAAATCTTTCTGGACCAAAGTCAAAATTTGCACCATCTAAAGCTACATGTTGGCTTTCAAAGATCAATTTTGGATGAACTGCACCTCAGTTAATTACTGAAAATGTGGGAGATGCATCCACAAAAGAAAAGAAGTTGGTTTCATACTGGAAGAAATCAAAACAAGTGAATCGTTCAAAATATGCATGGTTTCTAAAAGATATAGAAGACAAAACTTTTCAATTATATCTATATGCTAGTAAGAATTTTGATGTTGAAAGTTATGACCTTGTGGAAAAAGTTTAAACCTATAAATTATTCCAAATACTGAAAATGTTTATATACTTTCAAAACCAACCAATTCACATGATAATTTTGATATCATTTTACATTGTCGATATATAATGTTCTCACTAAATTGAGGCTGATGGGTTGCTCAACAATCAACTTAGAGTAATTGTTTCAAACCACTTTTGGTTGCAACTTAGCCTTTCCAACCTAATAGGGCTCTCTCGGGAAATTGTAAGATAATATTCAATATTCAATGTTTGGAAACAAATATGGCTAACTATGAATGTATTTCAAATGTTTTTTATGCAAGTGAAGGATGTGAATAAGTAGCTACCATTGGGCATGGAGTCAGAGGAAACTCAATTACATGAAAAACATCTAATCATGGAAGCCGAGGCATGTGTGTATTCTCATTCAAAACCACAACTCAAACAGTAAACCATATGCATACAGGAAGTTGGAGCATGATTACACATGAATTCCAAGTGATTACACATAAATTAAATTGAATAAACATCACATATATAGATAAAACAAATAAATATGAGAACACATAATGAATCTTAGGTCTAATAGAAGCCTTCTGCAACTGTCTATTACTGACTATAAAATATTACAAAAGTAGCTTGTAGCATCACATCAATCCACCTTTCTATATCTAAAACTCTCCCATTTATAGAGTGATGACTCATACAAATGATTTTCCACCTTGCTAGCTTCGAATTCCCACCTCAGTGACCTATTTCAAATAGGATTACATCACTTGGAGACTTCCTAGGGATATTTTTGTTTTGCAGAGTTTGAATACAAAAAGGACTCTTCTTTCATTAAATGACTAAAAAAATCCATTCAATAACCCTTATCCACTTCAACCAACTAATTTTCTGAGTGTACTTGGGTTCTGATGTTTCATTATGCCACGTGGATGTTGAGTTGGACCTCCTCCAAGTCGAATTTTACAATTTTTTCATAAATCTGGTTAGTGAAAATTCTGAAAAATAGGCCTCAAAGATGAGTGCATAATTTCCAAACCCTGATGGATTTGTAGAAAATAAGAGAAATTTTTGTAGATGGGTTTGTGCTAAAGAAAACCCTCCTTCAGAGTTCCAAATTTTTTTTTCATTTGGTTAGAAATTGAAGTTGAAGTTGACTGCTAAAACAATCATGTATAAGATATTTCAGGAGAGTTCGTAGCATTTTCATTTCACCACCTTTTGCATAACCTTTGACATTTATGACTATTGGAGGGTCTTCCTTGGGTCTAATAAGATTAATACATTCCTCTAGCACCCTCTGCCATGTATCTTTTGAAGGATTTTTAGCTTAAGGAAACCTACAACGAGTTCGTAGCGAAAACTCAGCCTCAAGCCTGGAGCACACTACGAACTCACCTAGTTTGGCATATTTTTTTGTAATTTTTCTTTCTTTTCCCAAAAATCATCTTTGCAGCCTACATATGTCTTATGATGATATCTTAAGACAAAAAGTGACCAAAAATGTGTGGCTTACCATGTTTAACATCAACATCTTACATAATCACTTTAAGACCTTTTTTCTTCAATTCAACTTGTAGCATCTCTATCGAACCAAAATGACATGCTGAGGTGTTGACCACTAATACACTAGAGTTAAGACCTTGAAAAAATTCAGTTTGAGAAGGCAATTTTTCCAATTGATGAGTTGGCATGCTTTGTTTCCTTGATGAGTTGTCATATACATGAATTTTGACAGTTGAGCTGCCCCCTTGAGCAAATGACCCAATGACATTTCTTGAACTCATTTGATGATTCAGTTACCTCCTTACATGTGTTGAATGCCTAAGAAAGATCACATAATCATAATGACGGAAAAACAAAGCATTAGGCAAGTTTGTAGTGAATTCTGACTGTTTTACACTGATTTCGCTATGAACTTCGGTAAAAGTGTCAAATTCACTCTAATGAAAATATTTTCTCATGCATGAGATATTTTTGGATTTTTCTTTGACACTAACTCGTATCACATGAATGATGACCATTAATACCCCTCACATATGTGCATTTTTGAAAATTATGAATTCAAAAGATTCTATTCAACTCTATGTGACTCAACCTAATTAACTTAAGACCAACCAATTGTTATCATGGATATTAGTGGCTCCAATGTGGATGTTGCGCCACTATGGTGCAACAAATAACCAATAGCTCTAGCTCCTTATTCATTGGGAAGTTCCCAACCACTTGTCATATTTTCACCTGTATTCGATCCTTGATATGCTCTTGAAGCAAAAACCCTTATAAAAATCAAAACTTACAACTAAAATATTCAAACTAAATGTTAAAAGAGATGCTTGCCCAACAAGCTTATTTATGTACATACCAATCCTACTCTAACAACTGAAGACCAAACTTTCAGTTCAAGAAATATGAAACCTCTAGTATAACTAGTCCAAGAGCTGATCCACCACCTGGGCTTCTTGACTGTTCTTCAATGGACCTTGTATTAGCAACTTAGAATAAAAATTGAATCCATAACCTAAAATTATAAATGAAATAAATTCCACCTTCATTGATGACTGAAATAGGCTTACCAAAGGATCTTGATAATCATGAAAAATTTCCTCTTTTGATGAAATAAAAAAATCAGGAATAGGATCCTTGAAAACACTGAAAAGTATCATATCTTGATGATGCATAGGATATTTTTCAATCATAATTGTAGGTTGTCTTTGTTTTACGTCTTAATTTTCAACATCATTCTTGAGACAAGGCTCTGACCATTCATGAAAATATTCAATGGGAAGAACCATATCATGTGCTACATGGATGTTTAGAAATGAAATTTCATGCATTACAATTAGAACTTCATGTATATCATCATGCACAAAAAAAAAAAATTGATCATTTAAATTTGTAGCAAGATATTTTGGGACAACAACTTGTAGATCAAAAACTTGCTGATTATTCTCCATTAGTGCTTCCTCATTACAGTCTTTAAGAATAGTCAAGGAATCAACCTCCTCCTGATGAAAAGAAACATGTTTCTCATAAGATTCTCCTTGCTCCTGCCCATTTTCATGTTGATCAACATTAAAAGGTTAAGAAAATGAACAAGGTGAAGAACCTTGTAATTGACCATATTTATGTTCCTCTTTATCATCTAAATATTGGGAAATTTGCTATATATTTTCACAAATTTCATAGGATATAACTTGGTTTTCAAAGTGCTAATCCATTTCATATTCAACCAAAGAAGACACATTGTTGGAAATATTCTTGATTATCATGAAAACTAACATCTGAAGAGAAACCTTAAAGTGCCTCTAACATATCCTCATCCATGCACTCTCCATTATCACCAAGAATTTTAAGATATGGAATGAAAACCTCACAAAAATCACAACAATTTTGTAATAGTGATAAAGAAGTATGAGTTTTCGCATAATGTTTTAAGAAATTCCTATGGAAATATCTTAGAGAGAAAAAGCTTCCCAGTTGCAACCCTTCATACCATGTTCTAACTTCATCCTCAAGGGTGGCCATAAACATTTTCATGAGACAGTCCTCAGGAAACTCAACTCGAAACTTATGTACATGTAGATGGAATCTAATCAAGTGAAGAGCATCATTATCTTTTGTTTCATTTTTAAATATAGGAATATAAGTCAACCAATTAACTCTTGGCATAGGATTTGGAAAACCAGGTATGTGAGACTGACTCATAGGGGCATAATTTCCATTCTTTCTTGAAATAGAACTCATCTTGGAACTTCATCAAGATACTGATCTTCAAGCAGTGGAGTCTCCATGAAGCCATGAATTTCTAAATTATTCAAGAATGGAGTCACCAAGGTAGAAGTATAGCCTTCACATGCTTCTGAGCTCCTGCTACCTTCAAGAATTCAATATTTCTGTTTGAGCAAAAAATTTCAGGAAAATGAATCTTCAGTCTCCCGACAGACGCACCAAAATTTTCTCACGAAATTGAGGCTGATGTGTTGCTCAAAAGTAAACTTCGAGTAACTATTTCAAACCAATTTTGTTTGGAACTTATCCTTTTCAACCTGAGAGGGCTCTCTCAGGAAATTGTAAGATAATATTCAATAGACAATGTTTGGAAACAAATATGGCTAACTCCGAATGTATTTTGAATGTTTTTTATGAAAGTGAAGGATGTAAATAAGTAGCTACCATTGGGCATGGATCCAGAGGAAACTCAATTACATGAAAAACATCTAATCATGGAAACTGAGGCATGTGTGTATTCTCATTCAAAACCACAACTCGAACAATAAATCATATGCATATAGGAAGTTGGAGCATGATTACACATGAATTACAAGTGATTACACATACATTTAAATGAATAAACATTGCATAGATAGATAACACAAATATATATGAGAACACATAATGAATCTCAGGTTTGATAGAAGCCTTCTGCAACTGTCTATTATGAGTGTAAAATATTACAAAAGTATCTTGTAGCATCACATCAATCCACATTTATAACTCTAAAAATCTCTCATTTATAGAGTGAGGACTCATACAAATGATTTTCCACCTTTCTATCTTCGAATTCCCACCTCATAGACCTATTTAAAATAGGATTACATCACTTGGAGACTTCCTAGGGATATTTCTATTTTGCAGAATTTGAATACAAAAATGACTCTTCTTTAATTAAATAACTCAACATATAAATTTAATAAGCCTTATAAAATTCAAAAAAATAATTTTTTTAGTGCACTAGAGTGCTGATGTGTCATTATGCCACGTGGATGTTGAGCTGGACCTCCTCCAATTTGAATTGTACATTTTTTTCATAAATTTGGTTAGTGAAAATTCTGAAAAATATGCCTCAAATATGAGGACATAATTTCTAGACCCTGGTGGCTTTGCAAAAACTGAGAGAGGTTTTTGTAGAAGGGCTTGTGATGAAGAAAAACCTCCTTAATTTTTTCATTTGGTCAGAAATGTAAGTTGAAGTTGACTGCTAAAACAGTCATGTACAAGAAATTTCAGGAGACTTCGTAGCATTTTCATTTCACCACCTTTTGCATAACCCCTGACATTTCTGACTGTTGGAGGGTCTTCCTTGGGTCTAAAAAGCTAAATGCATGCCTCTATCACCCTCTATTGTGTATTTTGTGAAGTAGTTTTAGCTTAATGAAACCTACAACGAGTTCGTAGCGAAAATTCAGCCTCAACCCCAGAGCACACTCCAAACTCACCTAGTTTGGCCAATTTTTTTTAAATTTCTCTTTATTTGCCCAAAAATCATCTTTTCAGCCTGCATATGTCTTGTGATGATAGCTTGAGACACAAAGTGACCAAAAATGTGTGGCTTACCATGTTTTACATCAACATCTTGCATAATCACTTCAAGACCTTTTTTCTTTAATTCATCTGTAGCATCTCTATCGAACCAAACTGACATGCTGAGGTTTTGACCACTGATGCACTAGAATTAAGACCTTGGAATACTTTAGGTTGAGAAGGTGAGTTTTCCAATTTATGAGTTGGCATGCTTTGTTGCCTTGATGAGTTGTCATACACATGAAGTTTGACAATTGAGCCGCCCCCTTAAATAAATGGACCAATGACATTTCATGAACTAATTTGATGATTTAGTTCACTCCTTACATGTGTTGAATGCCTTAAAAAGATCACAAACTCATAACGCTGGAAAAGTAGTTCATTAGGAAAGTTCGTAGGGAATTCTGACTGTTTTACATTGATTTCGCTACGAACTTGGGTAAAAGTGTCAAATTCACTCTAATGAATATATTTGCTCATGCATGAGATATTTTTGGATTTTTCTTTGACACTGACTCCTATCACACGAATGATGACCATTAATACCCCTCACATATGTGCATTTTTTGAAAATTATGAATTCAAAAGACCCTATTCAACTCTAAGTGACTCGACCTAATTAACTTAAGACCAACCAACTATTATCATGGATAACATATAACACGCTGGAAGATTCTTCAAATATATGCAAACAAATCGTACAAAATATTGCATAGAAGATTGTAAGTATTTTTATTTACACTTATATGTTTTGTGTTATTCAAACTGTATCATTGTATTTTTAATAACTTAGTTATTATTGACATATTATATTTTTTTTATGGGATTTTGCTGAGGGAATTTCAATTATGTTGGGGGGAATCTATTATATAAAGTGTTGGGAAAAATACTGAGAGGGGGGGGGGGTGAATCAGTATTTACTGCATATTCAAAAATTTTTACTTTTTCACTCTCTAAAACCCATACGCTACTTTCCTTTAGTAAACTCGCGTATACACGCGGATATCCTTCATACAACTCGCGTATTAGCAGAGATCTAAATATGCAGATATTTATTAACGTAGTTCTTTGCAATATTCATTCATCTGATGTTAAGTTATCAGTAAACATGTGCAGGAACAACAGAATAAACCATCACACAAAGCATCACACATGAACACCAGGATTTTTAGGTGGAAACCCAAGTCGGGAGAAAACCACCGCTGCAGTTGCTCGGCCTTCAATATTTTATTATAGAGAAAACATATTACAACATATGTGCTGGCGCAGACTTGACCAGCACGCAGGCACCCACCTGCGCTCGTTTACCAGCCTCTCCTGGAAGGGAGCTCCAACCCCCTAACTCGTTTACCAGCCTCTCCTGGAAGGGAGCTACGACCCCCTGATCTCGTTTACCAGCCTCACCTGGAAGGGAGCTACGACCCCCTGACTGAAGGCTACAACCCTCAGCACCTCTATGGACCACGTTTCATCAATTTTCACATTGGATCCAAACAACTTCAATAGAGCACAACTTGCAGGCCACGTTTCATCATATTTTCAGACTGGACCCTTTCCATACTTTTAAGCACAGTCAACCATGAACCAGATACATATAACTCACTGACAGATATCAGTAAACCATCAGAACAGATCAGACATTTCTTACCATAGACTTCAGCAAACCCTAGTTTGCATACGCGCTTTCCCTTTACTGATGTCGCGTATATACGCGCTTCCATTCAAATAAACCAGTGTATACCTCTGTACATATTACAGAACTCATTTCATTGCGCATACGCGCTTTCTATTCAGCGAAGCCGCGTATATACGCGCTTCCTCTGCGGCGAACTAGCGTATAGATCTTCAACCATTATAGAGCAGCATACTTCTTCAGATCAGATATATAGTCCAGATGTTCGCCTCATCTCAGATCCAAGCATTCCATAAACAGATCTAGCAGATACAAATACATTCTAGATCTAGATATTCCGCTTCATCATTTCTTCATAGGTGCATCGTAGATTCAAATCTATCATCAAACCTTTACCCTTTCAATACAGATATACTTCACAGAGAAGTATTCATTCAAGCTCAGACATCTTGCACCCACACTCATGATTTGCACAATGAATTTCTTCTCTTTATATAGGTTCAAGCGCCTTTCGGCTTACACTTGAGCCCCTTTTCCACCTCCACCAGGCCCAAAACTACATTACTTCCAGTGGTATTCACTGGACGGGGTCATTTGACCAGTCATTACCATGCAATGGATAAATATATGATATTTTAGTTTTACTGTACAGCTTTTTCCCATACGCGACTTGGCACGTTGTTTCCCGCGTGCATACGCGACTTCTCCTAGACATATCCGCGTATGCCTTGAGACATACTCTTTTCACCATAGAATTAGCACATGTTGAATTCCTTTCTTCATTACCTTCTATACTCACTGTAGATACATCAGATTTAGTTCATCAAGACATATTCTATTAAGCACAACTTCATCAAGTAAGTTACCATCATCTTCATCAAGTGGGTTGCCATTCGAGGACAACACTCAACATCATATTGCTAACAAACATCATTTCATATTAGATTTACATCATTTACCAAGTCCATCAGGTCAAGAATAACACAATAGATGTAAATTTCACATCAAGGACAACACATGCCAACAATCTCATGTCTTCATCTTCATTAAGTGGGTTGCCATCAAGGACAACACTCTGCATCATATTGCCAAAAATCTCCCCCTTTGGACTTGATGGAAACCACGATGGTGTTTGATCACCACAACAGGTAGGTACATTAAGAATACAATGACACCATGTCACTCTCCCCATTCTTTGACACCAATCTTCATTCAAACACCATGTCACTCTCCCCCTTTGACATCAAGGGAAAAGGGTGAATCAAAATCAACATACTCTCCCCCTTTTATCCGCATGTGGAAGAAGCGTGCTGCAGATCTGATATATACTGAAGTGGCCAAGCTCCCTTGAGTTCATGCTGAATCTTCAAACATATTTTTCAATGAAGTACATGACTCTATGAACTTCCTATCACCAAAGACTCATATTTACATCAATTATCCAACCAAGTGGATTTACATATGAGACTCAACTACCCAACCAAGTGGGTTTACAAATTTGACTCAGCTACCCAACCAAGTGGGTTTACAAAATTTGACTCAGCTACCCAACCAAGTGGGTTTACAAGTTGAAAAGTCCATACATGACAGAATATTACAAATTACATCATGGGTCTCAACAAGACCTTTTCACCAAACTACAAATATAACTTTAAGACCAACACCAGAAAGTCCTCAAGAAAGAGAACATATTTCAAAACCATCATAATGCCAATACTGCATTATACTCAGCAAAGCTAATGCTCCTTCTGAATCTGTGCAACCAAGCAATATTTCCAAATGACTAAGGCTCCCCTTAGTTTGTGCATCCTGAAAACTTCCACCAACAAATCATCAAGGCATCTTTAAACATGGAGATTGAAGCAGTATTATGGGCACAGGTATCCTTGAGAGATGCAGTGCAAACAACCACTGCAGTACATGTAGAAGAGGCAGACCCCAAATGAAATTACATCGGCAAATCGGTATACGCGGTTTTATGTGCATGAACTCGCGTATATATGCGACTGTGTTTCAGGAAATCTGCGTATCCAATACCATCTTCTATATTTTAACCAGATCTGATCCTCTGTGAGGAAAAGACAGTGTTCAGCTTCTTTCTGAGATATTTGAATGCTTCCCTAGAATACAGATAGATAGAACAGTGTAGTTGTGTCTTCAAGCGTCATTAATAGTTTGGCATAACATTAGTAACCAAGCCTTCAGATTCTTTGCAGCATCAATACATTCTTTTCATAGAGAGATTCTCATATCAGAACAACATCTTCACATAGGTGTCAAGCAATCATCCATGTGGTCCAACATCACCATGATCTTCAAGATTTAACATGAAGTAACATATGAAGGCAAAAGATCTCTTAACCATAGTAACAAACTCTACATGATTTATTTCTGAATCAAATGACATCCAACTCATCCATGTGTGAGTACAAAAGATACTTATCAGCAACCAGGGCTCAAAAACTCATCATAATAAACCATGTACCAAGTCATCATCATTTGAGCATGAGTATCACAAAAACCAAGAATAAGCAGTCATATTGCCAACAATGCAATCATTAGTATTCAACCTGCTGCTCCCCCTGAACCAGTGCTCCTTCTTAACTTGTGAAACCTGAATACGTTCATCAGCAACAATCTCTGCATGAACTGCCCTTATCTCCGAATTATAAGACTTTCATCTCAACAATGAATACTCTTCATCAAAAAGAAAAGAGGACTCATCCACAATCATAGACTGGAAACCATGTATCATATCATCATTATTTAGAACTAAGAAACTAAGCTGATATTGAGTCAATAATACAGTTATTAACAGTCAGACTGATGCTCCCCCTGAACCTCTACTCCAGATCTTCAGCTATCATATAAATTCTCTTATCATCAATGCATACGCGACTGTGTCTGCTGGAACTCGCGTGTATACGCGACTTTTGTTAATATAACCCGCGTATGGAAAGTGAAACATAGAAATTTTTCACATTCCTTCATCTCCCCCTGAACTTGTACTTCCTGTACCTGTCTTCTTCATATCAGATGCTTTGTCAGAAATACATATAACCAGAATAATCAAATCAATCATGAGAGTCATCATACATTGCTCCCCCTGTGATGATACATTACAAATCTCATAATGTATCCCATCATTCTTCAGTCATCAGAAAGTCGACGAGAGCGGATGGCTAGCTGTAGGGTCAATATTCCCTCGTTTAAGTGGTCCTCCATCTTTTCCGGATTTGTTTGAACTTTCTATTTTGTGTAAAAATTGTCCAACTTTCTCAGTCTGTTCAACACCGTTCCTTTTTCCTACATGTCCATACTTGTTACAAGAACAACATCTCATGTGTCAGTGAAATAAGCATAAGAATCATAATGAGTATTTCTAATCTTCCTCCTTTTACAATGTCAGTTGCTTTATGTCCATACTTGTTACATGAAAAACAATATCCTTGAAGAAACGGTAAACCTTTCTAAGTAGAATCTTGTTTGTTTTGGTAAGATTGTTACCTTCGCAATTCTTGCAAAATACACAGATATGACATTTAAAACATTCAACGTTCTTGAATGAATTCCTTTGAGAATTAATGATTGTTGGTTGATCTTTTTTCTCTTTCAACACTTCAGGTTCAGTATTGACATCCTCTGAATTTTTAGCACTTCCTTGTGAGCTAGATTCTCCTTTAACAGTTTCATGGAAACCAAGACCAAGTTTGATAGCAGGAGACCTTTTATTACTCAGAATATTGTCCAAAACATTAGTACTATCATGAAACCTCAAAAGTTTAACCTTTTCTTCTAATTTACCTTTGAGAATGTTTACCTCAACCTCCAAGGCTTGACATTGCTTTGTCATGCTTTCTTCTTTCCTTCTTCCATCTTCTACTTGATCCTTCAGATTTAGAATCTTTTCTTTCAACCAATTTTCGTTTTCTTCACATGTTTGTTGCAACTCTTCATTCTTCTTATTTGATTTTTCCAGATCTTCTTTGAGAGAGATGATTTCTGCTTCAAGTCCTTCCTTTTCAAATGATTGTAGAGGTTCCTCATTCTTCTTACTTGATGCTTCAAGATCTGCTTGTAGAGAGATGATTCCAGCTTCAAGACCTTCATTCTTCTTGCTTGATTTTTCGAGATCTGCATTTAGATCGTTGATTTCTGCTTCTAGACTTTTAATTCGATTGGATGCATAAGTATGAAACCTTTGATACTTTTCCACCTGTCCATTCAGCATTTCTATTTGTTCTTTCATTTGAGAGATCATCTCTTTGTAGATAGAATCTTTCTTATCAATTTCCTTTTTTTGTTCTTCAACTTTGATCTTGATAGCTTCTTCTAGATCCACAACTTTACTTTCACTATCTTTACTATTGTTTGCACACAGAAGAGTATTACAAGGACCCCAATCACTATCTGATTCATCTTCTTCAATTTCTGCTATACAAGTTTTCTGAGATATCTTCTTGTTTCGAGTATCCTTCTTCTTTTGCTTCTTTGCCATGAGTACTTTCTCGCATCATGGTTAGAATCTTCTTCATCTTCACCGGACACTTCATCATCATCTTCATTTGCATAATAACTTTTTCCTCTTTTCAAATTGTTTCTTACCATGTTTTTCTCTATAAGGACATTTAAGTACATATACAGACTAAACTTTTCAACTCAAACATTAAGTGTAGCCGCCTTTTGAATTTTCCAAACTTAAAGGAGTTTTTCACAATGGGGTCCGCTGCTTCTCCTGATACAGTTGATCTTTGACACTTCTTTTTTTTTTTTTTTTGCAAGACACTCTCTCCTTTTAAAAGCAGCGACCCTACTGAGGTGATTTCTCTGTCTCATTTCTGTATGGAAGCTGTAGTCACCTTATGTAATTGAACAATAGTAAGAGTTTGCAGATCATGCCTTTCTTCAATAGCTGAAACTTTAGAGTCAAATTTTGAAGTCAAGGATCTTAAGACTTTTTCCACCAGAGTAGTATCAGTTATGGTTTCACCCAAATTTCTCATCCGATTTACAATATCATCTAGACGAAGAAAGAAACTGGCAACACTTTCATCACTATGCATCTTCAAATTTTCATATTCCATTCTAAGAGTTTGGAGTTTTGCACTTTTTACCTTTGTGTCTCCTTCATAGCTTAGAATGATTTTGTCCCATATTTCTTTTGCTGAATGTAGCTGCATCACTTTAGCAAATTCTAATTCAGACATGCTTCCCAATAAGACATCTACCGGCTTAAGTATTGATTTCATACTTCTTCCTTTCACCGCATCGTAGGAATACTTGGTTTGATATTGATAACCTTCTTCCACGATTGCCCATACATCTGCACCAAGACTTTGCAGATATGCTTTTGTACGTACCTTCCAGAATATCCGATTGCTTCCATTGAATAGAGGTGGCTTTATAGACATTACTCCTTCTTGACTTCCCATTGCGACGGATCTCCTTCAAGCGATCAAGCTTCTGCAGAAGGACCTGCTCTGATACCAATTGTTGGGAAAAATACTGAGAGGGGGGGGTGAATCAATATTTACTGCATATTCAAAACTTTTTACTTTTTCACTCTCTAAAACCCATACGCTACTTTCCTTTAGTAAACTCGCGTATACACGCGGATATCCTTCATACAACTCGCGTATTAGTAGAGATCTAAATATGCAGATATTTATTAACTTAGTTCTTTGCAATATTCATTCATCAGATGTTAAGTTAACAGTAAACATGTGTAGTAACAACAGAATAAACCATCACACAAAGCATCACACATGGACACCAGGATTTTTAGGTGGAAACCCAAGTCGGGAGAAAACCACTGCTGCAGTTGCTCAGCCTTCAATATTTTATTATAGAGAAAACATCTTACAACATATGTGCCGGTGCAGACTCCTACCAGCACACAGGCACCCACCTACGCTCGTTTACCAACCTCTCCTGGAAGGGAGCTCCAACCCCCTAACTCGTTTACCAACCTCTCCTGGAAGGGAGCTACCACCCCCTGATCTCGTTTACCAGCCTCACCTGGAAGGGAGCTACCACCCCCTGACTAAAGGCTATAACCCTCAGCACCTTTATGGACCATGTTTCATCAATTTTCACACTGGATTCAAACAACTTCAATAGAGCACAACTTGCAGGCCACGTTTCATCATATTTTTAGACTGGACCCTTTCCATAATTTTAAGCACAGTCAACCATGAACTAGATACATATAAATCACTGACAGATATCAGTAAACCATCAGAACAGATCAGACATTTCTTACCATAGACTTCAGCAAACCCTAGTTTTCATACGCGCTTTCCCTTTACTGATGTCGCGTATATACGCGCTTCCATTCAAATAAACCAGCGTATACCTCTGTACATATTACAGAACTCATTTCATTGTGCATACACGCTTTCTATTCAGCGAAGCCGCGTATATACGCGCTTCCTCTGCGGCGAACTAGCGTATAGATCTTCAACCATTATAGAGCAGTATACTTCTTCAGATCAGATATATAGTCCAGATGTTCGCCTCATCTCAGATCCAGGCCTTCCATAAACATATCTAGCAGATACAAATACATTCCAGATCTAGATATTCCGCTTCATCATTTCTTCATAGGTGCATCGTAGATTCAGATCTATCATCAAACCTTTACCCTTTCCATACAGATATACTTCACAGAGAAGTATTCATTCAAGCTCAGACATCTTGCACCCACACTCATGATTTGCACAATGAATTTCTTCTCTTTATATAGGTTCTCCCTTTTTTTCAATACCATGAGCCCCTTTTTCAATACCATGAGCCCAAAACTACATTACTTCCGATGGTATTCCTGGACGGGGTCATTTAGATGAATCATTACCCAATACAATGGGTCAATACCATGGTGTTTACCCCTGGTTTTGCACCTTTTGAGCGCTTTTTCCCATACGCGACTTGTCACGTTGTTTCCCGCGTGCATACGCGACTTTTCCTAGACAAATCCGCGTATGCCTTGAGACATACTCTTTTCATCATAGATCTAGCACATATTGAATTTCCTTTCTTCATTACCTTCTGTACTCTCTGTAGATACATCAGATTTTCATCTTTAAACAGGTTCATCAAGACATATTCTATCAAGCACAACTTCATCAAGTAAGTTGCCATCATCTTCATCAGGTGGGTTTCCATTCAAGAACAACTCTCTACATCATATTGTCAACAAACATCATATCACATTAGATTTACATCATTTACCAAGGTCATCAAGTCAAGAATAACTTCATCAGATGTATTTCCATCAAGGACAACACATGCCAACAATCTCATGTCTTCATCTTCATTAAGTGGGTTGCCATCAAGGACAACACTCTGCATCATATTGCCAACATAAAGCGAGATATTATGAATGTTGTCTCCATTTTCCATGAAAATGAAGAAGAGGATATGGGAAAGAAGAAAAAAAAAACTTCATGATGCTACAATATTATATCAAAGGGATCAATCTAGTAAAGGTAGATATGTTACTTTTGAAAATGAGGAAGTTGAAGCTGAAGCTGAAGATGAAGAATGTGTTGCCATATCTGAGGATCAAATTAGAACTGATGTTAAAAAGGAGAAGAGCCATAAAAAAAACAAAAACAAAAATGTCCAAGAATGTCTCCCTTCTAGTTGATGATGAGGGTATTGTTTTGGTTCAAGAAAATATCATAACCAATAGGAGGAAGAAACAAAAAATCTATCATTCTGAAAAAATCATGGACATTAGTCAATAGCCTATTAAAAACTAAAAAGGAAGCAGAGAAATCATTATACGAAGAGCTTATTTAGAGGATGGTGTTATGAAAACAAAACAAAATTCCAATCGAAATCATTTGGAAAAGACAAATTTAATTGAGGGTGGTCTGTCATTTCAACTTTATGTCATTCAAGTCTACAAGCCAGATGAAGGACAATTCAAGTATCAAATTAGAAAGCTACACCACTTGCATGTTCACAATTTTAAAACATTGATGAGGTACAACCCTTTTGCACATGTGGTTGATTATGTTCGTGTTTATCCAATTCAGGTTCCTAACAAAGAATCATTTGACAAGTCAAAATGTTTTATATACAAATATTATGTACTTTGGGGAAACCATTATGTAGAAGCTCAAAGACAATTGATGGAGAGGTATCCCTATAACCCGTGTTTTGAAACAATAAAATGTATCATTTATGTTGGTTTAATAGATGCAAAAGAAAATTTATTGGCATGGGATCATAATTCAAATAATGAGTATATGATGTCAATGAATTTCATCTAAAGGGTTAGATTTATTCATAATGAATTTGAAGAAAAATATGGTGGTGATAAGACAAAGGTTCATCATGCATTCCTGAATGAATGTTGTATGGAAATCGATTATCAAATCGAAGAAAAATAAGTTTAAAAGGTGGAAAAGTAGATTATGAAATATTTAGAGGTATGGATAACATTTTCCAGTTGGCATTTAGAATTGGAGAGATATGGGAATTGATTGATCATATTTTTGAGTTGTGGGAGAACGTTGGCATCAAAAGTCAGAAGGTCAAAAAGTATAAACCATTGATATGTACCAATAGTAAATCAGGTCCTGAAATGAAGCTCCTTCCAGAAGATATGACTATCACACCTTGGAGATCAATGCAAGGAGTGAAGGATGAAAAGCTTGTCAAAACAATATTATATCGTGTAAAGTTAGGAGAGTTATCAATGGAGGAAATGTTTGAGGAATTTATAAATTAATTTTGTTATTTTTACTTATTTTTGGATTATAAGTTTCTGTTAAATATAATATATTGTTGTTGGTACTATTTGTTATACATATCACTATATTAACATTGTTTACTTTATTTATTCAGTCACAAGGTTTATATGAGAATACAAGAACAAATGGTTAAATTGTTAAATGAAGATATTTGGGATGATGTTGTACGCAACTACCCAGATTCAAGTTCTACATCAGTGCTAAAAGATTTTTATCTTGCATTTAAAAAGGTATGTTCATTCATACATTAATTTCTATTCATATGTATATTATTTTTATTTTATAACTTATACATATATTTATTTATTTTATTAAAGATGAAGAAGGATGCAAATGGAGCACCAGATAGTTTCATAAGCTTTATTGATAAAATGAAAATGGAAAGGATGAGAAAACAACGTCTTAGTGATGTTGAACTTGATCCCAGCCTTAATCATTTCATTTGGAATGGGCTCCACACTATCCAATATCAGGTGTTTGTGAAGACATTGCAAAACTCATACCTAAAAGAGATTATTCCCTAGTTATTGCATATATTTCTCATGGTTTCAATATCCAAAACAATGAATATGATAGTGACCCTTATACTTATCAAGCATTTAGTAAAGTGGTTGCGGGATTTATAGAAGTCACAACATCACCATTTTGGATATTTGTGAAATTTCATTCAGACACAAAATTGGGGTTGTTATTATCAAGCTTCAAGGGAAAAGCAAAGTCAAGGATGCAACTTACATGGTAAGACATTGAAATTTTATGTTTGATTAATGTTAAAAAAATCATTTATGTACAAGTTAATTGAACTTTTACTATTTCATGTTACAGGCAAAATCCAAATATTATTTGTGGTGGAAATCAACCAATTATAAGTGATTCTGAGTTTATTCATGTTGAAATTTGGAAAAAGGATGATAGTTATAAGCCTATTCTTTTTAATCAAGTAGATGGAAAGAATCATAGCAAAGTACTAGTCCATGATGTTGTTGTAAAAAAACTAACATATGAAGATAAAGAAGCGAAAGGAGGGACAATTAACATATATCAAAATTCACAGTCATTGATTAACTATCTTTTAGATTTATGTTCAAATGGAGGAGATTGGGTTTTGGATTTATTTTCAGGCTCAGGTAAGTTTTATTATATAAAAATGAATTTCACTATTTTTTTTTTGTTTATACTAATTTACTATTTTTTTTCTTTTGTACTTGATGATTAGGTACAACACTAGCATGTTGCTTACAAAAAGGAAGAAATTGCATTTCCATTTGAAAAGACCCAACACAATGCAAATTTATTCAACAAAGAATTAATGTTCTTCAATTTCTTCCAGATGCAATGCAAGAATTTGGTTTGAGAAAAGGGAATTTTAATGAATCCCGTGCGGAAAAAAAAGGAAAGGAACCTAAACCACCATTAGATGGAATGATTGGAAAGGTATACTTTGGGACATTCACAGACATCAAAGATCCATCAGAAGAGGAAAATGATGAAACTGAAGCCAATAATGAAAATATTGTGGAAGAGGACAATAATGAAACTCGTGAAGATGAAGAGTTTGGGTTACGTGATATTAATTATTAAGTTTTAGTTAAGCTTCCAAATGAAGCTAATTTTTTGTAACTATTAATAAGTTATACTTGTAATGTTTTGACTTTGACATTTTATGAGAAAAAATAAATATTTAATTGTTGTTATTATATGATTAGTATTTATATAATGTGATTTTAAGTTAATTTTTATGTGAATCATGTAAGTTTTGTAACTATTGCCATAAAATTCACAAAAAATGTTAATTTTTCCTATAAAAATGGTTTATTTGACATGTCACTTTTAGCAAAAAAGACTCAAAATGTGTAATTTTTAGTTATTTCTATATTCAAAATGTGTTTTTTTATGTAAATTGTTAAAAATTATTGATTTTTTAGTGACAATTATTTCATGTGCAATGAAATATAATTTAACAATATATAATTAGATATAAGATTGAAACTTTAAAATTTTGACCTTTTTTGTTTTTTTGACACTGCAAAAAATCAAATATCTCACTACAAAAAAAAATTAGAAGAATAATGAAAAAAAAAATACCTGAAAAACACTTTAAAAAAATATGCAAGTGAAGAGGAAGAAGACAAGTACCTCAAAAACTGTTAAATTTAGTAAATAATTATTAGCATTTAAGAGATTATAAAATTTAAAGTAAAAAATAAGTCTTCTAAAAAAAGAGGATAATGTTGGCATCAACACTTTTCAAAATCAACATAAAAAACACTAGCATTTTAAAAATAATGTCTATACTTGGTACATAATAAAATTTAATGTGTAAAAAACATGTTAAAAAAAATTATGAGTATTCTGAATCAACACTTTTCTAAATCATACCATTTTTTTCTACCTAAAAAAAGTGGGTACTCATTTATGTTCCTGTTTCAAAGTTTACATTGTTGACTTTTCTATCCAGTACTAAAAACATCAAACAAATCCTATTTATTGAGCTTAAATACCTAGCCTAAGATCATTAAATACTCAATCATTCATTTGAATGCAAAAGTGAAAACGAGAGAGCCCTCTCTGGTCTTGGTAGGGCTAGCCACCTGACCTAGATCCTGCTCTGTGGTTACCTTTCTTCAATCCTATTTTTAGCCTTGGGAAGTTGGGGAGAGTGATAACATTTTTGGTGTCATTTCCGGGGAGTGAAGGATAAATATTCCTGGGAAAGAACGAAAAATATTAGCTCTGATTGCTGATGGTGAACAATGGTTAGGCATAAGAAGGTTGTGCATATTTCACCTGGGGACTCCAATGACAAATAATCCAAATGTTCATATTTTTCATGGCGACTCCATTATTAAAAATCGATAGCTTCAAGAAATATTGGTGACTTCACTGTTTTCAAGATGGATTCAACTGCAAGAAGGAATGCTAGGTATGATTCTGTGCATCGAGATCATGTTCTAGGATTTCCAAATAATATGCCTTAGGTAGATTGGCAAACATACTTTCCAAAATTCAGAGATGGAAAAGGCGATGATGTTACACTTAATTTAGTAATATTTCATATGCATGTGCATAAGATGAAGATTAATTTTCATGAATATTGTTTAACGAAGATGGTCATGATCACATTAGAAGGAAAATCATTGTTTTGGTATGAAATCTTTCCTCCTGCTTTTATTTATTCTCTCAAGGATTTTCACTCAGTATTTTTTTAGAAGTATAGAGAAACCTATCCTTCTTTTCTTTTGATTGAGGACTGTTGTGATCACTTTGAGAATTTTATTCAAGAGCTAGAAATTTATTATGGCGATGAAGAGTTTATGGATGATGAATTTTTGGATGCTTTGAATGAAAACCGTTTTCACTGCCATGAGAAGATCATGGATTATTCGATAGATGACAGCAAACTTGAGCATAATACTTCAAAGGATGACATTGATCTTCCATCTTTCAAATTTGATAATAATTTGCAGAAATATTGCCAATCTTCAAGCGATCAAGAAATATATGAAGATGTTCTATCCAACTAACCTTCATCCCTATCCTCTTTTGAGTTTTTAATTGAGGAAGAAATATGTGCAGATCAGAATTTTGAGTTTTCTTATAAAGAAACTCTAATGAGTCATGATTTATCCGTTGAGGTAAAAAACAATGTACAACAATTTTTTTGTCTTGAGTTTGATGAACATGTTCAACAACTTTCAAATGATCAAGATATAGAATTTTTTCAAAGCCAAGTCAATTCTCTTTCTGATATACATTAAAAGCCACTTGTAGATATTTGTGTTGATGCTGATTTGGCTACTTCAATTGAAGATATGCGGGAACATACAAATCTTGTCTCTAATATCAATGAAATGGAAGATAACATTATTGCATCTTTATTTAAGAAGGATAAACAAAATGAAGAAGAACAATCATCCATTATATCTAAAAGCATCTCCCTTATTTTTTTTTATCAACAAGAGGTAATGTTTCATGATTTTCAAGACCCCTTGGGTAGTCTTTTGCAAGCATCAAAAAATGTGGAGTTTTTTTTGTTCACCAACACAGGTTTTGGGTTCAGCTTTCATTTTGAGTTTCCATTTACTCAATCTTTCTTTATGTCTAGTGGAGCTGAATACAAGCATCAATTAGGTATTCATTTACTTGATTGGTTACATTGGATATTTTATTTCACTTGACCAAGTGATTTATGGATCAAATAGAGTAGGTAAGGTGTGATGAGTAAGCTCAAAATTCTGAGCATTTTTTTCAGTGTCAGTTTTTACTAGAGTTTGCAGTTGATGATGTACAGTTCAAATTTTAGTTTGATTTGAGTTAGTTTGATGATTTTAGCTGCAGTGACTCCATTGCCCAATGGATGAGGCTACTTGGTCTATGGTGTTCTTGAAAACTCTTGAAGGAGATTCCATCCCCAGCTGGAGCCAATGTTAGTGTCCAAATTTTCAATGATCAAATGTACTATTTTAGGTTTACTTAGTAGTGGTCCTAGGTCAAAATTTCATGTTTCAAGTCAGTTTGCAAATAAAATTTTGTTCATTGAATATGCCTAGGTTTGAAATGCTACTCCTTTCACTCCATTCATGGTCATCATAATTTCAAAGGTCATGTCATTCATCAATCATGTAGGGTCTACGATCATTCACCACACTTTCATTTATGTCAGAGTCTAGGTCTCATTTGTCTCACCACCATAAGAGTCAATTAGGTCATAAAAGAAAGCGAAAAAAAATATCATTTTAACCATACAAGTCATTTGCATAGGGAGTTAGAAAATATAGAGAAAAATTTTCAAAATGATTAACACAGCCTGGACCTTCTAACATTCTAAATATACAAGAAGACCATCCTACTATCTTTCTAGGACCAAGAGTGGAATATGATCAAGATGAAGAAGTTACACCTTTTTATGTGAGCCTGAACATCCATGACATGACTTTACATAATGCTATGTTAGATTCATGGGCCTTCTATAACTTAATGTCTAAGGTGATCATGGAAAGAATGGGCTTAGACATAACCAGACCTTACAAAGATTTGTTTTCCTTTGATTTAAAAAGAGTTTAGTGTATTGGTCTCATTAAGGATGTGGTTGTTGGTTTAGGTCAAGTTCCTTCTAAGACAGTGTTAATGGATATAGTTGTGGTAGACATTCCTCCAAAAATTGGTATACTTTTATCTAGATCATGGGCTACTAAAATTAAAGGAACTATGTAGATGGACATGAATTATGCCACTATTACAGTCTTTTATGAGAAAATAAGGTTGTACAGAGAATATAGAATGGCCTATATGGTTAGTATCAAATATAAGCCACAAAAAATTGCAATTTATGCAGTAGATACTGAGTTGGATTCTTCCATTTTGTTCAATGAGGTCACTCATGAAACAAAAATCAGAAAATTGAAAAAAAAATAGCAAGCTAAAATTTAGCAGTTTGAGGAGGTAAATGAAGAAGGTCGGTGGCATGTGCACTTTGATGTCATTTCTAGAAGAGAAGGAGTTGGTGCAGGTATGTGGATTACCAGCCCTAGCGATGAGAGAAATTTTTATTCTTACAATTTGAACTTTGATTGTACAAACAACATGGTTGAATACGAGGCTTTGTTTTTGGGTCTAGAAGCCTTGAAAGGTTTAGGCGCTAAGAAAATTTCAATTTTTGGTGATTCTAAACTAGTAATCAAGAAATTATAAGGATATTATCAAACCAAATATGTCAGAATGAGGGCTTATATGAATTTTATCCTTGATTTTCTTGAAAATTTCAAAGAACATAGTTTCGCCATCAAAGCCAGAAAACAGAATTTTGTGGCTGATTCCTTCGTTGTCTCAGCTAACTTGTTTATCATCCTTAATCATCCAAGAAACAGCTATGAAGTTGAGGTCAGGCATAGACCAGCTATCCCTGATCATATTATTAATTGGAAATTTTTTTATAGTGATCAACATGTCAGAAACTTTCTTGAGCTGAAAGAAGAATTTGAAAACATTCAAGTAGACTAGTAGAACATGTTTGTTGAAACCAAATCCAATCTAGAAGTCCTCCAGCTGAAGAATAACTTCATTCCTAAAGTATTGATCCCCCTTGAGAAGTTTTTTGACTAGAATTATGTGTTTATGAATCCAAAAATGACATATGATTATGTAGAGGTTGAAAGTTGTAATCTTGTACTGCAGAAAATCCCAAGTTGATCAAGTTGTCCAAGCTTCTTTCTTCAGAGGTGAGACAAAGGTATGTTGATTTGATGAATAGGTACATTGATGTTTTTGCATGGAGTTATGCAGACCTAAATAGGTATGATCGTAACATCATTCAACACACAATACCAATCAAAGAAAATGAAAATCCTTTTAAACAAAAATTGAGGAGAATCAATCCATTGCTCATGTCTTTGATTGAAAAAGAAATTAAGAAGTTGTTTGATGCAAAAATCATTATTCCATTGAGTTTTTAACCCATCCTTAAAATATTATGTTTTTGCTTCTATTCCATCCATCTTAGCTTCCATGCCATCTATCTTAGCTTCCATTTCATTTTTGGTTACTCTTTGTGAGAGCAAAATTTGTTGCACTTGGTATCGTAATTTTGATATATCATGTTGCAATTATTCCTCTTCATGTGTCATAGTAGAGATTTATGAGGGATTAATGTGTGTGGAATTATTTTTGGGAGGAATTTTAGAACCCAATACTGATATCTATGCTTCAATATGCCCTTGGAATCACTTCAAACTAATTTTTCAAAAAAAAGTTAAGAAATTTTAAAAACATTACACACTTTTTTCTTGCTTTTGAGGAGCTCGTTATTGAACCTAATGTATCTCTGTGATTTTGTGTCCCCAAGATTTTAAATTTTGTCCCATAGTATCCCTCTGCGTCTTCTTTCCAATGCCACATGTTAGAACTAATTTGGATTCTTCAATATAAAGTTATGCTCGATCTCCCATGATGACTTGATTATAGATTGGTTCAGTAGAGAAAACTTGTATAGAGTTCCGTGTGTCACTATTTTGACCTTCAGCCCTGAGATAGCTACATGAACAATAACAATCCATGAAATTTTTTCCACTTTTTATAGAATTAAAATCCGATGCCTGAAACGAAATTTATGAGGATTATCCCTAGGTCACCTGTTTGCGATTAATTTTGGAGCCTGCGAAAACCCTAACTTCCTCAAATCATATCTCCGAAAATATAGTTGTTGCACTGAAAATTGTCATCTTGACATTCTGCTATCTGTATGAGCTCATTATCACTCATACTTCCTCCTTTGCAAGTCTAACACATCATTTCCTCATGTCAAGCCTTAAAAATAAGAGAAAAGCTCTCAAAAGTCTCTAAAACTCTGGTATCACACTTTCTCTTTGTCTTACATGCAGTCCCGCACCTAATGTTCATGACTCCTGCATACTTGAACACACTTTCTCTGTGTTAAGGGTGCGGACCCCTGTAAAATATTAAAAAGGCACAAAGTAAACCTAGAAGCTCACTTTCAGTAATTTCTAGAAGCCTTTGGAAGGAATCTTGCGGTGGCAGAACTGCTCTTTTGGCGTTCATGTATCCCTTGCCTTAAGGAGCTAACCCCTTGATGTGAGGAGCTTATCCCTTTGAAGGAGGATTCTATCCCTTCATAGTTGGAACTGAAACCTCCTCTTTTGCACTATAAAAAGAGGCCTTTGGTAGCCTCAAGGGGAGTTCAAGCTTTAGTATTATTTGAGGTAAAGTGTTGTTGGGATTTAGACTCATTTAACTGAGATTTTGTGAGGAAAGATCACATATCTCTATCTGTCTCGGTTGGAAGAGTGCAAGGCTTGTCAGAGTAGAGGAGATTCCTGCTCCGGACCCCGGGAAGGCCTGTTCAACATCAAGGCTAAGGTTGTAAGGTTTTCCTTCATTCAAAGTTAATACAAATGAATTCATTTTAATCAATAAGCTGTTAATTAACTGTTTATTTCATGGATTCCTTGATCACCATGATGGGCATGATTTATAATATTTACTATACAGGTTCTATTTAATGTTTAATTGTTTGTGACTGCAGTTCTTTAAAGATAACTCCTTCAAGTGACCGAAGGACAACTACTTCTAACAAGCATTGGATCTACGGTAAGACCTTAACACCTTTATAGTATTCTTTTGTAAATCGCATATGTCTAGAGAAAGATAGGTTTTTTTGGCTATTTGTTGCTAGATTACCTTTTGGTACTAGGGAGATCGATCTTGTCTGCAAGATTGATTTATTAGGTCAACAAATTGGTGACTCTGCTGGGGAAAGATTCTTGTTTTTTGGTTTTCCTTTGTTTTGACTTGAGAAAATGATTTTTCTGGTTTTTGATTGATGGATAATCACTTGGGTAGCTTAGGTTTGCTTTTATTTGAAAATTTTTGAAGTCTTTTGTGTTTTTCTTGAACTTTTCTGGGGATCGCACTTTGTTTTCCTACAGAGTGCAGGCAGTTTCACAATTTCTTTGAGTAACCAGTGCGGGACCACACCTATTACTTCTGGGGCCTGCGGACCCTGTTAAAATTTCTGAAAAACTTCAGATTTATTCTTCCAGTTTATGTTTAATTTGATTTAGGATTTCTAGTATCTGCCCAGATCTATATTTTTCTTGTCAAAAACCTCTTGTGAGTGAGTTCCAACAATATTTGTGTTTTGAGTGATTTTCTAGAAGTTTTGCATACTTGGATTGGTTTTCGCTTGGTCTCTATAGTGACTCAAAGATTGGAAGCTTGAAATACCTCAGATCACATTGGTCTTTTCTTCTTCTTGATAAGTCTGAATTGGTTGCGAAATCCATCCTTTTTGAGAAATATATCTAGTTTTCTCTTTGCAAATCTTTGAACAAGCTTTGTTATAAGTTCTGAATTTCATTTTTACAAAAGGAAACATATCTGGATGTTTTTTGATTTATTTGTTATTCTGGGCAAATGAATCCTTGGTTTACTGAACAACTACGCAAAAAATTCTCAAAAAAAATTTAAAACTTTTATTCAATTAGATTTTCAAAGTTTGTAGATCTCAAAGTTAGTTTTTCGTAGTTTTGAGTGCTTTTTAGAACTTGTAGCTCTCTTTTGAAGGAATTTTTTTTTTGTAGTTTCGAGTTTTGAAAGTGAAAGGGATTTATTGTGAGCATTGATTATTTGTCTCGTTTTGAGTTCTTATTGAAAAAACAAAAAGATTTTATTTTCATTTATTCTTCATGTTCAAAGAAAGAATTGTCTTTTAAAAGAAATTTCATTCTCGAACTCTTTCTTTAGCTAGAATTTCATTGAAAGAAAAACGAATTGTTTATCATTTTAGGTGGATTTTTTAGTATGTTTGGAAGTCGAGTCTTCACACAATAAAAGTTTCATTTCCATACCTATTGAATTAAAGAACAACCCATAAAAAAAAAAAGCTTAATTAAAATTGATCTAGTAATCTTTTCTATTTTTAGGGCTCTTATCACCAATATAGCTTAGGCTAGTATCTTAGAGTAAGGAGTAATTAACTCTCCAAGATAGTAAAAACAAACAAGTAGATAAATATTGTGGTAGAAAATAAATCCAATTGTAATTGGTACAATCTGGGAAGCTTCTCTTAAAGGAGTTAATCACAAGATCATGTCCGAACCTTTGAGACAATCAATTCTGTTTCATTGGGAAAGATAAAAGATCTGCACGCATTACAAATGGTAAACCTTGGATTAACCATTGTCTAGGAGCTCGGGGTCACTTGTTGGTAAACCTCGAATTTAGCTTTGTTACTCTGCCCTTGTGCGCGGAATAGGATCGTAGACTGTTCCCCCAGTTGTATTTGTTACTGTTGGTAACCTTAGTCTCCATAATCTTAAGATTATTTCCCAAGGTGACAGTGAAGGAAATATCACACTGTACTTGGAGCAGAAGTCGACTAGACTCACTTGGACTCTCTGGGGGGTTCTCTTCACTCAAGATGGTTTTGTGAAGAAACTTGTGCCAGTTTGTTTCATTAAGCAGGTTGTCGGGGTAACTGTTCCAACCCCCTTTCTGTATTAAACTTCTACTAAGTTTGATTTCATCACCAACTAGTGTTTTTAGTACAGGAAGTTACTGTTTGTGCATGGTTTGAACTCTTAGATTTTTAGGCATGTGATTCAGTTGTTTGTTCCTTTAGAGACTTTAGGTGTTTTTATTGAAATTTTCTTTGTTTGTGTGTGATTGATTAATATTTAATCGTGGCAGAATTACCGAGACAGTCCCAGAGACTTCAGGGGAAGCCTCTTGAGTATACACCAAGTCAGCTTGAAGGGATGTGTGCTCTAGTATCATCTATTAGTGGTAGAATTATATCAACAGAATTCGGAAGTTCATCTATAGTTTTTCATCTTGATCATAAAATACCACGATAGATCATATTCAAGAGCCGATTTCAGTTTCTGAAGTTACTGGTAGTATTTCTCCTTCCAGTGAACTAGCTAAAGAACTTGAAATTTCTGAACCTGATACTGAACCTTCTGTTTTGGAAACATCCTCAGGATTTATTACTCCAACTTCTAGTGATCCTAGTTCACCTAGGGTAAGAAATGTTGCTACTGAAGATCTTCCATTTGGCCTCATTTCTATTGAAGAACTTTCTAGTCCAGATGAAGAAGTAACTCTTCTTGAATCCCCATAGTATTTGAATCTTAGGGAGCGCGAATCCATTTTCTACAACCCTATTAGGAGTGACGCTTGGTATTTATCTTTGACAAACTTTTTAGAAAACTCGAGTCTTGCTTTTTCACCACCTCGAATTCCTTTTCATCCTATGCCCAGAGGTTACTATCCTTCATCGATCATGTCAGGAAAGTCATCTATGTTTTCCCAAACACTGGAAACATTTTTATACAATGGTCCTTCTGTTCCTTCGGGGTACCAAGCTCTTTCTGGTACATTTTCAGGAGAAAATCCTCGACAAACTGAACAAGTATTATCATCTGGTCTTAATGGAATTAAAACTGAAATTTCAAAAGCAGAGCAAATATTTATGATGTCTGGTAACATTCCAAATCCTCAACCTCAAGGTGGTCAGTTACCACCCCGGGGGGCAACCTCAGGGTGGTCAGTTACCGCCTGGGGGGAATCCTCAAGGTAGTCAATTACCGCTTGGGAGGAAACCTCAAGGTAGTCAGTTACCGCCTGGGGGGCAGCCTCAAGGTAGTCAATTACTGCCTGGGAGGAAATTTTAGGACAAACTATAGGACAATATTATTTTGGAGAACAACCTCAAGGACAGTACATACCTCAAGGTTATCAACCTTCAAGACAGTACATACCCCAAGGTCAACCCTAGACTCAGTATATTCCTCAAGGTCCTTATCAACCCCAGATTTAGTACTCGTCTCAGGGTTATCAACCTCAAGGTCAGTTCCCAACTCAAGGTTTTCAACCGCCTTCTAGTCAATCATTTGTACAAGGAGTTGGAAATTTACCACTAAATTATCAACCCTACATTCAACCAGGCTATGGTCCTTCATATGTACAACCTTCTACGGGACAATACCCCAGAATGAACATGGTGTGAGATCCATCCCAAATTCAACAGACTATGCAACCTAATGTGCAATTACCTAGTCAACCTGGACAGCCTTTGGTTTTTGGTCCAACCCAGCAACCTATCCAACTTATTATTCAAATCCCTGTACCTGGTTCTGTTCAGCAATCTGGGCCTAGTACACCTCAGACTCTGCCTCAAAATACTACAACTACTGCAACATCTGTTCAACCTATAACACCTGTCTAGAGTATCTGTAGCTCCGGTTTCTTCTATCCCTGCATCCATGCAAATTCCTCAAGTCTTTGTACCCCAGTCAGGACCTATAGTTCAGTCTTCGGTCCAGATACCTACAGGACAAGCTGGTACAAGTACGATTGTCACGAGTCAATCACAATTCACATATCAATCGTACCAGGGACAGTATCAATTCGGTCCCATTTCACAAAACCCAGTTTATCAGTATCAACCGTATCCTAGCTATACTTATCAACAGCCTCAACAACCACAGTTTGGTCTGGTTAATCCTGGTTTCCCGGAAGGTTATACCATTCCTAATGCAAATCCGATTCCCAGTTATCCTAGGTATCCTCCTCCTGGAACTGCTCTTGTTACTCAAGGTTTTCGAGACCCTAACCATCAGTTACCATTTATTGCAAATTTAGATTTACCTGATTTGTCGCGCCTTATGAATGATCCAATTTAGTATCATCCGTATTGGCCGCCAATGCCACATAAGTTGCCCAGTGATATACCAAAATTCCAGGGTAAGTCAGGAGAGGATCCGTCAAATCACGTTATGACTTATCACCTCTGGTGTGCGTCTAATTCAATAATTGATGATTCAATTCGCTTACATATTTTTCAATGAACTCTTATTGGTCTTGTCGCCAAATGGTACATTGAGTTACCACGAGGCTATTTTAATAATTTCAATCAGTTAGAAACTACTTTCTTAACTCATTTTCAGTTTCCTGTCAGATACGAAACTGGCACAGAACTATTGACTTCACTAAAACAATCCACGTGCACATATATTTCTGATCATATTCACAAATGGTGACATAGAAGGTGTTTAGTGAAAGTTTTCATTCCGGATCAAATTTTGGTGGAATGGTTCATTAAATCATTATTACCCAAAATCACTGAAGATGTAGCTAAGGGAGGAGTTGTTATTGAAGAGCAAGTCATTGCTCAAGCTTAGTACCTTGACCTCGTCTACATGTAGTTAGGTAATTTACATGAAAAAATCCTCGATCTTCCAAAACAAGGTCAAATAACTACAACTCCTTCAGGGTCTCATGCCGCTGATGGTATGATTGGTTCAGTTAGTACTAAAAGTAGGAAGAAATCTTCAAAGAATTCTTCTCCTATAATAACTTTACTTGATTCCTCGAAAGGAGAATCTTCCGCTGAAATTTCTGCCAACATTCATGTTGTAGAGACATCTACGGCCAAATCTAAATCTGGTGGTAAAAACAAGGGGACGAATAAAAACAAACAAAATTCAAAAGATAAAATAGATAAAAATGAATTTAATGAAGAAAAACGGAAACCTTGCTATCCTTGTTTCATTTACGACGAGGATCATTTTACTAAAGAATGCCCGCATCAAGCAGAGGTTTCAAAATTCGTTAAAGGTTCTCAACAGCCTGTTGTCTTGAAGGATCCTTTTCCTACTCAAGATAGTAAGATGATTGGTTCTACCTCGAACACCTTAGAAGAACCCGTTATGATGATGTCTCATGTTAGGATTGCGGCGCGATTGCAAGATTATGGTAGTAAACGTTCTGTTGGTGGTAAAGAAGTAGAATCTTCTAATTCAAACACATCAACTACACCTCCTCATATTTATGATCCGCTATAGATCGAGAAACCCAATTCAGACTTAGTAATCAAACCACCTGCTAAAGGTGTACTTCGTAAATCAGCTTTCAATCCACATGTGAGAGCTGCTCAAAATTACAACATTGTTGAGGACTTAGCAATTTCTCCTTCAACAATGTCGGCTTTGGAAGTGTTGCAATCATGCCCAGCACATCGTAAATTACTTTTGTCTGCCATAGGAGCTGTCAATATTCAGGATTCGAACCTAATAATCTTCGATTTAGAGAATAGTACACTCTGCCTACCTCATCAAATGGCTTTCCAGATTCCAGTATTAGTCAAAAACAGACCGGTCTTTCGGACTGTGATTGATGAAGGGGATTCTATGTGTATTATGTCGTTCTAGTGTTGGAAATCGCTTGGTTCTCCTACACTCAATCAGTCTCTGACAATTCTAAAGGCTTTTTATGGTCAAGGGTTCCATCCTTTTGGTATTTTGCGAGATTTACCTATAGGGGTCGAAGGAAAAACCATAAATCTAGATGTGGAAGTGGTTGATGCCCCTCTATATTACAACCTTCTCCTGGGTCATAGTTGGTCTTATGCTATGACTGTTGTTGTTTCATCGGTCTTTCAGCTTATCAAGTTTCCACATCAAGGAAAGATCGTTACAATAGACTAGCTCACTTATTTCTCATTCGATCTAGCCTCTACACAAACTATCCAGCACGTCGGTAAAATGTCTATCCCTTACAAGGATGTTGGTGTAGGTTTTATTAAATATTTTGGTTTACTAGGAAATTTTTCCTTTCCTGCTCCTAATGTATCACCTCCTATTGCAAATATTCATATGATTTCATCGAATAATGTTACTTTTGATGATCCTTGGATCGTACCTACCGATTCCGAGGTGGATTCATTTGATGGCGCGATGCCTTTGAGTCCCTTTGAAATTGCATATCAGGCTGTACAGTCACTTTCTGATCCTTCTTCAACCAAAACTGATCCAATGAATGTGATCCATGAAGAATCACTTTCTATATCTAGCTCAGCCACAACGACATTTCTCGATCTTGTTCATACTGATGAACAGATTCATGAAATTTTGTTTATTGACGAATTTACCATGGGAAGATCTACATCATTGATCTTCATTTTTACCTGAGCTGGATCATTTTGAAAATTATTTCTCTTCTATTTTTATTGCTGAATATGTCAAAGAACCATATAATCCATTGCAAAATCATGATTCTGAGTTAAATTTGGAAAATATCTCTCGAACAATTCCTATTGACATTTCCGTTAAGCCTGGAATAATTGAAAACATTCATATAGGTGCTTGCTATATGGACGAAGAAATCCAAACTTATAAAGCCCTATTTCAAGAATTTCGTGACGTGTTTGCCTAGTCATATGAAGAAATTCCAGGAATTGATTCGTCAATTGTTGTACATGAAATTAAGAGTTACCCGGATGCAAAACCTGTCCGACAATGCTTACATCAGATACATACGAGAAAAGCTGCTGCTATCAAAGCCAAAGTTGAGAAATTACTTCGTGTAGGTTTCATTTATCCAATTCCTTTAACTGATTGGGTATCAAATATTGTTCCTGTTAACAAAAAACAAGGAACGATAAGAGTATGTATCGACATTAGGGATATTAATCGAGCTTGTCCTAAATACAATTATCCAACCCCCTATATCGATCAAATCATTGATGATTGTGCCGACAGTGAAATGTTCTCCTTTATGGATGGTTTTTCTGGTTACAATCAAATAAACATACTCCCTGCTGATAAGCCTAAAACAAATTTTATTTGTCCGTGGGGAAAATTTGCTTATTGCAAACTACCTTTTGGATTGAAGAACGTTGGGGTAACTTTTCAAAGGGCTATGTATTACACATTTCATGACATTAAGCACATTGTGCAGCCTTATCTCGATGATTTACCTACCCATTCATCATGTAGGGCCAATCATCTCACTCATTTACGAGCTATCTTTAAGAGATGTAGGCATTATTGAATTAGGCTGAATCCACATAAATGTGTTTTCTATGTAGAATCGGGTCGCTTACTGGGATTTATTGTTTCGAAAGCAGGCATTCGCATTGATCCATCGAAGGTCGAAGCTATTGTTAATCTACCTCCTCCTTCGACTCTACGCTAACTCCAAAGTTTGCAGGGGAAAGCAAACTTTTTATGTCGTTTCATTCCTAACTACGCCGAGTTAACAAAGGGTTTTACCAGGTTGTTAAAATAGAACGTTCCATTCTTTTGGGATGAGATTGTTGATCTATATTTTGATGCACTCAAACACGCATTGATCCATGCACCGTTACTGCATCCTCCCAATTACAACCAGGACTATTTTTTGTACCTCGCTGCCTCTCATTCCACCATTGGGATGGTTTTAGTTTAAGAAGATGAATTCAACAATGAACATGTGATTTATTATCTTAGTTGAAATCTGCATCTGACTGAGATCAAATACACGCATGTGGATAAATTGGTCTTGGCAGTTGTTCAAGCTGTCCAAAGATTTCGTCACTACATCTTATTACACAAAACCACAGTAATTTCTGACTGTAACCCTATGATGTACATCTTGATCAAACAATTGCTAGGGGGAAAGTATTCCAAATGGATAGTTATCTTGCAGGAATTTGACTTGGAATTTGAAAAATCCAAGGCAAAGAAATCTTTGGTTTTTGTTGAACTGATGTGTGATTTCCCGTCTACTGATACTAAAACTGTGGTGGAACAACCCATTACGGACGAATCCTTGTTTCTTATCAGTACTCTTGATCCTTGGTATGGGGATATTATTGTTTATCTCCAAACCCAATATTTTCAGCTTAAAATCTCATGATATCAGCAACGGAAAATACGTTTCCAATCCCAAAAATACAATATTATTGGTGATACACTCTATCGTCGTGGAGCGGATTATATTTTCCGAATTTGTATTACTCATGAAGAAGCTGAAAATATTTTAAATGAATGCCATTTTGGAGCATGTGGTGCTCATATGTTTGGGTATTCCACAGCCCAAAAGATATTGTGCGCTAGTTATTTCTGGTCGTCATTATTCAAAGATTGTATCTATGCAGTCCGGAAATGCCACAATTGTGAGGTCTTTGATCGTAAAATGCGTGCACCACCCACTCCTCTTCACCCTATAATTGCCGTCGGTCCTTTCAAAAAGTGGGGTATTGAATTTATTACATGTAACCCTCACTTGGCCAGGGGGCATGCGTATATTATCCTATCAGTAGATTATTTTACTAAGTGGGCCGAGGCGATGCTTACATTTTTGGCAAACGGCAAGACTGCTCTAACTTTCATGTTCAATCATATAATTACTAGATTTGGTGTTCCTCAAGCCATAATTATGGATCATGGAAGTCATTTTCGAAATATCATGATGACTGAACTGATAGACCAACTTGGCATGTGCCACGATAGTTCTACTCCATATTACCCGCAGGTTAATGGTCTGGTTGAAGCTATCAATAAAGTTTTAGTCACTATGATTAAACAAATAATTGGTATTCATAATTTGAATTGGCATTCCATGTTATCTTCATCACTTTGGGCATATCGGACCTCAGTAAAAACATCAAATGGTTTCACTCCCTTTCAACTAGTTTACGGTTTGGAAGTTGTGTTGCCTATTGAATGCAAAATTCTGTCATTGAAATTAGCCATAGAATTACTCCCAGCTACGTCTGAAGAGGAGAAGAATTTTTTGTACTTGGCTCAGCTAGATGAGAATCGACAAAATGCTACATTAGCAAACGAAGCTCATGTCAAAAAAATAAAGGCTCAGTACGATAGAAATGTTACAACTCGTAATTTTTCAGAAGGAGACCTAGTTTTAGTGTACGATCAAGCCAACGATAAGCTAGGGGCTAGAAAATTTGTGCCTATGTGGCATGGTTCTTTCATTGTTAAGTGAAAGATGGCAAAAGGGGCCTATGAGCTGATAGATTTCGACAGTGTCCCTTTAGATAAACCCAGAAATGAGCTTTATCTAAAGAGATATTATGCTTAATTTGGTGTGGAGATTTTTGATTAGATTAGTTTCTTTACTATTGGTGTTTTTTAGATTAGAAAAGCATGCCTAGTTTAGAGTGTGCTCTTATCACTATTCTTGCTTATCTGAGTTTTACTCTTGATATTTCAGATGTCGACGTCTCTTCAAACCTACATTGGTTTTGCTGATGGTGCTTGTCATAGTACACAGAATATTTCTTCCGCAGCTTGGGTTATCTATTCACCCTCTGACGAGTTAGTGTCCATGCATGGGGTAAGCCTTGGTCAAACAATGAATAACATTGTAGAGTATAGTGTAGTGATTGAGTTATTATCTGAATCCATATCGTTTGGAATTCAGAGTTTGATTGTTAGGTTGGATTTTGAACTTGTTGTATTACAACTTAACAGGGTTTATGCCATTAGAAATCTCGTGTTATTACAGTTATTTTTGAGAGTTTGTGTCTTGGAACATGAATTTGATTACATTGAATATCAGCATATCCCAAGAAATTTAAATACTTTAGCAGATGCAGTTGCTTCTAGTATGATAAATAGACATTTGCAATAATCAAAATGGTAAATTAAACAACATTCGATAACATGTACACAGATAGTCGGTAATAGTGATATATCATAGCATAGAAGTGTGTTTTAAATATACATCGTCTTCGATCATAGGTTGAAAAACACCTTATGATCGAAAAAAATGATAATACAAAAGGTCAAAAATGTTATGAGTCTACAAATCGATCATCCTATCCCTGGTGATGATCACGATAAGAAACCACTACTCGGGCCACCCTACACAGGAACCTCCTAAAAGGTCATGGGACACCATTCACATATCTATGTAATCTAAGCGGAATATCATCTATATCGGTCTTTGGAATGTCTAGAGTTAAGCACTCTAGGTGATGCTCCAAATCGGTCAGGATCTCAGCTGATTGGCCCTGTGGGGCTAGTGCTGCTGCAGCTGGATGTCTCCTTTCATAAGGCTGGAGATTGGCTGGTCATCGTGAGCCCACATCTTCCTTTAAAATTTTGATTATTAGTTTTGAGACGATTAAAATACAAAAAAAATTAGAACTTAGAAATTGTTGAAAATGATTTTTACCTGAATCATCCCACTGTTCTCCTGCTGGGAGAGCCATCTCTCGGTCACCGCGGAAGTCTATCCCAGCGTATGGAAAGTCCTTTATAACAAAAATTTGGCGTTCCAGCCAACGAAAATATGTAGAAGGAAATCGAACAACCTCAATGCCCTCAGCGTGACGGGCCATCAAAGCAACCCAACGAACCATCCTAGGTTCTCGAGGTCGACCAGCATCGACAGGAATGTGCTGCGGAGCTAACATGGGGATCCTCTCTAGAGCAAAGGTGACTATAATGGATCCATATAAAAATTTGTTTAGCTTTCCATTCTTTGCTCTGGTTAGTTGGCCTTTCACATTGGCCAACACAGCTTCGCACCAGTTGCAAATGGTGCCTCGAAAACAGTCTACTGCAATGCGCATATGGGAACTGGTAGCCACATGCAATGTCACACTCCCGCACAGTTTGGTAACAGTAAATGAAATAAATTTAAGCTCAGGATGGATGATAGATTTTATATCAATCTGTTTTTCCTTGGGGTCTGCGCGATCATCACAGAACTCTAGTCGAAGACTAGCGACAGACTGGCCACCTGGCCTAGTCCCAAACAGAGAAATTTGTTCGCCCCTCTTGGAAAAACCAGTTAAAAAATATATATCCTCCAACTCAATTTCGAGCCGGTGGCCGCCAATAACGAAGCATTGGTCCTGTACACTCCATATGTTCACTAGCCACATCAGGAGGTCTACATGTGCCCTCATGCCCTGAATGGCCCAGAATTTGTATAAACCGCATGTTCTCAATGCCTGTACTGTAGGAAAATGATTCATTGCGGCGTCATCTACATCCTCATGCTCGTGTTCTCTCCAAATAAGCATTTTTGAATGTCCTACAATACATAAAAAGGCATATTAGAACAATCTTGTTTGAAAACTTTTGGGCGGAATTTGAGAAATTTAAGTTTGAAATTTCATTGCGAGGGTTCGCACCCTATTTTCATACACAGTGCATAGGTACGCACGGGCGCTATGAAACAGGTGCGAACGCAGGATTTTTTTCTATGTAGAAAAAATTCGGGGTCCGTAGGGCCTGCGTGTTGCACCTGCGGACCCCCGCAAGCGATTTTTTCAACCTATTTTTCCTTAAAAATTGAAATTTAAAGCCTAAAAATGAAATTTAAATGGATGAAATGCAAGATAAGGAGGACGTGGATTACCTGGAGCTGACAGTTCTCGATTTCGCCAGACGGATTTTCCAGAATCTTCATAGGAACTTTTTTACCCAAAAGCTCTCACTTTTCACTCTGAACTGAAACGGTAAAAATGAAGTTAGAAAAGCCCTTTTTATAAGTTTTTTCGAATAAATGAATTTTTAATTTGTTTATTTTTCACTTTAAAAAGGTAATTTTTGAAAACATTTTTATTTATCTTAAACAGGTATGTGTAATGTTTTGAGATTTTGTGCAGAAAATTGGATTTTTCAGGAAAATTAATCGTTTTTTCAACAAAGAGCATACTTTTATCACTTTTTTGGACTTTTTCAAAAATTTACGAAAAAGCGAAAACCTGGAGTCCTCTTTTAAGCTCTTTTCAGACTCTCGAAAATTGAAAAGATTGCGAGCACTTGATTATTCGAACTCATTAAAATAAATGAATGATTGTCCTTTCAGTATAAGTTTACCCCTTTTACGGACTGAAATGGACTATTTACGAAAAAGGTATACGTTGACTAATTACGGTCAATAGAGTTCTCTCCCACATTATTTTATCCTTTTTCAGGCTCGAGAGACTAAATTTATGAAAAAGAAGTAAACCCATGGAGTTTTCTTAAGTTTTCTTCGACTCCCTAAAATTGAAAAACACCGAGTTTCTCCTATACTGGACTCGTTAAAATTTAACAGTAAAGGACCTGTTCAATTTTAAACAGGAACGAACCACTCCTTCTTAAGGTTCGAATCTTAAACTAAGTTGGACTCATCCGAAGGATGAGCTTATAAACAAGCAAATGTTATCCTCCTCAAGCTTGTCAAAAATAAAGAGGTACTTGCCAGAAATGGTGGGGGAAAAGAGAGAAAAATGAACCTATTTTTTGTATTTTGATTATTCAAAAAATCGTTAACCATTCTTGAACATAACACTTTTGTTCACCTGGGTTGGGAAATCCTTTTCCTAATAGTTAATCAAACCATTTTGAAAGTCTTCAGATGGTTTCTGGGTATTAGCTTTGGGTCAATTGTCACCAAGCCATCTGCAGTGTCATTATGTGTTCAAGAGGACAGTGCAAACAAACCATTCATCTGCAAAATATTTGTCTTCCATTTTTGACCATCCCTAAGTCAGTCCTTGCCAATATATTTCTTCAAAACTTGATCTATGATTTCGTGTTTTGGGCTTGCCTACGACGGATCACTTCCTATCGATGACAACTCAATATCTAGGGAGTTGATCTAGAAATCGTCAGTACCTTGAAATCTGCATGCCTCAATGGCAGGTTTCTTGCCTTCGACAACAGGTTGCATCATTGACCTTCGATCGAATGATTCTGTGACATGTTCGTCTTCAACTCATTCATTCACATTTCATCGATTGTACTGAGTACTTTAAGGGACATTGAAATTATTCGTGGTTACTCTCACACTTGTTAACAGTCTACATTATTGATTGGTAATCAAGTGGTTTCTACCATGTTCGACTTCAACACATTTATTCACATGGATAGAATCGTACTGGTTCGAGAAACGAAAATCAAGACCCTAGATCTAGTTTCTACCATCCAAGTTGCGAGGAATTTTGTTATTCATTTATACAGTGGACTATTCATAAACAGATGGTTGCATCCATACTGTGTCTACACATGTCTATACTGTTGATATATTGAAAATCATTCTTGTATCAGAGCAGTTTAAATCAGTTTTCTAGTTAGTTTTGATCTGAGTATGGGAATGCCTACCTCAGCGATGATATGTTTACATATATATGTTTTGAATTGAATGTTTTTATAGGTTCCGACTGGGGTGTCCACAGGATGATCTTTGAAATGATAAAGTACTTCACTCTTCATACATGATAGACTCTATCTTCATCTATTCCAGACTTCACACTTTAGGAGGCAATCTGTTGCACTGAATATTGTCATCTTGACATTTTGCTATCTGTATGAGCTCATTATCACTCATACTTCCTCCTTTGTAAGTCTAACACATCAGTTCCTTATGTTAAGCCTTAAAAATAAGAGAAAAGCTCTCAAAAGTCTCTAAAACTCTGGTATCACACTTTCTCTTTGTCTTACTTGCAGTCCCGCACCTAATGTTCATGACTCCTGCATACTTGAACACACTTTCTTTGTGTTAAGGGTGTGGACCCCTGTAAAAGATTAAAAAAGTGCAAAGTAAACCCAGAAGCTCACTTTCAGTAATTTTTAGAAGCCTCTAGAAGGAATCTTGCGGTGGCAGAACCGCTCTTTTGAGGTTCATGTATCTCTTGCCTTAAGGAGCTAACCCCTTGATGTGAGGAGCTTATCCCTTTGAAGGAGGATTATATCCCTTCCTAGTTGGAACTGAAACCTCCTCTTTTCCACTATAAAAATAGGCCTTGGGTAGCCTCAAGGGGAGTTCAAGCTTTAGAATTATTTGAGGTAAAGTTCTGTTGGGATTCAGACTCATTTAACTGAGATTTTGTGAGGAAAGATCACATACCTCTATCTGTCTCGGTTGGAAGAGTGCAAGGCTTGTCAGAGTAGAGGAGATTCTTGCTTCAGACCCTGGGAAGGCCTGTTCAACATCAAGGCTAAGGTTTTAAGGATTTCCTTCATTCAAAGTTAATAAAAATGAATTCATTTTTCTCAATAAGCTGTTAATTAACTTTTTATTTCATGGATTCCTTGATCACCATGATAGGCATGATTTATAATATTTACTATACAGGTGATATTTAATGTTTGCTTTTTTTTACTGCAGGTCTTTAAAGATAACTCCTTCAAGTGACCAAAGGACAACTACTTCGAACAAGCACTGGATCTATGGTAAGAACTTAACACATTTATAGTATTTTTTTGTAAATTGCATATGTCTAGAGAAAGATAGGTTTGTTTGGCTTTTTGTTGCTATATTACCTTTTGGTACCAGGGAGATCGATCTTGTCTGCAAGATTGATTTATCCGGTCAACAATAGTGAATCAAGATCTAAAATTCGTACATGAGATTCACCAATATTTCGACTCCACGTGATTTCAATTTCAGCTTCTGAAGCTTTGTAGAAAAAATGTTATAGTGAAAATTCCAAGAAGTCATATTTGCAATGGTGAAACCCTAGAATCCAAAGCTCTGATACCAAATGTTATGCAACCAGCTAACAAAATAGAAGGAATGATAGATCAACAACTTAGAAATCAACCTCTTATATGGGGGAAACCTCCTTTAAATTACATAAATGAACAATTCTTGGATTATTCAAATGACAAAACCTACTTTCTATATATAGGATTATAAGGGGTCACAAATTAATCAGAGCCTACATAATAGTAATAATGTAAGGGAACAACAATAACAATAGTGGGCTTCTATGGGGCACAATAATAACAATACGGGGACTACATGGACACAATAATAACAATAAGTGGGCTATACTAACAATAACAATAAGGGCTACACTATTATTATAGGGACCTAACATTTGTCTCCTCGTCGATATTCCGGGTAGTAGCCCGATGACATTTACGAGTAGTAGCCCGATGAAATTTCCAGTTAGTAGCCTGATGACATATTTTTGGTTAGTATCCTGATGATAAATTTCTGGGTATTATCCCGATGACATATTTTTGGGTAGTAGCCTGCTCACATACATTGTGGGTAGTATCCCGTTGACATATATTCCGGGTAGTAGCCCGTTGATATAGATTCTGGGTTGTAGCCCGAGGAATAGAGGGTGGTAGCTTAAGCTCCCCTCTGGTTACAAATTATTCTTATTTTAGATTCAAGAATATTCAACATTTGAGTAGTAACAATCAAGATATAAACATGAATAATAAATATATGTACATTTATGATTCAAGATGATGAGATACTTGAGATGTGACATATGTCATGTTGATCGATGGTTAGATATTGGCAGGTGGAATTATCCCTAATTGAGAGGGAGTGTTAAAATCATGAAACTGTGGTAAAATTACACTTTGGATAGCTCATATTATGAATATACTAATTGGAATAGATTCCTCTTTACGAGATGACCAAGATCAACCTAAAGATCACCTCATTTCGTAAAGTAGAGTTGGTTTTTGAATTTATTTACCCACTCATGTATATTGGATTAGATCAGCCCTATGCATATGTACCAATGGATGGGTCGGTCTCAACATGAAGTGGACCCTCATAGAAGCCTATAAATAGAAGAGACCTAAAGCTCATTTGGATATATTTTTCAAGCTATCTTATCTTCTCTTATATTTTCTTGGTTCACATAGGTCTGACAGAAAAACGTTAGCACAAGGGTCTGAAAATATAGGTTCAAAGGTCACAAAAATATAGGGTTTTTGTTTCTCAGATGCTAGCATAAAACTGGGAAATTTTGTCACTGGACGCACGCACAAAATAGTCAAGGGTCTATCCGAGAATCCTTGGATGCACTCATAATATCTTGAAGGGAGCATCCATGGCTTCTGAGGTAGATCGGAATTCTGGTCCCCAGACGCATGCACAGAGTGGCCCAGGGAGCATCTAGGGAGCCTTGGATACACACATAATATACTGAAGGGTGTGTTTGGTGGTTTGAGGTAGAACAGAGCATATTTACCTCGGAAGCATGGACAAAGTTCTCCAGGGAGAGTCGCCATAGAAACTCACACAATCCTCCTCCATGCATCCAGGACTCAAAGATGAAAAATTCAATACTCTGAATATTCCGCTCAGGGAAAGTTGTGTTCAGCAATAGGCTACAGACTGTGACAATTTATTATAATCATCAGAATCAGAGTTTTGATGTTTAGATGCATTTCATGGAAATTCTATTTGTTGTGAATATATGGATCATTTTACTCTATTTTATTGAATCATTTGATGACAATATATTAGAAGAATAATTTGCAAGGGTTTTCCCCATACTGGGTTTTACCCTGGTCTTCGACCAATCCTGATGTCTCTATGTGTGCATGCTTTTATTCTTTTATGTTTCGTTGCATTGATGATGATGTTATTGTTCTTTCTACATAATTGCATATGTTTATGAATAAAGATGTAAATATGAATAATGTTATGATGCTATGCAGTGAACTTAATCTGTTAATTATGAAATGAAATTATCAAAGCAAAGAACAATATATCCCTTTAAAAAATTAACATAAGTTTCTTCTAAAGGATTTTCAATCAATTATCAACTTTTGGGCAACCTAGGGTTTCAAATAAAGATGAGAGAAATTGTGTTTTTCTTTTGAAAAGATGTATGAAAATGATATTCCACACTACAAAAAAAAAAAAATCACTCTTCTGCTACCATGCTTTCCACACATAAAAAATACAGGGTTTGAAAAATCTCAATTTTAAGGGTTTGCTACATGATGCAGAAATTGACCCAGTTTTTCAGTTTTCTGGCATGGAAGGTGAGGGAAATGCATGGAGTACCCCTCCTTTGGAGACTTGAATTTTTGGGTTTTGGAGGATAATTTGCACCAAATCGAGCCCTTTTCACTCATCAAACTAATCCTGTAGCAACTAGTTACAATCCTATAGCAAATGTGTGCAATCTTGTAGCACTGAATTATGATCTTGTAGCACCGAATTATAATCACGTAGCACCTACTATTTGGACCTGTAGCACCTCTGTAATAGACTAAGGGACTCCTGGTGATAGCTAGCTTGACTCAATGATTTTGTGGGCATATATTACCATTTTTTGGAATGGTCTCTTGGCCCACTCGAAATTATAACACTTCCCTTTTTGTCATTTCCCCATGTTATATGAGAGAGGAAATTTACTTCACCTAACTGATCAAGGGTGGTAGAGACTGTTGAACACCTCTTGCCTACAAAAAAATTTCTCCTCATACATTTTAGACATTTTCAAACTATCATGCACTTAAAGGAATAATTGAGGAGTTTCATACCTATGCTTACATGATGATCTTTGGTTGCCTTGATGTCTACATGCTACTTCAGAAATGGTGGTTGATCTGTTGACTATTTGAGGTGCCATTTCCCATATTAGTTTTTCCATGCTTCAGTTAAATTTTTTCCTTTTTTTATACATGTTTATTTTTAAGATGTGCTTAACTAAGAACGTCCACTATAGGTCCTGTTGAGGGTAGATCAAGTTGCTACCATTGGAGATGAGCGATGACCCTGTAGCATCCATGCAGATGTTTTGTGGTTGCCTGGAATCAAGGAGATGATCCCTCAATCCTTCATGATGGTAAATTCTTCATTATTGTGCTTCCAAGTGCTTTTGATTCTGGTCTTGGAGGTTTTTTGCATACTTATATAGGATTGGGTTGCTTCTTGTAGCAGCCACAATACCCCTATGGTCACAATAAACTTTATAAAATTCCTCAAGAAACTCTGATAATTCATGTTAGACTCATGGAAAAGTATTATAAGTTTTATTGGTGGTGAAAATAATGAAATGAGTGATAAAAATGGGGTTTTTTTATGGACAAAGATGATTATTTGGGTGAAGTGGAAAAATTATGTGGAGGATGGGTGATGGTGGAGTGGTGGACCTCTCCTTTTGTTCCCCCATGGAAAGCATATGATCTAAACCCGTTCTCTATGCCGCTCATAATCCTGTATCAAATCTATACAAGCATGTAGCATTTCAAGACAATCTTATAACACCTTAGGACTAAGGAAAAATTGAGTGAGATAGGTTTCTTGGTGATGGAGGGACTTGGGGAATTTGATGGAATGATGAAGGATATGAAAATATCTAGTCTTGGTGGGTGGAGAAGTGGAGTGTGGAGGTTTCTTACTTTGAATGTTGTCCTTATTTGACCATGGTTTGAACCATGCAAAACCATGTTAGCAATATTGATGTAAGGCTTTTCTTTCTTTCCTTTTATTATTTTTCCTTTTTCCTTTTTCTTTCTTTTTCAATTTTTTTTTTCCTTTTTCTTGAGGCATGTAGGCTTCCTCACAAGAGGTTTTTAACCTACATGACTGCCCTAGGTACCTCAAAGGATGTTTTCACCTAGGGATTTTTTAATTTTTAATTTTTTGACTCATCAAATGCCTCATATAGGTTTTTATCCCTCGATTTGGCCTCAAGTTCCTCATGGAGGCTTTCACCTAGGCTCTTTTATTTTTCTTCCTTTTTTCTTTTTCTCTCTCTCTTTTTTTTCTTTTTATTTTTTTCTTATACTGATAAGAGGCTTGATGAACCGAGACTTGTGAAACCCCCAATTACATTCAACTCCTTACCTATTGAGTTGGTAAAGTCCTCCTTTTATAGAGGTCTCTTGTACAACTTCAATCAGTAACCATTAACTAATAGTGGAATTCCTTCTTCATCACTTGTTCTTATTTGACAGATCCATTCTCATGACATTTTTCTAATAGATAAGGGACCAGCCATATTTTCATCAATTTTACCTTGAGATCCTTGAACCTAAAGTCATACAACATGGACCAATCACCCTCTTGGAAGGTGCTTTCCTTTTTGTTTTTATCTTTCCAATCTTCCTTTGTAGTTGGACCACCTAAGTGGGCATGAGAGCCTGCAATCTGAACTCATCCAAATGATTAAGTTGGAGAATTATTTCTCATTGGGCTATAGTGATGTCTAAATCCAACTAGGCTGCCATTCTTTAGGTGTTTTACTAAAATTCAATTGATAGCAGAGCCTTCTTGCCATAAACCAACTCATGGGGGGTGAATCCAGTGGTGGTTTTCCAAGTGGTATTATAGGCCCAAGTGGCCTCTACAAGTCGGTCTACCCAATATTTTCTGTTGTTGTTAATAACTTAAGTTATGATCTTCTCTAAAGCCCTATTTGTGACCTCCACTTTCCCATTTGTTTGAGGATGATGGGAAGTGGATCTTATGTGTTTTATATGGTGCTTCTCCGTAATGTCATTAATCATATTTGAAGTAAACTGAGCTCCTTGATCAATGACCAGCTCCCTTGGAAATCCAAACTTGTAAATATATTTTCCCTTAGAAATTATACCACCTTATGCTAATTTGTTGCATTTATTACTTTTTCTTTAGCCCACTTTGTTAAGTAATCAGTGCACATAATGATGTATCTCTTTTTACCATATGGAGGATCAATTGGCCCAATGAAATCCATACCCCATTTCTCAAATGGCGCAAGAATCACTTGAGGTTGCAGGGGCATCTCATCCTTGGGTTTTGGCTTACCCATCCTTTGGAAATATTCACATCTAACATTGTATCTTCTAGCATCTTGGTGCAGAGTAAGCTAATAGTAGCTAGCTTGGAGGATCTTGAAGGTTTTCCTCTTAATGTAAAAATGGCCCCCACAGGTTTCATCATGACATGTTGAGAGGATTTCAAAGACCTGGTCCCAATTTGAGGATATTTCCCCCGATCCACGTGAAAGGGGTACTCTTTCAAACAATATTCCTCTTCTCCTTAGAGGATAAGTTAGGAGGGAACCTCCCAACAAAAAATAATTTTTCTATATAATCAAACCAAGGACATAGTGGTGAAATATAAAAAGCGGTGCTCATCCAGAAGTTGGTCATCTATCATGTCCTCATTTTCTGCAAGCAATGTTAGTCTAGACAAAAAAATATGCAACCAAGTTTTCTTTCCGTAGATTTTCAACAATGGTTAGATCAAATTGTTGCAATAATAACAACCATATAATTATCCTAGCATTTCAATCATGTTTATTCACTAAGTATTTAATGGTTGCATGATCAGTATGAACAAAATCTTAGTAGCCAGTGATATAATGCCTAGATTTTTTCAAGGAGAGCACAACAAATAAGAGTTATTTTTCAGTAATTGTGTAATTAACTTCAGCTTTAGATAGGTTCTTACTAATAAAATAACAATGACATAAGGAAATATGCCTTCCACTTGTACCAAAGTTGCACTTACAACTTTCACTGATGCATCTATGTGGATGTGGAAAGGCAATGCCCAATTGGGACCTAAGAATTGGTGCAATGGTTAATATCTCTTTCAACTCTTCAAATGCATCTTGACATTTATCGGTAAAAAAAAAAAATGAATATTTGGTCAATAAACCAAACAAAGGTGAATCCAACTTGCTAAAGTCCTTAAAAAATATTTTGTAATATCTAGCTATCCCAAGAAAACTTCTAACATCCCTTTGTTTTGAGTGATAGGGACCCTTTTGATGATGGCGACCTTGTTAGGTTCAACTTGGATCTAGGATTCCTTAGAAAGGAAGTAACCTAGGACAATCCCTACATTCATAAAAAATTCACACTTTTTGGGAATTAGTGAAAGATTCATTTCAATGTATTTCTTTAGAACTTTGCAAATGTTGGAAAGATATTCCTGGAAATCATTTCCATAAGGGATTAATTCATCCATGTAGATTTTTATTGTGTCATGAACAAGATCAACAAAAATACTCAAAACTTCCCTATGGAAGGTGGTAGGGTCATTGCACGAGCCAGATGGAAGGACACTATAGGAAAATTACCCCATGGGAAATTAAATGTGGTCTTGCCATGTTTCTCATGGCTGATATAGATCTAATTATATCCACTAAATCCATCTAGGAATGAAAATAGTATATTCCATGCAAGGGCATCCAAAACTTGATCGATGAAGGGCAAAGTAAAATGGTCTTTCTTTGTAGCCTTTTCGAGTTCCCTATAGTCAACATTGATCCTCCACTGTTGTGAAACCAACTCCAAAAAGAGAATAACAGAGATATCAACGCCTTAGAAATAAGCCACTTCGAGGGGGCAACCTCCAATACATTACATGAATGAAAAATTCTTGGATGATAAAATTTACAAAACCTCCTTTCTATATATAGGAGTCCATGGGGCCATAATGTAATCCTAGTGGGGCCACAATGTAATCCTAGCCGACCTAACAATAATAATTTAAGGGCACAATAATAACAATATGGGGGTTACAAGGGTACAATAATAACAATAAGGGGTTACACTAACAACAATAAGGGACTATACTAGTAATATAGGGACCTAACATGCCCCTCTCCTTCAAAAAAGTGTTGTCCTCAACGCTTGTGTAGCTCTGGGTGCTTCTGTATAAAATTCTCATCCTCCCATGTAGAATCTTCAGTGGGTAAGTTCTTCCACTTGATGAGATACTCTGAAATTGATCGATTTCATAGTTGTCGAGTTCTTGTTTCCGTGACCGCTTCAGGTTCCAATATGATTTTCCTTCCTCATCAAGTTCTGGAAATATTGTTTGAACTGGAAGATTTTCACCTATAACCTTCTTTAAGCATGAAACATGGAAAACTGGATGTACTCGTGAAGAAGCAGGAAGCTCCAATTTGTATGCCATAGTACCAATCTTTTGCAACACCTTGTAAGGACCATAGTACTTTGACGATAATTTATTATCCTTCTTAGCTTGCTTGAGGGACATTTGTTTGTATGGTTGTAGTCGTAAAAATAATGTTGTTAGAGGTGTTGCTATTCTCCCATAATTCTTAACAAACTTGCGATAATACCCCGTTAACCCAAGAAATCCTTGCAAATGCTTTATGGTTGTGGGGACTTTCCATTCCTTAATGGCTTTAATTTTGTTAGGGTCTACCTTAACACCCTCGTGAGATACAATATGACCCGGATAACTACCTCTTGTACTCAAGAAACATTTGGATGTTTTTATATAATTGTTCTCCTGCCAATAGTTTGAGCACCACCTCTACATGTTGAACATGATCCTTCCAAGACTGCTGTGAGTTAGTATATCATCAAAAAATACTAGCAAAAATTTTCTAAGGAAGGGTTTGAAAATGGAATTCATCAACCCTTGAAATGTAGAAGGTGCATTGGTAAGGCCAAAAGGCATGACCAAAAATTAATAATGACCCTTATGAGTTCGAAATGTTGTTTTTGGAATATATTTAGTCTTCATTCTAATTTGATGATATCCTGAATGAAGATCCAACTTTGTACAATAAATTGCTCCATGTAAAATTTCATCCAATAATTCATCAATCACAGGAGTAGGAATTTTATCTTTAATGGTGAGATTATTGAGCTCCCTATAATCCGGACACATTCGCCATGATCCATCCTTCTTGTGTATCAATTCTACAGGAGAAGAGAAAGAAATTTGACTAGGTTGAATTATACCTGCCTCTAACATTTCTGCAATCATACGTTCAATTTCGCTCTTTTGGACATAAGGATATCTATAAGGCCTGATGTTTGGAGGAACACTTCCTGGAATCAAATGAATAGCATGATCATGATCACGGATAGGTGGGAGTCCTTTGGGAGTTTCAAACACCTTGGAATGATGGTCGAGACTTGTTGGAGATGCGAGGAAATAGATGATTTTGATGTTGGAACTTCTAGTGAGCATAGTTGTGCAATTACCTCGTTGTTGTTATTTCTTTAGAAGCTTTGTCATGACATTAGAGTTTATTATCTTTCCTGGCTTCCCCAAATGCCAAAGCAATTGGGCTTCCTTTCCTTCTGAAAAAATTTCAAGAAAAGTTCCTGAAAATTAAAAGATACCATACCCAAAGATTGTAACCATTGTACTCCTAGTACAACATCAGCACCTCCCATAGGAATGGAAAGCAGTGGACTATTCAATACATATTCCCCCATGGTTAGCTTGATATTACGACATTTTCCAGATCAATTTATAGTTCCTCCATTTACAACCATCACTTGACATTCTAGTGTTGGGTATAGGAAACAATTCAATTCCTTGGCTACCTTACAATGAATAAAATTATGGGTGCTACCTGAATCAATCAACACTATTACCTTTTTCTTCTTGATGTGTCCTTCTATCTTGAGAGTTTGAGGAGTGATAATTCCTGCCAATGCATTACATGATATGGTCGGACTCATTTCTTCCTCTTCTATGGTTGGTTCCTGGTGTGTATCCTCTTCTTTTTCATTTTCTTCTTCCTCTTCACAATCTATGTAAAATAATTTCTTCTCAGCACACTTATGACCTTTAGTGTATTTTCTATCACAACTGTAGCAAAGCCCTTTTGCTCTTTTTCTTCCAATTTTTGTGGTGTCAACCTTGTAGGTTGTGGAAATATAGGCGTAGCAACACTTCCTTCTTTATAGAAGTGAGTGGTAGGCTTCCTTGTTGCCATAATTTTCCATTCAATTTTTCTTGCCAACCTGAATGCCTTCTCCAATGAATCAGGTTCCAAAACACGAACTTCAGGTTGGATGTTATCATTTAAAGTGCATATGAAGAGATCAATCCTGTGTTCCTCTGGAATATCAGTTACCCTTATATTCAATTTTTGGAAGTCCTCAATGTGCTCCCCCACTAAGCCCTCTTGTTTGAGATTTATCAATTGGCTAAAGAAGTTGTTGCTCTTTGTATCCTCATAATGCGCTATCGTTTCCTCTGTAAAAATTGACGAAGTGACAATTTTTTTTACAGGAGCAAAGCCATCGATACCATACAAATGTATTTTGTTCTAAATGTAAATTTGCAATGCATACCTTTTGTGTGTTTTGCACGTTATGGAGATCAAAATATTGCTCCATCTGTAGTATCCATGTTACAGGATCCTTTCCATCAAACTTCCTCATCTCCATTTTGGGAATATGGTGGTTCTTCCCGCCAACATTAGAGTTTATGAAATCATGATTAACATTTATTTTGTTCTCATCATGAGTTTCTTCTACTATCTTTTCACCATTATGAAACATTTCTTGTATCAACTTTGTCAAACCTTTTATGTCTGCTTTTAGATCATTCTTCATGTTTTCCATGTTGTCTTTCATGTCATCCATCTTAGCTTCCATGCCATCCATATTAGCTTCCACGCCTTTCTTCAAAACTTCCACTTCATTTTTTTTTGCTCTTTGCGAGAGTGAAATTTGGTGCACTTGCTCTTGTAATTTTGATAGATCATGTTGCAATTCTTCATCTTCATGAGTCATAGTAGAGCCTTAAGAGAGCTTAATGGGTGTTGAATTATTTTTATGGGTTACGCACATCTTTTTACGATCGGTATATATTCTACAATATGCCCATGTAATCAATTCAAACTTATTCTTCAAACAAGACTTATGCAATTCGGAAAAAAATACACACCTTTTTCTTGCTTTGGAGGAGCTCGATATTGAAATTGGATTATATTTGTGATTTCAGCACTTAAATATTTTATTTTTGGTACCAACGTAGCCCTCTGAATTGTCTTTCAAATGCCACAGATCTGACCTGATTTGGATTCTCCAAGACAAAGTTGTGTCCAATTTCCCACAATGACCTAATTATGGACTGGTTCGGTAGATTGAACTTGTACGACTTTCCACGTGTCACTATTTTGTCCTTTGTCTCTGAAATTGATAGCCAAGAAAATAAAATCCATGTAATTTCAACCACTTTTTACGGCACTTCAATCCAATGCCCAGAGAGAGAGTTATTGAAGTTTTCCCCCGATCACCTCTTTGAGATGCAATTCAGGAGCCTGAAAAAGCACTACCTTCCACAGATCATATCTCCAAAAATATTGCGAACCAAGCTCTGAAATTTTTTGACGAATTTCCTCAGGATTTCAGCTTCACACCATACAAATTTCATATTTTGAACATTCGTAGAAAAAAATCTATATAGAAAAATTCCACATTGGCTTTGGTGCATTTTAGAGCGGGCGAAACCCTAGAATCCAAAGCTCTGATACCAAATGTTGTGTAACTAGCTTCAAAAATAGAAGAAAAGAGATATCAACGCCTTAGAAATAAGCCACTTCGAGGTACCAACCTCCAATACATTACATAAATGCACAATTCTTGGATGATACAATTTACAAAACCTCCTTTCTATATATAAGAGTCCATGGGGCCATAATGTAATCCTAGTGGGGCCACAATGTAATCCTAGCCGACCTAACAATAATAATTTAAGGGCACAATAATAACAATATGGGGGTTACAAGGGTACAATAATAACAATAAGGGGGTTACACTAACAACAATAAGGGACTATACTAGTAATATAGGGACCTAACATCCACTTCCCAGTATTGTTGGGTATAATGACAATATTGGATAGCCACTCGCTATCTGAAATTGGGTAGATGAATTTCTAGTAGTTTTTGCAATTTTTATTTCACAACGTCCTTAAGGGTAGGTTTCATTCTCCTCTGGGGTTAGCACACAATTTTACGTCCCTACTTAATGTGAATATAATGGGTACAAACTAAGGCATGCACACCTTTCATTTCCTTATAGTTCCACGCAAATGCATCAAGATGTTGTCTCAATATAGTGCACAGTTTCTCTTCTTTCTCTGTTGAGAGGGAAGGGTTATTTTTTAGAGTTTTAGATGGACTAATTTCCACAACCTTTGCATGTTCTAGATCAGAATTGGTAGTAAATTGTTCAACCCGTGGGTTATTCTCGGGTTTCTCTAAGGATTCTTCCACCAACTTATCAATTAGCATGGCAGAAAGAGGTTGATTATGCAAGGAGTGATCAATAAGTTCATCCTCACCTAGTTTCCTACTTCCTAAAACAGTGTCTAATTTACAAATTGGGTAGAGGGATGACTAATAAAAATATTTCTCTTCCTCTTCCTCTACCCACAAAGGTAAATCATGCTTAACAGAGGGCTGATCAAGAGGATATAATACAATATTCTTTGTGAGATGCCCATTCTTAATGGTCATGTTTCCAACCCTGCAACTAATGTAAGAATCAACAGTGGCTAACCAAGGTCTCCCTAGAATGAGGGTACCCATTAAACTTGGTTTTGGGCTAGAGTACAGGGAAATATGTGGGATATTCCAAGGATTCGATGGAGACCATCGCATCCTCAATAACTCCATCAGGGGCTTTTGTAGATTTATCTGCAAGCTACAACATTGTAGTGGTCTTCCTCAAGGCTCCTTGGAGGTTGAAATTTAGCATGGTTTCCTTAGGCATGAAATTTATTTCAGCCCTAATGTCAATCAAGGTGTTTGGTACTACAATACTGTTAATGTGCACATCCACTACTGGGCTACCAAGATTCAAGTACTTTGGGGATATGACCCTCCCAAGAATTAGATTGGACAGTTGTTCAACAACACTGATAGTTGGGGCATCTCTTTTTATTCTTTCATGCCTCTTGAAACAATATTCCCTGCTAATATTTTTGTAAATGGAGAAATATTTGATGGCCTGGAGAATGGGTATCTTAACACACAAATTCTTCAATTCTCCTAGGATTTCAACTTCTTTTGGGGTGTGTGGTTTAGGTTTGACCAACCTTTTAAGATAGGGAAGTATATTGGCTTGAGGGGTATTTTCTTCCTTCTATTATTCGATATCTTCAAGGGAGAAGGTGGGTGAGCATATGGAAGTACCTTTCCATACCTAAGGTTGATCTCCCAGATCTCCGCAACATAAGCAGGATACAATGTTTCCCCACTATAGAAATGTTGGTATTGCTTGTTGTTCGTGTTCAGATTGGGTTGGGCAGGCATCTGAGGTTGCTTAGGTGGGTTATTGTGGGGTATTTTTGGTTGATATAGAGGAAGATTTAGCAAGGTATGAGGTTTGGCTTCCTAGGGCCTCCATCCTTGTGAAGGGTTTCCCTATTGAGGAGGTTGAGTTTGGTATAGCTAGAAGGGTGGATTCACAGGATGAGGAGGCTATTGAGGAGTATAGGACCAAGGAGAAGACACATACCAAGATAAGTGAGCTGGAGGACACCACGGTTGAAAGGGCACATTCTGGTTTGGGTTGAAAGAAGGATAATATGTACCATTCATGCCTTGTTGGCATCGTCGAGGGCCTTGTGGTCCACTTTAATTGATGAGGAAAAGTCACTCCAAGACATTCTCTGCCCCTTGGTATACAACCTTCAAGCTTGGAAGAGAGGTACATTTTTATATTGCATGGTTCTTCTCACAAAAAAAGCAGACCTATATGGCATTAAATGTACACTAATTTCTGGGGTGCCTCTTGGTGCATCTAGGGAAAAAGAGAGCTAGCACCTTTCTGCCTCCTCTTGTTTCCTCTTAATCTACATAGCATCCATCTATAAGGAAAAATTATGCAACATATCACTCTTAAAGTACTCTATCATAATCCCTATCCCATGTTTGATGGTTGAGGTGGAGGGATGTAATATTCCTAGGGAATTTTTACAGTAAATAATAAATCATGCATAGACATAAAAAAACACGAAAAGAAAACACATAAATCAATCCATGTAATTGCACCAAAAATTGTGTTTCTAGACCATTTTATTAATAAATAAGAGGGTATAATGTGGTGTTGAAAAGAGTGCACCTAGGCTTGCACACGGTAAGATAACAAAGCCCAAGTGAAAGATATGAAGCCCCTCTCTAATCTATTGTTGCTCTCTCCTAGCTCTGCGATGAACACATCCGTTGAACTGCACAGAAAATGCATTGTTGGCTGCAAGGAATTGTTGCTACAGCCTCCTGAGTGCTCAGAAAATTTCAGGAAATTAATCCTGACCTTTCATCAAATACCCATAATACCATGAATGAATTAGCCAATTGTTGACCTTGGAAATTCGGTTCTCTTTTCCCTCAATGGCTCTGCTATTGGGTAGTTCAACCCATATGTAAATCATGCTGCAAGAACCTAAAAAATGGTTGCAATATCCCTCAAAACACTTCTTCGGACTCCTCCTCAAGTTTCAGGCCCAAAATCCCTTCTCTCATCATCAACCAAGTGTGGCTCCTCGAAGCCTCTACGCAATTACTGCACTGCTATTGCTAAAAAATCCCCAAACTCACAATCTTTTCTCTTGTTAAAACTGGAATAGGTGATACTCCCTCCTTGGGATGGCACTCGAAGTCCACCGAAGAAAGGGTTGATATTTCCGCTCGAAAACACTCGTGTGTTGAACAACACTTGTATACTTGGATTCACCTCAAGGGTGCTTGTCTAAGAAAAATTATAAAATGATCAAGAATGATGAAATGAGTTGCTTCCCTTCCTTTTGTGAAAGTGCCTCCAAAATGGCCATGTGGTCCCAACTCGATTTCTTCCCACCAATATCACACCAATGAGTGTGTATTCCTCATGTGATTCATATTTATCTATGGGTGGCCACCACACTCCACTAGAGCTGCAATATTTACCCTCCAATTCTAATTTTTGGGCTAAATATAATCAAAAGTAAACGTGGGGCCTCTAAACCCACATTTCCTATGTTCAAACATGAATTAATACAAAATGGCCAAAATTGATATTTCACTTAGCGATAATCCTAAGTGGGGATATCATAGTCCTTCATGCCAAAATTCTCCTTTTCCTCAAGAAACTGTAATGAAGGATGTTGAAGTATCTAATCCCCTTCCCAAGTGGCATCCTCATTTGGTAGGTTCCTCCACCTGATTAAAAAATTCTTGATGACCTTGTTCCTCATGTGCCTCTCCTAGGTATCCAAAATAACCTCTGGTTCCAGAACTAAGTGCCTCTCCTGGGTATCCAAAATAACCTCTGGCTCCTAAACAAAGTGCCCCTCATTATCCATAGGGGTTATCTCTGTAAATGATGTCACCCGATTCCCCAGTGCCTTTTTCAGGTAAGAATCATGAAAAATGTTGTGCACTTGACTCCTCGGGGGAAGCTCCAATTCATATGCTACCTCCCCAACCCTCCTAGTGACTTGGCATGGCTGATAGAAGTGAGGTTTTAGCTTCTCGACCCCCTTCTACTTAAGGGATGACTGCTGCTACAACTGAATCCTCAAGAAGACAAATCCCCCCCCTCAAACTTCCTCTAAACTCTACCCTCGTCTGCATAAATTTTTTGTTGGTTTTGAGACCTCCGTGTGTTATATTTGAGAGATTGTAAAATGTCTTGGCTCTCCTGTATCTAATCCTTGTCCCCGGGGGCCTTACTATCTGCAAACATCATGTCAGCAAAATATAATGCATCGCAACCATACAAATCTCGAAATGGAGACATACCTATGGACATGTAGTATGTGGTGTTGTAGTAGTACTTGCGTAAGTGCAACCACTATACTCATGCTTGCTTTGGCCCATCACGTAGTACACAAGTAGCCCTCCAGCAACTTGTTAACTATCTCCATATTACTATCTATCTAGGGGTGATAACTAGTGTGCAAAGTGAGATGTATGCCCACCAGTTGAAACATATCCTGCCAAAATCCCCCCATGAACCTATTTTCTTGGTCACTAACAATGGTCTTTGGAAGAGCATGTAGCCAAAAAACCTCCCTAAAGAAAAATTTGACCACCTGTAAGGCCAAGTACTGGGTTGAGATGGCGAAAAAATGTGTAAAATTTGTCAACCGATCCACCACCACGTATATGTAGTCCTTGCCCTATACTATGGGAAAACCGGTAATGAATTCCATCAACACAATCTCCCATTTCCCCTCAGGGATAGGAAGAGGTTGTAGCAGCCCTATAAGGTGTGACTACTCACCCTTGTTCCTCTGGCATGTGACACATTCCCTGAAATGCCTTATAACGACATCCTTAAGGCCCCTCCATGCAAAATTCTCTCTCATGGCCATGTATGTCTTTGTGAACCCCTAGTTCCCTATTAATGGTGAGTCATGGGAAAATTGTAAAATATTCTCACTCAATTGGGAGTTTGGCACTAAAAAAATTTGGTCTCTGAAGTAAATCACCTCTTTCATCACCTTGTACCGGTCATCTATCACCACCCCATCAAGGACCTCACTAATTGGTCCTTGGAGTACTCCACTAGTAATTTTGCCCTCCAATCTGAGGAAATCCTCATCAATGAAAGGGCAGTCAACCTCCTCGAAAATGCATCAACCACCATGTTGTGCCTCTCTTTCACATAATAAATTTCAAAGTCGTACATGGAGCTTTCTCACTCACTTATGCTACCTCTCCTGCAACTGCTTCTGCTCCAAGAAAAATCTAAGGTTGTTGTGGTTTGCCTTGACCCTGAACCTATCCCACCAAGTACTAAGAACTTGGCTAGCTCATGCATGATGACTAGAATATCCTTTTCATATATGGAGTATAGCATCTCGAGGGGTAGAAGCTTCCGACTCTCGAAATTTATGGGGTTCCTTCCTTGCATAAAAATCGATCCTACACCCTCTTCAGATGCATCACACTCCAACACAAAGGGTTGGGTGAAATATGGAAGTACCAACACAGGAAAACTACTCATAACTTGTTTGAGGCACTCAAAATCCTCCTGCATTGTATTTTTTCACTCAAATGCCCCCTTATTTGTCAGATCAGTGAGGGGATATGCCAACTCATAGAATCCCTTCATGAACATCCTATAATAAGTGCGGATCCACACAAATACCCTCAAATTTTTCACATTTTGGGGCTCTAGCCAATCCTTGATGGCCTCGATATTCTCCTCATGGACCCTCACACCATCCTCCCCAATGATGTGCCCTAAGTAAAGCATCTCTATCAAACCAAACTCGCACTTGGACAATTTTGTGTAGAATTGTTTCTCCTCCAAAATACACAACATTGTATCTAAATGTTGAAAGTGGTCCTCTCAAGTCTGACTATAAATCAAGATTTCATCAAAGGACACCAACAAAAACTTCTACAACTGACAAAAAAACACATGGTTCATGCAGGAATGGAATGTGGCTGGTGTGTCGATTAGCCCAAAAGGCATAACCATTAACTCGAAGTGCCCATAGTGGCACCTAAAAGTTTCCTTAGAGACATCTTGGTCCCTCACCCTGATCTAGTGGTACCCTGAGCACAAGTCAATCATGGAGAAGAAATCCCCCCCCCCCCCCCAAACTCTTCCATCATCTCATCTATGCGTGGAATGGGGTAATAGTTCTTCATGGTATTCTTGTTAAGGGTTCGTTAGTAAATGCACATGTGTAGGTACCCATCATTTTTCTTCACCAGGACATCTAATGAAGCAAAAATGTTGGGGCTAGGCTTGATGTGCCCAAGTTCCAAAAAAACATGAATAACTCTCTTTATCTCATCTTCATGTTCCTTTGGATGTTGGTAAGGGATAGTAATCATGATATATACCCCCGGTCAGGTGGTTGACCCAATGGTATGTCTCCAAACACTATTGGGTACCTATCCAAAATGGGTCATACCTTCGGGTGTGGTGGCTTGGGATTACCCCCAGCCTCTGAAATCATCAAATCCACACCCCACTCAATATCCCCATGTTTCAGATTAGGCTTCATCCCGTGGGCCGAAATAGTCTTTGGAGGGTAAGAGTGCATACCCCCTGTTACATAGTATTTTGCCGCATTCCCTATTCCTTATCCTAAGTGTCTTCCTTTGTGTAACTCGTGCCATAAATGTTGAAAAATGATAAAAGTTCTGAAATCATATTTAGCATGAATAATATGCTAAAAACATCCCTGAAAACCAAAAGGATAAATGCCTTGAAGGCTTCTTGCAAAATCTCGTGAAAACCCTAATCTACAAGCCCAACGCATTTCTATCCTATATAGCCTCATGCTTGTCGCCCTCTGTGTAACTTGTAAACAACGCTGACAACACATGAATTAAAGTGAAAAGTCGCATTGGTCCTCTTCATGTGGGTTATCCAAAAATGGAGCAGAAGCTTCTTCCTCTAGAAGTCTCGAGAACAAAAGTCTAGTATCAGTTGGTTGAAGATTGAGTCAAGTTCTCCCAAAATGATTCCTTGATCCTACCTTTAAGGAATTTCCCCTTAAGATATGGAACTTCCTCCTTCTTTTTTGGGTCCCTAACCTATCCAGCTTCCCTGTAAATGACTACCATGCCTTCCACAAATGGTCGGCCATTGCTGGTTACCTTGCTAGTGCTTGAAGTCTTTGGCTTGAACTTAGGAACCCCTCCCAAAGGAGGCCTCCAACATCAAGGCACCGATTGTATGCTTCCCTGTTTAATTTATCAATAATACAGAGAATGTTTTACTTTCCATAATATTGTCAATGATTACTTGCTTAATATGATTCTCCTTGATCTATCATGTGATTTAACTTAGAATGCAATATACTATACTTTCTTTGTTTTTCGTTGTTTGATCTCTCTTGCAAGTATTCGTACGTAAAAAAATAGTGAGGAGCGAGCTTGGAAGTAAGGAGATGAGGATTAACATCAACAAGTAACCACATAGGATCGAGGTAGGCCACCTTCCTCTCTAATGTCATTCTAATTTAAAATAGGAAATTTTTCTTGCTTTTGCCTCATTTGTTATTAGAGCCACTCATTGGGCTAGAGGGATCACTTCTATCTATAGAAGGGATTTCTTGGATAAAAAAACGGTAACTCCATTGGGTAGCCTATAGCATTTTTAGTCCTCCTATTGTATTTTTCCTTCTTGATTAGTTTGGCCAACCGTTGAATGACCCTTTGTTTTGATTACTTTTGAGTCTATACTATGATTAGTATGTGTTTTAGGGTATCAAGTCTGGGTTTTTTTTCAAAATGTATATGTTTTTCCTAATCCTTTCTCGCATAGTGCATGTTTTCCCAGAGATAGTCGCACTAGCAGCATAGATATTTCCCTATTACAGTCATGTTGAAGACCCTGTATTCCAATGTCTACCCGCGTTGGTCTAGTTTCATAGACCAGCACGGGTTTTTTTGTGTAAAGTAGCACTTCCAACATGGATTTTGCTATGTAAAGTAGCATTGAAGACCTTGTCAACACAGATTGTTCTATGTAAAGTAGCATTGGTCCTTAAATTTGAGAATTTTTAGGTTTTCTGCTAAAAGGCCCAGTGTGCCCTAATCTCTGAAGTAATCCTCCTGCTCTGTGTGCATCAAATTTTGTCTATTTGGTGTTAGCTTCTTTGTGGTGTGAAAAAGTCCATCCCATAATTGAAGTGGTAAAAGTGAAATTTTGGTTGGGTCTTTGATGCTTTGAGTAAATTAAAATTATTGTTTGTTGATTGTATGTTTGGAAGGAATATTGATTTGTTGTGGATTGAGCATATTAGTTCTTTTGAAACCATGAAAGAAATCAATTTTTCATTCATTTAGTTTTCATCTCAAATTTTACTTTTCATAAAAGTGCATTATATCACATTGCATTGAAAATTCATTTTGGGATTAATCATTGAACATAGATTTCATTGCTTAGTGAATGAAGTTTGAAAAGTACATTGAGTACATTCTCATTCATAGAAAACAAAATAAAATTGTGTATAGATTTCATTTTCATAGTTTTCAAGGGAAACGTGCATAAATTACATTGCATGGTTTGGCATCTTTTAATGCTTTGAATTGAACTGGGATAGTGAAATTTATCTAGTTAGGAAATATTTTTTTGTTGCATCATTGTTTGGAACTCTTCCCTTAACTAGATAGTGTTCATTGAATTGAAGGAATCCTTTTCTCATGTTAGTTGCATTATAGGTATTAAGGTGACATCATTTTTAGACTTGAAATTGAAACTTTATTCAAGATCAACATTAAACTTAACCTCAATTAACGTGAGGAGAATTTGGTACTTAACGCAAAAAATTTAGAGGTCTAGGCTAGAGACATTTTCTGATGTCATTAAGTGTAGGAGTTGTCACTAACTGCCCACATTGCATCCCGAGGGTGATATCCCGTTCCACGTACGAAAGTATATAAGACCGTTCTCCAATAATATTGGGTATATCAAAGGTGCTCCACATATGAAAGTATATAGGAATTCTTTAATCGAACGGTTATGCATCAGACACCACTAGTATGGACTTGCACTCCCACGTACCTTAGCATATATTTTGGGAGTCCCCACTAGGTTGTATCCTGTCATATGTAACTGAGTCGGTCACCTTGTAAATGTGATACATTGAACACAACATTTAGGGAGATTTCCTGCCCATGCTTCTTGGTTCGCCATGAGGTATTCTGCAGCTCACGGATACTTGGTAAACCCTTTTTCCTAGATTACCCATTTTTGAATTATTTTTGTTATTAATTTCAAAAATAAATTTCCCATGGAATAACATCTTACATGTTCAAGACTCCTTAGTACATCTTAGGTTGAGACTAATAGCAACAATTCCTGATTTTACCAATCAAGGAATCCCCTCAGATGGGAATTTTGGTCCTTTTCCCTCTTTTGGAAATGTTGGCACTCCCTATATGGAAAAGTTGTCCCTCATGGGATTAACCATTGGTTTTCCAGTTTGTTTATTTTAAACTCCCATGGTTCCAAATGTCCAAGATGCTTCTCAACCAAGTTCACCTCTACCTAAACAGTGTCAACCTCATGTTGACCCTAAAGTTGACCCCTCACCTTCTTCGCCTGTTTCTTCACCCCATTCTTCCTCTTTTCCTAGTGAAATCCTAGATTCTAGTAATCAGGAAGCTAAGAAGAAGAAGAGGAGGAAGAAGAAGAAGAAAAATAAGCAAGGGGGAAACCAAGAAACCATTGCTACTGATGCAAATGATGTTGAAAACACTTCCAATCAGTCCTGCAAAGTCAAATTCCCTCGAAATTTATATAAGGATGACCACCTTCTTAGAGATTGTCCTAGCATTCCCAAGATTTTAGAAGTGTGGTCCACTGGCTCAAATAGGCCTTTGTCATTGGCCTCTGGAGATCATACTGGTGAAAAGAACTTAGCTAGTAATAGTAAGGTCCATGGGAAAAAGGGTAAAGTCAAATTTCCATGTAATTTATGTGAAATGAATCATCCCATTCACCTTCGTCCTTATATGGATGAAGCCTCAAAAATATTGGAAAACCTTACAGTTTCTTAGCCCCATCTTCCTGCTGGCTATCGAAATATTTCCCATGATCCTCCACTAGTTGATCAAGTGATTGATCATAATTCATGCCTTGTTAATCCCACTCTCTTCGAAAGCTAATCCCATAAGTTTGTTCCTGACCAACCATTGGTTGAGGAAATGATCGACTTGAAACCTTCAGTTAATCAGGCCTTTCTTGTAGAGAGTGAACCTCATACCTCTCAGGTTCTTTTTATTTCTTCATATTATCAAAAATTGGAGGGAAATCCTCTCGTTCCCATGGTACTATGTAAACCTCATTAAAAAATGAAATAGGTCCCTATGATCATAGTTATTTTACTGTGTCAAGCTCTTTAAAAAATGAAACAAATCCCCTTTTTAATTCATGTTCTTGATTAGATATCATAAATTCCAAATCAAGTCTTTCACTTTATCTCATAAATGAACCTTCATTCCATCCACCTGTTAGTAACTAGTAGTCTACTTAGGTGAATGAAATGAGGCTTGGGGGGCATGTACCTCGAATTGATTCATTATGCTAGGGACATGAAAACTTATTCCAAGAATATTTTTCCATGTTTCAATCTTGTGTAAAAATGAAACCATCTTCAAATTGAGTCATTACGCTGGGGACATGCAAACTTATTCCAAGCTTAGTTTCCCATGTTTCAAGCTTATGTTAAAATGAAATAACTCTAAAGCATAGTTTGTCTCTGTTTCAAGCTCGTGTAAAAATGAAACCATCTTCAAGGGTTCTCAAGCATAATTTCCTATGATTCAAGCTTGCGTAAAAATGAAACCATTCTGATCCTACCTCTCGTAACTGCCATTTTATCAACCTCTTCTTCCAGATGAACATTGGTCTTCTCATTCCATCATCACCATATGTTTGGAATATCATAAACTTTCATTTGGTTGTTTTACCATTTCTTGAGGAACCATTGTGATGAGTGGTCTTGTTAGCCAACCTCTTAACCTTTTCTTTTCTTGAGCAGTTCCATCATCACTGGAACCATTTGCTACCCCTTTTACCACTCGTTCCTTCAGAAGGAGTCTTATTTCAACTTTTTTCACAATCCTAAAATATGAAAATATTGTCAAGAAATTTTCTTTTCGATCTCGTTAAATTAAATTAATTGACGTCTAGTCATTATAAGTATAAATATTTTCTAGACTGAGATAGACTAATTACGAAAAAGGAATACCTTAGTCAAACATGACTAAGAGGTTCTCTTGAATATTGTTTTCTACCTTTTTTCATATTCGAGGGACTATCGACAAAAATGTACCTTTTGAATTTTTATTTTCCGTCTCTTTTTCAAACTCCCTAAATATGAAAAAGATACTGAGTTACCGCTTCGTCAGGCTCGTAAAACTTAAACGACACAGGACTTGTCACCATGACAAGACCGAGCTACTCCTTCCTAGGATTGTTAAACTTACTAGGATGGATTCATCCAAATTGTGAACTTATACGATAAGCATATGGCATCCTCTTCAAGCTTGTGTAAAAATAAAGAGGTACTCTCTAGAAATAGTGGGGAAAAATGGAAGTAAGCATGTCTTGTATTATGTATTAATGGCAGCATGTCGCTCTTGAACATGAAACTTATATGCATCTCATGTTAGGTTTGGGTTATCCTCTCTTCATAATTTTCCTTCATGGGTTTTGGAAATCCATTTTCCTCTCATTTGATCATATCTTTTTGCCACCATGACCATTGATCCCATTTGAGTCAAATGTTGCCAACATCCAAAGTCGTGTCGCTGATATGTTCAAGAGAAGTCATATCTGCGAGATTCAAACTCCTTATACTTATCTCACCATTCTCTACAAAAATATTGAATCATTCCTATCTACCTTGGGCATTCCTATGCTTCATGTCGATGATTTGGGAAACATTATGGCCCTCCTTCGACAGATCACTTCCTATCGACAACAACTCTTTATCCAGGAAATTGATCTAGAAACTCCCTTTCACTACCTTGGAGCTTGCATGCCTCAATGGAAAGTTATTCGTGTTTGATGATAGGTTCACATCACTGGCCTTTGATCAAATGATTCTACAAGTGTTTGACTTCAACTCTCTTATTGACACTTGTAGATTGTGTTGTTGTACCTTGAGGGCCATCATCATTATTGATGGTTTCTCTCGTGCATGTTAATGGTTTACATCATCGACCGATAATTAGGTGCTTTCTACCATGTTTGACATCAATACATCTATTCACATGGTTAGATTCGTACGTTGGATGAGTCGAGATAGAGCCGAAGACCCTGGGTCACATCTGTTCGAATCTAGGTTATGTCAAGTATTCATGATTATACACATGATCCCTTCTATACAAATGGTTTCAACCATGTCATGGATCCATACATATGATCCTTTCTAGTTGGATGGTTGTGCCCATTCTGTGGATTCATGTATTATTCTATGCCTATTCAACAGTTTCCTATCAAGCATATTTATATCAGATATGTCACATATCGTATCGTGTTTGATTTGTAGGTCTCTTGATAGTAGTTTTCCAAAGTCCTTGCCTTGAATGATAAAGCATATCAACCATCAATTCTTGTTTTGATTTAGTTCTTTAGGGGGCATCTGTTACATAGTATTTTGTCCCATTCCCTGTTCCCTATCCTAAGTTTCGTCCTTTGTGTCATTCATGCCAAAAATATCGCAAAACAACAAAAGCTGTGAAATCATATTAACCATGAATAATATGATAAAAACATCCCTGAAGACCAAAAAGAGAAATCCCTTAAATCCTTCTTGAAAAATCTTGTGAAAACCATAATCTACAATTCCAACGCATTTATATCTTATATAGCCTTGCACTTGTCACCCTATGTGTAAGTTGTAAATAGCGCTGGCAGCGCGGGAATTAAAGTGAAAATTCGCACTACTCTTCTTCAGGCAGGTTCTCCAAAAATTGAGCAGAAGCTTCTTCCTCTGGAAGTCTCGAGAACCGAATTTTGGTATCATTTGGCTAAATATTGAGTCAATTTCTCCCATTTTGAGTCCTTGATCCTACCTTTCAATACTTTCCCCTTAATATATAAATCTTCCTCCTTCGTTTGTGGATCCTTAACCTCTCCATATTCACTATAAATGAATGAAATGCCTTCCCCAAAAGGTTGGTCATTGTTGGTTGCCTTGCTAGTGCTCGAATGTGCCTAAATGCTTCCAAAATTCTAAGAATAACAAGTTCTTGAATAATTTGGCTTGGACTTGGGAACCCATCCCAAAGGAGGCCTCCAACATCAAGGCACTGGTTGTATGCTTCCCTGTTTAATTTATCAATAATACAAAGCATGTTTTACTTTCCATAAGCTTGTCAATGATTACTTTCTTAGTATGATGCTCCTTGATCTGTCATATGGTTTACGTTAGAGTGTAATATACTATTATTTCTTTGTTTTTCATTGTTTTATCTCTCTTGCAGGTATTAGTACATAAAGGAATAGCGAGGAGCAAGCTTATAAGTAAAGAGATCATGATTGACATTGACAAGTAACCACATAGGAGCGAGGTAGGCCATATTCCTCTCTCATGTCATTATGGTTTAAGCTAGGGACTTTTTTTTTCTTTTGTCTCATTTATTACTAGACCCACTCATTGGGCTGGAGGGATCACTTCTATCTGTAGAAGGGATTTCTCGGATAACACCTCATATCAAAACTGGTTTGCCATCCAGCTCTATGAAATCCATCTCCATCCTCCTCCAATACATAGTGACTCTTCCAAGTGAATAGAGCCACTAGACTCCCAACACCATGTTGGTGTCTTGTACATCCACCAAAAAAAATGATATGTCATGGAGTAGTTCCCATTCTTTATTATTGAGGGGAACATAGCACATGCACTGCATGGTTCAGTCCCCAAGCACAAGAACCAAAAATCCCTCAAAATCCTCAATTGTGATGCCCATCCTCTAAACCATATGTGCATTAATGAAATTCTAGGTAGCCCCATTGTCTACCACAAATGATACATGCTGCTTCTGGTCCTCATGGTAAAAAACTTGGGTACCCCACATAGATATGCAAGGACCCCTACAGAAGGGGCAAATGAATATCCCCCTTATAGTGGTGGTGGTCCCCTCTCTGTGTGTACTATGTTGTCATATCCACCCACCTCTAAATACACATCATCCTATGTGCCACTTTTAGAAAATACCTCAATGTAGTGGGCCTTGCTTGCTGCACATTTGTGGCTTGGTGCCCATGGTTCTTGATAGGTAAAGCACAAATTCCTCCTTTGGAGGTATCTTTGGGTCTCCTCATCCACCTATCCATACCCTTGGTTGGCTCTTGGTGGTGGAGCCCTCGTGTCTCTTCCCCTCTGCTGGAAACCCTATCTAGATGGTAGTAGTGCTCTATCCCTGTTTAGGGCATCCTATAGATCTTGGTCTCTCCCTACTACATCCTACAAATTAGTGGGCTTGTTGGACCTTGCCAATCCTTGCAATGGATCTACTATCCCCTCTACAAACATGTAGATCCTCCAAGCCTTCGATAAATCTAGCACCATCGACGACAACCTCAGAAAATCTGAAATATATGCCTCAATGCTCCTGGTCTACTTGAGCCTTGTCAGCGCCCCATAATACTCCTTGGGATATTTCCTCTCAAAACACTCCAACACTCTCTTGGAGAAATCCTCATAAGTGGTCACTCCTGCATGTCCCATCATGGTTAGCCCATGGAACCAACAGTCATGAGCCTCCCCCTCCATATGTGACGTGTCAATTTTGTTTGCCTCTCCCTCTATTATCTGATTTAGTTGGAATTAGACATCGAGCTTCTCTACCCATGCTTTGGTTGAGCTCTTAGAAGAGCCATCAAAATTTTGGAGAAACAAACTTCTCACAGTACGCTACAAATATATCCCCTGCGTGTAGTGTCCCCCACTCTTTCCCTTGGGCCTATTATTTCCCTTCAGCTAGAAAAATTCCCTAAAAGTGATAGATTTCCCAAAATCAGGTCCATAGGACCGATACTCCAAGAAATAGGCCCCATAAGGAATCTCCCCTTGCTCTAGTTGCCCACCAGCTCCAGATGTCAAGAATGTGGGAATGGTAGATCTAGGGGATGTGTTGGGAATAAGGGGCATGTTGTGATTAAGGGAAGAATTATGCTATGAAGTGTGGAGCCTTAACCTAGTTGGAAGTATCCTTGGACTCCTTTACCCTTGATGCCATTGTTATTCTAATGCCTTAGATCATCAATGCTCTTGGACAAGTACTCTTGTACTGCCTTCAAAAATTGATGAGAAAAATACTCATACTTACTCCTTTTATTTCCCTCATTGTCCCCCATGTTTGTTTCCACAACCTCTAGTTCAGTTATCACGAGATTTGGAGTAATCTATAACTTCCTTTCTCTGCTCTTGTATCTATGTCTCTAGTAAGTCATATTTTTTTTATCCTCTAACCTCATAGATTGTGTTGCTCCCGTAGGCTAAGAAAAGTATATGGGATCTAATACCACTCTAATATTCCTAGGGAATTATTACAGTAACAAAGAATACAAAGACATAAAAACCACGAAAATATAACACATAAATCAGTCCATGTAATTGTACAAAAAAATGTGTTGTTGAGCCATTTTATTAATAAATAAGAGGGTACAATGTGGTGTTGGAAAGAGTGCACATGGGCTTGCACAAGGCAAGATAGCGAATACCAAGTGAAATATATGAAGCCCCTCTCTGATTTGTTGTGACTCTCTCCTGGCTCTGTACTGAATTACCCACAAAATAAGTTGTTGGCTGCAAATAAATGTTTCTACGACCTCCTCGGGTGCTTAGAAAATTCTGGGAAATTAATCTCGGCCTCTCCACCAAATACCCAGAATAACCCACAAAGGAATTGGCCAATGGTTGACTTGGAAATTCGACCCTCTTTTCCCTCAATGGATTTTATGCTGGTTAATTCGACTGACCTGTCAATATTGCTGCAAGAATCCCTAAAAATGGTTTCAATCTCTCACAAAACACTTCTCTAGACTCCTCCTCAAGTTTTAGGCCCAAACTCCCTTCTCTACTCATCAAACAAGTGTGAATCCTCCAAGGACTACGCAGTCACTGCACTGCTACTGCTGGAAGCTCCCCAAACTCGAAATCTCTACCCCCGGTTCAAACTAGAATAGGTGAGACTCCCTCGTTAATTTTTCATAAAGCAGCATTGTTCTTTACTTTGATAGTTACATTTCTTCATTAACATGTTGCGTTCACCCCAAATAATTTTTCCAATATACATATCTATATCATTAACCATCAAAAAATGAAACTATGTGGAAAGAACAACATCATCATCATCATCTAAACAATGAAAATTAAAAGATCAAAGGAAGATAAGCATGAACACATAGAAACACCATGATTGGTCAAAGACCAAGGAAAAACCCACTATGGGGAAAACCCTTGGAAATTATTCTTCTGCGATCTTCATTGAATGATTCATCAACAAGAGTAAAATGATCCATGAATACATATCTTTACGATGCAGAAAAAAATAACATACAAGCATTAAAACCATACCCATACTTTTGCATGAAGGAAACCGAATCTGAGAATTGAAATGCACTAACACTGGCTATACCAAACTGATGAACTCAATTGATAATGAATGCAGACTGAAGATACATTTGCAACGGAAACAAATAGATCTGATATACATATTAACAAATCTATAATACCAAAAATCTGGTCTGAAATATCACCAAGTGATCTCAACTCTGAAGTCCTAGATCTGAATCCAGGAGTCTGTAAATGACACTTTGACGCAACTGTGACTAAACGACTAAAGTCTGGAAGCGATGCACAATCAACTGAAGGTGAACCAAATTAGATCTTCCTAGTAACTCTCTGATCCATGGCCTTAACATGCCCATCCCATGACTCTCGGGCTCTGAGTCACTACCACAACACCTTGTGCCCACCGCTGAGCTTCAAAACAACCCGATCTGACCTCAAGGATTTGGCCACACCCTTAACATGTTGTGCCAACGATTTTGGCACCTTGGCCACAGGAACAAAATAGAGAAATTTTGAGGTCTAAATGAGCCTCCTAAGAAAAATGTACAACCAAAATAAACTTTATTAGAACTAATAGGATTCAAGATGATGATGTCAACCATGGGGGATGATTAACCATTTTTGGTTTAAAAAAATAAAAATTAAAAAAAATAATAAAACTATTTGTTCAACTTTATTTTTAGCTTATCTCCCTAAATTTTTACTTAAATTTTGAGTGAGATTAATCGTTGGATGCAAAATTTAATTCCTCGTCCAAGGAGTATCCATGTTGCATATTTTCGATGGACCCTACTACATGAAAAATGAGAAATACTTGAAAAAGCGTGATAGAAATTACATTTTTCATGTATTTCTCATTTTTCGTGGTAGCAGGGTCCACTGAAAGTATGTAACATGGGTACTCCTTGGATGAGGAATAAAATTATGCATCCAATGAGTGTTCCCGCTCGAAATTTGAGTAAACCGATAAGGAGGTAAGTTTAAAAGACGAGTTGAAAAATTAGTTTTTTCTTTTTTCCCTCTAAAATTTGATGATGTAATCTAATCTTATTTTATTATTTCCAAAATTATTTTATAATTTCACCAGGAGGCCCATTTTAGACCTAAAAATTCTCCAACTTAGGATACATCTACAGTGGAGAAAAACATATATGATATACAAATGAACATATCTATAATACCAAAACTCGGATATGAAATATCACCAAGTGATCTCAACTCTGAATTCCTAGATCTAAATCCAGGAGTTTATCAATGACGCTTTGACACAACTATGACTAAACAAATGAAGTCTGGAAGCGTTTCAAAATCAACTGAACGTGAACCAAACTAGATCTTCCCAGTAAGTCTTTGAGCCATAGCCTTAACATGCTCATCCCACGGCTCTGTGGCTCTGAGTCGCTACCGCAACACCCTGTGCCTACGGCTGAGCTTTAGAACAACCCGTTCTAACCTCAAGGCTTTAGCCACACCTTTAATATGTTGTGCCAGTGACTTTGGAACCTTAGCTGCTGGCACAACACATCCTGACCATGACTCTACTTCAACAGGGGTGCTTCCAGGGCCTTATCTACCTGCATCTCTGCTTCAATAAACTCATATATAAAATTTGCACCAATCTATGACCCTGATCCACTGGATACCACTACGCGAGCTCCTTCTAACGTACCTGTTCGAGCCAAGAAATAAAAAATATGACCAAAAATGAAAATAGAATGGAGAAGATCTCATGAGTGAATGTGTGAAAATGAACTTGAGGTCACTTTTATTTATACCTTTGTCAGTGATCACTTGGAGCTTTGACTGGATCAACATGCGGTTAGGTCAACCCATAAAATATTAAATTAATTCATAACTTAAATTTTTCTTAACTGATTGGGCTCGTGATCTATTGGTCAATTTTGATCCTCCCGAAAAGAGGAATCTAATTAAATTATTATCTTAATATCTGAGCTGTCCACTATCGAATTTGACCTTAGTTGCAAAAATTAACACTCCTTGGGCTGGCACTCGAAGTCCACTGAAGCAAGGGTTGATATTTCTGCTCGGAAACACTCATGTGTTGAGAAACACTTGCAGACTTGGCTTCAGCTCAAGTTTTCTTATCTAATAAAAATTATTAGATGATAAAGAATGAAGAAATGAGTGCCTTCCCTTCTTTTTTGTCAAAGTTCCTCCCAAATGCCCATGTGGGCCCAACTCAATTTCTTCCCCCCAATTGCACCATTGCGTGTGTATTCCTCATGTGGGTTGTATTTCTCTATGGGTGGCCCCCATGCTCTACTAGAGCCACAATATTTCCCCTCCAAATATAATTTTTGGACTAACTATAATCAAAAGTACATGTGGGGCCTCTAAACCCACATTTCCTAAGTGTAAACATGAATTAAGACAAAATGGAAAAAATTGATATCTCACTTAGCGATAATGCTAAGTGGGAATATCACAAGGGAGAAGACTTTGATCAGGCCTTAAATATACCTACCCCTCTTTCTTACAGTCCTATAATGTTTCTTGAATATTGTCATGATGTCTTCATAGGCCAGTTGGTAAATATCTCCATTAGATAGCATATTAAGGGTATCCATTACATCTTCCCTAATCCCTCGGAGGATTACAAGCTTCAGTGACTCAAGGTCATTAGTACGGTTATTTCTTCTATAATTGATTCAGAACCTTTCCTCATATTCTTCTAAGGACTCATTTGGACCTAGGGTCATCCTAAATATCTCTTCTTTTTTCTCCCTAAAGCTACAATAATCCTTGTATTTTTGTTAAAAGGCTTGTTGTGTTTGTGCCTAGGTAGTGATGTTTCATCCAAATAGGCTCATGAACCAACGCAAGGTTTCATCCTTGAGGGTGGAAGGAAACAACTTCAACTTCCATTCATCTGAAGTATAGCCATAATTTCTATAAAACACATCAAACTCGAACATGAATGTGTCAAGATCTTCGAAAGCTAGGGGCTTTATATTCTTCATCCTAGCATTCCCATCCTGGGGCTCATATTCTTCATCCTAGCATTCCCATTGGCTTATGGGATACGAAATAGCTCAGTCTGTCTGTTTTCAACCATGTTTTAGGTAGGCAATATAGGTTCTTCCTTCCCTATGGGTTATTCAAATATTTCAGGTTTCTCACTTAAGGGATTCTCCAATTCTTATGTGGTTGGAGCAAGTGATGAGCACCATCGTAGGTACATTTTAAGGGGTTAATTGTCACATTTTTAGCCTTATTAGTATCTATTTCTCACATTTAATTACATTATGGTCCTATGTTGCTTAGTGTAGATGGTATATTGAGGGTTTTCATACTTCGAATTACTAATGTAGTTTAAATGCAGTAAAATCAAGATAATATGCCATTTTTGTTGAATATTGCACAATTAGGGCCCAGAGTAGACAACTAGGAGTGATTTCAGGGAGTTGACCACCTCCTTAACTCTGAAAGGCAGCCAAGTGATCCTCGAGATTCTCCTCTAACAACTCGAAATAAGAGGTAGCCAAGCAAGTGGAAGATCAAGTGGAGCCAATCTCCACTTCTCTCGGGTTCCAAGGAGACAAATCACCTTCTTTTAGGGAGATGTTGGTAGCTACCCTTTAGGATAAATAGGGCAGAGCAAGAGCTCATTAGGATTCATATTTTGGAGATATATAGAGCACTCTTAACTCTTATAATAGACATTTGTGACTTTCATATGCTATGTAGCAGAATTGGTTATGAAATAAAATTAGTATTCAATTTATTCTTCACTAAGTTAGTTTCAGGGAGCTGATCTTGTGGGTTAGGGCCCAATCCATTGGCCTCAGTCTCTTTTATGTATTTGTGTTTACCTTTTATGCTATTGTAGTTAGTTTGCTTACATTTCATCTCACGTATTTAGTTTTCTTCCATTTCAAGTGTTGTAGTTAGTTTGCTTACATTTCATATTGTTGTAGTTGTGTTTTTTCCATTTCATGTTGTTGTCATTATTCTTTACCTTTCATGTTGCAGTAGCATAGAAAACTCTAAAATTGTGTGTTGAAGCCTCCCTCTCCCACCTCTTCCATTATGGTTTGAAGAGGGTATATCTTCACCACAGAACCAAATTTTCTTTTAGTTTATGATTTCCTGGAAAAGTTAGATAGGTTGTTTTGTTTATCATGAACATGTTGTAGATGCAGAGTTAGTTTTTTGTTTTAAGTGCATAGGTAGGTTTAATTAAATTCAACTCATGTTTTCCACCTTTGATCCAAAATAACACTTAGGATTAGTATTTGGGTCAATTGGTTAAATTAGTTAGGGTTTTGAATTTTCTCAAAATAAAATTCATGTACAAAGGTCATTTTTGTCATAAAGTCAGTTTGTAAGGTCATTTCGAATTTAAGTGGGGTGTTATCGTAAAGGTTAAAATACACTTCCATGTGTCTCGGGCTTATCTGGTCATAACGGTCATTTTGATAGTTTGACAGAATTTCATAGCAATTATAGTTAAAGAAACTGAGGGTTTTCTATGGAAGTTCTTCACACTTCCGTAGTGGATCTACCTTCTTAAACACTTGTACCACTACAAAAGTATGTTGCTGTGGTAATGGTACAATAACGATACATTTTTAAAAAAAGGGGATGTCGTTAGAGTCACGATGGGTTATGAATACATGCTATTTGTCTTTATCCATCATTCCAAAAACGTTCACACCGTATAGCGTCTTTCTAATTTCATTCTCTTTCCATTTTAGATTAGATTTGTTGTCATAAGCTGGGTCTTATGGTTATTCAAACTGTATTTTCTGTCATAAGCTCGGTTTTTCTGCCTTGTGAATTGGTCTTGCTGTCTTTTAGGGAAGGTCTGTTGGTGTCAATAGCAGATCTAATTTTCTTTAGGATAATCTGCAGGTGGAAAGAAACTACTATCAACTTGTTGAATCCATGGCACAAAGGAAGAAACATAAATGGGGCTTAGTTATAAGGTATGAGCCAATGGATATGAAGCTACTGGAGGAGGACCCTCCTTTCACTCAAGAATTTTCCAGCTTAGGGTGCCTTCGTTTCTGTCAGAAGCTACAGGGTTACCATGGGAAGATTGCAAATATTTTTCTATCAATTTCACAAGGACAGAGTCTAAGGTGGGCATGTTGAACTTTGCAGTGTCCCCTGACACCATTTCCCATGCCACAGGGATCCTAAGGACTAGAGAAATTTGGTTTAAGGTGAAAAAATTTCAGCTATTTAAATGTGATGAGTTTATTAAGGAGGAGCATAAAGGGATTGATATGACTGCAGGAATCTCTAGAACTTGCCTCAAAGAAAACTTTTATAAACTCATGATGGTCATCCAAAAGTACTTCACATCTGAATTCAGGTTCAACATGGTCTACCAATAACATTTCAAATTTCTATTGCATTTCATAGGTAAAAAACCTTTAGAAATTCCTTTTTATCTATATATAAGTTTGGGAAAGATGGCTGACAAGGTCCAAGCCAAGCCTAATGCCAGTAATACCTCTATTTTCTATCACGGTCTTATTAAATTTCTGGTTTTAGAAGAGTTAAACAGGTTGAACAGAGATTGGATCACCTTTCTATTTTTAAGTGGCTATGAGTTAGATTCTACCACCCCTAGGAAAAATCCAAACTCCCAATCAAAAAACCCTACGGAAGAAAAAAAATCAAAGGTAGGGCCTATAGCTAAACATGTAGTAGAACCTGTGACAGTAATGAAAACTTCTACAAGCACCAAGAGGAGGATGACTAGAAGTCAAAAGAAAGGGAAGGGAAAACTATCTGATATCCTAGAAGCTATTGAGATTGAAGAAAGTCCATCATTGTAGCCTATAGAAATGACAAAGGCAGAAACTTAAAAGTAGAGCAAGAGGGCCAAGAAATTGGATTTCACTCAAGAGGAGTCAGGTTTTGTTTTCAAACCTAGGAAGCCTGTCACAAGATCACAACAACCAATTGAAAATATGTCAGAGGTGCCTTAAAAAAAAAGAGAGCCAACAAAGAATGGGAAAGGAAAATATCATGTACAAGAAAAAAGTGAAATAAAGACTTTACAAGAACAATTAAGAGAAGCAAGGCAGGAGGTGATAGAAAATAAACTACTGTTTAAGGACTCAGAATAATATATATCAAATCAGCTTGATTTATATGAAAAGGTTGGAGAAGAATCTAGAAGAATGGTGAAGAGGACATTGCATTTGCATAGAATGATGAAACCTTGTGCAGAAGGAACAACTGGTTACAAGCAGACAGGAAAAAGTTGCAGGGACAAGTCAAAGCCTTAGAGACTCAAATTGAAATGATCAAAGTGGAACTTGCAAAGAGAAATATCAAGATTATTGCTGAAATAGATGGCACTCCTTGAACATGGTAAAACCATTAATTTTTTCATATTATATGTTTAACCAATATTTTTAGTAGTATACAGGCTTATACAACTATTAGGAGTGATACGGTGGCACATGAAACCAAGAAAAAGCAAAAATTCAAAAAATTGATAGTTTCATATCAACTCCCCATAGTTAAGTCGGATATTTGCTACGGAATTGTTGTAGGTTTTCATGGAGGAAAAGAAAAGTTTACACCTCAGCTAAGGGAGTGATAAAGGCATGTGTTTAACTAGAAAACATCAATGAAGACCCCATAACAGCTAGAAAGGTCAGATGGGTAGAAGAAAGGTGTTTTTTGCATTTGCTACTAAATTTTGCTACAAAACTGCCTAAATTTGTTTTTTTTCTGCCTGATAAAGTTTTGATTAGTTTTTGGGAAATCACACAAAAAGGAATTAGATGGGGTATAGGTCATAGGAGTGGCCACATCATCAACCAATGGACTCCAATTTTTCAGGAAGATAGGTCAACCAGGTTAGCATCCACGTGGCAAAATCTCAGCATTCCAGTACAACACTCCAACACATTTCAACAGTTGGTTGCATTCTATGAAGGTCACCAACATAATTTTTTGAGTTTATAAATGATAGGAGACTCCTATGTTTATATAAATTTCATTAAAACAGAAAATTTCCCTATAAAGTCTCAATGTTTTGTAACTCAATTAGAATTAAGTATCTTAGCTATTCATCGATCTAGCCCAGGTGGCAGATTTTTGTTATGTAGACATTTCTCTATATATGTTTAACTTTTTCACTTTGAAAGGGTAGATGGATGATGTGAGGCGAAAATTTTTGTAAAAAATTCTTCAGTTAATATACATTTGCAGGAGACTATCTGTTGACCTAAGATTCTGTTTTGGCTTATATGTTTTATCTTCATGTCTTATATGTTGTTATGAGTTTCATAGCAATTTGATTACTTGGAATTCATGTCACAATGCTCCAAATTCCTTTAGTTTTTTATGTTTAAAATGCAAAATTTTATTTCACATATTTTTAAGGCCAAAATTTCCTCAACTTCCATGAAAACAACGTTTTTTCTTAATTGACTCCATGCCCGATGATGGCAACCATCACACTTTCTTTCACCTGCAAAATCACATGAAGTAGAAACAAAGTTAGCCATCTACAAAATTGAATTTTATCTAAAAAAATTTACTGTTTTCCTTGAGAGAGCCTTCTTAGACTGGAAGGGCTAGCTTCCAATTAAAATTTGGTTTGAAATATTTATGCTTGGTTGGAGGTTGACACAACCCACCCTGTTCTAGCCCAGTGATAACATTTTGGTTGACATCATAAATTGTTTGGATGAGGATGAAACAGGGATGTTTCTAACAAAAGAAGAGCCTAATGAATCTAATAATGACATATGTAATGAAGAAATTGAAAAATAATCAGAGTACCAGAAATGCTATCAACATGCCATTTTTTAAATGCAAAACAATACAACTTGAGGATAGGAATGCCCCTATAGTTTCCAATAAAAATAAACCTAAGAAATAAAATGGTCCAAAAGCTGTTGAACATAAGAAATATATCCATGGGAAAGAAATTGAAAAAGCACAACCAGTTTTCAATATAGAGAATGAAATTTCAAAAATAAAATTTTTTTCCCCTTTGGTGAAATAATAAAGGTCACAGAATATAGAATTCAGATTGTGAAGATTCTTAACAGTCAAGCTAGACCCTCTGATATTGTAAATATACAAGAATATCACCCTACTATATTCTTAGGACCAAGAGTCGAAGATGAGAAAAATGAAGAAGTGCCACCTTTTTATGTGAGTTTAAATATTCATGAAATGATATTACATAATGCTATGTTAGATTCAGGTGCATCTCACAATCTAATGCCAAAGGTAATCATGATTGGATTTGGACATAACCAGACCATACAAGGACTTATTCTCATTTGATTCTAAGAGAGTTAAATGTATAGGTTTGATCAAGGATGTGGTTTTTGGTTTAACTCAAGTCCCTTCTAAAACTATATTGATGGATGTAATTGTAGCTGATATTCCACCAAGGTTCGGTATGCTATTATCTAGATCATGGGCTGCCAAAATCAAGGGAACCATGCAAATGGACATGTCCTATGCCAATATCCCTATTTTTGGTGAGTAAAGGAAATTGTATAGAGATTCTAGGATGGAATATATGGTCAGCAGCAAAGATAAACCTCAAAATTCCCCATTTAATGTAGTGGAAACTGAGTTAGGGTCATCCACACTTTTCAATGAAATCATCAGTGAATCATAAAATTAGCAAACATAAAATCCTCAAGTTGAATAAATTGACAGAGATGGTTGGTGCGCATGAGATTTGATATGCTGCATGCATTTGGATAATCATCCCAAAATATGAAATATGTTTTTCTCTTACAAACTCAATTTTTATTGCACAAATAACACGGCAGAATATAAAGCTCTAGTTTTGGGTTTAGAAGTCTTGAAAAACTTAGGTTCTAAAAATATTTCTGTTTTTGGTGATTCTGAGTTAGTCATCAAATAAGTAAATGACACCTATCAAACTAAGGATGTTAGAATGAGAGCATACAAAAATTTAATTCTTGAAATGCTGGAAAATTTTGAAGAACATAATTACATAATCAAGCCTAGAGAACGGAATGGTATTGTAGATTCCTTGGTTGTTTCAACCAATCTATTCACAATTCCTATTCATTCTATCAAGAAATATGATATTGAAATCAAACATAGGCCAGCCATTCATGATAACATAAAAAACTGGCAAGTTTTTGAAAATGACCAAAATTTTTCTAGAGTTAAAAGAAGAGTTTGAAACCATTCAAGTTGACCAAAAAAACATGTTTTTTGAAACCAAAGCCAGTACATAAATCATCCAGCTGAAATAAAATAAAATTAAATTAAAAAAATAAAAAAAAAATAAAAATAAATAAATAAATAAATTGTATTCCTAAGGGCCTTATTCCTCTTGAAATTTTGTTTGACCAAAATGATGCAACCAAGATCCTAAGATGAAATCTAATGATGAAGAGGTTGAAACTTGTAACCTTGGTATTGTAGAAAATCCTAAGTGTGTCAAGTTGTCCAAACTCCTTTATTCTAAGGTAAAACATAGATATGTTGATTTGATGAAGATATACATTGATGTCTTTGCATGGAGTTATGCAGATTTGAAAAAATATGATCCTAGTATCATTCATCATACAATACCAATAAAAGAAAATGAAAAGCCTTTCAAACAAAATATGAGGAGAATCAATCCATTACTTCTTCCATTGATTGAAAAAGAGATTAAAAAGTTGTTTGAAAACAATATCATAGAATCATTGAGTTTTTCCCAGTGGTTGGCTAATTTGTTATTGGTAAGGAAGAAAAATGGGGAGATTATGATATGTATTGATTTCAGAAACTTGAATAAAGCTTCACTAAAGGACAACTATCCTCTCCCCAAGATGGATTACATACTACAAAACATAGTAGGATCACAAAGGATGTCAATGTTAGATGGTTTCTTAGGCTATAATAAGATATTAGTGCATCCATGACCAAGAGAAGACAACTTTTACTATGCCTTGGGGAACATTTATGTATGAAAAGATGCCCTTTGGACTCATGAAAGCAGGGGAAACTTTCCAGAGGAAAATGGACATTGCATTTAGAGATGAAAATGACAAATCTGTGGTTGTATATTTGGATGACATCATTGCGTTGTCAAAAAAAGAAGAATAACATCTCAAGCAATTGGAAAAGATTATGCAAAATTGCAGAAAATTTGGTATTTCTCTAAACCCCAATAAAATTATTTTTGCTTTAACAAATGAAAATTTATTGGGTCATATAATATCAAAGGAGGGGATTAATATTGATCCAATTAGAGTTGATACTGTTTAGAAGATGGATCTTCTCAGAAATAGAAAATAAATCCAATCTTTTTTAGGCAAGGTGAATTTTATAAGAAGATTCACTCCTAACTTTGCAGAAATTGTAAAGCATATTACCAAGATGCTTAAGAATGACTGTGATATTAAGTGGAAAACAAAGGCTAAACATTATTTTGAAGAAATTAAAAGGGCTCTTACTCAATCTCCAGTACTCATAAACCCTCATTTTTTCAAAATAAGTTTTAGTTTTTACATTTTCTTCAGAACATACAATTGCAGGAGTATTGTTACAGATAAAAAAGCAAGGTAATGAAAAGCCTACCTCATTTTTTAGTAGGACACTTGCGAATTCTGAATTTAAGTATAGCATTATGGAGAAGAAATCTTATGCTTTGGTGAAGGTACTTAAATATTTCAGGGTATATGTCATCCATTCAAACATTTTTGCTTTTGTACCCAATGTTGTAGTAAAAGATATATTAACCCAAGTTGATCTAGATGGTAAGAGGAGTAAGTGGAGTTCAACTTTGTTGGAATATTATTTGAAGATCAGACCTACAAAATTGGTGAAAGGACAAGGACTACCAAAGCTTGTGACTCAATCAAATTTGACTGTCTAAACATTAATTATATAGTAGAAATTTCAGATATGATTGCAAATGAAGAGCTGATCCCTGTTGAAGAAAAGTTCACTATGTCAGACTGGTATAAGGATGCTATTTTTATTCTACAACACCATAAAGCTCCTACCGAATTAAAAAAATCAAAATCCATATTTTTCAAGCTAAAATATGTGAGATATTGCACCTTGAACATAAGTTTGTATTGGAAAGACACAGGTGGAATATGACTGAACTGTCTACTAGAGGATGAAGCTGAGAGAGTGATTGAAGAGTTTCATAAGGGTGACTGTGGGCGTCATCATTATTGGAAAGCGACGATGAATAAAATACTCAGAGCAGGCTTTTACTGGCCTTCATTGCTCAAAGATGTGTATAAGAAGGTTGTTTCTTGCCATGAATGCCAAATATTTGATGGAAAGAGAAAGTTGCTCCCATTACCTTTGAAACCCATATTTGTAGAAGCTCATTTCCAGTAGTGGGGGTTGGATTTTATTGGAGAGACACATCGTGCATCTTCAGACCAACATTGGTGGATCCTAACATCCACTGGTTATTTCACAAAGTGGATTGAAGAAATTCCTACAAGACAAGCCACAGATTCAATAATCATACAATTTCTAGAAAATAACATCTTATCTAGATTTGGTTGTCTAATGAAGATAATCAATGACAATGCTCAGGCCTTCAAATCAAAGAAGCTAGTAATTTTTTGTAGCCAATATAATATCACCCTTGGCCACTCTACAACCTTTTACCTCAAGGTAATGGCTTGGTTGAGTCATCAAATAAGAGCCGAGTCAGAATTGTCAAAAGAATTTTGTAGGAAAACAAAAGTTCATGTTACCTAAAACTTAATTTTTCTTTATGGGATGACAGAATTTGTACTAAAATATCCATAGGGACCTCTCCTTATGAAATGGTTTATGGGACTAAAGTAGTGTTTCCTAAATCTCTTGGAGTCCTAGTGATGAAATTGTTGCAAGGATTGGCGGAAGAACCAAATTCTATTCAAAGGAGGATCAATGAGGTAATTGCTTTGTAGGAAAAAAGAGAAGAAGTATATAGTAATTATCAACAATCTAAAAACAGAGCTAAAAGGACATTTGAAAAAAAGACAAAAGAAGAGAATTTCAATATTCATGAAGTGGTTTTGAAGTGGGAGGCTAAGATAGAAGAAAATGGAAATATGGTAAGTTTGAAAACATCTGGAAAGGGCTATATAAGATTTCATCCTACCATGGAAATAATGCATTCATATTGCAAGAGATGGATGGTTAACTGTGTAAAGGAGGACTTGTCAATGGCAGGTTTCTCAGGCATTATTCCTCTTGATTCAATCAGCTGGAAGAAACACCATTGTATATATTCCATTTTTTATTTCCAATTGCAGGTGTAGATGATCTCTTAAAAAGGTTTGAACTCGGAGTGAAAGCCATAAGAACTTGGAGCTGACATCATCAAAGTTACAGTTTTCATTTTTTAATAAGGCAGTTGGTATGTTGGTTTTTTGTTGCACCACAGGGGTGCAACACCCACATTGGAGTCAATTGGTTAAATTAGTTAGGGTTTTGAGTTTTCTCAAAATAAAATTCATGTTCAAAGGTAATTTTTGTCATAAAGTCAGTTTGTAAGGTCACTGTGAATCTAAGTGGGGTGTTATCATAAAGGTTAAAATCCACTTCCATGTGTCTCGGGCTTATCTAGTCATAATGGGAATTTTAAGAGTTTTACAGAATTTTGTAGCAATTTCAGTTAAAGAAACTGAGTGTTTGCTACAAAATTTCCTCACACTTCCATAACAGATCTGCCTTCTCAAAAAATTATCCTGCTACAAAATTTTGTTGTTGTGGTAATAATACAATAACGATACATTTTTTAAAAAGGGGATATGGTCAGAGTCACAGTGGGTTATGAGTACATGCTATTTGTCTTTATCCATCATTCCCAAAATGCTCATACCATATAGCTTCTTTCCTATTCCTTTCTCTTTCCATTTTAGATTATATTTGTTGTCATAAGATCAGTCTTGTGGTTACTCAAACTGTATTTTTTTCATAAGCTTTGTTTTGTTTTCTTGTGATTTGGTCTTGCTATCTTTTAGGGAAGGTCTGTTGGTGTCAATAGCAGGTCTAACTATCTTTATGATAAATTGCAGGTGGCAAGATGTTGCTCTCACCGTGTTGAAGCCATGGCATAGAGGAAGCAATATCAAGGGGGATCAGTTGTAAAGTATGATTCAATGGATATGAAGCTACTGGAGGAGGACCCTACTTTCACTCAAGCTTTTTCCAGAATAGGGTACTTCTATTTCTATCAAAAGATGCAAAGTAACCATGGGAATATTTCCAAATATTTTGCTATCAATTTCATAGGGACAGAGTCTAAGGTGGGCATGCTGACTTTGTGGTGTCCCCTGACACCATTTCCCATGATACATAGATCTCAAGGACTCAAGAAATGTGGTTTAAGGTGCATAAATTTCAGTTGTTGAATTGTGATGAGTTTCTTAAGGGAGAGCACAAAGGGATTGATATGACTGCAAGAATCTCCAGAACTTGCCTCAAATAACATTTTTCTAAACTCCTTATGGTCATCCAAAAGTACTTCACATGTGAAGGCAGGTTCAACATGGTCTACCAATACCATTTCAAATTTATACTACATTTCACAGGTAAAAAACCTTTAGACATTCCTTTTTATCTGTATAGAATTTTGGGAAAGATGGCTGATAAGGTCCAAGCCAAGCCTGATGCCAGTAATACCTTTGTTTTTTATCATGGTCTTATTAAATTGTTGGTTTTAGAAGAGTTAAATAGGTTGAACAGAGATTGGCTCACCTTTCTATTTTTAAGTGGCTATGATTTAGATACTTCCACCCCTAGGAAAAATCCAAAGTCCCAATCAAAAACCCCTAGGGAAGAAAAAAAATAAGAGGTAGAGCCTATAGCTGAACATGTGACACTAGTGAAAAATTCTACAAGTACTGAGAGGAGGATTACTAGAAGACAAGGGAAAGGGATAGGAAAACTATTTGATATCCTAGAATCTATTGACACTGAAGAAATTCCAGAATTGAAGCCTATGGAAATTACAAAGGCATAAAATAAAAAACAAGAGAAAGAGGGCCAAGACATTGGAATTAATTCAAGAGGAGTCAGGTTTAGTTTTCAAACCTAGGAAGCCTGTCTCAAGATCACATCAGCCAACTGAAAAGATGCCAGAGGTGCCTTCAGAAAAAATAGAGCCAACAAAGAAGAGTAAAGGCAAAGAGTCTATACAAGAAAAAAATTAAATAGAGACTTTACAAGAAAAATTAAGAGAATCAAGGCAGGAGGTGATAGAAACTAAACTATTGTTTAAGGAGTTAGAAGAATATATATCAAAGTAGCTTGATTTCTATGAAAAAGTTGGAGAATAATCTAGAAGAATGGTGATGAGGACATTGCCTTTGCATATAATGATTAAATAATTGTGTAGAAGGAAAAACTGGTTACAAGAATATAGGAAAAATTTGCAAGGACAAGTCAAAGCCTTAGAGACTCAAATTGAAATGATCAAAGTGGAACTTGCACAGAGAAATATAAAGATTATTGCTGAAATAGATGGTACTCCTTGAACATGGTAAAAAACTTATTTTTTTCCTATGCTATGTTTAACCTATAGTTTTAGTAGTATTCAGTCTTAAACAACTATTAGGAGTGATGAGGAGGCACAAGAAACCAAGAAAAATAAAAAACACATAAAATTGACAATTTCGTAGCAACTCCCCATTGTCAAGCCAAATATTTGCTACGAAATTGCTATAGGTTTTCATGGAGGAAAATACAAGTTTAAGCCTTAGCTAAGGGAGTGCTAAAGGCATGTGTTTAACTAAAAAAACACATATGAAGACCCCAGAACTATTAGAAAGGTCTGATGGGTAGAAGAAAGGTGTTTTTTTCATTTTCTACCAAATTTTTCTACAAAACTACCTAACTTTGTTTTTTCTACGTGATAAAGTTTTGATTAGTTTTTGGGAAATCAGACAACAAGGCATTAGATGGGCTACAAGTCATAAGAGTGTCTACATCATCAACCAATGGGCTCTTATTTTTCAGGAAGATAGGTCAGACAGGTTAGCATCCACGTGGCAAAAGCTCATCATTCCAACACAACACTCCAACACATTTTAGTAGTCGGCTGCATTCAATGAGGGTCACCAAAATAATTTGTTGAGTTCGTAAATGATAGGAGCCTCCTATCTGTATAAATTTTTTGTTAATTAACCATAAAATATCCCTATAAAGCTCAATGTTTTGTAACTCAATTATAATTAGGTCTCTTAGTTTTGCATCGATCTAACCCAGGTGGCAGATTTTTGTTATGTATACCTTTCTCTATATATGTGTAACTTTTTCACTTTGAAAGGGTTGATGGATGATGTGAGAGGGCCACTTTTGTAAACTTTTTCTTCAGTTAATATAAAATTACAATAGATTGTCTTTTGACCTGAGATTTTGTTTTTCCTTATATTTTTTATCTTCATGTCTTGTATGTTTTTATCAGTTTCATAGCAATTTGATTACTTGGAATTCATGTTACAATGCCCCAAATTCCTTTAGTTTTCTATGTTTAAACTGTAAAAGTTTATCTCACATATTTTTTAAAGCCAAAATTGCCTCAACTTCCATGAAAACAGTGTTGTTTGTAATTAATTTTCCTTGATTGACTACATGCTAAATTGTGGAAACCATCACCCTTTATTTCACCTGCAAAATCACATGAAGTAGAAACAAAGTTAGCCATATGAAAAATTGAATTTTGTCTAGAACATTTTACTGTTTTCCTTGAGATATCCCTCTCATACTGGAAGGGCTAACTTATAGTTAAAATCTGGTTTGAAATATTTATGCTTGGTTGGAGGTTGACACAACCCAACCTGTCTAGCCTAGTGATAACACTACCATTTTCATAATAGATTTTTCAATAATAACTGCATGAACATGTAGTTTTCTTGAAGGTTTGAGTATAGTAGCAAAGGAGGACTCCACCAACACCATTAGCTTCAGTTTACAACCCTCATCAACCAATCTCTATCTAAATCACCTTCAGCCTTATTTTTGGACATCTCCACCACAACACCAAGTGATTTGAAATGATTGTATTAGTTTTGCTATGCTAATTGTATTTTTAGTTTAAAACATGTGCATAATCAGTTCATTAGTTTTCTTAAGGATTGAGGTGTTTTTCCATGAATTGTAGATGACTTATAGTGAATTATAAGCGTAAAATAAGCTTAAATAAAACTGAACATCGTGTAAAATGAAATTTACACTGCAGACATGATGAAGTAGTTCACCCCTCCTAGGCTACATCTGCTCATCTAGTTCCCAATGGCATGTCCATCTTTCATTATTCTCAAAATTTTTATATTACATGTAGTTAAAGTGCTCTATTGATTGATTTCTCTGCACCAATGGCTCAATGCTCCAATTAGTCAAAAATGACTCTTCCCCTTGCATCCTTTCTTTGCTAATGTGAAACCATACCTTATCTCCCTCTTGAAAATTGTGATCAACCCAATGTTTGTCATGCCTCTCTTTTTATTTGCTTTGACTTTTCTCAAGCTGTTCTTAAACTTGTTGATGTATAATCTAAATTTTCTCAATGAAATTTTGGAGCCTTATCAATGTCACTATTTCCATCAATTGCAACATCCTTCCCAAAGATGAAGTCTAATGGCAATTTTGGCAAATACCCAAAGCATACTTCAAAAGGTGAGGTTTGTGTAGAAGAGTTCTTTGCCCGGTTATAAGCATGCCGAATGTAATGCAGTTGCTCATCCCATAACTTAGGATGTTTGCTGAAATATCCTCTCAATAGATGCACAATGGTTCTATTCACCACCTTGGTTTTTCCATCTGTTTTTGGATGAAAAGAGGTACTCTTTTTGAACTTTGTTTCCATCATCTTCCATAGATTTGACCAAAAATTCCAAATGAACCTGGAATCCCTGTCACTAATAATAGAAGTTGGCAATCCAAAATGAACGCAAACATGTTGAAAATAAAGTTCAGCAGTTTGTTCAGCAGTAATGGTTTTCTTACATGGCATAAGTATACACATTTTACTAAATCTATCCACAACTACATAAAGATAATCATGTTGTTTTCTTGACATTGGTAGAACTCCAACAAAGTCCATGGAGACACTCTCCCATGGCCTTGATGGTACTGGGAGTGACTTGTACAATCCAAGCTTCATATTATTGGGCTGCACACATAGAAAAACCTCTTATAAAATGTGACACACTATCTATCATGCGAGGCCAATAGCAATACCTCTGTAGATGCGCCACTATTTTTCTTACCCCAAAGTGTCCAACAATAAGAGAAGAATGAGCTTCTCTCATGATACTTAGCCTCTCTCCTTGTGGAATGCATAGCTTGCCCAAATGAAACAGTAAATTGTTATGATTGTGATAATCTTTCTCTTCAACTTGATTCTCTTCACTCAAACTACATACACATCTTGAAAATCAATGTCATGTGCATATTTTTCTATGTAACTCTCATGTACAACAGAATCATTTTTTAGTAAAGTAGAAGCACTAATGATTGGTCTTGAAAGCATGTTTGCAAATTTATTGAATATAACTTTTTTGTACCTTATAATCAAGTGAAACTGTTGAAGAAATCCCATCCACCTGAAATGTCTTGATTGTTGCAATTTTTTTTGTGACTGAAAGTACTGTAATGGTTGGTGATCAGTATGTACAATAGTCTCTTTCCCATATAGTAGTGTTTCCACTTCTTGACACGTTGTACCAATGCATATAGTTCTTTGTCATATGTAGGATAATTAGTCACAGCACCATTAAAATTTTTAGAATGAAAAGCGATAGGCTTACCATGCTGCAAAATTACTTCACCCATGGCATAATCACTAGCATCAGTTTGAATCTCGAATGGATGTCTCAAATTTTTTAATGCAAGGACTGAAGCTGAACTGATCTTATATTTTAAAGCTTCGAAAGCTTGCTTTTTTTTTCCTCCCCATTTGAAGCCTTTCTTCACACTTTTCACTGCATGCATAGGAGCTGTGATGGAAGAAAAGTTAGCAATAAACTTTCTCTAATATTGAGCTGCACCTAAGAAACTTCTTACCTCAGTTATTGTTTTGGGTGTGGGCCAATTCACAATGGATTCTAATTTAGAAGGATCAATCCTTAATTCTCCTCCTCCTACAATATGTCCCAAATATACCAAAGAAGTCTTTCCAAACTCACACATTAACATCTTAAGAAACAATTTCTCTTTCTTCAAAATATCAAGCACTCTCTTCACATGAAAGACATGATATTCTATTGTTTTGCTGAAAATTAAATTGTCATCTAAGTAGAAAATAAAAAATTCATCAAGGAATGGATGCAAAACACTATCCATAACAAGCACGAAAGTTTTTGGTGCATTACACAAACCAAAAGGCATAACTAGCCACTCAAAGAGTCCTTGTTTGGTTTTGAATGCATTTTTCCATTTATCACTTTCTGCAATTCTTACTTGATGATATCCACTTCGTAAATATAACTTGGTGAAAAATTTTGCATCTTTCAGCTGATCAAGAAAATCATCTATTCTTGGGAGTGAGTAACGATTTTTTACCGTAATCTTGTTCAAAGCTCGAAAATATACACACATGCGCCAAGTCCCATCTTTCTTTGGTATCAAGACTATGGGTGAACCGCATGGCGAGGTGCTTGGCCTTATGATTCCTTTTTCTAACATCTCTTTGATTTTCCTCTTTATTTCATCATTCTCCATTATCGACATGTGATACATACTGATGTTTGGAAGACTTGCTGCAACTGAATCTCATGTTGAATCTCTCTTTTTGGAGGCAATCTTGTTGGCTCCTGAAACATCTCATGATGTGCATTAACTACATCATATAAATATGATTTCAACTTAGGATCACATCCCTCAAATGATTCATGATTAGTATCATATTTAGGCTTAATAATAAGAAGAACAAAATTCTTACTTGAATTTAACAGCCTCTTTACTTGTCCATCATTTACAATAGCAATGTTTGTCTTCTTGCGATGTGCTCTAAAAATGAAATCCTTGCCATATTTGAATAAATGATACTTGTTCTAATGGTGATGGAAGATCTCTTTCCTATCATACAAGTAAGGACTCCCTAATACAATACTAGTTATGTCAAGCAGAACCAAATATAATTCAACTGTATCAACAAAATTTGTAGTGATTGCAAACCACAATATACATTTCTTTAAAACCTGTAGATTTTCATCCTTACAAATCCAACCTAATGCATATGTTTTTGGATGTGGTATGTCTCAAGATTAACTTTCTTGACCAAGTCTTCAGAGATTAAGTTTTCTTTTGACCCACTGTCAAATAATGTGTCAATCTTGGTATGTTTGGATATGACCCTCATATGAAAAAATTATATTCTTTCTTCTTCATTTGGAGTGTTTATGTGACAATTTGATGTACTGGTACTGGGTTTAGTTTCAATTTATTTTCCCTTCATTTTCTTCAATCCCATGGCTGTAATCATAGATTCATCACCTAAATCAGATCCTAAATCATGTTGAGTTGTAGCAGCAGTTTTCTGTTTCCCTTTGTTATTGGGTTTCTTTGGTCTCATTTCAGGATGTAAGTTCCAACAATGAGTTTCATCATGGCCTTCTTTTGAACAATGTTTAAAAACCACTTTTTCTCCCTCTTTCTTAATATATGAATTATTTTTGTTTTTACCTTTTCAGATATTTTCCTTGGCTTTACCCTTAAAAGTTTTCTTTCTACCCTCTTCAGAAATGTTCTCCCCTCTAGCTTCTAGATGTGTTGCCTGAGCACATACTTCATCTAGACTAGTGGAGTTAAACATGAGAATAGTATGTTTTATGTAGCTATGTAATCCTCCTATGTACTTGAGCAAAGTATCTTGGCTCTGCAAATCTACCCCTAATAAGAGAGCTCTTCTCCTAAATTCTTGGGTGTATTCTTGTACATTTTTTCCCTTTAATTGCCTAAAGTTCTGCCAGTTCATTATGGCTTTCTGCATATGAGATAATGTATAAAACTATTGTTTAATAGCAGTAATGAAATTTGAACATGATAGAATAATATTACCATGTTTTTTTATTTTCTTGGCTTCCCACCAAACAATTGATGCACCTTCCATTCTCAATGAAGCTAATTTAATTTTTGTATCATCATCTTGAAGGTTCTAGATTTTCAAATAGACCTCCAATTGCCTAATCCAATTATCAAGTTTTTTTGCATTGACTTCACCATTAAACATTGGAAATTCAAACTTAACATCAAGTTTTAAAAAAGGACTTTTACCAATGTTCTTTGACTTGTATGGTTGATGTACTGAAGAAGAAGTAGAGGATGATGATGATGAGGGTGAGGATGATGGCCCTCCATTGCCTCCATTTCCTCCATTTCCCTTCTTTGACTTATCTTCATCATGGTAACCTCCTGAAGATACTTGTCCTTCCTTGTGAAGTTTAGATCCTTCTCCTTCTAGTCTCTCATTCATTTCCCGATAAACAATTCTAACCATCTCAGTCATGTCAAGAAACGCTTTCCTGAACACTCTTTCTTTCTCCTTGGGATCAATTTCTTCATGGATTTATCCTTCCTCATGAGGCATGCTTAATGAAACTTCTGTTTCTTTAGGAGGTGAATTAGATGGTAGATATTGTGGCAATATTTCTCTCCTTTGCTTTGGCTCTTCTTGAGACCCTTTTTCTTCCACCAATCTGCCTTCTCCTCTCTTGAGCTTGAGCCTTGTAAGCATCTAAAACTTGAAAATAGTTAAAAACTTATTTGCACTAAACAACACCAGAGAATAAACTCTAGCTTTGATACTAATCTAATCTCAAATGACTGTATTAGTTTTGTTATGCTAAGTGTCTTTTCAGTTTAAAAACATGTGCATAATCATTTAATTATTTTTCTTAAGGATTGAGGTGTTTTTCCATGAATTGTAGATGATTTTTAGTGAATTAGAAGTGTAAAGTAAGCTTAAATAACATTGAACAACAATGTAAAACAGAGAAATAAGTCAACACATTAAATTTACACAGCAGTCATTCTGAAGAAGTTCACCCCTCTTGGGCTACATCTGCTCGTCCAGCTCCCAATTGCATGTCCATCTTTCATTATGCTCAAAAAATTGCTATTACATGTAGTTACAGTTCTCTAATGGTTGTTTTATCTACACCAATGGCTCTAGAATGCTCCAATTAGTCAAAAATGACTCTTCATTCACTCAGAATGGGAGAAAATTGAGTCTCTTACTCTTTTTCCCAGTTTCACCTAAAAAAGATCCACTAAAAGTGGAGAACTCCACTTAACTGGAGTTAAAATAGTCAATTTCGTCATTTTGGGCGTGCCCGCCAACCTAACTGCTGGAATTAACTATGGCAATTAAATTTTGCGGTTGGGGTGACCACATACCAACCCTAAACCCGCGGGTTTCATAACCGTCGGAGGTTAGCACCTTATTCGCGAAGTTAACTTTTTAAGCGTGGTCATGTGACATATATACGAGGAACCGTTAGCTGGCGAAGACTACGGGTTGGATTGGTATTGACCACGATGGTTGATATTTTATGTTTTCCATGTGACAATATATATGGGAACCGCTGGTGGGTTGGGACCAATGACAATTCCCAACCCCCCAAACTCTACTGTAATAAAACTTAAATAGAACCTGTGACCCATAAGGTTAAGCAACAAATTGTAGAGCGGTTGGAAAACTTGTCAGCGTGCCCAGAAGGAAGTCCAGTGTTTGATTCCTGTGGCCTCCAACAAAATTTTATAGTGCAGTCTCGGGGACACGTGGCACCCTGAAGGCAAGCCACGTGTCGCCCTATAATTGGCCCTTCAAATCCTGTACATCAAATAAAACAATGACACTTGTCAAACCCCTATAAGTTTTGAGGAAAGGAATATTCCTCAGAATATTCCATTTTTTAAAATTTTGCATCCTAGTCAAACTTGGTCAAACTATCACAATTTTACCTATTTGGCTTTTTGATCAGAACGTGATATCTCCCTCATACGACATCGGTTTTCAAACCGTTCGAGGTGCCAGAATTAGGAAGAAGAAATATACGCAACCATCCTAGTTTCAACCCAATCTTGTAACTTTGAATTTTGAGCAAAATTTATGAACTCCTGATCACCGAGAGTCACCTTAGAGGTGCAAGATAGACTTTGAGATAAGTTTTGAGCTTGGAAAAAGGTTTGTATACCTTCCATCCACCTATATACACCTTCATTTCACATCTCCTACCCCTTTCCTCTACATTTTTTTCCTCAAACTACTCTTGGCCTGTTTCATGTAGCATTTCAGGACATCTTGTAGCACTACAGGAAATCTTGTAGTTGATCCTATAACAGTGTTAGTTAGTCACTTCTTCAGCCCAAAACCTCTCTTTCACCTCATCTAGACCTGACACAACCTCCAAGACACCTTTAGCTCTAAAACCATGATCCCAAGACCCTCTTAGGTCACCTTAGCGCCTCATTTTGCTGCAAAACAGAGTTATTTACAAGCATAGTTAGGTCATTTATAGATGCATTATTAAGCATAGCATTCAAGCATGAGGTAGATAGTTTTAAATCATTCATTTAATTCAGCATGTGTGCCTAGATTAGTTTCCATTTCTACAAGTTTATTTCAACGATTTAAACCTTGAATGCCACATAGTTTAACTTTTAATTTATTGATTTAGGCTAAGTGTGGATTTCCTTTCTTGTAAATATCTAGATGATTCTTTATGATCTATAATATTTTCTTGTCTTGTTGATAGAGTAATGGTCATGATTTATTTTCAGTCTTAGTTTTCATTCAGAAGTGTGACAAACTTCATATCCTAGCAGTAACCCTAGTTGTAGCACCTTATCGTAGAATTGAGAAGAGGATGACATCAGTAGAATGCATATGTTGTGTATATATCACTGTCACTTCCAAGTTTATACGAACCCCGGGCTGATAAAATTAATTAGAGTAGCCTCTAGGAGTTGCAGCATTCTTGGTGCAATATCAGGGCTCACCATGTTTTGGCACCGTTGTCGGGGAGGTGTCTAAGTAGATGATTTGATTATGTTTTAGCATTATTTTTTGTTTTTATTTTGTATTCAGTTCCAAAATATTGAAAAATACAAAAATAATTTGAATTTCATGCCTTGTAGGAATAGGGATAACCAAGGAATTTTTTTACCAAAAACCGCCACATCCCCACACAATCACCCTTCACTCTTCTTTAGTGTCTGTGAAGTTGAACACACCATAGGTGAGCCACTTGAAAACTTTGAATAACTTATTAGAGAAGAAGAATAAATTTCTTCAGGAGAGGAACTTGCTTCACCAATTCATGTCATGGTTGAGACGGGGACCAAAGAAATATTTCTAATTAGGGAAACAGATAGGGAAACTAGAATGAAGAACATCAGTCCCTCATCCCTTCCACATTTCCATAGACTTAATTTTGAGGATCCTGACACCTTCATGTTCAATTTCAGTGTTGTCTTCAAGACCTATGACTATGCCTCATATGACCAGAAGCTAAAACTATTCCCATCCACCCTCAAGGATGCAGCCTTACGGTGGTTCATGGGTTTGCCTGGGAACAACATCACTACCTAGGCACAGATGCAAGAGTCCTTTAACAACAAATATAGAGAATATTGTAGGTCTAAGGAAACCAAAGAGGAAATATTTAGGATGACTATGGTACCCGATGAATCCCTGGAGGATTATGAATAAAGATTCTAGTTGAGCTATAAAAGAGCCAACTGCACCCTTGATCGCAGATCACTTAAATTGGTACTTATCTGAGGGATCAGGGAGGAGGTGATAGAAACCCTTTATATGTTGTCTATAGGAGACATATACTAGCTTCATTATGAGAACATCAAAAATGTCTTTCAAAATCACTCTAGGGTAGCTAGGAAGACAGGTAGAGCTAGCCAAAGCATGAGCAACACCCCTTCCTCTTCAACCTCCATCAAGCATGAGATTGGAAATATGTTGGAGGACTTCAAAAGTGATATGTTGCACACCTTTTCTTTGCAAATGGACACAATGCATGGCAAGAGGAAGAAAGAGGAATCAAAGAGGGCCATGGCTATATTCTGCCCTAGATGTACTATAATACATCCTTAGAATGAATGTCCACTAAATGGCATAGAGGTTTTCTTAGTCTGTGAAGAGAATCATGCCACAGATAAGTGTCCCTCCTTACCTGGGTTCAAATTTGTATATCAAGGTAGGGAAGGAGGACTCGAGCAACGCTGCTTCATAAAATAGAGGAGGTCTCAAGGGCCTTGGTCATATCAGTAGGGTATGCAAGGTGCACCTTACTCCTACTATCATACAAACTAGAATGCACCTATGTAGCCTTGGTACACATTTACTCCTCCACCATGGCATACACCTCATACTTGGCCTTACAACCCCCCATATCACCCTCAACATGTGAACCAACCATTCCAACAATATGTTCCTCGACCACCTCATTGGAACAACCCATCACAAGGGTGGAGGCCCCAACACAATCAACCACCTTCTTTACTACCTCCACCCCAACCTCAACCTCAGCTCACCCATTTTTCTCCACCTAAGTTGCCTCAGATGCCTGCCCAGCCTAATCCAAACCCGAATAATAAGAAGGCACAGTAGGTTTACAGTGGGAAAACATCTTTTCCAGCTTATGTTGTGGAGATACATGAGATCAACTTCAGTTCAGGAAGATCACTCCCATACAATCATCCTCCATCTCCACTTCAATATGTAGAGGAGGAAAAGGAAGAAAGAAACACTCAGATCCAACAACCTCCTTTTACTGAGCTCCTAATCCACTCTAGTTAGCACACCCCATAAGAGACTTAACTTTTGGGAGAACTGAAAATTTAGTGTGTGAAAATACCACTTCTCTAGGCCATTAAGGATGTTACTATTTAAAATAGGCTCATCAAAGAAAAATTCTTTAAGAAACCTGGGAGAAAGAAGAAAGACACCCCCACCATCAATTTATTGGGATAGATGTTCAACTTAATGTTGGGAAATGTGATCTTCCCAAAGTAACCAGACCCTAGAAGTCTAGTAGTATATGTACACATCAATGGATTCATATTCCCCAATACTCTGATTTATATTAGGGCCACCATCAATGTGATGACCAAGAAAACTATGCTTAAAATAAACCTCTAAGGAGCTTTAAGAAATACCACCACTATTTTGCATCTTGTAGACAGGTCCATAGTAGCTCTGGAAGGAATTGTTGAGGCTATTGTGGTCTTAATCGAATCTTGGGAGTATTCTATAGATTTCCTGGTCCTCCAGCCAAAAACCAAGTTTAACGGATATCCTCTCATATTAGGAAGACATTGGTTAGCCACTGTCGATGCTTATATCAGTTGCAGGGCTGGAAACATGACTATAAAGAATGGACCCTTGTTTAAACAACTGGTATTATATCCTCCTACCTAGTCTTCCATTGACCATGACCTACCTTTGTGGTTGGGGGATGAAGAAGAAGAATATGAAGTATACAGTACTACACCCTAACCCATTTGTACCATAGATATTTTTCTTAGAGGGGGACAACCCGATGAAGATGAAATCATTGACCACATCATTCAAAACCATCCCCCCAATGACATTCCACTCAATGACCTAGTCAAAGAATCTGAAATCCACCCTTGGATGGAGTTGCACTCAGTTTATTCAACCTCTGAAATCACCAAGGTTGTGGAATTTTTCCCATCAAATTATCTAAATATTAACTCATCACTCTTAGCCAAAGAAGAAGAACAATTATTTCATCTCTTGAAATAAAATGTTGATGCATTCATTTGGGACTACAAATACATGAAAGGGGTGCATCCCTTAGTGTGCTCACATCATATTTATATTAAATAAGTATGCAAGCCTATGTGCTAGCCCCAAAGGAGAATGAATCCAACTCAAAAGGACATAGTGAAGGATGAACTGAAAAAGTTGTTAGATGCAGGTTTCATATATCCCATTTAGACAGTGAGTGGGTGTCTCCTCTTATTCTAGTCCCAAAAAGAATGGAAAGTGGTGAATCTCTATTGACTACCGAGTACTAAACAAAGCCACTAAAAAGGACCATTTTCCCTCACCCTTCATAGATCAATTCCTATATGGCCTTGCAGGGAAGAAGTTTTTTTCTTTCCTAGACGGGTTAAGTGGGTACAACCAAATCCAAATTAGCCCTGAGGACCAAGACAAGACTACTTTCACCTATCCCTTGGGAACTTTCACTTACAGAGTCATTCCCATTGGGTTGTGCAATGATCCTGCTACTTTCCAGAGAGTAGGCTTGAGAATTTTCTCTGAACTAGTCCATGACTCTATCGAAATCTACATGGACGATTTCATACCTTATGGGTATGATTCCAAGAGGCTCTCTCCAATTTGGGAAAAGTGATAAGAAAGTGCATTGAAATGCATCTCTCCTTGAGTCCGGAAAAGTGTGAATTATTAAAAAGAGCAGGGATAGTCCTAGGCCACTCAATATCACAAGTGGGAATATAAGTAAACCCAAACAAACTGACCATCATAAAAAGGGTGCATTTTACTCAAAATCAGAGAGAAATTAAAAGTTTCCTAGGTTTGGATGGCTACTATAGGAGGTTCACTACGGACTTTAGCAAAGTGGCTTTGCCATTATTTGGGTTTTTGGCCAAATATTTTGAGTTTTCTGGTCTCTTCACTGTCAAGAAGCTTTTGATCTCATTAAGAAAAAGCTAACTACTTCCCCCGTTCTTCGAGGTCCAAACTGGGCTTTGCCTTTAAACAACCACACAAATGCATAAGAAAAAGCTGTGGGGGAACCTTGGCGCAGTTAGAAGAAAAATTACCTTATGCCATCTATTTGATTAGAAAGAATCTGTCCAAAGCTGAACTTAATTATACTTTCCTAGAAAAGGAGCTTCTAGCCATTGTCCATTCCTTAAACAAATTTAGGAATTATATTACTAGTTATCAGACCTTTGTACACACTGACTATTGAGTTAATTTGCATAACTTAAGCACATATCACCCTTTTGGCCAAAACATAGGTAATATAATCAAAATAAGTGTAATTAGGTGTCAAGAAAAGTAAAAAATGGGGGAAGCAAGGTCTTAGAAGGCTATCAAAATTGAGAAAAACTGGAACTAAACATCTCCCCTACACCTATATTCTTGCATGTCCCTTATACAAGCAATTAATGTTTCACCCTTAGAAGAAAAATCAATCCTTTCCCAGAGCTGCAGCTACTACAGCCGAATGATCTAGTTGGGCCCTACTAGACTCTGTCAAGACCTAACTCCTATATGCTTCATTATTTTTCTTTAGGTGATCAATCTGGGCCTATTTCTTCTTTAGAATTCGAGCTGCATTCTGATGCCATTCATCATGATCCTTTTGCATGTGTAGGCTGTTTTCTCTCAGGGTTTAATTCTCCCTTCACAGAGCCCACTATGACATGGTAATTTCAGTGATGATTTCCTCCAATTCCTAGTACCGAGACCACTTTTTCTAGGGAGTTCCCTTCCCCTCATGTTGTCCCTGGGAGGGCTAGGGAAAACTAGGCTCCTCCTGCCCTTGATGGTCTTCTGTTGTCTTATTCTCTCTTTCCTGTAGTGGTGGATCTTGGAAGGACACTGCTTCTTTGTCGATGAATTTAGTTGTCTCCACCTTCCCTTTTCCTTTGGACAAGTCATGGGGCTTTTCTTTCTTTTTATCAAGTCTTCTTGGTGGTACCTCCTCCTTCTACAATTTCCATTCTTGCTAGCTTTGCAGCCCTACTTCTTGTAAATATATTAGCGGGGGTGGAAGTGCCCTTAAATTTGGGCTTTTTCTCTGTGGTTTCCATATTCACTACCACCTCTTCATTTTTTATGTCCTCCTCTATCAGTGGACCATGGGTTCGTTGCTTCTTCCTTGATTTTTCTACTAGTTTTTCCTCCATGAAATAGTTCTCTGAAAATAAATCTTCCCATTTTTTTTCTTCTTCTTCTGCATAACCTCTGTCAGGATGATTTTTATCAACCCATGGTTATAGAGTTTCTCCTTTAGGTGGGCTGCCCTTTCCTTAGCGATAGTGGCCATTTTCATCAAGGACATTCTCAAATAGTAAGGAAAATTCAAATGCCTGTCTCGAAAGTGGCCAAGAAGGCGAATATGAAACAAAAATGCAAGTCCAAAATGGCCTTCACGGGTTATGTATTTCTGCAGAAAAAAACAGGTGTCGATACTTACTTCGCAGGTATTCTTATGGGATCCCTTTACTCCAATCGAGGTTTGCATGTTCTTTCTAAAGGAAGGATGCACAAAATCCCTTGTCAAACCACTGATTCTTGAACCAATGCTCCCCGTCCTATGGGATGCCGCATACTCAAGCCACTAGCTCCTCTATCAATAAAAATTGGAAATTCCCCACTTGTGATTTGTTGCCATTTAGATTCAGAGCAAAGGACTTTGTTACCTCTGAATTATGCCCACTGAATTTCTGAAACAACGGTAGCCACCCTTCTTTTTCTAGTCTTGCCTTACTGTGAGGGTCAGCGTCTAACAACACAGGACCTTGCGGTTCAAATTGAACAAGGGAACGCATTCTCGAAATGGCTAGGAGGGGGAGAGATAGAGTTAATTCAACTCACAGATATGCCTCCAAGACTTTGCAGAAAAACTCGACAGCGAGACTTTAAATTGGAAATATTAGAGAATATGGCAAATTTCAAAAATTCAGGTTGTGAACATGATTTTCATCATGATCTGACCTGCAGAATGGATATCAAAAATATAACCAAAGGACGTGTTAGAGATATGATGGTCAGTCATGGAACTCGGTTTATGACGTAACGGCTCACAACCATGTTTTTCCGCAAGGGTTACCATGACTTGCATTCATGAAAATTTTAAAAATTAAAGCATCATTACCTTTCACCTTAAGCATTTTGTCACCAACCGTACCTTACCGATCTTACCTTCCAATGGTCCAGTCCTTGGATGAGGACTACCTTTGTCTTGAAATGATAACCCGTTTTGAAATTACATGAAATACATAATTGTCTAGTTCATGATCTCGACCAATAATTAAAATGAGAGTAATTTATCATATTAATTTAAGCTAATGTTTTGTTTGCAATTTTGTTCTTCAATAAACCAATGGTGTTGCTACAGGAAATGGAACCACAACTGCTGCATGTTTTGCATGAAATCCTTCTACAGGAAAAACTATTTCTTCCCCTTTTTGTATAGTTCATTGCACATGAATGAAGGTGCTGATGTCAAATGTACAATGATCTCATTGGATTACTGGCCATTGAGGTCAACTGTTAACCAATGTGAGGCCCATCACCATTAATGAGAGTGAGGACCAAGGTACTATGATGCATCCTATCAGGTTTGAATTTATGAGTTTTTGTCGAACCCCTTATAGGATCTAGCAGTCAAGGAGCCATAATGATTCCCCATTGCTACTGGTGAGATAGCCTATAATTGAGGCATACAAGCTTCAAGGCATAATAAGGCTATGATCTTGGACCCAGATAATTAGCTGATGTCGATGGGCCAATATTGTTGGAAGGAGGGCCTTAAGAAATACCACATCGGTCCAACATGAGAAATCCAAAAATTTATTGAAAAACATAATTTATTGAGAGGATCCAAAAGGATCTATTGACCTATGCTTTTAATGAGCCCATGGTAGTCCATGCTCGCTAAATTTCATTTTTAGAGAGTATGAAATACAGAAAAATAAGACTCCAAGGGGGCTATTTTTCCATCACTAGTCCATTGGGCCCGGAAAAAGGAATAAACATGTACCCAATAGATATTCCTCTCATGGTTTACTGAGCACGAGGAGGAACAAATTGAGCTCAATGAGTCAACAGAAAATCAAGAAGAGGTAGTGAGAGGAATGACTCCCTCTCGCACCATTTCCAACTCCTTTTTCTTCACAATTTCTTCCACAAATTACTCCTTAGATTGGGGTTTCTGATATAGATTGAGTTTGTGCCTATTCAACAATAAGGTAACATTCCCATCATCAATAGTTTTAACCCGAATAGATCCATTATAAAAAAAATTGACAATTTCATAGGGACCCAACCAATGTGTGTTAAATTTCCATTTAAAGTTCTTAAATTTTGAATCATAAAACAATGCCACGTCTCCCTCTTTGAACTGCTTCTTCTTAATGTATATGTCATTCCATTTAGCCTATTGTTGTTGGATTAGATCAGTATGTTGGAAAGCATCCTGCCTAATCTCATCCAACTCATTGAGCTGCAATATTCTCTACTGCTGTGCCTCATCAAGGTATACCCAAATTGGCTTCCATCTTGAAATTTATGATGTGAAATTCAATAGGAAATAAAAATTGTTTTCCATACACTAATTCAAATGGGGAGAAGCCAGGGGTGCTTCTCCATGTGATCATGGAAGTTGATAATACCAATCCTTCTTATGTAATTGCATTGTATTTGTAAGGATTGTCTCCAACACCTTATTTGCTGGTTCCACCTGCCCATTGGCCCGTGGATGGTAAGGGTTGGACTTACGATGAGTAATCTGATATTTTTGTACAATTCCCTGCACAATATTTGACACAAACTGGGTACCCTTATCAGTAACTATTTCCCTTGGTAGCCCAAATCTTACAAAAATATTAGAAAAAAAAGAAAACCTACCATTGCTTTCTCAGTTGCTCTAGGTAGTGCTCTTGCTTCCACCCACTTCATAACATAATCAATGCAAACCAAAATATACTTATTACCTTTGGACATAGGATTGATGGGACCTACAAAATCAAGAGCCCACCTCTCGAATGGCTCTATGAGAACTTGTGGCTGCAAAGGAATTTCATCTAATTGAACAGGCCGCCCTATTCTCTGGCAGCTGTCACATTTCCAGACATACTCCTTTGCGTCTTTGAAAATTATTAGCCAATAGTAACCTGAGCGGAGAATATTGTAGGTTGTCCGCTTATCTGCAAAGTGTCCTCTACAAGGTTCATTGTGACAATATCTCAAGATATCATATATCTCATCCTCTCTGACACACCTAAAAATAATCAAATTAGGTCCAGTGAAAAACAGGTCTCCCCTAATCAAGGAGTAATCAACACTTTTCCTAAAAATTATCTTTTTCTGATAAGATGAAAATTGGGGTGGAAACTTTCTTGTATCAAGGTAGCTGGCCATGCCTACAAAACAAGGTGTTTGGACAGAAATGGAAAACCGATTCTCATAAGGAAAGCTATCATTGATAGGAACATCCTCACCTGTGTGGTTGAGCGTGTTAGTCTCTTGTATTCTACAATATCACCATATGACTATGGATTTTCTACAAGTCTTCTGAAAATAACATTCCCTAACTATCATTTATTTTCAGAAATCTCACTTCCTTCATTATTTTCATTTAACCTATTCACTATTTCTCACTTTACCTATTCAAATCACTCTCTTACTCTGGAAGACCGAGGTTTAACATCAAAACCCATCATTTGGCCTTTCCCCTTTCTTAAAACCTTTTTTCCTTACGCTAAAACCGCATTTTCTCCCACTAAAAACCCTCTGCCTTCACTCATTTCCCTCTATTTCTATTCAAAATAATGTAAAAACCTTTTTTACATTGTTTTAAAATTAATTTTGTTTCAGGACCCACTCTATTTATTTAAAAGACCCAACCCCATTATATTAAAACACCTCAACACGTTTATACTTTAGCCCCCATTGTAAAAACCCTATTCCCCCGCTCTCATATGACCCTGGCCCACTATATGTTAAGCGCCTCTGCTTTAACTTACCCCGAGTCCCGCATTATAAAAACCTTGCATATAATAAACCCTCTGCTTTATTATATACCCTGGCCCCACATCATATTCAAACCCGCCATTTCATTTAAAACCTCGGCCCCACATTTCAAACCTACCCGTGATCCACTCATCCGCCGACCATCATCGGATCTCTGCCTCCTGAGCCGATGACCCTAATCTCTTATCGCAACCACAAACGCCCAAAACTTAAAACCTTTGGGGCCTTGCGAAATGGGTAGTTTTCGCACCCGTCCTTTCTGCCATGCGTCACTCTCTCCACATTATCTCACGCTTGTGAAAAATACCACCTCACAACTGTTGCCTCATGCGATAAAACACTTATCGCTCCCATGCCATAAATAAAACCGTTGACCCCATTCAAACTTGTTGAACCCCGAATCTCTACCATAAGCCCCCAAGCCACCGTTTAACCCCCGCAAAGTCGAAAAGTCATAGCCACACGGAGAAAACCAAAAACCTCCAGTAAACGAACTTTGTCCATAAGTTTCCCTGCTACCTGTGAGCCACCATTGCTCCACCTCCCACAAGATCAAGTTTTATTAATAATTTTTTTTTTTTTTGCAGGTACCATGCATATCGAGAAATGTGATAAATTTGCATTCCTAGGTCCAAAAACTGTTAAAACAAGGTTATTTGGGTGACGATCCAGGAGCCTTATTCATTTAATGGATTAAGAGCGCAAGATTAATCAGAAATCAGAAATGGATCATGACCATTAATGATCATATGATTACTCCAAAGACAACAAGGTTTCATCAAAATATAGGATAGAGGATTAAAGGATTTGTATAGTAGCTGCACAACAGATGAAGACAAGTGTAAAGAGCACAGTTAAAAGAACAATGAAAGTGAAAAGATTCACCATGACAGTGAAAGGAAAAATGGATTAAAAGATTAATAAAAGGTTAAAGGGTGAAAGAAAAGGTGAAAGATAGAGTGAAGTCAAAAGAAAATAAGAAGGGTTAAAGAAGATATTTCAATGACATCAGAAAGATATTAAAGAGCAGAATGAGAAAGCAAGATTAAGGAAGAGACAAATCCAAGTTAAAGACAAATTAAATGTTAAATGACAAATCAAAATCAAATCAACGAAGACGGCTCCGGATGACAAGGCCAATCAACATTTACTTCTTCCAAACCTCATTTCGCCACCTACAACCTGATTTTGCTAAAGGCAACTACCTCAGTTAAATGTTTTCAGTCAGAGATATTTTAAGCAACTCAACAATTATTTTAAAAGTTAAAGTTAAAGCCAAAAAGTCAAAAATATCTTAAAGTTAGCTCAGCAGTTAATTAGAAAGTTATTATTACAGCAAGTCAGTCAGTGATATTTTGCCTTGGGGCTTGCATGGTCTCAATGGTCAAGATTACATTTACTCTATAATAACTATAGCCTGAAACCCTAGATTAGGATCACCTCCTCATCTGTAGATAAATGCTGTATGTATTTTTCATTATTATTGTTGGTTGGTTGTTTGGCTAGTTGATTGGCTACGAGGCTGGATTTTGATCATACTCTAGTTACAAAGATTATTGCACTGGAGCATTGTAATTGTTTTGGACATTAGTAATACAAGCACGTTCACAAGATTCTTGAGTTATGTTAATGGTGATTTTATTCCTCTTTGTCATTGTTTCTAGTTTGTTTACCATATTGTTCATCAATTTATCTGATAATAGAACAAAACTTTTAGATTGAGATATGTTGTTTGGGAACCTTAACTCTGTCTGTTTCTTTTATCTTAATGTGTTCTTCTGCAAGGTATGATTAAATAATTCAAGGGTGTCCTACTCTTTAGTTCCACCTAGCTTGTTGCCTTGAGGTTTCCTTAGTAAAGTAGTAAATAAAGAATTCAGGGGTGTCCTGCTCTTTAGTATTAATGGACTGTTATCTTAAAGGCTTTATTTGAAGTTTGATTAACGAATTCAGGGGTGTCTTGCTCTTTGGTTTCACTGAACTATTATCTTGAATGTTTTCTTTATCTGAAAGTAATAACTAGAGAATTCAGGGGTGCCCTTCTCTTTAGGATTACTGGATTTTTGTCTTAATGTTTTCTTAGTATAGTTTAGCTAAAGAATTCAGGGGTGTCCTACTCCTTAGTTTCTCTTAAACTGTTATCTTAAAGGCTTTTCTTGTTGAAGTATAGTTAAAGGATTCTTAATTTCCCTTTAGTTTTATTGAATTCACAACTTGTTGTCATTTCATATTCATTTTACCTAATAAGATCCACTTGATATAGTTAGATTACCCTATGAAAACCCTTGCAGAGTTGATGTACAATTAAAACCTTTTATGACTCCATAGCCCAATGGATTAATGCTTCTCATAGTCTATCTAGTCAACCTAAAATCAATCAATCAATAAAAAAAAACAAGCCCATAACTTCATAACTAGCCTAAAATAAGAAAAACATAAGTATAAAGATAAAACAACTAATCATAAACATAGAGAGAGCCCTCTCTGAGCCCAGGAAGGTTAGGTACTTGGACTCCAAATTGGTTTGATGTGGTTCCCTGATGCTTGTTCTTTCCAATCTTGCAAATTATGGGGATCCAACATAGTGGCGACCATACTGGAGAATAAGCTGAGTTATTAAAACAACTTAATATTTCCTTAAGAACTTAGAAAACCCCATTGAAATTTAGATGAATCAAACGTTAGCCAAGAGTGGTATCTATTTGTTGATGGTGGATAACAGCCAACCTCGAGACAATTAAAATCATCCACCTGGTGACTCCATTGGTTTTCAGTTGGCCTGTTGACTCCACTGGTTTTCTACAGACTTCACTAGGAAATTATTGAGAATTCCTGATATCATCAAACCTCAAATAGAACCCATTCAAAATACCTTTTTAATAAATTATTTCTTTCAAAGATTGGTTTGTTTTTAAAACTATTATAAACCTTTCAAAACCTCTCTGAACCTTGGGTCCAAGTTCTGGCTTCTAGAAGAATCTATACCAGATCCCATCCTGACCCAAACCCTCCTACAATAGCTGACAATCCAGAACAAATCTTGTGGAAAATTCCTAGATCTAAAAATTCAACTATTGGAAGACCTATTCACAAGGAAAGTTCTCTACCTGAAAACCTTAAAGACTTGTAGAATATCCTATCTGGCTCACCACTAGAACAAAGCTTGTCCAGGACTAAATCACAGACTTGGATAATCCAAATAATTTAAGACCCATCCATCTTACAACAGAATTCGGTTGTACTAACTTCAACCCCCATTCATCCACCTGCTGTTCAGCTTCCTCCATTTAACCCTCCACCTCCTTTTATAAATCCTCCACTTGTTAACCCTCCTTTGTTTCCCAAACCCCCAGCCATGGCAACATGGTATGCCCCATTAGTTCTACCATTGCCTTTAGTATTTATACCATATTAATATCAATCCAAGATTCCCTTATATGATGCAAGTAGTTCTACAACTGCACAACAACATGTGGATAGAATGAATGATTATTTTGACAGACAAGAAATAGATGACAATACTATTCAACTAAGAAGGTTTGCTCAAATCCTAGGGGGAGAAGCAAGAAAATGGTTCAAAGGCCTAACCCATAATAGTATACATGATCTCCCTACTTTTAATCAACTATCCTTAAACAAATGGGAAGTCAAGAAAAATCGTCTCCAAATATTATTAGAGTATGAAAACATCAAGAGAAACATTGGAGAGGGTGTCCAAGAGTACTACACTAGGTTCAATAGTGTATATAATGCCCTCCCTACCCATATGAAACCTCCACAAGGTCTAGCCTTAATGAAATTTCCAGATGGCTTTGACCCAGAAATAGCTTACCAACTAAGAGAAAGAGACCCTCTTACATTAGAAGACATGCAGAGGGGTGCAGTAAGTGTAGAGGAAAATATGATTGCCAAAAGAGCTAGAGTGAAAAATGAAAAGAGAGTCACATATAGGGAAGAGGCTATACCCTCATCTTCTGATACTAAGATTGATAACTTAGTTAGAACCATGGAAAGGATGATGGAGATAATAAATATGAATAATAGAGCTTACCCCAGAGAAAACCAAGCAGCTCCTCCAAATAGAAACTAGAATCAAAACCAAAACTTTAGAAGAAACCCCCCTCAAATAAGACAGAGAGGACCAGACCAGCAAATCAGGCCTCCTTTCCAAGAAAATTATGTTGATGAGGATGAGGGGGTAATTGAAGAGCTAGAGGAAATTCATATCAATCTAATGGGAGTTAATAATGAGGATATTGTTTTCCTCACTGAGGAATAACAAGGCATGTTTTCCCCAACTCATTTTGAAGAACAATGCCTAGAATCTGAGGACTATAAACAATGATTTGAAAATGCCATCATGGAAGTGCATAGGAAGTATGACCTTAGGAGCAAGAAAAACCAAGATACTCCCAAAAGAAAGAACCCTGAAACTTCTACTATAAAAACATGTGAATATGATCTTAAAAAGACAACAGAAACTTCAAACATAGTTTTTAAAAGTCCTGATAAAAATAAAAACAAAAACAACTTAGAAAGCAGCACTAGTACATCAACTAGTAGCCCTGATAAAACTGATTCAATTGATACCTCTAAAACAAATCAGCAAGCTTAAATTGCTGCAAAAACAATGTCTGATAAAATTGATTTAAATCTGCCAAAAACACAAACACCATTCAGTATCAAGAATGAAATTGCCAAGATAAAAATCTTCATACCTCTTATTGAGTTAGTTGGACAAGATGTATATAGATCCCATGTTTTGAAAGCTTTAAACATAGGAGAAAATGCTGATTCTGTAAATTTAAATGATGACAAACCAGAGCTTCTATTTGGACCTGAAGTAGAAGGAAAATTCCAAGAGGGATGTGTATCTCCTTTTATGTCAATTTGAATATTCATGATAAAATTCTCCATAATGCCATGTTAGATTTAGGAGCTTCCCATAACCTCATGCTAAAGGTAGTTATGGAAAGACTAGGCCTTGAGATAACTAGACCATACAAAGATTTATACTCTTTTGACTCCAGTGGAGTTAAATGTCTAGGCCTAATCAAATATCTATGCGTTAATCTAGTACAAATACTAGCCAAAAGCCTAGTAATGGATATTGTAGTGGTTGAAATTCCCCCAAAATATGGCATTCTCCTTTCACGCTCATGGGGAGATAAACTTCAAGGCACCCTCCAAATGGATATGACCTATTCTACCATACTAGTCTTTAGTCAACCAAGAATATTATATAGGGAGACTCATATGAAATACATGGTCAACATTCAAGAAAAGCATGATAAATCCCTTCTCTATTCTGTCCACATAGACCTTGATTCATTTATCCTTTATATTGATGAAAACATTAGTGAACAGGTAGCAATAAATGAAAAATTAGTGGAAGAAAAAGAGGAGGAACAGTCAGAGTAGGAAGACCAAGTAGAAAATGAACAACATAATGGCTATCATAAAACTAAACCTGAACCTCTATGGAGTATGAGCTTTGATGGTTCTTGTGGAAAAACTGGGTCTGGAGCAGGTGTTTGGGTTCAAAACACTCAGAACAACCATGCAGAAGGTCACTCCTATAAACTAAACTTCTAGTGTACAAATAACATAGAAGAATATGAGGCACTCCTCCTAGGGCTACAATTACTCAAGAAATTAGGAGCCAAAAGGATCTTTATCCATGGGGATTTCGAGCTAGTCATATGGCAGATTAAGGGATAATATTCAGCTAAAAATCCCATATTAAGATCATATAAGAACAATGCCCTTGACCTCCTAAAAACATTCCAAGAATATGATCTTACCTTTATCCCAAGGAATCAAAATATCCTTGCCAACGGTCTAGCATTTGTAACCAGTACTTTTCAAAAACCTCATTATAAAAAACAATACACAATACAAGTCAAATATAGACCAGTAGTCCCTGATAATATAAAATATGGCAATTTTTTGAAGGTGACAAATATATTGAATATTTCATGCAGTCCAAAAATGAGTTTGAAATACCAAATTCAGACTCAGATCATGAAGAGGACTACTCCACTGAGGAACAATCATACAAAAAATATTCCCTTGATGATGTTGATATAAATCTGTTAGCAAAACATGACCCACATAAGACAAAGTTGTGTGAAGATCCAGAAAAAGAAGACTTTGAAGTACCGCAGTTCATAGATGACACCTTGCTAAGAGGGCTGGTCCCTCTAGAGGAAATTTTTGATTTTAATGATGTTGCTAGAAAGCCAAAGATAGAATCCACTGAAGCAAATGTAGAAGAGTGAAATATAGGCAGTGAGCTAAAACTCAGAATGATAAAATTTTCAAAGACATTTCCAGCACATATAAAACAGAAATATATTGAGCTTTTCCAAGAATTCATGGATGTGTTTGCTTGGAGCTATGAATACTTGAAGTCCTATGATACAGAAATCATTCAACACAAAATTCCTCTCAAAGAAAACCAAAATCCCTTTAAACATAAATTATGCAGAATAAATCTTATCCAACTACCACTGGTTGAGAAAGAAATAAAGAAAATGTATGATGTTGGAATAATAGTCCCACTCAGATACTCAGAATGGGTTTCAAATCTTGTATCAGTGAGGAAAAAGACAGGGGAAATTAAGCTCTGTATAGACTTCAGAAATTTAAACAAAGCATCTTTGAAAGACAACTACCCTTTACCAAAAATGGATCATATATTGCAAGGGTAGTAGGCTCCAAAATAATTTCCCTACTGGATGGATTTTTAGGGTACAATCAGGTGCTAGTACATCCAGATGATCAACACAAGACAACATTCACTACACCTTGGGGCACCTTCATGTATGTTAAAATTCCTTTTGGGTCAATGAATGTTGGAGCTACTTTTCAAAGAGAAATGGATATTGCTTTCTCAGAAGAAATAGGTTACTTCATTGTGATATACCTTGATGACATCACAATCTATTCAAAAACAAATGAAGAACACCTAGCTCATTTGAGAAAGGTCTTTGAGAAATGCAGAAAGTACGGTCTGTCTTTAAATCCCAAGAAAAAATTGTTTGGCCTTCAAGAAGGGAAGATTTTAGGCCACATCATATCTAAAGAAGGGATCAAAATTGACCCAAAGAGGATTGAGGGAATATTTCAAATCAGTCATCCAAGGAACATCAAAGAGTTGTAGTTTTTCATTGGAAAGATAAATTTCTTAAGAAGGTTCATACCAAACCTTGCAAAACTCTTGAGGAACATCACCAACATGCTCAAAATAGAATAAGGGGTCAAATGGACCAAAGAAGCCATGCAATATTTTGACTGGGTGAAACAGGCACTTACAGAAGCACCAGTTCTGATCAGCCTCGACTTCACCAAGGATTTCTTCATTTTCTCCTTTGCATCAGAACACATAGTTGCTGTTGTCCTACTGCAAAAAAGTACAAAAGGACAGGAGCAACTCATAGCTTTCTTCATCCAGTAATTAAGAGATGCACCTCTGAAATATAATATAATGGAAAAGCAAGCTTTTGCCTTAATCAAAGCACTAAAGGATTTCAAAGTTTACATTCTGCACTCACACATCATTGCATTTGTGCCTCACACAGTGGTTAAAGACATCCTAACAAAAAATCTTGATGGAAAAAGAGGTAAATGGATTGTTTTAATCTTAGAATATGATATGGAGATCAAGCCCACTAAGCTAATTAAAGGACAAGGGATGGTTAAACTAATGGCTAAAACAAATTTTCAAGCACTGGACATAAATATGATTCATTCATTGGATGAGCAAGAGGAGTTGACAACTCCACCTATTGAGGAAGCATTTATGAACTCACCATGGTATGATGATATACTTTATGTGCTTTTTAATATAAATGTTCCTCCTGGTTTGTCCAAAACGAAGGCAAAATTATTGAAACTAAAGGCTGTAAATTTCTGTATTCTAGACAAAGTTTTATATTGGAAAAATTCTGGTGGTGTATTGCTTGAGTGTTTTCCTAAAGAAGATGCTGATAGGATCATGCATGAATTTCATGAAGGAGAATTTGGAGGTCATCTCTATTGGAAAACCACTATTAATAAGATCCTTAGGGATGGTTTCTATTGGCCTACAGTTTTTCGAGACATCCACAAAATGGTAATTTCTTGCCATAAATGCCAAATCTTTGAAGGAAAAAGAAAACTATTGCCTTTGTCATTACGACCAATTTTTGTTGAAGCTCATTTTCAACAATGGAGTTTAGATTTCATTGGATAAATCCACCCTGCCTCCTCTTCCCAACATAAATAGATCCTTACTGTAACTGACCATTTTACAAAGTGGATAGAAGCCATTCCTTCTAGGACTGCCAGAGACTCAGTAATTATCAGATTCCTTGAAAACAATATTCTATCTAGATTTGGTTGTCCTAGAAAAATCATTATTGAAAATGTTTCTTCTTTTAAATCGAAGAAAATGATTTTTGCCACAAATATCACATTACTTTGGGTCATTCTACAGCTTATTACCCTCAAGGTAATGGGTTGGCTGAATCCTCAAATAAGAGTTTGGTAAACATTATTAAAAATTTGCTGGAGGAAAACAAGAAATCATGGCACAACAAGTTGGTTCATGCACTATGGAAAGACACACTAACAAATAGGAAATCAATTGATATTTCTCCTTATCAGCTAGTCTATGGAATAGATGTAGTCTTCCCAAGAAGCTTGGGAGTGCCAGTAATGAAGCTCATTCAAGAGGTGTATTATGAAGAAAATGACATACAAAGAAGAATCAACCAGATTGTTCAGCTACAACAAACCAGAGGAGTATACAACAGGACACGGTTGGTACAAGAAAATATGAAGAGAATTTTTGACAAAAGGACCAAGGCAAATGATTTTAGCATTGGAGACAAAATTTTGAAGTGGGATTCAAGAAGAGAGGGCAAAGGTAAGCATGGAAACTTTGATAACTTATGGAAAGTTCCATTCACCATTCATTCTGCAAGAGGTAATAATGCATTTTTCTTACAAGAAATGGATGGAACATAATTGTTTGGAGGTCCTGTCAATGGTAGGATGCTCAAGCATTATTTCATTTGAGAAACTCAGTTTAAAGTTTTCTTCACTATACATAACATTTCTTAAACAAAAATCTCATAAAAATTGATACAATAAAAAAGAAACAAAAAGAAGAAAAGAGGGCAGATAAAAGAAAAAGGTAATCCCTATACCAAAAATAAATATTTTTGAAAGTGTGCAAGTCAAAATGCCGCTACTTTTGAAAAAGTCTTGTTCAGTCATACAACCTAAACATGATTGAACAAATTTTGAATTTTTGTTATAAGTTAGAAAATGAAGATTTTCCAAACTGTTTAAACTTAGATTATCAGTATATATATAGAAAATGATATTGGTTCCAAAGTCTAAATCAGAAACCAATAAGAAAAAAGAGGGATAAGAGATAAATGAAAGATCCAAAGAACAAAACCCTCAGTTTTTTGCAAAATAATTATTGTGTGTAGCTTGTCCAAAATGCCACAATTCATGATGATCAAGCTGCATAATCTTGATTCATTCATGTTGATAGTTAGTGAATCAAAATATGTCAAACTATTTAATCTTGACAGATAAGTAGTTAGGTATAGAATAAAGGAGCTCATCAATCTAATCTGAGCCTTTGGAAGTTATAAGGGTAGAAATAGATAGCTCTCTTTTAAAATAAAAATAATGTCAAGGTTTGCAAGTCTAAATGCACCCAAAGAATGAAGAAAATTTTTTAAAGTAGGTGATGGGTAGGGAGAATGGATTTGCAGGAATCATGGTTTTTAATTCTTGAAGGTCACAGTTACAAAGAGTTGCAGCAGATCAGAAATTGCAGAATGAAAATCAGCCAGATACAAGCAAGGCTACTGATCTAAAAATGTTCTTGACACCTCCTAAAGGAGCTGCCCTCCCTAGCTGGAGCCACTGTTAGTCTCCTGTATTATACAGTATCACCATATGATTATGGATTTTCTACAAGTCTGCTGAAAATAACATTCCCTGACAATCATTTATTTTCAGAAATCTCACTACCTTCATTATTTTCATTTAACCTATTCACTATTTCTCACTTTACCTATTCAGATAACTCTCTTACTCTAAAAAACCCAGGTTTAACCTCAAAACCCCTCATTTTCCCTTTCCCCTTTCTTAAAACCTTTTTTCCCTATGCTAAAACCCCATTTTCTCCCACTAAAAACCCTACCCCTTCACTCATTTCCCTCTATTTCCATTCAAAACAATGTAAAAACCTTTTTTACATTGTTTTGAAATTAATTTTGTTTCAGGACCCACTATGTTTAAATAAAACTCTATCTATTTAAACTACCCAACCGCATTATATAAAGACACTCTGACCCCTTTATACTTTAGCCACTACTGTAAAAACCCTATTCTCCCACTCTCATATGACCCTGGCCCACTATATGTTAAGCGCCTCCGCTTTAATTTACCCTGAGCCCCGCATTATAAAAACCCTGCATATAATAAACCCTCTGCTTTATTATATACCTTGGCCCCACGTCATATTCAAACTTGCCATTTCATTTAAAACCTCGGCCCCACAATTCAAACCTACCCGTGATCCATTCATCCCCCGACTACTGTCGTATCTCCACCTCCTGATCTGATGACCCTAATCTCTTATTGCAATCGCAAAGACCTAAAACTTAAAACCTTTGGGGCCTTGCGAAATGGGCAGTTTTCACGCCCGTCCTTTCCACCACGCGTCACTCCCTCCACATTATCGCAACCCTGTGAAAAATACCACCTCATCGCTCTTGCCTCATGCGATAAACCACTTACTGCCCCCATGCCATAAATAAAACTGTGGACCTTGTTCAAACGTGGTGAACCCCAAATCTTTGTGATAAACCCTTGAGCCACCATGTAACCCCTGCAAAGCTAAAAATTCAGAGCCACATGCAGAAAACCAAAAACCTCTAGTAAATGGACTTTGTCCATAAGTTTCCCTGCTACCTGCGAGCCACCATTGCTCCACCTTCTGCAGGATCAAGTTTTATTAATAATTTTTTTTCGTTTGGCAGGTACCATGCATATCAAGAAATGTGATAAATTTGCATTCCCAGTTCCAAAAAATGTTAAAACAGGGTTCTCTAGGTGACGATCCAGGAGCCTTATTCATTTATTAAGGGATTAGGAGTGTAATATTAATTGGAAATCAACAATTTATCATGACCATTAATGATCATATGATTACTCCAAAGACATCAAGGTTTCATCAAAAGAAAGGATAGAGGATTAAAGGAGTTTTACAGTAGTTGCGCAGCAGATGAAGACAAGTAAAGAACATGGTTAAAAGAACAGTGATAGTGAAAAGATTCACTGTGACAGTGAAAGGAGAAAGGGATTAAAAGATTAATTAGAGGTTAAAGGGTGAAAGAAAAGGCGAAAGAGAGAGTGAAGTCAAAAGAAAATAAGAAGGGTTAAAGAAGAGATTTCAATGACATCAGAAACAGATTAAAGAGCATAATGAGAAAGAAGGATTAAGGAAGAGACAAATCCAAGTTGAAGACAAATTAAAGGTTAAATGAAAAATCAAAAGCAAATCAATGAAGAAGACAGATCCAGATGACAAGGCCAATCAACCTTTACTTCTTCCAAACCTCATTTGGCCACCTATAGCCTAATTTTGCTAAAGGCAGCTACCTTAGTTAAATGTTTTCAGTCAGAGATATTTTAAGAAGTTCAACAGTTATTGTAAAAGTTAAATTTAAAGCCAAAAATTCAAAAATATCTTAAATTTAGCTCAACAGTTAATTAGAAAGTTATTGTTACAGCAAGGCAGTTAGTGATATTTTGCCTTGGGGCTTGCATGGTCTCAAAGGTCAAGATTACATTTACTCTGTAATAACTATAGCCTGAAACCCTAGATTAGGATCACCTCCTCATCTGCAGATAAATATTGCATGTATTGTTCATTATTATTGTTGGTTGGTTGTTTGGCTAGTTGATTGGATGCTAGGATGGATTTTGATCAAACACTGAGTTGTAGAGATTATTGCACTAGAGCATTGTAACTATTTTGGACATTAGTAATACAAGCATGTTCATAGGATTATTGAGCTATTTTAATGGTGATGTTATTTGTATTTTTCATTGTTTCTTCTTTGTTTACCATATTTTTCATCAATATCTCTGATAATAGAACATAAATTTTAGATTGTGATATGTTGTTTGGGCACCTTAACTCCGTCGGTTTCTTTTATCTTAATCTTTTCTTCTGAAAGGTCTGATTAAATAATTTAGGGTTTTCCTGCTCTTTAGTTCCACCTAGCTTGTTGCCTTGAGGTTTCCTTTGTAAATTAGTAAATAAATAATTTAGGGGTGTCCTACTATTTAGTATTACTAGACTGTTATCTTAAAGGCCTTCTTTGAAGTTTGATTAAAGAATTCAAGGGTGTCCTACTCTTTAGTTTCACTGAACTGTTATCTTGAATGTTTTATTTATCTGAAAGTAATAACTAGAGAATTTAGGGGTTTCCTTCTCTTTAGGATTACTGGATTTTTGTCTTAATGTTTTCTTAGTAGAGTTTAGCTAAAGAATTCGGGGGTGTCCTGCTCTTTAGTTTCTCTTATACAATTATCTTAAAGGCTTTTCTTGTTGAAGTATAGTTAAAGGATTCTTAATTTCCCTTTAGTTTTACTGAATTCACAACTTGCTATCATTTCATATTTCATTTTACCTAAGAAGATCCACTTGATATAGCTAGCTTGCCCTATGAAAACCCTTTCAAATTTGATGTACAATTAAAACCTTTTATGAATCCATAGCCCAATGGATTAATGATGCTCACAGTCTATCTGTTCAACCTACAATCAATCAATCAAAACAAACAAGCCCATAACTTCATAACTAGCCTAAAATCAGAAAAACATAAGTGTAAAGATAAAACATTTAATCATAAACATAGAGAGAGCCCTCTTTGAGCCCAGGAAGGCTAGGTCCTTGGACTCCAAATTGGTTTGATGTGGTTCCCTACTACGTGTTCTTGCCAATATTTAAAATTACAGGGAGTCAACAGAGCCTAGAAAGGAAATCAACTACCTGATTTTATTTTCCTAGCCTGTCCAATACTGTGATGTCAAATTCCTGTAGCAGAAAAAGCCACCTAGTGATCCTGCCATTAATGATTGGTTTGTTCATGAGATAACAAATAACATTATGATTAGTGTGTACAAAAACTTCGTAACCAATGATGTAATGTCTAAAATTATTAATATCAGAAATCACAACAAGGAATTCTTTTTCAGTTACCGTGTAATTCAATTTTGCTAGAGTTAAATTTTTACTAACAAAATAAATAGCATGGGTTACGAGATCTTCCTTTTGACACAATACTGCTCCTATGGCCGAATCATAGGCATCAGTGGAAATGTGAAAGAGAAATTTCCAATTTGGGCCTCTCAAGACAAGTTCTGAAGAAATATTTTCCTTGAGTGTATCAAATGCAACTTGACACTCATCATTCCAATGAAATTCAGATTATTTAGTCAATAATTCAAATAATGGAGAGGCTACCTTTGTAAAATTTTCAACAAACATTATGTAGTAGCCTGCATGTACAACAAAACTTTGAACTCACTTTTGACTAGTTGGTGGGGGCATCTTTACAATAACTTCAATATTTTCCAGATCAACTATAATTTCTGCAGTAGAAACATGATGACCTAAAACAATACCCTTGGTCATAATCATAAAAAAAAATTCATTACTCAATGAAAGATTAGTTTCTCTACATATCTGAAAAAATTTCTTAATATTATGTAAAGCTTATTCAAAGTATCACCCATAACTGTAAAGTCTTCCATATACACTTCTACACAGTCATGAAAAATGTCAGAGAAAATACCAAGGACGACCTGTTGAAATGTGGTTGGTGCGTTGCATAGACCAAATGGTAATAACTTATATTCATAGGTACCCCAGGGATATGTAAATGTTGTTTCCTCCTGGGCCTCTGGAGCTATCCTAATTTTATTGTACCCATTGAACACATCTAGGAAGGAAAAATACTTCTTCCCTGTTAGAGTGTCCAGTACTTGGTCTATAGAAGGAAAGGGAAAGTGATATTTTAATGTAGATTTGTTTAATTCCCTATAGTCTACACACACTCTCCATTTACCATTATTATTAGGGACAATGACAAGCGGAGATACCCACTGTCTATCTGAGATAGGATAAATGAACCCCACATTTAACAATTTATGTAATTCATCTTTCACAATTTCTCTTAAAGCAAGGTTCATCCTCCTTTGTGGTTGTCTCATAGACCTAGAATTTTATTCTATATAGATATGATGAGTGCATGTATCTAGGTGAATTCCCCGCATGTTTGTATATTCCCAAGACAATGTTTTTGAAAAAAATTTCAATGCTTAAATTAATTGTTTCTCTTGTTTAGGAGTTAAGGCATAATTGATGTTTAAAGTTTTTCCAGGAAAAATTCAACTACCTTACCCCCCCATTCAGTCATTGAATATACAGGGAATGAAAATAACAGGGCTGAATGTATTTCAAATGTCGTACTATGTTCATAAAAATCCTGTAGTTTAGTAATGATATCTAAATTATGACTAGAATACCCTTTTAAATGATGCGGAAAATCAGGATTATAAATACAACAAGTTATCAAATTTTCGTCTGAGTTTTCCTTAAGGCTCATGGCTTGGGAAATTGTTAAAAATGGTTGGGTACATTATGAATCATGCTCCTCTTCTTCAACCCAATAAGTATTTTCTGATATTAAGAGGGGTGCAAGGGGATAAAAATTGATATGATTTGTTTTAGCTCCATGAGTGATGGTCATGTTTCGAGACCTACACCCTATGTATGCATCTGTCGTGGCTAACCAAGGCCTCCCCAAGATCAAAGGATGCCCTCCCAAGTTATTTTTAGGTTGAAGAACATAGAAGTCTGCAGGTTACTCCCAAGAATCCAATGAGATGACAATGTCTTCTAGCACCCCCTCTGGCTTTACCTTAGACCTATCTACTAATTCTAACATGGTAGGAGAAGGAAGTAAGTCAAAGGATCCTATATGAGATAAAGTCTCCATAGTCATCACATTGATGGTTGCACCTAAATAAATTAGAGTGTTCTTTATGGGATACCCATTGATAAGGGTGGTAACCATAGGGATTCCAGGGTCTGCATATTTCTCAGTAACAAATTCAGTGGACATTAGGCTTACAATTTTTCCACCTACTTGAATTGTGGAGGGTTATTTATTTTGTCTTCCTTATTTCTTGGTACATATCTCTCTCACTACTTTGGCATAGATAGGGATATCCTTAAGTTCTTGCAACAACGAGATATTGATGCACACATTTCTCAGTTCAGACATAAGATCAAAGTAGGGTTGTTTTATTTTCATTTCCAACCTCTATGGAAAAGGAGGCTAGATAGTATGGGATGAGGAAGTTTCTTGTGTTCTTGAAGTGGTTTGTTCTACTAGTTCAGGTCTGTTTTCAACTTCATGTATTTCTAGAGTGTCTTCCTCTACAGTCTCTTCCATCCTTTTGAGCTAAGTCACCACTTTTCCCAAGATAATTTTAATTTCCTGCAGCGACACAGGAAATTCCTGCAGCGTAGGAACATAAATTTCTTGCAAAGGTTGTGGTGTCATACAGTAAATAGGAAAATTGGGATAAGTGACCACTCCAATATTGTGAGCATATTGGATGGTTTTATTGTTGGGGTTAGATATTGGCTGAGTAGGAAGTTGTGTGGGACGAGGTTGATTTGGTGGGGTAGGCAACTAGAGTTGTTGCTGTTGTGGTTGTACCATTTTTTGTGGTATGGGTTGTGGTGGATAAAAATTCTGAGATGGAAAATTATGTGCAATGGGGTAAGAAAGGTTCCCCTGCTAAGGTTTTTGTGGGGGCTAGGGTTGCCAGGGCATTAGAATATTCCACATCTGATTCTGAGCATAAGGAATTTTAAATTGTGATTGTTACATACCTGTAGGATGTGGTTGTCATGGTATTTGTGGTGCCATCGCATAGAAGGAATTTAAAAATGTGATTGTGACATACCTGTAGGATGTGGCTGCCATGGTATTTGAGGTTCCATTGCATAGAGTGCATTGACAACCGCCTGATATGCTATATACACTGCTTTAATATCAGGAAGAGAAGTACATTGATCAGTAGAATGCTCAGCTTCACAAATTCGGCATACGTCTATGCTGTCTGCAGGGCATTCCCTTAGAGCATGTTTCTTCCTTTATTTGGAGCATAACATGGCCAGGGATTTCTCCAATTCCTCTTGTGTCTTCTTAGCCTATAAAACATCCAATTGTGAAGACAAAGTAATAAGAATATCAGTCTTAATTTTTTCAAATAAATTACCCATTTTAGCTTTGGTTACTCCAGCTCCGGCAACTGATTTGACAAACCTGGAGGAAGTGTCTCTTGATTCTCCTCCAACTTTGGAATTTACCCTTGAATATCTTCGACATAATACAAACGCATCATCATAACTCAACTTCAATACATCGTCTGCTCCCATTAAGTTTAAAATATCCAGAAATTTCGATCTAATTGCCCTGAGAAAAATTGTCCTGTTGGTCTCTTTTCCCAGTTGATTCATCTTGGATCTATGCAGATTGTACTGAAATCTCTCCACCAAGTCCTTAAGGCTCTCCCCTTCCTTCTGAGTCATGCAAAAATATTCTTCTCTAAGGTCTCTAGTCTTACAATAATATTGATACTTCTTCAGGAATACCTTCTTCATTTCATCCTAAGTGGAAATGGAGTTTAAACCCAGACCCATAAACCACCTCAGAGCTGCATCCTTCAATGTGGAAGGAAACAATTTCAACTTCTAAGCATTGGAAGAATATTCATAGCTTCTACATAACACATTGAATTTGAATAGGAAGGCATTAGGATATTCACTAGACACACCATGAAAATTAAGAAAGGCCGAAGGAGGAATGTTTTTCATCTAAGTAGCTCCACCAGTCTCCATGATAGGAAATTCAAATGTGACCAGTTCCTCTTCCTTCTCATTATAGTCTCCATCTGTGTTACCAGTACCCTCTAGATGGGCCATATCAGACCAAGAGAGAGTAGGACATTTGTAAACTACATATTATTTGGGTTCAATGGTCTAGAACTCTGGTTCTTGAATAGGGTTAATGAGGAACTCCTCTTCAGGCTGACCACTAAGCAAAGATATTGACTTCCTTGCAAGAGGAGGTTATAAATAGGCAAAAAAAGAGGATTTTCTCAATAGAAGATTTTGTTGTAGAAGTAATGATCTGCTTGGGGTGAAAAACCAAGCTCTTTTCAAGACTACAGACCTCTTGTTTAGATTCTTCTTCCTTTGTTGCCTTGTTCCTTGCATACTTCCTTGTTCTTTCCATTTTATTAGTAAATGAAGTGGTGCTCACACAACCACCAAAAATATTTGAAAATATTGGACCATAATCATCTATTATGTAAAAAAATTCAAAAAAACTTCTACTTACCAAAAAATCGGGACATGGCTTTGGCAAATTATCTCTGCAGGTGTGTTGGCCTTACCCTATATCTTACCACTTTGACTCCCTTAGTCCTGAAAAATTCTCAAACAACAGAAATCATACTAAAACACTTTCAATATCATCCCTTAACACCTCCTTGGAAATGTCACCAAAATGTTGAGTTAAATTATAGACTTGTAATTTTCCAACATAAATTCTTAACCCAGGGCAGGTAAGTTTGTGAGATGTTGTGAAAAGTATATGCAGGCTTAATACCTCAAGTGCTTCCTAATTAAATAAGTCATGCATACACATAACTAATGTCTCTTTTCTGCATCAACACTTGGAAGCAAAGGCTATGGAGTGGATTCAAACATCCCTTTGCAGCTCTTAGTATTGTTGATGTTGATCAAAATAGATAAAAGATCAAACTCACAGCCATAAAAGAATCAATCTAAAATTTCAAAATTAAAATCTGATGAAATGAAATTAACACATTAACATAGAAAATTAATCATTTGACATATGCTACTAAAACTTCAGAAAAAGAGAACACTAGTTGTGCAAATAAATTATTATTGCATAAAAATAATTAAAAGAACACACTGCAACAACTAATGGAGTTGTGAGCAAAGGGAGCCTGTTGTGTAACCAGCTTCAAAAAGAGAAGAAAAGAGATATCAACGCCTTATAAATGAGCCACTTCGAGGGGGAAACCTCCAATACATTACATAAATGAACAATTCTTGGATGATACAATTTACAAAACCTCCTTTCGATATATAGGAGTCCATGGGGCCATAATGTAATCCTAGTGGCCACAATGTAATCCTAGCCGACCTAACAATAATAATTTAAGGGCACAATAATAACAAAATGGGGGTTACAAGGGTACAATAATAACAATAAGGGGTTTACACTAACAATAATAAGGGGCTATACTAGTGATATAGGACCTAACATGCCCCTCTCCTTCAAAAAAATGTTGTCCTCAACACTTGAGTAGCTCCGGGTGCTTCTGTATAAAATTCTCATCCTCCCATGTAGAATCTTCAGTGGGTAAGTTCTTCCACTTGATGAGATACTCTGAAATTGATCGATTCCGTAGCTGTCGAGTTCTTGTTTCCATGACCGCTTCAGGCTCCAATATGATTTTTCCTTCCTCATCAAGTTCTGGCAATATTGTTTGAACTGGAAGATTTTCACCTATAACCTTCTTTAAGCATGAAACATGGAAAACTGGATGTACTCGCGAAGAAGCAGGAAGCTCCAATTTGTATGCCATGGTACCAATCTTTTGCAACACCTTGTAAGGACCATAGTACTTTGGCGATAATTTATTATCCTTCTTAGCTTGCTTGAGGGACATTTGTTTATATGGTTGTAGCCGTAAAAATACCCAATCTCCTACATCAAAACTTCTCTCGCCGCGATGTTGATCTGCCTGTTGTTTCATTCGATTTTGTGCCAAATTCAGGTTATCCTTTAAGAGTTGGAGAACTTCTTGCTGATGCTCGATGTGATCTTCCACCGCTTGAACCTTCGAATTTTCCCTTAAAGATGATGTGATGGATGGTGGATGATATCCATAAAGTGCCATAAATGGGGTCATTTTTGCTGCAGTATGGAAGGAAGTGTTATACCACCATTCAGCAAGAGGTAACCACTCGACCCATTGTGTTTGTTTATCAGATACAAAACAACGAAGATATCCTTCCAAACATTTATTTACTATCTCAGTTTGACCATCAAATTGAGGATGATAAGATGAGCTATGAGCTAATTGAGTACCCAAACAAGAAAATAATTCTGTCCAAAAATTTCTAGTAAAAATGGGATCTCCGTCGCTCACAATAACCCTTGGGCTTCCATGTAGCTTTTGAATTTTGTCCATAAATGTAGTAGAAAATGTACTTGCTTTAAATGGATGAGATAATGCACAAAAGTGTGCATACTTGGTAAGTCTATCAACTACCACCATGATGACACTCTTTCCTTCGGACTTAGGTAAACCTGTGATGAAATCCATTGAAATCTCCTCCCAACGTTGACTTGGAATGGATAAAGGTTGTAGAAGTCCTGGGGTCTTAATTGTTTCCACTTTATTCTGCTGGCAAACCAAACATTCCGCCACAAAATTTTGAATATGAGATTTAAGGCCATCCCAAAAAAATTCTTTCTTCACCCTGTGGTAAGTTTTTAAAAATCCCGAGTGTCCTCCTAAAGGAGAAGTGTGCAATTCTAGAAGAATATTTTGTTTTAGATGGGAATTCTTACAAAGATATAAGCGATCTTTGTACCATAAGGAATCATTTTTCCAACTAAATGTATCAGATGTACTAGGATCTTGCTGCAACTTTTGAATGAGTGTCCATACATCTTTGTCCTTCTTCCATTCATCTCTTGCTTCAGTTATCCAATCTCGTTGGATAATAGAAATGGCACAAAGCAATGCTTCCACCTCTTCATTCTTTCTTGAGAGTGCATCTGCAACAACATTCAGCTTTCCTTTTTTGTAGATTATTTCAAAGTCATAACCCAACATCTTTGTGACCCATTTTTGCTGTTCTTCTGACGATAGTCTTTGTTCCCAAAAGTGTTTAAGACTATCATGATCAGTTTTTACCTTGAAGTGTCTTCCCATTAGGTAAGTTCGCCATTTCTTTAGTGCATGTAGTATTGCTAACATTTCCTTCTCATAAATAGGTTTCTGTAAATACTTTCCTTTGATCGGACGACTTTCAAAAGCAATGGGTCTTCCTTCCTGCATTAAAACTGCACCAATTCCATTTCCTGAGGCATCACATTCCACAATAAAGGTTTTTGTGAAGTCTGGCGTAGCTAAGACCTGTGCTAGGCACATTGCCTCTTTAAGATGTTCAAAGGCCTTAGTTGCTTCAGGAGTCCATGAAAATGCATCTTTCTTCAATAATGTTGTTAGAGGTGCTGCTATTCTTCCATAATTCTTAACAAACTTGCGATAATAGCCTATTAACCCGAGAAATCCTCGCAACTGCTTTATTGTCTTAGGGACTTTCCATTCCTTAATGGCTTTAATTTTGTTAGGGTCTACTTTAACACCCTCGTGAGATATAATATGACCCAGATATTCCACCTCTTGTACTCCAAAGAAACATTTGGATTTTTTTGCATATAATTATTTCTCCTGCAATAGTTTGAGCACCCTGTCAACATGTTCAACATGATCCTTCCAAGACCTGCTGTAGATTAGTATATCATCAAAAAAATACTAGCACAAATTTTCTAAGGAAGGGTTTGAAAATGGAATTCATCAACCCTTGAAATGTAGAAGGTGTATTGGTAAGGCCAAAAGGCATGACCAAAAATTCATAATGACCCTCATGAGTTCGAAATGCTGTTTTTGGAATATCTTCAGTCTTCATTCTAATTTGATGATATCCTGAACTAAGATCCAACTTGGTAAAATAAATTGCTCCATGTAATTCATCCAATAATTCATCAATCACAGGAATGGGAAATTTGTCTTTAATGGTGAGCTTATTGAGCTCCCTATAATCCGGACACATTCGCCATGATCCATCCTTCTTGTGTACCAATACTACAGGAGCACAGAAAGAACTTTGACTAGGTTGAATTATACCTGCCTCTAACATTTCTGCAATCATACGTTCAATTTCGCTCTTTTGGAAGTAAGGATATCTATAAGGCTGGATGTTTGGAGGAACACTTCCCGGAATCAAATGAATAGCATGATCATGATCACGAATAGGTGGGAGTCCTTTGGGAGTTTCAAACACCTTGGAATGATTGTCCAAGACTTGTTGGAGATCTGCAGAAATAGATGATTTTGATGTTGGAACTTCTAGAGAGCATAATTGTGAAATTACGCCTCATTGTTCTTTCTTTAGAAGCTTTTTCATGACATTAGAGCTTATTATCCTTCCTGGCTTCCCTTCAATACCCCGTAATTCGACTTCCTTTCCTTCTGAAAAAAATTTCAAGAAAAGTTCTTGAAAATTAAAAGCTGCCGTCCCCAAAGATTGTAACCGTTGTACTCCTAGTACAACATCAGCACCTCCCATAGGAATGGAAAGCATTGGACTAGTCAATACATATTCCCCCATGGTTAGCTTGATATTATGGCATTTCCCAGAGCAATTTATAGTTCCTCCATTTGCAACCATCACTTGGCATTCTGGTGTTGGGTATAGGAAACATTTTAATTCCTTGGCTACCTTACAATGAATAAAATTATGGGTGCTACCTGAATCAGTCAACACTATTACCTTATTCTTCTTGATCTGTCTTGCTATCTTGAGAGTTTGAGGAGTGGTAATTCCTGCCAGTGCATTACATGATATGGTTGGATTCATTTCTTCCTCTTCTATGGCTGGTTCCTGGTGTGTATCCACTTCTTGTTCATTTTATTCTTCTTCTTCACAATATATGTAAAATAATTTCTTCCAATTTTTGTGGTGTCAACCTTGTAGGTTGTGGAAATCTAGGCGTAGCAACACTTCCTTCTTTATAGAATTGAGTGGTAGGCTTCCTTGTCGCCATAATTTTACATTCAACTTTTTTTGCCAACCTGAATGCCTTCTCCAATGAATCAGGTTCCAAAACACGAACTTCATGTTGGATGTTATCCTTTAGAGTGCCTATGAAGAGATCAATCCCGTGTTCCTCTGGAATATCAGTTACCCTTATATTCAATTTTTGGAAGTCCTCAATGTGCTGCCCCACTAAACCCTTTTGTTTGAGATTTATCAATTGGCTAAAGAAAGTGTTTCTCTTTGTATCCTCATAATGTGCTATCATTTCCTCCGTAAAAATTGACCAAGTGACAATTTTTTTACGGGAGCAAAGCCATTGATACCATACAAATGTATTTTGTTCTAAATGTAAAGTTGCAATGCGTACCTTTTGTGTGTTTTGTACGTTATGGAGATCAAAATATTGCTCCATCCGTAGTATCCATGTTACAGGATCCTTTCCATCAAACTTCCTCATATCCATCTTTGGAATATGGTGGTTCTTCCCGCCAACATTAGAGTTTATGAAATCACAATTAACATTTATTTTGTTCTCATCATGAGGTTCGTCTACTATCTTTTCACCATTAGGAAACCTTTCTTGTATTAACTTTGTCAAACCTTCCATGTCTGCTTTTAGAAAATTCTTCATGTTTTCCATTTTCTCATCGATCTTAGCTTCCATGTCATCCATCTTAGATTCCATTCCAGCCTCCATGCCATCCATCTTAGCTTCCAGCCATCCATCTTAGCTTGCACGCCATCCATCTTATCTTGCACACCATCCATCTTAGCTTCCACGCCTTTCTTCAAACCTTCCATCTTCACTTCCACGCCATCCATCTTAGCTTCCATGCCTTTCTTCAAACCGTCCATCTTCACTTCCATGCCTTTCTTCAAAACTTCCATTTCATTTTTTGTTGCTCTTTGCGAGAGTGAAATTTGTTGCACTTGCTCTTGTATGATCATGTTGCAATTCTTCATCTTCATGAGTCATGGTAGAGCCTTCTGAAGGCTTAATGGGTGTTGAATTCTTTTTGGGGGCCATTTTAGAATCCAATATTGATACCTATTCTACAATATGCCCTTGGAATCAATTCAACTTGATTCTTCAAACAAGACTTATGCAATTCGGAAAAAAAAAACACACACCTTTTACTTGCTTTGAGGAGCTCGATATTGAAATTGAATTATCTCTGTAATTGAAAATCTTCAATATTTGAAATTCAGCCCTATAGTAGCCCTCTGAAGCTTCTTTCAAATTCCATAGGTCTGATCTAATTTTGATTACCCAAGACAAAGTTGTGTCCAATCTCCCACAATGACCTAATTTTGGACTGGTTCAGTAGAGCAAACTTGTAGGACTTGCCATGTGTCACTGTTTCGTCTTTTGTCTCTGAAATTGATAGCCAAGAAACTATAGTCTGTGTACTTGTGACCACTTTTAACGACACTCAAATCCACTGCCCAGAGAGAGAGTTATTGAACTTTTCCCATGATCACCTCTTTGAGATGAAATTCAGGAGCCTGAAAAAACACTACCTTCCACAGATCATATCTCCAAAAATATTGCGAACCAAGCTCTGAAATTTTTTGAAAATTTTCTCAGGATTTCAGCTTCGCACCATATGAATTTCAGATTCTGAACCTTCGTAGAAAAAAATTTATAGCGAAAATTCCACGATGACCTGTTTAGGAGCTTGAACAAATACCTAACTTCCACAGATGATATCTCCGAAAATATTGTGAACCAAGCTCTGAAATTTTTAGACAATCTGCCTCAGGATTTCAACTTGGCACCCTAAAAATTTTAGCTTCTTCAACTTCATAGAAAAAAAGTTATAGCGAAAATTCCACGATGACATGTTTGGAGCAGCGAAACCCTAGAATCCAAAGCTCTGATACCAAATTTTGTGTAACCAGCTTCAAAAAGAGAAGAAAAGAGATATCAATTCCTTAGAAATGAGCCACTTCGAGGAGGAAACCTCCAATACATTACATAAATGAACAATTCTTGGATGATACAATTTACAAAACCAACTTTCTATATATATGAGTCCATGGGGCCATAATGTAAACCTAGTGGGCCACAATGTAATCCTAGCCGACCTAACAATAATAATTTAAGGGCACAATAATAACAAAATGGGGGTTACAAGGGTACAATAATAACAATAAGGGGGTTACACTAACAATAATAAGGGACTATACTAGTGATATAGGGACCTAACAGAGCCCTCCCTTACTCACAACCCCTTAAATATTAAAAGGGTTTACTCAGTCAAATGGACAGAACATATAATTTTATATTAATATGGAAAATGTTACAGTCAGGTACAAATCTAATATATTCGATCAAAAAACCAACCCAACCCCTTAGAAAATAAAATTTAGTGGAATTTATACTGAACTATTAGCTATCAATACTAGAACAGAATGTAAAAAATAACTCTTCTAATTCTGATCCATGACTGAAATCATGGATCAGACTAATTTCGTTACATGGCTAGATATTTCCCTCATATGGCCAATGAGAAGAAGATTGAATATATAGGTGGTTTCGATGATGAATCTTAAACAAAAGAAGTACAACGTCCATGTAGGTGGATTTCCCCACAAAACCCATGTTCCCGTTTGTTTTGAGATTAAGTGGAACATAGCCAACCATTTATTCTACTGCAGGAAATCTGGGTGGTTGTAGGAAATCTGCATCTACAGGAATTTTCATAGTGTTTGCATGAATTGGAGGCCATGAGCTATCTATATGAAATTACGGAGCTGCTTCAAATCAAGAAAAATATGCATAAGAATTTTAATCAATTGACTTGATAATTCGGTGAGGAAATAATTATCTTAAGGAATACTTAAGAACAAGGTAAAATGACATTTTTTAAGCTAATTTGCATACCTTAGGCACATAGCACCCTTTGTGTTGGGTATGTGTTATATTATTTCCACGATTAGCCCCACGCGCTGTATGTTGCGTCGGGCGTAGCTGGGGGGTCACGAGGGGTGAAGCAGTCCCCACCGTTGGGGTCCGGGGCAGCGCCCCGGCCAAAATTTGTTTTTTGTGCGGACCCACTCATGGGCGGATCCGCCTATGGTTTTGTGCATGGTTTTGCGCATGGTTTTGGGGTTTGATGGTTTTCGGCCCCTGGTATTTTGTAGATCCGGTCAAGGGAACTACGGTTATGTTCTAATCCAGGGTTAATGGATTGGGGTTTATGTATGCTCCGGCATGTATATATATGTGTTGTAACACTAAAAGGAATATAATGAAAAATCAAGCCGGTCGTCCCGATTTGGGATCCAGGGGAAAATCTCTGTGTTTATCTGTTTTATGTTTTATGCTCTTGCTATTGTTTATTTTCTGTTATAAGAATCGTGTGTAGATATTTCTGTTCGGGGTTAAAACCTACATTTGGTATCGGAGCTGTTTCGGCTTCAAGGGGATGCCTTTGTTGCTGAGAGTTTTTTTCTCGAGCCTGAGGTAGACCCTATTCAGTGGGAGATTTGCGGGATCGATTATTGTGGTGAAATAAGATGGCGAGTGGCAGAAAGATAGAGATCGAGAAATTTAATGGTCGCAGTTTTGAGTTGTGGAAGCTCAAGATGGAGGATCTGTTGGTGGATAAAGATCAATGGATCGCGGTAGATCCAGGTACTAAACCAAAGAGAATGTCATTTGAAGACTGGAAGAAACTGGATCAAAAGGCTAAGAGCACAATACGGTTGTGTGTCTCAGATTCAATATTGTTGAATGTATCTAGGGAAGCTACGACGAAGAATTTGTGGGAAAAACTTGGGACTTTGTACCAATCTAAGTCTCTGGTGAATAAGTTGTTCCCGCGGAAAAAGCTGTATAACCTGAGGATGAAGGATGGAGACTCGGTGACAGAGCATCTGAACGCCTTCAATACTGTGGTAAGTCAGCTGTCATCTGTTGATATTAAAATCTCAGATGAAGATAAGTGCATCAGTTTGTTGTGCTCTCTACCAGACTCATGGGACAGTCTGGTTATTGCAATAGGTAGCAATACAACTACCTTGAATTTTGATGACATTGTCTCAGCCTTGCTGTCGGAGGAAATGAGACGGAGAAATATGGAGGGTCATAATGGAGATGCCTTATCTGTACAAGGAAGGTCCCAGAACAGAAACAAGAATAAGGTTTCGAGTGGGAGATCTAAATCTAGAGGGAGATCTAAATCTCCTGGAAAGTTTGTAAAGGTGGGTGTGCTGGAAATGCGGAAAGGAAGGACACTACAAAAAGGAATGCAGATCTAAAGCTCCTGAGAAAGGAAAGGGATCTGATGAAGCTCCTTCTACAGAGGCAAAAACCACCTCAGATGAAGGTGGGGATGTGTATTTGGCTTCTTCTTCAAATACACATGTAGATCGTGAGTCATGGTTGATTGACTCAGGTGCATCCTTTCACTTCACTCCCCATAGGGAGTGGTTCTGCGAGTATGATAAATATGATGGTGGTGATGTCTTCGTAGGGGATGATAGGAAGGCCAGAATCGTCAGACGTGGAAAAGTCAAGCTGAAGCTGCAAGGTGGAAGGATTAGAACACTTCCTGGTGTTCTGCATATTCCTACATTGGCCAGAAATCTGATTTCTGTAAGCAAGATGGACGATGCAGGTGTAAAAACAGTGTTCGAGAAATATGCCTGCAAGATGGTTCGGGGAGCACTGGTATTAATGCGGGGAGTTCGGACTGGAACTCTGTACAAGCTACAAGGTAGCACTGTTATTGATGGGTGTAACAGTTCTGTGGTTCCTGAAAGTGGGACGGAAAGTCTAGCTATCTCTGGAGAAAAGACCATGCTATGGCATCAAAGGCTTGGACATATTGGAGAGAAGGGCCTTCGGATACTACATAGAGATGGTATGGTAGAAGGTATGTCTAATTGCTCTCTGGATTTCGATTTCTGTGAACATTGTGTATATGGGAAGCAGAATCGGGTGAGTTTTCCTTCTGGTGCTAAGAGGGCAAACAAGATATTAGAACTTGTGCATCGTGATGTGTTTGGGCCTGTGTCAGTTCCATCACTGGGAAAGTCTGTGTACTATGTTTCATTCATAGATGACTTCTCAAGGAATACATGGATATATTTCTTGAGGAAGAAATCAGAAGTCTTTGACAAATTTAAAGAATTTAAGGCTCTGGTGGAAAACCAGACAGAGAAGAAGATAAAGGCATTGAGGACAGATAATGGTGGGGAGTTCTGCAAGAAGGAATTTGAAGAGTTCTGTAAGAAGTGTGGTATAGCACGGTATAAGACTACTCCATACACACCTCAGCAAAATGGAGTTGCAGAAAGAATGAACAGAACGTTGATGGAAAAGGCAAGAAGCATGCTCAGTGGTACCGGGTTAGGACAAGAATTTTGGGCAGAGGCAGTGGAGACGGCATGTTACTTAGTTAACAGATCGCCTTCATCAACGTTGGAGGATAAGACCCCACATGAGGTATGGACTGGAAAGAAACCTTCTCTTTCACATCTAAGGGTATTTGGATGTGATTCATATGTACACGTTCCAAAGGAGAAAAGGACCAAGTTGGATAATAAATCTGAAAGGTGCATCTTTATTGGGTATAAGGATGGTTTAAAGGGTTACAAACTTTGGAACCCAGAAACAAGGAAGGTTGTGTACAGCCGAGATGTGGTGTTTAGAGAAGTGAAATATATTGTTAAACATGAAGTCCTACCAAAGGAACCTGAGAAGATAGAGTTTGAGCTAAAGGAGGATGAATCAGACTCTACAATAGAAGAAGACTCAGAAGATGATGAGCCACAAACTCCAGCTTTAAGAAGATCAGTTCGGGAAAGAAGGCAACCAGAAAGGTATAGTCCATCTGCTTTCTGTTCAGGTTTTGCCTTAACTATAACTGATGATGAACCCAGAACTGTCAGGGAGGCAGTAGATTCAGAGGATGGAAAACTCTGGAAGGAGGCCATGGCCGATGAAATGGCATCCTTGCACAAAAACGATGCATGGGATCTGGTGGAGTTGCCGGCTGGAAGGAAGCCCATTGGGAGCAAATGGGTGTTTAAGAAGAAGATGAATGTAGAAGGCAAGGTGGAGAAATACAAAGCTCGGTTGGTAGCGAAAGGTTATTCCCAGGTGCCGGGAATTGATTTTGGTGATATTTTTCTCCTGTTGCCAAGGTTACTTCTATTAGATTACTTTTATCTGTTGCTGCTGCATTTGATTTTGAGATAGAACAGATGGATGTGAAGACAACATTTCTTCACGGGGATCTAGAAGAGGAGATCTACATGAAGCAACCTGAAGGCTTTATGGTGAAGGGTAAGAAAGAACTAGTATGCAAGTTGAAGAAGTCTCTGTATGGGTTAAAACAGTCACCAAGGATGTGGTATCAGAAATTTGATACCTATATACGGGGACTTGGCTTCACCAGAAGCAAGGAGGATCACCGTGTTTATTTTAAATTAATTGGTGACCGTGTTATTTATTTGGTATTGTATGTGGATGATATGTTGTTGATTGGAAATGACAAAGAAATTATCCAAGATTTGAAGACCCAACTGTTCTCCAAATTCGACATGAAGGATCTTGGTGCGGCAAACTATATTTTGGGCATGGAAATTAAGAGAGATCGGGCAAAGAGGAAGCTCTGGTTAAACCAGAGGAAGTATGTCGAGACTATATTGCAGAGGTTCAATATGCAGGATAGTAAACCAGTGAATGTTCCTATTCATGTAGGTGTAAAGCTGTCTGCTGAACAGTGTCCCAAGACACAAGAAGAAGAGGAGTATATGTCCCGTGTTCCATATGCAAGTGCAGTGGGTAGCTTGATGTATGAAATGGTCTGTACTAGACCAGACATTGCACATGCAGTGGGAGTATTGAGCAGGTTTATGTCAAACCCAGGGAAGGAGCATTGGACAGCAGTGAAGTGGGTTTTCAGATATTTACGTGGCACTAGTGATTATGGCTTGTGCTACCAGGGAAGACCAAGATTGGAAAGAATGTTGGACATTCATGGTTTTGTTGATGCAGACTGGGCTGGAGATCTGGACCAAAGAAGATCTACAAGTGGGTATGTGTTTAGCCTATTTGGAGGCGCAGTCAGTTGGATGAGTAAAAGAAAGACAGTCTGTAGTGGCTCTTTCAACTACAGAGGCAGAATACATAGCAGCCACTCATGCAAGCAAGGAAGCAATTTGGTTGCAGAGATTGTGTTCAAGTATGGGGTTGGTACAACAGGCTATAAGGATAGACTGTGATAGCCAAAGTGCAATTTTCTTGGCTAAGAACCCTGCTTATCATTCAAAGAAAAAGCACATTGATGTTCAATATCACTTAGAGATATGGTTGAGGCTAAAAGGGTGTTGCTGGTAAAGGTGGACACTTTTAAGAATGTTGCAGATGCATTGACGAAGTCTGTGAGCACTCAGAAGTTCTCTTTGTGTAGAGAAACAATGGGTGTTGAAGAATTGGGCCAATGACTAAGCTCTCCTGTGGCCCCCTGTGGAAAGAAAACAACAAGTGGGAGAATGTTGGGTATGTGTTATATTCTTTCCACGATTAGCCCCACACGCTGTATGTTGCATCCAAAATATTCGGCATAGGGGCCGGGGGGGGGCCGCGAGGGCGAAGTGGGGCCCCCACCGTTGGGGTCCGGCGCGTTCCCGGCCAAAATTTGTTTTTTGTGCGGACCCACTCATGGGCGGATCCGCCCATGGTTTTCTTGTGCATGGTTTTGCGCATGGCTCAAATATGCTTCGGCCCCCGGTATTTTGTAGATCCTGGCCAAGGGAACTACGGTTATGTTCTAATCCGTGGTTAATGGATTGGGGTTTATGTATGCTCCGGCATGTATATATATGTGTTGTAACACTAAAAGGAATATAATGAAAAATCAAGCTGGTCGTCCCGATTTGGGATCCAGGGGAAAATCTCTGTGTTTATCTGTTTTATGTTTTATGCTCTTGCTATTGTTTATTTTCTGTTATAAGAATCGTGTGTAGATATTTCTGTTCAGGGTTAAAATCTACACTTTGGGAAAAAACTTAAGTAATATAATAGAAAAAAGTGTAATTAGGGGTGAAGGAAAGTTCAAAATGGGGGAAGCAAGGTCTTAGAAGGCTATCAAAATTGAGAAAAATTGGAACTCAACACTGACCATGCAACCATAAAATATTTAACGAATAAACTTGATGTTAATGCTAGAATAATTAGATGGTTGTTGTTATTACAAAAGTTTGATTTAACAATTACTTATAAACCAGGAAATGAGAATGTTGGTGTATATTTCTTATCTAGGCTAACTCTACCTGTAGATGAGGAAGGATGGTGAATGATCAACTTTCAGATGAACACCTATTTGCTATCTCAACACTCTCTCGGTTTGTTAACATAGCTAACTACTTGGTTGATGTAAATTTCCCTTTGAACCTTTCATCCATGGAGAAGAGAAAAATTATGAGGAAAAGCACCCATTTAACCTAGATTGGTGGAAATCTATTCAAGTTGGGTCCTGACCAAATTCTCAGAAGGTGTGTGAGAGAAGAGGAGGCTTTTGAAATCCTCTCAGAATGTCATGTGGTCCATATGGGGGCCACTTTGCTGCTAATAAGACAACCTTCAAAGCTTTGCAAGTAGGTTACTATTGGCCTACCCTCCACCAAAATGCCAGGAGATACACCATTAGATGTGATTAGTTCCAAAGAATGGGGAGACCTACACTGAGGGATGAAATTCCCTTGCACCCTTTGGTGGATTTAGAGCCATTTGACAAGTGGTTCATGGAATTCATTGGACCCATTGATCCACCATCTAGGCAGAAAAGGCATATCATAGTCTACACAAAATACTTGACCATGTGGGCTGAAACAATAGTTGTAAAAGTAGCAACAAAAGAGAAGGTAGTTGAGTTTCTGAGAGAGAATGTGTTATACAATATTGGATACCCCAAAGAGGTAGTCACTAATAAAGGGGCTCAATTTACATCTCATCTCATTTAAAACCTCCTGAGGCAGCACAAGATAAAGCACAATACTTCCATTTCCTATCATCCTCAAGCAAATGGCCAGGTGGAAGTGACAATAGGGCCTTGGAGAATAACCTCACCAAGGTTGTGAGTAGCAGTAGAAAATATTGGGAAGATAGATTAGTGGAAGCCACTTGGGCTTACAATACCACTTGGAAGACCACCACAGGGTTTACTCCATATGATTTATTTTATGGGAAGAAAGCTCTGCTTTCCATTGAGTTTTAGTACAACACCTTGAGAATGGCAGCTCAATTAGACCTGGACATCACAAAGGTACAACAGGAAAGGTTGTTGCAGTTAAATGGTTTGGATGACTTTAGAATGTAGGCCCTCCTTCACACAAAGGTAATTCAACTGCAAAGGAAATTTTGGAATGGAAAGCACATCAAATAAAATGCATTTCAAGAAGGATATTGGACACTACTATATGAATCCAGATTCAAGGAATTCAAAGGAAAATTTATGAAAAGGTGGCTAAGATCTTATCAAGTGGAAAAATTCCATGACAATAGGGTTTTTCAGATCAAAACCATAGATGAAGATGTGATCCCCCTACTTGTTAATGGTTACAAGCTAAAAATTTACAAAAATCCCCTGTCTAAGGTTGAGTTTATCAATTCAATAAACAGGGAGGTGAATTTCATTGGAAGATCCATAGTTTCCAACCCCTCGCGAGAAAGAAAAATTAGAAAATAAACAGGAGTGGGTACAAACCTCTCTAAGGCATCCAACGGAAACTCCTGGGTTGAAAACCTCCATGAGGCGATCATGGAGAAAAAAAAACAAAAAAAGGAAAAAAGGCAAAAAAAAAAAAAAACAAAAAAAACAAAATAAAAGATCCTCGGGTGAAAATATCTATGAGGCGCGCAAGGTAGGTTGGTGGGTTTAAAACCTCCATGGAGGCAATCCACCTGTCTTTAAAAAAAAAGGGGGGGGGGGAACAAAGAGAAAAGGAAAAAATGTAACAACACTTATGCACTCATCTATTTCTGTTCTGCAGGTTGTTGATCAAGGGCAGTTGAGACAAAGAGAAGCATCATTCTTTCTCTCTTCTCTCTCCTCTACCTACCCACTCCATAATTAACCCCAATATGCATCTATCCATCTATTTCTCCCTCCAAGTGAGAAAAAAAATGTCATGTTTTCTTACTCTCTGCAGTGCTACAAAAAACTTAGGCTGCTACAGTATTTCCTGTAGTGCTACAGGAAATTCATCTGAGAGAGAAAAAGCTCACTCAAAAACACCTAACCCTCAAGGAAAACATGTAAATAATTCTTTTACCCATATCTACGACTCCTAACCATCACTCCACTCAATGCATAAGTATTCACTCACTAAACCCTCTCTTTCGCCACTGTGAGCTAGTTTAGCTAAACCCGTACACAGTGCCTCTCCCCTCATATCTCCACCACTCCATTCACTCCATAACTCCATTCCTAGCATCCTTGCACTCCTTCTTCTAATTTTTCAACTAAGTGGAGCTCCAAAGCATCAAAAAGGGGATTGCTATAGGAAGATGATCACTTCATGTAGCAATCCTGTACATGTCACGACAAGCCAAAAATGCAAGAGGTGGTTGATGAAGATGGCTCCATATGATCACTAGAGGACTCCAGGAGGCAGGTGACACTAACAACAATGCTTGAGGATATCCATGCAAGACCTACAAAAAATAATCAAAAAATAAAAATAATAAGAAAATCACTCAGAAATAAGTTGCTCAGTCAGAAAATATGCATAAAAAAAACACAACAAAGAAAAATCATGGATGGCTATCACCAGACTCCAGCTCCCCACATCAAAGAAATTATACAATTCCTTAGCAGTAGGTAGGCTCAGGTATGGCTCCCTCACCCTCTCGCTATGCATCATATTGCTAAAATGAATTAATGTTGAGAATAGAGAGTTAAAAAGGAAAAAAGGTGGCAAGTTAACTTGGCCATCCTCGTAAAGTTAAAGTGAAGGAGAATTGGAGTTTTACATGCCACATGGGTTGTCAAATAAGTTAAGGAAGATATCATGAGAAGATGGAGTTGATTCTGAGGCATGTAGAAATGATTGGATCGAGTGGGGCCAACGGTAAAAAAGAGGAAACCTTGTGCCAAATCAAAATTACCACTCTGCTCCAAGTCCACACAATTTGGAATAAAAATGTGCTTTGGATCACCCTCCTTCATTCCATTGTGCATTTTGAAAATAGTTAGAGAAAGAGAGGGACAAGAGCCATTAAATAATTTCACACCAAGGTTGAAGTTTGCATGCAAGCCCGTGCTACAGGAAGTCTACTGATGCTACAGAAAATGTACAGGAAGGTTTCACAATGATAAAAATTTCCATAAGAGCCACTCATAGATGGTATTGACACCCAACACCACCATTTCCAATGCAAGAAAAAACATAATGCAGAGGTAAGTGGATGTCACCCCACCATGTTATGAATTTTTTCATGAAAATACTATACACGGTCACAAAAATAATTCAGAATTTAAGAGGTTGTTAAGAGAATTAGGGTCAATAAAGTCCGAGTCTATGTTGAATTGAGTTATGAGGTCCCATATCACCAATGTTATAAGACAAAAACCATCCAGTCATCTCCATAACACAGTCATAAAATGGGGAATTAGGGGAGTTTTTGAGGTCTAAAATGGGCCTGCTATGGAAATTCTAAAATAATAGTGGAAATAATAAAATAATATTAGAATACGTCATCAAATTTTAGAGGGAAAAAGGAAAAAGCTATGTTTTCAACTTATCTCCCTATGGGTTTACTCAAATTTTGAGTGGAAACACCCGTTGGATGTAGAATTTGATTCCTCATCCAAGAAGTACCCATGTTGCATACTCTCAATGAACCCTTCTACACGAAAAATGATAAATAAATGAAAAATGTGATTGCAATCACTAGTTTTCATGTATTTCTCATTTTTCATGTAGTAGGTTGCATCGAAAGTATGCAACATGGGTACTCCTTGGATGAGGAATTAAATTTTACATCCAATGAGTACTCCTGCTTGAAATTTGAGTAAAACCTTAGCGAGATAAGTTGAAAATACGAGTTGAAAATGTAGTTTTATTATTTTATTATTTTTTAATATTTTATTTTTTTACTCCAAAAATGGTGAATCATCCCTTATGGTTGACATCATCATCTTGAATCCTATTGGTTCTTATAAAGTTTATTTTGGTTGTACATTTTTCTTAGGAGGCTCAATTTTAGACCTCAAAATTCCCTTAATGGGAGGTTTTAAGAGAAGGGAACCCACAGATATCAAAATAATTATATTGCACCCTCAGGTGGTTGATATTTTTAGAAACCATTAGTGGATAGGATTATTTGAGCTCCTCAAGGGATTTGATGATGCAGTGGCTCAAGAATTTGCAGTGGCTTTGCACTCACAAGCAGATGATAGGGCCACCACTGTGGTTAGAGGACTAGCCATCACCATAATCCTTGAATTGATTAGCAGAGTCACAACCTTGCCTCTAGGAATCAAGTGGAACATAGAAGATAGCATGTCCATCTAATCAGGTGCTCAGAATTATGCTCAAAAATCAAATTTCTCATAATGTCTCAAAACATGAATGATCACGTAGTGTTCATCATTATGAATCTAGCACAACTTATTTTGCGCAAAATGGACTCTGTATGGTTTTTGAAATGAGTTATGTTTGTTTTACTAATCATGCAAAAATTAAAAAAAAAAATATAGATAGGAAGCCCAGTCAGCATTCTGTACTACTGATGTGGCATGTTGACTAGGCAAGGTCAAATTTGGTTAAAATCCTCTTTCGTCAAATGGGAGACTGCCAAGTGGAATTTATTCATTGTTTCAAAGTTATGGTGTTGGCAGGATTTCATTGGTTTTAGAAGGTCAAATGAGGAGAGGACATGTGGCTCAGCCTACGGCTGCCATGTGCCCTCTTCACAGAGTAATAAAATATTTTCAAAGGACCAGCGAGGGTTGGACACAATACCTTCACCCCGCCAAAAACACGTGGCACCATCTTCACTATCACTTGTTTCTTAACCATAACATTATTCACATGTATTTCAAGTTTAATGACTATGTCGTCGGGGGGAGAGGGGGCCAACCCCCAATGCATACAACCATAGCCTAGAGATCATAGTGGAGGACTGGGTGCTTAGCCTAAACGTGCACTTAATTAACCACTAAACCTTGATTAATTAAGCCTTAATCCATATTTTTCACAAAGCGGGGGTTTAGCATTAACCCAACTTAATTATGCTAAGTGGGCTTATTAATATTAATCTGGATTAGCTTGGTGCTTTGATAATTTCAGTAGAATCTCTATTTTGGCGTCAACTAGCCCGAGTTAGTGGCAATTAGCTAAATTTGGGGAGTAATTTGTGGAACAAGCTGAAAAGGTCATAACTTAGTCAGTATTCTACCAAATCAGGAGAAGAAAGATCCCAAGGCACCATTTTTAGGCATTATGAACTCATTGGTGTAGGTTTCAAGAGCATAAAAGCATTGTAAACACATCATTTTGAAAATTTGAGCATAATATAGAGGCACAAGCCATGGAAGTTGGGCCAAGGAGATGTATCTCGAGAGGGGTGAACTCCTTCATCAAATCCCTGTGTTGATGTGTTGTATGGTGATGTATTTTACTTTTATTTTCTGTTATTCAGTCTTTCTTTTATGTTAAATTGTTCATAAAATTAACATGAAAAACACTCACAAGACTCAATAATTTGCAAGAGAACTTGAACTCTTAATCAAAACCAAAACATTGGTTTCATAATTTTAAAGAGGAATTAGCACAACAATACTAACATACCTTATTCAAATCATTTTTGGTTTCAAAGCTTTAGGTTTGTTGTGAAAGAAGGGATCTAATTGTTTTCATGTTTGTGTCATGCTTACAAGGTTAAAACTCAAAAGAGGAGAAGGGAAGTTGGTTGAAAGCCCTGCGGTTGGGTCAAGAGGAAGAAGGGTAAGGTTGCCAAAGTTTTAAACACCAACACATCCTCAATTTTAAGTTTGAGTCTTCAATGAGCATGTATCATGAAGGAGAACCTACCATGACAGAAGATGAGAGATAATTCATAAAGGCATTTTTTGATATGACTGAGATGGTAAAGGTCCTCTATGAGGAGAGGAATTTAAGGATGTAAGGAGAAAGTTATAGGCCTCCAATAGGAGAGGGTTATCTAGGAGGAGGAGGCCATGGAGATGTTAATAAAATACCATCCATTCCACCATCATCCTCACCACCATATTCACCTTCCTCTTCATCATCTTCCACTACCACAACCCTTCCATATGTTCATACACATACTTCAAAAGGAGTTGGTAAATAACCCTTACTTAAACTTGATGTTAAATTTGAGCTTCCGATGTATAATAGTGAAGTGAATGTAGAGAATATGGATAATTGGATTTTTCAGTTGGACGTTTATTGTAGAATTCAGAACCTTCAAGAGGATGACATAAAGATTCAATTGGCTTCCTTGAGAATGGAGGGTGCATCACTTGTATGCTAGGAAGCAAAGACACAATATGAGATTAAAAAACATGGTAAGATCTCAATGTCTTGATCTAATTGTATTGCTGCCATTAAAAGGAAATTATACCCTCTAGCTTACATGCAAAAATCCATTATGAGCTGGAAAAACTTTAGACAATTGAAACTTAAAAGTGTGCAAGATTACACTCATGAATTTAGGAGAAGAGATCGTATGTTAGGTGTTTATTTTCATTCTCAAGATACCTTGCTGAAGCACATGGGGGTTTTTCATAGTTACCCGAAACATACCATCCTCATGTTTAATCATACTAGTCTAGATGAGCTCTGTGTGCAAGATACACACTTTAAGGCAAGAGGGGAAAATGTACAAGAAGATGGTAAAAAGAAACCATTTAAGGGTGGTGCGAAATGAAAGAGTTTCAAGGGAAAACAAAATAAAAATGCATCCATTAAAAAAGAATGGGAGAAAATCACATGTAACCACTGTTCCAAAGAGGGTCATGATGAAGCCCACTGTTGGAAGCTTCATCCAGAATTGAGGTCTAAGAAATTCAACAACAAGGGGAAACACAAGAAAACCTATACCACACAATGAGATCTTGGATCCGACTCAAGAGATGAGACTAAAATTGCAGCCATTGTCACAAAGGGAAAAGAAGCCATAGCAAGTACTAGTTCATCAAATTGTCACAGTAACACTCAAAGTGAAGAAACAAGAATAGAGTTGTTTCATGTAAGAGTGATCTCAAAACATACAAAAATTGACACATTATTTGATAGTGGGTCTCAAAAGAACTTAATATCTGAAGACTTAGTCAATAAGCTTAATCTTTAAACCTTACCACATCACAGGACATACACTTTGGGTTGGATAACCAAGGATACACATTTACAGGTTACAAGAAAATGTATTTTCCGGTTTGCAATTACCGCAAACTTCATTGATGAAGTTGAGTTAGATGTTGTACTGCTTGACATATCAGGAATTGTTTTGGGTAGTCCCTATCTCTATGAAAGGAAAGCAGTCTTCTATCACCATGAGAAAAATTAACACTTGTTCAAATATGGAGTGGAATATATTGTGAGAGCTCATCGCAAAAAGCTAAACCTCTCTTTAGTTAATGCTGGGAAAATGAAGAGACTAGTAAATTCAAGCAAAAATTTGTGCTTCTTATGATCAAACAAAAGAATGATAAGGAATATGAATCTTTTGAAGGTTGTGCTGATAAATTGAAATATGATTTGCTTTATCTGATAAGTCAGCATGGCGAGATGTTTCAGGAACCAAAGGGGTTACCTCCCATTAGGGGAATCCAACATGAGATATGTTGGGTGTTAAAAGGTGCCTTTTAAAAATTATATTTATCCCACATTAATTATCAGCCTGGGCAAGTTCTATTATTTCAAGAGTGTACACAATATGTGCACGCTATAATCCCAGAGAGTAATGTTTTCCAATTTGCAGTACAGTGTTTCAAATACAAGAGTAAACGGATGCTTGGAAATGAAATCTGATTACAATGACATGAAACTAAATGCTCTAAAATCCAATCACTCACTCAACAATCATCAGTCAAGGATGCAGTAGTAATAACTCTTTCCTCTGGCAACTGATGTAAATGAAATAAAACATAACAAGATCCTCAATCTAAGAACTTAGACAGTAATAGCCAATTTCCTTTACAGTTGTTGATCTTACACTCCACACCAAAGCAATTAAATGGAAATGATAACTGAGCTAAATCACTAATGCTGCTAATGAAAATAAACTAAGCAAGTTCTCTGTAATACATTCAAAAGAAAAACCAAACTCTTGCAAAAATGAATAAATAGTAAATTAGTTAACAGAAATGAACAATGGTTCTATTTACTCGAAATGAACAGCAAATGGAAATGAACAACAAATTATATCTAATGGAAATGAACAACAAGCGGAAATGAACATCAAATTCTATCAAATGGAAATGAAAAGAAAAGCTATTTGATAGAGATGAACAACAAAATCTGGAATGAACAGCAAGGCTATTGAATAGAAATAAACATCATAACAATGTAAGTTGTAAAGAATAGTAATCTTGTTATGGTGGAAAGGAACAACAATGCGGTTCAATCACAGCTTATGTAATAAAACAAATTCATAGAATATTGAAACAGCAAGCTATAAAACAGGAAACTGTAAATCAATGCAATTAAAATAAATAAATATTCAATCAAATCACTCACACACTGCAAGAATCAGAAATATAATACAAAGATGCAGTGAACTCCACCAGAGGCCGGGCCCTTAGCCGCCAATGAGCACTGCTAAGTTACTTCAGAATAATCAAATGAGCAGTAACACAACTTATTTATTGATCATATGTAGCATAGTTTACAAGCAATCGTACTCTGTTTTAATTAACAAGAGTCGATGAACAATTATGAAAATCACAACAGGAAAATCTCTTCGCAATGGCAATACATGATCTCATTTTATAATCAGAAAGAGGAGAAAGTAAATAGTAAATATGATCCCTCATAACAAAATTGGATTGTTCCCAACAACTTGATCAACAAGAAAATATATTTCCATCAATCATTCAACAGGAACAAGTCGAATTTGGTATTGCAATTGACATCATTTGGAAAACGACCGCAACAGTGAATCTGTGAAAATCATCCTCAGAGAACCTTCCATTTTTCTTAATATGGACCAAATTTGGGCAAACCGTTCTCTTAAATAGTTAATTCGGTCCGTTCTGGACAAAACCCATGTTTCGAATTTTCCAAATTCTTCTCCATTTTCCCAGAATATCCAACACAAAACTGACACTTCTTATTCCAGCGAATTTCTGAGTTGGAATATTTGATGATGAGATGGAGATCAAATCTGCAATCTCACGAATATCTTGGAGGCTTAAATGGTGAGTGATGTTACAAAATATATTAATAAACCATCATTGATAAAATCATGCATAATAATCTTTAATTTATTTATTAAAATTAGAAGAAATAATATTTATCCATAAGAGCATAAATAATTATAAAATGGAATTATATGATAAATTATGATAAATGACATGATAAAGAATGGTAGAAATGGATGAAATATGTATTAAAAAGTAATAATAATAATGAAATATTAGCAGCCCAACACACCCCCAAACTGAATATATTGCATGTCCTCATGCAACCCAGAACTGAATATATTGCATGTCCTCATGCAACCTAAAGAAAAAACCCATGTGTTAACCAAGCAAAAAAATTGTTCATCCCAACTTATGAAATGGATGGAACAAATGAATTTTTCCCCAAATAATGAATATTCAATTTTAGCAATATTAATGAAGGTGTAATAATTTTTATAGTTTACATTCAACTATATGTATATGAAGTTGCAAAAAAATGTGATATAAGTAACAGGAAACTTCATTAATCATTTTCTCAAAAATCAGATCATTTTGATGCACGAATCATGAGATATAAACAAAATGGTTGTAGGTGATAGTGCATAGTTTTTGAAATTTTATGAACTAATTTAGCGTGAAATTATCTAGGTTTGTGTATTTTACTGATACCTCTTTGTTATCCAGAAATCACAAGAATTCAGTTCATAGTTTTAAAGATATATGCAAATCGATTTCTGCACGGTATAAAAATGAAATTGTATGCCTTAAACTAGAAAGAAAGTAGAAAACACCCATCATGTGTAGCAATTCCTCCCCCAAACTGAAGAATTAGCATGTCCTCATGCAATGCTAGAAAACAAAGAGAGGTGGTTGCTACAATTTGTTGAAATCTATGCTTGGTGTAAAACAACATGAAATAAGGGAGGTGTTGAGAATGAATAAGAATATCAATGGATGATAAATAATATTACTACATGGTCATAAGAAAGAAATGAAGGAAAGCAACACTCCCCCAAACTGAAAGATGACATGTCTTTGAAAAATGGGAAGTGGTAAAGATGTGGAATGAATGATGATAAATAATGCTCAATGGATTTTCATGAAATTCTCTTAAATTCGTAATAAATCAGAAAATTATACTATTTTACCTCAAGTGTTACCTCCGAAAAAAATGTGGAATGACATGTAGGGACTGACCTTTGTTGAAGCTCATGTAGGCTGAGTGGATACTGAAATTGATGCAAAAGGTGGAAGCCATGCAAGCACATCATATCTGAAGAATTATGTGCATTCGTGAGTTGCGCGAGCCTTTGCTGTTAGTTGCACTAGTGTGGTCGTGCTGCGAATAGAATTCCCCCTCCCCCCCCCCCGCCCCCCATAATTTTTGTTCTCCTGTAACCAAATCACGATTCTGCATGCAATTTTCTTGAATCCACAGTGTTAATTTTGAAGAGCAACAGATAAGATGTATGCAAAAAGTTCAATCAGAAAAACTTCTGTAGAAATGCAGTATGAATATTGGGATTCGACCCACATGCAGGCATATTTAAAAGGAATCCGTGCCCCCCGTGAAAGATGATAGGTCGCTCTCGACCGGAAAATAGAAGAGCAGCGTACTGCATAGCAATTGTACAGCATGGAAAGACATACATGCTTATGATATGATCAACAAATTATCGCATTACTGAAATCAATGCATATTTTGAAATTGTGAGTAGATATGAAAATGTTTATGTAATGATTCAAAAATAAGGGAAAAGGACAGCTGATGTGAAAAAAAGTACTTATGCGGTCATTATCCACATAAACCATTATGATCGATTTATAAATAAATTTCATGCATAAGAGTTTATGAACAAAGGGTTTAGGAGCATGGTTTTAGGAGCATACTCTCATTTGATATTAGATAAAGATATAAGAAAAGAGTTTATCATTACTATTGATTTGTGAAAAATATGACTCCAATACCATCAGTAGAGCTCTGTTGCCCACAGGTGTCTATAACCTTGATAAATTTGCTTTCTCACCCTTGGAACCATTATCCTTTATTTATGCCTAGGGAAGTGCTGTGTTGTGTCATGATGGATACCACTGTGCTGGCTTGGGAACTAGATGAATCACAATGCAATTCACTAGGAAGGAGTGAAAGGTGGGCAGGCTGGCTGGTGATGAGGCCTCCTCTTCCAAGGACTTTTTATTTTTCTCAGTTGTCCATTGGATCATATCCCTGGTGTGGTGGCCAATGTCCTTTACAGTTGTTGATCTTACACTCCACACCAAAGCAATTAAATGGAAATGATAATTGAGCTAAATCACTAATGCTACTAATGAAAATAAACTAAGCAAGCTCTCTGTAATACATTCAAAAGCAAAACCAAACTCTTGCAAAAAGGAATAAATAGTAAACTAGTTAATGGAAATGGACAACAGTTCTATTTACTAGAAATGAACAACAAATGGAAATGAACAGCAATCTAAAATGAACAAAAAATTCTATCTAATGGAAATGAACAACAATCGGAAATGAACAACAAAGCTATTTGATAGAGATGAACAACAAAATATGGAATGAACATCAAGGCAATTGAATAGAAATGAACAACATAACAATGTAAGTTGTAAAGAATAGTAATCTTTTTATGGTGGAAAGAAACAACAATTCGGTTCAATCACAGCTTATGTAATAAAACGAATTCATAGAATATTGAAACAGAAAGCTATAAAATAGGAAACTGTAAAACAATGTGATTAAAAGAAATAAATATTAAATCAAATCACTCACACGCTGCAAGAATCATAAATATAATACAAAGATGCAGTGAACTCCACCAGAGGTTGGGTCCTTAGTCGCCAGTGAGCACTACTAAGTTACTTCAGAATAATCGAATGAGCAGTAACGCAAATTATTTATTGATCATATGTAGCAGAGTTTACAAGCAATCGTACTCTGTTTCAATTAACAAGAGTTGATGAACAATTCTGAAAATTACAATAGGAAAATCTCTCCCCAATGGGCGCAATACATGACCCCCTTTTATAATCAGAAAGAGGAGAAATTAAATAGTAAATGTGATCCCTCATAACAAAATTGGATTTTTCCCAACAACTTGATCAACAAGAAAATATATTTCCATCAATCATTCAACAGGAACAAGTTGAATTTGGTATTGCAATTGACATCATTTGGAAAATGGCCGCAACAGTGAATCTGGGAAAATCGTCCTTAGAGAACCTTCCATTTTTCTTAATACAGACCGAATTTTGGCAAGCTGTTCATTGATAAAGTTAATTCGGTTTGTTCTGGACAAAACCCATTTTTGGAATTTTCCAGATTCTTCTCCATTTGCCGAGAATGTCTAACACAAAACTGACACTTCTTATTCCAGCGAATTTTTGAGTTGGAATATTTGATGATGAGCTGGAGATCAAATCTGCAATCTGGAAAATATCTTGGAGACTAAAATGGTGAGTGATATTACAAAATATATTAATAAACCATCATCGATAAAATCATATATAATAATCATTAATTTATTAATAATAAAGGAGAAGAAATAATATTTATCCATAAGAGCATAAGTAATTATAAAATGAAATTATATGATAAATTATGATAAATGACCTCATAAATAATGGTATAAATGGATGAAATAGGTATTTAAAAGTGGTAATAATAATGATATATTAGCGGCCCAACAAGACACAACTACAACAAGATGTTCCACTCCCTAACATTGGCATGTATCACATGTCGATAATGGAAAGTGTAGAAATCAAGAATAAAATCCAAGAATTTTTGAATAAAGGTATCATTTTCCCATCTACCTCACCATGTGGTTCACCGATTGCGTTTGTGACCAAGAAGGATGGAACTTGGTGCATGTGTGTGGATTTCCGTGCACTAAACAAAATCATGGTAAAAAATCGTTATCCACTCCCTTGATGGATTGCTTGATCAATTGAGGTATGAAAAGTATTTCACTAAGTTCAACTTAAGAAGTGGTTATCATCAAGTTAGAATAACTGAAGAGGACATATAGAAGACCACATTTAAAACTAAATAAGGATTGTTTGAGTGGCTTCTTATGCCTTTTGGTCTTTGCAACACTCCAACTACTTTCATGAGAGTTATGAATAATGTATTAAGGCCATTTCTTGATGAGTTTTTCATTGTCTACTTAGATGATATTTATATATTCATCAAATCACAAGATGAGCATGTCATGCATGTGAGAAAGGTGCTTGATTTATTGAGAAAAGAATGGTTTTTTTGAAGATGTTAAAATGTGAATTTGGTAAAAATTCTTTAGTGTACTTGGGACATATTGTTGGAGGAGATGAGATGAAGATAGACCCATCTAAGGTTGAGGTCATTGTGAATTGGCCTACACCCAAGACAGTCATTGAGGTAAGAGTTTTTTAGGAGCAACACAATATTGGAGGAAGTTAATTGCTAATTTTTCTTCTATTGCAGCTCTGTTACATGCATTGACTAGTGTTAAGAAGGTCTTCCAATGGGGAGGCCAGCCGCAAAAATAATTTGATGCTTTGAAAGAGAAGATTAGTTCAACCCCAATACTCGCTCTACCGGACTTAAGACATCCCTTTGAGATTCAAACCCATGCAAGTCACTATGCCATGGGCGTGGTCCTTTTACAACATGGTAAGCCCATTTCATTCCATTCATAAATGTTCAATGGTGCAACAATAAATTATCCTACTTATGACAAGGAGCTATATGCATTGGTTCAAAGTGTGAAGAATTGGAAACACTATTTGATGGTAAAGGAAACAATCATTCACACTGATCACCAACCATTTAAATACTTTCAATCAAAAACTAAACTGCAGTAGTAAAGGAACTTTCGATGGATGGGTTTCTTGTAGCAATTCCACTTGGTCATCAGTTATAAGAAAGGTATATACAACAAGGTTGTTGATATGCTTTCTAGGCCTATTATTAATGCAACTACTTTACTCAAGAATACTTCTGTTTTACATGAAAGTTAAATTGAACAATATGCATTTGATAATGACTTTCAAGATTTTTATGAAAACTTGAGTCAAGGTCGCCAAGTTGAGGAATTGGATTACCATGTACATAATAACTTGTTTTATCATTTGGGAAAGTTTTGTATTCCACAGGGGGGGAGAGTGAATGTCATAAGGGAAGCACACACTTCTCTTATTGTTGGACATTTTGGTGTAAGAAAAACAGTGGAAAATCTTCATAGGTATTGTTGTTGGCCTCATATGCTTGAAAGTGTGTCACGTTTTATTAAAGGTTGTTCATTATGTGCAGTTCTTAAGCCTAGTAATTGGAATTTAGGATTGTACACACCACTTCTGGTTCCTTCACGTCCATGGGAGAGTATTTCTATGGATTTTGTAGGAGGTATTCCTTTGTAAAAAAGAGTTCATGATTATTTGTATGTATTTGTGGATAGGTTGAGGAAAATGTGTATATTGATGCCATGTAAAAATCAAGTTACTACTGAAAAAATAGCTCATCTTTTCTTTCAAAATGTTTGGATTCATTTTGGGTTGCCTAAATCTATTGTAAGTGATCGAGATTATCGATTTTTTGGGAATTTTTGGTCAAGCTTGTGGGACTTGATGGACATTGTTATCACTCCCCTCTTTTCACAAGGCTGAGAATGGAACTGAAGGAGGTAACCTCAAACCAATATTTAGGTCTGGTAGCTAGCCCTACCAAAACCAGAGAGGGCTCACTCAATGTCACTTTTTCATCCAATGATATGTCTGGATATGTAATGATCTTAGGCTATTTATAAAGCTTAGTGAATTAGGGTTTTGTTTGTTTTGAGTTTTTGCTGGATAGGAATGAGTCAAGGAACTAGGTCTAGGTTTTAGGTCTGATATCAAAGGTTCAGTTGCAGAGACAGGGATGAGGCCAGGTAGGTAAACTTAAGAACATAATTTCATTTTCATTGTGTGTAGGGTTTGAAAAGAAAGAGAAAGTCAGAATGAGCATGTTAAATGAATTCATTCATCAGAAGAGTAGAAACACATTAATGAAAATATTATAAAATAGATCATGGAAAGAAATACTTATGTTCATACACTCATAAGATCAACATATAGAAACATTAATGTGATTCCAAGAAAACATAAAATTCAACTTGATGAGGTTACAAAGAAAAAACAATGCTCATAATAATACCACTGAAGTCCCAAGATTATAGTTGCAACACGTCTTTGATTTCACTGGCAAAATTTTGTACAATACCTCCACACTGCAAATAACAACTATCCAACCCCTGAAATGACTTGAGTTGGACTACATATATAAATAGGATTCATGACACCTCATTGGGTCGAAATCTGATCCAAAACACATCATAAATGTATTGTATGAGTCATTACCTAGAATCTAGGGAAGTTATAAACCATTCCCTCAAATTTAGTTAATAACTAGGAGTGTGTGTGTCCTTCATTAATTGCAATGGTACTCCACAAAGAGAGGGAAAAAAAAAATTCCTACCAAAAATACACCTCATGGGACATATAAATGTCGAATTTTGGATTTTTTTTGGCTTGAAAACGGTCCAAAGGAATCGAAGATAGAAGCGTTGTGCCTGTTAGTGGAAGTGTCACGCCTCCCAGCAGAAGCATCATGCCTCTTTGGAGTTGATTTTGAATGACTTTTAGGCACCCATTTGAAAATATGGAAGTTAGGCTAGCTAGCCATGTGTGTCTTCTTTCCATTGCACCCTCAAAACTGAGAAAATATCCCTTGGAAGGCCTTCAAAAACTAATTCTCCCAACCTCACTCCATAGCACTGCGCAGAGGAAAAATAGGTGGCGGAAGCATGAAAAAAGTGGTGTTTTTTGGATTTTTCTTCAAAATGGGAGGGTGACATGAAAACCTGAGGTAATATTTGTGATGTAGAATTGAAAAGAAATAAAACCATGTAAAAATTTCTCCATTTAGATGCTCTGAGAAAAAGTGTCGCGCCACTGCGCAACGCTTCTGTAACGACCCAATTTCCAAAATTTTCAAAAAATCACCAAAAATGGAAAAAATGCTCAAAATATTCCAAAATTTTGTCTATGATATCCTTGGATGATGGGGTAAACATCTAAGGAAGCCTCTACATGTAGGTCCAAGTTATCATTCTCTTTAAGCTTAATTATGGTTTCCTTAGGCATTTTCCTCAAGTTCATCACCCTCACCTTGGCGATTTGGTTCCTTGTGAAATAATGCCTCGCCATATGCCTCTAGAGGTTGTTATCTCTTTTTGCATTCTTCAAAATATTCTCAAGATGAATGTTTACTCTATCAAGCCACAATTCTTTATCTTGTTGAATTTCAATAGCTATTAATTCATCAAAGGTTAACTGAGCTAATGGTGGAGATGGCTCCCTTTCTTGCTCTTTTTTCTTAGTTAACCCTCTTGTTCTTGGCCTCCTTGGATTTGCTTCAGTCTCCATGTCTTCTAGCTGCTCAACATCCACTACTTATTTTCCTTTACCCTTGTTTTCCTCAGGGTTCACCTTTGGTTTTCTTTGGAGGAGCTATTTTACCTTCAACTGCATGTTTTCTTGTTGTAAGAAGGTAAACATAAAGTTTTCCCTTGAGAGGCTGTCCCTTAGCTTTGCTATCTCTGCACATTTTTCCCTTATGATCTCTTTAGTTTCCTTGTCCTTTACCTACCCTACCATGTCAACCTCCATGGGCACTTTTTCTTCATGTTGTTGCAATGGTGACTCATCCTCATGAATAAGTGGCTCACTATCATGACTAGGTGGCTGCTCCATGGTTTTTCGTTGTTTAGTTGTAGTATCAGATGCAAGCACACCATTGATGGTCTTGGGAGAAAAAACCATCCTCTTACCTTTCTCATAGGTTTAAGTTATCTCAACTCTAGGTGCCTTTGGAACCTCTGATTGCCTAATTGAAGATCCAACCTCCTTTTTTTGTGTTGGTGCTGATGGTGTGCTATGGATGATGGGTGAGCTAGTAGTAGGCGTTGATGCAACTGTCTCCATGAAAGTTTATCAAGATATATTGATTGCTGATGCAAAACAATACGCTTGAACAAACCATGGTGGAACAAACTAGGATGATGATCTTTTCCTTTTCTCTATACCTTTTCAATCATCTTGACCAAACTCTTGAATAAATAGTTATGAAAATTGAGTGGCTTAGTAGTAGTTAAGTGCATCAATAACCTGACATGGTACTGATACAACCTTGAGAATCTCCTTCACATGTAAAATATTTCATAATTAACTTCATAAAAGGGGCATATTTATCAAGTAAATTCTTGAAAGGAAAAATGTTCCTAGGAGCATCTTTGCAATGAGGTTTCAGGAAAATTTTGTAGTTTGGCAAGGTCCAATTCCATCCCTTTGAACCATATTTCTACATGGTTAGGGATAGTTGTTGCTGAAGAAATAACATCTATCGATATGGTGAACTTAATGCCTGCTATGATGGCCTTGGCTCTTCTGAAGCTAGTAGCAAAAAGGCTTGTCAATTGAGCATGACAAACTACCTCCTTGATCCTCTCACAAAACCTCAAACAACCACTATTTTCAAAACATATCTTGGAAAAATGAGAGGCATATATTTATTGCAATATAGATGGTTCAAACCTAGAATGGCGGCCTCCCTTATGAATATTATTTTCAGCCTCCATAGTTTTTTTCAACAAGTTAAAACCTAGCTAGATGTAAAGGGTAGAGAAAGTGAAGATTTAGGAAAACAAGGGATAGTGGTAGGGTGGTTTTATGGGCAGAAATGAGGTGGAAGGAAGCTAGGGAAAAACCCATAAAAAATTGAGGAGTTAAGGTGATGAGTTGGTAATAGGCTTCAAGTGAAATTTCTGGAAATGGGAATGAGGAAGGTGCCCAAAAGGTCAAAACACAGGGTTTCACTAGTTTTTCTGCAAAAATGTAGTGAAAATTAGGGTTTTAATGAAATTGATGGAAAGGAGGGTTGTGAGTGATATGGAGTGTTAGGGTATGGTGTATGAAGGTTGCATGAAATTTATAGATGGTTATATTAGGTTTTTATCAGCTGAAACAACCTAAAGATAAAAAAATACCAAAAACATAGTGGAGATGACCTAAGCAAGGAATCCACTCATTTTGATGATGAATTGACTTGAAAGAGGTATGGACGGTGTCCATGTACTATTTTGGAGTGTATTCACCTTTTTTTGGTTGTTTTGAACCTTAGAGAACTTATTTGGAGATAAAATACCAAAAGCGTAGCGCAACACCTCCAGAAGCATAGCAGAGCAGTTTTGGTAAAAAATTTCTTGTTTTTCTTCAACCCTTGGTAGCTCTGGAATATGATGGTGAGAAGATATGAGATCTATAAAAAATCAAAGGATGAAATGAGGTAAAGAAGCCTCTTTTTCCTTTTATAAAAATCACAAAATTTCTTTTTTGTCTTCAAGTGAAACCACAAGCTCTTTTGAAGAAATTTCCTTTTTGAAAAACTTTAATCAAGAAACACACTTTATTTGAGGAAATACAAAGTGCCTTTACTTATTTCCATATATTTTATAAATCCCTATGTAAATGAATTTTATGGTGAAAATGAGGCTTTTTTCGCCTTCTTTCATGACATAATTAGATCTTATGGTGGTGAAACAAATGAGACCTAGACTCTGACCTAGATAAAGGTGTGGTGAATGACCTCAGACCCTAGATGATAATGGATGAAATGACCTCTAAAATGATGATGACCCTAAATTGAGTGAAGGAAGTAGCATTTCAGACCTAGAAATATTCAGTGAACAAAATTTTATTTGAAAATTGACTTTAAAACATAAAATTTTGACCCAGGACCTCAACTAAATAAACCTGAAAAGAGTATTTTTGATCACTAAAAATTAAGACACTAATAGACACTAAGTTGAAGAAGAGTAAAACCTTTCATCTACAAAAATATGGTCAAACTGAAGTTTTCAATCGAATAATCATTCATATTCTTCGAGGATATTGCAGCAAACATCCTAAGTTGTGGGATGAATAGTTGCATTACATTCAACATTCTTACAACTGTGAAAAACACTCCTCTACACAAAAATTTTCATCTGAGGCATGTCTTGGATAATTGTCAAAATCGCCATTGGATTTCATATTTGGGAAAGATGTCGCTATCGATGGGCATAGAGACTTAGATAAAGAAAATAAATTCATAGAGAATTCAGTTTATCCATCAAACAATTCAAGATCAACTAGAAAAAAGTCGAGGCAAGTACAAAGCGAGGCACGACAAACATCATGTGGATCATAAGTTTCAAGTTGGTGACCGAAGTTTGGCTTCACATTAGCAAGGAGAGGCTTTAAGGAGAAGGTAAAAAGTTGAAAACAATCCATTATGGTCCTTTCAAAATTCTGGAAAAGATTGGTAATAATTCTTTCATGCTTGATTTTCCTTCATACATGAAAATATACTCAGTTGTTAATGTTGAAAATTTGAGATTGTATGAGCCTCCTTTGATTGAAGATCAAGGAGAGAATGTTCAGCTACCATCTATTGAAGACTTTTCTCCATATTTCTTTGTTGAACTTCAACAAGACACCATAATTTATGGAAGGACAAGGACACTGACAAGAGGAAGTTTCTACTATCTTCGAATGGGGCTCAAAGGAACAAGTCCCTCAAAAGAAAAATGGATGGAAATTGGGAAGGTGAGGGAACTGTACCCTCACTTGTTCAGCAACTGAATATGATATTTTGGGGTCCAAAATTTTCCAATGGGGATGAATGATCAGGTGCTCAGAATTATGCTAAAAAGTCAAAGTTATCAAAATGGCTCGAAATCTAAATGACCTCATAGTGAATGCCATTATGAATTCGCTGCAACTTGTTTCGCGCGAAATGGACTCGGTATGGCTTTAGAAATTAGTTCTGTTCATTTTACTAAACATGCAAAATTTTCAAAAAAAATGCACACAGGGAGCCCAGTCAGCAGTCCATATTGCTGACGTGGCATGCTTATAGGGAAAGGTCAAATTTGGTCAAACTCCTCCTCCGCGAATGGGAGATTGCCAAGTGGCTAATATTGATTGGTTCAAAGTTATGGTGTTGGCAGTATTTCATTGGTTTTAGAAGTTCAAATGAGGAGGGGACACGTAGCTAAGCTTATGGTCGTCACGTTCCCTCCTCATAGAGTAATTAAATATTTGCAAAGGACTGGCGGTGGTCGAGCACAAGACCTTCGCCTCACCAATAACATGTGCCACCATCTCCGCTATCACTTGTTTCTTAACCATAACATTCTTTGCATATATTTCAAGTTTAATGACTATGTTGTCGGGGGGAGAGGGGGCCAGCCCCCAATGCCTATGACCACAGCTTGGAGACCACAGTGGAGAACTGGGCGCTTAGCCTAAATTCACACTTAATTAGCCACTAAAACTTGATTAATTAAGCCTTAATTTGGATTTGTCACAAAACGCAGGTAAAGCATTAAACTAGCTTAATTAACACTAAGTGGGTTTATTAATATTAATCTGGATTAACTTGGCAGTCCAATAATTTTGTCGTAATCACTATTTTAGCACCAAATAGCCCAAATTACTAGTAGTTAGCTAAATTTGGGGAGGAAATCGTGGAGCAAATTGAAAGGTCATAACTCTACTAGTTTTCGACCAAATCAGGAGTAGAAAGAGCCCAAGGAACCATTTTTGGGCATTTTGGACTCTTTGGTGTAGGTTTTAGGAGGAGAAAAGCATTGTAAACACATAATTTTTCAAATTTGAGCATAATATAAAGGCACAAGCCAGGGAAGATGGACCAAGGAGATGTAGCCCAGGAGGGGTGAACTCCTTCATAAAATCCCTATGTTGATGTGTTGTATGGTGATTTACTATACTTTTATGTTAAATTGTTCATAAATTAACATGAAAATCACTCATGAGACTCAATAACTTGCAAGATAAATTGAACCCTTAAGCACAAATGAAACATTGGTTTCATAATTTGAAAGAGGAATTAGCACAACAATACTAACATACCTTATTCAGATCATAGGAACTGGCTCTAAAAAGAGCTTATTTTTTCCTAATGAGGAGTACATTGAGGATAAAAATGGAGTAAAAAGTGAAATCCTACCTTACCCATGGGATGAAGTGCCATATCACATCATGAAATGAATTTCCTGTGAGGGAAGACTTAGTGTGGTTTATGGATACCACTTTAGATTATTACATGAGCTTAGATTCAAAGGAGATATGCTACTAGAGTAGAGACTAAGTATTCCATATTTCCTCCTACATTTTGTTATCACTCCCCCTCGTTTCCCAATGGTGAGAATTAAAATGAAGGAGGTAACCTCAATCCAATCCTTAGGTCTGGTAGCTAGCCCTACCAAAACCAGAGAGGGCTCTCTCAATGTCACTCTTTTAGCCAATGAGATGATTGGATATGTAATGATCTTAAGCTAGTTATACAACTTAGTAAATTAGGGCTTTGTTTGTTTTGAGTTTTTTCTGGATAGGAACGAAAATCAAGGAACTAGGTCTAGGGTCTAGGTATGATTTCAAAGGTTAAGTTGCAGAGACAAGGATGAGACCAGGTACGTAAAATTAGGATCATACTTAATTTTTCATTGTGTATAGAGTTTGAAAAGAGAAGGAGTCAAAATGAGCATCTAATTGAATTCATTCATCAGAAGAGTAAACACATCCATGTAAATCTTATAAACAGAGCATAGAAGGAAATGATTTTTGTTTATAAACTCATAAGATTAACATAAAAAATCATGCATGTGATGAAAAAGGTAACATAAAATTTAAATTTATGAAGAAACAGAGACGAAACAATGCTCAAAATCATACCACTGGAATCTAAAGAGTATAGTTGCAACATCCTTTGATTTCACTGAAAAAAGAGTTTGTACAATAGCTCCACTGTAAATAAAAACTATCCAACCTCTAAAATGACTTGAAGTGGAATAGATATAGAAAATAGAAGTGATGAAACCTAATTGGGTCAAAATCTGATCCAAAACACATCATAAATGTATTGTATGAGTCATTACCTAGAATCTAGGGAAGCTAGAAACCATTCCCTCAAAATTAGCTAATAACTAGGAGTTCATGTATATTTCATTGATTAAATCATTCCTCCACAAAGAGAGGTAAAAAGAACTCTCCCACCAAAAATAAAATTCATAGGACATCTGAACCTCAAATTTTGGAGTTTTTCTGGCTTGAAAATTGTCTAAAGGAATCCAATGACAGAAGCGTTACGCCTCCTAGCAGAAGCGTCGCGTCAGTTTAGAGATGATTTTGATTGACTTTAAAGCAACCATTTGAAAATATGAGAGTTAGGCTAGGTATCCATATGTGTATTATTTCAATTTCACTCTCAAAATAGAGAAAATACCTCGTGGAAGGCCTTCAAAAACTAATTCTCCCAACCTCACTCCATAAGCATCGCGTAGAGGTAAAATAGGTGGCAGACGCATGAAAAAGTGATGTTTTTTGGATTTTTCTTCAAATGGGAGGTTGAAAATCCAAATTGATACCATAAATGTGATGTATAATCCAAAAGGAATCTAACCATGTAAAAATTTCTGCATTTAGATGCTCTGAGAGAAAGTGTCACGCTGTTGCGCGACGCTTCTACAAAGATCAATTTTCCAGATTTTCCAAAACAATTTCTGCAAAAATAGGGCTTAAATATGGATCAATATCTCTCTAAGAATAACGTATTTTTCAAAACTGAGAGAGGTTTTTGTTCTTTGGTATTTTTGGAACACAAAAATACTCTATGTTTCCAAAATATTATCCTATTTGCACAGAATCCAAGTTTTAATTTGGTGACTAAACATTTGCAGAAGCGTAGTGCACTCTCAGCAGAAGCCTTGCGCCACTTTGAGAGGGATTTTGGAAACCTTCCTAGATTATTTTTTGGATGAAAGTGGTATGGTTGGAAATATTAGGATGTCTACTACAAAATGGAGTCATCGAGCACTGCAAAACCCTTCTCTAAACCCCTAAAAATTGGCTTGAAGACAACATGTTCAAAAGTGCCTAAAATGACCTGGAGCAACTGTATTTTTGGGATTTATCTCAAATCATAACACCCATGCATAAAATGAAGTAGGTTTTTGTTCTTTGGCCTATGGTTGAAAAAACCTCTTTCCCTTTTGTAAATTAATATCCATTACTTCATGAACTGATTTTGCAGCAAAATTGTCCCTGTGTGCAATGTAAACCCTAACTTGATCACAAAACTATGAAAAAGATGCCATGGGTCTAAGTTGTTTCAAACCTGGAATGATGACCTCCATTATGGATCTTATTTTAACCCTCCATGGTGTTTTTCAATCAAGATAAAACCCTATCTAGATGTAGTGGGTAGGTAAGGTGGAGAATTAGGAAAGCAAGGATAGTGGTAGGGTGGTTTTAGGGACAAAAATGAAGTGGAGGGAAGTTAGGGTAAAATCCATAAAAAATTGGGGAGGTAGGGTGATGAGTTGGATATAATCTTCAAGTGGAATTTTTGGAAATGGGCATGAGGAAGGTGCCCAAAAGGTCAAACACAGGGTTTTACTAGTTTTCCTACAAAAATGTAGTGAAAACTAGGGTTTCAATGAAAATGGTGGCTAGGAGGGTTGTGAGTGATAGGTAATGTTTTGATAAGGTGTATGGAAGGGGTATGAAGGTTGTAGATGATGGAATTATGGTTTTATCAACTTTAAACCAGCCAAGCATGGAGGAATAAAAAAACGTAGTGAAGAAAAACCTAAGGAGGGAATCCACCCTTTTGCAGAAGATTTTGACTTGAAAGGAGTATAGAGGATGTCCAATTACTGTTTAGGAGGTGAATGAACCCTTTTTCAATGGTTTTGAACCTTGGAGAAGTGATTTTAAGCTCAAATACCAAAATTGTAGTGCATGTCACAAACGTAACATAGGACTTGCGTAACACCTCCAGAAGCGTAGCACAGGTAGTGTTGGCACAAATTTATTATTTTTCTTCAAATCTTGGAAGCTATGGAGTATGATGGTGATAATATAGGAGCTCTATCAAACATAAAATGATAAAATGAGTTGAAGAAGCCTCTTTTTCTTTTATAACAATGATAAAATTACTTTTTTTTCTTCTAGTGAAATCACAAGCTCTTTGAAGAAATTTATTTTTTTGAAAAACTTTAATCAGGAGACACACTTTATTTGAGGAAATAAAAAGTTCCTTTAATTTTTTCCCTATATTTTCTACATCCCTATGCAAATGACTTGTATGGTGAAAATTAGATTTTGTTCGCCTTCTTTTATGACATAATTGACTCTTATGGTCGCAAAACAAATGAGACTTGGACTCTGACCTAAATGAAGGTGTGGTGAATGACCTCAGATCCTAGATGACTGATGGATGACATGACCTATGAAATGATGACAACCATGAATGGAGTGAAGAGAGTATCATTTCAAACCTAGACATATTCGGTGAAAAAACAAAATTGTTTGAAACTTGACTTGAAACATGAAATTTTGACCTAGGACCACTACAAAGTAAACCTGAAAAGAGTATTTTTTATTACTGAACATTTAGACACTAAAAAATTCCATTAGATACATGATACAAAGAGTGAGGGAAGGAAGTATAACCACATAGCTCACCATGTCCTCATCAAAATTATAGTAGGAGATGCTCTCAATAGGTTGAACATCCCTATACCTTGGTCCACATTCATAGATATGGATAGGGAAGCATTCATAGGGACACAAGTTGTCACTCCTGGAAAAACACATGCCTCTAGTCTTGGAGAGAGAGGTATGAAAGAATAGGAAGGAGATACTAAAGTCACATAGGAAGAAGAGGGATAAGAGTAATAAGAGGAAAATGAGGTAGAAGAAAAACACACATAAACCCTAGAAACAAAGGAAGTAAAAGAGGAGGAGGAAGAGAAAAATGAAAAATGAGAAGGAGAAGAAAAGTAGGAGAAAGCGAAAAAGAACAAAAAGGAAGGAAATACAAGAGAGGAATAGATATTAGAGCCCATTTTTAGCACTAACATCTTTCCCCAACAGACCAGCCTATCACCCAAAACCTCAAAAAAAGAATTGGTTGCGACCTTAGCCACTCTAAGCACACCAGAAAAGGAAAAGAGTAAAAGACAGCCCCCCATGTACTTAAAGACCATAAAGAGTGCTAGGGTGAAGCAAGGGAGACTCCAGACTCCAACCCAAATCTCAATAACAATTGAAGAGTCACCCAAGAAGAAAGACGGTATAAGCCTAGAAGAGGAAAAAATTTAAGAGGTCACCTCACCTGAGAAGACACCTATGACCCATATGAGGAGACATTATTCAAGGCTAGCATCCCTCAAACAAGTACCAACCCCCACAGACCTTCAAGAAGCATAAAAGAAGGGGAAGTAAGGAAAGGAAGGTTTTCTACAGGAAAAATAGAGTTTGTTATAGGAAACTCTGTCAGTGCTACAAGAAACTCCATATGTGTCATATAAAGAGCAGAAGGTCATGGGGGAGGGAGCGAGGTACCCTTGGAAGGTTAGGAGGCCCAAGATGTTGAAATAGAGGCACAAATTAAAGGGCGGGAGGTCAAAGGGAAGGAAGAGGAAGAACCAAAAGAGGAGTCCACCTCTCCAAAATTTGTTCCAAAAGACATATCAGCAGTTACACATCCTAGCCCACAACCAAATCTAAGATCCTTCTGCACTTTCATTGAAGGAGGAAGGATGATCCCTTAAAAGCTCTTAGTTTCCCTATTTTATCAACTAGAGCAAGATAGATTTGCACACATCACTAGATGAAAATTGCCAAAACAAAGGGTGTGCAATATGTAGGGATCATGGAAGAAAAATTCACTGATGTGGGGAGAGATTTGACTGATGTCAGACTCAGGGAAGAAATGTTAAAAGAGTAGCTACAAGAAACACAAGTAGAAAATGCAAGGTTACAAAGCCAACTGAATTGCAACAGAAGGACAAGAAAATTGCCACTGTGGCAGATTTGTGCATGGAGGCAATACAACACATACATCCTTCAAACTCTTATGCCATCTACTTGAAGGAACAGTGGTTGCATTTTCAGGTCAATTAAATAGCTTCCTATGGATCATTAACTTTCCAAAAATGTAGGAAGTTTATTGAGTTTTGAAATCAGTCCAACATAAAATATAAGGCCAAGTTGGCAGAATTTTATATGCCTAGTCTTATCTTGATTGATCTAAACATTTGGGATCCGAACCCTAGGATTGGGGATATGTAGTTGATGACCATAACCTCTTGGATGACCAATGAGGAGGCAACAATAGAGGAGATAAAAAGGGCGATGATATGAGAAGGAAAGGATCCTCTCCATATCAGGGCAGAACTATCGAGCCTTAGAGGGGTAATTAACAATCATCTAATGATAGCAAATGATGCAAGCCTTGTAGATAAATACCTCAACACCAAAGCATGAGCCATTGCACACTTTGATTAAATTTCTAGATTGTTGGGAGAGGAATGTGTAATGGAAATTCATAGGAGATGGAATGGCCTCCCTTTTAGCCTTAGAAACATGGAGTATCATATTCCAGATAGATTGAGAAATGCCCTAGAAAGGGAACTTTTGTACAAGAGGACTATTAAAAAAATGAAGATCCAATGGATAAGCTTGAAACCCATACCACCTTTGCTGCTGGGCCTGGGTGAAGGAAAATACCAAGCTGAAGAAAACAAAGAATGGGAGGAGGCAGAAAATAATGATGGATTCTACCCCCCTGAGTGGACTCCTTCCTTGGAATGTCAGAGAAGCCACTAAGGCACTAAAAGAGATAAAGAAAGTGGACTAAGTTGCTCAAAGGATGAGCAATCATTTGGTAGGGGGGTGATGATGAGCACCATCATTAGGTACATTTTAAGGGGCTAATTGTCACATTTTTAGCCTTATTTGTCTCTCTTTCTCACATTTAATTGCATTACAGTCATACGTTGCTTAGTGTAGATGGTGTATTGAGGGTTTTCATACTTCAAATGCCTAATGTGGTTGAAATGCAGGAAAATCAAGAGAATATGCCATTTTTGTTGAAGATTTCACAATTAGGGCTCAAAGTAGACAACTAGGAGTGATTTTAGGGGGTTGAACACCTCCTTAACTCCTAAAGACAGCCAAGGGATCCTCGAGATTCTCCTCCAATAGATCAAAATCAAAGGCATCCAAGCAAGTGGAAGATCAAGTGGAGCCAAAATCCACTTCTCTCAAGTTCCAAGGAGACAAATCACCTATTTTTTAGGGAATTGTTGGTAGCTACCCTTTAGGATAGATAGGGAAGAGAAAGAGCTCATTAGGATTCAATTTTTGGAGATAGATAGAGCACTCTTAGCTATTTTAATAGACATTTGTGACTTTCATATGCTATGTAGCAAAATTGGCTATGAAATACAATGAGTATTCAATTTCTTCTTCAATGAGTTAGTTTCAGGGAGTTGATCTTGAGGGTTCCGACCCAATCCATTGGCCTTAGTCTCTCTTATGTATTTGTGTTTAGCTTTTATGCTATTGTAGTTAGTTTGCTTGAATTTCATCTCACTTTATTTATTTTTCTTCCATTTCAAGTGTTTTAGTTATTTTTCTTGCTTTTCATATTGTTGTAGTTGTGTTGCTTCCATTTCATGTTGCAGTACCATAGAAAACTCTAAAATTGTGTGTTAAAGCCTCCCTCTCTCACCTCTTCCATTAAGGTTTGAGGAGGGTAGATATTCACCACAGACCCAAATTTTATTTCAATTTAGATTTATTGGAAAATTTAGATAGGTTGCTTTGTTTATCATGAACATGTTATAGATGCAAAGTTAGTTTTTTTTAAGTGCATAGGTAGGTTTGCTTAAATTCACCTCATATTTTCCACCATTTTCATAATAGATTTGCTAATGATAACTGCATGAATGTGTATTTTTCTTGCAAGTTTGAGTAGAGAAGTAGAGGAGGACTCCACCAACACCATTAGCTTCAGTTTCCACCCCTCATCAACTAGCCTCGAACTAAATCGCCTTCAGTCCTATTTTTTGACATCTCCACCACAACGTCAAGAGCCACCTTAGAGGTGAAAGACAAGCTTTGAGATAATTTATGAGCTTAGAAAACGGGTTCGCTACCTTTCATGCACCTATATCCACCTTCATTTCACCTCTCCTACCCATTTCCTCACCATTTCTGGCCTCAAACTACTCTCGACCCGTTTCCTGTAGCATTTTAGGACATCCAATAGCACTATAGGAAATCCTGTAGCTGATCCTGTAGCAGTGCCATACAGTCACTTATTTGGTCCAAAACCTCTCTTTCACCTAATCTAGACCTGACACAACATCCAAGACACCTTCAGCTCTGAAATCATGAGCCCAAGAACCTCTTAGGTCACCTTAGCACTTCCTTTCTTTGCTGCAAAATAGAGTTATTTACAAGAATAGTTAGGTCATTGATAGGTGCATTGTTAAGCATAGCAGTCAAGCATGATGTAGATAAATTTCAATAAATCATTTAATTAAGCATGTGTACCTAGATTAGTTTCCCTTTCTGCAAGTTTAGTTTAGAAATTTAAATCTTGAATGCCAATTAGTTTAACTTTATTTCTTGCATTAGGTTAAGTGTGGATTTCCTTTCTTGCAAATAGCTATATGATTATTTATGATCTAAAATAGTTTCTTGTCTTGATGATAGAGTAATGGTCATGAGTTATTTCCAGTCTTAGTTTTCATTCACAAGTGTGACAGACTTCATATCCTAGCAGTAACCTAAGTTGTAGCACCCCATCATAGAACTGAGAAGAGGATGACATGAGTAGAATGCATATGCTATGTATACAACACTTTCACCTCCAAATTTGTACAAACCCAAGGTTGATAAAGTAAAGTAGAGTAGCCTTTGGGAGTTGCAACACCCTTGGTGCAATACTAGGGCTCACCAGTAGGATCTTCATAGTCACAAAATACGAGTGGTGGTTGACTTCTAGAAGGGGTGGGGGTTTTTGGTAGAAATTTCCCTTAATTATCCTTACTCCTATGAGGCATGAAATAATCTGTAATTTTTGTGTTTTTCTCTTTTTTATTTTTTATTTTTTTAAAATCAAACAATGTTGATGCAAAGAAACAAAAAGATGAAAGAAGGGAAAATTCTAAGTAGAAACAACACCTTCTTGGACACTTCCCTCACAAAAACCCCAAAAAATCATGAGCCTTAGTATTGCAACAAGAGTATTGCAACTCCCAAGGATACAAGCTTTAATGATCAACCCAGGGTTCATACAAACTTAAGAGGTGATAGTGTTATATGCACAGTAGGCTAATATCTGCTCATGTTAATTTCAAGCAATGGACCATACCAAGGCATGCAGAGACCACTCTATCGACTGGTTCTATATTGGAAAGGAAAGAAATTACAGGAAGGGAAAATTCTATTCTATTTGCATAAATGGAAATATTAATCTATTTGCAAAAGAATGGAAATGCTACTTTCTCAAAAGTAAATTCTAACCCTATTTGTAGGAATGTAAAGGCTATAATACTTGCAGAAATTTGAACATTAACCTATTTATAGAATGTAAATTTTGCATATCAAGGAAACCTAGCCTATGTAATGGAATAACAATGCTTGAAAGTGAAATCCTAGATTAAGAAGCATAAATCAAAGCAAGCAATCCTAACATTTTTGCATAAGGGAAAAACATGTAATAAAAATTTAATAACTATATTCCAAAGATATTAGACTTAGTGACATAATTCATTAGACATCTCATGATATAATAAAAAAATCATCACTATATTTCCAAATTCATAAATATGTCCACTAACCCTAATTGCAGAAATGTGTTGTAGTGGGAAAAAGGAAAGTCCTATGTGGTCTTTGGTCACCCTCAATCATGGTTTCAGAGCCTAGGGGACATTTTTCAAGGTTAGGAGGTAAAAATAAAGCTTTATGAGAAATTCTAGCCACATTTACACAGTGTTACATGATGCAACTTGATTGCTACATGTTACTACAAGATTGCCCTATTTTGCTACAACATTGGATCCGTGAGCATCGTAAGGGTGGTAAAGGCGGTCTGAGGGTAGGGACAGGTATTGGAGGGTATATTAAGGTTGTGTGATGCCTTTTCCAAGCTTATTACCTTTCAGGGGCCCATATTGCATAAAAAAATGCACACAATGGCCTTTAATAACCCAAAATTGTGTTCTAGGTGGACAACCTGACTTGTAACATGACAAGACCTACATCGATAAGAGATTTTTATTTCCATGCTCAAATAATATTTCTATTTAATCACTATATGTGCATAAAATAGAGTATGTAAAAAGAGGAAAATAAAAAGACCTAACTACTGTAAGAGAAAACAGTTATATATTTTTGGATTTCCAATAATATATCCCCAACTACACATCCCACAAGAGAAGTGATTGGAATACCCACACAAGAAATTTTTACAGATAATATTTATAGAAAAATAAGAAAAATATTTTTAGGAAAGGAAATGCATGAAAGAAATATAAAGTAAGAGAGACTAATGCCTCTGGGTTGGGCCCTAACCCAAGGGGACTCAACCCTCTGAACAAACTTTGTTGTGGATCAAAAAAAATATTTTCATTAATGCAAAATAATTCTCAATTACATCATAAGTGGAAAACAAGTTCTTAGCTCCCAATATTCTTTATCCGTACTACAACAATTTGAATCCTACTAAGCCCTTAGGCTTCCTTATTTATAAAAAAGTGATTGAGGGGAAACCTCCTTGGAAAGACGACTAATTCCCTCCAAAATTCATAAAAATATGGATCATACTCCCTATATCCCTCGAGTTCATCAAATAATAGTGGATATTCGAACTTGAAGTGAATAAATGTAGGAAGAAGGTAGATATTTTGTTGAGAAAATGTAAGATATCATCCTCCTACATCTTCTCTAGCTACCTTCCAATGTATATCTGCATAGAAAATGCATTCTAATGCACTAGTTTCTTGCATATTAACTACATTAGGCCACGAGATATGATAATCATCCTTTGGTATTGCTAATAACCACATAATAGTAAAAAATATGCCATTGAATGCGAGGAAAGAGGTAAATATAAGCGGAAGGTAGGTAAAATGGGCCTTATTATTTACCTATAAATGAGGCTCATTAGTCAGCTCAAAGCTCAAATGAAAATTTCAATTTCGAAGAGCTTGGCATGGAAAATTACTACACCTTTCACCAAGCTGCACATTCAAGAAAGACATGTACACAATGGATACACAATATTATTGTTGTGGTGAGCAAGCTACTTGAAGATCAGTTAGTTGGTGAAGTAGATGAGGAAGCTAAATATGTTGAAGAGGAATATTCCCCTCTAGATGATAATGTAATTTTTTTTGCTTTTTCATTCGTACTTATTCAATGGGGGTGAGTTTTAACTAATTCAAGAAGCCCTTGTTGGGGAATATCCTCCTCCTAAAAATCTGAAGACTTATAATCTGGGGAGAAAAGGACTAATAGTTGAACCCACATTGGAAGATATGAATAAGGCCTTTTTGAGAAGAAATTTTCCTCCCAGTAATCCAACTTAGCCCTCAACTCCAACTCCTAAGCCTGCAACTGAAAAATCCTTGAAGAGCACTTCAGTAAGAAATAAAGGTAACACTAACACTCCAGAAGCTCCTACTAAGTATTCTCAACTTAATACTTATCCTCGATCATTTAAAGAAGAGACTGTATCTTCTGATACCAGGTATAACATTATTGAATATATGAAGAAGATCAAACATTTCATTATTCGAACTCCCCAAGCTAGTCAATCAAAGAGAGTCGATTTTCATGACCTTTGCTGCCATGTCTTCCACCGGTAAAGGTCCTATCTATTCTAATCCTACTTCTTTTGGTCACAAATCCCCCATTAATATTCAATATATTGTCAATGCTACAAATGCCAATTATAGAGGTTCAAATCCCCCTTTCATGCTAACTTTTGAGATCTTTAATTACAACGAGCATAATTGTCTCATCGATTCTAGTGCATCTACAAATGTCATGTCCTTACCAGTCTGTAAAAAACTAAATATCTAGCCAGAAAATACAGATGCTAAGATAATCCAACTAGATAGGTCCCAATTCCTTGTCGTTAGAGAATTGAATAATGTAATAATCATATTATTTTATGATTCTAGAGTTCATCAATGCATATATATTGTGGTCATTGACATACCTGAGGCATATGGATTGTTGATAAGTAGGGAATAGTCTAGCAAGTTGCAAGGGTATTTTTCTATAAATTAGTTACACTTATGGCTCCCTTACAACAGTAATAATAATCAAATTATAGTAAATAGTGAGCCATATATGAAGCACATGGTCACTGAGTTGGAAGTTTTGAATGAACACATTAGTTTTTATTCAAAAGAATTAGGAATTTGATTCGTATAAATTGACATCGAGTGTTATGAAGCCATGCAATCACTCATTTCACAAGATATGCAGTTGTAACTCCAACCTTTCCCTTCAGCCAATGTTAATGAATCTTGTACCTTAGATGTAAATATATTTATTATAGATCTTAATCGCAATGACATTTGGAATTTATATTATGATGGGTATAAGACTCAAGATGGAGTCAATGTCGGTTGCATATTGATGGATCCCCCAAAAAATAAGTCTTTAATTTCTTGTAGGTTAGGATTTCAGGGCACTAACAACATTGTAGAGTATGAGACACAGATCCTTGGACTAAAGAAGGATATTGACCTAAATTTGATTGTTTAAAGGTAGTTAGTGCTTCAGAAATCATCACAAGGTAGGTACAAAACACCATTCATTGTCTATCACCACATATAAAAAACTATCATCAAGAGGTATAGTGTTTGATCTATTCGCTTAAGGCTTTTGGTATTAAATCAATTCCTAAAATTAATAATGTTGCTGGCGACACTCTACCTAACACTGCAACTAGGTTTACACCATTAAGGGATGGTTTTTCTATTGAGATTATATAGAAACCTGTCATCCTGGATAATGTAACTAATCTTTTTTCTTTTAATGATGATCAACAAATATTGGATTTCATATTGTATTTAAGGACACAACGATAGAGAAATAACAACACAAAATTACATAAAGAGGTTGATATGCACTAGGAAACCCCATTCCCAAATGTGTTGTTACATTCGAGAAGCTATTTGATTTACAAATTCAGATTCGAGTACTCCCAAATACTAAGACCCAAATTTTGTGACATTGTTGCACGAGCGAATTAACCTTGGAAGGGAATTCTATCCAAAGTTCATTTATCCCAGTACGTGTTGTTCTCCCGTGGAACAATGAGATTTTGTTGAGTTGTTCAAAAGGAACTGAGATTTTTTCGCTTGGAGGTATGAGGAACTCAAAATATATGACACTTGTAGCATTCATGTATAATACCTATAAAAGATAGGGTCAAACCATTTCAACAAAAGTTAATGGAAACTGCATCCAACATTAGAACCTATCATCCAAAAGGAGTTGAAAAAGTTGTTGGAAACTCATATCATTTTTAAATTTAGACACTCTACTAGGTATTTAAGCTAGTTCCTATAAGGAAGAAGTTCGATGAGATTTGGCTATGCACCGGTTTCTGAAATATGAACCAAGCTTCAGATAAAGACAATTACCATGTCCCCACTATGGAGTAGATTCTGCAAATAGTTTCTGGATCTGAAATGTTTTCTGTATCGATGGTTTTTCTGGATGAAATCAAGTATTATTAGCTCAACCAGACTAACTAAATACAACTTTCAGAATGAAGTGGGGGACAATTTCCTTTTCATGCATGCCCTTTGGCCTCATTAATTCTAAAGCCAATTTCTAAAGGGAAATGCATATTTCTTTCAGAGGGCTCATTAGCTAAAGCGTGGTAGTTTATCATGATGATGTAATTGTATTCTCAAGAATAATATAAGATAATTTTCATAATCTAAAGCATATCTTTGAACACTGTAGGAAATATGGGATATCACTCAATCCCAAGAAAATCAGTTTCCTTGTCTATAAAGGTAACCTTTTGGGACATATAATAACAAAGAGTGGTATCACAGTTGATCTTGAACATGTAAAATCTATCACACAAATCTCGCATCCCAATGGTAAGAAGGCTATGCAGTATTTCATAGGTAATATTAAATTTCTACGCAAGTTAATTTTTTTACTTTTCCCAAATAGTGAATCCTTTGCAAAACATGATAAAAATGGATGTGGTGTTCAAATGGAATTAAGAAGATAAGTGTTGAGCCTCAAAATTGTGCTTTCTTTCACCTCATTTTACCTCATTTTCCTTTGTCCATTGCTATCCTAGACCCAATTGATCAATGAATATAGTTAAAATTACTTCTAGAATGATTTACATGATTGACTTGCTAAGTTTTGTGATTTTTGCCATTGTAAAGCATTTTGACCGGAACTAGCTGCAGAATGCAGACATTCCGTAGCTAACCGGCGATTCTGCAGCTGCCTTCACGTTTGAGTATGTTCTAGGTGGCCTCTTGAGAAAAACCGCATATGGGCATGATCCACGTCATGTCTACATGGTTCGTTGCTCATCATGGAGGAAGAAACGAATTCTGGGTATGGTTTTGAACGTGGGAACACATTTAGGAAGGAAGACTTCTATTAGGACTGTCTCAGTCCAGATGTCTTTTCCTCTTCACGCAGCCACTTCAAAGAGTCCTAACGTGATTTCGATAAGGAAAGACAGTGTTCCTGAATTGTTGCAAGTATTGTTATGTGCATTTGCTTTATAAACACTTGGGAGACCGAGAGCTATGTTAGAGATTTTATGTTAGATTTGATGCTAGATTTTGTTTAAACTCTGTGCTACATTCCTGAAGACGCAGAGTGTTATGTTCAAACTATTTCATCTTTAATGGAGCAGATCGTGTTGTTTTGAAAGCGTGATTTAATTTGGAGTTGAATTCCGTCAGGTGGTAGAGGGCCCCTGCCTCTTGCACGGATTTATTTTGCGTAAATTAGATAAGTCTTCTAGTTGCCTTTACACTTTGCATTTGAATTAATAGTTGTTTTAATTAGCTACTATAGTTATACTCATTCGAAGTCTTCCACAAGAAGAAGCTCTTCCAAAAGACTATAATTATGAATGGGAAATGACTATAGTATTGTAGAATTAGGAGTTGAATTCATAGTTGTTTTTAAGTAGCTACTGTAGTTATATTCATTCTAACTCTTCCACAAGAAGAAATTCTTCCAAAAGATTATAATGATGAATGATGAATGGCTATAGTAATGTAGAATTTAGTTGTAGTTTTTTGTTGTTCACTATCACAGTTACACTTGTTCTAATCACTCTTCCACAAGAAGAAACTCTTCCAAGAAATTCTTAAGAAGTTCAAGACATGACCGTGATAATGAATGATTTAGTTGTGTGTTTGCACTAAGTATCGACTCTGTTCTTGCTCTTAAACGCTTGTCCAAAACATCATAATGACGAGTAGGATATGGATATGATATCTTAGTTTTTCATTGCTTTCAGTCTTTTTCTTGCATTTGCATTCAATTACACAGTCAGAATTGTTCTAATACCTCTTCCAAAAGAAGGAACTCTTCCAAAATATCACTAATGATGGACAAACAGATTGTGTAACTTCATAGAATAATGCATGATAGCATAGTTAGGATACTCCGGAGTTTAATTGCACTTAAATCATGTTTAGTTACTTTGTTTTGAGTTTGATGATGACTTGTAGTTCAGCATTGTTTTAGATTAGTGGCATCTTAAGTTCATTTTTAGATTAACTCATTGCACTTGCACTTCATATTCAAATTGTCATCCATTGCACAATAGATTACTTCAGTTGTTAAGATTAACAAGACAGCCTTCATTATTCACAAACTTCTTCTTATTCTAAAATCCATAATTGATCTATAACCATATGAACAGAATACAACATCATTTTAAGGCCTGAAGTACCTCTGCAATTTCCTCATCATTTTATAAACAGAGCTCTTCCTCAAAAGACTACTTTGGAAAGAAATCAATAACTTTTGAGTAAAGGTTTTGTGACATTCAATTAAATTGCAGAATAGAGATAGGAACTAGTTCTAGAATAGAAGATCTTATGATGATAACAATGTTTTCCTCTAAATATGTTTCAAATCTCTAATCAAGGACGAAGAATTGCATCATTGTAAGTTAGTTGTTTCACTGTTTATTTAGAGGATTTGCATACTTAGTGATCACTCCTTAAGTTTAGTTTGTGTTTTGAATCATTTGCTTAAGAGTCATTATCAAGCTTTTGTTTTTATTTAGTTATAGTTTAGATTTAGCTTCAGTGTTTCCAATTGCATTTGCCATTTGTTATCCATCAATTAGGACCCACTCTGTTTTTAATCATTAGCTCATTTTCATCAGCTTTCTAGGCATTTTCCTTGTGAACATAAAACCACCAAAAGACCAAAAACATCATAAATCACCATAAAAGACCAAAAACATCACAAAACACTACACACAACGCATTAGGAAACAAGCACCTAGGTACATACAGTACACTTCACTTCAGCAGTTTACAAATCCTGGTTGACAATTAAATGAACTCAGTTTAGGAGACTAGATTGAGACCAAACAATAAGGAGACCCTCAATCATATCAAGAAATCTATTTTCGAGGCCCCTTCTCTCTATGGCCCTGACTTCAATAAGGATTTCATATTATATATATATACCTTTGCTTCAAATTCATCATTAGCAGTCGTGCTGACACAAAAGGATAATCAAGGTGATGAGAAACTCATATATTTCATGAATACCATTTTGCAAGTTTCAAAAATTAACTATCATAACCTGGAAAAACAAGCAGATGAAATTTACAAAGTCGTCAAACAAAATTTTGACCTTACATCCTAAAAAATCATGTGATAATGTTTGTACCTCATCTTACTATAAGGTCATTGTTTGTGTAGCAGGAGTCGGGCGAAAGGAGAGCTAATTGGATGACCTGCCTACGGGAGTATGATTTGGAGTTCAAACATGCTCATACAGTCAAAGGACACGAGATATGTAAAATAGCTATTGAAGCTTCCAACCAACTAAATGAAGAATTGGTAGGATGGGAGAAAGAGATCGAAATGCACCAGAATGACTTAGTGTGAACATTTTATTCCCTGCCATCCTAGTATACTAATTTGAAGCAATATTTAGGACAAGGGAATATTTCTCCTGCCTTTTCCGCGAAACAAAAGAGGGAATTTAAGCTCAAATTTGCATCTAATCAGTTTTTCTAGGGAAATCTATTTCATAAACACAACAATGGCATATTACTCAAATTTTTGGAATCTGATGAAGCCAGAAGAGTGTTAAAGGAGCTACATGATGGGCTGGTAGGAGGGCACTATGCTAGTTTTTATCACTCCACCAGATCTTTGAAGGCTAAGAAGGAGACCAACAAAGGTAACCACAGACCAACATTTTGCCAAGTAGATAGCCCTACTAGGCAGGAGAGGGCTCTCTCCAAGAGATCATAGCCAAGATGACTGGATAGTGAGGATTTTAGGCTAGGTATAGTAGCACTAGGTTTGGTTGATTGATTTTAGGTGCTAGATGGTGAATAGGTTAGGGAAGAAACCAGGTCAGGGCATAGAGGATTAGAATTGCAGAGATATGATGGGGCAAGGTAGGAATATTCTTTAACACATTCATGTATCTTGATGGAGTGGATTAGACTACTAGGATTTTAGAAATGAGCATGGAAATCATGGATTCTTTTCAATTAGAAGAAAATGAAACATATTGTAATAATTCCTCCAAAACAGTGCATCAAGTAATGAATTTTTTCTATCTAACTTAGGAATCATTCAAATATAGAGATGGCATGAATATGGAAATAATAATACATTCAAAATATTGTAAAAATAAGAGGCAACAATGCTAAAACACATTGCCATAGGAATCCCACCAAAATAGCTGCAACTATGTCTATTATTTCCTGCCAAAGATGAGTGATTACACTAGTGTTCAAAGATCAATTACACAACATTCAACCCTTGCATTGACAAAGGAAATGAAAGATATAGACCAAAAACTGCTTCTCCCACTCTCAGGGCTTGAATCCATGACTTGTGGAGCTGATCCCTAAAGTCCTCAACTAGAATCCTAATGAATAGGTAGGCCAAAAAACTCATCCCTATCTTTTATGAAACTGATTCACTTGACCCAAAATTACATATTTACTTGATGTATCCACCTCTAGTAACTATACAATACATAATTACATTTAATTTTTACATTTACATCAATAAATCTCCTTGGAATCCATCAATCAACTGATAAAAAGTGAAAATTCTGAAGAAATTAGTCAACTGTAAAAAGCATAGTGTGCTTGAGAAAAGCGCAGCGTGCTTAGTAAAAAGTGCAGTGTGGGACTTCAAACTGAATTTTGAGTGCCTTCCTAAAGTCCAAATTGAGCCCAATATGGCTCATTAGAAAGGTATTCCAGTTTAGTTGTAAAAAAAATCCTCAATATCTAAAAATGATGGAGTGAAGCTCCTCAAAAATTAAATCTCCCAAGACTGTTCAAAAAGCGCAGCGTGAGGCAGAAAAAGGAGGCAAAAAAGGTGTTTTTTGGGAGGTTTTTGACCTTTTCCACCTCTCAAAATCTCTGTTTTTGGAGTGAAAAAAAGTAAAAAGTTGATGTAGACATCATTCTCTATCCATATATGAATATTTATTATCATTTATTGGCCTCCACAAAAAGCGTAGTGTGGCCCACACTACACTTTTTGCAAGCTGACTTTACAAAAAGTCTGTTAAATTTTACCAAAATTCCAAAAAACTCAAAAACTTGCCCAAACTCCTTAAAAATTTCTCGATGAAGTTCTGATGAAGTATTTCAAGTAACCATTGAGGCATCAGAAAGAAACTCAAGTTTTCCCTTCTTCTTTTGGCTGATTAGGGTTTCCTTGAGTTTGTCCTTCAATTGCTTGATCCTGATATTGAAAATAATGTTTCTAGTGTTGTAGTGGTTAGCCATGTGCCTAAGCATATAATTTTACTTTTTATCCTTATGAAGGAGCTTCTCAAGGTATATGTTCACTCTGTCAAGACAAAATTCTCTGTCATCATTTATTTCTCTTGCAATTCTTTCCTCAAAGGTGAGTTCTTCTGCCTCATGTTTTTCATGTTAATGCTCTCTTAAGACCTCTTGTTTTTGGTCTCTTCTTGGTGATCTAAGCCTCATCATGATCATACTCATCACGTGCCATCACTACTTTACCTTTAGCATATTTCCTCTTGGCCTTCAAAAACTCCATTTCCAAGGGTACTTGTTTATCTTTCAACTGCTTGTTTTCTTTCTCAAGGAAGTAATTGACAAATTGTACCCTTGAAAAACTATCTTGCAACTCTATGATTTTGGCATCTTTCTCTTTAATGACTAGGCTTGAGGCTTGATGATCATCTTGGACATCCAATTCCACCAAGTCAAACTCCTTTTCTTCCTCATGATGAACATCTTCCTTCTCTTGAATAACTGCCTCATGGTGCTTTTGATATTCCTGTTTTGCTAATGTAGAAGGCAAGGCCCCTTCCACAATTTGTGGAGCAAACACTTGCCTATGTCATCTGTGGTAGGTTTTGACCTCTTTGCCCTCTTTGGTTTTCTTCACCATAGCCCTGCTAGATAACCTATTTTTCTTGTGAGAAACCAATGCTTATGGTGGAATAGGTATAACAGGATGATTTGGTGGTGTAGTGAAGACATTTACCTCAATTAAGGTTTCCCATGCAATGTTCAGCTACTTGAGGTGATGAAGGAAAATGATATTAATGAGTGAATGATGGAATAGGTTGTTAAGTTGAAGCTCATACTCTCTGTTTTGCACTATATAGGCCATCTTGTCAATGCTTCTATCTAAATAGTAGGGAAGATTGAGAAATTTCACCCTAGTGAAATGCATGAGAAACCTGATGTGATAGTTGTACAACCTGGAGAATATGCCCTCACAAGTAAAATATTTCATGATGATATTAATCATGGGAGAAAACCTATTCAAAAACTTAACAAAAGTAAATATCTTCTTGATGTTATCTTTATATGGTGCTTTGAGGTAAGGTTCATACAACTGGGCATCCAAATATTTAGTTTTGAACCATTTTCACCCACATTGGGTATCCCTGTTACTGTTGCAATTATGTCTATAGAAATGGTGAATGTCACCCCTGCAATGGTCACTTGGTATTTCTATAGGTTGGTGATGAAAATCCTGGTCAAAATAGGATGGCTCTGTACTCTTTTGACCATCTCACAAAACTCAAAACAACCTACATGCTAAAAAAATTTGACTGCTAAGGATGATGCCATCAATTACCCAGTGTCTGATGGCTCTAGTCTCAAGATTCTCTGTCCTTTATTGTATGTATTCTTCTCTTCTTCTGTGGTGTTTCTTCCTCCTCCATGATGTTTCTCTCCTCCTCCATTATGTTCAGTTTTGTCTAGAAACCCTAGGGAAGAAGGGGAAGGTAAAGGGAGTAGGCCCTATAGGGTTATGGAGTTGGGATAAGAGAGGGAAAATTTTGGGAAGTGTGTAAGGGTGTTAGGAAGCTTAGGGAAGTGATGGGGGGTTGAAATGATAAGGTAAATATGGTAGGAAATTCAAATACAGGGAGGTACTCTAGCTTCCTAGAAAATCACAGTGTAGGGGTACGGTTTTAGGAAATATATCTTGGGAATGGGAAATGAGGGGATGTAAGGGTAGTGGGGAGTGAATTAGGGTATGAGGGAGGTAAATGGGGTCCAATAAAAAAATTTATCCTCACAAAGATGAAAAATAAGGTTTAATTACTTAGAAGATGACATGGATAGTAGAGGAGGGTTTGCATCATAAAATTATGACCATAAGCTGAAAGGAGTGGCTATGAGGATGTGAATTACTTGTAAATGAATGTAGAAACCCTCTTTTGCAGCTTAGAACCTTTGGAGACAAGATTTAAGGATGTGTCACTCCTCTGCAAAAAGCGCAACAAGCTTAATAAAGGCACATCAAAGCCCTGAAAAATCGTGACGTGCTTCTAAAAAGCGCATTGTGGCCTCTGCAATAAGCACACTACCTGTGGAAAAAGCACAGTGAAGGAGCCAGAACTTATTTTTTTGAAGGAAAATTTTATTTTTTTCTTAGAGAGGCTGAGAGCTCGATGCTTGAGAATGAAAATGAATGACATTTTGGTCTTTGAGGGCCTTTTATACTTGAAGAAATATCATTAAATGGACATGGACCCACATTTCCTTTTTTGAAATGAACCTTACATTGATTTTTACCTTTAACTTTTGAATCTGATATTTGAACTTCATCTTTTGATGCCTTAGGAACACTAATGGATTTTTGGAACCTTGATTATTTTCTGATGGAACTTTGAGTGTTGCAACTACTTGGAACTCTGAGAATTTATTACAAATTAGGAACATAAAATTACATTTGTTTTGAAATCAAATTTACAAATCAAATTTACTGATGAAATTTCTTTATTGTCACTCCTTCACTTGCTAGACTTTATGGCATGAAATGATGATTTGATGACCTTGGAAACCCTAAGACCTAATGGAGACTCTGTACTGAATGAAAACATGATGAAAATGAATTTAATGATGATGAAAACTCATGAATTATGGTACACTCAACAAAGAGATGAAATGAGCCAACAAGTAATAAAAAAATTTAAAGAGTGAGATTAGACCTAGATCTACATCCAGTGACCAAATTTTTTCATGATGACCTAATGCGATGACAAAATTTTCAAAATGGGACCCTAAAAAGACATGATAAGAGTTTATTTGATCACTGGTGGTAGGATGCAAAAACTGACACTAACATCAGTGGCACTGCAACCCACAAAATAATGAGGGTTGGTTTTTATTGGCATACTTTATTCAAATATGCCCATGCATACGTGTGAATATGTTCTATCTATTAAAAGTGTGTTAGAAGGGAATCACGGTTAGTTTCACCTCTTTGGCCCATTCCGATGGAGTATCCTTTTCAACAATGGGGTCTAGATGTCATTGGAGAAATTACGCCTCATTCTTCGAAACAACACAGGTACATTCTTACAACCGCAGATTACTTTACGAGGTGGGTGGAAGTTTTCCACTAAGGAATATCAATGACCAGGATGTAATAAATTTCCTTACTCAGAACGTCATAACCAGGGTCATAATTCCTACCTCCATAGTGTTTGATAATGAAACTTACTTTTCATCATTCAAGTTATGTGGTTTTTCTTTGGAAAATGGTATTGTATTGAAACACTCTGCTAAATATTACCTCCAGGGAAACAACTTAGTTGAATCAAATAATAATAACCTAATATGTGTCATCAAGAAAATATTGTTGTCACATCAGATGAATTGGCACAATTCCATAACCAATTCCCTACGGGATGACCGTGTTACACCAAAACCATCCCTTGGAACCTATCCTTACTTCTTGGTATATGGGAAGGAAGAAATCATACCTCCAAACTTGTAAGTACTCACCTAATAATTGTCACAAGAATCCTGGGGTACACCTTTTCCTTCCATGAAAAACTGAGTCGATACCTTTATTAAACTTGAGGAAGAAAGGCAGAAGGCTAGAGAAAAACTCATTGTACACCAAAACCAAATCAAGAGATGGTTTGATAGGAAATATGCAGGGAGAAATGAATTTAACATAGGCAATGTTTTCATAAAATGGGATAAAGCTCATGAGGACAAAGATAAACATACCAAATTTCAATCCTTGGGATAAGACCTTTCCAAGTTAAAGAGAAACTTGATCAACATACCTATCTCCTCCAAACCCTAAACGGGAGGACTGAACCTCTTCTCGTTGATGGCCAAGATCTGAAGTTCTATTTTACTTAGCATATTTTAAAGATTCCTATCCACTCATTTACATATCTTTATTTTCATGTTTTCAGTTTTGCATCTCATTATGTTATGTGTTTCCTTCATGTTTTCTTCTCTTTAGTCACCTATTGTACATAAATAAAAGGATTTACATTTCAATAAGGAGTTCTTGGAAATCCTCATAAGTTGAATGCTCCCATAAACTTGTGGTAGCTATTACATCATTGGATAAAATGTTATCCTCTTGTTTATGTTGGTTCTTGGAAAACCTATAAGTGAACCCTTGCAGAAAAAAAAGGACTAGACTATGCGGGGAACTCTAATTAAGTGAAATAGCATGTCCATATGTAGCAAGATCTTCACTTCTTGACTTGGACCTAGGATTCTAAATGTGTGTGTTCAAAAGGATAGACCTATTGTCTTTAGAAGGGAAAGGAGAAATTTTGTATTGAGAAACTCTTTTGGAAATAATAATAACATCTATGAAAACGAGGAATAACCTATCTTGCACATAAAATAAGTTGATATCCCTCATCCTCCCTAGCAAAATTAATTCCTAATAAATTATTCCAATGTGCACATACATAATAATAAAACTAAATAAAGGGTAAAGGATTGAAAAATCCTTTATGCACATAGAGGTGAGGAAGATGACTTCGTTGGGGTACTGAACAAGCCCACTAGTAGTGCCAGAGCATTGTTTGTGATTCCTTGAAGTGACTCTATCAAGTTACTGAATAGGCTTGCTAGCCCAGTGGAGAAACATGAAAGAACTCCTATAGTCCTAAATATTTATATAGCCCATGCATTACTATCTGGACCCCTATTTAAGGCATTAGTGCTAGTTGTTGATTAATGAGATGTTTTGAGTGAACCAAGTCGAAGTAGTGAGGTGATTACGAACAATATCAAAGGGTGGTTCGGTGACATTAGTGGGACCCATGGTGCCTAGAATGAAACTTCCATAAGTTATGACTTCACCTTCATTAAAGGTGAAGCAAATACTTTGAGCATCTACCAATGTATCGCCAAATTTTGTAGCAGATACAAAAACCCCAAAATTTAACCTATTTCAAAATTTTGAAGGCCCCCCATGTTAGACTCTCGATCCTTGTCTTTGGAATTTTATGGCATCTCATTATCCCTTACATATCTAATTTATCCTGGGACTTAAGAAAACCCCAAGTTGCAAAGTCTGACTTAAGTTCTCCCTCTAGGTCGCTAGTTACACTGGGAGACCTTAGCCTAGGCCCTTACGTTGTGTCTTGTGACCCTCCTCCTCTCAATTATGTGCGAACATCACTCTGCACTAGCTAATCCTCTTATTCATCTAATCTCATGGTCGCACTACAATAAATTAGCAACTTTTTTTACATAGTTTGTTGTGTGACCTTGTGAACTCTATTTTAGCACAACTTGTGACTTAGTGTGATCACCTCACATGATCTTTGTCTCACAATGGTCACATGTGACCACGCCTACATGCACCCTCCATTTTTGACCCCCCTCATCACACATGTGCACCCACATTATATATATCCTATGCTCCTCCCCCTTCCGAATCTCACATTGTAGTAGAGAGAGTGTGGAACCCTCCTTGTCGAAGACCTTGTGACTTAACTAGTAAGTTCCTCCTTTCCTTCCCTCCAATCATAATTGTGGTTGGGATTGACACATGTCCTACCTCCCCCATACCTGGTGTTGAGGAGGTAAATCCCCTCTGTGGACAGAGGTGATCCCACTAGCCCAGATCGGTTCTAGCAACAATCAAGTCACGCAATGAAATTGGTTCCTAGTTACAAAAAGAAAAATATCACGATGAGTAGCCTACCTCAAATCCCACGCAGTTGTCATTGAAGAAAAGATGGTGTTTCCCATCCCTCACTCGACAGATAAAAATCCTTTCGTTCAACATGTCCGAACACCTGTACACATGCAAGGAAATGATGACATACAATGTAAAATCTAAAGCATGTAACTATACATCAGTCAGAGAGGATATAATCCATTGCATTACATAAATAAATGAACACATGAATGGAACCAAAATTAGAGTCGCTTATATTATAAATGAAAAAAGGGAGATTACAACCAAATGCTCCGATGCTATGATCTTCCTTTGGCGGGGATTGCAATGGAGCATGTCTTAACAAAGCTTGTCGGGAATCTGGATGGAGCTCTCTCTCTTCGGCTTGGCTCTCAATAGTTGCCCGGCTATAGTTTCCTTCCTACAAATTCAGCTAGCTTGCTAATGGAGAGGGCAAGATTTTATAGATGGAGGAGAGGAATTTTGGATCCCTATAATCATGGGATAGGCCCTATCTCTTAGGAAGGTTCCATGATAGGTGGAAAACCACTTCCTATACATGGAGATCCGGAGCCAAACCACTCAACTCCTTTTGATGATTCATTCAGGAGTTTTTTAGGATCAAACTTCCACCATTTATTTTTAAAAAACATCCCTTAATAAGCTTGGCGTGAGTGAAACACAGGGACAGAGTGCCAATTGGCGTGCCCTCTAGTGTGGATTTCCCCCATTGGCGCGAGGGATGAACTGACTAGTCGTGCCAAGGCTAAAACATCTGTTTTTAGGGTTTTTCAGAGGAAATGTTCTTCAGGAGAATGTTTGTCCTTATGCAAGAGGATGCCATGAAGGTGGTTTTAGGTCATTTTACTATTCATAGGTCACAGGAATAGTCCTCCAATGTATGGGACGAGGGATTGCAGGGACGGTGACAAAATGATGTGTAACAAATGCCCCCTAAAGCATGAGGTCCGAGAGAGAGGAAGGGTGAAATGCTTTATGAGAACACGCTCAGCTGAAAACACTGTCGTCGGAAGACCTGCAAATACAAGTACAACTAATATCTCTGATACATGATAATGGTCGCAGCCATCCAATCAAATGAGTCACGTAACTAATCATGATAATCCATAAAGAATTTGTAGCCTATATTTCATCAGACAAAATCCAGGGTCTTGCACTCCATCTCGACCCGAACAGAGCACAAGTCCGAGCATGTGAATAAGTGAGCTGAAGTCTAACATGCAAGAACATCGTCTGATTACCAGCCAATAATGAAAGTCGTTAACAGACGTGAGAGGAACCACCAATAATGAGGATGGCTCTCAAGGTACTATAGTTACAATCCATGGAATGTGAACGGTGAGTTGACGTCGAACACCTGCAAAATCATCCGATCGAAGGCCAGTAATGAAAACCTTGCGTCGAATGTGAAGAACCTGCCATTGAGGCATGCAGGCTCCAAGGTACCTGAAGGGAGTCTCTAGATTAGCTTCCTGGATAATGAGCTGAAGTCGACAGGAAGTGACCTTGATCAAAGGTGGGCCATAGTGTTTCCCACATCATCAACATGAGACAGAGGGACATAATGTTTGTGAATCAAGATCGACAGAGAATCAGAGGGAGGCTGAAAACTGCAGAGGCCAACTTCTCTTGAACATATCAGCGACATGACACTGGATTTGGTAGTATTTGACATCAAAGGATCTGAGGTCATGATGACATGGAAAAGAGCAGATGAGCGGTCAAAAGATATTACCTAAACCCACGGAGGTAAGAAGATAACGAGATGAGATGTCCCCAACCCGACACAAATGCAGACAAGTGCCATTTTCAAGAGCGACATACTGCTGACACGACGGTGATACTAGTTCCATTTTTCCCCACCATTTCTAGCGAGTACCCCAATTATTTTTGAAAACAATATTGAAGGGGATAGCATATGCTTGCGATATAAGTTTGTCCTTCGGACAAATCTAACCTAGTACATGTAACGAGCCCTAGGAAGGAGTAACTCGAGTAACGTCATTACGGCGGAGTCCGATGTCATCAATTTTTAACGAGTCTAACAAAGGATGAACTCGGCGTCTTTTCATCTTTAGAGAGTTTGAAAAGACAACAGAAAAGAAAACTCCAGCAGTCCCTTTTCGTAGGTAGTCCCACAGATCCGAAAACGTAGAAAAATATATCTGAGAGAACCTCCTAGTCGCGAAAGGCTAGGGTATTCCTTTTTCGTAAATAATCTATCCCAGCCCAAAAAAGTGGTAAATGTATACTGGGTAGATGTCGTTTCGCAGCCAATTTAACGAGCTCAAAATGACAAGTGACTCAGCAATATTTTCAATTTTAGAGAGTCATAAAAGAGCTGAAAGATGACTCCAATAGAGAATTTTTCATGTTTTTACCGAGTCCGAAAAAGTATAAAATACAACTCGTGTCGTCTTCCTAGTCACGTGAAAACCTGTTGCTGCACAAAAAGCAAGTGTAAAACCCATTTTTTGACAAAAATATGATAAAATATCAGAAAAATAAGCTCCAAAACCTAATTTTGATTTCAAAAAGTTATAAATATGACCAAATAGTAAAACAATATTTACTTTTTACTTTTTACCTCTTGTGCAGAGCGATAGTGAGTTATTTCCTTGTGATCTTGCAGTGACGATTGTGGACGATCCAATGCATCATTACAGATCCCGTCTTTTCCAGGTAAGAGCCGCTACCATTAGCTATGTTTTAAGCCATATTTCATAGCTTTCCATTGTGATTTGACATCCCTAAGGGGAGGATTTGCAAATTTAGGGCTTCCACAGTTGGCGCGGGTATGAGGCACAGACCCGCGCCAATCGAGGTATTTTTGCAAAGGGGTCGCGCCAGCTAGCGCGACTATCAGCAAAACAGTTGCGCCAACCGCGCAACCTCATATTCTGCTCAAATTTCACAAAAATTGAACCAATCAATTGAATTTTTGAATGCCCAAGGGATCTTATGATGTTCTTATGACCAATTTGATGCAGGTATAAAGCCACAATGGTGATTGAATGGAAAGAATGAGAGCACAGTGAAGAGGACGAAATGGAAATGGGGAATGAGCAATGCATGAATGCTCTTTGGAATTGTGTATTAAAGAAATTCTTCTTGACACCATGTCTTAGGGCACAACCTGAATTGTTACAATATTTGACAAGTATCTGGGATGAGAATGAAGAGAAGTTTAGGCTTCGAGATCAAGTGCTTGAACTTGAAGTGTCCGATGTCTACTTCATCACTGGATTATCTGGCAGAGGTCTAGTTCCAATTATGACAGGTACCAAGCCTTCTAGAAAAAAGATGTCGATGGTTATGGAGAGAGTGTGCCTAGGGGCACAAACAGGATCATGTAGTGGCAAAATTGACATTCACACTGTTCCCGATCTAGCACTCAGAGTGGTGCTACATACCATTACGCGGGCCGTGGGGTCACAAGCACCGCATGAGGCTACCAAAACACAGCTCCTCCTGGCGTCAGAATGTATTAACCTGACAGTATTTGATTGGGCCACAGCCGTAACCATGAATATCAAATGGAAATTAACTAAATGTAATAATGCCAAACTGAAGCAGGGTACGAGTCAATCTTGGTATTTTTCATCCTAGAACGGTTACCTATCTTCCAAGGCCAGGGGGTGATAGTCGCAGATCCACCTTTGAGAGAGCCATGGATGGCTCGATGGGCAGCATTGATGCCCAGAGCAGGAGGGGGCCAGAAAATGTCATGGCAGCCCGAGTTATTCATATGGCTCCGGTGACAATTGATCATTGTAGAGGACTGGCCCTATGCCGGTACCGATTTCACAGGAGACCTAGACCTTCCACTTCCAGAAGGAGAGGACTGGGATGAGGAGATGGGTAAGACTCTTTTTTATTTTAAGAATTTTATGATTTTTTTTTTATACATGCATGTTCTAACAACTAATCATATATGTATGCAGATGTTGGCCTAGAGAGGCCCGTCGAGATGTCACCGATTGCGCGAAGGACTCCTCTCGCCTATGACCCTCAAGGTGAGGGGGGCGAGGAGAACGAACTGGTTCAGAACTTAGAGGGAATCGCCCGTGGGATTCCTGATTATGTTTGCCTAGCTGATGTCCGTATGGCTTATCAGAGGCACACCGTAGGGGTGCCTAGTTGCCTTCATCGCTTACTGAGGCGATTGGTGCGGGCAGTAACATGCTACCATGAGCACCACGTTGATTTTTCGCCTAGGATTTCCATATGCATATTTTTGAGAGGCATGTTGTCTCCAGATGTAATTAAAACAAACACGCATATTTTCGGGATTTTATATGATGCAAACGTTGCAAACATTCGACATATATATATATATATATATATATATATATATATATATATATATATATATATATATATATATATATATATATATATATATATATATATATATATATATATATATATATATATATCTATTTCTGCATGGATCTTTTCACATATGATGATGTTTTTACAAGTTGCGTAAATGTCTATCTAACACCATGTTAGCTACTGCATTTGTTAATGTATTCATTCGTCTGTGTATATGATAATATGTGATGTAATCAAAATTTCTTTCCAGTAAATGAATAAGTAGATACAGTCTTAAAATGGATGGGTTCCTAACTGAATAATGACCATTGAGCTATAATACTACAAGCTGTGAGTCCAGATATACAAGTAATACACGAATACCGAGGTTAAAGGCCTCGTTCAATAATTCAAAAATGGCACTATATTCCGCGACATTATTTGTAGCAGGCCCTAGACAAACACCTTGTAAATTAACTAACTCACCAGCAGGATTATAGATTACCCAGGTTGCCGAAGACAAATTCCTGGTACTGCGGGAGGCACCATCCGCAAAACCGATATAAGGAGTAATAGACATCTGCATAATTAGGAATACCCAATCAGAAAAAAGACGCTTACAAAGCACACACACCACACATGCAAAAAAATGAAGAAATCACCTATGTACACACACTACACAAGAATGATTCAAGCATAATACTTCTTTAGGTACAACCCATTTCTAGGCTACGCCAAAGGAAGACCTTCATAATTGATCAGCTCATAGGCCCCATTTTTTAATACACATTTAACGATATAGGGCCCATGCCACATAGGCTATAATTTTCCTACCCCAAGCTTATCATGTGCTTGATCAGACAATAGGACGAGGTCCCCTTCGATAAAAGAGCGTGGAGAAACCGTTTGATCGAAATGAGCTTTAACCCGCTTTTTTTGTTCCTCGATAACCAAAGCAGCCAAGTAGCAAGTTTCATCCAGTATTTCCATATATATAAGACATTCTTCCTCTAGGGAAGTGTCGGGCAGTAATTCCACAGCCAAATTCAGTGAAGGGATCTTACATTCAATCGGAAGAGTAGCTTCCAGACCATACACCAACTGGAAAGGTGTGAATCCGGTCACGCTCTTCACTGACGTTCGGTAGGCCCAGAGAGCTGAGAACAATTAGAGATGCCAGTTGGATTTGTGTATACCAATTGTTCGTTGAAGCATCGTGAAAATCACCTTGTTCACGGCTTCAACCTGGCCATTTGCCTCAGGGTAGTATGGCGTCGAGCTGTCATGATGCAAGCCCAACTTCGATGTCAGCTTTGCCATCATGTAGTCCTGAAAATGAGTGCCATGATCGGTGACGATGGCTTGAGGAACACCGAAACGTGTGATCACATGATTGAAAATGAATTGAGCAGCTGTCTTACCGTCGATAGCTAATGTAGGCATCGCTTCGGCCCACCTGGTGAAGTAGTCTACGACAACAATGATATAAGCATGCCCCCCAGCTGAGTGAGGCTTACATGTCATAAAATCAATTCCCCATTTGGAAAAGGGCCTACGGTAATGACAGGATGTAAAGGGAGGGGTGGTGCATGCATCTTACTTTGGAAAATCTGGCATGCATGACAATTTCTTACTGCAACAATACAGTCTTTAAATATAGACGTTTAGAAGTAACCCGCACGCAGAATCTTTTGGGCGGTAGCATAACCAAACATGTGACCACCACAGGCACCACTGTGATAGTCATTCAAAACTTTCTCAGCCTCTTCCAAGGTCAAACATTCTGTTCAAGATAAGGGATGATCCACGGGTCATCCGACCTAAAGATCATGTTGACTTGAACGATGTTCGGTGGTGGAATGGGAAAAATTCCCATGAGAATGGGGTCCTTGAAAAGACCAGGTCCTACACTGTCGAGAGGATTAGGAATTTGATCCACGTATGGCATGTTGTTCTCGGAAGATGAGGTAAAGAAATAGAACTGATTGACAGTAATAATCTTGCCCTCATGTGGAAACTTCAAAAGTAGAAAGAGGGTGGACGGAATGCACAACATGGCGTGGGTCCAACTGCGACCAAGTAGAAGATTGTAGTTGAGTTTGGCATCAACCACTTCCACTTCGACGTTGACAGTATTACCTTGTAATGTAATCGGTAGACTCATGATAAAACCCAAGGGTTTGGATTCCCTTCCATCGAATGCCTCAAGGGCATTGGGAGATGAGGTGAGGGCTGGAGAGCCAATGGCCTTCTAGCAGGTAGATGACATAATGCAAGTAGAGGCACCTTCATCCACAACGGCTCTGTGAATGTTGAGGCCATTAATACTAACTTGTATAACAAGGGATATTTGATGTGGAAGTCAGGGGACAAAATTCTCTAGATCGAAGGAGAGAAGGTTAGAATCGGCAGGATCAATTCTGCCGATCGCAGATAACAAAGTTTTCCATTGAGACAGACAACTCTGAAGAACTTCCAACACGGACATTGCGAAAGGTGCCTGTGCCAAATCCTCAAAAATTTTGTAATTCTGAGTAGCACGGGTGTTTGGATTATAGGAATATTTTTGGAGAACACCTTTGGAAGGTGGCCATACAACAAGTTCAGTGCTGGGCTTCTTAATTTCTAAAGGACCAGGGGCAGGTGGGGGAGGTGGGCCATCAACGAATTCCTTCCCAACTGTCTGGCGGGGTCCGGTATAATCCTTCGATCGAGTGGCAAAAAAGACAGGTGCAGCACCATTCATCATGAAAACCTGAGACCCAAATGATGCAGATGGTGAAGGCTGCTCGACCATCTGGGTCTACTGAGATGGAAAAGGTTCCTTAAGAACTGTCCGAGTTCCCTTAGAGCCTTTAAGGAGTTGAATAAATTCAGATCATTGGGGACAATATTTGGTGTAGTGGTCTTATCACAAATCAGGCAAGGGTACTTCGATTTCCATTGCAAATCATGATCAGCACACAGTTTAGAGGATTCTGGTTTTGGGGCATCAGATTTGGCCTTGCCTTTGCCCTTCTTCTTCTCTTTGGAAGCCTTGTATGCAGGATTGGCTTGAACGGCATTGACCTCCACAGTCTTACCAGAATCTGGAGTAGCGGGAGGAGCAGAATTGTTGGAAGAATTCAATTTATGCTTCCCATTAGAATACTTACGAGAAGTCTGAGAGATGGAACCAATAACACCGTCAACCGATGGGATAGCTGGTGCTTTAGAGGTCCCAAGCCATGGGGCATCAGTCAAGATATCATATAACATGCCGGACTGAGAGTACACTAAATCGAGGTACTGGGCATGAGTAATGGATTGTTCCTCGATTACACATGCCCCCATAGTAATGTCCTGTGCAATCTTGTTGACAAAGTAGGTAGTGAACCAGTGAGTTAGAAGATGATTAGGAATGTCAAACTTGATCAGACGATGACAAAATCTCCACTCATGAATATGATCTGAAATATGAGTGGCTTTGTCATGTTTCAAAGATGTCAGGAGATGCGTCCCGGCTTCATAACGAACCAGTAACTGGAAATGTGTTAGGAACGCCATGGCTAGAGTATTGAAATCTTGAAAAATACCACGGGGTAGCTCTATATACCATTTAGCAGTAGCGCCGGTGAGAGTGCGCTAGAAAATATGTAGATGGATTGAGTCATCTATCCAAGAGTTCGAAGAACACCACAAATGGTAGGTCATGACATGTGCTTGGGGGTCTTTACCAGATTTACTCTCAAACTTAGGACAATCACCAGGCACCTTCGTCGGAACCGGAGGCCAATATGGATTATGAAGAATCGGATCATTGGTCAACTTGGATATGTCCGGTAACTCCAACATGGCGAGAAAAGGTAATTGAGGATTAAAAGACATGCCAGGTCCTCGATAAGGACCTGTACCTGTACTCCATCCTGGTTGAGCATAATTCCACCCCCATTGGTTTTGTCCTGGAGGATTCTGACCATAGGGGGTATAAGCCGTATAATTGGGTTGATACTGTTGCTGAAAACCAGGATACGGGGGTTGATAACCAGGGTATTGACTCTGATTATATGTGGGCCCGATTTGAGTAGTGTATGGATTTAATTGTGGAGTATAAGTGTAGCCTGGCTATTGAAGGTAATAACCAGAACCTTGGGGCAGGTTGTAAACTGGTTGAGACTGACCTTGAAGGTAATATCCGCCTTGGGGTCGAATGGGCTACTGGTAAGTAGGACCCTACTGAGCCTGATAAGTTGGGTGCACAGGAAGTTTTGGTTGTGGCATAGAATAGATCTACTGCTGATCAGGGTTAAGTGGTTGTGCAGGTTGTTCTGTTTGAACAGGTTGCCCTAGTTGAATAGGTTTTCCTGGTTGAACAGGTTGACCCGGTTGATGAACGACACCAGGCTGCCCTGGCTGAGCAGGTTGGCCTGATGGCGGGAGAGGTCCAGGTTGTGCCTGATAACCAAGTTGACCTATGATAGGACCATAAGATGGCCTTGGTTGTGCAACATTTTGACCAATTGGAAGATGAGGTTGTTGAGGTTGCACCAACGGTTGAGAAGGATGGGTTTGCCCCCAAGACCGTACAATGGTCTAGGTTGATACCCCAATTGCCCTGTGGGTCCTTGAGGTTGCCTCGGCTGTACCACAGGGTGAGGCTACAAAGGTTGACCTTGAGGGTTGTAATACTGCCCTTGCGGACCATACAACAATCCCTGCTTGCCTGAAGGTCGTCCCTGTAAGGGTTTTCCTTGCGGGTTGTATAGATAACCTCACTAGGCTGAAGGTTGTCCTTAGAAGGGTTGTCCTTGTGGGCCAGAAGCATATCCTTGCTGAAACAAAGGCTATCCTTGTAAGGGTTTCCCTTGTTGATTAGAAGGTTGCCCATCCTGGGAAGATAGAAAACCGTTAATATACTGATAAGCCTCAAGAGCAGGAAAATGAAGGGGGTTTCCCTACTCATCATATTGATATGGAAATACGTAGATCGGGCCACCATCCAATCCATAATGGGAAAAGTAAGGACAATTAAGGTCTTGAGAGGATGGACCAACCTCGGAGTTTGACAGTTGTAAAGACAACCGATACTCCTCAGGAATAGAAGAAGCTATGTAAATGTCTTCAAAAACCGAAAAGGCCTTGGTTGACTGAGTAGTGACAATAGGCGTAGACGCAGCCACATAGACAGTAGTCTAACATGTACTGATGTGATGAAAGGAGATGCCGTGAGAGGTTTCGATGGCAACATCCCTAATGAGGGAATAGTCGGCCTCGTGGACGGAGTCAATATTCCCATAGAGGCAACAACGGCCATGGCCTAACTTAAAGACCTATATCCAGATAGGAGCGAAGGACCAGGTGAAGACATAATAGAAGTTTCGGGGATGTCTTTGGGAAAAAGCTAGTAATCTTCACCAGAAGTAGGAATTCCCTCGCTAGAAGAAGGACTGGGTGAGTCCATATTTGACCCTGCCGTAAGATATTCTAAAAGACGACAGGGACTAGGAGGTATAATAGCAACTAAGAAAGGTGATCCCAATGTAAGAGGAGGGAAGTGTTCCCCTACTCCAAATCAAAACCAAGCATTGGACAAGGGCCAATTGAAGTCAACTGGTCCTCCAAAGGGAAGTTCAGATATAACCGGTCCCCCATCGGGAAACTCGGATACAATGGGCTGCTGATACTCAGCAAAGGACTGGGATACCTCTGATGAATCTTCTGTGTAAGGAATACCAGTAGACAAAAATGAGGGTTCTGCCACTGTGACTATAACGAAAATAGGAAGAGATCAAAACAAAGACACATGGGAAAAAACCAAGGCAAACAACAACAGGCCGAAAAAATCAATCTCTAAATGGGCATGTGATCATAGGTAATTAATTTTACCACATTGAAACTGGAAATTTTACTGTCTCATGTTTTAAGAGTCTAGAAACAAGTAAACGATGACTCTATCACTTTCAATTTGGAAACAAGAGTGAAAGGACAAGTGCTTGATGATCTTTTCAAATTTAATGAGTCAGTAAAGATCAAAATGATTTCTCTGGTAATCAACGAAAATGGGTGTACCAAATATTCGTGAAATGCCATATACACCTTGGTTAAAAAATGAAAGAGAAATCAACCAAGGACTTGACGTATGTGCAGGTAATCTCCCCAAATGCTGTGTCCGGTGTATCACGGGTAAAAGGCGGCAGACTCGGCTTCCTACAGATAAAGGATAGCAACCTAATGGGGTATCCCTTTATATACGCGATGGTACGTGGAGCACAAGTATGTACTAGCACTGTCTAAAGCCAGATGGCAAATGAAAGCTACTAGGTTCAACAACGCCGGAACACGTCACTAGCCTAGACCTCTAGCTATTCTGATAATGTTTCAATGTTGACTTAGGTTAATTTAGTAAATTTTAGAGTTAATCTTCAATTTATGTTTCAATTTCAAGCCCTATCGAATGTTGGATCTCAAAAATCCTCTAAATGCACACTACATGCCACAAAATATCACTTTGTTCAATGAAGAGCTATCTACGAGAGGGTTGAGAGCCTTTCAAATAACAACAAAATGAGCGCAAAAACATCCACTACTGTCTCTAATGCAAGCTAATGAAACTAGAAAACTTCTCTCTTAGAGTTATATAACACTAGTACTGCAAAAGAGCTTTCAATTTTCACTAGACTAATCAAAATGCAAAGAAATTTGTTTTTGTATTTTTCAATGTTTTAGAGAAAATGCACTAAATGAATGAAAAAAATAATGAAAACACCAATTCGATAAATGACAGTGACAGAGCTGAAACAAACAGGTTCACTCAATGAAAACGCACACAATCAAGACTCAAACTGATGATGAAATCCCTCAAAATGAAGAAGAATCTCAAAAAGACTCACACAAACCGTGTAATCTAGGCTTAGATTGAGAGAAAGCGAAACTTGAATGAAAGAGAGTACAATCACTTAACTAACGCAATGACACAATGGAATCCAACAAAACGAATGCAAAGAAGAGAAAACAAAGTTGACGGAGAAATCAAGAACCCAAAACTCGCACAGGAGGCTCAGCACACTAACGCACCTAGAAGCCCTAGGGCTAGAATGCAAAACTGATAGTAAAGGGAAAAAAACTGGAGGAAAAGGGCCAAACACAGTCAAAAAAGACTTCAAGGCACTCAAAAAATCAGAAAAATGACACCAGGACCAAAAATCAAGCTCAGAGAGCCCAAAAGCAAGCAAACCCTAACACCAAATAGAGTTGGCGCACCTGTTTGGCTGTAATCTGTGCCAAAAAAGCATTGGCGCAGGGACCTAACTAGCAACTAGCGCTAGTTGGTGCGACTGTAAAGAGGTAAACCGTGCCAATCGAGTTTACTATGGGAAAAGATGAAAAAGGACAAACAAAGACTGGATCAAGTCTTTTGGGGGCTGAACAAGGGTTTGAGACCAAGGAGGGTGAACCAGAAGAGCAAATAAATCAATCAAAAACCAAAAAAAACAACCCAAAAAGAAGAAGGACTAACTCCCACTGATCCCTAGTGGAGTCGCCAGTTTGTTGAGGAGGTAAATCCCCTATGTGGACAGAGGTGATCCCACTAGCCCAGATCGGGTCTAGCAACAATCAAGTCATGCAATGATGTTGGTTCCTAGTTACAAAAAGAAAAAGATCGCGACGAGTAGCCTACCTCAAATCCTACGCAGTTGTCATTGAAGAAAAGACGATGGTTCTCATCCCTCACTCGATAGATCACAATCCTTCCTTTCAACACATCCGAACACCTATACACATGCAAGGGAATGACGACATACAACGTAAAATCTAAAGCATGTAACTATACATCAGTCAGAGAGGATATAATTCATTGCATTACATAAAGAAATGAACACATGAATGGAACCAAAATCAGAGTCTCTTATATTATAAATGACAAAAGGGAGATTACAACCAAATGCTCTGATGCTATGATTTGACTTTGGCAGGGCTTGTAGCGAATCGTGTCTCAGCAAATCTTGTCGGGAATTTGGATGAAGCTCTCTCTCTTTGAGTTGGCTCTCAATAGTTGCCCGACTATAGTTTCCTTCCTACAAATTCAGCTAGCTTGCTAATGGAGAGGGCAAGCTTTTATAGATGGAGGAGAGGAAGTTGGGATCCCTATAATCATGGGATAGGCCCTATCTCTTAGGAAGATTCCATGATAGGTGGAAAACCACTTCCTATACATGGAGATCTGGAGCCAAACTACTCAACTCCTTTTGATGATTCATTCAGAAGTTTGTTAAGATCAAACTTCCACCATTTATTTTTTAAAAACATCCCTTAATAAGCTTGGTGCGAGTGAAACATAGGGAAAGAGCGCTAGTTGGTGTGCCCTCTAGTGTGGATTTCCCCCATTGGTGTGAGGGATGAACAGGCTAGTCGCACCAAGGCTAAAACATCTGTTTTTAGGGTTTTTCAGAGGAAATTTTCTTTAGGAGAATGTTTTTCCTTATGCAAGAGGATGCCATGAAGGTGATTTTAGGTCATTTTACTGTTCATAGGTCACAGGAATAGTCCTCCAATGTACGGGACGAGGGATTGCAGGGATGGTGAAAAAATGCTGTGTAACACCCTACTCCACACTTTCCCCTAAAATCCCTTGATTTATCCCAAATTTTGTAGAAGGAAATGTAAAACCATCACTTCCATCTCACCTCACTCATATCCTTATCGCCCAACCAATTTTTCCACTAATTCTCTACCCAATAAATGCTTCATTCTCCTTGTTGCTTAGTCGGCTTGACCTTATGGCCTTAAAAACCTATTTCGCCCGATCTCCCTTTCCCTCATTGGATCATCCCATGAGTTGCATTCCCCAAACACTCTCTTCCTTTTCTTCCCTCCAAACCTTTCACCTAATTACCCTCCTCACAATGATATTCTCACTTGATTTGATCATGATCTAATACCTGAGACAAAAGAAAAAAAATAGATATATTTTTGTTGGATCCCCATCACCCAAATCACAACCCTTGCCATTTCACAAATCATGACCCTGATCAACTCACAAATTTCCACATTTACTAGGTCACTTGTTCAATCGAGGGTATCCCCTTACTTTGCGACCTGTCATTCATAACTACCATCACCCCCCCCCCCCCTCGCCCCCCCTTGTAGTCGCATAATCACAACCGAAAGGATTTAGCACCTTGTGACTTGGTTCGTGACACGAATTTGTGAACACCCTCTTACCCTTAAGCGCATAGTCACAGATTGCACCAAAGAAGGACACAACAAGTTATGACATGCAACTTGCGACTACCCTTGTTCCCAAACACATTTAGTTGCATAGTTGCACCAATGCGCTATTAAATCTAGTCCCCTTTGAAACCTTCTTGACAGAGTGACCTTGATACTTATCCCTTGGATTTTTTGCATGACCTTCCTCATAGTTTTAGATTGTGACCTTCTTCGACAATCCAAAATTCCAACCATGTGATCCTTTCATTTTGTACCTATAATATTTTGATCTATGTTTAGTGATTTTTATTCATGTTAAAGTCGTTGTCTTGGGATCACATCTTTAAAATGCCAGGTGAAATTGATATATTTTACATCAGTATTTCATCCTTCAATGGAGAGATGGCACCATCACTAAGAAAGATTCATTACAGGGTTTTGGGTAGGATTTTAGCTAGAGCATAAAACAATATAGAAGGAGTCATGGGTAGCTTACCTACTTGTTGATCTATGGGGTCATGGCATGTAATATTAATAAGAAGAGAGATATAACTTGTTGGGATATCTATTCCAAGTTTTCCAACCAAGATATTCCTAGAGACAGAGAAAATATTTTAGGGTTTTTATCAATATTAAAATATCTTGGTTGCATAAGGTGGTTGCACACCCACTGGTATTCCCATCTATCGACTCTATTAATTGGATATTGTCATGTACAAATTAAAGTCACTGGGTCGTCAAGAGGCATGACGGTGAGGTTTTAGCATCTGGAATTTCCACTGATATTGTTGACTATTACAAGCTTCATGTATAAGAAGAGTCTTTCAACACTAGATGGTTGGCATATTTCAATGAAATTTCCATAAATACCAAAGACATACCGAAATCATGGTGGAAGTAACCCACCAAGTTTAAGGTTAAACTAGATCAAATCTATGATATAAATGGTTTAAGAAAGGTGTATGAATTGATGGCTACCATGATGAACATGTTTTATGGAAGAGCATATATAGACACCTTCCTAGGAGCATGGGTACCTATCATGCACATAGTTTCCCCTAAAGGGACTATATTCAATTGGGAAAGTATCCTGGAATCAAAACTTAAAACAAATATTTAAATGTCTAAGAATCTGGACAAAGGTAAGCCATCAAAATTTTGCATGGCCTCTTATCTTATGGATGCAGTTTGCATAAGGTTTCAATTCAAAGGTTTAAATGTCTAAGAATCTGGACAAAGGTAAGCCATCAAAATTTTGCATGGCCTCTTATCTTATGGATGCAGTTTGCATAAGGTTTCAATTCAAAGGTTTGAGTCTAAAATGGACCCCAGAAGTACTAGAATTAGTCATGCTCAAAAGGAAGTAAGAAAAACCAAATAAGAATGGGATACAAAAGAAGCAGAAAGGTTATCGACAAGGAGAAATTGATCCAGAACCATACAAATGAGGAGAAATTCTAGAGGATCAACAAGTATAAAGTGATGAAGAAGGGAACCTAGAGAAAAAGAATGTGGAAATAGTATGAAGAAAACAATAAATGAAGAGGAAAAGGGAAGAAGAATAGCATAATAAAACAAATGAAAATAGAATGATACAAGAGGAAGAACTTCTAAAGAAGCAACAAGATAAAGAAAACAAAATAAATCTGGAAGAGGAAGAATAATTGAGGAAAAAACAAGAAGAGAAAAAACCATAGGAATTTGAACAAAGAAAGAAACAAGAAGAGGAGGAAATGAAAAAGAAGCAAGAAGAAGAAAAGTTGAAGAAGAAAGAAAAAAATAGGAAGAAGAGGAGGCCAAAAGGAAATAGGATGCCCTTGCTAAGAAGATTTAATAGGATCAACTCCATGAACAAGATAGCAACATATTAGTTGATGAATAGGGTCAAGGATATGAGATGCAGCGAAATTCCCCCCCCTCGGACATTCCTCCTTCCACTCCAATCATTGGTGGGAATACTCCATTACGACAGTTAGGCGCCCTATATGAAGTAGAATAGGAAGTGTTGGATATCACAAGGCTTAATTTCGATCAAATTCAATTCAAAATAATATAGGAAAGACAAAGGTGTTATGCAAAGAATCCAGAAATTATTGCATCATCCAGAACCAAATTTTTCACTTCCTAAAGATTGAATATGAATATATTAAATAGACAAGTTTTTGATCTCCAAGCCAAGATTTTTTCCTGTGAACAAATAATTGCACAAGTATAGAGTGAGAACCAAGTTTTATGCATGACTCCTTCAAGCAACAAGGCATTGAAAACAACTATTCAAGAGGAGGTGGCAACATTAGAAGATGTTATGGCCCTAGTCTAACAAGAAATTATGAAGTTTCATAAGGAAATAGAAACATTTCCAACCTTGCAAGAAAAATCTAAAGAAAAGGCAACCATGCTCAAACATGCCACAACAATTATCGATGATATATGTGAATGGTCCACTCAATATTCAAATGCGCCAGAGTCTCTCCCAAGAAAGGATTGGATAAATGAGGAAGATGATAAAGTTCATTAGGGGAATTTTGAGGTCTAAAATGGGCCTCCTAAGGAAATTATAAAATAATAGTGGAAATAATAAAATAAGATTTGATGACAACATCAAATTTTAGAGGGAAAAAAGAAAAAACTACTTTTTCAACTTGTATTTTCAACTTATCTCCCAAATTTTTTACTCAAATTTCGAGTGGGAGTACTCATTGGATGAAAAATATAATTCCTCATCCAAGGAGTATCCATGTTGCATAACTTTGATGGACCCTGCTACACGAAAAATGAGAAATACATGAAAAACATTATTGCAATCACATTTTTTCATGTATTTCTGCTTTTTTGCATAGCAGGCTCCATCGAAAGTATGCAACATGGGCACTCCTTGGATGAGGAATTAAATTTTTCATCCAATGAGTACTCGCTCTAAATTTGAGTAAAAAAATTGGGAGATAAGTTGAAAATACGAGTTGAAAAATTAGTTTTATTATTTTATTATTTTTTAAACTTTTTACCCTTTGACTTTAAAAATGACGAATCATCCCCCATGGTTGACATCATCATCTTGAATCCTATTGGTTCTTATAAATTTTATTTTATTTGTACATTTTTATTAGGAGACCCATTTTAGACCTCAAAATTCCCCTAATGAAAATTCGCATTAAGGTCCATTCACGTGACAGGTTAAAAAAGGACTTGGATAAAGTGTCAGCCTCATATAGGCATTTGCTGAGTGGGCTGAAATTTGTTATAGAGCTACAAAATGTTCCTTATATCGGATCATTTAGTGAAATAAAGCCACAAGAAAATATTCTGCAAGAAATCTAGGCATTTCTCAATCCTTTTAAGCAAGCTGCTACCATGAAAAACTTACAGGTTACAGAGGAAACAATTACCCAACATGTGGTGGAACCAGTAAGGATATATACCAAGCTCATGACCCTATCTAATCAGATTAAGGTAAATAATACCACTTTGTTTCCAGATGCCCTAAAATGTCTTCACATAAATGGAGACGAGAAACAACATAATGGCACTAGTGTTGCAAAGGAATACAAGCTTTGGTACACATATCTTGTACAATAATTGCATCTAGATGTCCCAGATATATCTATAGCTATATTAGTAGAATAGAATCATTTCTATCTTGTAATATGATAACTGTAGAATAGAGACTAGGATAGAATAAAGATTCTCATGGGAATGTGAAATTTCATGAGGTAACTCAAGAGTCACAATGGTAGATGAAAGGTCACCCATTTTATTATAAATATGTCTTCATGAAACAACACAAAGGACTTTTGGTTTTGGACTCATATGTGCTTATTGTTTGAGAACTAGTAGATCTCTTGGTGAATGCAAGAAGTGATTTATATTTCCACTTGCAGATTTGATGGACTTCTCATGTGATGGTGCTATGGATATTTCAGATTTATGTTTAAAGCTTTATGAGCTTGGTGTGCAGTTCTTTCAAGTGTCATATCACATTGTGGGACTTTTCTCACAGTAGATATATGGTATATGAAGTGTTTAATTATTTTTTTATGTCAATAAACTATTTTATTGATTTGAGCATTATATCATTCTATAATTGTGCACTTACTTGTGCTTTCATGGTGTTATTAAACACAGACTTGTTCATGATTGATCAACTTATATTTATAACATGCATAGGTTTGATTTGAAGCTTTTCTAACATTGTTTCTTTTGAGATTAATGCTTTAATATTATGTTGTTTCTATTCATAGTGTCTGATGTTTTGATTTCCATAAATCGCTCACTTGCATTTTTAAGGATTTTTTTTCTCTAAATTTAGCGTAGCTTTTTTCCAAATAAAATATCAACCAACGTGATGGCATTCAGGCCTACATACTAGATGGGATCCCTAAAAAAAATGATGCAAAGTAAAATTGGGATTATGCAATGGGAAGATCCCCTAGTTGTTGGTGGAACATTTGAGCCTATCAACAAGCCCAAACTTCTTCTTAACATTGTTCTTGAAGCGAACTACAAGGGATTGAACTTATTCATCTTGATGATCTCTAGTCATCAATATTTCTTCTTATTGAGAATAAGATGTCCATAATTTTTCAAAGGAATGATCTTATTTCCAACTTCTTAATTCTACTGCAAATGTATCCCATGATATAGGGAGACCATTGAGCCTTGTAGTCAAAATTTCTTGATCAATAATTGATTCTATGATAGCTTCAATTTGATATCTTATTTTTGAAATCCTCAAAAAGTATGAAGCCACAGAGTCATCATTATTCATCCTTGTATTTCGTAGCTCATGGGTTGACCAACATTCTTGATAGTGTATATATTTATTAGGGCATCATACATATTCTTGGAGGTATCATGCTTTGCAATGTAGGGAACCAGATGATCCCTAATGGAGTCTACTATAATTCTCATAGAATTGATGTCATCTTCCTTGAAATTCTCTTTTCCTACACCATCTTCTATTTCAGTAACCTTCCCTGTAATGATATCGAAAATCTTGTTCTTGGCAAGAACGTTGTCTATTATATCTTTCCAAGCTCTGAATTTTGATGCTCCCTCTCTCTTATTTTCATATTTCAAGATGTAGCCATCAAAACCAATTTGAAAAAAAATGAATAAAATTATTTCTAGGGTTTTTTCAAAGTGATCTCAAAGTTCCTTCAAAGCTCTGATACCATGTTAATTTTATAGTGAAATTAGGGTTAGAACATTATTGCTGAAACTATGATAATTAATTTTGATGTAGATATTATTTTTAACTTATTCCCTATGTCATTCAAAAATTGTACTTCAAAAATTCAACAATAAAGATAGTAGAATAGTATATATCACAATGCATAAAAGAGAGACAAGATGTACCCTCAGAAAACCCACTACAGGGAAACACCCAAAAACCTTTTCAATAGAGAAATTGTTTGTGTTCAATGAGAGATACACCTAGACCTATGGTCATACCTAGTATTCTTCTCCAAGTCATGTCACCCAAAATAATCCCACACTTTTCTCTTTATCCCACACTTCCAGAATTTTTGGCCCTCCTGAAATAACCAGTTACTCAAAATTTTGGCCCTACAACAGTTGTCATAGTAACCCAGAACATTTTAGTCTCTTGCAGTAGTTTCCCTAGAAAATGTGAACTATAGATATAGATATTCCTTCACATGTACAAGATTCTAGAGAGAGAGAGAGGAGAGAGAGAATTTTTCCTTCTTCTTCGTTCTTCTTTGTCCTTCTTGTCCTTTGCTGACTTTCCTAGAAAATTTCTTGAGAGAGGAATGTGAATTTCCCAAATGATGAGCTCAATATGACTTTATATAATATTCTATCTAGGGTGAATGGAAATGTCTCTTGGCTAAGACTGACTTGACTTGGAGGGAAGCTAACTTTTCACTTTTGGAGCCAAAATTTTCATTTCAAAAATTCAAATTTACAACTTTTAAAAGTCACAATGGGACTTTGACACAAAACAAATTTTCCTTTAACACAATGATTTATAAATATGATTTACAATGATATATATAATTACATAAAGTGACCAAAAGTACATTATGAAGACAGACTATAGTTACAAATTCAACAACATTGAGGTGAAGCTGACAATGTTTAATGTCTAATTCAATTTAAAGAAATAATTTGAGTGGAGATCATCTCTTCAATATTTGATGTTTGGAAATAAATTGAGATTATAGTAGAACAAGAGGATTTTTTGGAACATGTAGAAAGGGAAATAAATGAAACTAAGAATGAGCTTAGAAACAAAACTTGTCAAGCTATTAAGATCATAAATTTTTTGAATTTAAAAAAAAAATAAGAACGAGAAGAAAATGATATTGGTTACAAGACTCGTTCGATTATTCCGTCGTGGATGATTTTGACACCCTCCTGTAGACAGCCTAGAGTTGCCATAGACCAGTGCCTCAGACATCTTAATATAGCATGAGTCCTTTATATTGTCAGTCCAAGGGACTCACCTAGGAAAGGGGATATGTACAACACATTCAAACCAAAAAAAATTTGACTGAGAAAAATTTGATGATTTTTTTATATGTTATGAGATCAAATATCTAGTCATAGTTAAACCAACCTTTCAAAAATATACTAAAGTGGATGAAGCTTATAGAAAGATGGTTGCTTTAACTTATCCTATAGGAGATGAATGGGAATATCTTGTTGATTTCATATCCTAATTCTCAAAGTCAAAGGCAGTATCTAAAAGGCAAACATGTTTTGGAAGATAATCAAGAAAAACTTAGATAACTTGGAACTGAATTCATAATTGGAGGAAAATTGAAGATAATCATGCTAAAATTTCTATATCGGTCGAAGTTTTGTTGGGCATATCCAAGATGTTATTTTGGATGATAATTATTTTCCTTGTAATATTTATATATATGATTTTGTAAAAAATCTATATATATTGTATTTTGGTTGGAAAAGGGTTGGTTCCTAGACCAAAATGTGGATATTTCTATAATACTTGAATATTTCAAAGTTAATTAAGGAAATTTGTTTTCATCTTATAACAACATTGTTTCACATGTGAGTGCTTATAGTGTTTCATTATTTGTTTCTTCGATACATTTAAGATTTCATAGACAACTTGAAATGTCAGGCTAAGGATTAGCCTTCCTTAAATCCCGTGGAAAAGTTATGCTCAATACTGGATTAATTAAACAATTTTTTTGTTTGTTCTAGTTACTCTGTAATTTGTAGATTGTTTCTTTTTACACAATTCCTGTATGTATTAATGTCAATTATGGGAGATCCTTATGTTGAACCCTAAAATTTCTTCTTTTTGACAACCCTTTTACACCCCATCCTCCTTATTTTTTATCCTAATAACTCTAATTGAGCATCAATTTACAAGGTTTATGGCATAACAGGTACATAATCAAATTTTGTTTCATAAATATCATTTTTCTTTATTATTTAACTCAATATTTACATAAGCTACTAAATTACAATGATTATGCAGATAATGTATGATTCGATAACGAAGTTAAAGGTTTGATGGGTTCTGAATCTCTAGCCAAAGAACAAGGCATATGGGCAAGTGGAAAATAATTGGCACAATGATGTTTACCTATCTTCATAACATGGACCGATAAGGAAAGCACCGCAAAAAATCAGTCAAAGTGAAATTAAACCACTGTGAAAGGTGAATCAAGCGAGCCATAAATTAATAGATGCATATATTCAGCTTCATGATTTGCTTCGTTGATAGAAAATCATGAGAGAATAATGTTATATTATCAGTTTATGTTAATTTTATTCATCGTTGATTAGGGTAGGGTCATAATACTCTGAAATAGTTATGTGTAAGAGATTATAAATAAGAGATTATGTGTAAGAGAACCAAACTCTGACTCTTATTGGTTCTCCTTTTCAAATTCCTTAAAGATCTGCGCTCTCAGAAAATCCAAATTTTCGTGCTCTCTCAAGTGCTCTTCTACTCCTGCTGCCCTCTTTTTATCTCTAGAGTATAGGCCACAGGCGCACAGTATTCATGGCTCTACTAAAGCAACACCACTGCTTGCCCAGACAGAGTGTCCCAGCCTTAACTTCAATCCTATTGCAACCTCGTATTCGCCTGGGTCTGCTTCACAGGAGATTTGGATAACAAGCCAAAGCACGTCAATTAAAAATCTTTTGGAGCAGGAAGAACAGCGTTATATCTGCATCAGTGGGCGGCCAACACGACACAATTGCAAAAGTTAAAAATGAAATGTAAAACCTGCTTTCTTTTATTACAGTTTTTCAGAGTATACACAGTATCACGCTGCTTTAAAGCGACGAAAGCTAGATGTATTGCTGATGTTTTGCTGAAGCTAGATGTAATTGCTGTTGGCGCTTCATACTCCAACACCACTGTAAATCTGGAGACCTGTCTCCCGCCTTTTTTTCTTTTAAATATAAGCTAGCATCTGAACTTGTGAAAAAAAAAATAAAAAATTTCCTCTCGGCATGACAGTCACAAAATTTGATATTATTTGAAAAAATTTGTTTTTGAAAATATAATTTTTTTATTTATTTAATTCCTTTGTTGTGTGATTTATAAATGTTAATTTAGTATTGTGAAGGTGTGGTGATGATACCTACTTCTGGTAGGAGGGCCCCCTCAAGTTGTAAGGTTTTCATTAATTGCAGATAACGTTTCAATTCTGTGTCTTCTGTAGTATTTCATTAGTTTATTTAAATTCTTAAGTTTTTGTTTTTGACTGAATGCTTAGGATTGTTTCTAGAGTAATATTTTTTAATCATTTTGTTGTAGAGTGAAGACGAGATCTTTTGTGCACATGGATATAGTATAGATTGATATATATTTGTAGTATAGTTGTGTGAATAGGATTTTAATTTAGAGTTAATCTATTTTTGTCAAAATCAATTGAAATTCGGTTTTATTATCAAGTCTGATTTCATTTCAAGCAAGTGTTATTTATTTCAAGCAAGAGTGAAGCAAGTGTGATTTTCTTTTGAGAAAGTGTTTATTCCTGCAAAGTGTAATCTTTATTTTGAGCAAGTGTGATAGTTCTAATATAATGTTTCTTAGGTAAGTGTGATAATTTTGTGGTGATTTTAGTTTGAAAATAACTCTTTTAAGAAAGTGTGATCATTTTTATTTTAAGAGTGACATATTTTAGTTAACGTGTGCATCTCGATATCTCAATTTAACTTAGGAATTGTTTGAGTAATAAGGACTCCTATCACATAAAATGCACATACATTTCATCAGTATACTAGCCTTGGTTGATAATTCATGTAAGTAATTTAACTCCAATTAAATTACCAAACATTTTGGTGTCATTGTCGGGGAAGTGTATATAGGAGTCTTTTTATTTTCATTTTAAAAAATAAAATAAAAAATGATATGCATACTGAAAGATATTCTAGAGGTAGATTTGTAAGAGGTAGTAGTTCCATTCGAAAATCACCACTCACCCCACCAACACCTCATAGTACCATGCCATTGATAAAATATTGTATTCCCTAAATTGCAGGAAAAAATTGACTTCCTAAGCTACTTAGATCTGAAATCCAAACTATAGACTCACCAACTTCCTCTACTGAAGTCGTATTAGAAGAAGAAGATCCTACATCTCTAACAGAAGGATTAATCTTTCTATCTTCAACTAGAGAAACATTTCTAGGACAAGAACTGGAAATACCTAGTGAAGAAGAAGAAGAAACCTATTTTAACTTTCCATTGAGAGAAGAACCAGAGGAGGAACTGAAAGATCCAATTTTGGAACCTTATATTAGCTTTGAGGAATCTACTGTTAGCACTACAAATTTTCAAAAAAAATTCAAGGTCTGGTCATCATTGAAATTTGTGTCTTTGATACTCTCTTTTCTTCTAACCTATGGTTGAAGGACCTAAAGGGTTAAAATGTATTAGTTTTTATCAATTTTTAACCAAAATCCAAAATAATTTTGAGTCCAATAGTTTGTTTGTGTCATAAAGTTATTAGAGTAAATTCTCTTTTAATAAGTATTTTAACTTATTTGAGTAGTTAAGGTCATGGGTTTAGCTTGAGAATTATTATTATTTAGCATGACATATTCTATCCAAGGCTTAAGGGAAAAATGTCAGAGTCATCAGTTGTTTTAGGAATTTTCTGTAATAGCTACTTTTTCCAGAAAATTTGGTTTTACAAGAAAACCCAGTAAGTAGCTATTTACTGCAAAATTCGTATAAGGAGATAAAAGAGTATTTACTAAAGTGAAAAGATACTACTATTTGAATATTGAAGGTCTACTAAAACAAGAGATATTACCTTGATGAAAGGTGGCTATTTCTAATTGGAGGATTTATTAAAATGAGTTGGCTATTTTATTTGCTAAATCTAGTTAAATCTAATGCCAAAGGTGAAGTATATCAATGTTGAGTTATGAGCAGAAATTAGTTAACAATTCGATGGAGTGAAGTTTTTAGGGGTTTGAGAAGTGGAAACATAATTTAAATCATTTCATTTTCGTTTCACTCCCTCTCACTGAGATTTAGGGCATGCAGAGCTTTGTCTCCGTTTACTCTTATGAAAGCTACAACAAAACGTTTTTCCAACAAAATAATTTGTTACCTTGTGCCAGCAGTTAGGGCTTCATGGAGGGTTTTTGTTCCTTGTTTAGAAAAGTTTCAAATACCACTACAGTAGAAGAACCAAATATAGCCTAGCTTTATTCATCTATCAGTTCTTCAACGAAAGGGAAGCTCCAAGATTCAATTATCAGATGGAACAATTGTTCAATTAAATGTGGAATTTCGACAGTGCATACTGCAAAAAAACTCAAAGGGATGACTTCAGGAGCATTACGATGTTTAGGTTTTGCATATAGGGAAGAAATTAATGAATTCTCTACATATCATCGAGAGGAACATCCTACCCACAATTTTTTTCTTTATCTTCATAATTACTCATCAATTAAAAGTGATTTGATCTCTGTTGGTTTTGTAGAAATAAGGGACCCTCCAAGTGCAAAGGTCCATAGAGAAATGAGTGATTGCAGAGAAGCTGGAATTCATGTATTATTTATTACAGATGATGAAAAGAATAAAACAGAAGCCATATGTCATGATATTTTGAAAATGAACCAAGGAAGAAAAAGATTCAGTAAAAAAAGCAAGCACAGAAGAGAAAGTCAAATAAAAGGGTAACCAAGGTTGAAGCTATCAGGATTTTTGCTTCTATATTAGATCTCTGATTATTGGATAAACATAAACATGAAAATATGAAGAATCATATCATTTTTTCTTATCTACATAATTTTCAAGTAATAGCTACCTTTTCTAGAAAATCTGGTTTAATCAGCGAAGCCAAAAAGCAACTATTATTTCGAAATTTGTATAAGAAGGTGAAAAGGTTGTTTTTTGGTTATGGTTTCAAGAGAATGACACTAAGTGGTGATAGAGTGAATGGAACCTCAATGATAATAGTATTTTTCCAAGTGTCATACAATCAAGCTATCTTCCAGATGTCAGTTTCAGTTGGTTATTCTTAGACTTTTGCAGATAAAGGTCCAGGTGCCCTTTTCAATTGACAGTTGCACTTTTTGTGGAGGCAGTTTTTCTAGCAAACGAGAAGCACTCAACCACCTCTAGCTCCATGTTTCCATGTTCTGTCTTTACCTTTATTTCAGTTTGCCTTTTATGTTTTAGATAAGCTCTACTATGTGTAGAGGATTGTAATAAAGTCTCAAAAAACAGAATTGTACTTTTTGTGGAGACTTTTTACAGAACTTCTTTTTGTTATATAATATGTAAGACAAGGAAGAGAGGGGTTCGTTGGTAGTACATTTCATTGCATACTGTGTTGTAACTTTTTGAGCATATACTATATCTAGATGAACTCTTGAGGACTCACAAACTGTGTGATGTGTGTGTTGTTTTCCTTTTTTTTTCTACATACTTTATCTTTCATTCCAGATTTATCATAAAAGTTCTATCTTATGCTTTTATCAGTCTTGTGAACCTCCAAGACATATGGATCTGATTTTGTAATTCTTGTTCCAAGCTTTCCCATTTCAGTATGAATTGACGATTATTCATAAGCATTCCTTGAGGTAGAATTAAATCCTATTTCATGTTTTTATAAGTCTTTTGATTTAGAATGCATGTAATCTATTTTTATTAGTCTTGATTCACTAAGCATTCCTGATTCATGAGGTCATGTTATTTACAAGAATTCCTTGTAATGGGATTCTGAAAATGTGGAGTGAGATTATTGTAAGCCTTTTAAAGCATTCTTTCACAATAAATTTCAGATCTAGAATTTGTGTCACCCTTTCCTCTTAAAAGTGGGCCTCTATCTTACATATTCACTGTTTATCTTCCATTCTTATAACCATCAGGCTACAAACTCAACCTTGCTACCACATCATGCACCAGTGCCCTCATATGGGTGAGAGATTCTTATTTGCTCAAAACCCCTTTCAGTGTGTGAGTTTCAACCACTTTCCAAAAAACTCAAATCAAATTATAAGAAAATCCCTTGAGCTTAAGATGTGTCTGGTCAGGCGCTTGTCACAATCCAAGTGTTGATTCCAACACTAACATCTTTTGGTGCATCTTCCGGGAGACGAAGGCCTTGAAACGAAGTATTATCCTGAGTCTTTTGTTTTATTGTTGATGATCAATTCTTGATGGTGAAAAAGAATTGGCGACTTGAAGAAGATTTTGATATTTCACTTGGCGACTCCAAGACAAAGAATCCAGTGGCGGCTCCATATTTTCATAATGTCGAAAGCCTTTGCTACCATCTCAGCTCATAGGTTTTCTCCTTTAATTTTTCAGCACTTCATGGTTTTCCTAATCCAATGCCTTTTACAGATGAATTGAAACATCATCTTTTAAGAATTTGAGGAGTTGAAGATGAACATCCTACTAAGTACATGATTTCATTTCATGAGCTTATGCACTTGTTGTATGTGTTTCATGAAGATGTCCTCATGAAAATATTTGTGTTTTCCCTTGATGGAGATGTGTGCAAATGGTTCTGGTCCTTAACTGCTGGTACTATTTCTTATTTAAGGAAATTTCATGAAATGTTTCATCATTATTGTAAAGGACTATATTCATCTGAGTTGTTTCTTAATAACTGTTGTGAAGAATTTGAGTGTTATATTCAGAATGATAAAGTAGATTCTTCTAGCAAAGTTATGGAAAAATTTTATGAAGAGTTTGAAAAGGGTATGGATCCATATCAGATTCATACGAATCCAATTCTTCCTAGTACTCAGGATGAAGAATCTGATGAGCATGATGTTCTTCCTTTGGAACCTGATATATTGTTTCCATTTAGTTCTGCTAGTTTAAGTGCCTCTAACGAGTTTATTTTCCAAGAAAGTAGTCAGTAACTTAAAGAAGGTTTTGTTGCCATTAAATGTAATGAAACATATGAAGTTAATGAGTTGTTGCAAGGAGGAGAAGAGTAGCCCAATTTTTATTGACATAGCATATTTTAAACAACAACATCTTGGTCTTTTGGATAAGCTAGACATTCCTCATATGTTTCATGATCCGATTGTTGCTGATTGGATGGATTCATTTTCAGCAAGGGTCTCCAATATAGCAGCAGTTGAAATGACACAAACGGTTTATAACAGTAAGTACATGTTTCCAGTTTGTTTCTTGTTGCATATATTATATCCCTTGTGGGCCTTTTCAAACAATTGCATGCAAGAGTTCCTCTTTAGTGGTCAAATTATATTATGGTTTCATTGGAAATCAAGTTATACTTGATTATGCAAGCTTCCAGTTGATTACAAGTAGGAGGATGAATAAGCTCGCCACTTCAACATTTATTTTCAGTTTTAGATTGCATTTTGATTTTTGTATTTCATTCATGTTGAAATAAGTTGTAGAAGATCAAAATCTAGCTTATGAATCCATTACCCAATAGCTAGGCATGTTGGTATTTTTGAATTAATAAGCAGAATTGTTGGTTGGATAAATAAGGGCTAGATAAGGAATTGGAAGTACAGTCCTTGAAGACTCATAGGGAGGACTTCATCCCCAATAGGAGCCATTGTTAGCACTGCAAATTTCCAAAAAAATTCAAGGTTTGTTCATCATTGAAAGTTGTGTATTTGATCCTCCCTTGTCTCCTAACATATGGTTGAAGGCCCTGAAGGGTTAAAATGTTGTTGATTTGAGGCTTCTGTGATCTATGTTGTTGTGTGTAGAATTTTCCGGTTTTATCGCATCCATTTTTATTAGAATCGACATTTCGAACCAATCCTCTGTGGTTCATCACTAGGATATTATTTTTAATCATTTTTCAACCAAAATCCAAAATAATTTTGATTCCAATAGTTTGTTTGTGTCATATAGTTATTAGGGTTAATTCTCTTTTAATAAGTCTTTTAACTGCTTTGAGTAGTTAAGGTCATGGGTTTAGCTTGCGAAGTATTATTTATTCACCATGATATATTCTATCCAAGGCTTAAGAGAAAAATTTCAAAGTCATCAATTGTTTTAGGAATTTTCCATAATAGCTACTTTTACCAAAAAATCTAGTTTTACAAGAAAACCCAGTAAGTAGCTATTTCCTGCAAAATTTGTATAAGGAGATGAAAGAGGCTTTACTAAAGTGAAAAGATACTACTCTTTGAATATTGAAGGTCTGATAAAATAATAAATATTACCTTGATGAAAGATGGCTATTTATAATTGGAGGATTTATTAAAAGGAGTTGGCTATTTTATTTGTTAAAGCTAGTTAAATCTAATGCCAAAGGTGAAGTATATCAATATTGAGTTATGAACAACAATTAGTTAATAATTCGATGGAGCGAAATTTTAGGTGGTTTGATAAGTGCCAGCAGAATTTAAATCATTTCGGTTTTATGTCACTCCCTCTCACCGAGATTTATGGCATGCATATCTTTGTCTCCGTTTACTCTTGTGATAGCTACAACAAAACGTTTTTCTAGCAAAACAATTTTTTACCTTGTACCAGCAGTTAGGGCTTCATGGAGGGTCGTTGTTCCTTGTTTATAAAAGTTTCAGAGACTGCTATAGTAGAAGACCCAACTATAGCCCAACTTTATTCATCTATCAGTTCTTCAGCCAAAGAGAAGCTCCAAGATTCAACTGTCAGATGAAACAATTGTTCAATTAGATGTGGACTTTCGACAATATATATTGAAAAAAAAACTCAAAGGGATGACTTCAGGAGCATTAAGATGTTTAGGTTTTGCATATAAATAATAACTTAATGAATTATCTACATATTTGAAAGGAACATCCTGACCACAAACTTTTTCTTGATCCTAATAATTACTCATCAACTAAAAGTGATTTGATCTCTTCTAGTTTTGTAGAAATAAGCGACCCTCCACATGCAGAGGTCCATAAAGAAATTAGTGATTGCAGAGAAGCTAGAATTCATGTGCTAGTTATTACAGATGATGAAAAGAATACAACAGAATCCATATGTCATGATAATGTGAAAATGAACCAAGGAAGAAAAAGATTCAGTAGGAAAAGCAAGCACATAAGAGAAGGTCAAATAAAAGGGTAACCAAGGCAAAAGCTATCAAATTTTTTCTTCTATATTAGATATCTGATGATTGAATATACAAAACCATGAAGATATGAAGAATAATATCATTTTTTCTTATCTACATAATTTTAAGGTAATAGCTACCTTTTCCAGAAAATATGGTTTTATCAGCAAAGCCATAAAGTAGCTATCATTTCAAAATTTGTATAAGAAGGTGAAAAGGTTTTTTTTTTTTGTTCCAGTTTCAAGAGAATGACACTAAGTGGTGATAGATTGAATGCATCCTCAATGATAATATTCTTTTTCCAAGTGTCATCCAATCAAGCTATCTTCCATATGTCAGTTTCAGTTGGTTATTCCTACACTTTTGCAAATAAAGGTCCAGGTGCCCTTTTCAGCTAACAGTTGCACTTTTTGTGGAGGCAGTTTTTCTAGCAAACGAGGACCACTCAGCCACCTCAACTCATCCACCTCGAGCTCTATGCTACCATTTTATGTCTTCAGTTTTATTTCATTTTACCTTTTATGTTGTAGATAAGCTCTACTATGTGTAGAGGATTGTAATAAAGTCTCAAAAAACATAATTGCACTTTTTATGGAGCCTTTTTACATAACTTCTTTTTGTATATATACTATGTAAGACAAGAAAGAAAGGGGTTTTTTTGTTGTACATTTAATTGCATACTGTGTTGTACCTTTTTGAGCATATAATATATCCAAATGCACTCTTGAGGACTCACAAACTGTGTGATGTGTGTATATTTTCCTTTTTGTTTTTACATACGTTATATGCCTTTCTAGATTTATCATAAAAGTTCTATATTATGCTTTTATTAGTCTTGTGAACCTCCAAGACATATGGATCTGTTTTTGTAAGTTTTTTTCCAAGCTTTCCTGATTCAATATGAATTGAAGATTGTTCATAAGCATTCCTTGAGGTAGAATTAAATCTTGTTTCATGTTTTTATAAGTCTTTTGATTTAGCATGCATGTAATATGTTTTTATCAGTATTGATTCATCAAGAATTCCTAATTCATGAGGTCATGTTAGTCAGAAGCATTCCTTGTAATGGGATTCTTAAAATGTAGAGTGAGATTCTTGTAAGCCTTTTAAAGCATTCTTTCACAGTACATTTCAGATCTAGAATTTGTGTCACCCTTTTCTATTAGCAGTGGGCCTCTATCTTACATATTCATTGTTTATCTTCCTTTCTTCTAACCATTAGGCTACAAACTCAACCTTGCTACCACATCGTGCACCAGTGCCCTCATATGTGTGAGAGACTATTAATTTCTTAGAACCCCTTTCAGTGTGTGAGTTTCAACCACTTTCCAAAAAACTCAAATAAAATTATAAGAAAATACCTTGAGCTTAAGATGTGTCTGGTCAGGTGCTTTTCATAATCCAAGTGTTGATTCTGGCGCTAACATCTAGAATGGAAAGAGAAGGGGAAGGATACGTACACAATTTGAATGGTTAACAACCAAGGATTGGAGGTGGAAGAAGAGGTGGAAGAAGTGGAGGAAGAGGAGAGGGGATCCGAAACCTTTTGGATTTCCCATTTTTGATGAAGATACCACATCCACAATGAAAAATATCTCACTCTATATCTTCCCTAATTTCCATGGATTAAGGAATGAGGATCCTGAAACATTTATCTTTGAGTTTGAAGTTTTTTGTAGATCCTATGACTATTTGCTTGATACTCAAAAGTTGAAATTGTTTCCAACCACTCTTAAATATGTAGCATTAAAATGGTTTGTGGGATTAGGAACACATACCATAAGAACATGGGAGGAAATGAAATATGTGTTCTTAGAAAAATACAAAGATTATTGTATGCCTCATAACCTTAAAGATGAAGTCTTTGAAATTATGCAAAAAGAGGATGAACATCTTTAAGATTTGGTTGAAATATTTTCTTACAATCTTAAAAGGGCTAAAATGCATAATCAAGATGATGAAACTTTGAAAGATCTTCTGCTAAAAACCATTATAGATGAGTGGATAGATCTTCTAAATTTAATGGGTAAGGGAGATGTTTCAAAATTATCATTTAGAGACCTTTGTGAACTTTGTACACATATTTCAAGAGGTAAGGCTAGAACTGGAAAAAATCCAAGAGATCTTGTTATGTCTAGGATTAATAAATCTGCAACGGGAACAGTAAGTAGAGAAGAAATAGGCAACTTGATTGACAATTTCAAAAACAAATATTTTTGGGGCTCTTAGTGAAAAAATAGATACCCTTAAAATAAAAAACAAGCAAAAGGTTGAAAATTTTGCATTATCTATCTTTTTTCCAAAATGTAGAAAGAATCATGCCTTGAGAGAATGCCCTCTTGACTTGAAAAGTGTATAAACTTGTGTTATATGTGCAGAAAATCATGATATAAAGGAATATCCTTCAATACCAGGTCTTAAATTTGTTTATCAAGATGATGTAATACCAAATCAAACAGAACCTCTTTTTTTTTATTACTATGAGTCCATGGAAAAATCCACAATCAAATATGACTCAAGGTTTCAACACTCAAACATATGCACAACCACCACAAAGTAATTGGACTGCACCCATTCCGTGGCAACCTTGGCCTCAACCATGGGCACAAGGATTACAAAATCCTTATGGCATGTATCCTCAATACCCTCAATTTAAACAGCCTTACCCTATTTTTCCACCGCAATATTTTCCTCATCCTGTTCAACCCTCTCAACCTCAAAATACAAATCCGAAACTTTCATTACCATTTCCACAAAATCCAAATCAACTGCCTTCTCAGCCACTTCCAAATACAAATAATAAAAACTCACAACATGTTTACAACATAGAAGGGCATAATTTCCAATATTACATGATAACTCCATTATATCTAACCAATTTTCAACTTATATCTGGTAGAGTATTGGAAAATAAGTCACCATCTATTGTTATCTAGGAATTTGAGAAGGATGAACTATCTAAGAAAGAGACATCACTTCATCAAGAGGAAAATCCTAAAAACAAAACCACCCATGTACATTCTGATGATACTCCAATAAACTCAACTCCCATTATATAACAAATTTTACTTTCTGTTCAAAATCTACCTTTCCCTGAAAGATTGAAAATTGACAAAGGAGTAGAGAAACAGATTGCATTCCCATATTACGACATGATATATGAACTGAAGAATGTTTGTATACAAATTCCTTTGTTACAATATATCAAAGAAATACAAATATTTGCAAAGACAATCAGGGAGTTAAGTATTAAGAAACCAGGAAGGAAAAGAAAAGAAGTTAAAAGAATCCATTTAGTTGGAAAAATTGCAGATATCATGATGGGAAAGACAACAATTTAGAAATATTTGGATCCAGGTAGTCCCATTGTGAAAATAGACATTAATGGTGTCAAAATTCCAAAAACATTGATTGATTTAGGGGCAACTATCAATATCATGAGTAAACAAACTATGCCTCAATTGAAACTCCCTAATCTTCAATATACACCTACGTTGTTGTAATTAGTAGACATTTTTGTTATCCAAATTGAAGGTGTGTTAGAATATGTGTTTGTATCCTTATATTCTTGAGAATATCCTATTCACGTCATGATATTAACACCCAAGAATAATCTATAAGGACATCCATTGATTCTTGGTAGACCATGGTTAGCTATAGCTGATGCTTTTATAAGTTGTAGATCTGGTGATACACTTATCTGTGATGGAAGTTCAACAAAAAAAATTCACATTATATTCTCCAGCAAAAACAACAATAGAATTAGAAAGTCAAGAATGGATAAATGATGATAATGAAAACTTTGATATACGACCATTTTTTTCTACTTCACAAATAAATGAAGAAGCTCATATTTTGAATTTAATGGAAAATAATGAATCTTCCACATATTGTGAACAAAATCTAGGTTTTCAAGAGCAATGTAATATTGAATATTTATCATCACAAAAAATGTCTTTACATTCTATGGAGGAATTTGGAAATTCCTTAATAGGATTTTTTACAGGGAAAACTTTGAATATCAATGATAATCTGGAAGAATCTCAAAAGAAGGAATTAGTGAAGATGCTACAGGAATATTCCTATGATTATGCATGGGAATACACTGATATGAAATGAATTGTTCCTAAAAATTGTATGTATTATACCTATATTTAATAAAATTCTAGACCAATTCGACAACCCCATAGGAGGATGAATCCAAACCTAATGGAAATTGTTAAAGAAGAGCTACAAAAATTGTTAAATGTGAATTTCATTTATCCAATATCAGATAGCCGGTGGGTCTCACCGTTGGTAATTGTTTCGAAAAATAATGGAAAATGGAGATTATGCATTTATTATAGGGAATTGAATAAATACACTTTAAAAGATCATTTCCCACTTCCTTTTATAAATCAAGTCCTTGATACATTGGTAGGGAAGAAGATTTTTTCATCATGGATGGTTTCAGTGGATATAACCAAATCCAGGTAGCTCTAGAATATCAAGATAAAACAACCTTTACATTTCCATGGGGAACTTATGCTTACCGAGTACTTCCTTTTGGGTTATGTAATGCATCAAAATCCTTACAAAGGTCAGTTCTAGGCATTTTTATTATCTAATTAATGATTGTGTGAAAGTTTACATGGATGTTTTTGCTGTCTATGGAAACTCTTTTGAAGAAGCTGTTAAATTTTTTTAAAAATTTCTCATTATATGTAAATAAGAAAATCTCTCATTAAGCCATGAAAAATGTTTTATGATGTTTACTGAGGGAATTTTTTCAGGCCACCATATTCTGAGAGATGGAATTAAAGTGGATGCATCTAAGGTAGAAGTCATCTCTAAATTATCAATTCCTAATTGTCAAAGAGATGTTAGAAGTTTTCTTGGTTTTGATGGCAATTATAGAATATTTATAGAAAAATTTACAAATATTTCCTCTCCACTTTTCAAATTGCTTACAAAAGATTGTGAATTCATCTAGAATTTTTCTTGTTAGAAATATTTTGAAACATTGAAGGAAAATATTTCTCAGGCAACCATTTTAAGAGGACCAAATTGGAAATTAACTTTTCACATTTCAAATTATGCTTCAGATACAACTTTAGGAGTTGTATCAGGACAAAAATATTTAACTCCTTATTCCATTTACTATACAAGAAAAAATTTGACCCCTGCAAAGTTGAATTATATTGTAACAGAAAAGGAGTTCTTAGTCATTGTACATGCTATGAATAAATTCATAAATTATATAAATGGTTATGAAACCTTCATTCGCACAAATAATTCTACAATTAGATATTTAATGAATAATTCAATTACTAATGGCAGAATTATAAGATGGTTATTTTTATTAGAAGAATTCAATATTACTCTTTTGGATAGACCCAGAAAGGAAAACACAATTGCTGATTTTCTATCTAGAATCCAAAATGATAATAATGATATTCCTGTAGAAAATAATTTTCCTGATGAATATATTTTGCAGTATCTATTAAATATCCTTGGTTTGTAGATATTTCTAATTATTTGGCCACAAGTAAGTTACCATCATATTTGTCTCCTCGAGAGAAAAATAAAGTTATTCAAACTAGTGCATATTATTCATGAATAAATGAAGAATTGTACAAAATAGGACCAGATCTAATTATTCAAAGATGTTTTAGAGAGGATGAAGCACCATAAATATTAAAAGATTGTCATGATGAACCATGTGGAGGAAATTTTACTGATAAAAGAATTTTTTATAAATTTATTCTCTCAGGATACTATTGGCCTTCTGTTTTTAAGGATGAAAAGAGTATGCTAAGAGATTTGATAGTTGTCAAAAAATGGGAAATCCTATTCCTTCATATGAAATCCCTTTACAACCTTACTTATTGAACCCTTTGAAAAGTGGGCATTAGAATTTTTTGGTCCAATAAATCCATCGCCAATGCAAAAAAGGTACATTGTTGTCTATACATATTATGTCACAAAATGGGTAGAAGCAAAAGCACTTCCTTTTGTTACTGAAAATGGTGTAGTTTCATTTATTTTTTAGGATATTTTCACTTGTTTTGGTGTCCAAAGGGAAATTGTGACAGATCAAGGTAATCAATTTACATCCAAGTTTTTACAAAATATATTGAAGGAATATAAAATAAAACATTGAAAATCCAGTCCATATCATCCACAACAAAATGGACAAGTCGAATCTACTAATAAAGTAATTGAAGCAATTATTACCAAGATTGTGCATCTTCATAAAAGGGATTGGGCATAAAAGCTTCCAGAAGCTTTATGGACACATCATACCACATGGATAAATACAATAGGGCGCACTCCTTATGAAATTATTTATGGAAAGAAGGTCATATTTCCTATTGAGTTCCAAATAAATACCTTTAAAACTACAGTCAAATTAGGTCTTAATCTATCAAAAGCACAAAGAAAGAGAATGGAGGAATTAAATGAACTTGATGAGATACGACAAGATGATATTCATAGAACCAATATAGTTCAACAACAAATATCAAGGTGGCATGATACGTTTATCAAAGAACAAAAATTTTAGCCTAGTGATTGGGCATTGCTTTTTGATTGAAATTTTAAATATTTTCAAGGAAAATTTGAAAATCATTTTCTTGGTCCTTATAATATTGAAAATATATTTGATAATGTATTATGTATCAGTTAGAATCAAAACCATTGATGAATAAAAGGTAACTTTCCTTGTAAAAGGTCATAGATTAGGAATATATCATAAACCATTAACAAAGGAAGAGTTGGTAAGAAATATGCAAGATAATCTTAATTTGAAGTTGGTAAAGGAAGATTCTTCTTCCTCTCCAACTTATCCTTCTAATTTCTTTTTCAAAATAATAAATAAAAAAGAGAAACAAAAATGATGAAAATAAAAATTTTGTATAAACATGAAAACCAACATAGTTGGCATGTTTATACCAAAAATTTAAGTTGAAAGCAAAGAATCCTTGGCAGCATATATTTTCTTCCTATTATTGTCCCATTTTATTTTTATTCCTCTTTTCTCTTTTGAAAAATAAGGTAGCTACAGAATTGTCAACATTCTGCAGCTCTCGTGAAATTATGTTGTTGACTTGATAGATTACTACTAGGGAAATGAAGATCATGGAAAAATAAAATTGAATTAAGATTATAGTTTAAGAAAATTGCATGCAACCTAAAGCAAACTGCAAAGACAAAAATCAGTAAATAAAAGATATAAGGTATGTAGATATTAGTTAGATAATAAAGGTAAAAACATTTGAATTATGAAATAAAAGATGAATGATCGTTGCTACCGCCATTTTGTAAAATTATTACTATGACATGAATTTGGATTTAACAAAAATACATATGTCTTTTCAAATGAATCTGTTATGAATCTTTGATATAATTCAAACTCATTTCCTTCTCTTCATATATCATTCCACTTCATGCACAATCCTTCCATCACACTTATTTCACTCAACCCTATTTTCATTATTGAAATTGCCTCTTACCTAAACTTTATCTCTTTGACTCACTCCATAACTGAATTCCTTCCACAAAAACCCTTTTAAAAGAGAAATTAAGGGCTAAAGCTTCTCCAAAATGGGAGGCATTGTACTCTGAGAGCCGAATGGGGATAAATTCCTTGAAGGATACCCACAAGTTAGACAGTTGTTGCAACAAGCACAATGGCTAGAGTTCATGGAAAAATTAGATGGGCATGAAAAATAAGTGACATAATCATTTTCTAGGGCATATGATGGCATAGAAGTAGAGATTGGGGAGGTGAATTTTTTTGACAGAGTCATTTGTAGCAAAGGCTACAGGATTTCCAAGAATCTATGAGAGTTGGTTCAAGAACCGAAAATTTGAATAGAAAGAATGGAAAGTCTTCCTCATGAATCTAGGTATGAATATTTCTGTGTTTAAAAAGGGGATATGATTTGTTATCCATGATAACCATTAGGTTTTTCTTGAGTTAATTAGGGTAGGTGATTTAGGGTTTAATACGGTTTTCAAAGTCTTTTATTTAAAAAAAATGCATGTATGAAGGCCTTTTGATGAATTTGAAAGTTCATCATTGATGTAATAGGTGTCATTGTCAATAAATAAATAAAAAAACCTGAAATTTGGGTGTGCATAAGTCAATTTGGTCATTATGGTAAATTTAATACTTTTACAGACTTTCGTATCAAATTCAATTTAGACAAGTCAGGTTTTGTTACGATAGTTCTAGGCACTTCCATAGCAAATTCACCCTCCCGAACACAAGATTCGCTACAAATTTGTCTTTTTTTCTAACGGCGGGGAAAAGGCTATAGACTGTCATTAAATTTAAAATCAAAGGTTTTTCAGAGCATATTGGCTCATCATTGTTCCATATTGTTATTTTCCATCATTTTTAAACACATGCATCTGCTCAGTCATCATAATTCCCTTTCCACCTCTTCATTTTGATTTCCTATTTCAAATACTTGTTATCCTCATCCTTGTAAGATGTTTGATTATCTTAGTATCAGTCTGTAGGTCTAGGGTTTTTCTGGCAGTTGTCTCAGGCTAGGTCCTACTAATATAAAATAATTTGTGTGTTGTCTCAAAAATTTTTGCAGGTGTCAAGGAAGGAGTTGATCATCACATTTTGAAGCAATGACATCATAAAATAAGTAGTATAAAGGTGGATCTGTTGTTCGGTATGAGCCCACGAAAATGAGGTTGCCCAAGGATGACCCCACCTTCTCACAAGCATTTTCTAGAGTGGGTTGCCTTCGATTTTGTCAAAAATTACAGGGATACCATGCACAAGTTTCAAAGGATTTTGTTATTAATTTTACAGGCACAGGGTCAAAGGTGGGGATTTTGAGTTTTGGTGTGTCTCCTGACACAATTTCAAAAGCGTGACTTAGATCCCAATATCAGGGGAGTCATGGTTCAAGGTTAAGAAATAAAAATTACATAATTGTGATGAATTTTTGAAAGAGGAGCATAAAGCCATCGATATGACTTTAGGTATCTCAATAACATGCCTTCAGGAGAATTTTTCCAAGTTCTTAATGGTGATTCAGAAAATTTCACCTGTGAGGGTAGATTCCATTTGATTTATCAATACCACTTCAAATTAATGCTACACTTCATGGGCAAGCAACCCATGGATCTTCCTTTTTATTTTTTTAGGAGTTTGAGAAAAATGGCAGACAAGGTTTAGGCCAAACCTAAAACCAGTGATACCTCCATCTTTCATCATGCTCTTATCAAATTGTTGGTACTTGAAGAATTAAACAAACTGAAAAGATATTGTTCTACATTATTGTTTTTGAGTGTCTATGAGATTGATTTCCTTACTCCTACTAAAACACCAAGATCTAAGTCCATTACACCAAAGAAAGGCAAGAAATCTGAAAAAAGGACTAGTGGTTGACCATGAGGCAAAGGTACAACCTAAAGTAGAGCCTATGGCAGAGCCCATGGAGCTGGAAGTTGAACAAGTACAAAATACTATGGTGTCAAGGAATAATTCTACCAGTAGTCAAATAAAAACATATACAAGGACCCATAGGATGCTCACTAGAAGTCAAACAAAGGGAAGAGGCAAGTTAGTAGACATCCTAGAGGCAATTGAAATTGAAGAGAGTCCAATTGTAAAGCCTGTTGAAATCAAGGAAAAAAAGACCAGGAAAAAAAAAAAAAGGGGCTAAGAAGTTGGAATTTTCACAAGAAGACTCAGGTTTTATCTTTAAAACTAGAAAGCTAGTAGTCACAAAAGTCCAAGGAAAAAATTCCTAGAAAGATGTCTGAGAAAGAAGAAAAGGAGAAGCTGCCACTGGAAGAGATATCAAAATTACCTTTAGAAAAAGTAGTCACTTAAGATAAGGAAAGGTAAAGAGAATTTCCAAGAGAATACTGATATGGAGCTTCTACAAGAACAACTAAGGGAAGAGGTTCTAGAAACAAAGTTGGAGATGGAAGATTTAGAAAAGGAAATCAACAATAAACTATATTATTTCAATGAAATGGCAGATAAGTCAGGGAAGATGGTAAAGAGGTGTTGGAGCGGGGTCCCCTAAAAGAAATTTTGATATATTTTTGTAATATTGTATAATAATTTAGTCTGGCGCAAGGGCTTTGGGGCTGGTCAAAGCCCATAATGAATTGTAATGGGTCAAAGGGTAGATTAAGGGACTGCAAACCACAGTTTGCAGACCATAGAATAGCACAATCTAAAATAGTATAAATAGACGAATATATCGATTCTAGAGGTAAGTTTTTAGAAAAAGTATGAATGACAACATTGGATCTGTGATACTTTTGTGCAGACTTGTCTGGATAAGGGCTCCTGCTAGCTGTGTGTGTGGAGACCCTAGTCCTACTATGTGCAGACCCCGCTGGTTGTGTGCGTGGGTGTGTAGAATATTCTGTAAGTGGAATATGAAGTATTAATGAATGTGAAGACATTTTGCTGATATTGGAATATTTTTGTGTTCTGTTATGAGTTGTGCTACATGTTGATTTCTTGTTATTTCTATGTTATCTCTGCAATCGTAATTACTAATTATAGATTAAGTGTGGACCTATAATAGATTATTGGAAGAACAATGTATGCATAGATTTGGGTTATATTTCCTCTGTTAGTGATTATTGTATGATTTCCGAGCTACGCAAGTTATTCTGTTACACATAGTGTTAAGGGTTTCTAGTTAGGGCTTCCTCAGTGTAGGCCTGTTAGATCTGAATGTGCCCACTTCATTAAATCCCTCTCCCTTAGGGTGCGGAAACTTGGTTCCAACACCCTCCCATACTTCTTCAGGTGAGACCTTGACCTGCGTAAACAGGCCATTGCCAAAATCGATAGTAGTACAGGGGTTTGTTGGTTAAACTTAAGTTCGAACCTAGGTCAAGACCCTTCAAACCAACAAATGGTTCTGTTGCTGGGACCGAGAGAATTTTGAGAGAGAGATTGCATGATGCCACATGGTCTTTGGCAACCATTAAAGCGTAAACTAAAGACTGGTTTGAAAATCAGATCCAGTAATTTTCCCTAAAAGAAAACAGGAGTAAGAAGCTATTTGCTAAATATTGGAAGAATAAGTATATTTTTACAGAAGTACACGAGATCTTCTTCATAACCTTTGCACATGAACTGCAGGAGTGTTTGGCAAGGTTAGCGGAATTCTAAACTTGTTGGAAAGACGATCAAGTCACATAGTGGACCCCTAAATTAATCCTACAGTTGGGAAGGGTGGATAACTCTATTACCCTGACTGTAGACCACTGGGTTGATAGCATTTTGGGGGGAATTGTAACTGATTTTGTAGTCAATCAGTTTGTATCAAATTTTGAAGCTGAGCAAAGGCTTTTCAAAGGATTTAGGGGTAATTTCTTGCAAACATTGTCGCTAGTGATTAAGATTCTATTGTGTGAAAAGGGTATCTTGTGCATTCACACCGAGTGAATGACCTTCGATCAGAGCGGAAGCACAACGTGAAGTGGTAAATACTACCGGGTTAATAAATAAGGGGATAGATCAATGTACATTCCTCTAAGGGATCCACCTAATCTAAACAAAGGCAGTGTTGCGCACATAGAAACTAGTCCCCTAGCTATGCCACCATTAAACTCGCGCAAGGGTAAGAATCCTCCTACCCCACCTGTGCCGCCACCTGCAGACAAAATTGGTACACAAATGAATCTATCAACTTTTAAGGGTGTGGGGGATGAAGATATGGATCGATTTTCATTCATGGATAACATGGTGTGGGCTACACATAATGTGAATAATGATGCTCTAAAAAGAGTGCAACTATCAATATATTTTGAAGGGCGGGCTCTAGATTGGTTCATGGGATACATTACTCAACATGTGAATCTTACAATACAATAGATCAAGGATGCCCCGAAGCAGTATTTTCAAAAACCTAAGTCCTATTTTCAATGCATAGTAGAGTTGAAAGATAACAGACAAGTACCTATGGAGTCTGTCTAGGAGGCTGACCAGCGAATAAAGAAAGTCATCAGTGACAGGGAATTTGTTTATGATGACAAACAACATAATGAATGGTTCATCGCCATGCTATTACCACATCTTCACGGACCTATGGGTCAGCATAATATTGATTCACAGGAAGAAACCATGGAGATTGCTATGAAGCTAGAATATGCACCAAGGGATAGTGCTCAATTTGGGTCACTACAGATCTAGAGCCAGTTAGAGACGATGCACTTAGAATTTCAGAATTTGCAAAGGGATCAGGGTAAAGAAGCAAGCGTGAATGTCTGGTGCATACACTGTAGGGTAGCATGCCATACCAAGGATCAGTGCCCTTTGCTGTCAAATTATGTGCAGGATGGGGGACCAAGTTTATTTTTTCCGAGATATATTGCTGGATCGAGTACCCCCATACTATGGTGTGTCAATTCTTGGGTGGTTGGGAGGCATGATATAGACCACTGCCCATGATTAGGTGCCTATGTCCCAGAACTGAAGCAATAATGGTGCAAATTCTGCTCGTTGGTGGGTCATGACAAGCACAACTGTCGAATGTATGACCTAATGATAGATAGGGGGAACATATACAGGGTGTAGGTTAACACTTTGTCGCCAACATCTCCCTCCAGGTTAGGAGGATCCAATGCAAGAGGGCGGGGAGGGGGGAGAGGCGGAGGCGCAGGTCGAGGAAGAGGGAAACTAATTTGCTACAACTATGGGGATGTTGGAAATTATGCAAGAGGTTGCCCGAACCCTGTTGGCCAATCCTACAAGTATTGTAGATAGTTCGATCATGTAACTGAAGACTATCCTGTGTTGATAGATAAAATATAGGAAAAGAAGCAGACGCCAACTCAAAATGTACAACGGGATAAGGCTGAACCACACGATGATGGGCCCAGTGTCAATGTAATTACATGAAGTGGCATTTCCACTAGAGGAGCTGAGGAAAATGTTGCAGCTGAACTGCTAATCAGGAAGGCATCTGACAAAAAGGAATGCCCGAACCTGCAGAAAAAGAAAGAAACCTTCATCGAAGCAAGGAAGGATTTTGCTAGGGATGAAGCATCCACCTTGAGAACTTCTGCAGATCCAAAATAAGATGAAGTAGTTAAGCCATTCATTCAAGAATGTATGAAGTTACTATGCAATCAGAAGGTGATGGAGAATCTCCAAGTATTGATAGATAATTGCGCAAAAAAGGAAGCCCCCCGAATAGAGGTTAAAGTTGTGAATAAGATTTACAAGAACAATAAAATGACTAGTCGAGAGATGCATATGACTACACAGATTAGAGAATATGAAATAGACCAAGTCATCTTGGATCTGGGATTCGATGCCAATGTCCTACCCAAAAAAACCTAGCAAAGGATGGGAGAACCCAAACTGGAGTGGTCCACCATTTAAGTACATATGGATAACCATCAGAAGATCATTCCATTAGGTAGGTTGCTGAAGGTTGTGGTAGACATTGTGGGAGTTAAAGTCTACGTAGATTTCGAGGTAATCCAGAATTTGGATGATGCAGAACCTTACCCTCCACTCTTAGCGCTGGATTGGGATATTGACATGAGAGGTATCATCAATATGAAAAGGAGGAGAATGGTCTTTGATAATGATGGTACATGGGTAATATTCCCCCTGAATCTAGCAGAAGGTGAACGATATACAAAACTGGTGCACGATGAGAAGGATTTTGACCATATTTACAAAAAAATGCATGGGATGATGATTGGATCAACCATATAGTTGATGGCATGTTTTTTTTGGAGAAAGACAACTCATATCTCTAATACTCAGATGGTGAGATAGAAAATTGGCAAAACCAGTTGCATCACGTGTCTACACTACATTGCCTCAAGATCACGAAGAGCTTCTGGTGCATCTCCTCAGAGGTAAGAGAACTACCTCATTTTGATGGTTCTGTTAGTCTTAAGGAATTTCTTAAAGCATTGGAAACAGATTTCCCTGACGAATGGAGATACTGGGCACTTGACTTGGCTATGTGTGTGACCTCTGCGTGGTGCTGGGAAACCCACAAGGGGGCTTTTCACGACTGGGAGGAATGCCAAAAAATGATGATCCTATGATTTGAACCTCCATTCAACCCACCCATGGAGCTCTTTTCCAGCCATGGGGACCCACACAAGCACTTGGCTATGTGGATGGAGGTATGGAATGAAATGAACTGGAATGAGTGGGTCCATATGTTTATTCATGCCTTAGGACGGATCCCCAACACCTGGTATTTAGATGCGGAGCTACACCAACGTGCTCACCACTAGGGTACAATGACAGAGGATTTAATTGTGACATTTGGTTTAGTTGGAGGGAAGTAAAAACTAGACGAAGCCCTGCAATATATAGATGCTCTTGTCTTTGATGAGTCTTTTCCTCGGAAAGAATGTGTTGCACCAACTTGGGATGCGCAGATGCAGGATATTGTCTACTGTCAAAATTTGTTAGTAGAGGACTATGATGAGGACCCCAGGAATATCACCATCCCAGAGTCTGAAGGAGAGCATGTAGTTGCAAGACCCCTATTGTAGACAGCAGATGTTACCAAACCATTAAAGTTGAAGGAAGTCAACATTGGGACAGAGGAGCATCCCAAGTTGGCCAAAATTGGGGATTACTGGGACAATGATGCTGTTGGAAATATTTCAGAGCTACTGACCTAATACTAGGACCTATTCCCTATGAATTTCTCTAAGCTCAAGGGAATCGTAGGATATTTGGATGTCATGAAGATCACCTTGAAGATGCATGCACGTCCTGTCAAGCAGCGACCCTATCGGCTAAACCATAAGTATAAGAAGAAAGTCAAGGAGGAGATAGATAAGATGGTGGTCACAGGTATCATTGAGCCCATAGAGAAGTATAATTGGGTAAGCCCAATGGTAGTCCAAGACAATCAAACCAAAGGAGAGATAAGGATCTACATAGACCTGCGCAAGGTGAATGATGCCTGCGTGCATGATCCCTTCCCTACGTCATTCTCTGATGAAATCTTGGATAATGTGGGAGGTCAAGAAGCATACTCATTCACTGATGGATTTTTAGGGTACCATCAGATCAGAATTGCACCTAAAGACCGCAGTAAGACAACCTTCACAACCGAATGGGGCTCCTTCCAATACAATGTCATTCCATTTGGACTAAAGAATGCCCCTGCCATTTTTTCATGCATAGTTGTAGCCGTGTTGAAAGAATTCATCCATAACTTTCTAGAGATATATTTTGATGATTGGAAAGTATTCAGATTGGTGAAGAATCATGTGTCGAACCTGCGCATGATGTTGGATACCTGCATAAAACACCAGATCTTGTTGAACTTGAAGAAGTGCATATTCTGCGTGCCTTTTGTAATTTTGTTGGGACACATCGTATGTCAGCAGGGATTGATGATTGACCCAACCAATATTGCATTCACATCAATTCCCACCAATGAGAAACAGTTGTGTTCCATCTTATGGCACACAGGTTACTATAGGAAGTTTATTCAAGGGTACGCCTTGATCATTGCACCAATGGAAAGGCTGCTAAATAAGGATGTGTCCCTTTTCTGGGATGAGGAGTGTTAGAAGAGTTTTGAGATACTGAAAGAAAATATGGTCACTATACCTATTCTAATATTTACATATTGGGCGAAGGTCTTCCATGTACATGTGGATGCATCAGTAATAGCTCTTGGGTTGTCTTAGCGCAGCCAGGAGAAGGAGAAATCGATCACCTAATTTCTTTTGCTAGAAGGAAACTCTATAACGCAGAGCGCAACTATTATACTACCAAACGAGAAGGACTGGAAATGGTGTATGCCCTACAGAAATACATGCACTATCTATTGGGAGGACACTTTAAAATTTTCACTGACCATTCAACGTTAAAATGCCTGGTAAATAAGCCTGTGTTGGGGGGGAATATTTGTAGATGGTTGCTACTATTTCAGGAATATGAATTTGAGATTATTGTAAAGCCTGGGAGACTGAACCCAAGACCTGATCAATTGTCTCGAATTAAGAGTGGGGAAGAGCCAACTAGTCTAGAAGAAGGATTACTCGATGCACAAATTTTTTCTATCAAGGTGTTTGATGAGCACTTTGTGGACATTATTCACTTCTTGACCACTGAAACGTCACCTACATAATTTTTAGTACAGTAAAAAAAGGAGTTGGTGGCCCCAATATCTGATTTCACTCTAATTTCCGGTCAATTATACAAGTTAGGAGCAGATGAAGTATTGTGGAGTTATGTATTAGAACATGAGAGACAAGCTATCTTGGTTGAGGCCCATGGAGGGGTGGCAGGAGGCCATTGCACAAGGAAAGCCACTACACAAAATGTGTTGAGGGTTGGGTTGTGGTGGCCCACATTACATAGCAATACACATCTGTACTGTTGAGCCTGTGATGCATGTCAACGAACTGAGAAGCCCTCACGCAAATATTAAATGCCCTTGCAACTCCAGATCACTTTGGAGGCATTCGACAAATTGGCTATAGACTTTGTAGGCCCAATCAATCCCCCAGGAAAGAATACTGGTGCACGTCATATCATTACTACCACTGATTATGTGACTAGATGGGCGGAGGCCAAGGTTGTTAAGAATTGTACTACAGATACTGCTGTGCACTTCATATTTGAGCATATTTTGACCAAGTTTAGCTGCACAAAAATCTTGATGAGAGATAGAGGTACGCATTTTGTTAATGAAACTATTGAAGATTTGATAGAATAATTTTAGATCCATCATATGAAAACTAGTACCCTGTATCACCCACAAGCCAATGGCGCAGTAGAAGCTTTCAATAAAATTTTGGAGAATGCACTTACCAAGATCTGTAATGCCAATTGGGATGACTGGGACGTGTGCATCCCTTCGATGTTATGGGCCTATCAAACTACATGCAAGAAGCTGACAGGGAAGAATCCTTTCAGGATGGTCTATGGACAAGAGGCCATCATGCCCATGGAATATATTGTCCCAAGCCTATGCATTGCGGCTTTCAAAAATACGGTGGAGCCTAACATCATGGAGGAATGCTTAGCACAGCTGGTTTCCTTGGAAGAAGATCACTTTATTGCTAATTTTCACCATCAAGTACATAAGGCTCGAGACATCCAACAAAAGATGTTTAAGGAAGAACAATTGGTGTTGCTCTATGACAGTCAATTTGTGTGCCACCTAGGAAAGTTCCGTAAGCACTAGTTGGGTCCGTATATAGTAAAAGAGATTACAAATGGTGGTGTGGTGCACTTGGCCACATTGCGCGGAGACTACCTTCCCAGGTACATTAATGGAAGTTGTCTGAAACCCTATAAGGACAACCCAGTTCCTACCAAATGACTATATAGCTGGAGTATCAGCATTAAAGAAGTTACACGCGCTATGAGGAGAAGGCACAAGCAGGTGAGACAAGAGTGTAGCGGTAACACATAGGTAAGAAGGTGTGGGAAGGTGCAACTGAGGTGTAGGGGTAGTGTGTAGCTAGAAAAACTAGTCGTTGGAACAGTAAAACTAGGTGAAAAAGTGATTCTACCGTTGGATGGAGCGGGTATTTAGCATTTAATGCAACAATCTTGGAGTATTTTTTATTGTTTTCTTGATGGTAAGTCACATTTAATGATAATCCGACCATTTTTACCCATGCTGGCCTATAAAAGAAGGGTCACATGTCATAATTGGTTCCTTTTCTCTCTGAAGATCGTATGCCCTGTGCCTTGTTGCAAATTCTGTGTTTCTTGTCACTATGCGATCTGTATGTCTAGGTGAGCTACCCCTTCCGATAGCAGCAACCCTGAATTTATATTCCGAGCAAGGATGACTGCCTCTAACCCCACCGAGTCGTCACTCATTATGACCTCCATTGAGCAAGGGCTTGCAGATGTTTTTGAAGTCACACCTGAAGTCGAAGAGGTCGTGTCCACGCCAGCCAAAGGAAAAGGAAAGGGGAAGGGTTAAGTGAAAGATGAAGGCAAGGAAAATGGGAAGGGGAAAGCCACGAAGTGGGTTTCAGCAAAGCCTCGTACCTCCCTCATGATCATGCGCCCTCCCAGGCAGGTGCCCCAGGCGTTCTTGCCCAACCCCTCAAAGCGCCCCATGACGGCCCGGGAGGAGGCCTTACTGGTCGCCTCACTCTCATGGCTGCCAGCGTATGTTAAGCCATGAAAGCCGATGGTGCACATGCCCAAAAACGTAGATGTTTTTTGTGAGTACATCCAAATGCTACTAGTTCCATAGGAGGTACCTCTCATCGGGGACATGTTTAGCAGTGTTTCAGCCATTAAATTTGACAACCACAATCTGGCTAACGAAGAAACCTTTCCGAATATAGCCCCAAAATTATATCTTGAATGGGTTCTGTGTGATGAAGTGCCCAAGGTGGAACCAATGTTGTGGCCGTGTGAGTTGCAGGTGTCTAGTCAATTTAGAATCCTAAATTGCTAACATAAATTATCGACCAGGGATAGTAAACTAATGAATTGTGATGCACTATATGTGCCTAAGAAACCTACTTCTTACTTCTTTTTTTTGATGTTTTATTGTTGTTTTTGGGGGTTTTATGTTTCAATTCTTAGTGTTCTACTATGAACTAGAAAGATGAGATTAAGTCTAATTAAAAGGAAGGAAAAGGAAATGTTGTCAAATGAATTAAAGCAGAGTTTTATTTGCAAGTTCTGTTCCTAACTAAGAAATGATGAAAACAGAGAGTCCTAATCCATGGATATTACAGCTTCTAAATGAAAATTCATGAAATGAAAAGTAACTCAAAACACTACAACTTAATCTGATTTGTTTAGTTAGAGATTTGTTGGAAGAGCTTGTGAAAAAGATTAATTTTAATGCAATGAGGATCTCCTAAAACATAAAAGGAAATGCTGAAACAAACAGTAACTTAAAACATTATAGTGAAATCTCATTCATTTGATAGAAGTTTATTGGAAGAGCTTGAGAAAAATATTAATATAATGTAGTAAGGTTCTCCTATGAAATGCTGAAACAACTTATAACATTACAACTAAATCTCATTCATGAGTTAGAGGTTTATTGGAAGAACTTGTGAAAGAGATTAATCATAATGTGATAAGGATCTTCAATGAAGCAAAACAATCAATAACTCACAATACTACAACTTAGTCCCATTCGTGAATTAGAGGTTTATTGGAAAAGATTTTGAAAGAGACTAACTACAGTATAATGAGGAATCTGATCTAAAATTGTGTGAACAAAATATTTCTTATACAGAGATTGACAGTAGGGGCTTTTACTGGTTATTTCACCTTTACTAGAAAGGATGAAACCAGAAGCTTCTGGCCCTCTTACTGACTCTACCTAAAGAAATATAATGTAAACACTAAATAGATCTGGCAAATGAGAATCTTCTTTTTAACTAAATAACAGAAAATGAAATGCTAATAACTCAAAATATCACAATTGAATCCCATTCATTTAATAGAGATGTATTGGAAGAGCTTGAGAAAGAGACTAACTGCAATATCATGAGGATCCTTTATCTAAGCAAATGACATGAAAAATAATGCTAAAAGCTATGATTTCATAAAGCAATCTAAGTAAGGAAATATGAAAAAACAGAATTGAACACAACTTATCTAGAAAACATGTAAAACCTCCTTGAATTGCAGGGGCCCTCTGCTACCAATTTGGTGTAATCCTTAGCTCCTTGAAAACGTGATCAAAACAACATCAAAGAACTGAACTTATTTATTGAAAAACTCACAAATCTACATCCCATTCCATCTTAAGCTTTGTTACAAAACACTCTCTATTCCTTTCTCTCCTTTTGCTATTTTTTCACTACCCATGATAGGAGAAAGCTTCTCCTATTTATACAAAATATGAGAAGTTATCTCATTAATGGGAGTCCATGAATCTCTCCCTCCATCTCTAGAGTTACAATCAAAATAGGAAATGATAAGACACGTCTTTTTAGAGTTTCAATACAATTAGGAGATGTGACACATATCCTAATGATCCCATGATTCTTTCCACTCAAATTCGAATTTGGCCATAGAGTTCCACAGAAGGGTCTTCTAGAAGTCTCATTTTGATCTACACATGTCAATAATCTCAACCCACTTGTTAGGTATAAGCATATGCACATTATTTTCTAATTTTTAACCACAAATTCACTTAAAAAGGCTAAGAATTAATAAAGTTTGGAAAAACATAAATGTGGCCCAATGATAATGAAAGTGGGATGAATGTAGTGACATAGTAGTGAAATGGAGGTGAAATGGAGGTGATATAATGGACATAATAGTGAAAGTGTAATGGAAATGAATGACATTTTCAAGACCCAACATACCCCCCAACTGAAGTTATTGCATGTCCTCATGCAATATATATTACAATAACTCTTTTGATCTTTGAGATTTGGCTTAACTTTGCATGATATCTTGATTATTTTTGCAAAGTATATCTTTATTGGATTGCATGATGGTTGGTTCTTGTGTGACAACCATGATTTTGTTTGTATCCAATTTATCCTTTAAGTATTTTTTTGAAAGCCATTGTATGCTCATAATAACAATGTAACAGTTAATATATGTTGGAAGTATGTGGGATCCTGAGTATGATATGGACATGGTAAGATATGAAGATGAATGTATTCCCCCCCCCAACTGATGGTATTGAAAATTTTATGAAATGATGAAGAGAAATGTTTTTCCAACAATTATCATTCTAGCTTTTTATGGAATTCTATGGTCAAAAGTTAGAAAATGACGTACCTTAACTTACCCTTTGGAATGGATGAGTTGTATGTGTGGTGGCTACAAAATTCTGATCATATTCTTCTTCAAGTGGCTGAACAAGAGGAGTCATGGATAAAGAGATAAGATGACTTTTTATTGCTCCTACTAAAACTTGTTGAATCTACTCCAAAATGCTGAAAATAATAGTCTTCATGTCTTCAAAACTCATTGGCACAATTCTTACTATGTGAAAAGATGTTCTGATGTCGAACATAGTAGGAAATTGTTGACTTAGTGGCCATTAATGGATGCCACTAGTCAACACGAGAACTCTCACCATTGATGACAATGAGAGTCAAGATGCCCAAACACATCTTGCTAGATACGAATGATTTTTCTGATGTCGAGTCACCTAGAAGATTTGATGAACAAGGGACATTAATGTATTCCCATTGTTTGTCAGCATGAGAACTTGCCATTAAGGCATGCAAGCCTCAAGGTGTTTTTACAAATAACTTAGACTCAAAGGACTATGGACTCAATAATTTGCATTGAAGCAGGGCTTATTTGCGGAATGAAAATGACAAGAAATGGAAGATGAAAATGGAAGATGGCAATGGAGAGTAGAAATGGCAATGGGAAATAAGCATGCGAATGAGCCTCTTGCTTTTATTTGTGGGTTATGAATGGACAAAAATAAATGGAAAGTGGATGTGAATGTAAATGGAAAATATGAAGTGAAATGAGGTGAATGGTTTATTATGAGGTATGGATGTGATGGAGACAATAGTATTTGAAAGTTTTTCAAGTGTTTGGATCTGATTTTGCATCAGCATATTTCCTCTTTGTTGCTGATCATCCTCTTATGAAACAAATTGGTCACTTAGAGAGACACCATTCTCTTGTAGTCATTTGTCCTTCCTCCTGGAACCTGCAAAAAAACTAATACTTCTTTTGCAATGGAATGTAAGATGATCAAATGAGAGAGGTGATCAATCTCTCTAGTTATGATATTTACACACAAAACTAAGAATTTGTATTAATGAAACAAGTTCTCAAAGGAAAAATCAAAAGAATTTATACATGTTTTGGAATTAGTGCCTCAAGTTGAATTTTGCTTCTTTTCAGCAATTTATTTCATTATTTACCATTTCAAACTCTAATGATAGATTTCTCACTGTGTAGATCTTGTTGATACCTTTCCAACGATACTTGAATCATCAAAATCTGATTTTGTATGAGAAAGTTAGGTTGATTTTAACAATGAGGTTTTTCAGCTGCGGAATTGGACTTTAGCTGCGGAATGTCGACGGTTTCTGTAGCTAAAAATCTTGAATAAAAAGTTAGCCATTCATCTTTTATCATCGGTCCAAAATTAATCAATACCTTCAGAAAAGTGAGCAAATAACTTATTCATTTCATTGATTCAAAATTATTATTTTTTTCCTTGACATGCGGCGGCTTAGTGTGGCGACTTAGTGATAACACACAACTTGACTTCCCTTTGACCAGGGTATTTTTCATCGACTTGGATCAAATGAATAGGACACCATCCATGTACTAACATTTTCCCAGCTACCCATGTGGCTCGTTTCGTCGCAACCAACGTAATTAGTGGCAATTTTGGGTTTAACTCACACGAAATATACATGAACAAAATGTGAGTGAGTTTTCGAATGGCCTCTGCATCGAATGCCAAGAAGCTCTATGCCACGTCGATTGGTTGGTTGCATATCCAATTAAGATTTTTGTTCACAGGTGTTATGTCTATTATCAAAGAGTCGTATCCAATTAGAACTGTTGTTAACAAGTGTTACGTCTATCAGTAAAGAGCCGTATCCAATTAGAATTGCTATTAATCGGGAAGTGGCAAAGCAGGTGTTAGACGGGTGGCAAAAGGCGGGAGATGTATAGTTAATTATTAGTATACCATTGATTTCAAATCGGAAGCAGCCAAATTTAATCAACTGTCAATTCATTAATTGAAATTCCATTTTTTTTCACACGGCACGCAAAAATGGGGTTCAAAGAAACGAGAAATTCTTCCATACCACCACGAATTTCTTAAAACGATTTCTGGGTTATCTAATTGACCCTATTGGCGAAAAAACCCTTGTTTTATTTTTTTCAAATTCACATCCGTTTGGCCAAAACGTGCTTTCAAAGTTTGACGTTTTTCTCTGTTTTGCGTTTTCCTAAATTGCTACATTCGGCTGTGAAATTGATTTTGAAATTTTTTTTAGATGCGATCACAGAATAGACAAATGTAACCATTCTTCAGTATCTTCTTCGATTTCTTCAGCAAAAATATGCCTCCTTGCTCTTCCTTCAGTGCAACCTGACGACCTGCCATCAGCCTGTAGTTCCCTGCGACCTTTAGAGCTTGAATTAGACAATGATAGATTGCAAAGATGTCTCACAAGTTCTATCATCTTCGCATCTTCATTATTATTTCCTAAAACAACTTTGTTTGCCCTTATTTAAATAGCCCATGTTCTCTAGAATTTAAACTTCGCCATTTGCAATTTGGAATTTGGTTGCTGGCGAGATCTCTTCAACATATGAAGGTTGTGGCTGCCAGCACTCTGTCTCGATTCAAAGTCATGGATTTTGTTTGGGATCAAATCTTGCAATTAGACTATGTAAGCTTCCAATGCATATTCCACCATCGTTATGATATAAACTCACTTATAAATGCATTTTTTTTATGATTTTGCAGGTTTGTTTCAGGCCAAAGCTTGAATAGGAATGCAGATTTTCTACTGAGGCCACATTGAAAGCTAGGATTGAAGATAGCCATAGATTGTTTTTCTTTTTCTTTTTTCTTTTTTCTGAAATTGTAAATTTTTATAAGAAGGATTAATGATTTTCAATTTCAGGCAGCAAAGACTTCAAGAAAAACATTCTAAAACAGGACTTTGACTGAGGTTTTAAACTGATTTTTTATCATTCTGGGCTGGGTGACTAGGATAGGATCCATGTCAGGACAATTCCGGAGATGCCCATGTGGTCAGTTTCTTCATTGGATGCTTGTAACTTGCTAAACCTTGAAATCAACTACGGAATTCACAATTAGCTGTGGAATCAGGCCACATTCCGCAACTAGGTTGCAAAATTTTATTAAAACATGATACAGTGTTTTGAAGACCACTATAGACCATAACCAGTCAATTTTGGACAACTGATCCTATCAAAGCAGTTGGGTTTCATATATATATATATATATATATTATTGAATCAATTGAAATGATGAAGTTTATTTTGTCTCTTTTTTTTCTCTTTTTTTCTTTTTTTTTACATAACAATTATTTTTCTGATCCTTCAGATCATACAAAGTGCAGAAGGAGAACATACTCAAGAATTATTAATTTTTGTTTTTTACATAACAATCCTTTTTCTGATCCTCCAGATCACACAAAGTGCAGGAGGAGAGCATACTCAAGAATTATTAATTTTTTTTAGATGTAAGAAATAAGGTCTCCTAATTACACTTCCCCGGCAACGGCACCAAAATGTATAGTCAATTTAGCGTCCTAAATTGCTAACATAAATTATCGACCAGGGCTAGTAAACTGATGAAGTGTGACACACTATATGTGCCTAAGAAACCTACTTCTTACTTTGTTGTTTTGATGTTTTATTGTTGTTTTTGGGGGTTTTATGTTTTGATTCTTAGTGTTCTACTCTAAACTAGAAAGATGAGATTAAGTCTAATTAAAAGGAAGGAAAAGGAAATGTTGTCAAATGAATTAAAGCAGAGTTTTATTTGCAAGTTCTGTTCCTAACTAAGAAATGATGAAAACAGAGAGTCTTAATCCATGGATATTACAGCTTCTAAATGAACATTCATGAAATGAAAAGTAACTAAAAACACTATAACTTAATCTGATTCATTTAGTTAGATATTTGTTGGAAGAGCTTGTGAAAAAGATTAATTTTAATGCAATGAGGATCTCCTAAAACATAAAAGGAAATGCTGAAACAAACAATAACTTAAAACATTATAGTGAAATCTCATTCATTTGATAGAAGTTTATTGGAAGAGCTTGAGAAAAAGATTACTATAATGTAGTAAGGATCTCCTATGAAATGCTGAAACAACTTATAACATTACAACTAAATCTCATTCATGAGTTAGAGGTTTATTGGAAGAGTTTGTGAAAGAGATTAATCCTAATGTGATAAAGATCTTCAATGAAGCAAAACAATCAATAACTCACAATACTACAACTTAGTCCCATTCGTGAATTAGAGGTTTATTGGAAAAGCTTTTGAAAGAGACTAACTGCAGTATAATGAGGAATCTGATCTAAAATTGTGTGAACAAAATATTTCTTATACAGAGATTGACAGTAGGGGCTTTTATTGGTTATTTCACCTTTACTAGAAAGGATGAAACAAGAAGCTTCTGGCCCTCTTACTGACTCTGCCTAAAGAAATATAATGTAAACACTAAATAGATCTGACAAATGAGGATCTTCTTTTTAACTAAATAACAGAAAACGAAATGCTAATAACTCAAAATATCACAATTGAATCCCATTCATTTAATAGAGATGTATTGGAAGAACTTGAGAAAGAGACTAACTGCAATATCATGAGGATCCTTTATCTAAGAAAATGACATGAAAAATAATACTAAAAGCTATGATTTCAGAAAGAAATCTAAGTAAGGAAATATGAAAAAACAGAATTGAAAACAACTTATCTAGAAAACATGTAAAACCTCCTTGAATAGCAGGGGCCCTCTGCTACCAATTTGGTGTAATCATTAGCTCCTTGAAGACGTGATCAAAACAACATCAAAGAACTGAAATTATTTATTGAAAATCTCACAAATCTACATCCCATTCCATCTTAAGCTTTGTTACAAAACACTCTATATTCCTTTCTCTCATTTTCCTATTTTTTCACTACCCATGATAGGAGAAAGCTTCTCCTATTTATACAAAATATGAGAAGTTATCTCATTAATGGGAGTCCATGAATCTCTCCCTCCATCTCTAGAGTTACAATCAAAATAGGAAATGATAAGACATATGTCTTCTTAGAGTTTCAATACAATTAGGAGATGTGACACATATCCTAATGATCCCATGATTCTTTCCACTTAAATTCGAATTTGGCCTTAGAGTGCCACATAAGGGTCTTTTCGAAGTCTCCTTTTGATCTACACATGTCAAAAATCTCAACCCACTTGTTAGGTATAAGAATATGCACATTATTTTCTAATTTTTAACCACAAATTCACTTAAAAAGGCTAAGAATTAATAAAGTTTGGAAAAACATAAATGTGGCCCAATGATAATGAAAGTGGGATGAATTTAGTGACATAGTAGTGAAATGGAGGTGATATAATGGACATAATAGTGAAAGTGTAATGGAAATGAATGACATTTTCAAGACCCTATAGTAGGCCTCAGGAATTTTGAATTAGTTGTGCATCCCCTACTTTGGGCAATACTCTATCACCGACCTGGTCATTTGATAGCTACTCACACTGGTCCAATATGGCTGCTTATGGATCCAAGGCATCATCCCTATTGATGTCACGTTGATTCATAGGATCATCAACCTACCCATGAAGGGGCCCCATCCCATGAAGGGGTTTGGGAAGAAGAACAAGCAAAAGGTGGCTGATGTTATTAGAGAGAAGTACAAGGTGGAATGTGACAAGCGATGATTCTTGGTGGAAAGCATCATTGACCCAGGAGTGTGCATGGGAACTCTTCTGCTAGGGTGTAAGCTGATGCACATTTGTAGGCCATAAGTTGTCCCTACATATGTCATTCAGTTGGCAGCGAAGTGCGATAAAGGGGTCTACTACAACTGGTCACAAAACCTATGTGAATAATTCTTAGATAATGTGCGTGAGGCGTAGGACTAGGGTAAGCCTTTCTGCTACTCTTGGTTGTTGCTATTGATCACCCTGGTCACGTGGGAAATGCCTGAGGATGCAGTACTCCCTGAGCTTGAGCCCGACGTATCTGAAGGAGCATGCTACATGAACCTATGGGACTCCAAGGATTCACAACACAAAAAGGAGAACAAAGTCTTTTGGGTGTTATTTGATGGTGTGTTGGCAGCAACGATTCATTCCAGGCTACACTTGTCTCTTGGTGTGTATGAGAAGTATAAGTGCATTTTTTAGTTTCATGTCAACATGCACAATGTCAAAATCAGGGCATGGAAGGATCCTGTATGGTACAACGTCCCGTATATGGTCACCGAGGTGGAGGTCGACCAAGTCATCGCAACCTAGTCGCTTTCATGGAATATTGATCTCAACTCCACTGCTCCGATCACAGTGGGCACGTCCTGAAAATATGCAACGCTAAAGGATACCATCCTGCCAAGAACAGCGAAGGAAATTGAGTTGCGCTGTACTGAGAAGACAACCACCAAGGAAACCACCAAAGGGGCAGAGTAGGAGCTGCAGAATGATGTTGAGACTAGAAGAGTTGGTGGGGAGGGCGCAGATCCCCCACGAGGAATAAAGCACAATGGTGAGCCTCCCAAAGGGAAACAGAAGAAATGAAAGGGAGATAAGTCTGGGGGAGAAGCAGAAGTTACTTTGACTAAGGAGGTTTTGGAGAAAATTGTAGATTTGGTCACCATCACATTCGAAGATAGATGGAATGCCCTCGAAGACCAAGAGAAGGTTGCGGTGGAGGCCTTGCAGTCCAGGATGCAGGTCCTGCAATTGAAGGTTGACACACTTCAAGTGAGCATGAACCAGTCGAGGCCAATTCAAGTGATCCTGCTATTAGCCCCCTGTAAATTTTTGATAGGCAAAGTAGGGGGCTAAATGTTTTCTGAGCCTTCAATGAATGCATCTCCCTTGGAGACACATCATCCTTGAAGTCTCCTGGGCCTTTGCCTTTGATAATTCCCTCTGCTGATTCCCATTATAAAGACTCTCTGATTACAAAAAATTTTGCTCCTAAAGGGCTTCATGTGCCCCTTGTACCTCTGCAGAATGTCCTACTTTACCCCTTTTTCCTCTTGTCAAAGTTCCCTTTGCTCCCCTAAAGTCCCCCTTATTCTCCTAAAACTTCCCAAAATCCCCCTCATTCCACTATCGTTTCCCTTGGCTGGCCTTAAATTCTTTAAAAACGAGCCAAAACCATATTTTCTTCATAATAAGGGCTTAGCCCCTTTCCTGCCAGCCCCTTTCAACCACTTCCCCATATACCCGTAGCCCAGGACCGAGCGCTTAAGCTTTAGGCGCTAATCGCATTGGAGAAACAGAGCGGCACATTAAAATTCCTTTGTAATCACCGAGAAACTCTGATGCGATTATTTTGTTGTTAAAGTCCTCCACTGTGTTCCGCGCCGTTGATCTTCACAGAATGGACGGCAATTGCTGCCCCCGCAACTTTCACCGTGCAACTCGTTCACCGCCCGTAGTCGCATCTCCGTCGTTCGTTAATTCACCAGATCAACAGTCCACAGTTCATCTATATCGGGTGCATTTTCAACCGTTGATCTGTACAGATCCGACGGTGTGGAATCCGCCCATACTGGTGGTCGCCGCCCGCTTTCACTGTTCAAAAACCATTAGGTTTCCATTGCACCACCTTTCAGGGGTAGGCGGTATTTACCAATCGACCAGCGATTCCATACATCACATGACACACGTCCACTGTACCTTTTTCAAAACCGTCGTTCTCGCGTGTTAACCGCCGTCCATCGTGCATTATTGTTCAGACGCGGATGCCTAGCGATATTGCCGTGGACCATCCGATCTGTGGCGGGCCATCCAATGGCTATCGCTCGCCGAAAATGCATGATAGTTAACTCAGATGCACACGCGATAACTCAAGGTACGGTGTGCCATCCAGTTAATCTCTACCATTGATCTAATCTACAGATCGATGGTCCACATTCAATCACCCTCCGTAGTTTTTCACCATCGATCTCCTCCGAGATCAGACGGTCCAGATTCATTCGCCCTTCGCCATTGACCCGGTCCCGCCACGTCACCCTTTCCACATGTTTTATTGTATTTCTCGCCCGCCCCGGTATATATGTGCATTCAAAGGTCAATTATAATGTTTTACGTTAGATTTCTATTCTCGCCACCTTCCCACTGCAAGTCTCCCACTGTATATTCCACCATAATCCCGCACCATTCTGCCATGTCACCAACCTGCACGTCCATTCTCATCGTCCCGCTGCATTCACCCAACCCGTGCATGAATTCTTGACAAGTTTTGTGTGTTTTGCAGGGTTTTGAGCGGCCATAAACCTCCGTAGTTCACAGTCTCTGTCACAATGACAGAAACGCGGGAAAGATCAGATGCAGATATTTTAATGAAACAAAGCCTGGGAAGGTTATGGACATGACTTCCATTTAAAAGAACAGGGTTGAAAAATCTGTACAATCTTCCCAAGGCCATTAAAAGCATAGAGATTGCAGACAGAGATTTAAATGGAGCAGCAGAAAGCTTAAGGCATGCAAATGAAGATATTTAAGCCTTATGTTCAGAGATTTAAAGGTAAAGCATCAGATTGAAGACCCATGGATCACGCAGAAGATTCAGCATGGAAAATCAGTATATCAGGGTTTCTACATCAGCAGAACATTTTCTCCATGCAAGGACAGAGTACTCATGTAGCTTTTATTCTACACCGTGTTCCTAAAGAAATTTACACCCTGACAATGGTCCTACACTGCCAGTGCATTAGTTATACAGTATGGCAGATCCCACAGTTGTCCATACACCTCAGTTTACTTACCAGAATTCTGCAAAAGGCTACAGAAAGTACATCAAAGACATACCCTAAGTAAATTGTAGCCTGATGAATATCACTTCTCCATCTGAAAAGCGCAGGAGATTAATGCTCAGAATTAAAACCGAATGGAGCCTCGGCCCTCCTACTGTTTTAGAGTTTAAATGTTGCATTTAAGTTTTCATCTACTCCTGCTATTTTGTTCTCCTATAAGAGTCCCGAAGAACATATTGTAAAGGTTGTTGTTCGGCTGCTGTCGTTGTAGTTAGAGGGTTCATTCTGACTGTTAGAATAGTCTTGGGAGGGAGTAGCAGAGTAGTTGTATGTAGTAGGCTGGGAGGAGAAGTTTTGGATTGTAATCAGCCATTGAGCTCAGAGTATGTGACTAGTTTTGCATCATTAATCAAGCACATTTCACAGGATCCTGGTCTATTACTATTGGTGATATATTTCTTACTTTGTTTATTACATTTCATGTTGTACATTGTTCTACTGGCTTGCATCAAAAATTTGGCATATGATTTTCCCTTGTTAGGCACCCTATGTTTCTTCTCTCCTTGCCTTAGATGTTTTCTTCTTATGTGTTATCTAAGGGTTGATTTCAATTAATTTAACCAGTGTAGTGGATGCCATTGCCTACTAGCTGATGTATGAATTAAATGAATATATTCTTAGATGTTCTTGTTGGGTTTAAGCTGGAAGATTTGGGAACACTGGGGATTAGAGTTAGCCCTGTCCACTAGGATCCTTGTGCGACCAGCTGGCCTTTCTAATATCTCTTTGTTAAACTTATCTCTGTTTTTCCTTTGGAGCATGCTAACGCTAACCTGGAGTTAAATGACCTCTGGTCTGATCTATAAGCTGCCCCTTAGTCCCTCTTTGAGAGTTTCCTATGAGTATGTCCAAGCAGGTTTGGAGTTAAATGACCTCTGACCTGATCTATAGACAGAAATAGGGTTGCTTTCCTTCTTCCACCTTCTTCCCTTAATGTTCCATTCCATCATCTATCTAAAAATATCCTCTAGTGTAGATGACTTGCCCTCTGAAAGCCTTGGCTAGTTGTTGCATGTAATCTCCTTTCATGACTCCATAGCCCAATGGATGGCACTTTCTTGACCTATCCTCTTTGCTGAAACATCCTGCTGTTTTGTTCATTTTCTCCCATTACTTTCTCAGTTTCTGATCTCATGGCTCAACCCAGTAACCAACCAACCAAATCATTTTAAAACCCCCTTTTTGCTTCATAACTAGCCTAACATCTCATTTGAGCTTTCAAAGATATACCATTCTTTGTTTTATTGGAGAGATCCCTCTCTGGGTCCAAGAGGGCTAGATCCTAGGGCCCCAAAGCAGTTCTGATGTTGTCTCATCTTTTGGTCTTTCCAATCTGGCCAAAACATGGGAACCCCAACATAATGGCGACTTCGCTGGGGAAGAGACCACTTTGCCTTTAGATTGGCATTTAACTGCTGATGGTGGACAGCAGCCTGCTCCAAACAGTCAAATTCATCCACCTGGCGACTCCACACTCCATAACTCCTAAAAGACCAAATGACTCCACTGGTAAGAGACTCTGAACTGGTTGAGTAGACACAGTGACCTCTTTCTGATTTACAAACATGCTTCCACGCATACAGAGGAGATATGCCCCAATGAGTAGGGAGCATATCCCTGGATTCCCACACAAAATGCCAGAAGTGGACTGGTTAAAAAACCTACCTATCTTTCAGGGTGAAAACACTGAGGACCCCTTGTTACATCTCATCAAGTTTCATATACATGTGTGGAAATTCAAAGTTGAATGGCATGAAGACTGCTTAATGAAAATGCTCATGGCAACATTAGAAAAAAAAGCTAGGGTCTAGTATGAATGGTTAGAACCTCGGAGTTTGTTTTTTTCAAGGGACATGCACCAAGTATTTTACAAGAATTATAAAGGAAAATCCCCATCCTTATCATGGGATTGTTGTGATCAATCTCAGGATATCATACAGTATCTATTAGGTATTGATGAGGATTTGGTTAATATGCATCCTGAAGATCTGTCAACAACCATTCAAGGATTTCATACGCACCCTAGATATCACAAGAACGCAGACGAATCAGCTGAGGAAGAAAGGGGTCAAGAGACCGTAGAAATTCCTCAAGATATCCCCGAAAACTCAGATGCTGATTTATCATCCTTTGTGGTTGAGGCTCAAGATGACATTCTGCCTCAAATCTAGTCTTCAAAGGAAATAGAGAGTTGCTGCACTTTTGCACAAAGGAACACAAGACCATCCTCCCCTTTGATAGAAGATGAAATATATCAGATCATCAATAGACAGCCAGCCTTTGAAATTTTTTACAGATCAGACATCCTTGCCCATTCATCTGATGAGCTTTATTGCACAGAGTTGGAAAGCTCACATGTAAATCAGAATGAAGAAAAATATACTAACAATCCAGTATATCTGATTGGTAACATTACTTACATTCATGATTCCCCTATTTTTGATCTATCTAATGATGATGTTCTCCAAACGGAAGATGATCTTGCAGGGTCATCATTAGTAGATTTATGGGAGGAAATTCAGTCCCCTTTACTTCCAGAGAGTAATGAGCCAATGCAGACTATTTATGATACTGATGAAGAGAGCTTTAAGAGTGCAGAAGAGGGTGAAGGATCTCTAGATCTTTGCTTGACTCCATTACAACTCATCAGTAATGGTTTTCACGTGTTTGGAGGTCAGCAGCCTTTCATCTCAGGAGATGAAGAGGAAAACAAGGAAGAGATTTTTTAGCAAACTGAAAACAAAAGGCCTTCTCTTGAAATAGAGGAAGCAATAGACCAAACCCCTGCTCAAGAATATATGGATCTCTTCACAGAGCTTGGCCTACCTAATCAGAACATCCCGGAGCTCCAAGAGGATAGCACTGCCATATATGATGAGTCCTCTAGTTCAGAAGATGAAGAAGATTCTCTTCCTCAAAAAATTCATGTTCTTGACCCAGTGGTAGAAGAAGATATCCTGGATAAAGCCTGCCTGCCAGATATTCATAGCCAGGTATCTTTTCATGATCCTTATGCTCATTTCCTGCAAACATTTGAAGAAGGATCAAGGGTCTTGTTGAGCAGCATGTTGGAAACAGAATGAAAATTTTCAAAGCTACTGTTATTGAACAAAAAGAGTGGGAGTTGCCCTGCCTATCCAGCCTACTCAAGGATCTGAGCAAAAGGGACCAGTCATGGGATCACATGATGGACTGGTTACATTGGAAGACAATGTTTGTAAGCTATACTTGTAAATATTCCAGTTAGAGTAGGGTAGGTAGGAAAAGCTCAATAAAGCTCAGTCTGTGAGCATGTAGTTAGTTGTTATAATTTCTGCAAAGTCCAGCAAGTCAGACAGTTTAATCCTGGCTTGACTGTTTTCAATTTCTGTCTTAGAATGTAGAGAAGTAATCTGCTAGACAGTTTAATCCTAGCAGATATTAGATTAGGTAGAGAAACTATGAGGCCAACAGTCTAATCTGGTCTCATGGATTAATAAGGGTAGAAGTAGAATAGGTTTATTTTCCTGTTTGTAAAAAATAAATGATGTAAAGGGTCTGCAAGTCCAAATGCACCCAGAAGAAAAAATTTTAGGACTATAGTCTGGGTAGGTATTTGATTGGGAGAATGTTTACTGCTGATATGATGTCTTCAGGATTTGTGGCAGTTGATCCAAAATAGAAACGGATGTGCCAAGCACTAGGCATTTGGCCTACACCAAAGATTTATTTTCTGAATTCTTGACTCCTTCAAGAAGAAGCCATCCCCATGTGGAGCCACTGTTAGCCCCCTGTAAATGTTTGACAGGAAAAGTAGGGGGCTAAATGTTTTATGAGCCTTCAATGAATGCATCTCCCCTGGAGACACATCATCCTTGAAGTCTCCTGGGCCTTTGCCTTTGATAATTCCCTCTGTTGATTCCAATTATAAAGACTCTCTGATTACAAAAAATTGTGCTCCTAAAGGGCTTCATGTGCCCCTTGTACCTCTGCAGAATGTCCCACTTTACCCCTTTTTCCTGTTATCAAAGTTCCCTTTGTTCCCCTAAAGTCCCCCTTATTCTCCTAAAACTTCCCAAAATCCCCCTCATTCCCCTATCGTTGCCCTTGGCTGGCCTTAAAATGCTTTAAAAACGAGCCAAAACCATATTTTCTTCATAATAAAGGCTTAGCCCCTTTCCTTCTAGCCCCTTTCAACCACTTCCCCATATACCCGTAACCCAGGACTGAGCGCTTAAGCCTTAGGCGCTAATCGCATCAGAGAAACAGAGCGGCACATTAAAATTCCTTTGTAATCACCGAGAAACTCTGATGCGATTGTTTTTTTGTTAAAGTCCTCCGCTATGTTCCGTGCCGTTGATATTCATAGAATGGATGGCGATTGCTGCCCCCACAACTTTCACTGTGCAACCCGTTCACCGCCCATAGTTGCATCTCCGCCGTTCGTTAATTCGCCAGATCAACGGTCCACAGTTCATCCATATCGGGCGCGTTTTTAACCGTTGGTCTGTACAGATCCGACGGTGCGGAATCCACCCATCCCGGTGGTCCCCGCCCGCTTTCACTGTTCAAAAACCATCTGGTTTCCATCGCACCGCCTTTCGGGGGTAGGCAGTATTTACCGATCGGCCAGCGATTCCATACATCGCGTGACATGTGTCCCCTGACCTTTTTCAAAACCGGCGTCCTCGCGCGTTAACCGCCATCCATCGCGCATTATTTTTCGGACGAGGATGCCCAACGATATTGCCATGGACCGTCCAATCTGGGGCGGGCCGTCCAACGACTATTGCTCGCCGAAGATGCACGATAGTTAACTCAGATGCACACGTAATAACTCAGGGTACAGCGCGCCATCCAATTAATCTCTTACTATTGGTGATATCTTTCTTACTTTGTTTATTACATTTCATGCTGTACATTGTTTTACTGTCTTGCATTAGAATTCTGGCATAGGATTTGCCCTTGTTAGGCACCCTATGTTTCTACTCTCCTTGCCTTAGATGTTTTCTTCTTATGTGTTATCTAAGGGTTGATTTCAGTTAATTTAACCAGTGTAGTGGATGTCATTACCTACTAGCTGATGTATGAATTAAATGAATCTATTCTTAGATGTTCTTGTTGGGTTTAAGCTGGAAGATTTGGGAACACTGGGGATTAGAGTTAGCCCTGTCCACTAGGATCCTTGTGCGACCAGCTGGCTTTTCTAAGATCTCTTTGTTAAACTTATCTCTGTTTTTCCTTTGGAGCATGCTAAAGCTGACCTGGAGTTAAATGACCTCTGGTCCAATATATAAGCTACCCCTTAGTCCCTCTTTGAGAGTTTCCTATGAGTATGTCCAAGCAGGTCTGGAGTTAAATGACCTTTGACCTGATCTATAGACAGAAATAGGGTTGCTTTCCTTCTTCCACCTTCTTCCCTTAATGTTCCATTCCATCATCTATCTAAAAAGATCCTTTAGTGTAGATGACTTGCCCTCTGAAAGTTTTCGCTAGTTGTTGCATGTAATCTCCTTTCATGACTCCATAGCCTAATGGATGGCACTTTCTTGACCTATCCTCTTTGCTGAAACATCCTGCTATTTTGTTCCTTTTCTCCCATTACCTTCTCAGTTTATGATCTCATGGCTCAACCCAGTAACCAACCAACCATATCATTTTAAAACCCCCTTTGTGCTTCATAGCTAGCCTAACATCTCATTTGAGCTTTCAAAGATATACCATTCTTTGTTTTATTGGAGAGATCCCTCTTCGGGTCCAGGAGGGCTAGATCCTAGGGCCCCAAAGCGGTTCTGATGTTGTCTCATCTTTTGGTCTTGCCAATCTGGCCAAAACATTGGACCCCCAACACCTGCTAGCCACAACCATTGTCGCTACAACCGAAAGCAGGATTTTCCCCTTCCTAGGCACAACCTTGACCGTAGATCTGCCAGCTCTGTGCACGCAAGTCCAAGCATGTGCAGAGGTCAGCCTCAACATTGTAAAAATAATGAGTGGGAAGCTACCCGCTCTCCACTTGTTCATCTCTACCAAGCTCCATAACAGAGAAGCGTGAGCACAACAACATCTGAGTGAAGCAGAATAAACAATTGCAACCAAGGCTGTCAAATCTGCCGAAGCACAGGCATCACAACACGCAGCAGTTGCGCAATAGGAATAATTAGAGTACCTCATTGACTGGATATGTGGAGATCCCGAAGTAATTCCTGCCTCTGCTGCACCATGGGTCGAGATTGAGAGCTTGGTGGCATCGTTAAAGGCGTCCAGAACTGAAGTGCGGACCGTTAAAGCAGACCTAGAGCAACAGATTGTTGTGTTGTAGGCCAAGCTACAGCCTGAAACCCCTCCAGAGGTGCGAGCCCAGCAAGCCGTGCTGGTAAAGGAAGACACTAGTAGTATATCTGCACATATCTCCAAGGGCGCTGAATTTTTGGACACTGCTATAGAGTTGTGGTCGACATTGTAGTGTGACCCTCTTCTCTGGCATTTCACTCAGGAGCTACATGAAAAAGAACAAGAAGTCGAGTAGATGGAAGTCACAACGCTAACCCTGGTTGCAACCCAATGCCTCCCATGCCTTCGCACCAACCATGCTCTAAGGGATGAGATTGAGGTGCTCTACAACAAGAAAAAATCTCTTAATGATCATCTAAGGCCCAAGGTGGATGAAGCGCTAGAACTCTCGCAGGACCTTGACGCGGAAGTCAAACAGTTGAATCAGACATTGGATAGTATCATTGCAGCTACTAAGGAGTTGACTTCACAAAATTTGGTCGATATCACACAGAATGCAGCCGAGCAGAGTGAGGGCATTCTTCCACAATTTTATGCCGCCATCGAACAAATCTAGGCCAAGATGAAGACCCCACTCCCACTGTGACTAGGGATGAGTCACAAGATTGTGTTGGGGGCTTATTGGAGCGGGGCCCCCTGACAACAATTTTGATATATTTTTGTAATATTTTGTAACATTTTAGTCTAGCACAGTGGCTTTGGGGTGAGTCAAAGCCCCTAATGAATTGTAATGGGTCAAAGGGTGGACTAAGGGACCATAAACCATAGTTTGCGGACCATAGAGTAGCGTATGCTAAAATAGTATAAATAGACCAATAGATCAAGTCTAGAAGTAAGTTTTTGGAAAAATTATGAATGATAATATTGGATCTATGACACTTTTGTGCAAACTTGTCTAGGTAAGGGCTCCTGTTGGCTATGTGTGCGGAGACCCTAGTAGTGCTATGTGCAGACCCCACTAGTTGTGTGCGCGGGTGTGTAGAAGATTCTGTAAGTGGAATCTGAAGTATTAATGAATGAGAAGACATTTTTTGATATTGGAATATTTATGTGTTCTGTTATGAGTTGTGCTACATGTTGATTTGATGTTATTTCTATGTTATATCTACAATAGTAACTTTTGATTATAGATTAAGTGTAGACCTGTAATAGATGATTGGAAGAACAATGTATTTATAGATCTGGTTTATATTTCTTATGTTAGTGATTATAGTGTGATTTACGGGCTGCGCAATTTATTCTGTTACACATAGTGTTAAGGGTTTTTGTTTAGGGCTTCCTTAGCGCAAGCCTGTTAGATCTGAAGTTGCCCACTTCATTAAATCCCTCTCTCTCTCGGGGTGTGGAAACCGAGTTCTAACACCCTCCCATACTACTTCAGGTGAGACCTTGACCTGCGCAAGTAGGCCATTGCCAAAAGGGCCATTAGTATGGGGGTTTGTTTGTTAAACTTAAGTCCAAACCTGGGTCAAGACCCCTCAAACCAAATAGAGGACACTGCCCCTACATAGGATGATGAACCATATTTGTAGGAGAAATAGGTGGCTACAAGAATAAAGGAAGAATCTACAAGGTTAGGGTAGAGACTTAGAAGTACAAATGCAGATGATACAAGATGAACTTTTGAAGAGGGGCTTGAAATTCATAACTGTTTTTTATTATATTTCTCCACAAAAAGGGAAATATTACACATTTTTGGGCTATGTTATGGCTTATGTTATTACACAGGCATATATAGGCTGAATAAAGTGTTTTGGAGGTGAAAATTCAAAACTTCAGTAAATTAGGTACTTTCATAGCAAGTCCTAGGCTTAAAGATAGGAATTTGCGATGAAATTTGTTGTAGATTTCCTTGAGGATAAACATCCGCAAAATTTTTAGAACAAGGGTGGTTTAAGGCACGTGTTTAGTTCATTAGCCTCAAGGAAGACCCTCCAACAACCATAAAGCTTAAATATTATGCAGAAGGTATACTTTGAAGTTTTCTTTCGAAAGTTCTCTATGAAACTTCCCGTACTCTGTTTTTCTTCCAGCATTAGGTATTTTTGATGTTTTTGAGTAGCCAATGAAGTGGAAAGGTGGATGAATGACAAAATAAAAGCATGCATACTATTATGCCACTTGTCAAAGAGGACAATTCAACAATCAACTACCATGTGGCTAACAGCTCATCAAGTCAACTAATGATGCCATATCATCAATACATCTCACCATCTCAACTCAGGTTCACGAAGTCTTAACTCCAGTGCATCAATTGGCCAACCCCTCAACATGTCAGTTTGGTTCGATAGAGATGACAAGTATAGATTGTTAGATGTTTTGTTGGAGTTATCAATAGTCATAGAATCCTTTTTTATTACAAACTCTATCAAAATAGAAAACATCCCTATTTATCCTCAATTTGATGCAATCTTATTTGAATTAGGTCTCTAGGTCAGTATCGAAGTCTAGCCAAGGTGGTAGACCATTGTAAAAGATGCCTCACTCTATAAATGAGGGATTTTTTTAGTTTGAAAGGGTTGATGAATGTAATGAGAAGGCTATTATGTAATTTTGGCTCTACCAAGCTAATATATACAATTTGAAGCAGTTGTATTTCAAAACCTGAGATTCTTTTGGAGCTTATGTGTTTGTGTCTTTCTATTATGTATATTTCTATCATTATCTTAGTATTATTATTACTTGGAATTCATAATTTCTATGCTCCTATTTCCTTCATGTATTATGCTTTTGATGCAAAAGTTATCTTTTAATCCCATTTGCCTCATTTTCCATGGATGCATTTTCTAGCAATTGAAGTCCCTTAGTTGACTCAATGCCTAAAGCATACACTCTTCCACCTACAAAAATCACTTAAAACACAAAAATATTTAGCCATCTATAGTAGAGATCTTATCTTGAATATTCATTTGTTTTCTTTGAGAGAGCCCTCTCTGATTGGAAGGGCTAACTTCGAGTCCAAAGTGGTTTGAAATAGTTGTGCTAGGTTGACAGTTGAACAACCCAACTAGTTCCAGCTAAGTGATAACACCAGCCACAACATTTAAGAACAAACGGAGGAATTTTTTATTGATTATTCAAAAATTTATAACTTGTGAAGGTAGGTTCGGTAACATGTTCTTTTACCATGCACGATTAATGATGAATTTTCTTTAAGGAAATGAAATTAAACTACCATACTTCTTACTTCATATCTTGAGACTAAATGTTGGGAAACATACAAAGGAAAATACAGTCCATAGATAATTCCTTATTGTTAGTGTGAATTCTAATCGCAAGCGTACAAAAAAAGCTCACTTTAGTTGTGCATAACAAATAGCCCTAACATCAAAGATGGCTGCCAATTTCTTTAGATCTACAGTTGACCAAGACAAATGCTACAAAATCTAGATCTATGTAGTTAAAGACATTAAACAACAAATAACAAGAGTTTCACCATGCATCCAATGAACAAGACAAGAATATTTTTAAATAATTTTTGTATTTATGACAACTGGGAAGGGAACATAGAAGGATGTTACCAGTCCCCCTCAATGGGATGGGTTCTTGTATTTCCTCAGTGCTTCAGATATAAGACCTCTCTCTCTCTCTTGATGGTGTAGAAAGCCCAAACAAAAATGGAACTCAAAGGGATCTCATAAGAAAAATGGTAGCAAAATATGACAATGATGGAGGATCAAAGTCAGACCAAAAGTACTGATCCAGAGTGATCTTTAGGCAACAAAAGGTAGTGAGTGAATGGAAAACCCCTTCTATTTATAAAAAAATATTGAGTTAGTCTAGATATTGGTGCATAATTAAAATATTATTAACCAAATCTAGATCCAAATTTTATGGAATATTTTATTATATTTGTTGGAGGGAAAAAGAATTTGAATTTGGTCAAATCCCTTTATTTGTAAATAATAAATAAATAAATGGTTTATTTATTATTTTAATAATGTGGTTGAGTAATAATTAAATAAATAGAGATTTATTCAATTATTTATAAATGATTTAGTCAAATTTAACAAGGAATATTATTTAAATAATGTTTTAAATAATTATTCCTAGAAAATAGTAAGATAAATAATGATTTATATAATTAATTTTCCTGTTTTGGGTTAAATATGACTAGGAATATTAATTAAACTATTGTTTAACTAATTATTCCTTGAGGAAAATCAAATAAATAAGGATTTATTCAATTATTCCTCATGGGGTTTCATGTTTAGACCATAAACAACTTAATAAATTAAGGATTACTAAGTTATTTTTCATAGTGAAAGCAATTTTACTTAGGGTTAAATTGGTCTTACATGGTGTACTTTGGTCCATCTAATACTAATAGGTTATATGACCAAAAATTGGTGTAACAGATTGCTCCCCAGCATGCGAACATTAGGAGCTAATTGTATGACCGAAATATGTTGTAAGAACTCAATCACCAGACACTGAAGGGGAAGTCAGAGAGAGAGAAATATGTGGTAGACTAAAGTGCTAGAGGACAAGACCTTGAGGAGGCCAGACTTACAGGTGCGACAAGCCTCTTTTATGAGTGATTACCAGTTCTACAAGAGGCAGGGAGGCATACCTATGCCCGCCAAGATTTTAAAAAAAAGTACAAAGAATAATGCATCCATTAAACAAGGGACTGAACTATATAGTACATGCTGGCATAAAAATGGGCCAGATACATACATAATGTGCCTGGGATAACAGCTAGGACTTATAAAATAATATCTTAGTACATGAGATATAAGTGCAACCAAAGAGGCCATGTAAAATAGGAGAGGGTTCTGAAAATATGAACGATACATGAAAACTAAAAGGCGCTGCAAGCAGCTGAGGCTAAAACCATCAAATCTACGAAGCTACATCGAAGGCTGTAATAGAGAGGTCATTAGGGCATGTAGGGGGCTACCTAAAGGGCCACCCCCTCATGAGGTCTAAACATCTCACACATACTCGGGAATCACTGGTACAATCTACTACATCACTGAGCCATCAAGTATACAGATCTCAATCATGTTGTAAGGAGCTAGAGCTGATAAACAATCAAGTCAAAGAGCAATAAATAGTCCCTTTTCCTGGTCCGAGGCACCGAACAAGAGTGGAAGCTGGAACCAAGGTACACTGCCCTCTAGACCTGTCTTCTGGAATGAATAAGCTGATGTCGACAGAAGGAAGTTTGCCCTAGGTGAGGCAATAAGAGGTCCTCACCTAAGGCACGAGAAATAATAGTAGAGTGACTGATATACTGACACCAGGGATGATGGTGGAAGAGGGGTACTAAGTAGCGGGTTGAAGACTTCCCTTGTTAGAGCATGAATGGCATGGATGACCTGGTAGCAACTAACACAATATAAAAGGGGATAAGGGACAGTATGACTGAAGGCCAAAATGTGTGACATGAGAGAGGAACCAAGCAATGAAGGATGGAGGACTATAGCGGGATACAAAGGGACTCGGGATAGACTCCATGGATGTGATGATGACTCAACTCGAATGCTCTAAACAAGGGTGATTTGACGATGATACCACATAGAAAAGGTCCAGTGGGGACCATAGAAACATGAGTACAAGATGGTTACTCATGAAGAAAATCGACATGATCATGGACAAGTATGGAGGCAAAGTGGTGCCCCAAGTACAAGTGTTGCAAGTGAAGAAATTCGATTATGAGGAGTGGTGAAGTGACCCTTCTTGGAAAAAAATGTATCGAGGTGAAATATCAAATCACAAAAAACTAAAGGATGCCCATTTGAGAGCTTGGGGAGAGCTTTCCAATGGTGCTGACGATTTGTCAAACTGAGCTACGGTTTGGTCATAATTGGCAAAAGAAAAATCTGGGGTTTCTCTTTTAATAAGGCATTTTCCCTCCAATTTAATTCATTTGCAAGTGTAGCTATTGTGAATACAGAGAGAAGAGAAGGCCCTAAATCTTGCAGCGATCATAGTGGGAAAACCGATAGTTGGAATCGAGATCCGTCAGTTGTATGTAAGAGGCCTAACCCTATTATTTCATTTCAGTGGATTGAAAATTCATTTTAGCCACCCAAAGCTTAGGAACAGACCCCTGGTCTTCTTCACGGCCGAGTCGCACTTTCTGGGGCAATATCTACAACCTGGGTAGTGGTTTTGGGTAGAAAACTGTGACTTGTCTCGAGATTTTCCTGAAAAGTGCGACCTGTCAGAGAGGGGGATTTTGATGTTGTTTCTTGGCTAAGAGTTGGTTTTTATTGTTGAATGTAGTATTTCCTTTTTGTAAATCGAAAAATATGATGGGTTGGTGCAGATATGGCAGAATTGTGGATCAAATGGAGAGAGAGAGGCTTGGACATATTACGTTCGAAGATCCGAGAGAAACATGGTGTCCGCAGTGCATTGGCCAAGTTTTGGGTCCTGAAGTTTGTGGAAAACCCTTTGATGAGAGATGGGGAGTCCTTTTTGGCCCAGATTGTCAGTTATTGGGATCTGGACCATGAGGTATTTATAGTGCAGGGGCACCGGATCGAGTTAACGGTCCAGGATATATATTTCCTGACTAGTCTCCCACCACTTGGGATGGTGGGGAATACACAACCAGTGTTACTGCGAGGGCGGAACATCATGGAGTTTGTAGAGCGCCATTGCCAACTGGGTCTCCATGTCAAGGGGACATAGATGCCGATCAGGGATCTATAGAGGTTAGAGACTCATGTTGTGGCCACAACGGTGCTGCAGATCCTGGGAAACTAGGCACTCCACCACATCACTAGGGGTCAAATGATGATTTTTGAGAGTGTGTTGAGTGGGACCTACTATGGGTGGGCCCAAAGGATGTTGTCATCATTGAAACGACAGTTGTTGCTATACAAGCGAAAAGTGAACCATTATTGTGCATATGGCACTGTGTTGTGCTCGCTCTTCTTTAAGAAGATTTTGATACTCTGACCTCGCATATAAATCTATGATGGGGGCCTGAGAGAGCCCAGGATGTGCCGCTATGGGTGGCTCCTATGCAGAGGGGGAGGTGGGGCAGTCAGACAGGTGTTTCGACCCGAGTTTTTCACTCATTGGGATCAAATGCCACTGTAAATAGATGGCTATCCCTATAGTGGGATGAGTTATCATGGGGACCCGGACTTGCCACTGCTGCTTGGTCGAGTATGGGGGCCTTATGGTAAGTGACAATTTGTTAATATTTTATGTGCATTTTAAAGTTTCAGAATAGTGTATATGGTACTGATTCATTCACTTTTGGTATGCAAATACAGCACCGGTAAAACCAACCGGGTACATGGGACAACCTGCAATATCAAGAGCTGTAGGACCTAGTGGGTTGAGAGTACCACAAAATGAGGATGTAGTGGCTCTCCTGGAGGACATCCATTATAGATGTGAGAGGCTTCTGACCAGTGTTTCAGAGCGTGGCTGGAGAGACTTAGATGACCAGTACAAAGATCCATGTATTGGTCTACCCTCGGAATGGCGAGGGGTCATGCGGTGCATGGCAATGGCCGGACAGGGGATGCATGATCTACAAGCTATAGGAGAAGAGCCATTGGCTCGAGATCCTCCAGATAATGATTAGGTGTAGGGACATGTGGTGCCCCTAGTTTTTAGTTTTTGTAACATGCAATGGGCATGTCAAATGTATCAGAGTGGATGGACTCTAAAACACTTGGAATGACACATATTATGGAGATGCATCGTCTTTATGGTTTTGTGATTGTCTTGTGTTAAATGCGTGTGATAAGTGACAATCTAGAATATTGTTTGCAATGCTATCTAAATAGTGATTTTTTGCTCTAGGTACATGATTGAATGTACTAATTTCAAATTCACACATCAAAAGCTTCACTTGTAAATATCTTCTAAAAAGGATAGGATTATGCACACGATAGACACCATTCAATTGCATGACAAGAAGCAGGGAATCTAAACGAACATGAAGGTGGAGGATGCGATGGGAAAGGGAATCAACTAATAAACCTTGCACTGCATCATATTCGGCCTGGTTATTGGTGGCAGTACCAATGCATACATCATTCGAGAGAACCAACAAATGTAAGGGGGTGAAAATGGCCCATCTTGCTGAGGGTAGATTCCGGGAGTAGCGACTTGCACCATCGGCATAACCGATATAAGGTGTGGATGGGGGGTCCATATGAAAGGTGCCACAAGATAACAAATGAGAGGATGATGAACAATGTTGGCAACCCAAACAAAAAGTAGAAATCAAACAAACACTGCTGGAGGGAGTGCCCTGGGTAAGATGTCTACCACCCGCATACTTATGGGTAGGTGGTGTGTGGGAGCTGTCTTGGGGGTAGCCTGTGTTCAGGTTGCAAAAGTCACCATAGACATGGATGGTGCCATCCCGCTTATGGGCAGGAAAGATGAAGTCAGGGGTGGAAATGGCTTCCATGATGTCATCATCATAGTAGAAGATGGGGTGACTGCAGGAAGGGAGACCACATCACACGGCGAAGCTACTTGACTAATCATCATCAGAAGACATGTTCACATGCGTATCGTCACGGGGGGTTACCGAGAGACAAGAATGTAAGGGATCCACTGATGTTGAGCCTAGGGTGATCACTGAAGAGAGATCTAGTGAACTAGAAGAAGAAGTCTCAAAGGGAGCTTCCACCATGGATATCATGAATGATGATAGGTAGAGGATGGTGGCTGAGGGCTCCATCATCTTGACATCAGTAGGGGGAATTCTAATGGGAGCAGGTAAATCCTCAAGTTGGCCCAAAGCATACTATGCAAGGATGGGAGAGGCGGATTGGTTCTGTTCAATCTCGTACTCTCGAACTACCTCCAAAGAGGTGTGGTAATGCATGAGGTGGGGACAATAGTGGGTATAATTGCCATTGAGATCACACAAAGCACAAGGTTGTTTGGGGTGAATAGTCTTAGGGTTATTAGCTACAGTCGAGGAAGAAACAGAGGTTTCAAGGACCGTAGACTCAGGGAACGCAACATTTACCATACGCTTGATACGAGGCAATTCGAGACAATGATGGGTAGCATGACTGACAACATCACACAAAGCACACGGGGGGGGGGTACACTTTCAAGCCTGTGGAGGAGCAGGGTTTGTCGGGGAAACCTTGTCTTTAGGTGCCTTCTTGTGAGATTTTCCCCCTTCACCCGAAGCTGTCGCAACATGAGTAGGTTCATGTTGAGGTGTTTGAGGCACAATAGCAAAGGGAGGGGTCATGGGGACCGGTTGAACTAGGGTCAAATCAAGATAAGGTTTGGGCTAACTAGGTAGGATAGTGGTTGGGGGATCAATGTACCAGACTGGGATCCCCAGGGTCAGGTTAGGAAGGGATAAGGTAGCCATAATAGGTACCAAAAATACTCCAGGCGGGGGAGCTAGGAGCGGTATCTGACCAGAGGGGTAATGTCCAGGCGGGACAACTCCGAGATGGTTAAGGCCAAGAGGAACTATACCAGTAGAGTAAAGAGGCTCATGGGTACCAGTTATAGATTAAGGGCATAGATGAGGGAGTCTTGAAGGTTGATTCAAAGTGCTAGGAGCAGGTTACGGAGGGTGGGACTGCTGACTAGCCGAAGTGAGCCGCTTGAGGGAAGACTAGGACGATTGCATCATGCAAACGTTCGATGAGCTAGGATCAGAGATAGGAGGAGAAATACTAGGTAATGAACCAAGCAAAGAGGATTATTTTTAGACCCAGGGTGAGACACTGGTCAAAGGTTCAACTATTTTTTTGTTGGCCACTGAAGAGATGATGGACTCAGGGGATGTCTGAGACTTCAGTTCATAATATGTCAACTGGTCGATGGTGATAATATTTTCGTTGTGAGGAAATACATCTTATGGTGAACCGTAGATGGGACAACAGACATCGTATAAGTGTAGCTACAACCCAATAGAATATTTTAATCTAAGGGGGCATCAATGACTTCAACGTCAACACAAACAATCTTGCCCACAAGAGTAATAGGACAATTGTGGAACATGCCAATAGGTTGGGAAGAGTGGCCATCCCACGCTTGGAGGGTGATAGTGGAAGGGGCCAACTCTAGAGATCTGAGTTTCTTCCAAACAGAAGAGGACATCACACAGGTGGATGCCCCCTCATCAATGATACAATGGGAGACATTGGCATTCTAGATCTTGACAGGGATTTGGAAGGTGGCGGAAGTAGGAAGGGGGGAATGTTATGATCGATCAACATCAAAGATGATCAAATAATCATCTGAAGGATCTACAGTGCCCATGGTAGTTAGTATAGTTTTCATTGTGAATGGTATGACTGGAGGAGTTCCAGCGTTGAGATGGCATCAGGACATTGCGCCAAATCATCTATTATACTATACGAATGGGAAAATTTTCCAAAAGCAGAATTTTGGCATAATGGTCCCTTGGGGATCTTGGTATGAACCTCTAACTTAGGCTGAGGAATCTGTAAAGGACCATTGGTTGTTGAAAGAGGCTCCGTGGAACTTGAAGAAGGGGGCTCAGGGATAGATGTAGCGGGAAGCTTGTTGTATTGACAGGACTAAGTATGAAGGTTTAGGTCAATTGTAATGGGTTGGTCAGAGTTCATCATGAGAATTTGGTAATCATAGGTACCAGATGGAGGAGGTTTAGTGGACGCCTGACCTTCAGGGGATTGGGTAGCCATGAATACTTGCTAAGGGAAAGGATTGGTAAACACAACCGACTGGATAGGTGTAGCATTGGGTGGCACCGAAGGGGAGGCTTACTGTCCTCGCGATGCTTCTTGATTGTCCCACATCTAACGCATATGAGGTAAAAGAGGACAATCGTGGGTGTAGTGACCATAGACACCGCAACAAGGAAAAGGCTTCTTCGTGCGAACATGCCTGTCCTGATTGGGCTGAGTTTGTTGTTGCTGGTTAGCAGTGTTAGGTGCATTTCCTTGGGGATTAGGTCTTGGATTACCTGGGGCAGATTTATTTTGGGTGCCTTTCCTCTTATTTTTGGAAGTAGGAGGATTAGTCGCACCCTGCTGTGCATACACCCACCCCTGGGGGGTGGTGGCTGTTGTTGCGGGGGTTGAGAAGGAAAGGGAGGCGAGGGTGCTAATGCTGGAGGATATAGAGCACCAGGCTATGGATACGGATAATAAGGAGGTTTGGAAACATTGTGGTAAACAATTTGGGCAAAAGGAGGAGGCATGTCGTATCCTGAATACATGCTACCAGGAAGGGGAAAAGTGTTGGAGGAGCTGGCCCCTCCCTGAGGGAAACCATAATCCATGGGAGGATGAGTGTATGGATGAGAAAGGGCTCCAATGATACCGTCGGCGGCATGGGATGCCCCTAGTGAGTTGGCACCATAGGGTATAGGGAGATCAGGTAAGACGGTATAAACATAACCAAACTGTGCATAGATCAGGTCATATTTCAACGCAATCTGGAGAGCGGATTCTTTGGTTTGAGGGAAATGAGATGCGACATCTTTTCCAATAGAAGGAAAAAGGGATCTGAGAAACTAGTCCATGTAGACACGGTCTTCAAAGGCAGGGGCTTGACATAGGCTCTTTCTTCTCTGTCATTCCCAAACATGATTGGATAGGCGGGTCGCAAAAGATTGACGGAAAGAGGTCAAAAGTTTGGTACCAGTGTCATAATGAAGGGGAGGCTGGAAGTAATATAGAAAAGCCCGGGAAAGAGTCACAAAAGTAGTATGAGAGGAGGAGGCCTAGTCAACATACCACTTAGAAGCTTCTCTAGTAAGCATATGCTGGAACAACTGAAGATGGACAGAGTCATCGGTGATGGAGTTATACAAACACCACATGTGGAAAGATCAAACATGGTTTGTAGGATCTTCTCCAGCAAGACATTCAAACTTAGGGATGTTGGAAGAGAGCTTGGTTGGCATAGTAGGCCAAACAAGATCATGGTGTATGGGGTCATTGATCAACTGGTTAAAATCGAGAAGACTGAGACCTACCATATAAGGGAGCAAGGGAGCAGTCGGGATAGTTCTTATTGTGGTCCCACTAGTAGTATTCCCAACATTAGGGTCGGGGCTACCATTAGCGTTAGGTCCTGAACTAGACATGGTGAAGATGACAAGAGGAGAATTGTGGATAGAACCGGAAGGGGAACCCAATGAACTAGAAGCAGATTTAGAATGAGGACTCTTTGGAGGAATAACTCGAATCCTATGTGGAGCAGTAATTTTTCCTAATAGAAACCGAGGATGAAGGCCAAGAAGTCTCCGGGATAAACGCCTTGGGGGCGCAATGATGGAAGAACAAACATGGATCAAAAAAGGAAGAGAGACCAATAAGAGCAAGGAGGTGCAGGATCAGATGATTACAATGTCGAAACAAGGGTAGAGAGGTGCAGGATCAAATGATTACAATGTTATAGTCTTGGCCTGGAGGTGTAAACCAAGTGCTCTTCACTTAGGGTGTGTGTGTTAAGTGTGTTAATTTTAATTTTTAAGCACAGAAATGTGTAGAGAAAAACAAAAAGTGTGTTTTATAACTATAAATAAATCTGTAAATAACAGTAAAGTAAACTAAATATAACAAAAAATAAATAGCTAAAGATGCATCAATCTAAACCCAAGGAGGCGGGCTTCCCAAAAACTAGTGTATGGGTGGGAAAAAATCTAGTCAAAACACACCAAAATAGCTAATGGATCTAAATTTGGGAGGGAAAATGATCTAAAGGTCAAATCTGCTGGAAATAGGTGCAGAAAATAGCAAAAACCCAGAGGGAAAAGTGCTGCAAATGAGGTGGCGAAAGGCTACAACCTGAAGGGCAATAGAGAGGACCCTAGAGGAGGACCGAACAAAACTAAAAAGAGGTGTTTTGGATGGATGAATAACCAATATGACATGGATCTAAAGGTACAGGATCAGATCTGAAAAATGGTTGAACACACTGAAATCTCAGACGACCTGCTTCAGCTAAACTCCTCCTAAAAAGGTGGAAGCGTACTGAAGCCCTAGGGGGCTAGGTTCCTACTTTGATGAGTAAAACAGAGCAAGTAAAGGTCCAATACGAGTGGAGACGGAGGTCAGACAACCCTGAACAGTAGCCCAGACAAACCAAGAAAAATCGCAGAAAAATTCCCGCAAAAAGTACACGTTGCAGTTTCTGACCTGTTTTCAGTAGAGGTCACAGGTTTTAGGCAGTTTTCTGCGTCCTGAAGGTTGAGGTCGTAGGTTTCAGAAATTTTTTTTGTCTCAACTGCGGCTGATACCTGTCACCTATGCAATAGGCCTGGAAACACACAAAAGTTATAATTTTACTATTTTAGGGTTTTAAAGGTTAAAAACAACATCATGAAAAGAAAAACAAGAAGCAGAAGAAAAACCCTATGGTTTGAAGCATCTAGTCATGCAGGGATCTGAAAAATGACAGTGGTCGTAATTATAAACCCTTGTGGAGTTGCCAGTTGTTAGTGTGAATTCTAATCGCAAGCGTACGAAAAAATATCACTTTAGTTGTGCATAAAAAACAGCCCTAAAATCAAATATGGCTACCAATTTCTTTAGATCTACAATTAGTTGACCAAGGAAAATGCTACAAAATCCAAATCTATGCAGTTAAAGAAATTAAACAGAAATAATAAGAGTTGCACCATTCATCCAATGAACAAGACAAGAATTTTTTTAAAGAATTTTTTTATTTATGACACCTGGGAAGGGAACATAGAAGGATGTTACCAGTCCCCCTCAATGGGATGGGTTCTTGTATGTCCTCAACACTTCAAATCTAAGAGATCTCTCTCTTTTGATGTTGTAGAAAACCTAGACAAAAATGGAACTTAAAGGTAGCTCACAAGAAAAATGGTAACAAAATATGACAATGATGGAGGATCAAAGTTAGACCAAAAGTATAGATCCTGAGTGATCTTTAGGCAACAAAAGGTAGTGAGTGAATGGAAAAACCCTTCTATTTATAACAAAATATTGAGTTAGTCTAGATATTAGTGCATCATTAAAATATTATTAACCAAATCTAGATCCAACTTTTATGGAATATTTTATTATATTTGTTGGAGGGAAAAAGAATTTAAATTTGGTCAAATCCATTTATTTGTAAATACTAAATAAATAAAGGATTTATTTATTATTTTAAGAATGTGGTTGAGTAATAATTAAATAAATAGAGATTTATTCAATTATTTATAAATGATTTAGTCAAATTTAACAAGGAATATTATTTAAATCATGTTTTAAATAATTATTCCTAGAAAATAATACGATAAATAATGATTTGTCTAATTAATTTTCCTGTTTTGGGTTAAATATGACCAAGAATATTAATTAAAATGCTGTTTAACTAATTATTCCTTGAGGAAAATCAGACAGATAAGGATTTATTCAATTATTCCTCATGGGGTTTCATGTTTAGACAATAAACAACTTAATAAATTAAGGATTACTAAGTTATTTTTCATAGTGAAATAAATTTTACTTAGGGTAAAATTGGTCTTACATGGTGTACTTTAGTCAAAAAAAGGACTAACTTTACTTAGGGTAAAATTGGTCTTACATGGTGTACCATAGATTAGTGAAAATGTTGATTGAAGCCCATCTGAAAAAAAATAGGAGACAATTGGGAAGATTTCTCAATTAGAAATTATTTTAAGGAAGAAAAACAAGGTGAACCTAGCAAAAGAAAGAAGATTAGAAGGAAATTTCCTTTAAAGCCTAAGGATAACGATCAGGATTCAGAGGATGACACTCCTCTTGAAAGTGTGTTTGAGACTCTTAAACAGAGAAATATTGGAAGAAAGAAATCCAGTAATAGAGAAGAAATTTCATCCAAAAAGAAAACAAAGCAAGAGAAAGTTAAGAAGAAACCCCTTACTACTGAAAAACCATCATCCACTATAAGAATAAGTGCAAGGATCAACAAACAATGCATGGAAATTCTCAGCAGTCCCTAGGATTCATCAACATAGAGGAATATGAGGAACCTGGAGTTCCATCACCGAGATTTCTATCACCAGTTTCCAATCCAGCTAAGAGAACTCCATAAATAGATCTCGTTCAATAAGAGATATATGACTACATAGAGTCTTGGGAGAAAATATATATAGGGAAAACGGTGGAATCGTCCTCAAACCAATAGGAAATTACTCATTTTTATCCTCTAGAAAGATCCCATATTGTAAACACTCTTAAGGAATATATCTATGAGTTGGAGGTATTGAATAGACATTTGAAGCAAGAACATGACACATTGAAAGTGAAAAATTAAATCCATAAAACTAAAAATGACAACATCATGTTGCATCTTGGTGTATGGTACGAGAAGAACAAGAAATTGAAGGCAAGAAACAAATCTCTTAAAATAAATGTGATAATATTTCAACATAGAATCTTCATGAAGAAACCAAGGATGGCAGTCATTTCCGAGAAATAAAAAAGGACTAACTTGGATGTTCTTTCTCAGGCCTCTGAAGAAGCTCAGAGACAAAGAAGGACCACAAATTTTGAAATTTTTCAGAGGACATACAATCTTGTCTATGTGCGGGAATGTTGAACCCAAAAATTGCTTCTTTTTAACAACCCTTTTACACCCCATCTCCTTTTTTATCTTAATAACTCTAATCGGGAATCAATTTACAAGGTTTATGGCATAGAAAGTACATAACCATCTTTTGTTTCATAAATATCATTATTCTTTATTATTTAACTCAATATTTATATGAGCTACTGAATTACAACAATTTTGTAGCTAATGTTTGATTCTGCAGCGAAGTTGAAGACTTGATGGGTATATGGGTAGGTGGAAAATATCTGGCACATATATTTTACCTATCTTCATAACTTGGATCGATAAGGAAAGCACCATAGCAACTCATTCAAAGTGAAAGTCAACCACCGTGGAAGGCGAATTAAGCAAGCGAGAAATTAATAGATGTAGATATTCAACCTCATGATTTTCTTCGTTGATAGAAATCATGAGAGAATCATGTTATCTTATTTTTTTATGTTAATTTTAGTAATCTTTGAGTAGGGTAGGGTCATAATACTACGAAACAATTTTATGTAAGAGATTATAAATTTTCCTCTCGGCATAATAGTCACAGACTTAGATATTATTTGAAAAACTTGGTTTTTGAAAATATAAACTTTGTTTTCGTTTCATTCCTTTGTTGTGTGATTTATCAATGAGAATTTAGTCTTGTGAAGGCGTGGTATTGACACCTACTTCTCGCAGGAAGCCCCCCTCGAGTTGCAAGGTTTTCATTAATTGCATTTAACATTTCAATTTTGTGGTTTCTGTAGTATTTCATTAGTTTATTTAAATTATTAAGTTTTGGCTTTTAACTGAATGCTTAGGATTGTTTTTTATAGTAATATTTTTTAATCATTTTGTTGCAGAGTAAAGTCGAGATCTCTTGTGCATGTGGACATATTATAGATTGATATATATTTTCAGTATAGTTGTATGAATAGGATTTTAATTTAGAGTTAATCTCATTTTGTCAAAAGCAATTTAAATTCAGTTTCATTATCAAGTGTGATTTCATTTCAAGCAAGTGTGATTTATTTCAAGCAAAAGTGAAGCAAGTGTGATTTTCCTTTGAGCAGGATTGATATTTATTTATGCAAAGTGTGATATTTACCTTGAGCAAGTGTGATAGTTCTAGTATAATGTTTCTTAGGAAATTGTGATAATTTTATGGTGATTTTAGTTTGAAAATAATTATTTTAAATAAGTGTGATCATTTTTATTTTAAGAGTGACATATTTTAGTTAACGTGTTAATATCAATATCTCAAGTTAACTTAGGAATTGTTTGAGTAATAAGGACTCCTAGCACATATAGTTCATATAAATTTCATCAGTATACTAGCCCTGGTTGATAGTTCATGTAATTAATTTAACTCCAATTAAATTACCAAACACCTTATATACGCTTTCTATTCTAATTGGATCATTAAAGTATTTAGATTGAATACATATAAATTGTCTAATGTTTCCTTTATTCTTTTATCAATTCCCTTAAAATATTGTATGTTGTTACTATTGGAAATCAACACTTTGATTATTCATTAAAAGGATGAGTTTTATTTACTTAAACAAGGTTTTTATCCTTGAATCAACCATATAAAGCACATCATTTTCATATATTATTTGACACAATTCTTTATCCAGTAATTGTCATCAAAGGACAACTAGGATGATGTGTTGAGGCATGTAAGGGAGTGCATGACTTTTCAACAAATAAACTTGAGCATACTCGTCTTGCATGAATGCTACAACCCTTGATAATTCAAGAGCATAAATGGGAGAGAATATTGATGGAATTTATCACAATTATACCCAAGGCATGGGGCAAGGATTTCATTAATGTGATAGTTTGCAGGTTGAACAAGTTCACACATTTTTTTTTTATTTCAGCAAACTATAAGGTAGCACAAGTGGCAGAATTTTTCTTCAAGGAGGTGTTTATAATCCATCGATTGCCTCAAAATATAGTTAGTGATTGGGATAGAGGGTTTATCATTGGGCATGAAATTGACCTCATAGTACCATTTATCACCCTCAAACAGAGGGCTAGACAGATTTTGTGAATAAATAGATTGAGGGGAATCTACGTAATTGTGTCAGGACAACGGAAGGCATGGATCAAATTGTCACATATTGGGGAACCACTACAACATGACTTATCATATATCCACTGGGATAAAATTATTTAAGGATTTTTATCAGTACAATGCTCCATCATTTGACAATTCATCATTTGGGGGTAATAAGCCTCCAAAATCCAAAGATTAGATACAAGAAATCTAGGACATCCTTAAGGTCCTTAAGGAGAATTTGTAGGATACCCAGAACCAATAGAATATGTATGAAAACAAGCACAGAGTAGAGTGAAAATTTTACATAGGATATTTATTATTCCTAATATTGGAACCATATAAACAATATTCACTCAAGAAAAGTGGTGCAGAGAAATTAAAACCAAGAATTTATGGGCCTTATAAAATAATTATATGAATTGGTAAAGTAACTTATGAGTTGGAGTTTCTATATGGGAAAAAAATCCACAGTGTCTTCCATGTATCATGCCTCAAGAAGGAAATAGGTAAAAAAATTACTACAACTAACCTACCTTGTTTGGATGAGGGGCAATTAGTATTGATTTTAGAAGCTATTATTGGAGTAGGGCCCCTGGGATACACTATTTGGTATCTTTTTGTATAAGCTTTGTATATGCACACTGCATGAATAGGGTAAGGGGCTTTGGGGTTGGTCAAAGTGCCTATTTTGATGTAAAATGGTTTAAGGGTAAACTGTGGGCTCAAACCATGTTTTGAGACCATATTATCTGTGCGTTAGACTTGATATAAATAGATAGATCGAGTCTAAGGAAGTAGTCAAGAAGTTAATTATTATTCTTGTTATGATCTAATTTTATGTGTATGTGATATTTTTTGTAAGGTTTAAGTCTAGGTTGGGTAGAAAGGCTCTTGCTGGCTGTGTGCGTGGAGACCTAGTCCTAGCTGTGTGTGGACTCTGTTGGTTCTCTGCGCGAAAGGGTAAGGTGTAAGGGAAATTCTAATGTACTGGATTAATTTGAATTATTACAAGGATTGATTTTGGCGGAAAGTATCGTGTTATTTCTTTGTGTTATCTGTTTATTGTTCTGTCTAAGATCACTTTACTTATGTTATGCTTTCTTGTGTATGTGCGAATACATATGTTATTTATGCATGGAGTTATATTGATGGTTTATGAATATTCTTAAGTGATTCTACATTATATAGATATGGATATGGTTCTGTTATGATATATCTATGAAAAAGTGATCTGTGTTTCTTTCTGTAATCTGATAAGTATTATTTGCGCACATCTGTTTATCATCTGTATAAGTCTCCAATCAATCTGTTTAGGGCCACCACATAATTTTCCCTCACAGGGTGTGGAAACCTGGTTCCAACACCCCCCCATATTTCTTTGGGTGAGACTTTGATCTACGTAAGAAGGTCATTGTTGAAAGGGCAAGTAGTTGGAGGGTTTATTGGTTGTGTGATAAACTCTGAACCTCGGTTAGGACCCCTCAACCCAAAAAATGGTTCTGTTGTCAGGACAAGGATCATTTTGAGGTAGATTTGATGTTGTTGCACCCTTCACGGAACGAATTGCAATATTGGTTGGATAGAAAGATCCTTTAATTCGCGCTTCAAGAGAATCGAAGTGCTAAACTATCCGACGAATATTGGGTACATAAGTACATCTATATAGAATTTCATTAGATATTATTTTGTTCCTTTTCATCTGAGCTACAAGAGTGGTTGTCGTGATTGAATAAATTCAATACCTATGTGAAGGATGACGCAGTCAGTGAGTGGACTCTTGAATTGATTCAGAAAGTAGATAGTTAGACAATAAGATCACCCGCACAATAGATCGTTGGATTGATCACCTCTTGGGAGGATTTGTGACTGAATTTCCATTGATCAATTTATGTCATATTCTGAAGCAGAGAGAATATTTTTCAAAGGTCCTAGAGGTAGGTTCTCATGATCTTTAAAATTGTTTCTGAAGATGATATTATGTGAACAAAGCTCTCTGTGTCAACATATTTCTTGAATTCTGCGAAGAGGCCCAACTACGCGTAGTGGAAAAATTTACCTCAAAGATCCAAAAAAATCATTTATAGGCCTAAAGCATAGATCTAATAGTGAAGGTGAACCAGAAATTAGTAGCTCTAGTGACTCTGAAGAAGAAGTTTCATCAAACTAGAATGATCAGAGAACCTTGATCCTTTTTCCAACCCCATCCACCCCACTCCTAAACTCATCTCATAGACCTACCACTCCACTGTGCATTCCATCTCGACCCCCACCTCCACCTTCCCCAGGCATAGATATGGTTGCATCGATGATGATACCTAATTTTAGAGCTAATGGAAATGAAGATAATGAGCACTTTTGGTTTGTGACTAATGCTATATGGGAGGCTCAATAGGTTAATAATGATAATATTAAGAAAGCGTAGTTAGCTACTACTTTCCAAGATTGTGCATTAGATTGGTATATCATATATGTTCAATCAAACCCTAATTCCACTCTGGATCAAATAAAATATGTCCTAAAAGAACAGTTCAAGAAGCCTAATTCATATGCACAGTTGGTTACAGAAAGGAAAGAGATTCATTAGGAGGTAAATGAATCTGGGAGCAGATCATAGGCCGAAGTGCACTCTCAGAGATGGTGGATTTACCATCGACGATACCCAACACAAGGAGTGGTTTATTTTTATATTGCATCCACATCTGCGCCAACCATTGGGTCAATAGAAGAATTCCACAAATGCTGAGGTTGTGGAGGTTGCAATGAAACTAGAAGCTACCTCAACACTTGTTGCGCTTGGAACTCAATAGATTCAGAATCAGTTGGAAGCCATGCATTTAGAGATTCAGATTTTTCACAAAGACAAGGGAAAGGAAGTATGCACAGAGGTCTGGTGCATAAAATGTAAAGCTACTAGGAAACGTAAGGATCAATGTCCAGTCTTGAATAATTATCTAACAACTCATGGACCTAGTTGAATGAAGCCAACATTATGGTGTACAATCTTTCAAGTTTTGGGATTTCATGAAACATATTTCTATTAAAGAGTTGGAAAGTATCAACTTGAGTTGAAGCAGTTGTTTTGTAGATTTTTTTTCATCGTTGGAAATGATGATCAACATTTTCCCACTTATGATATGATGTTGGATAAAGCTGAAATCTATAGAATGCAGGACGAACCTACCTCCCCAGCGCCCCCCTCTAGGTGTGGTGGATTTTAGGGCAGAGGAAGAGGACGAGGAGGTGGATTAGCTAGACGAGGAAGGGGGTAGGTTATTTGTTACAACTGTGGAGATGCTGGTCACTATGTGCGTGACTATCCAAATCCAGCGCGACAATCATGCATGTATTGTAGACAATTTGACCATGTGATAGAATATTTCCCTGTTTTTATTGCTAAAATGAATGAGAAAAAAACATAGCCTCCGACATAGAATCTTCAAATGGTTAGAGAAGAAACCCGTGAGGAAGATCATAGCGTAAATGTGGTCACTAGGAGCAATGAAGCCACTAATTAATATAAGGGGAAGCAACTGGATAATGACTTATGGATTCATAAGGCCCCTTAAAGTCAAGAGGGATTTTATTTGCAGCATGCAAAAGGGACTTTTGTTGAAGCATGGAAATAATTTGTAGAAGGAAGTACCTCAACGTCAGGTGGAATAATTAATGAAGCTAGAGGAGATAAAGAGATCAAACCATTCTTACAAGCTTGTATTAGGTTGTTGCAAAACAAAAAGGTAGTAGATAATCTTAAGGCTCTGATAGATAATTGTGCATAGAAGGAATAATTGATGGTAGAACAAAAAGTTGTCAACAAAATCTATAAGAATAATAAGAGGACGGGTTGAGAGATGCGGCTGACCGAACAGATCAGTGTTGATGAAATGGATCAAGTTATTTTATATATGGGGTATGATGCAAATGTCCTACTTAAGAGAACATGGCAGCACATGGGAGAACCCAAGATGGAATGGCCTACCATTCAATTGCGCATGGAAAATCAGCAAAAAATCATTCCATTGGGAAGGTTGGTGTAGGTTGTGGTCAATATTGAGGGTGCTAATGTGATGGGAGACTTTGAAGTTATAAAAATTGTAGATGATATTGATCCTTATCCTGTGTTGTTGGGACTGGACTGGGCTATTGATATTGATAGTGTCAAAAATTTGAATAAGCAAAGGATGGAGTTTGAAAATAATGGAACCAGAGTCATCATTCCCCATGACCTTGCCAAAGGAAATAAATACATTGAGACTGTGCAAGTTGATGATGATGTTGATCAGATCTATAAGATGACTCTATGAGAAGAAGATTGGATCAGCCCAACGACAGATGGAAATCTTAATTGGGAGAAGGACAACTCTTATTTCTCATATTCTGATGAAGAATGAGAAAATTGGCAGAACTGATTGCACGAAGTATCTGCGTTGTGCTATAATCGTGTGACGAGATCTCTTCGATGCATAACATCTGAGGTACATGAATTACCACATTATGATGGTTTAACTGATGTCAACATCTTCTGAGGAGAGCTTGAAGGAATTGTTCCAGAAGGAAAGAGATTCCATGCTTTGGATCTGGGATTGCACGCTATTCCAGTAAAATGGTGGGATACTCATAAAGAAAACATGGGAAAATGGGAAGAATATGTTTCCAACCATCAAAATGGAAGAATTCTACTATGGAAAGGATGATCTGTGCAGTCATTTGGCTAGATGGAGTCAGGTATGGGGCATAGAACTGAGACCTAAATGGGTCCACATGTTCATTTATACATTGGGGAAGGTACCTATTGATTGGTATTTGGAGATAGAGCTATGCTGAGGTACTAGTGAGTGGTTTGCGCTGACCGAGAGTTTCATTCTGACATTTAGCTTTGACAATGGGTTTGATAATATTGGAAAAGCACTACATAATATTTAAGAAGTAATATTTGATGTAACAAATCCTACAATTGAGTGCGCTATACCATCACGAGATGCGCAGATGAAAGATATTGTGAATTACAGGAATCTGGCGGTTGAAGAGAGTGAAGAAAATCCAAGGAATATCATAATCCAAGAATGTGAGGAACAACGCGCAGTGGCTAGACCCTCGATCACTTTACTAGATGTGATAAAACCTCTCAAGATCTAACAAGTGAATATTGGATCTGAAGAGCAACCAAAGTTGGAAAATATTAGATACTACTGGGATGATGAAAAAGTATGAAAAGTTGTTGAATTGCTAACAGAATATCAGGATGTGTTCCCTACAAAATTCTTAGAGCTGAAAGGAATAATTCGGGAACTTAGATTTATGAAGATTACTTTGAAAATTGATGTGCACTAGATAAAACAATGCCCTTATAGACTGAATCCAAGATACAAGAAAAAGGTAAAAGAAGATTTGGATAAGATGGTTGCTGCAGGCATCATAGAGCCCGTAGAAGAGTCTAACTGGGCAAGCCCCATTATTGTCCAGGTAAATCCCCTCTACGGACAAAGGCAATCTCTCTAGCCCTAGGGTGGGTCTAGCAACTACGGGAACATACTAACATCTACCTTCCTAGAATGTAAATGAAATTCAGAGCAAGGAAGATGACCTACCTTATCCTGATGTTTTTTTGTCGTCTTCCATCGAAGCTCCTTGATATGTCGCTCTTCTCAAGCTCAATACATGCTGCTACCAACGTTCGATTACCTATACAGATAGTCAAGACACCATGACAAGCATAAAATCACGACAAACATAGAACAATTACAACCTATCTAACTGATCAAGGAATGCTAGAAATCTCATTATGAATGTAAACATGATTGGAAGATAAACATTAGATGCATTTTATTATGATAAAGACAAGGGGAGTTCACAACCAAGACTTGATGTTGAGGCTCTCCTTCGGCAGGTCCGTATCCAAGCATGTTTGTAACACTCTCACACACAAAGGTCCAAGATCTCACTATGTTCCCAACACGCAAAAACAATCACACTCTGCACTATTCTCCCGAAGCTATAATTGCTTCTCCTTTCTATCATCACTAAGGCTGTAGAGCTAAAGGAGGTCTCCTTATATAAAAATGGAGGAGGAGGTTATGGGCCCTCAAATATTGGGAAAAGAGCTTATCCTTTGGAGTAGTTCCTATTTCTTGGGAACAAGAAGCCCAAAGGGGATTTCCTTGGCCATATCCTCAAAACAAACTTCCAGCTCACCGCCTCGTGAAGCTTCTAGTCTCGGAAGCTTAAATTATATTTAAAAAACTTTCCAAAAGAGGATCGGTACGGGCTTCAGTGTAAATCTCTGTTATCGGTGCGGGTCACACACTGAGAGAAAGCACCAACCTTGAAAACCAAGTTTTTACAGGGATCTTTCAGAAACATTTTAAAGGGAGATGATTCGGCAGACAAAATGTGGTTCTGTTGTGACCAGCAACAACCCCCCTTTTATTTAATATTAGTAATAATACTAAATAAATGAGGACCCTTAGTTAAAAATCCAAAAAATAAATTAGGATTTGTTTGCCTTTTCAAATAAAACTTTCTATCATAAACCTATAGAAATCCCTTAGAAAGAATATTAAGAAACACTTAAGTTTATGATAGATTATAATAAAATTTCTCTTTAAACAAGATAGCGCATCCATAACAAAATGGTATATATCTTTTATAAAACGCATTGGTCGCAGATCGCATAGCGCAGAAAACAGAAATGATTAATGAATATCTTTTGCGCTCTTTTCAATTATGCCCTTTTGCGATTTTGCAATATGCGATTTTGCGATATGCGCTATTGCGCAATTTCTGCTTTTGCGCTATTTTCATAACTGTGATGACTTCATTTTGCGATATTGCGACATTTCGATATTGCGATATTGCACAGCAAATCGCAGATCGCAATGTCGCAGATTCATGTAGGCGCGCTATCCCAAGGCAATCTTCCCATATGTCAAATCCGTTATGCGCTTTAATGATTAAATTAAATGATTGGATTGATTATTAATGGAAAATGAGATTGTGTTTGGATTGAAAGTCGTTTCACAATTAAAATATTATATTTCATCCGCTTTCACATTTAAAACAGTCTCATCACCTTTCTTATACCATTACTCTCATTTACTCATAAAACGCAGGCACGAAGGAGCAAACGTCTATACAAAGCTTCCACTAAAAACTATGGGTAAGAAGGAGAAGAGCTCAAATTCTGAAAACAAAGAAATGGCTTTGCTATATGCAGACACCGCCTGTAATAAGGATGCCGGTATATCCACTTGGGAAGGAATGTATAATCTGTTAGAAGAAGAAAATCCTGTGGTGATAAAAGTTGCAGCTACAGCAGGTTCCAAGAATCCGTCTGAAGCAACCCTTAGAGACTTGGCTTGCTCATTTCTGCATAGAATAGCAGTAAGGCCAAGGATTCTCCCATATACAGACATGGTGAGATGGGTGCTGGATAGCACCGATATTTCAGACAGACAATTCAGAACTCCATCTGAAGAGCTAATCGGGTCATTCACCATAGAAGATCTGAGATTAATGTATAAGTTGCCAGAACCTTAGGCGACTTACAACAAACAATTCATGGAAGATTTTGCCAGAGAACATGCAAATTTGGCAGAATGCACAAAGGAGTGGACCAAAAGAAGTGAACCATTGAAGAAAAACAAACAAGGTATGTACAGCACGGGTTCACTTACCTCTCCTTATTGTTTCACTGCTGCCATGTTATGCAGGCTTTTTGGAAAGCTTGACATAAATATGATCTTACCTGAATGGCTTCCTTTGTTGAATGCGGCCGTTAATTCTACAATTGTAGACTGGGCCAAAATTCTATCTGATAATTTGACCACTGCTATTTTTCACTACCGGTCTAAACGAAATGTTTCTCAGCGGGTTTATCCGCCTTTTTATTTATCTGCTTATGTCATGGACGCCATCTGTTATGTCTCTAAATTCCCTGTGATGGGCTGGCAATGGACTATCCACGATCCTTTGCCCATTCATGTGTACCATAAAGAACTATGGGAGTCTAAGTTTATCCCCCATTTTTACCAAATTTGTCATGGAATAATGTTGCCATTGTACAAAACATTGTATAATAAGGATGCCCCAAGGTTATCCTCAGAAACAGAGGTTGATATTCTCCCCGTCGCGAGATGGTTTGGAGAATAATTATTCACTTATATTAGGGTTTTTGGAAGTTATGCTTCTCCCCATGTTTTACCCCTATATGTTCCAGATAGACTTGTAGCTCGGGAAATTGCTTATCAGACCTGTGGCCAGGGAGGTATAACAAAAGATTTAAAAGAGAAGAAAAAGGGCATTTGGCCACAATTTCCCGTAAAATGTGGAACATTTTCACTGTTTGATATTGTTCATGCATTTCAAGAGATAGGCAACATTACATGCCTACAGCTGTTCAAATTTTCGAGAAGGTTATTCGACCCAAATGATATTGTTAAGAATTTTACCAATGCAATCAAAGTAAGGGAATTTTCCGGGGAACAGGATCTTTTTGATGATATGTTCCAAGCAAGAAATTCATTCAAAGAAGTTTTGAATTCAGCTCGAGCACAGCTATCCCCAGGGGATTTTCAGGAATTCAAGCTGTATAGAGAAAGGAGACTAATTCCTATTCCTTTAGATAATCTACGCTTAGAGCCCGCAAGGGAGAAAACTCCTAGTGTTAGTCTTAACGGCAGTTCAAGTACAGGTAAATCTAAATCAAAATCTGACAGAGATTCTGAACACTCCAATAAGTCTAAAGAAAAGGAAGATAAAATGGAAGAATCCATTAAATATTCTGCACAATCAAAAGAACTTACTCAACAGCAAATTTTGACTTCTCAACAGACAAATCCTCCTCCAACCAATGTACAGCAACAGCCAGTCACCATTGAGTTAGACAAAGAATGGGAAACCTTTAACCAATTGATTAATGTAGAAGGACAGAATGTACATACCCCTGTCCAGACAACCAAAGTTTTGAGCACAGGAACAAGCAGCATAGCCGCAGTAACAGAGCACATACCAATCACACCCTCCTCTAAAATTGTACTTAATGTAGAGGACATTCCTCCTCTGGATTTATTCTACAACCCAAAATACAAAGCAGTAGTGAAGAGACAGAGGAAAAAGAGAAAAATAGAAAGTGCAATTGCTACTGAAGCAGAACAAGTAGATGTTTTGTGGAAAGATCCTGCCACAGAGCCTACTCATAATCTCACTAAGTTATCTGAAATAACAAGAGCTTATGCTTCTGCAACAATTGATAAAGCATTTGAGATACAACTTTTTTTGAATGAAAAAGAAGAACAGGTAAAAGCTCTGCAACAGCAATTGCAACAGGTACAGGCCAATAAGGAAGCACAATTGAAACTTGAAGAGTTACAACAACAACTTCAAGAAATGAAAATAGGACATCAAAAAATCCTGGCTGATAAAGACAAACAAATACAGATTATCCAAGATCATCATAAAGATGATCCTAAGCTTCCAGAATTCATTTCAGAAACCATCTCTTTGAACAATCAACTACTGCAACAAGAGGAAGTTTTCTGCCAAAAAATCTTGCAATGGAATTCTTTGTGCCAAGAGAGCGATAAAATCACAAATCATGTCATAGATTTACGAAATGATTATGATTTGATTAATGAAAAAATCAATGATTATCTGGCATGGCAGAAGACAGAAGAAGGCAGAAAAACTGGTGCACCCATCGTTAATGAAAACCATAAAGAAATAATGTTCAATAACTGGGATGCACAAATCAGAAGGGCAGAAAAGGCAGCAGAGGAGGCGGCTACAGCGGAAAACACTCTCACTGATTGTGTAAATGACAATTTACACAAAGCTAACTTGATTTCTGAAACTGTTCCAGGTTATCTCCCACAGGCAAATCAATTGCAAGCAGAATGGAGGCAAAAGGCAGAAGAAAGAGCAAAATCCATCCAAGGGCTGACAAGATTGAATTGGGACTCATACTGGATGTACTTGGTGAAGCCACACAGTCAGCACAGTGCACTCAATTGTATCATCAATGCTACAGAGAAGATTGCTCCTACGCTTGCCGACTCTGTCTTTTTAGGACAGTTGAATTCTGAAGTCGGTCAACCGCATCTTCTCAAAACTATGCTAGATGCCTGCAAGTTTAAAGATCAAATTCATAGATAGATAGATTTAGTTTTAATTTCACTGTATTTTAGCCTAGGAAAAGGACGGTCATTAAACCGAATCCTTAATTTTTGTAATAAACTATTTTTAGAGTTAGTTAAGTAGTATTTAAACCCCTCTCATGCATTTAGAGAGGGGTCCTGGATCTTAATATTTTTGGACTTGGAGATTGCATTTCTATACTCCATTGTCTTATATATTTTTTAAAAAGGATCACATCTGGTGATTTTCATGCGAAATTATCTTTGAAGTGTTGCATTTTTGTACCTTGGAATTTGATTTTGCATCATAGTTACTGGATAGAGTATCAGATTGCATTTGAAAGTCCTCAAGATGAACAAGGTATTTCTATCTGTTCACTGTTGATTTCTTTTTTCTTATGATATTCGTTTTAAAATTGCTATCATTTATATGTATATTTGTTTTCACAACGTTTCCTTTTATATATCATTTCTGAGTATAATTGAAACGTTATTTTTCATAATTACATGTAAATGGTATACAATGATGAATGCAATATGTTAATACAACTCTGTTTAATTTCTTAAACAGAGTTATCTTTATTTTTTTCTGCATATTTCAATTTAATTAATAATACATTTTCATGGTTATTGTTGAATTGGAACAATCTTAAGTTGTATTCACATATAGTTACCCGGGTTAGTGTTAGAATTTCTTTATCATTATTTAGTTTAAATTAGATAGTTTTACTTCAGTTAATTTAGTCCCATTTCCACCCATCCAATCCAATCCATTTAGTTACAAGGAAACTGGTCCTTTAAATCCAGTCGGAGCCACCATACCAAACGGAAAAGGAGTTGTCTTAAGGTCCCGACCGGGTGGTTTTCCCCGATGTTTGAAGCAGAGATTGTCTAGGCTTCAACAGGTTCAGGGGTATGTATTTCATGCTTGGAAAGTACACAAGGGTCACTATATGGGTCCTCCAGGATCAAGGAATGGGGAGTACAAGGACGATGACAAATTAATGTGTAACACCCATGGTAGTACAAGACAAGAAGAAAAAAGGAGAAATCATAATCTGTGTAGACTTGCATAAATTGAATGATGCTTGTGTGCATGATCCATTCCCAACTCCATTCTCTAAAGAAAACCTGGATAATGTTGGAGGTCAAGAAGCTTATTCATTCACAAATGGATTTTCAGGATATCATCAGATCAGGATTCTGCCAAAAGATCGCAATAAGACCACCTTTGCAATTGAATGGGGATCTTTCCAATATACAGTCATGCCCTTTGGCTTGAAGAGTGCGCCTGACATCCTCTCACATGTATTAGTAGTTGATTTGAAAGAGTTTATCCATAAGTTCTTGGAGGTATACTTTGATGATGGGACCATGTTTGGGTTATTAAAAAAAAATGTTTCAAATCTGTGCTTAATGTTGGATACCTATAGAAATTACCAGATCTCATTAAACTTGAATAAATGCATATTTTGTGTGCCATTTGGGATATTGTTGGGACACATTGGATTTTAGCAAGGATTGATGGTAGATCTTACAAAGATCACAATAATTTTTAATTTGGTGATACCTAAGAATATCAAACAATTGTGCTCAATATTGGGGCACATTGGCTATTATCGAAAGTTCATTTAGGGTTATGTGCTGATAACTATGCCAATGGATAAGTTTCTCAAAAAGGATGCAAAATTTTGTTGGGATGAGGAATATCAAAAGAGATTTGAATTTTTGAAGGAGAAGATGGTCACTACACCCATACTGGTATTCCTGAATTGGTTAAAGGTGTTTCACGTACATGTTGATGCCTCTTGTATCACGCTCGAAGCTATTTTAGCGCAGCCAGAAGTTGGAGAGATTAATCACCCTATTTCCTATGCCATCCGAAAAATGTCAACCATAGAAAAAAATTATTCAACCACTAAAAGAGAAGGATTAGTAGTGGTGTGTGCGCTGCAGAAATTCTGTCACTATCTATTAGGAGGCCACTTAAATATGTTTACTGATCATTCTGCTTTAAATTTCTTGGTCAATAAGCCTCTGTTGGGGGGGAAGATCTGTAGGTGGTTTTTTTTATTCTAGGAGTATGAATTTGAGATTATCTTGAAACCAGGAAGACTGAACGTTGGGAAAAACCATCTGTCGTGCATTAAGATTGGTGAAGAACCTTTGAAATTGGAGGATGGATTTCCAGACACAGAGTTTTTTGTGATTAAGGAGGTTGATGAGACTTTCCCTAATATTATTCGGTTTCTGATTAGTGAATGTGTGCCAAATGAATATACAGTTCAACAGAAGAAAGAGCTTGTGGCGCGCGTAACATAATTCACTCTTATTGCTGGAAAATTATATAAAATGGGTGTAGATGAAGTTCTGTGAAGATATGTTTCGGAGTATGAAAGGGGTGCAATCCTTGATGAACCTCATGGAGGGGTTGTCAATGTTCATTATGTAGGTAAGACAACTGCGAAGAATATCTTACGAGCTGGGTTATGGTGGCCCACATTGCACAATGATTCCTATGAACGTTGTCATGCATGTGATGTATTCCAGAGGACTGGAAATCCATGGCGCAAAGATGATATTCCTTTGCATCCATAGATGGCACTAAAAGAATTTGAGAAATGGTCTATAGACATTTTTGGACCTATCAATCGTCCAGGAAAAAAAAGTGTTGTGCATTACATAATCACTGCAGCGAACTATGTAACCAGATGGGCGGAAGCTAAGCCTATGAAGGATTGTACTACAGATACAGTTGCACAATTCATATTTGAGAATATTGTAACCTGCTTTGGATGTCCTAAGATCCTAATCAGTGATCAAGGTACGCATTTTGTGAATGAAACCATTGAAGCATTGACAAATGAATTCTGGATGCATCATCAAAAGAGCACTCCCTATCACCCACAGGGGAATGGTGTGGTAGAATCATTCAATAAGATATTGGGAACTGCACTTACCAAGGTGTACAATGCTAACTGGAATGATTGGGATGAGCGTGTACCCGTAGTTCTCTGGCCATATCGAACTACATGTAAGAATTTGACTGGGAGGACATTGTTCAGGATGTATATGGGCAAGAAGTTGTGCTCCCAATGGAGTTCATTTTTCCTATTCTGCGCATTGCAGCATTCACAAATATGGCAGAAGAAGATGCTATGGAGGAACATTTGTTGCAGTTGGGCGCATTAGAAGAAGATCAGTTTATTTCCAATTATCACCAGCAAGTTTAGAAGGAGCGTGAAAAAGCATGGCATGATAGGCATATCAAGCAAAGGTGTTCAAGGAAGATGACTTAGTCTTGTTGTATGACAGCAAGTTTGTGTGCCACCTAGGGAAGTTCAAGATGCATTGGCTAGGGCCATATGTTGTTAACGAAATCACTGACGGAGGTGTAGTGCACCTGGCCACACTGAGCGGAGAATAACTTCTTGGGTATGTCAATGGGAGTCGATTGAATCCATACAGGGATGACCCTGCGTGCACAAAATGACTATATGGACAGAGTATTAGATCTGCGCAAATGAAATGGCGGATGCGTAGAAAGGTGCGACACGTGCATGGTAGTTGCCCAAGGAGGTTGACTAGGTTGTAGAGGTGCCAAAAAATAGCCGTTGGAACAATAAATCTGGAAAATAAAGCTTTATTACCATTTATGGGAGCATCTAGGTTGCATTTAATGAAGGTATTTTGTGAGATTTGGGAACATTTTGTCATTTATGGAGACACATTAATGCTTTAGGGACCATTACGGATGTGCCAAAAGTATAAATATGACCCATGGGGTTGCAATAGTTCCCTTTTATTTATGAGTGAATTATTTTTCCTGAGTTCCTTAATTTCTACAACTTATTCATTGTCTATGTCTAGCTTGGATCCAGAATTCGAGGAGGAGTTACGCCAAAGAAGTTTAGGTTACACAATTCCACCTAGTATGACTGCTACATGCCCCAAAAATGATATTGTTGCACCATAGGTTCCTATTGCACTGATGGTTGAAACCCCTACGCCCACAAAAACGAAGAAGGGTCAAACATCTAGAACAAGGAAATCTTAAGAGAAAAGACTCCAAAGTTGCGCTCTATTTCAGCTAAGCGCCAAAAAATACCTATGGCGAAGGTCCCTGAGACTATTAAGGAGGAAGAGGAGGATGTAGTCGAAGTGGCCCCATTCTCGTGGTTGTTGACCTATGTCGCACCGCTTAAGATGTTAGTGAGAGTGCCCAAATATCTTGACAAGGTGAACTCAAGCATCAATAAGCCCTTGATTCCGGAAAATGTCCCAATGGAAGGCGATATGTTCGCAAAAGTTCCGCAACTCTGACTGGAGGATTGGGACATCACCGACACTGATAATTTCCCTGAACTTGTGCCCGAAATATACCAATACCATGTCTATTAAGAATGAGGAATCGTGTGCCTAGAGCCGAAGATATGTGTGTTGGGTCTGCACAAGGCCGACTTGTTGAACCTATTGCAGATCCCTCACTTTGGGTGCAGTCTAATAAACAATATATATGTCCGAAAATTGCTCACACTAGTGCATGATGATGCATTGTGGTTGGGATAGCGCATTCCCATTGATGTTTCTTTGATCCATAGGATCACTGGCCTAACTTCTGAAGGTGCAAACCCAATTACCGATTTTAGAGGAAAAGCGCAAGAAAAAGCCGTTATAGAATAGATTAAAGCTAAGTACCAAGTCTTGCAGAAAAGCAGAGGATTTGTGGTAAGCGAGATTAATGATCTCATTGTTAAATTCAACATGCTCATCTTAGCGTGCAAGATGATGAATGTAGACCAAAGGAGGTTCATTTGCACATGATTTCTCTCGTAGGACAGTGCGATAAAGGTGTAATTTACAATTGGTCCCATTAATTGTGCAAGGAATTTATGGAGAATGTGCGCGAAGCACGGGAAGAAGGCAAGAAATTTCATTATGCTTGGTTTTTGTTTTTGATTACATTAATTGGGTGCAATATCCCTAAGGATACCTAGTTTCCTGAGATATAGCCACAAATGTGCGAGGGTGAGCAATATGCTACACTATGGAACTCATCTGACCCCGTGTGCATCAAGGAAAATAAAATCTTCTAGGTACTATTATATGTCTCATTGTATCAGGCCGTGCAGTCTAAGCCAAGGATACCTCCAACATTATATGAACAATAAAACATGATAGCCAATTTCAAGGCCACGTTCCACAATATGCACATCTGCGCGAAAGGAGTAGTGGATGGATTTTGGTATGACTTACCTCATCTTGTCACGGAGGAAAATCTGGTCCACATCACTGCAGAATGGTCACTAGCATGGTTGGAGCCCGATGCCTCATTTCTAAAATACCTATCAAATAGTGCACTAGTACCTAGCCAGAGAAGACGACAAAGAAAACAACTAAGAAGCTGATAGAGAAGGAAACCACACTGACAACAACCAGCGAAACTATTGACCTGGAGAAGGAAATTTTCCCTAAGAAAAATTGTACTGCGAAAAAGGATACGGAAGAACAAGTGGAAGCGGAGACGTCTAAAGGAACAAAGTGTGGCTCTCGGGCCGCTGGAGGATCGAGGAAGAAGCGAAAATGTCCTAGATACACTGGAGAGGAGGTCTTGACGTTGATTGAGGATGACCTCAATGAAATTTCAAACACATTCATGTCTATGACAAAGGATCGATGGAAAAATATGGAAGTGTAGTATAAGACTACGCTTGAAGTTGTGCAGGTTGGTATCTAGGAACTCAAAATGCAAGCAAGCGTGATTCAAGCGAGTGTTCCTCAGGTGATCCACCCACATAAGAGTGCGCATGTAACTAGTGCGCAGTTGTTAAATATAGATTTTACATCTACTAGAGATGTTCGACCTATGCAAATCCCTGCACCAGCCATCCATGTTGACCCCAGCTAGCACACCCAGTTTCGAGGTGTAGGTGATATTAACTTTAACTTGTCAGTTTTACCTGCAAGAAAATTGCATCTGATGCACACTATTATTTTTGATGAGATTCAGTTCCATGAGGCCATGCTCACACAACTATAGAATCAAAGAAGCAGACCACGGAAGCACAACAGAAACAACAAGCCACGGAGGAAGCCTATCATGCAACTAAAGCCCAATGCACTGCGCTCGAAGCCAAGATTCACCAAGTATGCAGTGAATTACCAACAGTCTAGGCCACAGCTACCCCTAAAGAAAAATTGGATAGACTGGTTGCCGCCTTGAAAGCCTCGCGCGTCGAAGTGCAGATCGTTCGAGTCAGGTTTGAACACCAAATTGCTAGTCTACAACTGACATTGCAACTTGAAACTATGCTTAAAGTCTGCGCAAAGAGGGTTGTTGAAGTAAAACAAGCCACTGACAGTATTGCTTCCGCAGTCACGCAGTGTGATAAACTCTTGGATGAGGCTATGGGTGTATAGAATTTAGTTCAAAATGACTATGTCGTATAGCAGCTGCGCAACGAGTTGCACATCAAAGAGAAGCAGTTTGCTGAGATCTGGACAATGATGCCTACCTTGGTTCTTACATAGCGCCTTGCTCGCTTGCAGGAGGGCCGAATCATTCCAAACAAAGATCAAGGATGCACGTCGTAAACAGAATCTGTTGTAGGTTTTAGCCTAAGTATGTCAGTGATCAAATGACTCTTTCAATTGTTTTCCATTAAGTCATATGCCAATTTTGTTTACTTTTCTAAACCAGTTCTCAGCAATAATTTTGGTCACTGAAGAAGGCTAAACCATGTATGTTTCTCCTTCATTTCATTTATCATCATCATTGTCACGATCATAGACATCATCAGTTTCAAGGTCACCATCTCCATCATCATCAATGAAGAGATCTAAGGTTAGATCATTCCATCTCATATAGGTCAACTCTAAGGTTCAACCCTTCCTTTGGAAAAATCTTCAAATTTTCTCTGAACATAAGGCAGAAACCCTCCATTCCATTCATAAAACCATAATGAAGGATGTATCATGTTTATGAAGTTCAAATAAAGCCACTTCTCTTGCTTCATATGGCTCAAGTTTCAAAAAAATTTCAAACATCTCATCTCTATCTCACCGTTTCATGAAAATTGAAGAACTTTGTCTCACTATCTCGTTTAAAAGATCAAAAATTCACCATTCACCATAAGAGCTCTAGGGGAGGTCATTTTGACCTAATGTCCTAGACAAATGAAAAAGAGTGTCATTTCAAGCTTAAATAACATCTCATTAGGTTTTGAAGAGTCATTATCCAAATGTGAAAGTCCCAAGGTGAAAGATTTCGAATTTTTTAAAAATAGTCTTGCGATCTCATGAAAAGGAGAAAGTTTGTCTCAATGTCTCATTTAAAATTCCAAAGAAGGCAACCTCAAGTGTAAAATAATGCAAAAAAGGTTAACATTTTCCTCTCATCTCACTTTAAGAATCAAAAATTCATTGTTCAAGTGCAAAAGGGTTAAAATTCAGTGTAAATGCCATTGGAAAATATAAGGGCCATCAAAGTTTATAAAAGGGTGAGAAAAATTAATTTTTCATTTCTACCCTTTCATGTGAGTGTGAGAACAACTTTTCTATACTTCACTTACCCTTCCACACTTTCAAAACCCTCTTACAACTCACACTGGTGTTACGTTTATGTGGTGTAGAAAATCATTTTGTTACGTTTCTGAGGTGTAGAAAAAGGCAGTGTTACGCTTCTGTTTTGGTCACTGTCAAGAAGTGAATAAAACACACATTATTACACTTTTGGGTGGTGTAAAGAACCTTTGTGTTATTATTCCATGGTATTGACAAAGTGGTGTTACACTTATGGGTGGTGTATCGTAACACAATTGTTACGCTCCTGTCTGAAGAGGAAAACATAGTGTTACGCTCCTATGGTGACACTTTCTGGTGTTTTGGAAGCCCTAAACCCTACAAATCATCCAAAATTCGATCTGTCAACCTTGGTATTCCTTCTCCACAAGGTAAGAAATAACCTTATGCTTGTCTTGGTCACAATTTGAATATTTTTTTTCATCATTTCATGCCTTTCATGTCTTCTCCATGTCTCCACTATCTTCATATAAAAAATAAAAATAAAAGTTGTTTTGTTAAACCCTAACCTATCCTATTCAACCTAAACCCTAACCTATCACAAAAAATACATTCATACACCCACATTCCCATCTACATTCCTATCACATTACCCTCCATAACATGCCAAAAACAATAAAGTCCTAATCTAATGCTATTTTACATAGTGAGAGCAGTGAAAACATAAGATGACTATGTTTTAGGGTTTTGAATGACCTAAACCTATTCATTTGACCTCATTCCACTTGCACTGTGGAGATAAGGTTTCATCCTACCCATTGAAATTTTATCAAAATTTTTATCAAGCTCCATGACCCTCAAAAATAAAAAAACACGTATTCACTAGTTTTTTCCCACGGTCAAAATTGGAAAATGACTGTGTTTTGAGGTTTTGAATTACCTAAACTCCTCCATTTTCCTTCATTCCACTTTCATTGTGGAGACAATACACCATCCTATTAATTGAATTTTTTTCAGAATTGTTTCTCAACCTCATCACCCCTACTTCACCTCACAAACTTACCCTACTATTACACAAGCTAATCTCATAGTCAAAATTGGGAATTTCCTGTGTTTTATACATTTTGACACCTTCCACTCATCCATTTTCTCTCATTCCACCTTAAAATTGAAGCTAACACACAACACTAACTACTCAAATATTTCTATAATTTTTATTATCTTCAACCCTCCATTTCATCCACCAAACTCACACATTCTTACACTATGTTTTCCAGATTTCCATTCATTCACTCCTTTCATTGACATCCTAGGGTTTTCATCATTCCAGTGACCAACACCATGGAAAGTGACAAGAAGAAATTCAAAGGAGGGCACCATCTAAGGCTTGATCCATTCAACATGCACGAGATTAATGCTTTACCATTGGCCAAAAAGTGCTTATGGAAGGAGGGTATAATCTTCAATTGTCCAACATTTTTGCAACCAACTACAATATGGGAAAGGTCACTCTTGCAGGTATGGAGATAAGCTTATCATCTAACCTAATTTCTTCAGCTACAGGTATCCCCTGACATGGAGAGCAGTAGTTCAAGGGTATGGACCTTGACATTGAAAACTATAAGCAGTTCCTAAAACCTCATGCTAGAGATGATCCAGAATTTTTTTTTCCTTTTAGAAATCTCAGAAGCAAATATTATCCTCTGATGATGTTATAATGAAGTACTTTACATGTGAAGGAATATTCTCCAGGCTATATAGGTATAACATCAGAATTTTAATGCATTTTACCATAGTCAAAAAAATTTATTTGCCTCATTATTTGTATAGGAGCTTGATTAAGATGGATGAGAAGGTTTGGAGCAGAAGGGAAGATCACCATACTAGTCTCTCTCATCATGGCCTAATCAATCTCATTGTGTTGCATCACTTGTCCTCAACAGCGCTTTCTGTCTTGCCTATTAAATCATCACCATAGCCAATGGAGATTGGCTCTTCTAGCATGCCTATTCAGCTTTCAGATGTCCCTAGGGTTGTGGGATTTTATCACACATATGAGAGAGGGAAGAGACAATTTTTTCTGCCTAAGTCTACTAGGATTTTTCTTACACTTGGCACCCATGATCAAAAATGTCAGATAGAGGAGAAAAATCTCTTGCATCAGCATGATGAGTCAGTGGCATTAGAGCCTAAGGTATCAAAGAATGAGGAGGTTAGATCAGTTGAAGACATCATCAAATAGAAATATAAAGAAATTGCAAAGTTGAAAGAAGCCTTCTCCACTGCCCAATCCCAAATTACTTTCCTTCATCATGAAAATTTTCAATTGAAAATTAATCAGCTCTTATAAATAAATTACAAATCAGACAAAGTATAAAACAGAGGAAAAGGAATTTTTTTTTTTTTTTTACCAAATAAAATAGATGGAGGCTAAAACACATGCAAAAATACCAAGAACAAGAGGCCTCAAAAAGGCACTGAAGCGACATAAACAACAAATTCGTCAGTTTGAAGAGATGACATTTGATGAGCTCATTGCCATGGAGATCAATGAGGATAGAGAGATTTGGATATCAAGAGTTAACGAGAATCTGGAGAAGTTATTGAAGAAATCTAAAAGGGATAACAATCTGCAAAGGCACATGACAATTCATTATTGTACCAGGGATACCATTTCTCAAATAAGGCTGAAACAAGTCAAAAAGAGGCCTAAAGAAGTGTAAATGAAGCTCAAAGAGAGGGAAAACTTGGATTTATTGGCTGAAGCTTCATTATTTGTGTATCCTATCTCTTTCAGGTGGCAAAGAACCAATTTTGAAAGCTTTCGATCAATTTTGGTATTTTAAATGATTTTTTGTAGAATTCAGGAAATTTCTCATTGGAAAAGGGTAACGCACACTTATGAATTTTTTCTTTGGAGGTATCCAAATGGTGATTTATTTACACAGAAGGATTTATTTTTATTATTACATCATAGATCAGTAACCATCTGGGCATGAAAAACTATAATTTGGGAGAAAAAACTCAAAAACCACCTATTTTTCATGTTTATGCCTCCTTTCTGGACCCTCTGTTACGCTTTTGAGTGACTCTAGGAGAATGGATTTTTGAAGGCCTTACCGTGGTCCATTTTGAAAGAATTAAAGATGTTCTGGAAACTAGACACACAAGTCTAGTTGACCATTTTTTTAGAAGTGAATTTGGACTTCTTAAAGTGACTAAAAATTGCCTCCAAAGTTCTATTATGCTTTTGCAAATTGTTTTTAAAATCTTCAGTCATATTTGTCACAAACCAACATTGGATTCCCTCAGGAAACTTGTCAAGCTCAGAAATGGTCACAAATTCGAGGCTATGAGTTGTCATTGGAGTTATTGGGTTATTTTTTTCTTCCTATTATGATGTATTTTTAAATTAATGTAAGGTAAAAACACTCATAGTTTGTAGCTAAAATTCAGGGAATGGTTTCTAACATCTGTAGAAATTAGGAAATGACTCATCGTTTGCATTTATGATCCATTTTGGATGGGATTTTGACCTGATGAGGTATCATGTTATATATCTTATATAAGTAGACTCTCTTTTGTATTTTTTTGGGTTGGATAGTCTCATATTTTGCAGTGGAGCTCTTGTAACCAGCTTGTGGAATGAAATCATAGACATATTTGCAGGAATTGTGTTGAGATACTTGTGGTATGCTTTGGAACATCTATGTTTCTCATTTTTTCTTATTATCTTATGCTTAATACCATGTATACTTCTTCATATATGTCTATCTTGTAAAGTTGAGAGCATAATTCATGTTATGCATGCTCTTTTTTAGACAAGATTCATCATATTATGTTTATTTGATTCTTAAATTGAATGAATTCACCTCAGGTCTCATTAAACTCTACTCCATATTCATCATATACTCAATGACTGATTAATATGTTTCCAAATTACCTATCTTTCCTCACACACTCTCTACCAGTTCACCTCGAATTTCATACCTAAAAATCTCATTTACATTCCATTCACTGACTTTCCTATCCAACATTCAAAATATCAAAAAAAATTTACTCATTTAAGCTTAAATATCTAGCCTAAAATCTTATGATACTCAGGCATTCATTTGACTATTTAAAGTGACAAAGAGAGAGGCATCTCTAGTTTGGGTAGGGCTAGCTACCTGACCTAAAGTTTGGTCTGTGGTTACCTTATTCCAATCCTACTGTCAACCTTAGGAAGTCTGGGAGAGTGATAACATTATTGGCATCGTTTCCAAGGAGCGATTGTTAAACATTCCCTTGGAGTATTTATTTAATCCTATGAAATTTAGACTTGTAGGTGACAAGCTCTAGCATTCAAAATAGGTTGAATTCCAAAATTTGAGCCAAAGTATAAAATTACTATCTTAAGTTGGCTCCTAAAAGACATACCAGGTCCAATCAAGACCCAAATTTTGTATGATCCTGAGAGTCTTTTTAGAAAACATAAAATCAAGTCTCACAAGGTTGGAAGAGCAATTCCTCCACTTGTCAAATCAAATTCTCTGCCTACTAGATTTGTTCCAGAACATTTGGTCTATAGTCTAGAATCTGAAAATCTTTGTTTAGAACCAAGTCTGAAACTTTTCTTTCAATAGCCACCTTTGATCCTTTCGATTTCGAGTCCTTTGCACCATTTTCTAAATCTTTTGAGTCTGAACTTGATAGTGAAGTCTGGTCTAATCTTCAGAAACTCAACGGCTTGGTAGGAAAATTTCAAGAAAATTCAAAGAAGGCCTATTTTTAGTATCAACAGAATACTTTTGCTCCACCTGTCATCTCACCTTATTATACAGCTACATCATCAATCCATCCTTTCATTCTATCATTACCTATGCAAGCTTTCACTCCATTAGCACCTCTGTTAGCATGATAAATTTCTAATAGTCTGACCACCATTGTATCACTGATTTCAATTTTTTATTGTTCCCTAGCCTATGTCAAAGTTCGAGTCATTTTCAATAAAAGCCAAAAAGAGTCTCAAAACCAAAATATTTTTTAGATTTATAGGTGGTATTGTGTCTTAAGTTCATAAAATAAGTTAATCCCACTATTTTAACTTAGGTTATTTTTCATTTTGTAATAAAATAATAGCTTCTCTTTTCGAGATAATAGCTACCCCTGTTTAAGTTTCATTGGTAACATAGTGATAAAAAAGGGCATCTATTTCTCCAAATTGAAGGTTACATTGATAACACAGTGATAAGGGCAACTATTTCTTCAGGAACCTGTTTTCATAGGTGACATAGAGAAAATGGCAGTTATTTCTGTGAATTTTGGTTATATTACAATACAAATATAAAGGCAACTATTTCTCCAGCATAAGGAGCTCAAGGAGTATTTTGAGGGAAAAGATCATTCCTCTTTGAAGTTGATTGAAGATATCCTATGTTATAACATGATTATTCTTTTTAACAGATTAATTATTTTTGACTTAGGAGAATTATTATAGGTGAATGGTTATATTATTAATGCAACTAACCTATATCTACCCTATTAAGACTAAAGCGGAAGTCAAGGTACAAGGTATCAATTATTAAATGATGCATGAGAGTGTTATGAGTTATGGGGTGACTTGGCACCCATATTTGAATAATTTCAAATCGTGCCATTAAACCATACAGTAGCTAAAGGCATAGCTTCAGAGGGCTAGGATCATTATTCTCATGACCAAGGTTCTCTGTGGAGGTTACAACTAACAAAGTCACATCCTCTAACAACCGATTTATCATTCCAAGGCAGGAAATCAAGGTTGCATGTAGGGTTTTACCTCTAGGTTGAACAGTTGTGAATTTAGAGGGAGCTTATTTGTTGAGAAGAATGGGAAAATGTGGGAATTTTAATCGGTCCGAGCCAGCAAACACCGAGTTTTTTTATTCTAGAGAAAAGCCCCAATTTAAGATAGTATGCTGGCATAAGTTTTTCCAGAAATTTTTCGGAGAAAATGTAGCTTTCGCACAAGCCTTTGCCGAGAGCTTTGATGGAGAGAAATTCAATCTTAGGAGAAATACTTTCAAAATATCTAAAGCCATCATATCCAGAGCTACTCAAACCTTGGCCACTGGAGAACGCTGGTTCAAGGAGAAAATGTTGTAAATAGAAGTAAGCCCCTTCCTCAAACCTGAGCATGTGAATGCCAAATGGACTCCAACTGTGCATATTTACTGTTTTAGAGAAGAATGACAACATGTAATCACCACTGTGAAACGCTACATTACTTGTGAAGGTATATTCTCCTTTTTCCATCAATATCAAATGAGATTTCTTGCTCATATTTCAGGTGACAAACCTTTCAATTTTCCTTACTTCCTATATAGATCCTTTCTTAAAATGTCCTTGAAGTTGCAAAAAATCCCTAACTATTCTCTGCATAACCTATATCATAGGGGTTTAATCAAAATTTTTATTTTCTACCACCTTAAAAAGAAAAATACTACCTGGGATAAATTCCTAACAAAGGAGTGGTTTGGTAGTATCAACTCTAGGAGGAAGGTAGGGAGACCCAAGAAACAAAATTCCCATGAAAAAACTAGCACAAAACCTATGCCAAACAGTTCTCAGCCAGCTTGGTCTATCCCATCAACTAGTAGGCAAACTAGAAGTTTAGTTAGGAGAGCTAGAACTGAACTTGTCACACCCATACCCATGGTGCAGCCAACAGAAAATTTTTATGTGAGAAAACCTCCAAAGGAACCTCAGACTTTAGCAGCATTCATTAGATAACACTCCATGAGATTCAAGAAAGGGAAAATAGTTAAGTATACATGTGAGGAAATAAAATATTCTTCCTCAAGATATAGAGGCATAAGAAGTTTGATCCTAGGAGAGAAAATTTCAAAGGAAGCTAGCCCTGAAATACCAGTTGAAATACCAGTTCAAGTGTTTATTCTAGTTCAACACTCCATCCCAGCAATTGAATAAGAGCAAGAAGAAAATAGGGAGCCAACACTAGCTCAGTTGTTTTCTTCCCTAAAGACACCCAAGACACCTACAAGGAGAAATAATAATAATGTCATTCACTCTTATTCATCCTTTGAAGAAGATATCAATGATGAAGATTTCTCAGAGACAGAGTATGAATAAGGTCATTCTAGTAGTATGGTGTAGAAGAGAAGAAGGGTTTCCTATATTCCTAACCAATAACTTAAGAGGCCTCAAACTAGGCCTAAAAACAAACTTAGGCTGAATAGAAAACTGATTTCTAATCCTAGACTAAGGGATGAAGTCATCAATGTTGATGAAAGTCCAGAAAAGGAAACCAAGGCTAGAGCTCAGAAACAAAAGCATACAAGAAAAAGAACAAGAAGGATCACTAAAGTAGAGTCTCTCAAAATATTTGCTTCAATACTTGATTTTATCTAACTCTTTCAGGAGAGGCTCACACATTTTTGGCCTAATCAACAAACACAACTATTTGCAGAATTTCCGATAATAGCTACCTAATTTTGAAAAGGGCAATTGCTATTTCCTAAGTTTTTGTATGAATAAAGTGGAGGAGTTTTTTTTCAAGTCTCAAGGGGTGATACTAAGGAGTAGTTACATGCATGAATTATGAACAAAAGAAGTTGTTGCAAAGTTTGAATTGATCAAGCTCCTTTCCAAATTTTAGAATTCTGTTTTTTCACTTTTGGGGGAAACATCCACATTTCATCTTCAGTTGTTGTTTTCACTTTTTGTGGGAATGGTTGTACCAGAAAAGATGAACATTCTTCCATAATATTTCCACATCATTCCAGACACTTCGAATTATAATCCATTATGTTGTTTATTTTATTTATGTTGCACCACTTTGTATTAATTTTAGGATAAGCCTCATCTTTTGTATGAGAAGGTGTTAACTTTTCTAGAACAGATTCACACTTTTTGTGGAGATGTCAGAAAAATATCTCTTGTATCTATATGATGAAACTTAATGGAGAAAGGGTTCATGGTTTGTGAATATTTTTCTCATATTATCAGTGTACTTTTTCAGTTAATGATATTGAAGAAGACTTTTGAGGACTTATTACCTACTTGATATGTGTATTGTTAATATTTCTATGTGTTTCCACACCTCTATCTCTTCAGTTGTAGTTTGTAATTTCAAATGTTGTTGTATGTTTTTATAAGTCTCTTGATGTGTTTATGTATCTTATCAACTTTTATTAGTCTTACTCAATGAGCTTTCTTGATGAGATATATATAATGAAAGTTTAAAGACCATTCCTTATGATAGTGATTTTCATGATATTCAATAAGATTATTGTAAGTCTTGATATAGCCTTCTCTTTTCGATATATTATCGAACTGTTTCTTGTGTTGTTTATCATCAAAGAATTGGATTTATGCCTTGCAGACTCACTATCCCTTCCACTATTTCACATTTTCTTCTTTCCATAGGCTACAAACTTACCTTTTGCTACCATATCAGGACTCAATATCCTTAGTAGTATGACAATGAACTTGACTGAAATCCATTTTTAGTGATTGAGAGCTTAAACCACCTACCAGTCATAAAATATAAATCATTAAATTCCCCTAGAGCTTATTATGTGACTAGTCAAGCACTTGAAGTAGTCTAAGTGTTGATTCCATCGCTAACATGTTTTGGTGTGTCTATCGAGTGACAAAGGCCTTGAAACGAAGTATTCTCCTGAGTCTCTTGTTTTGAATTGTTTAAGATCAATTCTTAATGGTGAAAAATAATTGGTGACTTGAAGAAGATTTAAAATTGGTTCACCTGGCGACTCCACAAAGAGGAAGAGGGGTTTCAAGACCTCCTACTACAAGGAGAAATCATAGATCACCTACTGTGACTCAAGTTGCTGACCCAGAGAAGATCATTAAAGATGCAAAAGGAAAACAAAGATCATTTGAAGCCACATCTTAGTCAGTGAAGAAGGTACATAAAAATTACATTCCAAAGAAAAAGGTACCCTCATCTACTTTAAAATCAAAAGAAGTTTTAGTTTCAAAAGATTTTGTTGAAAAATTTAAAGTTGAAACTGCTTCCCTATAAAATAAAGTAGATGACGTTAACCTAGGCCCAATTGAAAGTTTCTCTCATTCATAATTTAGTAAATCTTAGATAAGTACTATTCCATTCAAAGAAGAAAAACAAAGTTTTTAAGTGTCAATAAGGAATCATAATACTTTGTGCTGACAGAAGGGGAGTTAGAACAGGTATTGGAAATTGCATCTTTTCTAGATAGGGATGTTTTGACTGAATAAGATTTTAAAACCATTCTATATTTCCTTTAAACTCATCCTGAATATCAGTCCTTTATTACCCCTCAGTAAGAGTATTTTTTTTTGTCTTGAAATCTAGTTGTTGGTTCATCCTCTTCTCATCCACTAGAAGGGAATGTTCCTGAAGACATGACTTTCAACTTATCTGACTTTTTATCTTAGCAAAATAAAGTTGAAGTTACTTCATCCCCTCAAGAGACAAAATTTGAATCTAATTATTCTGTATAAGGTGAAACCAAGACCTCCTATGTTCATCTCTTTGGAAATCCACTTTTTTCAATCCCAAAACTTGAAGAATTAGCCCAAGAATTCCAATTTTTTGTTGTCCCAAATTAGATTCAAATTCCACATATTGTAATTCATAATTCAAAAAAAACTACATCAACCATTCATCCATCAGTTTTACATCAACAAGCCATGGCTCAGCCTGCCCTTATAAGGATGCAACAGATAGTGGCTACAAGATATGCACCACTTGCTCTTCCTCAATCTTTGCATCCTCTTCCTCAAGGGGATTATCTGAAGTATCTTCCAAAATACATAGGGGAGGGAGAATGAGTTTCTGTTGAGGAAAATTTGATTTCTTTCTATATTTATGCTGATAATCAGAACATTGAACATGAAGATGTCTGGTAAAGACTCTTTGTTCAGAGCTTGGATGGATAAGCTCATAAATGGTTTAGAAGTCTACCACCAAACTTAATAACATGAATAGATGAATTCGAGGAAGTATTTGTGAAACAATGGGGTGATAGGAAAGAATATTTGTACTACCTTATAGAGTTTGGAACTCTGAAAAATAAGACAGATGAGCCATTGGTTGATTTTACAAACAGGTTTAATAAAATTTATCAAAAAATTCCTGAATAAATTAAGCCTCCTGAAACCACAATTATGATAATTTTTTCTAATGCTTTAGATTCTGATTTTGATTTATGGTTAAGGGCTGAGAAAGCACAAACATTGATGGATATGAAAGAGGATGCAATTGGATTACAGTCTAATCTTATGGCTTCAAATAAATTGAAAATGGAAGAGGAGAAAGCAGCAAAGGACAAAAAGAAAATGAAAGAAGAAAAACCTTCTTCCTCCAAAACTCTTACAACAGAAGAAAATATTGACCAGATGTCCAATTTGATCAAAGAAATTTCCTCTAAGATGAAAAAATTGGAGTTAGAGAACAAACCAGCTGCTAGAGCTAATCAAAATGAAGCCAATAGAAATCATGCTCCCTTCAGAAGGCCTTTTCAGACTCAACAAATCTTACAGTGCCCAAGGAGGAATGTTGATGATCAAAACGCTTAGCCTCGCTCCTCTGAATAATTTTGTTGAAGAAGAGAAACAAGAACATGAGGAATAAAATGAAGACATAAACCTTGTAGGAGAAACATCACAGTCAACTTGTTTGACTTTGAAAAAATATGAAGACCAGTCAAGGATATATCTATTTTCAAATGATGAGAATGCTCAAATTTATGCACAAAATGATAAAAAACAGCAATAAAATCAAAACATAAATTATCCTATGAGGTCCAAAGGTCTTGTTCAACAACCTCAACAAAGATCAGATTTTGGCAAACAAGCTGCTAAAGAAAATGCCAAAGTCAGTGATGTCTCTCCACCTCAAAATTCTACCCCAATCATCAAAATTTCTGTAGAAAATTAAGAATTAGCTCCTCTGTATTTCATTTTCAAATCATAACTGAATAAAATTAAGATCCCTGTCCCACTTCTGGAATTGTTGAAAAATCCAGCATACAAAGAGTCTTTTAAGAGCATGTTACAGCCACCTCTCACTCCTGATTCAGTCGATCTTGAGGATGAACATCCTACTATTTAATTAGGTTGCCATGTCCAAGACCAAAATGATGATAATTCACCACCTTTCTATCTTTCACTCAATATACATGAAAAATTGTTGCATAATTGTCTATTAGATTCTGGGGCTTCTCACAATCTAATGCCAAAGAAATTGATGGATGAATTAGGATTAGAAATCACCAAGAAATACCATGACCTATACACCTTTGATTCCAAAATGGTCAAGTGTTTAGGAGTGATTAAAGACTTGGTTGTTTCTCTTACTCAACTTCCTATAAAAAGCTTAGTGATGGACATAGTAGTTGCAGACATACCTTCTAGATTTGGTATGCTGCTTTCCAGATCTTGGTCTAAAAAATTGGGAGGCACCCTTCAGATGGATATGTCATATGCCACAATCCAAATGTTCAGAGTAGAATTCAGGAGGTTTTATAGGGAAACCCAAATGGCCTACATCATCAATGGTCAACATAATCCCTCAAATCATCCTGTATATGCTGAGGAGAAGGAATTGGGGTCATCCATATTACACCTTGCTGTTGATGATAACAATTTCCAACCTAAAATTAGTGAAAAAAAACATTTTCAAAATACAAATGAGTAGCATTTAGAGGGAGGACAGATCTGGAAATTGTACTTTTATGGAGCCTCATCAAGAGAAGGACCGAGATATAGTGTAGTTCTCATTTCTCCCACTCAGCAAAGGGTAACTATATCATATAAACTGCAATTTTCTACCACTAATAACACTGTTGAATATGAGGCGCTTCTTTTGGGTATGAAGGCAGCGAAAGATTTTGGAGCTAAACAGATAGTTACTTTTGGTGATTCAGAATTGGTGATAAGGCAGGTGAGAAACAACTGTCAAGTGAAAAATTCCAAATTGAAGAATTATATGAATGAAGTGTGGGACTTGATTGAGCATTATTTTTCAGCATTTAATGTAAATTTTTTCACTAGAGAGGAAAATAAAATGGCTGATTCACTAGTTATTGTTGCTAGTAATTTTAAAGTTCCTCTTGATGTCAAGGCAACATATGATTTTCAAATAAAAAACAAACCTTCAATTCCTGATAATATCAAATACTGGTAAGTATTTGAAGATGACAAGGAAATTCAGAAATTTTTGGAGTGCGTTGAAAATTTTGAGACATTCAAATTGATGATGAGCGGGACATTATTGAAAATCAAAATAGTAAGTCTTTCAAGAAAACCATGGCTGGGAAAGACATTATTGATCTGAAAACTAACTACATTCCTAGAGGCCTAGATCCTTTAGAGAGGTTTTTTGACAATAATGATGTATTTTTAAAGCTTTAAAATAAATTTGATGGAGAGAGTACATTTGACTGTAATATTGGGACAGAAAGTCAACCAAAATTAGTTAAAGTTTCTAAATTTATTTCTCTAGAAACTAGAACAAAATATGTCAAGTTGTTGAAACAATATGCAAACATTTTTGCATGGTCCTACAGTGATTTGAAGACCTATGATAGAGGTATAATGGAGCACAAAATTCCTCTGAAAGCAGATGCAAAGCCTGTAGTACAAAAGATAAGGCATATCAATCCCATGTTGCTCCCTATCATTGAAAAAGAAATTAGAAAATTATGGGAAGAAAAACTTATTTTTCCTTTTAAGATTTTCTAATTGGGTAGCTAATATTGTCCTATTTCGAAAGAAGAATGGTGAAATAGGAATTTGTGTTGATTTTCACAATTTGAACCGGTGTTCATTGAAGGATAATCATCGATTACCCAATATGGATTATATTTTGCAGAAATTTGTAGGCTCCAAAAGATTTTCAATGATAGATGGCTTTTCAAGGTATAATCAGATCTCAGTTGATAGACAAGACAAAGAAAAGAAAAAATTTACTACACCCTAGGGGACATACTTGTACAACAAAATTCCATTTGATCTAATGAATTCAGGCGCAACATTTCAACGGGAAATGGATATTTCCTTTGCAGGAGAAAAACACAGATTTGTAGTCATTTACTTGGATGACATTACAATCTATTCAAAATCTGATGAAGATCATTTGAAACATTTGAAACAAGTTTTTGACAAATACAAGAAATTTTGTTTATCCTTGAACCCAAATAAGTCATGATTTTTTGTTCAAGAAGGGAAATTATTGGGACATATTGTGACAGAAGGTGGTATCTGTATTGATCCAGGAAGAGTTGAGGCTATTCAGAAGATTGGTTTGCTAAGGAATAAAAATTAACTGCAGTCATTTTTGGGGAAAATTAATTTTCTGAGGCGCTTTGTCCCAAATTTTTCAAAGTTGATCAAACATATAAATGTATTGCTGAAGAAAGATGCAGAATTCAAGTGGCGAGATGAAGCAAAAAAATCATTTTAAGCAATCAAGTCTACCTTGATTGAACCTCTAGTTTTAATCAGCCTTGATTTTGAAAAATATTTTTTGATTTTTTCTTATGCTTCAAAAGATACTATTGCAGTTGTTTTGTTACAAAATAACAAAGAAGGTTTAGAATAGCCTATTTCATTTTTCAGTCGTGCTTTAAGAGATGTTGAATTAAAGTACATCTTGACTAAAAAACAAGTATATTCACTAGTTAAGGCTTTAAATTCTTTTCGAGTTTATGTGTTACATTAAAAAAAATTCTTTTGTGCCAAATATCATTGTCAAAGATGTATTGTTGCAGCCAAACACAGATGGTAGGAGGGGAAGATGGTTAACCAAGATTCTGGAATTTGATATTGAGATCGGGCCTACTAAATTGATAAAAGGACAAGGCTTAGATAGCTTGATGGCTGAATCTAATTGCAAGGATCTAGATCTGAATATGGAGGTAGCTTAGGAAAAAGATGGAGAAGGTATATCTAATTATCCCAAAATATTTCATTCAAATTGGTATAATAATATAGTATACTTTTTATTAAATTTCAGTTGTCCCCAGGAAATGGAGAAGTAAAAAAGGAGAGTTTTTAAGTTGAAAGTTGTTAAGTATTGAATTTTGGAAGACCATCTTTACTGGAAAGACCATGTGGGAGTCTTATTAATATGTTTAAATGAATCTAAGTCATATAATATTATGTCATAGATACATGCAGTGGTGTGTGGTGGACATTTGTATTGGAAAGCCACTGCAAACAAAATCTCAAGATCTGGCTATTATTGGCCAACTCTTTTCTCTGATGTTTTTGCCAAAGTCAAGAATTGTGTTGAATGTCAAAAGTTTGTTAGTAAACAGAAGCTACTTCCATTACCTCTTATTCGTATTTCAACAGATGTTCCTTTCCAATAGTGGGGGTTAGAATTCATCGATGAAATTCATCTGCCTTCATCAAGACAACATAGATAGATTCTCACAGCTACAGAATATTTTACTTATTGGATTGAAGCTGTTCCAACTAGGAATTCCACTAAGACGGTAATAATCAAATTTCTATTGGAAAACATTATGTCTAGATTTGTTTGTCCACTGAAGTTAGTGACTGTTAATGCAATGGATTTTAAGTCTACTAAGATGAATATCTTCTATCAGAAATATGGTATTGAATTGACTCATTCTACACCTTATTCCCCTCAAGGTAATGGGTTAGGTGAGTCATCCAATAAAATCTTCGTGAGAATCATTAAGAAAATGTTGCCTGAAAATAAGAGAAATTGGGACACTCAACTAGCTCATGCTCTTTGGGGGGTAAGTGGTAAAAGATCAATTGGAATGTCTCCTTTTCAACTTGTCCATGGTACTGTGATATAATGCCTTTGCAATTATCTCTTCCTGTTACGAAGATTCTACAAGATGAAATTGATGATGAAAAAAAAATTCAAAGGAGAATGATGCAGGTGATAGAATCTCATCAAATCAGAGAATCATTGATGGACAAAGTACAAAAATATTAGACTAAAGTCAAATCTATTTTTGACAAAAGCGAAAATCAACAATTATTTCAAGAAAATGATTTGGTGTTGCGCTGGATGTTAGGAGGGAAGACCGTGGAAAGCATGGTAAGTTCGACAATTTATGGTTTGGGCCATTTAGAATTTCTCAAGTATTGGAAAACAATACATTTCTTCTCAAGAATATAAATGATGATCAACTGACTAGAGGTCCAGTTAATGGTAATTTTATTAAAAATTTCTATGTCTAATAATTTAGTTAGTCATTCCATTGTAAATATCTGGAGTGATGTGTCAAAAAACTACATTCCCAATGGTACTTGTGTCTATAAATATGGCCAGTCTTGAGTCTATTCAATCAAAGGTTAGTCCTAGTCATAATTTTCAGAAGTCTTCTGAGTCTTGAAATTTTTAAGGCACTAATTCTACAATCCTTGAAGCCTCACAAGGGAGACTTCATCCCTAATAGGAGCCACTATTAGCACTATAAATTTTAATATTTTGACCGCCATTGTATCACTGATTTCAAATTTTTCTTATTCCCTAACCTATGTCAAAGTTAGATTCATTTTCAATAAAAGCCAAAAAGAGTCTCAAAACCAAAATATTTTTGAATTTTATAGGTGGTATTGTGTCTTAGATTCATAAAAGAAGTTAAAACCATTGTTTTAACTTATATTAGTGTCGAAGGTTATTGTTCACTTTTTTAATAAAATAATAGCTGCTATTTCTTGGATAAGAGCTACCCATGTTTAAGTTTCATTGGTAATACAATGACAAAAAAGGGAAACTATTTCTCCAAATTGAAGGTTACATTGGTGACATAGTGTTAATAGAAGCTATTTCTTCAAGAACTTGTTTTCATTGGTGACACAGAGAAAAGGGAACCTATTTCTTTGAAGTTTGGTTACATTTCAATACAGAGATAAAGACAGTTATTTCTCTGGCATAAGGAGCTGCAAGGAATATTTCCAGGGACAAGATCATTCCTCTTTGAAGTTAATTGAAGATCTTCTATATTATAACATGATTTTTATTTTTAATAGAGTAATTATTTTTGACTTAGGAGAATTATTATAGGTGAATGATTATATTATTAATGCAGCTAACCTATAGCTACCCTACTAAGACTGAAGCGGAAGTCAAGGTACAAGGTATCAATTATCAAATGTTGTAGGAGAGTGTTATGAGTTATGGGGTGACTTGGCGCTTGTATTTGAATCATTTAGAGTCATGCCATTAAACCATACCATAGATAAATGCGTAGCTTTAGAGGGTTAGGCTCATTATTCTCATGACCGAGGTTTTCTGTTGTAATATCCCAAAATATGGATTGCACAGCAAGCCTGCTAAAATAACGCACTCCTGAGAATTCAGTGCACTGAAATGAGTTTTCAGCTCCTGGATCCCTTAGATAATATTTTCTAAGATCTAAATCCAAAAGGAGAGAAAACAAAATCAAGCTATGTGGGTTAAATAGATCTCCCACAACCTAGTCTAGCTGGAAAACACCGAAAGAGAGGGGCTGCAGTTATATGCAAAGATTGCTACAGAAAATAACACAGTTCTACTGAAGCAAAGTAGTAGGATGATATGGAGGTTCAAAGATCAGTTGTATAACAACAAATAAGATTTACATTACAGCCCATACATTGTACAAGAGAAAGAATAAGACTATACAGGAAAAATCCTCAGAAATGAGGTGCTACAGCCATAAGGAAAGTCTGCATAAACTTGACATCGTTATTTTATGGGGCTGAAGCAGCAGTATATTATTACTCAGATCTAGAGAAAATCTGTACATAAAAATATAGATCTAATTCAGATATGTGTACAAGAAGTGCTCATCTAAGAATGATTTGGCATAATTCCAAAGTCTGGATCTGAAGGTCAATCAGCTAATGCACTCTTCTAAGAGGTTAAAAGACACACTCACTAAGAAGAGGCACTAGTATAATCTAGATCTGAACAGATCTAGTATTTCCACTTGCTGAAACTCACAAGGACAACCCAACCCTCAATAGGATCAGTGTTGTAGGTGTAAGGTGAAGCTTGGCCCAAGCCTGATAGTGGAAAATACAAACAAGGCCCCTCCAAGAGCTGCTCAAGGAAGGAGGTGGGATTCCTAAATAGGAAAAACCCCAATAAGGGATGTCTCAGCAAACAATACCTTCAGAAAATAATATCTTCAACAACCCCTTCATATTTGTGCCTCAAGGAGGTTCAATTCATCTAGACTGCATTGTAGATATGGTCATGGTTGACTTGGTCAAGTGATCAACCTCTTTCACACTCAAGTGTGTTTTATAAAATGGCCCAGATTTAGCCATGTTCACATTGGGAATTGATTTATTTTTTTATTTTTAGGAGTTTTACATGTCCTCCTTTACATTTTATTCATCAACATGAAATGAAAAACAAAACAAGGAAAAATAGAATATTCCCATTAGCTTGGGCTAATTGGGAATATTACAGTCCTCCCCTCCAAGATGTTGCTTGTCCTCAAGCAATTGATAAGGTGAGTGCTGCAAAATCTCCCCTTCTTCTCTTGTGGCCTCCTCACCCAATAGTATCCACCATTGCTCTAGATTTTCTGCAATAGTTCTGCCTTCCAATGGTCCCTTCCCAATGTGCAAGTTGGCCTTTGGTAAGTAATTCCAATGGCTCTCATCATGAAGGAATGGAAGGTCTATTTGGAAGCCTTCTTACTGATCCATGGCCTCCTCAAGACAGAAGTGATGATTATCATGGTGAATTTCATCATCCATGAAAGACTCCCATCTCCATGCTATCATCCAAATGAAGTGGATCATCCCCCAGCTTGGCAATCCATAGAAAAAATCCTCCCCAATACATATGAGAGGCATGTCCCAAACAAACATATGGCTCACCCTACAAAGAAACAAGTGATCTACCATAGTGGCCATATAATATCTCATGCTCCCATTGAAGCATGTAGTGCAAAGAGAGTGGAAAACTCCTTTTCCCAAGGACACATCCCACCGATGTGCCACTCCTCTAACCATGTTCCCAAGAATAAGAACATTTCCAACATATGGAATCATGATTAGAATCATGATAGCTGCCATGTATTATAAAGGAGAAGGAAGATGTTTTCTCATGTGCAACCAACGTAGTTTTACCCTTAACTACCATAGAATAGGAGATGACAAGTGCCTCCTCCAACACTTGTTTGCTGCCCCATCCTTCTTGAATGCTTGGAGAAGGTGCATCATAGTTGGTGTAAAAGAATCACACCATGAAGAATATAATAACTTTCCAAGATCCTCCAAGGAATGACCTGCATCAACATAGTTCATGGCCTTGAGTGGCCCATGAAATTGATCATAAGTAGTGTCCCCTCTTGGAGCAACATCCTGCAAATGAGTGTTAGAAAAATATAAGCATATAGGAGATATATCATAATATTCAGAAAGAAAAGTTCCTCCATATACTTGTTTTACATCAGTGAGGTAACTCATGGATGAGTTCCCTCTCACACTCAAAGAGTAAGGAGGTGTGAATGATGGCTCTTCCCAAGAGCTATGTTCCTCCTTATCTAACAAATAATCCATGCACTTCTTCATATGAAAGGGAACCTCTTCCTTGAAACCCTCCCATATGAATCCATCTAAGATAGAATGATATGCTCTAATGAAACCAGTGGGTTTGGAAAGCAGGATCTCATAGGTTGCATTTAGCAATTTATCCTTGAGCTTGGAGTCTCCAACCAAATAGATATGATCATGGAAATAAATGACTCCCTCAACTACCTTATACCTCCCATCCATTACCCTTCCATAAATAACCTCACATGTGAAAATGTCCTTGGAGTATTCCATCATGAGTTGGGAATCCCAAAAAGGATCTAGGCTTCCCAAAAATGATAGCGTTGTAGAGGTCTAAAATGCAGCCCCTGTCATATCATGGCTATCCTCTTTGACATGCTTGATGTAAAAATCACATGTTGGAGCATTATAATATTCCTTTTGCTGCCTCTTTTGCAGCTAATCTTGCTCAAGACAAGATTGAAGCAGATGGAAATCAACTTCCCCTTGGAAAGTCCTTGTCTTCCAATACTTCCTTATTTTGGCCCATGTATGCAAGAGTGTTAACATCCTCTTGTCATGTTTAGAAATCTATTTTGTGAATGAAGATACCATGGGTTACCCCAAAGATATGGAGTTTCCATGTGTCCTCATGTCCATGCCATCATAGACTTCTGATTTCTCCTTTCTCGGCGCAGATAACTGAGTGGGAGATAACAATGTCCATTTTAGAAAATTGCTTACCTCTCTTTTGAATTCCTGAGAGATTCTTTGCTCTATGCTGGCTTATCCCAAGGCTCCTTCCTTATCCAAGTGTGAAAATTCTACCCATAGTTGAGATAACACTTTATTTTTCCTCCAATCAAGAGGTATTCCTAGTGGAATGCCTTCTTGCAAAGAGGCATCAATTCATAGAGCAGGATGTGAAAGTAGGTGGACAGATTTGTCCTTGCCTTTATTGCATAGGTCCTCTTTCCTTATTTGTTCTTCCAAAAGAGGGGGGTATATGCTCCTCATCATGTGATGTGTCCCCTCTTCTTCTCCTTCTTCTATCCTCAAGGTCTCATCATTTGACAACAATGGTACATGATGCCCATGTGTTGTGCCATGATCTCTATATGTGAGACCCTTTGGAACCTTTTGCAATAGTGAAAGAGTTTCTCTCCTTTGAGAAAGTGATCCATCCTCCTCTTCATGAGGTGCTTGAGGTGCTCTTGTTATGACTGCGTTATCATCTCCTACCTTCCCTTCCTCCTCCTCAATAGTTGAAGTTGCCTCATCATCAATAAGAGACCTTAGATCTTGGTCTTCTATTGAAGGAGGAATCTTCATTCCTTCCTCTTGAGAAGAAATCCCTTCATCAAATGGAGATATTTCCCTTGGAAAGGTATCAAACAAGCTTACACCCTCTTCCATGGTTTTCAGAAATGGAGTTGGATTTATAGACCCTTCCAACTCATGCAAAATATTTGTTTGATATGGTTTGATAGTTTCAATAGAAGATGTTACATATGAAGTTTCATCAAACCTTTCTACTAATCTCTCAATAAACTTTGCATAAGTAGGTGTATTTTCATTTCTTAAGGAAAAATATTCAAACAACCACCAAGCATACACTTTACCTTTAAAATGCAGGACTGCTACTTTGATGGCTTCAATTTCTGAAACTTGATGTTGCTGCACAAAGTTGCCTATCTCCTCCACCCAAACCCTAACTGGAAATTTAGGTGATCCATCAAAAGTAGATAGAGAGAATATACCCATACCATGCTACTTTCCCTTTTTTCTTCTGTCCTCCTTGATCTTGCAGAACCCTTGGAAGTTCAAGTTATCTTTGAACTCCTTAGATTGGGCTTCATATTCCTACAAATACTCTCTAAGAGTATCCTTCTTGGGCACACCTCATTTCTTCCTCTTCATGAAGAAATCACTAACATAACGTTGAAGATTTGGTGATATAGCTGAGTGCACATATCCATGAGATGAGGATTCAGAACTTTCCTCATGTATAGTTCTTGTAGATCTTTTTGAGGGATCTTCCTGCTCTTCCCTCCTCATTTCTTTGATGTCTTTTCTGATACATTGCAGAGCTTGAATAGAAGTTTTGTGAGCCTCTTTTCTCCTAACAATAAGGGTTTCCTCTGGTTTCTCTTGAATATCTCCTCCTCCCCATGAGAAGACTCCATAATGTTTGAATCTCACAGGATGAGTCAAGGAAAGTTTCTTTGATACCACTGTAATATCCCAAAATAGGGATTGCACAGCAAGCCTGCTAAAATAACGCACTCCTGAGAATTCAATGAACTGAAATGAGTTTGCAGCTCCTGTATCCTTAGATCAACTTGTCTAAGATCTAAATCCAAAAGGAGAGCAAAAACAAATCAATCTAGGTGGGTTAAACATATCTCCCACAACCTAGTCTAGCTGGAAAGCACCCAAAGAGAGGGGCTGCGGCTATATGAAAAGACTGCTATAGAAAATAACGTAGTTCCACTGAACCAAAGAAGTAGGCTGATATTGAGGTTCAAAGATGAGTTTTATAATAGAGAATCATATTTACATTACAGCACATACATTGTAAAAGAGAAAGAATAAGACTATACAGGAAAAATCCTCAGAAATGAGGTGCTACAGCCATAAGTAAAGTCTGCATAAACTTGACAGCATTATTTTATGGGGTTGAAGCAGTATTATATTATAACTCAGATCTATAGTAGATCTATACATAAAAATATAGATCTAATTCAGATCTGTGTACAAGAAGTGCTCATCTATACATTCCCCTTGGGGTTTTGTGCAAATCATGAAACACAGAGAGTAGATCTGAGATCTAGAGTTGCAGATCTGCAGAAATATTTAGAAATTACTGAATCATATAATATAACATTAGATAAGATCTGAAACTAACATTTATTGGATGGCCAATCCACGGATCACCACAGTGAGAGGAAGAATCCTAACACCGGAGATCTCTCCTCCAAAATGCAGACAAAGCACCCTGCAACTACAACCTTGCAAATAACACAGTTCAGGGATATAAAATTCACTGTAGGCTCTGAGAATGATTTGGCCTAATGCCAAATTCTGGATCTGAATCTCAATCAGCTAATGCACTCTTCCAGGAGGTTAAAAGACACACTCACTGAGAAGAGGCACTAGTATAATCTAGATATGAGCAGATCTAGTATTTCTACTTGCTGCAACTCACAAGGAAAACCCAAACCTTAATAGGATCAGCATTGTAGGTGTAAGGTGAAGCTTTGCCCAAGCATGATAGTGGACAAGACAAACAAGGCCCCTCCAAGAGCTGCTCAAGGAAGGAGGTGGGATTCCTAAACAGGAAAACCCCCAATAAGGGATGTCTCAGTAGACAATACCTTCAGAAAATAATATCTTCAAAAACCCCTTCATGTTTCTCTCTTCTTCCTTTTATAATATTGGAGTCTTGTCAAACCCTAAACCACTTCATTAGTTTAGCCCCTTTCACATGTAGAACCTCCATCTAGAACTACGTTATGCCTAAAGGAGGTTCAATGCATCTAGACTGCGCTGTAGATATGGTCATGGTTGACTTGGTCAAGTGATCAACCTCTTTCACACTCAAGTGTGTTTTATAAAATGGCCCAGATTTAGCCATGTTCAAATTGGGTATTGATTTATTTTGTTATATTAAGGAGTTTTACATGTCCTCCTTTACATTTTATTCATCAACATGAAATGCAAAACAAAACAAGGAAAAATATAATATTCCCATTAGCTTGGGCTAATTGGGAATATTACATCTATGGAGGTTATAGCTAACGAAGTCACATCCTCCAACAACCATTTTATCATTCCAAGGTAGGGAATCAGGGCTGTGTGTAGGGTTTTACCTTCAAGTTGAACAGCTATGCATTTAGAGGGAGCTTAGCTATTGAGAAGAATGGGAAAAGGTGGGAATGTTAATCAGTCTAAGCCAGCAAACCCTAGGTTTTTTTATGCTAGATAAAAGCCCTAATTTAAGACAACAGACTAGTATAAGTTTTTGTAGAAATTTTCCGGAGAAAATGTAGCTTTAGCACAGGCATTTGTCTAGAGATTTTATGGAGAGAAATTCAAGCTTGGGAGAAATACTTTCAAAATATTTGAAGCCATCATAGCCAGAGCTACTCAGACCTCATCCACTAGAGAACACTGGTTCAAGAAGAAAATGTTGTAAACATAAGTAATTCCCTTCCTCAAAACCGAGCATGTGAATGCCAAATGGACTCCAACTGTATATATTTCCTGTTTTAGAGAAGAATGACAACATGTAATCACCATTGTGCAATGCTACATTTCTTGTGAAGGTATATTCTCCTTTTTCCATCAATACCAAATGAGATTTCTTGCTCATATTCCAGGTGAAAAACCTTTGAATTTGCCTTACTTCTTATACAAAGCCTTGCTTAAAAGGTCCTTGAAGTTGCAGAAAATCTATAACTATTCCCTGCATAACCCATATCATAGGGGTTTAATCAAAATTTTGATTGTCTACCACATTAAAAATAAAAATACTACTTGGGATGAATTCCTAACAGAGGAGGGGTTTGGTATTATCAAATCTATGAGGTTAGGGATACCCAAGAAACAAAATTCCCATGAAAAAAATAGCACAACACATGTTCCAAATAGTTCACAGCCAGCTTGGTCTATCCCATCAACTAATAGGCAAAATAGAACTTCATATAGGAGAGCTAGAACTGAACCTATCACTCCCATACCCATGGTGGAGCAAGTAGAAAATGTTTATGTGAGGAAACCTCCAAAGGAACCTCATAATTTACCAGCATTCATCATAGAACACTCCATGAGATTCAAGCAAGGGAAAAATGTTAAATCTACATGTGAGGAAATCATAGCTTCTTCCTCAAGGCATAGAGGCATAAGAAGGTTAATCCTAGGAGACAAAATTTCATACGAAGCCAACCCTGAAATACCAGTTCAAGTGTCTATTCTAGTTCAACACTCCATCCCAGCAGTTGCAGAAGAGAAAGAATAAAACAGGGAACCAACACTAGCTCAGTTTTTTTCTTCCCTCAAGACACCCAAGACACCTACAAGGAGAAAGGATAAGAATGCCATTCACTCGTAATCATCCTTTGAATTAGATAACACTAATGAATATTTCTCAGAGATAGAGTATGAAGAAGGTTAGTCTAGTAGTATGGTGCAGAAGAGAAGAAGGTTTTCCTATATTCCTAACCCATACCTTAAGAGGCCTCACACTAGCCCTAAAAACAAACTTGGACTGAATAGCGAACTGATTGCTAATCCTAGACTAAGAGATGAAGTCATCAATGTTGATGAAAGCCCAGAAAAGGAAACCAAGAAGGCTAGAGCTCAGAAACAAAAGCATACAGGAAAAATAACTAGAAGGCTCACTAAGGCAGAGTATCTCAAAATCTTTGCTTCAATACTTGATTTTATCTAACCCTTTCAGGAGAGGCTCACACATTTTTGGCCTAATCAACAAACACAGCTATTTGTAGAATTTTCGATAATAGCTACCTAATTTTGAAAAGGGCGTCTATTATTTCCTGAGTTTTTGTATGAAGGAAGTGGAGGCAATTTTTGTTCAAGTATCAAGGGGTGATACTAAGGAGTAGTTACATGCATTCATTATCAATAGAAGAATCTGATACCAGGTGTCAATTAATCAAACTCCTTTGCAAATTTTAGAATTCTGTTTTTTCACTTTTGGGAGAAACAACCACATGTCATCTTCAGCTGTTGTTTGCACTTTTTGTGCAAGTGATTGTACCATAAAATAGGAGCAGTCTTCCAGAATATTGCCACATCATTCTAGCCACATCGAATTACAAGACATCATGTTGTTTATTTTATTTGTGTTTCACTTATGTTGCACTACTTTGTATTAAATTTTAGGATAAGCCTCATCTTTTTTATGAGAATGTAATAATTTTTCTAGAACAGATTCACACTTTGTATGGAGATGCCAGAAAAATATCTCTTGTATATATATGATGAAACTCAATGGATAAAGGGTTCGTGGTTTGTGAATCTTTTTCTCATATGATAAGTGTACTTTTTTAGTGAATGATATTAAATAAGACTTTTGAGGACTTATTACCTACTTGATATGTGTATTGTTAATCTTTCCATGTGTTTTCACACCTCAATATCTTCAGTTGTAGTTTGTAATTTTAAATGTTTTTGTATGTTTTTATGAGTCTCTTGATGTGTTTATGTATCTTATCAACTTTTATCAATATTACTCAGTCAGATTTCAAGATGAGATATATATAATGATCGTTTAAAGAGCATTCCTTATGACAATGGTTTTCATGATATTCAATAATATTAATGTAAGTATTGATATAGCCTTCTCTTGTTGATATATTATCAAAATGTTTCTTGTGTTGTTTCTCATCAAAGAAGTGGATTTTTGCCTTGCAGACCCACTGTCTCTTCCACTATTTCACACTTTCTTCTTTCCATAGGTTACAAACTTACCTTTTGCTACCATATCAGGACTCAATACCCTCATTATTGTGACAGTGAACTTGACTGAAATCCCTTTTCAGTGATTGGGATCTTAAACCACCTACCAATCATATAATCCAAATAATTAAATTTCCCTAGAGCTTAGGATGTGATTGGTCAAGCACTTGAATCATTGCAAGTGCTAATTCCAACGATAACAACCTCCACCACCTCCTCCATTATTCATGACCATATTTTCTCCGTTGATCCTACTACTTCACCTCACTCCACTTCCTTTTAATTATGGTCAAAGGATTCCTCTTTTAGAAAAAACATCTGAGGTTAAAACCTATCAACATGTTTCCAAAGTAATGGACTTCATAGATATTGAAGAGATCGAAAATGACGATGCCAAGATGCGCATCATTGCACAGAGTTTCTCTGTAGAGGTAAAGAAATGGTTTCACTCACTCACAGTTTGTTCAAAAGGTACCTCACACCAACAGATTGATTTATTTATGGCGAAATGGGAAGAGAATAAAAATCCATTGTAGATCCTAGCTGAGTATAATGCCTTGAAAAGGAATACCAGTGAGTCTGTCCAAGACTTTAGCATAACTAGATTCAACAAAATATATGAATCAATTCCTGAGAATATTAAGCCTCCTCTAGGCCTTGATTTACTTCATTATCCCGATGGTTTCAATCTTAAAATTTCCTATAAGTTGAGGGAAATAAACCCATCAACTCTTGAATAATGCAGAGAAACACTGTGAGCGTGGAAGCCAATTTGATCATCAAGAAGTCTAAAATCAAGATGGAAAAAAGAGTCACTGTCAAAGATGATACATCCACTTCATCTGACAGAAAATTAGATACCTTGATCAATACCATGGATAATATGATGGATAAAATTTCTATCACTCATCGACAAGCTGAACCCTCCATTAGAAATCCCAATTTCAGGGTTCAAAATCAGCAGCCCCAATACAGGATCAAGTAAAGGGAACAAATGGGTCAGGATCCACAAAGTCAACAACAAATTCGCACTCCATTATTGCAAAATTATACTAAAGGACCTAATGAATATGATGAAGAAGAAATTTATGGCAAGAACTATTTATTTAAGGAAAATCAATAGCCTATTTTCCTCAGTGAAGAAGATCAATTTCCTTCAGAAATTTATGCACCTAATGATATGCAATTTGTATTGTCAAATGATGAAATATTATTAGTGTACATGGAATATTATCAGAGGGTATATCAAAATTCTCTTTCTCAAGTGCAGAGAAATTATGGCTTGAGGAATAAGAATGTTCCTATAAACTCTAATCAGAAAAAACAAAACGCTCAAGTAGATGCTCATCCCAAAGAAGTTGATGTCTCGAATAAAAGGAAAGACAAGGGACCTGCTATTCCTAATCATGTTACATTCAACGAATCTTCTTCCAGTGATCAAAGGAAATATAAAGAATCCAAGAAGGAGGACAGAAGAAAGAGTCTTCACACAAATATTAGCCAGAGAAGAAAGATGCACCATTGAAAGAGGTAGAAAACCATTTTGCTCTTTTTTCTCTTGAAAATGAAATTTCCAAGTTGAAAGTCTCCATTCCTCTAACTCAAATAGTTAAGAATGACCAGTAAAAAGTCCAATTTTCTAAGTTGATTCGAGTTGATCAAATTTCATACATGGTTAATGTGAGCGATGATCACCCTGAGCTTATTTTTGGTCATGTTGTTGATGGAAATTTTGAAGATAGTGAAGTTCCTACATTTTATCTAGGCCTCAAAATCCATGACTTTATCCTCCATAATGCAATTCTTGATTCTAGAGCCTCTCACAACCTCATGTTGAAGGCCATTGTGGACAGATTAGGATTGGACATCACAAGACCTTATCATGATCTTTACTCATTTGATTCAGGGAGGGTAAAATGTTGTGGCTTCATCAAGGACCTAGTGTTGTCATTAGAGCAAATCCTAGCCAAGAATTTCCTCATGGACGTTGTTGTGGCTGATATCCCACCTAGATATGGCATGCTACTTTCTCGGTCATGGGGTGCGAAGCCTAGAGGTACTTTATAGCTTGATTTTTCTTATGCTACCATTCTCGTCTTTGGACAATTTTGGAAAATATACCAGGAAAATAAGATGAAGTACATGATAAACAACCAGGAAAAGCCAAAAAACCATCCTATACATGGTGTTCATACATATTTAGAGTCCTTTATTTTTTTCAATGATGAATGTTCAACGTCTTTCGAATATTTGATTGAATAATTTGTAGAAAATTATGAATTTTCAAATTATTTTTTAGAATTGGAAAATGCAGAAATTTGTAAAAAAATGCCAAATGATTTGGAACCGAGTGCATCACCTCAAAAAAGTGATGGAACAATGAAATAATCAAAAAAATTTGGTACAACAGAGGTCTCTCAAACAACAAGCAAAGTTCAGCAATCTGATTTGCAGTTCCTGGATGAGGAAAGTAGTTTGTGGACTATGGACTTAGATGGAGCTTTGGGCAAAGAAGGGGATGGAATTGGAGTCTAGATTCATAGCCCTATAAATCAGTCATTAAACATCCCTCACAATGTTTGAATTTCCTCTTACAATTTGGACTTCGAATGTTCAAACAATGAAGTTTAGTATGAGGCTTTGATAGTTGGTCTAAAAAATCTTAAGAAGTTGGGTGCAAAGAAGATTTATGTATATGGCGACTCCGAGTTAGTAATAAATTAATTCAAAGCGGAGTACCAGGCCAAGAATCCAAGGATGCAAGATTACAAAAATTTAGTGCTAGACATCCTCAATACATTTTCTGAGTACACTTTATCTTTGATTCCAAGAGACAACAATGTTATTATTGATTCTCTAGCCAATTCGGCCAGCATGTTCAAAATTCCACTATATCCTAATAAGAAGTATGTGATAAATGTAAAACACAACCCTATTGTCCCAAATAATTTTCATTATTGGCAAGTCTTTCGGATAATAAATAGATCAGCAACTTCTTGCAAACAGAAGAAGATTTTGTAAATTCTCAAATGGACAACCAATGCTATGAAGATGACCAAGAAATCCATGCAACAGAGATGAAGTACTTCAACTGAAAGATAAATCTATTCCAAGAGGTTTGGTACCTTTGGAAGATATTTTTGATCAATATGATGTTGCACGAAAATGACCATGTTACCGACAGAAGTGGGAGTGGAATATCTCAATCTTGGCACTTCGGAAAAGCCAAAAATAGTAAAAAATTTTAAATCTTTGAGTGCAGAAATGAAAGGTAAATATGCAACGCTTATGTCTCAATTTTATGATGTATTTTCTTGGGAATATTATGATTTTAAAGTCTATGATAATAGCATAATTCAACATACCATTCCCTTGAAGTCGGATCAGAAACATTTCCGCCAAAAGCTAAGAAGAATGAATCCCAAGTTGTTGCCCTCTATCCAGAAAAAGGTAAATATATTATTCACTCTTAGTATCAATGTACCTCTTCACTTTTCAAATTGTATGTCTAATATAGTGCCAACAAGGAAGAAGATAGGAGAGATTCGCTTGTGCATTGATTTCAGAAATCTAAACAAAGTGTCATTGAAGGACAATTACCCACTACTAAAGATGGACCATATTCTGCAAAGGGTAGTTGGATATTATAGACTTTCATTGTTGGATAGATACTCCAGCTATAATCAGATTATTTTTCATCCAGATGATCAAGAAAATACTATCTTCACAACACCTTGGGGTAACTTCATGTACGCCAAAATTCCTTTCGGATTGAAGAATGCAGGGGCTACTTTTTAGCGAGAAATGGAAATTTCTTTCGCCAATGAAAAGGGTGTATTTTTGGTCATTTATCTTGAAAATATCACTATTTTTCCAAGACATAAGAGAATCACTTGCAGCACTTGAAAACAGTATTCCAGAGATGTAGAAAGTTTGGCATATCGTTGAACCTAAAGAAGAGTCTTTTCGCTATGGAGGAAGGTAAATTGTTGGGCCATATCATATCAAAAGATGGAATTAGGATAGATCCTTCAAGGATTGAAGCAATTCAAAGCTTGGAATATCCTAGGAGGAAAAAGGAAATTTAGTCATTCAATGGAAAATTCAATTTTTTGAGAAGTTTTGTTCCCAATCTTGTTGAAAACTGAAGGCAGATTACTGACATGCTAAAGAAATATAGTGAAGTAAAGTGGTCTGAAGAGGCAAATAAATCATTCAATCAAGTTAAGTTGACTTTATCTCATGCTTCTATCCTCATTATTCTGGATTATACACTTTGATTTTATCATTTTTTCATTTGCCTCAGAGCATAACCTTGTTGATGTTCTCATGCAAAAGAAAAATTAGAACGCAAAGCAACCCATCGCCTTCTTCAATAGAACCATAAGAGACACAGCCTTGAAGTATAAAATCATTGAGAAACAGGCCTTGGCATTATTCAAAGCATTGAAGGATTTTCGGGTCTGCATTCCACATTATCATGTCATTTCATATGTTCCAAACGTTAATGTCAAAGGTGTGCTTACACAAAATGATCCTGAAGGGCGGAGAGGTAAATAGATCACTGCCATGTTAGAGTATGATTTGGAGATCAAGCCCACATATCTGATCAAAGGAAAAGGCCTAGAGAATCTCATGGTACATTCAAATCTTCATTCCTTGGACATCGATTTTATTGTTGCATTATCTGAAGAACAAGATGTTGAAACATTACTTGAGGTAGCTGAAATTTTATCTCTATCGCCTTGATATGCTGATATAGTACATGTTTTGCAACATTTGAATCCTCCTCCTGGCTTTCATAGTAGTAAAGCTAGATATTTAAATTTAAAATCTCTTAAGTACTTTCATTCTTAATGGTGTCTTATATTGGAAAGATCTGGGTGGAGTATTGTTGAATTGTTTGGTTGAAGGAGAAGTTGAAAAAATCATGACATATTTTCATAAAGGTGATTGTGGAAATCATCTTTATTGGAATACTACATCTAATAAAATCTTGAGGGCAAGCTTCTATTGGCCAAGATTTTTTTTTATGTTTATAAAACATTCATGAGCTTTCATGTGTCAAATATTTCAGGGAAAGAGGAAGCTTTTGATGCTTTATCTCTAAAACCAATTGAAGTGCAAGCGCCATTCAAACAGTGGGGACTTGACTTCATTGGTGAGATTCATCCTCCATCGTCAGCTCAAGACAAATGGATACTCACTGCCACAAATTATTTCACCAAATGGATTGAATCCATCCCCACGAGGCAAGCTACCGATACCGTTATCATTCAATTTCTTGAGAATAATATTCTGTCTCGTTTTGGTTATCCACACAAGATCATTACTGACAATGTAGTTGCCTTAAACTCCAAGAAGATGATTGAATAGTGTGAAAATTATAACATTAGGCTTTTTCATTCAACAACATACTATCCTTAGGGTAACAAGCTTGTTGAATCGTCAAATAAATATTTGGTGAACATAATAAAAAGATGTTGCAAGAAAACAAGAGGAATTGGCACAAGAAACTCACCAATTCTCTATGGGCAGATAGAGTTAACACGAAGATATAAATCAACATGTCACCTTTTTAGCTTTTCTATGGTGTTGAAACGGTGTTCTCTTCTTCTATAGTTGTACCAGTGATGAAAATTCTGCAAGAGATCGAAAGTGAGCCTAATGACATTCAACGAAGAATCATCCAAATGATCCATCTATAGCAGTCAAGAGATGAAGTCTTCAGCCATACTTCAAAGCTTCATGATAAAATAAAAAATATTTATGATAGGAAGACCAAAGTGGATGATTTCAAGCTTGGGGATGTCGTTCTTTGCTAGGATGCCCGAAATAAAGACAATGGTAAGCATGAAAAGTTCCACAATCTATGGAAAGGACCTTACAAGATCACTGCATTTAGAGGAAAAAAATAATTTTTACTAGATTATTTTGAAGGGCAAGAAGTGCTGGGAGGACCAGTCAATGGTAGGTTCCTCAAACATTGTCTAACTTGATCACTGAAGAAGAATTTCACTATCATTGTACATATCATTTTAAATTTGATGTCCCAATAAATAAGGAATCTGTTGCACAAGTTTGAAGCCTGAGGAGAAGGCCATGAGACTTCTACATATAGCTCATGTTTTCTTTCAAAATTTAAAAAGTGTCAGTTATTTTTCAAGTCAGATTCAAGTCAATTTTGTTTTAGTCAAAGTCATTTTCAGAATTAGTTCATCATTTCCAGTTTGTCAAAGTTTTTCAAAGTCTAGTTTGACTCCATCGCCCAATGGTAAGCCTACATGATCTATGGTGTTATTGACACCTTCTGAAGGAGCTGCCACTCCCATATAGAGCCAATGTTAGCTCAGGTATGTCAGTGATCAAATGACTCTTTCAGTTGTTTTCGATTAAGTCATAGGTCAACAATTTTGACTTTTTCAAACTAGTTCTCAGCAATAATTTTGGTCACTGAAGAAGGCTAAACAATTGTATGCTACTCCTTCATTTCATTTATCATCAAAATTATCAAGGTCATCACCATCATCAGTTTTCAAGGTCACCATATCCATCACCATCACTGAATATTTCTAGGGTTAGGTCATTCCATCTCATATAGGTCAAGTTTAAGGTTCAACCCTGCCTTTGGAAAAATCTTCAAATTTTCACTGAACATAAGGAAAAAACCTTCTATTCCATTCATAAAAACCTAATGAAAGAGCTAACATGTTTATTAAGTTGAAATAAAGCCACTTCTTTTGTTTCATATGGCTCAAGTTTCAAAAAATCTTCAAACATCTCATCTCTATCTCATTGTTTCATGAAAATTGAAGAACTTTGTCTCACTATCTCTTTTAAAAGATCAAAAAGTAATCATTCACTGTCATAGCTCCAATGGAGGTCATTTTGACCTACTATCCTAGTCAAATGCAAAAGAGTGTCATTTCAAGCTTAAAAAACATCTCATCTGGTTTTTAAGAGACATTATCCAAATGTGAAAGTCCCAAGGTGAAATATTTCAAAGTTTTTAAAAATAGTCTTGTTGTCTCATGAAAAGGAGAAAGTTTGTCTCAATGTCTCATTTAAAATTCCAAACAAGGTCACCTCAAGTGTCAAAGAATGCAAAATAGGTCAACTTTGTCCTCTCATCTCTCTTTAAGAATCAAAAAGTCATTATTAAAGTGCAAAAGGGTTTAAAGTTAGTGTAAATGTCATTGGAAAAGGTAAGGGTCATCAAAGTTTATAAAAGGGTGACAAAACTTCATTTTTCATTTCTACCCTTTCATTTTAGTGTGACAGCAATGTTTCTCTACTTCACTTGCCCTTCCACACATTCAAAATCCTCCTACAACCCTCAAATAACACTGATGTTACATTTCTGTGGTGTAGAAAATCCTTTTGTTATGTTTTTGAGGTGTAGAAAAAGGCAGTGTTACGCTTCTGTTTTGGTCATTGTCGGGCAGTGTTATGCTTCTGTGTGTGAATAAAACACACATTTTTACGCTTCTGTGCGGTGTAAAGAACCTTTTTATTACGCTCTTGTGGTCTTAACAAAGTGGTGTTACACTTCTAGGGGGTGTATCATAATGTAGTTGCTATGCTCCTGTGGCGACACTTTCCAAAGTTTTGGAAGCCTGAAATCATAAAAACCCTCCAACCTTCGACCTCTCAACCTTGGTGTGGCTTCTCCACAAGGTAAGAAATCACCTTATGCTTGTCTTGGTCACAATTTGAATATTTGTTTTAGTCATTTCATGTCTTTAATGTCTTCTCCATATCTCCATTGTCTTCATATAAAAAAAGAAAAAAAATTGTTATGTTAAACCCTAACCTACCTATTAAACCTAAACCCTAACTTATCACACAAACTACATTTATACACCCTCATGCCCATCTACATTCTTATCACATTACCCTCCATAACATGTCAAAAACAATAAAGTCCTAATCTAATGCTATTTTACACAGTGAGAGCAGTGAAAACATAAGATGACTATGTTTTAGGGTTTTGAATGATCTAAACCTATTCATTTGACCTCATTCCACTAGTGCTGTAGATATAAGGTGTCAGCCTACCCATTAAAATTTTATCAATTTTTTTTTCAAACTGAATGACCCTCAAAAATCAAAAACACTTCATCACTAATTTTTTCCCACAGTCAAAATTGGGAAATGACTGTGTTTTGAAGTTTTGAAGGACCTAAACTCCTCCATTTGCCTTCATTCCACTTTCATTGTGGAGACAAGACACCATCATATTCACTGAAATTTTTTCATATTTTTTTCTCAAGTTTATCACCCCTATTTCACCTCACAAACTTACCCTACTATTAATTAGGCTATTCTCACAGTCAAAACCTGTGTTTTATACATTTTGACACCTTCCACTCATCCATTTTTTCTCATTCCACCTTCAACTTGAAGCTGACCCACAACACTACCTACTCAATTTTTTCTAGAATTTTTCTCATTTTCAATCCCCTCCATTTAATCCACCAAACTCACACCTTGCTACACTCTATTTCCCAGATTTCCATTCATTCGCTCATTTCATTGACATCCTAGGGTTTTCATCATTCCAGTGACCAACATCATGGAAAGTGACAAGAAGAGCTTCAAAGGCTTGATCCATTCACCATGCATGATATTAATGCTTCGCCATTGGCCAAAGGTGCTTTCAAAGAACTCAATGTTTAACATTTTGTGAAAGGCTTATGGAAGGAGGGTATCATCTTCAATTGTCCAACATTTTTGCAACAATATAATATGGGAAAGGTCACTCTTGCAGGTATGGGGATTAGCTTATCATATGACCTAATTTCTTCAGCTATAGGTATCCCTTCACATGGAGAGTAGTGGTTTAAGGGTATGGGCCATGACATTGAAAACTACAAGCAGATCCTAAAACCTCATGCTAGAGATGATCCAAAATTTCTTTTTCCTTTTAGAAATCTCATAAAAAATTATGCTCCTCTGATAATGTTTATAATGAATTACTCTACGTGAAGTAATATTCTCCAGACTATATAGGTATCAAATCTGGCTTTTGACGCATTTTACCAGAGTCAAAACACTTGATTTTCCTCATTTTTAATACATAAGCTTGATTAAGATGGCTGAGAAGATTCAGAGCAGAAGGAAAGATCACCATACTAGTCTCTTTCATCATGGCCTAATCAAGCTCATTGTTCTACATCAATTTTCCTCCATCAACATCACCTGGGAAGACTTCTTGGAGATATTTTCAACAACACTTTCTGTATTGCCTATTACATCATCACCATAGCCAATGGAGATTGGATCTTCTAGAATGCATATTCAGCTTTCAGATGTACCTAGTGTTGTTGGATTTTTTCACACATATGAGAGAGGGAAGAGACAAGTTTTTATGCCTAATTCTACCAAGAGTTTTCTTACACTTGGCACCCATGATGATAAATGTCAGATAGAGGAGAAGCCTCTCTTGCATCAGCATGATGATTCAGTGCAATTGGAGCCTGAGGTATCAGAGCATGAGGAGGTCAGATCAATTGAATACATCATCAAATAGAAAGATAAATAAATTGCAGAGTTGAAAGAAGCCTTCTCCATTGCCCAATCCCAAATTACTTTCCTTCAACATGAAAATTTTCAATTGAAAATTAATCACCTCTTACAAAGAAAGTACAAATCAGACAAGGAATAAAACAGAGGAACAGGAAAGAAATTTTTTTTTTTTTGACCAAATACAGGAGATGGAGGCTGAAACACATGCAAAAAGACCAAGAACAAGGGGCCTCAAAAGGGCACTAAAGCGAGAGAAACAACAAATTCGTAAGTATGAAGAGTTGACATTTGATGAGCTCATTGCCATGGAGATCAATGGGGATAGAGATATTTGGCTATTAAGAGTTAATGAGCATCTGGATAAGTTATTGAAGAGAGCTAAAATGGATAACAAGATGCAAAGGCACATGACAAGTCATTATCATACCAGTGATACCATTTCTCAAATAATGTTGAAACAAGTCAAAAAGAGGCTTAAAGAAGCGAAAATAAAGCTCAAGGAGAAGTAAAACTTGGATTTATTGGCTGAATATTCATTATTTGTGTAGCCTATCTCTTTCAGGTGTCAAAGAACCAATTTTGAAATTTTTGGAGCAATTTTGGTACTAATTTACATGATTTTTGGCAGAATTCTAGAAATTTCTCATTGGAGAAGGGTAACAGACACATGAATTCTTACTTTGGAGGAATCCAAATGGTGATTTATTTACATATATGGATGTATTTTGATTAGTAAATCATAGATAATTAACCCCCCTGGCATGAAAAGCTGAAATTTGGGAGAAAAATCTCAAAAACCACCTATTTTTCATGTTTCTGCCTCCTTTTTGGACCCTCTATTACACTTTTGAGTGACTCAAGGAGAATGGATGTTTGAAGGCATTCCCATGGTCAACTTTTAAAATTTCAAGTTGTTATGGAAACTAGACACACAATTCTAGTTAACCATTTTTTCAGAAGTGAATTTGGACTTCTTAAAGTGCATCAAAAGTGCATCCAAAGGCCTGTTACACTTCTGCAATTTTTTTTTTTAAATGTGTTGGCAATATGATGCAGAGTGTTGTCCTTGATGGCAACCCACTGAATGAATATGAAGACATGAGATTGTTGACTTATGTTTTCCTTGATGGCAATCCACCTGATAAAGTTATTCTTGACTTGATGAACTTGGTAAATAATGTAAATCTGATGTGATATGATGTGTGTTGACAATATGATGCTGAGTACCCACTTGATAGAGTGTTGTCCTTGAATGGAAACCCACCTGATGGAGTTGTGCTTGATAGAATATGTCTTGATGAACCTGTTTAAAGATGTAAATCTGAATGTATCTACAGAGAGTACAGAAGGTAATGAAGAAAGGAATTCAATATGTTCTAGATCCATGATGAAAAGAGTATGTTTCAAGGAATACGCGGATTTGTCTAGGAGAAGTCGCGTATGCACGCGGATAAGTACGTGCCAAGTCACGTATGGGAAAAAGCGCTCAAAAAGTGCAAAACCAGGGGTAACCACCATGGTATTGACCCATTGTATTGGGTAATGATTCTTCTAAATGACCCCGTTCAGGAATACCATCGGATGTAATGTGGTTTTGGCTCATGGTATTGAAAAAGGGTAAAACTATATAAAGAGAAGAAATTCTTTGTGCAAATTATGAGTGTGGGAGAAAGATGTCTGAGCTTGAATGAATACTTCTCTGTGAATTATATCTGTATGGAAAGGGTAAAGGTTTGATGATAGATCTGAATCTATGATGCACCTATGAAGAAATGATGAAGCGGGATATCTAGATCTGAAATGTATCTGTATTTGCTAGATCTATTTATGGAATGATTAGATCTGAGATAAGGCGAACATCTGTCTGAAGTAAAGGGTTAAATCTGTGTGATGTATCTATTCTGAAGAATTGCAATGACCTAAATGTCTGAAGAACCATACGCTAGTTCGCCGCAGAGGAAGCGCGTATATACGTAGCTTCGCTGAAGAGAAAGCGCGTATGCGCAATGAAATTAGCTCTGTAATTTGTACAGAAGTATACGCGGGTTTGTATGGTAGAAGACGCGTATATATGCGGTATTAGTGAAAGGAAAGCGCGTATGCAAACTAGGGTTTGCTGAAGCATGGGGTATGAAATGTCTGATCTGTTCTGCTGTGTTGCTGCTATCTGTATTCTACAGTTCTGAGTTGTCTGTTTCAGTTTGGTTGTATGATGGAGCTTAAATATGTGGAGTGGGTCCAGTCTGAAAATATGATGAAACATGGCCTGCAAGTTGTGTTCTAAAGGAAGCTTTGGATCCAGTGTGAAAATTGATGAAACGTGGTCCATAGAGGTTCTGAGGGTTGTAGCCTTCAGTCAGGGGGTTGTAGCTCCCTTCCAGGTGAGGCTGGTAAACGAGATCAGGGGGTCGTAGCTCCCTTCCAGGAGAGGCTGGTAAACGAGTCAGGGGGTTGGAGCTCCCTTCCAGGAGGGGCTGGTAAACGAGCGCAGGTGGGTGCCTGCGTGCTGGTCAAGTCTGCGCCAGCACATATGTTGTAAGATGTTTTCTCTATAATAAAATATTGAAGGCTGAGCAACTGCAGCGGTGGTTTTCTCCCGACTTGGGTTTCCACCTAAAAATCCCGGTGTTCATGTGTGATGCTTTGTGTGATGGTTTATTCTGTTCTTATTGCACATGTTTACTGTTTATAGAACATCTAATGAATGAATGATGGAATGATATAAGTGAAGAACTAATGGCATAACTAGATCTCTGGGTATACGCGAGTTTTATGAAGGATATGCGCGTGTATACGCTAGTTGGCTTCAGCAAAGTAGCGTATGGGTTTTAGAGCATGAAAAAGTAAAAAGTTTTAGTTTTCCCTAAATACTGATTCACCCCCCCCTCTCAGTATTTTTCCCAACAATTGGTATCAGAGCAGGTTCTTCTGCAGAAGCTTGATCGCTTGAAGGAGATCCATCGCAATGGGAAGTCTTGAAGGAGTAATGTCTATAAAGCCACCTCTATTCAATGGAAGCAATCTGATATTCTGGAAAGTACGAAAAAAAGCATATCTGCAAATTCTTGGTGCAGATGTATGGGCAATCGTGGAAGAAGGTTATCAGTATCTGGAAAGTATTCCTACTGATGCAGCAGAAAGGAAGAAGTATGAAATCAATGCCAAAGCAAATGTCTTATTAGGAAGCATGTCTGAACCAGAATTTGCTAAAGTGATGTAGCTAAATTCAACAAAAGAAATATGGGACAAAATCATTCTGAGTTATGAAGGAGACACAAAGGTAAAAAGTGCAAAACTCCAAACTCTTAGAATTGAATATGAAAATTTGAAGATGCATAGTGATGAGAGTATTGCCCATTTCTTTTTACGTCTAGATGATATTGTAAACCGAATGAGAAATTTGGGTGAAACCATGGCTGATACTACTCTGGTGGAAAAATTCTTAAGATCCTTGACTTCAAAATTTGACTCTAAAGTTTCAGCTATTGAAGAAAGGCAAGATCTGCAAACTCTTACTATTGTTCAATTGCATGGTATTCTGACTGATTTTGAAATGAGACAAGGAGGTCCTTCTCAAATCAAAGAAGCTACTTTTAAGGCGTCTGCAAAAGGAAAAGAAAAGGAAGTTGTCAAGGAATCCAGCTATATATCTGAAGAAGAAGAAGAAGAAAATTTTGTAAGAAAACTCCAACTAGGAACCGGAAGGTTCATAGGTAAGCTTCCTTTCAAATGTTTTGATTGTGGAAGAGTTGGTCATTATGCTGCAAAGTGTCCTTATAAAGAAACATCTACTAAAGGAAAAGAAGTAGCAAGAAGGAATAAGAATCGATCTAGCACAAGAAAAAGTTACTATATTAATGAAGACAGTGATGGGTTATCTGATAGTGAGGAAGAATGTGAACAAGATATTAGACTGCTCATGGCAAAAGAATCTAGAGAAGAAAAGGATAATTTTGTGGATGCTCTAGAAGACAATGATTTTCTTGAAGAAAATAATCAACTCAAAGTAAGCCTAGAAGAAAAGAACATAATCATAGAGACTCTTGAAAATCAGCTTGAAGCAAAGGAAAAACGCATTGAGGAATTGGAGTGTGAAGTAGTAAGTCTAAGGAAAGATAATGAGAAAGCAAAAACTCTCAATCTTAGATTTGCTAAAGGTTCAGAAACCTTAGATGAGATTATCAAGATACAACGGTCTCTTCTTATAAAAACAGGTCTTGGATATACTGGGGAATCTTCCCAGACTTCAGCACCAAATTATCTGAAAGCAGCCACAGCTGGTTTACTACATTCAGCCACTCAGCAAGGGAACAAAGGATCTTTACAGGTAAAGCATGATCATCTCAATTCAAGGAACACTAACAGGGAGATCTTTCAAAGAAGCTACAACCAACAGGTAAATTCAAATGGAAGATTTCATGATCGCGGAAATTTCTACTTCAATGGACAATGTTTCTCATGTCACAATTTTGGTCATAAATTTGTTCAATGTGTTGCATATAAAACCATCATGACAAGAGAAGCAAGAAAGAAAAAGATGAATATTGAACCAAAGAAGAACACCTATAACAACTTTTCTCCTCTTCAAAACGAAGTTGAATGTACTTATTGCAATAACTTTGGTCATGAAGAATCTGAATGCAGGAGAAAAGTCCAGCCAAAAGAACATGTTCCCTCAAGCTCTAAAGTGTGGAAAAAGAAAGAAATACCGGTTGAAAATTGTGGGATAGCATTATTTGCAGAAGGTGAAGAAAATCAATGGTACATTGATAGCGGGTGCTCAAGACACATGACAGGTGACAAAAGAAAACTCCTTACATATAATGCTCTAGAAAAGGAAAAGAAAGTTACATTTGGAAATGATACTCCTGCTGTAATTAAAGGAAAAGGGTCAGTGTTTCTAAAAGAAAAGGTAAAGGCTAATGATGTCATGTATGTGGATGGATTAAGGCATAACCTATTAAGTGTAAGTCAAATGTGTGATCAAGGAACAGAAGTGGTATTTAGTTCAAAAGAATGTGTGGTTCGTGATCTTGATACAGGTAAAATCATTATAAAAGGAAAAATAAATCCAAGCAACCTGTATGTACTGAACGACACAGATCAATGTTACTTGAGCAAGTCTTCAGAAAATTGGCTATGGCATAGAAGGCTGGGGCATCTGAGCTTCTCTCAAATCAACAAAGCCAGCAGACTTCAAGCTGTTCGTGATCTTCCCAATGTTAATCTACCAGAAAGTATCATATGAAAATCTTGTCAATTCGGTAAGCAGACCAGAGTATGATTTAATGCCAAAGAAGGATCATCAAGTAAGCCTCTTGAACTCATTCATACTGACATATGTGGTCCTATGAGGAAAAATTCACCACGTGGGGAAGAATACTACATCTTATTTATTGATTATTACTCTAGAATGTGTTGGATCGGGTTCATTATACACAAAGATGAAGCTTTTGAAAAATTTCAGAGCTTCAAAGCATTGGTAGAAAATGAATTAGATCTAAAAATCAAGTGTCTTAGATCTGATCGAGGAGGATAATATACATCAAATGGATTCTTTGAATTTTGTAAACAACATGGCATAAAAAGATAGTTCTCTGTAGCAGGCACTCCACAACAAAATGGCGTAGCAGAAAGAATGAATAGAACAATTCAACAAATGGCTAGAGCTATGCTTGATGATTCTGGAACTCCTGACATGTTCTAGGGTGAAGCAGCACATACAGCAGCTAACATTCTCAACAAGGCTCATGTTCGGGTAAATAGTGACAAAAATCCATATGAACTCTGGTATGGTAGTTCTCCCTCTGTGAAGCATTTTAGAGTTTTTGGAAGTAAATGCCTTATCAAAAATAATGATGAAAAGCTTGGCAAGTTTGAACCTAGATCATATGAAGGGATATTTCTTGGTTACTCATCTACAAGCAAAGCATACAAATTTTACATTAATAAAAGGCTTCGAAAGATTGTTGAATGTATTGATGTTGTTATTGATGAGTCTTCTGCAGCTCCTAAAGAAGAAAAACAAACAACAAAAGAAGATGATGGTGACTTATGTCCTTTCTACATCAAATAGAAATGATATAGACAGTGGATCCAATGAAGAACCTGAAAATGATCTATCTGAAAAAGCTCCTTCCAGATATGTTCAAAAGAATCATCCTGAGTCTCAAATTTTGGGAGACAAGGAATCGGGTGTACGAACAAGGAGAACTCTGGTGGGATCTTCTAGTCATCTGGCACTTCTATCCACAATTGAACCACAAAATGTCAATCAAGCTAGCAAAGATGAATGTTGGAAGCAAGCCATGGATGAAGAGCTTGATCAAATTGAAAAGAATGACACTTGGGAATTGGTACCAAGACCACATGATAAAAATTTCATTGGAACTAAATGGATTTTCAAGAACAAGTTAAATGATAATGGGGATGTTGTAAGAAACAAAGCTAGACTGGTTTGCAAAGGGTATACTCAACAAGAAGGTATAGACTTTGAAGAAACTTTTGCTCCTGTAGCTAGACTTGAAGCCATAAGAATGTTTCTTGCCTTTTCAAGTTATCAAAAAATCAAAGTTTATCAAATGGATGTTAAATCTGCCTTTCTTAATGGTGATCTAGAAGAAGAAGTATATATAGAACAACCGGAAGGATTCATTTTGGGAAATGATGCAAATCTTGTTTGTAGACTTAAAAAGGCTCTATAGGGTCTCAAACAAGCTCCAAGGGCTTGGTATTATCGTCTTGACAAATATCTTCATCAACAAGGATTTTCAAAAGGGTCTGCTGATAGCAACTTATACACAAAAGTTGAAAATGATAAACTATTGATTGTGGTTGTATATGTTGATGATATCATTTTGGGGAGTAAGGAAGAATCTATGAGTCAAAAATTTGCTTCTGTCATGCGGCAAGAATTTGAAATGTCCTTACTTGGGGAACTAACATTCTTTCTTGGCTTGCAAGTGCATCAAACTGCAGATGGTATATTCCTATCACAAGCAAAATATCTTAAGAAAATTCTGAAGAAGTATGGCATGGAAGAATGCAAGCCTGTAAGTACACCAATGATAACCGGATGCAATCTCAGTTCTCATGATGATTCTCCCACGGTGAATCAACCAGAATACAGATCAATGATAGGAAGTCTACTTTATCTCACTGGGACTAGACCAGACATTATGCATGCAGTTGGGATTGTTGGACGATTCCAAACTAATCCAAAAGAATCTCACATTCAGGCTGTTAAAAGAATATTCAAATATCTACAAGGAACTCAAGACTTTGGTCTATGGTATCCAAAGAATGCTGAGCTTACTCTTCATGCTTACACTGATGCAGATTGGGCTGGAAGTGTTGATGATCAGAAAAGCACTATTGGTGGTGCATTCTATATGGGACCCCGGTTAGTATCTTGGTTCAGCAAGAAGCAAAATTCTATTGCCTTATCTACAGCAGAGGCAGAATATGTGGCTGCCGCATCTTGTTGCACTCAACTCCTTTGGATGATGCAAACTTTACAAGATTTTCAAATCAAATGTACACCTCCTGTCCCCATTAAGTGTGACAATACAAGTGCCATCAGTATTTCAAAGAATCTTGTTATGCATTCGAAGACCAAGCACATTCCCATCAAGTATCACTTCTTACGTGAACAAGTGCTTGAGCAAAAGGTGAAGTTGGAGTATGTTCCCTCCAAAGAACAAGTTGTTGATATCTTTACCAAACCTTTGCCCAGGGAAGCGTTCGAGTATCTAAGACAGAAGCTGGGAGTATTCTCTGCCAGTCAAAAGAACAAATCTGCATAAATTCAGAAGATTAAATAGGATACACGGTTTTCCTGATGTACAGTCGCGTATATACGCGAGTATATAAACAGAAAGTCGCGTATGGATAGTTGCTGACTATTTTTGGTTGGTGTCAGCATTCTGTTTGGCTTTTCTGGTTATGTTTCTGCCTGACAAATCATCTGATATGAAGAAGACAGGTACAGGAGGTATAAGTTCAGGGGGAGTTGAAGAAATGTAAAATTTTCTATGCTTCACTTTCCATACGTGGGTTAGATGAACAAAAGTCGCGTATACACGCGAGTTCCAGCAGACACAGTCGCGTATGCATTAATGATAAGAGAATTGGATGACAGCTGAAGATCAGGAACAGAGGTTCAGGGGGAGCATCAGTCTGACTGCTAACGATTAAATAAGGACAGATCATGCAGAGATTGTACTCGGTGACTTGCTGTTGAAGGTGTTCAGGCGACATAAACTAAGGGGGCGCCTTGGTCATATGGAAAGGATGCTTGGGTGCACAGTTTCAGGGGGAGCATTGGCCTTGCTAAGTATAATGCATTGTTGGCATTATGTTGATTCTGAAAAATGATCTCTTTATTGAGGACTTTCTGGTGTTGGTCATAAATGGTCATATGTGTAATTTGATGAAAAGGTCTTGTTGAGACCCATGATGTAAAATTGTTATATTCAGTCATGTAAGGACTTGTCAAATTTTGTAAACCCACTTGGTTGGGTAGCTGAGTTGAAATGTGTAAACCCACTTGGTTGGGTACTTGAGTCTCATATGTAAATCCACTTGGTTGGATATTTGATGTAAGTATGAGTCTTTGGTGATAGGAAGTTCATAGAGTCATGTACTTCATTTAAAAATATGTTTGAAGATTCAGCATGAACTCAGGGGGAGCTCGGTCACTTCAGTATACATCAGATCTGCAGAACGCTTCTTCTACATAAGGAGAACAGGGGGATAGAGTGTTGGTTTTGATCCACCCTTTGCCCTTGATGTCAAAGGGCGAGAGTGACATGGTGTTTGAATGAAGAGAAAGAATGGTGTTAAAAATGGGGAGAGTGACATGGTGTCATTGTATTCTTAATGTACCTATCTGTTGTGATAACCAAACACCATCGTGGTTGCCATCAAGTCCAAAGGGGAAGATTGTTGGCAATATGATGCAGAGTGTTGTCCTTGATGGCAACCCACTGAATGAAGATGAATACATGATATTGTTGACTTGTGTTGTCCTTGATGGAAATCCACCTGATAAAGTTATTCTTGACTTGATGAACTTGGTAAATAATGTAAATCTGATGTGATATGATGTGTGTTGACAATATGATGCTGAGTACCCACTTGATAGAGTGTTGTCCTTGAATGGCAACCCACCTGATGGAGTTGTGCTTGATAGAATATGTCTTGATGAACCTGTTTAAAGATGTAAATCTAAATGTATCTACAGAGAGTACAGAAGGTAATGAAGAAAGGAATTCAATATGTGCTAGATCCATGATGAAAAGAGTATGTTTCAAGGAATACACGGATTTGTCTAGGAGAAGTCGCGTATGCACGCGGATAAGTACGTGCCAAGTCGCGTATGGGCAAAAGCGCTCAAAAAGTGAAAAACCAGGGGTAACCACCATGGTATTGACCCATTGTATTGGGTAATGATTCTTCTAAATGACCCCGTCCAGGAATACCATCGGATGTAATGTGGTTTTGGCTCATGGTATTGAAAAAGGGTAAAACTATATAAAGAGAAGAAATTCTTTGTGCAAATTATGAGTGTGGGAGCAAGATGTCTGAGCTTGAATGAATACTTCTCTGTGAAGTATATCTGTATGGAAAGGATAAAGGTTTGATGATAGATCTGAATCTATGATGCACCTATGAAGAAATGATGAAGCGGGATATCTAGATCTGAAATGTATCTGTATTTGCTAGATCTATTTATGGAATGATTAGATTTGAGATAAGGCGAACATATGTTTGAAGTAAAGGGTTAAATTTGTGTGATGTATCTATTCTGAAGAATTGCAATGACCTAAATGTCTGAAGAACCATACGCTAGTTCGCCGCAGAGGAAGCACGTATATATGCGGCTTCGCTGAAGAGAAAGCGTGTATGCGCAATGAAATTAGCTCTGTAATTTGTATAGAAGTATACGCGGGTTTGTATGGTAGAGGATGCGTATATACGTGGTATCAGTGAAAGGAAATCACGTATGCAAACTAGGTTTTGCTGAAGCATGGGGTATGAAATGTTTGATTTGTTCTGTTGTGGTGCTACTATCTGTATTCTACAATTCTGAGTTGTCTGTTTCAGTTTGGTTGTGTGATGGAGCTTAAATATGTGGAGTGGGTCCAGTATGAAAATATGATGAAACGTGGCCTGCAAGTTGTGTTCTAAAGGAAGCTTTGGATCCAGTGTGAAAATTGATGAAACGTGGTCCATAGAGGTGCTGAGGGTTGTAGCCTTCAGTCAGGGGGTTGTAGCTCCCTTCCAGGTGAGGCTGGTAAACGAGATCGGGGGGTCGTAGCTCCTTTCCAGGAGAGGCTGGTAAACGAGTCAGGGGGTCGTAGCTCCCTTCCAGGAGAGGCTGGTAAACGAGCGCAGGTGGGTGCCTGCGTGCTGGTCAAGTCTGCGCCAGCACATATGTTGTAAGATGTTTTATCTATAATAAAATATTGAAGGCTGAGCAACTGCAGCGGTGGTTTTCTCCCGACTTGGGTTTCCGCCTAAAATCCTGGTGTTCATGTGTGATGCTTATGTGTGATGGTTTATTCTGTTTTTACTGCACATGTTTACTATTTATAGAACATCAATGAATGAATGATAGAATGATATAAGTGAAGATTTAATGGCATAATTAGATCTCTGTGTATACGCGAGTTTCATGAAGGATATCCGCGTGTATACGCTAGTTGTATTCAGAAAAGTCGCGTATGGGTTTTAGAGCATGGAAAAGTAAAAAAATTTAGTTTTCCTAAATACTGATTCACCCCCCCCCCCCCTCTCAGTATTTTTCCCAACAAAATGTTCAGTCAGAATTGTCACAGATCAACATTGGATTCCCTCAAGACACTTGTCAAGCTCATAAATTATCAAAAATTTGAGGCTATGAGTTGTCTTTAGAGTTATTGGGTTGGTATTTTCTTCCTATTATGATGGAATTTGTAATTAATGTAAGGGAAAAACACCCCTAGCTTGTAGCTAAAATTTAGGGAATGGTTTCTAACCTCCCTAGAAAATAGGAAATGACTCATATTTTGCATTTATGATCCATTTTGGATGGTATTTTGACCTAATGAGGTTTCATGGTATATATTTTCTATAAGTAGACTCTCTTTTATCTTTTTTTGGGTTGGATAGTCTCATATTTTGCAGTGGAGCTCTTGTAACCAGCTCGTGGAATGAAATCAGAGGCAGATTTGCAGGAATTGTGTTGAGATACTTGTGGTATGCTTTGGAACATCTGTGTTTCTTATCTTTTATTATTATCTTATACTTATTACCATGTCTACTTCTTCATATAAGTCTATCTTGTAATTTTGAGAGCATAATTCATGTTATGCATGCTTTGTTTTAGACAAGATTTGCCATATTATGTTTATTTTCTTCTTAAATTGAATGAATTCACCTCAATGCTCATTAAAACTCTACTCCATATTCACCCTATACTCAATGAATGATTAATATGTTTCCAAACTACTTATATTTCCTCACACACTCTCTACGGGTTCACCTCGAAGTTCAGGCCTAGAAATCTCATTTACAGTCCATTCACTGACTTTCCTATCCAGCATTAAAAATATCAAACAAATTTTACTCATTTAATCTTACATATACAACCTAAAATATCATGATACTCAACCATTCATTTAGTTGTTTAAAGTGACAAAGAGAGAGTCCTCTCTGGTTTGGGTAGGGCTAGCTACCTGATTTAAAGTTTGTTCTGTGGTGGCCTTTATCCAATCCTACTGTCAGCCTTAGGAATTTGGGGACAGTGATAACAGGAGGCACGCTTGCAACCTTGGGTCGAGGAATCTCTCCAACTATCACAGACTTTGGACACTAAATTGAAGGCTATTTAGCAGTCGGAGAGAAGTATCGAGTTGGCCACTAAACGACCCAACTCTGATTTGGAAATGGTGCTCCCTCTCAAATCTTTTGTCAGCATGCTCCAAGCTAAGATGAAGGAACAAACACCACAGTGACTCGAGATGAGTCACATGTTTATGTTGGGAGCCTCTTGGATCGAGGTCCCTTGGGGTACACTTTTTGGTATCTTTTTTATAAGCTTTGTATATGCGCATTGCATGAATAGGGTAAGGGGATTTGGGGCTGTTCAAAGTCCCTCTTTTGATGTAAAAGGGTTTAAGGGTAAACTATGTGCTCAAACAATGGTTTGATACCATAGTATCTATGCGATAAACTTGATATAAATAGATAGATCGAGTCTAAGGAAGTAGTCAGGAAGTTAATGATTATTCCTCTTATCATCTAATTTTATGCGTGTCTGATACTTTTTGTAAGGGTTGAGTCTGGGTTGGGTAGAAAGGCTCTTGCTGGCTGTGACCGAGTACTGGTTGTGTGTGGACTCCGCTGGCTGAGTGCACAGAAGGGTAAGGTGTAAGGAAAATTTTGATGTACTGGATTGATCTGAATTAATACAAGGATTAATTTTAGCGGAAAGTATCATGTTATTTCTCTGTGTTATATGTTTATTGTTCAGTCTTAGATTGCTTTACTTCTGTTATTCTTACTTGTATCTAAACAAATACATCTGTTATTTATGCATGAAGTTATAGTGATGGTTGATGAATATGATTAAGTGATTATGCATTATATAGATCTAGATATGGTTCTGTTATGATATATGTGTGACAAAGTGATCTGTGATTATGTCTATAATCTGATAAGTATTATTTGTGCACATCTATTTATCATCTGTATAATTATGAAATCAGTATGTTTAGGGCCACCACATCATTTTATCGCTTAGGGTGCGGAAACCTAGTTCTAGCACCCCCCCATACTTCTTCGGGTGAGAATTTTATCTGCGTAAGAAGGTCATTGCCAAAAGGTCCAGTAGTTGGAGGGTTTTTTGTTGTGAGATAAACTCTGAGCCTGGGTCAGGACCCCTCAAGCCAACAGCTATCATGGCTATCCACAAGAGGAGGTTGAGGAGAAGTATGATCTAAAATATCTTATTAGGTGGAAGGATTTTCCTGAGGAGGATGCCACATGGTAAGGAGAACATATCCTACAACACCTGTATCTATAATTTATTGAGGACAAGAAATGTAAGGAAGGGAGGACTACAATGTCCTCTTCAAATTAATTTCCCACGGAAGGAAGAAGTAGCTTATTGTAGGTTATATTCATTTAAAAAGGGAGAATTATTATTTATTGTTACTTAGGTAACATTATATAATAAAAATTAAATTGGGGCAAATGGAGGGAAACTTGCAAGCCACTCAAATTTGAATTTAGGAGGGAAAATCCCCAAAGAGAATCTATAAAAGGAAGGGAGAAGAGTCATTATGATCACCATGGATTGTTACTCTTTTTTATTTTGGACCTAGGCTCTTGGAGGACTTTAAGAACCCTTTTCTTATTGGTTTTAGTGGTGAAATACTCCACCCTATCCAATCCTTCTCTCTTTTCTTGCTACAGGTGATTAAATTCTAGTTGGAACTTAGCTTTATGAGGCAATGAGGGTTGGAACCAATCCTTATGAGGAAAAAAACCATCTTTTTTAGGCAAGAGATGTTTGGAACTTAGTTTCTAAGCCACTAAGGGTTGGAGCTAATCCTTCTAAGGCATCATACCATCTTTCTAAGACAATCGAGGACTGAAACCTAGCTTCTAAGGCATCGAAGGCTGGAGATAGAGTAACAGATTGGTTGTCTATGGTAGCAGGCTGCCTGAAGTAGGATTTTCACCTACAATGAACTAGTATAGTGTTATATTCATGGTATAAAGTACCATAGGGGCCCCCACTTGGAGATTTTAGGCTACGACTAGATGAAAGTGAGGATATAAGGGAGAAATTAGGGTGTTAGTTAACTAGGGATTGAGGACATAAGGGTCGAATAACAATGCAAGGTAGAAGAAAGGCCTGCTAGTGTATTTTTTTGACATCAAGGGGATAACTAAAATTTTTAATCTTAGAAAATACATTTGTGAACTATGGATTTTGTAAGTATGCTAATTTCTTGTTGAGTTGGCTCTACTTTATAGTATTTTATGGTGAAATCAATTATTGTTTGAGATCTTGTTTATACTATTTGTGGATTCTATAAATCATCATAATTATTTTATATATTGAATAAGTACTGCAATAATATTATAAAATACAAATTTTCCATGTACTTATTGAAACCCTAGCCCATAATTTAATCCTCCCTTTGAGAGGGATATTACAAAAAATAGTTAAAAAAATAGTTTTCTTCTTTTCCCTCTAAACTTTTTGACCCATGGGGATGAAATGATTATTTTGAATCCTATTGGTTCTTTTAAATTTGATTTTTTTAGCACATTTTTCATTTTGACGCCCATTTTGACCTCAAGAATCCCAGAATGATAAATGTGTTTCATAGCAACAACGCTTCAACTCTTTGGGAAAACATCTGAATAAAATTACACATTTTAAAGTGTCTTTTGATACATATTATTACAAAAATAAATATTTCCCTTTAGCGTCTATGTGTGGTTCAAATGCTTGACACAATTTTCTCTAAGTTATGTCAAATCAACATGCATAACCAGTGCTAGAAATCACTTAATCATCAAGCTAACATAATTTGAATTCCAATATTTTGTTAATTTGAGAATTTATTTTGGAGGAAACCTTGAATGCATGATAAAATTTCCCATGATTTATTTTTTTGTTCTTTTCTTGAGAGGATGTATCTTCCTCCCTTAATGTATGACTCTTACTCCCTATACTCTCCCCCCTTAGAACCTGCCATACCCTCATGGTTTTCTAGTGTGAGAAAACAAATTTTGATTAGGAATACTTCACATCACTACAAGGAAAAGACCCTCTAGAGGAGGTTATAAAGGAGGTTTTTAGTGTTATAAAATTGGCCAAAATTGTCAAAAAAACATATGCTACCACATCCATTTATGGTTACAGAGGTTTTGGCGGAGCTTTTAACAAAAATTCAACACAACTAAAAAAAGGGGGTAGCCGGAGGTTATTACGGATGTTTTTTTCATCGGTGCGCTATTCAGGATTTAACGCACCGGTGCGTACCTGTAGTCGGAGCCTCAGGGCGGTCGAAGGAGAATGCACCAGGCTGTTAAGGTATAAAACAACATCGGGCGTAGTGTTAGTGATACAATGCACGGGGCCGTTCTAATTGGTCTTGGGATTTGAGCAGTGCCCATTGGTCGTATCTATGTGCCTGTGAATAGACTTATAGAAACGCACCAGTGCGCCCTTTCATACAAATGCACTGAGATTTATAATTGGTATCAGTATTCGTGTGGTGAAAATATGTCATACAAATACACCAGTGCGTATAGACACATAAATTCCCTGGTGGGCAGTATCACGCAAATGCACCGAGATTTATAATTGGTATCGATATTTGTGTGGTGCCTATAGGTCTTCCAAATGCACCGGTGTGTATAGACACAAAAATTCCCTAGTGCATAGTATCACACAAATGCACTGAGATTTATAATTGGTATCGGTATTTGTGCAGTGCTAATAGGTCATAAAACGACATTGGTGCATATGTAGACATAAACGCACTTGAGCACCGCACCACACAAGCGTCTCGATATTTTTAACCAGTTTTGGTATTTGTGTGGTGCCCATAGGATGTAAAAATGCACCGGTGCACTTAAGAATATAAGCGCACCGATATAAGAATACACGCACTTGTTTTCATTTTGTATTTTTTAGAAACATCGACCTGTGACAGTGCAATTATTTTTAAATTCATTATTCATCAAAATTCGACACATATATATCTTATAACAATATTCATATGAATTAAATTTTTATTAGTGCATTTTGAGAACGACAATGGAGAACGCAATAGCGACAATAGAGAACACAATAGAATAAATTAAAACATTTTTTACTATATATATATATATATATATATATATATATATATATATATATATATATATATATATATATAAGACATTCTTTGTCATACAAAATGGGACAGTTATTGGTATCCGTTTATCTTTCAATTGGGACACTATGTCCATTACATTAAATAAAATATCTGATTTCATAGACATTTTTCAAAAAATACAACGCCTTGCTTTGATATCCAAACATGGTGATCATCATTCTTCGCTTGAAATGTTGCCACTGCTAGAGCTACTTCCATGACTTGGGTTATTTTCAAGAATGTTTTGTTCACGGTGTTGATTGTTTTCTTCTTCTTCACCTTCCATCTAAAAACATAAAAATAAACTGTAATGAGTGTGTATACATTGGTGAGAATAATGAAAATTGCAATATTAAATAATATACATCAATGTAAATCAAAAATAAATGACATACCAATGCAACAATTGACTCATAAACTATACACATCCTTTCAAAACCATGTAACATGCCATATTTCAAGATTTGATTTGTTGGCGCAATGCCATACTTTGTTTCCTTCAAGTTTTATACCCCATAACAAATCATATATTTAATATAAAAGATTTATTTTTTCTATTAATTATAGACGGAGCTAAGTAAGAAAAGATCAATAGATGCTTACAAATTCCACAATTAAGTTCTGATATGCCAACATATACTCACAACCCATATTTAACCCAATTTCAATCAATTCCTTTAATGGTTCTTCTTTGTATGTTAGCACCTGTTTGAAGACATTCAATGATGATTTTTGTAAAACAACTTAAAAAATACAAAAATGAAATCTAGTTAAGTTGTTATAAGGAAGTAACAATTACTCACAAACTTAGATATCAATCCTTTTCTTCCTTGTCGTCTTGTTTTATGTGCTGAATGGGTTCCATTTTCTTTTCTTTTCTGCAAGAAAATACTTGAAAATTAATATTTAATGCTAAATTTTTTATTTATTGTACCTAATGATCGAAAAATTCAATGATTACATATTACATTTGAAGCACGTTGTTGTTGAGATGGCTCCTCCCGCGATGCAATTTTGTCCATTTCTTTGACCATATCCTTGTACACCCTTTTGGACATTCCTACTAGAATATTTTTGATATCAACTCGTTCATCTTTTGAGATTTTCATAATCTTCTTGAAAATGTAACATGACAATAAACTATTTAATTTTTATATTGATATATGAAAGGTAAGTATAACAAAAGTGATATCTATAAATAATTCTTGACAAACATTTGAAGGAATATTACTTTTTTCATTCCTTCTTTTTTGTGTTGTACGTTTTTGCTAATAAAAGTTTGACATGTCTCATTGACCAATTCTCTGGAAACTCTTCCTGTAGTTTAGATAAAATTTGGTTCTTGGAATCATTGGATTAGTTTTTGTATTGCAAGTGGAAAGAACGTCTATACATTCGTTCCACTAGATCCCTCAAACTTTTGTAAAAGTTTTCCCCCTTTCATTAACCTCTAGCACCACTCCAAATGAGCTAAGGAGCAATTCACTTTCATTTACATGTTCTATTTTTTTTCTTTTCTTAGAACAAAATTCCTTTTCTGAGTTGTTGGTCCCTGTAGAACATTAAACATATGTGAATTAACAGACTATTTCACACATTTTATCTAATAATTTTAATTATATTATTAATGAAAACTAAAAAAAGAAACTCATATTGGATCGATAGTATTTTTTCATTCACCTAATCCATCCTTTTGCAAATTTTCCATCAAGCTTTTACACTCTTCTGGCCCTAGATCAGAAATAATATTATCGAGCTTCGTCATTTTGTAGCTCTGCATGATACACAGTAAACAATACATATTAGTTAAATTTACATATAGTTCAAAAATAATATTTTTTGTAAAAAATTTACAAAGAACTTGCCTTTTTTGCTTTTCTTGATGTGTTATCAGTATTTTTGTTACTTGATCTCTTGTCAGTCATTTCTTTATCAATCTCAAACCTATACCATATCATTCATTAATATATTTATAAATAAATTGTCAATTTTTCAAGTAAAAAAAAAATCTCAAGAAACTGGTGTGCCATTCATGGTGTCTGCACTGACGCCGGTGCATGGCTCTCTTCTAAATGCACCGCACAAGCAGTATAATAGACCAAACGATGCTCTATGTCAACAAGGAGCAATGATGTGTTACAAGTCAATCACCGCACCAGTTAACCATGATAAAATAATAAAAATCATCTAGTGTTGATTTTTGTAGCATAATTCAGTGCCATATTTTACATATGGAGCACAGATAAAAAAAGTTTTGTTTATTAATTTTTTATCACATTACTTATGTGGTGTGCTTCTACAATAAAGAGCACCAATGCGCTATGTTACGCCCAGAGCATCGATAAAAAAATCTGTTTTTTTTTAATTTCATACAAGGGCCCACATGGATTGAGATCTAAATATGCTAATCATCCCATCAGTTGGATGTCTTAGGTCTATATTTAGCAATACAAACCCTATAAATCTAAATTGAAAATCCCTAATTCTGAAATCACAGAAAGAGGGAGAAGAAAGGGAAGAAAAAAAAAGAATGTAAGGTTTGTATTTTTTGAAAGTTTTTTTTTTTTTTTTCGAAATAGAACGTTCACAGTGCGCCATAATGAAATAGTGCATCGGCTGCATATTTTACAATGGTGCACTGAGAAAAAATATTTTGATTTTCTATTTTTTTATCACAGTACTTGCGCGGTGCACTGGGATAATATAGTGCACTGGTGCACTCTGGTACACAAACACACCGAATTTTTTATTTTTTATTTTTTAATTTATGCAAGGGCCAACATGGATTGGGATCCAACTATTCAGGTCCTCGCATGGGTTGGATGTATTAGGCTTATATTTAGCAATACAAACCCTATAAATATAAATTGAAAAGCCCTAATTCTGAAATCACATAAAGAGGGAGAAGAAAGGGCAGAAACAAAAAAAATGTAGGGTTTGTTTCTAAAATGGTTTTTTTTGTAAAACAACACATTTGCGATGTGCCATAATGAAATAGTGCACCGATGCCATATGTTACATATGGCGCATTGATAAAAACATATTTTATTTTTTTATTTTTTATCACTATACTTTCGCGGTGCACTGGTATAATAGAACACACCGGTGCGCTATGTTACGAAGGGTGCACCGACGAAAAAAATATGTTTTTTTTTAGATTGACAAAAGGTCCAACATGGATTAGGATCCGACTATACAATTCGTCCCATGGGTTGGATGTCTTATGACTATAAAAACCCTATAAATATAAATTTAAAAGCCCTAATTCTGAAATTACAGAAAGAGGGAGAAGAAAGGGCAGAAACAAAAAGAATCTAGGGTTTTGTTTCTAAAAATGGATTTATTTTTTTATTTAGTTTCTAAAAACTACAGAAAAGGTAAAAAAACTGCAAAAAAAAAGTAAAAAATAATAAAATTTGATTTTGTTATTTTACTTCATAAAAAAAACTACAAAAAAAAGTAAAAAAAAACAATAGACTTTGATTTTTTATTTTACTGCATAAAAAAAACTGCAGAAAAAAATACAAAAAAACAATAACTTTACTCACATTATTTGAGATTCTATGGTACAAGGTTTGAATCACTAGAGGTTTGGAATTTTGATTGTCTGAATCCTTCTATTTGAACATATTTCCCTACTCCACAGTCTTGTGCTCTGTTTTCTCCAAGTATGTTTCCTAAAAATCTCTAGCTGAATTTTTTTGCAAAAATAGTGAAATAATAAGAAGTGTTTAGTATTTAAAGAAATGTTTTATGAAATTAGATTTTCGAAAATATTTTGCCGCCCATTTTTCAATTTAATGTTTTTTTTTTTCACTTAAAGAAAATATGTTTGCGCTTTTTTTATTTTTGGTTATTCATTTACTAGTGCTTCGGATTATAAAACAACACCGGTGCGCAATAACGCACCAGTGCGGTTATCTATACATTACACACCGACATTACATTTAGGTTTGTGCACCAAAATTTATTGTTGTTTTTCTCAAATGCAGGGAGAAAGTATCATATATTATATGGAATGGACAATTCTTCAAAATCCAACTCGTTCCATAATATTTCTCAAAGTCCATCGCAGAGTTCTCCCTATCCATCTGGAGATGTAATATTTACTTCAGATTTGTTTTATTTTTTCACTATCTAGTAATTGAATTTATGTTTTTTATCCATGCAATCAATCATGCACAACTTAATTAAATTTACAATGTATACAAATTTGCAGGTTCATACAGATTCAAGATCGAGTTCAGATGCACAAAATATTCAAACTACTCCAAAACGTCGGAAGTTATTATCAAGAGTTGCATACCGCAAGGCGCATTTGGTAGATGAAAATGGACAGCCTCTTCACCCTGCCAATTGTAACAATATTGCATATTCTAGCCACAATCCCGGGACAATGATGGTAATTATAATTATAATTGTTTGCTATATATATTGATTAATATGTAATTATTTCAATGTCAAACCAAGTTATAATCATGCAATATTGTCAACGTGGTTACTAAATGATTTCATATATTTTGTACTAAACATGTTCAAATTTTTTTTTTTTAATTATTAGGATTCTAGTGATGATGAATGACCTACCGACCATCTTCTGTTGCACCCCATGACAATGTCAAATCGAGAGAAGACTGAATTAAGAGAAAAAATTGGAGAAGAACGATACCAAGAATGGTTGAATCAACCACCGATTCAATTCTCACTACGTCCAGACTCACCAATTAGGAATGACTACAGCAATAGTAGTTCTTCACATGCTAGAAATGGAGGCAATCAAATAGAGGTTGGTATGGATGATTACTTAAGGGATACGACTGCCATGGAGACAATGTTGTTAGATGCATTCCAAAATGATGATCAGCTAGGGGATGATGCTCATATCACTGACACCTTTTTCGAAAGCCTTAAATTTGCTTCCACCACCCCTCTCTTTGGACCTGGCGGGCAATCAAATTCTACCCAGTTGGGGACAATGATGTTACTGTACAACTTGAAGGTAAATTTTTTCTTATCGAATGCATGTTTCTCGAAACTTTTGAGGTAAGTTACCATAAATTAATCCCCCTATATAAATTTAAAATATAATCAGTACACTACAATGAACATTACAAATAGTAAATTTTATAAACGTTAATAATTATATCAACATTAATGTACATTTATTAATATATTTTTCCATGATCACAAACTACAGTTTATTCAAAGCTAAGGTTCTTCCGAGTGATAATGTCTTGCCCAGTAGCTACGAAGAGGCAAAGAAATTGTTGAAAATGTTGGTTGTTGAGTACATATCATATCATGCATATCCAAATGATTGTATTATATATAGAGGAGAATATGCAAACAAATATATGTGTCCGAAATGTAGGCATGACAGGTATGATAAATAAAAAAACAAGGGCAAATCACGTATTGGTCCTCCTTTTAATATATTGAGGCACATGCTTATAATCCCAAGGATTCAAAGGCTCTTTAGTTTCAAACAATTAGCTATGTTGCAAGGATGGCATGCCTCACACAGAAGTGAGTTGGTAGTTATGCGAATCCCAACTGATTCAATAGCCATGAAGCATATAGAGGATACATGGCCTGAAAAATTCAAGGATGAAGTATGAAGTCTATGACTCAGCATAGGCATGGATGGCGTCAACCCATATTCCCTCCAGAACACCAAATATTCCGTTTGGCCTGTAGTAGTGATCAATAACAATATCCCCCCATGGTTGTCTATGAAGAATGAACATCTTATGTTGGCTCTCATAGTCCCTGGTAGAAGACAAGTGAAGAATATGGATGTCTACTTACAACCACTGGTAAATGAATTGAAGGAATTATGGGATGGGATAAATGTATACGATGTATCAAGACCCATCGCAGCAGAGAGGAGTTTTACATTGTATGGCATATGTGCTTACACGACACATGATTATCCAGGCTTATGAGTTTTCTCTAGTAAATTACATGTTTAATTTATTGATTTGTTTATATATGTAACAATATTCTTTCACATATTAGTTATTTAATTCGTTGTAATATATGTTATGATCTTCATGATATTATTTAACGTGCTATGCATATTAATTAATGTATACAAATATAATCTCGCAGGTCTTGTAACAAAAGGGTATTTTGGATGTAAATTTTGTGGACCTTCTCTGAAAGCTAGATGGTCCAAGGACCTACGAAAGCTAGTGTATGATTTCTCTAGGGTATTCCTACCATAAGAACACCCTTACAGAAGAGCAGCATCCACTTTCAATGGTAAATGAGAGAGAACCCAAAGGCCTCCAATAATGACACCATCTGAATGGCATAGAGAATATGAGAGAGAGAAGGAGAAGAAGTTCATATAAATGTTTGATTCAAATGGGGAGCCTATGTTCAATGATCCAGATTTCTTCGACACCTATGTTGAGAATTTCCCATTGGGATGAAAAGGAAATCTATCTTTTATGACCTCCCATATTGGGAGCATCTTAATATTGCCCACTTATTAGATCCCATGCATATATTTAAAAATGTTTCATCTTCTTTATGGAGGCACATATCATCAAAAAAAAGTGACACATTGGTTGTTTGGAAAGATCTTATTACTTCAAAAACTAAAAAGAAACATTAGCCAAGACTATTAGAAAGTACGGGATCAAAGGCAGGTGCTATTCCCTCTAATTCATGGTTTTTCAAAGAAGGTGATGTCCCATGGATTTCAAAAAAATATGATATATCTTTGGCAAAGGAATTTATAATGGATGGCAGGGTGCCAACTTCATACGGTTCTTCACTACGGCGCTACTTCATTGTGGATGGCCATTTTTCGGGGTTGAAATCGCATGGCCATTTGAATCTTCTAAGAGTATGTATAATGTCAAAAGCATGATTTTATTATTTGTTATATTAATAAATTTTATCCCATGCGGGGATCATAAAACATAACTAATTTTGTATATTATTGCACGTGTTTATAACTTTGCAATGTCATTATCCTTTGTTCGTGCGTGGGTGTGTGAAACATGAATTCCATCAAGACCTAGGGTGTGCCATATCTAAATTATCTGCATTTGTACGTTGGATCACGTCAAAGGAGATTAATGTGGCTAGCATTCCACGGTGGCGTCAAGAGATAGTTGAGATCGTTTGTATGTTTGAGAAGGAACTGTCGATGAGTTTCATGAACTTATAGGTTCATCTTCTAATCCACCTGGTAGATGAGGTTGAATTATTTGGGGTTTTTTCTTGTTGTTGGATGTTCTTCTTAGAGAGGTACATGAAGAAATTAAAAGTTTTTGTTCGACAAAGGGCAAAACCCGAGGGGTCTATGGTAGGGGGGTACATATCGTATGAGTATTTCTATTATGCCAGTAAGTACATCAAGAAGACTGACAATAGACCAGGTGCAATGATTTGGGATGATGAAATGGATGAATACAAAAGAGAAGGAGAGTTGCTCCAAACAAGTGGAAAAAAGCACTTGATAAAGATTAAGCGGCTTATAATTTTTCAAATTTACAAAAAGTAATTAATATTCATGTTGAACTTTGATATAATGTATATTTTGATCTCTAAGTACTATATAATGTTGGTTTGATTTCATCAGCGAATGCAGAAATTGAAGCAATCAATAAATTTGTTCTTTACAATTCTGAAGTGACACAATCGTGGGTTTCATTGTACCAACAAAACAGGATGAAATGGGATAGTGACAGGAAATAATTCAGACGGTTGAATGGTAGAAGTGTGCTTTATCCCGATCATTTAAAAGAAAATATGCCAAAAATATGCCCCAACAGTTGGGTTGTTGACCAAGTTAGAGAGAAATACAATGCTACTAGCCGTTACCCACGTGTTGAAGAGGATGTGCTAAATGTAGGGATTGGGTGCAGCAACTCGGTAATAATATTTTTAATTTATATGTAAATTTGAAACATTATTAAGACATCTACATTTCATATTTTAACTGTTGGATTATTATTTATAAGACACATGGCACTATGATTTTTTTAAAAAAATTTATAATAGGTGCATTTTTTCCCATCTATGTGGGCATATGGACACCATTTTCGCACAGAAAATGCTGATGCTAGAAACATCACACAACACTGTGGAGTGGAAGTCAAGTTCAATCAATCTAGTTGATCTAGCAACCATGATCAAAACCTAGTACGAGGGATGTTAGGTTACATCAGAAAGATACAAGAGATAATTGAAGTGGATTTTTCTTCTTTCCAATGTGTTATTTTTAGGTGCAAGTGGTGGGACACCTTTGATCGGAATAATGTAAAGGAAGATCGCGATAGTAGGTTGTTACACATCAATTTTTCACCGTCCCTGCAATTCCCCATCCCGCACATTGGAGGGCTTATTCCGTGACCTGTGAGAAGTGACCTGAAACCACTTTCATGGCATTCCCCTAAACAAATACATCCATTTCCCTGAAAACAATTCCTTGTGAAAAACCCTAAAAATAGCCTTTTTGTCATTCGCGCATGTTGCCAGTGTATTACCCGCGCCAATCCTGTTCTGGCGCTAGATTCAGCCTGACAGTCACGCCAATTATGTAAGGTGCTAAGGTTTGCTCTATTTTGAGCTTTCTTAGCTTGATCTGTGATTTTGGTTTCATTTTTATGACTGCCTTAGTGTTCTGGAGCCTTGTTTGTCTGACTGTGACCTTCATCCTTTGGTTGTTTTCCCTTTTCTATCGATTTTTCATTCTAGCCCTAGGGCATCTAGGTGTTATAGTGTGTCGAGCCTCCCGTGGGAGTTTTTGGTTTTTATCTGTTCAGTCAGCTGTGTGATTGCTTCTCTGCATTCGTTTGGTGGTTGTCTATCGCTTTCTTGCATTGTTTGAGTGATTGGTTTCTTCCTCATTTGAATTCCGCCTTGTCTCGTTTTGGGCCTAGATTACATGGTTCATTTGAGTCTTTGGGATTCTCTTGGTTTTGAGGGATTGTTTTGTCAATTTGAGGTCTGATTATGTGTTTGAATTGAGTGAAGTTTGCTTGCTTTTACTCCTTTGCTGTCGCTTCTCAAATTGTTCATTTCATAAGTTTTCATTTGTTTAGTGCACTTTGCATTCAAACATTGAAAATACAAAAAAAATCTCTTTTGTTTTTTATTAGTTAATGCAAATTGAATCTTTTCTGTGTTATTAGTGATTTGTAACCCTGAAAGAAAATCTTTTTAGTTTCCATTAGCTGCATTAGAGACATCACTGGTTGTTGTCTGGTCATTTTGTTATTGTGTGAAAAGCTCTTAACTCTCTCGTAATTAGCTTTCATCGAATTAAATGATATACTGTGGTATGTAGTGTGCATTTAGGAGATTTTGAGACATTACACTCGCTAGGGCTTGAAAATTTAAATATAATTGAAGATTAACATTAAAATTTATTCAATTTACACTAAGGTATCATTGAAACATTAACGAAATATTTATAGGTCTAGGTTAGAGACGTGTTCCGGTGTCGTTAAACCTAGTAGTTGTCGTTTGCCTCTTGGCTTTAGACAGCGCTAGTAAGGACTTGTACTCCCCGTACCGTCGCGTATATAAAGGGAGACCCCATTAGGTTTCTATCCTTTATCCATAGGAAGCCAAGTCTGCCGCCCTATACCCGTGATACACCAGACACAACATTCGGGGAGATTGCCTGCACGTACATTAAGTCCTTGGTTGATTTCTTTTTCAATTTGAAACCAAGGTGTATATTGCAGTTCACGGTTATTTGGTACACCCTTTGCCTAGAATTCCTGAGCATTCATTTTGATCTTATCTGACTCCTTAAATTTGAAAAGATCACCAAGCGCTTGTCCTTTCACGCTTGATTCAAAACTGAAATAGATAGATTCACCTTTCATCCGTTTCTCGACTCTTAAAACATGAAACGGTGAACTTTCTAAGTTTCAATGTGGTAAAATAAATCACCTGCGATCACACGCCCTTTTAGATTTTGCTTGTTGGCCATTTTATTGTGTGCCTTGTTTTTTTAGCCCATGTGTTTGTTTGATCTTTTTCTCTTGTCGTTATTTTCACACTGGCGGAACCCTCAGTTTCATCTACTGGTAGTCCGTATACAGACGATTCATCAGAGGTTTCACAATCCTCTGCTAAACCTCAGCAGCCTATCGTTTCCGAGTTTCCTGACGAGGGACCAATTCTATCTGAGCTTCCCTTTGGAGGACCAGTTGAGTTCAATTGGCCCTTATCCGACGCTTGGTCTGGATTTGGAGTAGGGGAGCATTTCCCTCCTCTTACATTGGGTTTGCCTTTTCTAGCTGTTGTTATTCCTCCTAGTCCTCGCCGTTTGTTACGAGATCTTGCGGCAGTTTCAGATATGGGTGCATCCAGCCATTCTCCTAGTGAGGAAATCCCCACGTCTGGTGAAGATTACCAGTTTTTCCCAGAAGACAACTCCGAGTTATCTGTCATGTCTTCGCCTGGTCCCTCACTTCCAGTGGGATATAGATCTTTGAGTCAGATCATGACTGTCGTTGCCTCTATGGGGATATCAACTCCCTCTACGAGGCCAGTTATTCCTTAATTGGGGATGTCTCCAAGGACACCCATCACGTCATCCCCTCAGGTCACTTCAGTTCCTGTCAGGCCCACCGTCTATGTGGCTACATCTACACCCGCTGTTGCCACTCAGTCCATAAGGACCACATCGCTTCCCGAAGACATATATATAGCATCTGCTATGTCGGAGAACATTTCTCCTAAGGAGTATCGATTGTCCCTACAACAATCGAACCCCGAGGTCGGACAATCCTCTCAAGATCCCAACTTCCTGTATTTTTTGCATTATGCACAGGATGGTACCCCTGTTTACAATTTTCCATATCAATACGATGAGCAGGGAAACCCTTTACGTTTACCCGCTCTAGAGGCTTATCTCCATGGTCAAGGTTTTCCATCTAACCAGGCTGAGAAACCCTACAACCCGCAAGGGAAACCCTACCAAGGCCAACCTTCGGGCCAACCTAGTTATCCTTACGACTTGTAAGGACATCCCTTACAAGGCTATCCTTCGGGCCAGCAGGGGTTGTTATACAGTCCACAAGGACAGTCCTACAACCCTTCAGGTCAACCTATCCAGCCTCACCCTGTGGTCCAACCAGGGCAACCTCAAGGACCCACAGGTCAATCAGGGTACCAACTGGGGCCGTTGTACGGTCCTGGGGGGCAAGTCCAACCTTCACAACCTATGCAACCTCAGTATCCTATTGGTTTGAATGTTGCACATCAGCCAGGATCATCTTATGGTCCTGTTGCAGGTCAAATAGGTTACCAGCCACAACCTGGCCCCATTCCACCACCTAGCCAACTATCCCATCTGGCTCAGCCTGGTGTCCCACATCAGCTAGGTCAACCTGCACAACCGGCGCAACCTATTTACCCGGGTCAACTTGCTCAACCAGGGAAACCCGTCCAGCCAGGTCAGCCTGTCCAACCAGGCAAGCCTGCACATACTGTCAACCCTGCTCAACAGTCGATTTACTCGATGCCACAACCGAATCAACCGGTGCACCCTAATTATCAAGCTCAGTAGGGTCCTACCTATCAACAGCCCGCTCAACCCCAAGGATTATCAAGGTCAATCTCGACTGACTTATAACCCAGCCCAAGGTTCCCATTATTACACTCAACAACCTAGCTACACCTATACTCAGTAGCCAAATACACATACTGCTCAAACAGGGCCGGCATATAATCAAGGTCCATACTCTGGTTATCAACCCCCATACACTGGTTACCAGCAGCCATATCAGTCTAGTTATACGCCCTATACCCCCTATGGTCAGAATCCTCTGGGACAAAACCCATGGGGCAAGGTTATGCTCAACCAGCATGGAGTACAGGTACAGGTCCTTATCAAGGGCTTGGTATGCCTTTTAATCCGCAGTTGCCGTTCTTGGCTACCTTGGAGTTACCGGACGTTTCTAAATTAACCAATGATTCGATTCTTCACAATCCTTATTGGCCCCCAGTTCCGACCAAGGTACCCAGCGACTAACCTAAGTTTGAAGGTAAAGCTGGAGAGGACCCCCAAGCTCATGTAATGACCTATCATCTGTGGTGTTCGTCTAATTCTTGGGTAGATGATTCAATTCATTTACATCTCTTCCAGCGCACTCTTACCGGTGCTGCCGCTAAGTGGTATATAGAGTTACCCCGTGGCATCTTTCAAGACTTCAATACATTAGCAATGGCTTTTCTGACTCACTTCCAATTACCGGTTCGCTATGAAGCTAGGACACATCTTTTGACTTCTTTAAAGCAGGATAAATCCACCCACATATTCGATCATATTCATGAGTAGCGACGTCGTCGTAGACTGATCAAGTTTGATATACCTGATCAGCTACTAACTCATTGGTTCACCACCTCCTTCATTAAAAAAATCTCTTAAGATATTGCTATGGGGGCATGTGTGACAGAAGAGCAAGCCATCGCATGTGCCCAGTACCTGGATCTGGTGTACTCTTAGTCTGGCACGCTTTATGATATTTTGACTGATGCTCCATGGCCGGGAACCTCTAAAGCACCTCCTACCCCAGCAGTGGATGGTGTTATTGGTTCCGTTTCTCAAAATTCTCGAAAATCCTCGAATGGGAAGCAGAAGTCTAATTCTTCCAATAATTCTGCTCTTCCCGCCCCTTCAGATTCTGGCAAAACTGCGGAGGTCAATGTCGTTCAGGCTAATCCTACGGAAAAGGCCTCCAAAGGAAAAAAGAAGGGCAAAGGAAAATCCAAACTTGATGCCCCTAAACCAGAGTCTTCTAAACCTCATACTAATGATGGTTCTCAACGTAAACCAAAGTACCCTTGCCTTATTTGTGAAGGAGATCATTATACCAAGGATTGTCCCTGATGATCTGAAATTAGTCAAATTCTCAAAGGCTCCAAAGGGACTCCGGTAGTTCTCAAAGAACCGTTCCCGTCTCAGCAGACCCAGATGGTTGAACAACCTTCACCATCTGCACCATTTGGGTCCCAGGTCTTTATGATGAATGGTGCTACACCTGTCTCAATTGCTACGCGTTCGAAGGATTATGCCGGATCACGCCAGGCAGCTGGGAAGGAAGTCGTGGATGGCCCACCTCCCCCCCTGTCTCTAGTCCTTTGGAAATTGAGAAGCCCAGCGTTGAACTTGTTGTGAGGCCACGTTCTAAAGGTGTTCTGTGAAGATATTCCTACAACCCAAATGCCCGTGCCGCTCAACACTACAATATTGTTGAGGATTTGGAACAGGCACCTTCTTCTATGTCCACATTGGAAGTCCTTAAAAGTTTCCCTTCGCAACGAAAAGCTCTGTTGTCTGTGATCGGTGGAATCGATCCCACCGATTCTAATCTTCTCACCTTCGACCTAGAAAATTTTACCCCCCGACTTTCGCATCAAATTGCTCTTGTGATACAAGTTGGGATCAACGGCCTCAACATCCATAGGGTCGTTGTGGATGAAGGTGCTTCCACTTGTGTCATGTCATCTGCCTGTTGGAAGGCCATTGGCTCTCCGGCTCTTTCATTGTCTCCTAATTCCTTAGAGGCATTCAATGGTCGGGAATCAAAACCCCTGGGTGTTCTCGAGATTTTTCCGATTACGTTACAAGGGAAGACATTCAATGTAGAAGTAGAAGTGGTTGAAGCCAAGCTTAACTACAATCTTATTCTTGGCCACATTTGGACTCACGCCATGTTATGCGTACTGTCCACCCTCTTCCAAATTCTCAAATTCCCTCATGAGGGAAAAATTACAACTGTGGATTAGTTGTCTTTCTTCACTTCATCCTCTGAGAACAACGTTCCTTACGTGGATCAGATGCCCAATCCCCCTAACAGTGTAGGACCCGGTCTCTTCAAGGACCCGGTCCTCATGGGTATTTTTCCTGCGCCACCACTGCACACCATTCAAGTTAATATGATCTCTAGGTCTAACGACCCATGGATCATCCCTTCGCCTGAACAGGTGACTGATTTTGGAGAATCAATGCCCTTAACTACAGTAGATATTAATTACTGTGAAATTGTCACCACATATGATCCTCCTCCTCCTCAACATGCTCCTTCAAGCATGGCTTTAGATATCTATTCCCAATCCCCCTGGCTCGGCGAGGCTGACTCAGCTAATCCTCTTAAAGAGATCTTCCCTTCTGATGAAGCCATTGTTGAAACAATGTCTCTTGAGGAGCTGCCTTACAGCAATGGACATCATCATTCCTCCTTCATGCCTAGCCTGCGGACCATGTTAGATTGTATAGAGCATGATGTATTTGGTTATCCCCCTCCTGAGCCTCCTCCATTGAGCTCACCAGAGCACAGTTCCTCTTCTTATGCCAAGCTCCTAAAACAATGAAACAAGCTACTACGAGGATAGTTCTTTTAATGTGTCAACCTCGTTAAAATAATGAAACACTTTCCTGTTCAATTCGAGTCTTTGATACAATCTCGTAAAATCCCAATCGAGTCTTTCTCTTGATCTCGTAACTTGAACCTTCACTCCATCTACCTTTCATATGGATTGAAGCTTGGGGGGCATGTACCTCGAATTGAGTTACCATGCTAGGGGCATGCTTACTTTTTCAAGCATAGTTTGTTTCCATTTCAAGCTTGTGTAAAAATGAAACCGGTTTCAAGCATAGTTTATCTTTGTTTCAAGCTTGTGTAAAAATGAAACTAACTTCAAGCAGAGTTTCCTGATTTCAAGCTTGTGTAAAAATGAAACCATTCCCATTTTACCTCGTGTAATTTCCATATTATCAGCCTGTTTTGTCAGATGAGCCTTTGTTTTCTCATTCCATCGTCCCCATCTGCTTGGCCGATCATACACCTTCACTTGGTTGTTTCACCCATTCCTGAGGAACCGCTGCAATGAGTGGTCTTTGTTAGCCAACCTCTTGACCTTTATTTGTTCTGAGCAGTTCCACCTTTACCGGAACCAGCTGCGACCCTTTATACCACTTGTTCCTCCAGGAGGAGCCAACTTTTAGCTCTTTTCTGACTCTCTAAATATGAAAAGATTGCCGATCCCCTTGTCGTTTTGATCTCGTTAAAGTGGCTGCGAATCAACATCTACCCAGTATACGTTTACCCCTTTTTGGGGTTGGGATAGATTATTTACGAAAAAGGAATACCCTAGCCTATCGTGACTAGGAGGTTTTCTCAGACATAGTTTTCTACCTTTTTGGATAGGAGGAACTATTTAAGAAAAGGGACTATTGGAGTTTACTTTTCCGCTGTCTTTTCAAACTCTCTAAACATGAAAAGAGGCCGAGTTCTTCCTTTTTCAGACTCATTAAACTTTGATGACATCGGATTCAGTCTCAATGACGATATTCAAGTTCCTCCTTCCTAGGGCTCGTTAAATGTACTAGGATGGATTCGTCCGAAGGACGGACTTATATTGCAAGCATATGTTATCCCCTTCAAGCTTGTTTTCAAAAATAATTGGGGTACTCACTAGAAATGGTGGGGAAAATGGAACTAGTATCATTTTCGTGTCGGTAATATGTCGCTCTTGAACATGGCACTTGTCTGCATTCGTGCCGAGTTGGGGACATCTCATCTCATTCTCTGTTTGCCTCCGTGGGTTTGGGTAATCCGTTTTGACCTCTCATCTGATCTTTGCCTCGTCATCATGACCCCTGATATTTTGATGTAAAATACTACCAAATCCACTGTCGTGCCACCGATATGTTCAAGAGAAGTTGACCTCTGCAAAGTTTCGACCTTCCTCTGATTCTTATCTGATCCTTATTCACAAAACATTATGTTCCTCTGTCTCGTGTCGATGATGTGGGAAACACTATGGCCCACCTTCGATCAAGGTCACTTCTTGTCGACTTCAGCTCATTATCCGGGAAGCTGATCTAGAGACTCCCTTTTGGTACCTTGGAGCCTGCATGCCTCAATGGCAAGTTCTTCACATTCGTCGTAAGGTTTTCATTATTGACCTTCGATCGGATGATTCTACGGGTGTTCGAAGCTAGCTCACTGTTCACATTCCGTGGATTGTACCTGTAGTACCTTGAGGGCCACTGTCTTTATTGGTGGTTCCTCTCGCGTCTGTTAACAACTTTCATTACTGGCTGGTAATCAGACGATGTTCTTGCATGTTTGACTTCTGCTCACATATTCACATGCTTGAACTTGTACTTTTTTCGGGTTGAGATGGAACGCAAGACTTTGGATTTTGTATGTTAGAATCTAGGCTGTGATTATGTGGATTATTGTGATTGGTTACATGACTCATTTATTGGATGGCTGCGACCATGCCTGAGTCTATTTATCGATCCTCATTGGATGGCTGCGTCCATGCCTTGGATCTGGATTATTGTATACTCTGTTATGGATGGTTGCACCCATACCACATATATCATGTATTTGAGATATCATTTGTACTTCTCTACGCAGGTGTTCCGATGATAGTGTTTTCAGTTGGACATGTTCTCGTAAAGCATTTCACCCCTCTCTCTTTTTCGGGCCTCATGCTTTAGGGGGCATCTGTCACACATAAATTTTCCACCGCCCCTGCAATTCCCCGTCCCGCACATTGGAGGGATTATTATGTGACCTGTGAGCAGTGACATGACCTGAAACCACTTTCATGGCATTCCCCTGAACAAATACATCCATTTACCTGAAGACAATTCCTTGTGAAAAACCCTAAAAATACCCTTTTTTTCCTTGGCGCAACTAGACATTTCAGCCCTTGCGCCAATGGTGGAAATCCTCCAAAGAGGGCACGCCAGCTGGCGCACTGTCACAGTGTTATACCCACGCCAGGCTTATTAAGGAGTGTTTTTCAAAAATAAATGGTGGAAGATTGACTCCAACCATTTCCTAAACTGGTCTCTAAATTGAGTTGGGAGGTTTGGCTCTGGATCTCCATGTAGAGGAAGTGGTTTTCCACTTCTCATGGAAGCTTCCTTGAGGATAGGGCCAATCCCATGATTGTAGGGATCCCAACTCCCCTTCCACCATCTATATAAGCTTGCCATTTTCCTTTGCAAGCTAGTCTCCAAGAACCTTCATAGCCTAAAGAATGCTACAAGAGCCTTGATAGTCGCCATAGAGCCAAATCAGTAGCAAGGAGATTATTGTCAAGACAACCGAAGAGAGAGGCTTGTTCCATTCCTGACAAGCTTTACTGAGACGTATTCCGCTATCGACCCGCCGAAGGAAGATTCAACGTCAGAGCCAGGTTGTATCTTTCTTTGTATTAATTAATGATAAGCTACTTTGGTTATGGTTCCACTCGTATTGTTCATTGTGATCATGATTTTTTTCTTCTCTGACTGATACATAATTGCATATATTGGGTTTTACGCTTGTGTTCGTCATATTTCTTGTGTGTGTAGGTGTTTGATTGCGACAAGCAGGAGAATTGTGATCTGCTGAAGCAAGGAAACGGGAGCGTTATCTTCCCTACGAACAAAAGTGTTGGACTTCAGGTAGGCCTTCTTCGCAATTTGGTCTATTTCAATTAGGAACTTGCGCCTTAGCGTGATACGATTGTTGCTAGACCCGATCTGGGCTAGTAGGGATCGCTTCTGTCCACAGAGGGGATTTACCTCTACAACATAGGCTGATATGTATCAACTCTAGAAAGATGTGGGATGAAGCTAAGGAGCCCTATGTTTTCCCTAAACACTGCAACCAGGTGTTTTTTTACCCATATGTGTTGGATAGGGATTGGTGGTTCGTATTGACACATGACCCTAGATCAAAACATATTTTTGAGAACAATAGTGTTATCATGCCATGCGAGCTAGAAGATAATGATGGTGATCATGAGAACCGAGAGAGATATGGTACATGTGTTATTTCATCAATATTTATACTTTTTAAGATCGATTTTTCGAAATATTAATATAATATGTATTTTGAATTAATTGGTAATTTGCATTGTGTTAATGTTAAAATCAATTATTCATTTGATAATTTGCAATTATGTTGATCTAAAAAACAATGGCATACTGTATAAATTAATTCTTTTTTTTTTGTATCTAAGATCATAATAAAATAATGATAATTCTAAAGTACATGAATTTATTTGCATTAATTTCTAAACTTTATTATGTTACAATAAATCATATTATTCTAGATTTATTATTTTACAATTATTTAAAATTTACAAATTTTAATAAATTAATTTCACATTAATACAATTAAAATTTTACAAATATTTTTTTTCTAAGTAAGATTAAATTTTGTTATTTAAACATAATATACATGAAGGCTCTGGCCTCTGCAGTTCAAGCCTATATCAATAGCATAGTTTGCAACAAAATAGTAAAAAGGAGCTGCCCACGCAGGGGAAACCAGCCCAAAGAGAGTTTGATTCGCTGCCTCGCGTGAGGAAACCAGCGTTATACAGACAAAAGTGGTTGTGCCAAACATAGATAGTAACATTTAACAAAATTATGATGCTGAGATCCATAAACCGGAGAAAACCTGATAGCCTAGGTGTCATGCGGTGCAGGAGGTGTCTCTTCTACGATGAGACATTTTTATTTGTCTTCGTTGGCATCCTAGGTGGCAACTGCTACATGTCGGGGCGATGTGACTTCACCACCTTTACCCATGTCCTACTTGCTCTACTCCTTGCCGTCCTTACTGTTTCCCAAGCTACTGCTGCTATCTGAGCGCGAGATGTGCTTGCCAGAGACATGTTGCTTCTCCTCATCCATGGAGGGGCCAAAGTCACTGCAAGGGCGCTTCTGCAGAATGGGCGAACTATGGATGGGAACCTCAGCAAGTTTCTCCCAGAAGGAAACCGAGATGGTGGCTACAACATGGGGGCGGTCTAAGGAGCAATGAAAGTGGAAATGGGCAGAATCGAGGGTCTGCAAAATGACGGAGGGGACCAAGCGAGGCGGAGGCTGAGGAGAGGGCTCTGAGGCAGAGGGCCGAGAAGAGGGGCAAGATAGACGAACCAAGCGGTTGCGTTCGCTGCGAGTTTCAGGATCCCTGCCCCAAGAATGTTCCAAGGAAGAAGAAGAAGAATTGGACTGAGAAGAGGGCGATGAAGAGGCAGCGCGGCCTCTGCTGCTGCCACGCCTGCATCTCATGTGATGCCTAAGTCGAGGCATAGTGGCACAATAGGGGTGGATGGCGTTCAAGGTGGTAGAAGAAGTAGGGCGGTGGCACCACCGTGTTGTGTGGATTAATCTGTCTTGCGGACAAGACCAATCTCCCTAGTACTAAAAGTATCTAGCACTAAACAGCCAAATAAACTAATCTTTCTCTGAGCATATATGATCTACGAAAAGCTCTATAGAGGTGTAAAAGACTTACCGTATGTCCAGTGCTTGTTTGAAGTCGTTGTTGTCCCTCGCGCGCTTGAAGGAGTTTTCCTTGTTAACCTGAAGTCACAAACAAGCAAAATATTACATAGCACCTATATAGAAATCATCATAAACCATGCTTATCATAGTGATCAAGGAATCTATGAAATAAACCATTAACTAAAATCTTATTGAGAAAAATGAGTATATTTGTATTAATTTCAAAAGAAGGAAAACCTTACAACCTGAGCCTTGATGTTGCACAGGTCTTCCCAGGGTCCGAAGCAGGAGTCTCCTCTACTTTGATAAGCTCTGCACTCCTCCAACCAAGATGAATAGAGGTATGTAATATCTCCTCACAAAAGTCTTAGTCAACTGAGTCTGAATCTCAATAGCACTTAACTTCAAATATTCTAAAGCTTGAACTCCCCTTCAGGCTACCCAATGCCTCTTTTTATAATGGAAAAGAGGAGGTTTTCTGTTCCAAATATGAAGGCATAGAATCCTCCTACAAAGGGATAAGCTCCTCACATCAAGGGGTTAGCTCCATAAGGTAAGGGATACATGCACCTCATAAGAGCGGTTCTATCACTGCAAGATATTTTCTGGAAGCTTCTAGAATTCACTTTTATTGAGATTTTTGGAATTTACTTGCGCCCTTTTTATCTTACAGGGGTCTGCACCTTTAACACAGATAAAGTGCATTCAGGTACACAAGAGAGCTAAACATTAGGTACGGGACCGCAGGCAAGATAGAGAGAAAGTGCGACACCAAAGTTTAGGAGATTTTTCGGTACATTTGTCTGATTTTCAAGGCTTGACATGAGGAACTGATATGTTAGACTTGCAAAGGGAGAAGTATGAGTAATAATGAGCTCATACACATAGCAGAATGTCAGGATGACAATTTTCAGTGTAACAGATTTCCCCCTAAAGTGCAAAGTCTGGAATAGATGATGCTGAAGTCTGTCATATATGAAGAGTGCAGTACTTTATCATTTCAAGGATCATCCTATGGACACCCCAGTCGGAACCTGTAAAAAAATTCAATGCAAAATATATATATATCATCGCTGAGGTAGGCATTCCCATACTCAGATCAAAACTAACTAGAAACTATTTCAAACTGTTCTGATACAGGAATGATTTTGAGTACATCACAGTATAGACATGTGTAGATACAATATGGATGCAGCCTTCTGTTTATAAATAGTCCACTGTATAAATGATAACAAAATTCCTCGCAGCCTGGATGGCAAAAACTAGATCCAGGGTCTTGATTTCCGCATCTCAAACTAGTATGATTCTATTCATGTGAATGAATGTGTCGAAGTCGAACATGGTAGAAACCACTTGATTACTAGTCAATGATGTAAATTGTTAATAAGTGTGAGAGTAACCACCAGTAATGTCAATGGCTCTCAAAGTACCCAGTACAATCCGTGAAATGTGAATGAATGATCTGAAGTCGAACATGTCACGGAATCATTCGATCGAAGGTCAATGATGCAACCTATCATCGAAGGCAAGAAACCTACCATTGAGGTATGCAGATTTCAAGGTACTGACGATTTCTAGATCAACATCCTAGATAATGAGTTGTCGTCAATAGAAAGTGATCCGTCGTAGGTAAGCCCACAACACAAAATCATAAATCAAGTTTTGAAAATATATTGGCAAGGATTGATTCAGGGATGGTCAAAATGGATGACAGATATTTTGCAGATGAAAGGTTTATTTGAACTGTCCTCTTGAACACATAATGACACTGCAGATGGCTTGGTGACAATTGACCCAAAGCTAATACCTAGAAATTGGATGAAGACTTTCAATGAGGTTCGATTAAATGTTAGGAAAAGTATTTCCCAACCCAGGTGAATGAAAGTGTCGTGTTCAAGAGTGGTTAACTGGATTTTCGAAAATTCAAAATACAACAAACAAGTCATTTTTCTCTCTTTTCCCCCGCCATTTCTGGAAAGTACCTCTTTATTTTTGACAAGCTCGAGGAGGATAACATTTGCTTGTTTATAATCTCATCCTTCAAATGAGTCCAACTTAGTTTAAGATTCGAACCCTAAGAAGGAGTGGTCCGTTCCTGTTAAAAATTAAACAGGTCCTTTACTGTTAAATTTTAACGAGTCCAGTATAGGAGAAACTCGGTGTTTTTCAATTTTAGGGAGTCAGAAGAAAAAACTTAAGAAAACTCCATGGGTGTACTTTTTCTTAAATTTAGTCTCTCGAGCCCGAAAAAGGATAAAATAATGCAGGAGAGAACTCTATTGACCGTAATTATTCAACGTATACCTTTTTCGTAAATAGTCCATTTCAGTCCATAAAAGGGGTAAACTTATACTAAAGGGACGATTATTCATTTACTTTAACGAGTTCGAATAATCAAGCGCTCGATAATATTTTCATGTTTAGAGAGTCTGAAAAGGGCTTAAAAGAGAACTCCAATGTTTCTCTTTTTCGTAAATTTTTGAAAGAGTCCGAAAAAGTGATAAAAGTATGCTCTTTGTTGCAAAATGATCAATTCTCCTGAAAAATCCAATTTCTGCACAAAAACTTGAAAAAATACACATACCTGTTTAAGATAAGTAAAAATGCTTTCAAAATACCATTTTTAAAGTGAAAAATAAACAAATTAAAAATTCATCTATTCGAAAAAACTTATAAAAAGGACTTTTTCAACTTCATTTTTACCATTCAAGTTCAGAGTGAAAAGTAGAAGCTTTTGGCTAAAAAAACTTCTTGTGAAGATTCTGGAAAATCCGTCCGACGAAATCAAGAACCGTCAGTCCCAGGTAATCCATGACCTCTTAATCTTGCTTTTCATCTATTTACAATTCTTTTTTAGGCTTTAGATTTTATTTTTAAGGGAGAAACATAGTTTAAGAAATCGCCCACGGAGGTCCGCAGGTGCCACACATGGGACCTACGAACCCCGACTTTTCCTATGTAGAAAAAAGTCGTGGGTCTGCACTTTTCCTACAAAACGCATGTGTTCCTACGCACTGTGTACAAAGGGAAAGTGCGGTCCCCGCATTTTTAAATTTCAAAATCCAATTTCTCATTTGGCGCCCAAAAATTTTCAAATTAGATTGTTCTAACATATCTTTTTATGCATTTTAGGATTAGCAAGATGTTGATTTGGAGAGAACGTGAGCATGAGGATGTGGATGACACCACAATGATCCATTTTCCCACAATTCAGGCATTAAGAGCATGTGGTTTGTGTAAATTTTGGGCCATTCAGGGCATGAGGGCACAGGTAGACCTCCTGACATGGCTGCTAAACAGGTGGAACGTGCAGGACCAGTGTTTCATTATCGGAGGCCACCGGCTTGAAATTGACCTGGAGGATATTTATTTTCTGACTTGTTTTTCCAAGAGGAGCGAACAAATTTCCTTGTTTGGGACTAGGCCAGGTGGCCAAACTGTCGCTAGTCTTCATCAAGAATTCTGTAATGATGAGGCAGACCCCAGGGACAAACGGATTGATATAAAAACTATCATCCGTCCCGAGATGAAAGTTATTGCATTTACTGTTACTAGACTATGTGGGAGTGCAGCACTGCATGTAGCTACCAGTTCCCAGATGCGCATTGCTGTAGACTGTTTTCGAGGCACCATTTTCACCTGGTGCGAAGCTGTGTTGGCCAATGTGAAAGGCCAACTGACTAGAGCGAAAAATGGCAAACTAAATAACTTTGGATATGGATCCATCGTGGTCACTTTTTCTCTAGAGAGGATCCCCATGTTGGCTCCGTAGAGTATTCCTGTTGATGCTGGCCGACCCCGAGAACCTAGGATGTTTCGTTGGGTTGCATTGATGGCCCGTCATGGTATTGAGGGCACTGAGATTGTTCTATTTCCTCCTTCACATTTTCGTTGGCTAGACCGCCAAATTTTTGTCATCGAGGACTTTCCATACGCCGGGATATATTTTCGCGGTGACCGGGAGATGACTCTCCCAGTAGGGGAACAGTGGGATGAATCAGGTAAAATCATTTTCAACAAGTTTTAAATTCTAATTTTTTTTATTTTTGATCGTCTTGACAATTAATAACCAAATTCTTTTTGAATGCAGATGTGGGCCCACGACGACCAGCCCATCTCCAGCCTTATGACAGAAGACAACCAGTTGCACCCGCGCCAGCCCCAGTAGGCCAATCAGTAGAAATCTTGTCTGATTTAGAGCATCATCTAGAGCGTCTGACTCTAGATATTCCAGAGACAGACATAGATGAGATCCCACTCAAATTGCAGAGATACGTGATTGGTGTTCCGGGACCTTTTAGGTGGTTCCTGTGTAGGGTGGCCCGGGCAGTGGTTTCTTATCGTGATCACCATCAGTGATGGGATGATCGTGTTATAGACTCATATTTTTGACTTTTGTGTTATCATTTTACCGATCATAAGGTGTTTCCAACCTATGATCGAAGATGATGTATATTTTTTTAAAACACTTCTATACTATGATATATCACTATTTACCGGCTATCTGTGTACATATTATGGATGTTGTTTGTTTTACTGTTTTGATCATTGCAAATGTCGATTTATCATACTAGAAGCAACTGTGTCTGCTAATGTATTTAAATGTCTTGGAATATGTTGATATTCAATGTAATCAAACTCACGTTCCAAGAGACAAACTCTTAAAAATAACCGCAATAACACTGGATTTCTAATGGCATAAACCCTGTTAAACTGTAATACAACAAGTTCAGAATCCAACCTAACAATCAAACTCCGAATTCCAAATGATATGGATTCAGATAATAACTCAATCACTGCACTATACTCGGTAATGTTATTCGTTTTTTGACCAAGGCTTACCCCATGCATGGATACTAACTCGTCAGAGGGTGAATAGATAACCCAAGCTGCGGAAGAAATGTTCTGTGTACTACGACAAGCACCATCAGCAAAACCAATGTAGGTTTGAAGAGACGTCGACATCTGCAATATCACAAGTAAAACTCAGATAAGCAGGAATAGTGATAAAAAACACACTTCTAAACTAGGCACGCTTTTCTAATCTAAGACACACCAATAGTAAAGAAATATAATCTAATAAAAAATCTCCACACCAAGTTTAAGCATAATATCGCTTCAGATAAAGTCCATTTCTGGGTTTATCTAAAGGGACACCATCAAAATCTATCAGCTCATAGGCCCCTTTTGCCAGCTTTCGCTTAAAAATGAAAGGACCATGCCACATGGGCATGAATTTCCCAGCTCCTAGCTTATCGTTGGCTTGATCATAAACTAAGACTAGGTCTCCTTCTGAAAAATTTCGAGGGGTAACACTTCTATCATACTGAGCTTTTATTCGTTTAACATGAGCCTCTTTTGCTATCGCAGCATTTCGTCGATTCTCATCCAGCTGAGCCAAGTAAAAGAAACATTTCTCCTCTTCAGACGTAGTTGGGAGTAATTCTATGGCTAATTTCAGTGACGGAATTTCGCATTCAATCGGTAACACAGCTTTCAAACCGTAAACGAGTTGAAAGGGAGTGAAACTAGTTGATGTTTTTACTAAGGTTCGATATGCCCAAAGTGTTGAAAATAACATGGAATGCCAATTCGTTTTGTGAATACCAATAATTCGTCTAATCATGGTGACTAAAACTTTTTTTATGGCTTCAACCAGACCGTTGGCTTGCGGATAATACGTAGTGGAACTATCGTGGCGCAGGCCAAGTTGATCTGTCAGTTTAGTCATCATGACATTCCGAAAATGACTTCCATGATCTGTAATAATGGCTTGATGAACACCAAACATAGCAATTATGTGATTAAATATGAAATTTGTAGCATTCTTGCCGTCAGCCGAAAATGTAGGCATCGCCTCGACCCACTTAGTAAAATAATCTACTGCTAAGATAGTATATGCATGCCCCCTGGCCGAGTGAGGGTTACATGTAATAAATTCGATACCCCATTTTGCGAAAGGACCAACAAAAATTATGGGATGAAGAGGAGCAGGTGGCGCGCGCATCTTACGATCAAAAAGTTGACAATTGTGGCATTTCCGAACTGCATAAATACAATCTTTGAATAACAACGGCCAGAAATAACTAGCGCGCAGTATCTTTTGGGATGTGGCATACCCAGACATATGACTGCCACATGCTCCAGAATGGCAGTCATTTAAAACCTTTTCAGCTTCTTCATGAACCAAACAGCATCAAAAAATAGAATCTGCTCCACGACGATAGAGTGTATCACCAATAATATTGTACTGCTGGGATTGGAAGCGTATTTTCTGTCGCTGAGATCGTGAGATTTCAGGCTGAAAAGATTGGGTTTGGAGATAAACAATAATATCTCCATACCATGGATCGAGAGTACTGATAAGAAACAGAGATTCGTCTGCAATGGGCTCTTCTGCCATAGTTTCGGTATCAGTAGAGGGGAAATCACACATCAGTTCCGCAAACACCAAAGATTTCTTCGCCTTGGATTTTTCAAACTCCAAGTCAAATTCCTACAAGATGACTATCCATTTGGAATACTTTCCCCCTAGCAATTGTTTGGTTAAAATGTACATCATAGGGTTGCAATAAAAAATTACGGTGGTTTTACGTAACAATATGTAGTGTCTAAATCTTTGGACAGCTTGAACAGCTGCCAATGCCAATTTCTCCACATGTGTATATTTGATCTCATTCAGATGCAGATTCTGACTAAGATAGTAAATCACATGTTCACTGTTAGATTTTTATTCCTGAACTAAAACCATCCCAATGGTGGAATGAGAAGCAGCGAGGTACAAAACGTAATCTTGGTTGTAGTTGGGAGGATGCAATAACGATGCATGGGTCAACGCGTGTTTAAGTGCATCAAAAGATCGATCAGCGATCTCATCCCAAAAGAATGGAATGTTCTGTTTCAGAAACCGAGTAAAACCCTTTGTAAGCTCAGCATAGTTAGGAATGAACCGACGTAAAAATTTTTCTTTCCCCTGCAAACTTTGGAGTTGGCGTAAAGTCGAAGGAGGAGATAATTTAACAATGGCTTCGACCTTCGACGGATCGACGCGAATGCCTGCTTTCGAAACAACAAATCCCAGTAAACGACCCGACTCTATACAAAAAACAAATTTGTGTGGATCCAGTCTAATTCGATAATGCCGACACCTCATAAAGATAGCTCGTAAGTGAGTGGGATGGTCGGCCCTGCGCGATGAATGAGCAGGTAAATCATCGAGGTACAGCTGCACAATGTGCTTAATGTCATGAAACGCGTAAGACATTGCACTTTGAAAAGTTTCTCCAGCATTTTTCAATCCAAAGGGTAGCTTGCAATAAGAAAACGTCCCCCACAGACAAATAAAAGCTTTTTTTGGCTGATCAGTAGGGACTATGTTTATTTGATTATACCCAGAAAAGCCATCCATAAAGGAAAACATTTCACTGCCGGCACAATCATCGATTATTTTATCGATATAGGGAGTTGGATAAATATCTTTGGGACAAGCTCGATTAATATCCCTGTAATCGATACATACTCGTATCGTTCCTTATTTTTTAGTCACAGGAACAATATTCGATACCCAATGCGTTAAGGGGATTGGATAAATGAAACTTGCACAAAGTAATTTTTCAACTTCTGCTTTGATAGCAACAGCTTTTATAGGATGTATCTGACATAGATGTTGACGGAGAGGTTTCACATCCGGGTAAGTCTTGATTTCATGTATGACAATTGACGGATCAATTCCTAGTATTTCTTCATAGGACCAGGAAAACACATCACGGAATTCTTGAAATAGGGCTTTATAAGTTCGAATTTCATCTTCAGTACAACAAGCACCTATATGAATGTTTTCAATTATTCCTGGTTTTACTAAAATTTCAATTGGAACTGTTCGAGAAATATTTTCCAAATTTAACTCAGAATCAGGATTTTGCAATGGATTCTGGGGTTCTTTGACATATTTAGCAGTAAAAATTGAAGCGAAATCATCTTCAAAATGATCTATTTCAAGTAAAAATGAAGATCGGTGATGTAGATCTTCCCATGGTAAATCATCAACGGACAAAAATTCACAAATCTGCTCATCAGTATGAACAAAATCAAGAAATGTCGTTGTGGTTGAACTGGATATAGAAGGTGATTCCTCATGGATCCCATTCATTGGATCAATTTCAGTTGAAGAGGGGTCGGAAAGTGACTGTACAGCCTGATATGAAATTTCAAATGGGCTCAAAGGCATCATGCCATCAATTGAATCTAACTCGGAGTCGGAAGGTACGATCCAAGGATCGTCAAATATAATAGTGTCTGACGAAATCATGTGAATAGTTGTGGTAGGAGGCGATACATTAGGAGGAGGAAAGGAAAAAGTTCCTAGTAAACCAGAATCTTTAATCAAACCTACTCCAAAATCCTTATACGGGATAGCCACTTTACCAACGTGCTAGATTGTTTCTGTAGAGGTTGGGTCGGAAGAAAAATAAGTTAACTGATATATTGTAATGATCCTTCCTTGATATGGAAATTTTATGAGTCGAAAGACCGAAGAAACAACAACATTCATAGCATAAGACCAACTGCAACCCAGAAGAAGGTTTTAATCTAGAGGGGCATCAACCACTTCCACATCTAAATTTACGATTTTACCTTCGACCCCTATGGGTGAATCCTGCAAAATACCAAAAGGGTGGAAACCTCAACCATCAAAAGCCTTAAGAATCATCGGATATTGGTTGAGTGTAGGAGAACCAAGCGATTTCCAACGCCGAATTGACATAATACACGTTGAAGCTCCCTCATCAATCACAGGCCGAAATATCGGTCTATTTTTTACTAACACTGGAATTTGGAAAGCCATTTGGTGAGGTAGGCGAGGTGTACTATTTTCTAAATCGAAGATTATAAGGTTATAATCTTGAATATCTACAGCTCCTATGGCAGACAAAAGCAATTTACACTGTGTTGGGCATTATTGCAGCACTTCCAAAGCCGACATTGCTGAAGGGGAAATAGCTAAGTCTTCAACAATGTTCTAATTCTGAGCAGCTCTCACATGTGGATTGAACGCTAATTTACGAAGAACACCTTTAGCAGGCGGTTTGATTATTAAGTCTGGATTTTGTTTCTCGATCTGTAGCGGACAAGAAACAGGAGGAGGTGTAGTTGATGTATTTGCACTAGAATATTTTGCTTCTTTACCATCAACAGGATTCTTAGTACCATAATCTTGCGAACGCGTCACAATCCTTACATGAGACATCATCAAAATGGGATCTTTTGAGGCAGTTGAGGTGGAACCAACCATTTTTCTATCTTGAGTCGGAAAAGGATCCTTCAAGACAGCAGGTTGTTGTGAACCTTTAACGAATTTTGCAACCTCTGCTCGATGTGGGCATTCCTTAGTAAAATGATCCTCGTCACAAATGTAACAAGGATAGCGTGGTTTTCGCTTTTCGTCATTGGATTCGTTTTTATCAGTTTTCTCTTTTGAATTCTTTTTGTTTTTATTCTTCCCTTTCTTTTTACCACCGGATTTAGATTTAGCCGTAGATGTTTCTACGACATGAATGTCGGCAGAAATTTCGGGGGAAGATTCTCCTTTCGGGGAATCTGGTAAAGTTATAATAGGAGAAGAATTCTTTGAAGATTTCTTCTTACTTTTAGTGTTGACTGTACCAATCATTCCATCAGCGGTATGAGACCCTGAAGGAGCAGCAGCTATTTGACCTTGTTTTGGAAGGTCAGGGATTTTTTCGTATAAAGTACCTGACTGCGTATAAACGAGGTCAAGGTACTGAGCTTGAGCAATTACTTGCTCTTCAGTAACAACACCAGCCTTAGCTACATCTTCAGTGATCTTGGGTAACAATGATTTAACAAACCATTCTGCCAAAATTTGATCTGGAATGTAAACTTTCACCAAACGCCTTCTACGTCGCCATTCATGAATATGATCAGAAATATATGTGGATGTGGATTGTTTGAGTTAAGTTAATAGTTCTGTGCCATTGTCGTATCTAACAGGCAACTGAAAATGAGTCAAGAAGGCAGTTTCTAACTGACTGAAATTATTAAACGAGCCTCGTGGTAACTCAATGTACCATTTGGCAACAAGACCAATAAGAGTTCTTTGGAAAAGATGTAAGTGAATCGAATCATCAATAATTGAATTAGACGCACACCAGAGGTGATAATTCATGATGTGATTTGATGGATCCTCTCCTGACTTACCTTCGAATTTCAGTATATCACTGGGAAACTTATGCGACATTGGCGGCCAGTACGGATAATATAAAATCGGAACACTCATAAGGCACGTCAAATCAAGTAAATCCAAAGTTGCAATAAATGGTAACTGACGGTTAGAGTCACGAAAACCTTGAGTAGCCAAAGCAGTTCCAGGAGGTGGATACCCAGGATAACTGGGAGTCGGATTTGCGTTAGGAATTGTGTAACCTCCTGGAAAACTAGGATTAACCAGACCAAACTGGGGTTGTTGAGGCTGTTGATAAGTATAGCCAGGGTACGGTTGATACTGATAACTTGGATTTTGTGAATCAGGACTGAATTGAGGATATCCTTGGTACAGTTGATATGTGAATTGCGGTTGACTTTTGACAATTTTACTTGTACCGGCTTGTCCTATAGGCATCTGAACCGAAGTCTAAACTGAAGGTCCTAACTGGGGTATAGAGACTTGAGGGATTTGTACAGATGCAGGGATAGGCGAACTCGGTGTTACAAATACTCCAGAAATAGGCGTTACAGGTTGAACAGACGTTGCAACAGTTTGAGGAGGAGTCTGAGGTGTATTAGGCGCAGACTGCTGAACAGAACTAAGTACAGGAATTTGAATGGTAGGTTGGACAGGTTGCTGGGTTGGACCAGAAACCAAAGGTTGTCCAGGTTGAAAATGAAACTGCACATTAGGCTGCATAAGCTATTGATATTGGGACGGATCCCACACCATATTCATTCCGGGGTATTGTCCCGCAGAAGGTTGAACGTAAGGACCATGACCTGGTTGAACGTAGGGCTGATAAGTAAGTGGTAAATTTCTGGCTCCTTGAATAGATGACTGACCAGAAGGCTATTGGTAACCTTGAATTGGGTACTGAACTTGAGGTTGATAACCCTGAGGTGCGTACTAAAGCTGGGGTTGATAAGGACCCTGAGGAGCATATTGAGCTTGGGGTTGACCCGGGGGTATGTACTGCCCTGAAGGTTGATATCCTTGAGGTATGTACTGTCCTTGGGGTTGTCCCCCAAAATAATATGATTCCACAGTTTGTCCTGGAAAAAAGCTACCTTGATGTTTCCCCCCAGGTGGTAACTGACTTCCTGAAGGTTGCCCCCCAGGTGGTAACTGACTACCTTGAGGTTTCCCCCCAAGCGGTAACTGATTTCCCTGAGATTTCCCTCCAGGCGGTAACTGACTGCCTTGAGGTTGCGGATTTAGAAAATTACTAGACATCATAAAGATTTGCTCTGCGTTCGACGTTTCAGTTTTAATTCCACTTAAACTAGTTGATAACATGCTTTCAATCGGTTAAGGAGCTGCCCCCGAGAAAGTACCAAACAGAGCCTGATATCCCGAAGGAACAGAAGGACCACCATGTAAAAATGCTTAGTCTGGTGTCTGGGAAAACATGGATGACTCTCCTGCCATAATGAATGACAGATAGTAACCTCTGGGTGTTGTATGAAATGGAACTCGAGGTGGAGAAAAAGAAAGACCCAGATTCTCTAAAAAAATTGTTAAGGATAGATACCAAGCACTAGTTCGAATAGGGCTGTAGAAAATAGATTCACGTTCCCTAAGATTTAAAGACTGAGGGGATTCGGGAAGAGATAACTCTTTGTCTGGATTAGTAGGTTCTTCGATAGAGATTAGTCCAGATGGAAGATCATTAGTGATGATATTTCTTACCCTAGGTGAACCATGATCACTAGAAGTTGGTGAAATAAATCCTGAGGATGCTTCCAAAACAGAAGGTTCAATTTCAGGTTCAGATATTTCAGGTTTGTCAGCTAGTTCACTGGAAGGATAAATACTACCAGTGACTTCAGAAACTGAAATCGACTCTTGAATGTGTTTTGTTATGGGTGTTTGATAATCAGGATGAACAACTATAGATGAAGTTCCAACTTCTGTTGATTTAATCCTACCGCTGCTAGATGAAACCAAATCACGAAGCCCTTCAAGCTGACTTGGTGTATATTCAGGGGGTTTCCCTTGTAGTCTCAAGGATTGTCTCGGCAATTCTGCCATGATTAAATATTTAACTAATCACACGCAAGAAAATAAAATTCAATGAAAACACCTAAAGTCTTTAAAGAAACAAACAGCTGAATCACACGCTTAAATATCTAAGAGTTCAAACCACACACAAACAGTAACTTCCCATACTAAAAACACTAGTTGGTGATGAAATCCAACTTAGTAGAAATTTAATACAGAAAGGGCGGTTGGAACAGTTACCCCGACAACCTGCTTAATGAAACAGACTGGCATAAGTTTCCTCACAAAACCATCTCATGTGAAGAGAACCCCCCAGAGAGTCCAAGTGAGTCTAGTCAACGTCTCTTCCAAATACAGTGAGATCTTTCCTTCACCGTCACCTTAGGAAATAATCTTAAGTTTGTGGACACTAAGGTTACCAACAGTAACAAATATAACTGGGGCAACAGTCTACGATTCGATCCCATGCGCAAGGGCAGAGTAACAAAGCTCAATCCCCTTGAAGGTTCCTCGACATGGTTAATCCGAGGTTTACTGACAAGTGACCCCAGGCTCCTCGATAATGGTTAATCTGAGGTTTACCGTTTATAATGCGTGCAAAATCTTCTATCTTCCCCAATGAAACAGAATTGTTTGTCTCAAAGGTTCGGCTGTGATCTCGTGATTGACTTCTTTAAGAGAAGCTTCCCAGATTATACAAATTACAATTGGATTTATTTCCTACCGCAAGATTTGTCTACTTGTTTGTTTGTACTATCTTGGAGAGTTAATTACTCCCTACTCCAAGATACTAGCCTAAGCTATGTTGGTGATAAGAGCCCTAGAAAATAAAAAGATTGCCAGATGAATTTTAATTAAGCGTTATTTTTAAGAGTTGTTTCTTAAGTCAATGGGTGTGGAAATGAAACTCTGATGGTGTGAAGACTCGACTTCCAAAAAAACACTAAAAATGCACCTAAAAATGATAATCGGATCATTTCCTTTCAATGAAATTCTAATTAAGAAAGAATTGGAGAATGCAATTCTTTTAATAAACAATTCCTTCTTTAAACATAAAGAACAATTGAAAGAAAACATTTTTGTCTTTTTAGCAATAAATCAAAATGGAACAAATTACCAAAGCTCCCAAGAAAATCCTTTCACTTTCAAAAACTTGAAGCTACAAAACAAGTTTCCTTCAAAAGAGATCTACAAAATTTTAAAAAGCACTCAAAACTACAAAACTAATTCTGAGATCTACAAAATTTAATAATCTAATTGAATAAAAGATTTAAGATTTTTTTATTGAAGAATGTTTTACTTAGTTATTCAGAAAACTAAGGATCTATTCATTCAGAATAACAAATAGATCAAAAACACTCAAATATGTTTTTATAAAAAATGAAATTCAAAAACCTATAACAAAGTTTCATTTCGAAGATTTGCAAAGAAACAGGTAGCTCTATTTCTCAATAAAGGATGATTTCACAATTAGGTCAGATTCAGCAAAAATAAAAAATACCAATGTAATCTCAGGTACTTCAAACATTCAATGCTTCGAATCGCTACAAAGACCAAGTGAAAAACAATCCAAAACGCAAAACTTCTATAAAATCATCAAAACACCAATACTGCTAAGATTCATTCTCATAAATCTTTTGACAGAAACAATCATTAATCTGGGCAGAAACCAAAAACTCTAAATCAAAATAAAGATAAACTAAAGAAAGAAATCTAAAGTTTTTCAAAATTTTAACAGGGTCCGCATGTTTGTGGAAGTAACAGGTGCGGTACCGCACTGTTTACTCAAGAAAAGATGTGAAACTATCGGCACTGTGAAAATAAGACAAAGTGCGGTCCCAGGAAAAATTAGAGAAAAACATAAAAGATCTCAAAATTTTCAAAAACAGAGAAAACCTAAGCTACCCAGGCAGATGTCTATCAATCAAAAACTTGGAAAATTTTTTCCTCAAATAAAAATAAAAGAGAACCAAAAACAACAAGTTCTTTACCCAACGGAGTCGCCAATTTGTTGTGTGAATTAATCCATCTTGCGGACAAGACCGATCTCCCTAGTACTAAAAGTATCTAGCAACAAACAGCCAAATAAACTAATCTTTCTCTAAGCATATATGATCTACGAAAATCTCTATAGAGGTGTAAAAGACTTACCGTATGTCCAGCACTTGTTTGAAGTCGTTGTTGTCCCTCGCACGCTTGAAGGAGTTTTCCTTGTTAACCTGCAGTCACAAAAAAGCAAAATATTACATAGCACCCGTATAGAAATCATCATAAACCGTGCTTATCATAGTGATCAAGGAATCTATGAAATAAACCATTAACTAAAAGCTTATTGAGAAAAATGAGTATATTTGTATTAATTTCAAAATAAGGAAAACCTTACAACCTGAGCCTTGATGTTGCACAGGTCTTCCCGGGGTCCGAAGCAGGAGTCTCCTCTACTTTGATAAGCTCTGCACTCCTCCAACCAAGATGAATAGAGGTATGTAATCTCTCCTCACAAAATTCTTAGTCAACTGAGTCTGAATCTCAACAGCACTTAACTTCAAATATTCTAAAGCTTGAACTCCCCTTCAGGCTACCCAGTGCCTCTTTTTATAATGGAAAAGAGGTGGTTTTCTGTTCCAACTATGAAGGGATAGAATCCTCCTTCAAAGGGATAAGCTCCTCACATCAAGGGGTTAGCTCCATAAGGTAAGGGATACATGCACCTCATAAGAGTGGTTCTATCACTGTAAGATATTTTCTGGAAGCTTCTAGAATTCACTTTTATTGAGATTTTTGTAATTTACTTGCGTCGTTTTGATCTTACAGGGGTCCACACCTTTAACACAGATAAAGTGCGTTCAGATACGCAAGAGAGCTGAACATTAGGTGCGGGACCGCAGGCAATATAGAGAGAAAGTGCGACACCAAAGTTTAGGAGATTTTTAGGAACATTTCTCTGATTTTCAAGGCTTGACATGAGGAACTGATATGTTAGACTTGCAAAGGGAGAAGTATGAGTAATAATGATCTCATACACATAGCAGAATGTCAGGATGAAAATTTTCAGTGTAACACACCGCGACTGAATCTAAGAGGTGGTGGTATGGCCAGAGGCAGCAGAGAGGTGCAAATAGCAGAGGATGCTCTACGAGTAATGGTGGCCCCAGAGGAATGCAATGCAGCACTGAAGACTACAGCGTCTCCCTGTCGGCGTGAGGGATCTCGGCTCCGTGACTTCAAGGGGACAGCAGCTTCACAGAGGAGAAGATTGGAGATGCATAGAACCAGGAGGCCGAAGAGCAGAACCAGGAGGTCGAAGAACATAACCAGGCGTATGAGCAAGGAATGTCATTTTGAGGCGGAAGGAGCAGCCTTGATGTATGCAATGGAGTAAATGCAGCTCGGGGTGATGACCAGAGCTCTTAAATGGATTAAATGTCCATTGGTGTGGCTTGTGGGTGGCCATGTGGCCCTGCCATGCAATGACCCACAAGCCCAATACCGTATAATCTTCATTAAGCACCTGCATCCGGGGAAATTTTACAAATATTTTACATACAATTACAATTATAATTAGAATTAAAATTACGATTACAATTTTAAAATTTCACGTACAATTACAATTTTATAATTTTACATATCTACAATTACAATTTTACAAATTAAAAAATTACAAAAAACCATTGTACAAACATCAAATTTGAAAAAAACACATTTAAATTACTAGATTTTTGGCTTCTGTGATCCATCAATAAATTAGGAAGAAATCTTTCGGTAAAAATCACATTATCATGAACAAAGTCGACGCGTTTCGAACCAACCAGTGTGGTTCATCATCAGGACTAGGTGATGAACCACACTGGTTGGTTCGAAACGCGTCGACTTTGTTCATGATAATGTGATTTTTACCGAAAGATTTCTTCCTAAAAAACACATTTTGCAAAATCGCTAACTGCATCATCGTGATCATGATCATATAACAAAACACAATTAACATTATATATTAACGTCATCACAACACAAACATCAAATATACATCTCATGTCAAACAACTCATGCTATCACATACACATCTATCTGTAAGCTGCACATTAAATGAACATATCTAACATGACCTAACAACATACACATCATGATGATCACCAACATGCAAATTAAGTACAACTGCAACATGAACATAAAATACATGGACCATATATCTATATATATATATAACTGAATATTGTTAAAAATATACAACTGTAATATAAATTTCATGGATCAGTTGGTGGTAGTACAACATCTGTATCAGTACTAGTGGCTGATGGTCCAGCCTCATCTCCATGATGACTCCTGCTAGATGCTAGTGGAGGCTCATGCTCATCTGGTTCGGCAGGAGGTGAACGATCATGAGATGATGGTATGTTGCACCTCACAGACTATCCATCACGTGTTGCGGTTCAATCGTAATGTGCAACAGTCCTCATCAATCACGTAAAAGCTTTCGTAACTCCTACGACATGTCGCATCAGGCTGTACATGTCACGCGCATGCCTCTCCACATCTGTAATAGCCTGTCATTGGCCTCTATGTCTCTGTAATGAGCGGGCCTGATGCCCGCCTCAAAAATCAATGCAATGTGTTGGTCGCCCAACGCCATCCTGTATCTAGCATCACCAAGTCGACCGTGCACCGGCGCACCAGCAGGAGCAGGTTTCTAATCTGCACTGGCCTCCTGATGATCCTCAACATCTGGCATGCCCTCATCGTCATCAGGATCCACACTTGGATCAGGTGGTGGTGGAGGCATCTCCTCGCCATTAAAAGAGCCAATGTCTACAAAATATATACAAGTAGACAACAATAATTAGACAATTCATTACACAATTTAATAAAAAAAAGTCAAAGAACATGCTAGAATAAATTTAAATAAAATAATAATATTACCTCTATTATCTGGCGGCTCATTAGCTATGAAGAGGATGTTGGCACACCCTCGCCAATCCAAACCCGCATAAGGACAGGGGACCATAATGAAGGGATGCTCATCAACACTGGCTAGCAATTCTAGTGCATCATGTGATATCCTCGTTGGAAAAAGAGTATCCTCCCTCTTGGGCATCATCTACCCCCACATGTGCATATGTGCCTTAGTAAACAGCCTACGAGGCTACCAAAGAAAACTAGTTCTCGTCTCTGGAAACCTCTCAAAAAATAAACAAAAATTCTCTGAAGCAAAAGGGAAGTTGACCCTCCCTTGTGCATGAGCATGACATCTATCTAATGCTGTATAGAACTACCACAAAAAAAAGGTAGACCACCTGATAATTCATGGTTGTTGTAGTAAAGAATCAACATAATATAAAAGCGATCAAATAATGTGTTTCCAATAATTGGTGTTGTGCGAAATGGTTTAAATGATAAGTGAGAGATACTAGACCTCCTCACGACCAAGCGCACCAATACATAACTGCACTCCAGCGACCTGAAAATCTGTAGGAGATATAAAATGTGCTCCAATGTATCTCTGGGAGAAAACTAACTGACTCCCTACCACACAACCACCTGGAACCTCAGGGAACGAGGGAAAATCCACCCCTCTCCTCGATAGCCCAGTAATAAAATATATATCCTCCTTAGTGGGCATGTTCCACTAGTTTATACCAACCCGGAAATCCTGTCACTGGGCATTCCACCTTCGGATAAGATGTCTCAAAAATAAACTATTAGACTTTAGGGAAGTAGCCTCCTTATAAAACTTCAGGAGGCCTACCTGCCTTAGGAGCCCCTGCGTCGCTGCTGTAATAGGGCGAGGGTACGCATCTCTCTCCCTCTCTCTGGCCTCCCATAGGAAAACCATGTTATACTATTCCGCCTGTTGTTTTTGTTGCCCCTCTTCTCTCCTTTCACGTCTCTGAATGATTGACATATTAAACGCAATTTTTTTATTAAATGACACATGTATTTAGAAATATACGTATATAAATATTTTTTGAAAAATAAATAGAACAACAGTCGGTGCACAAAAAACACAGTCACACACCGGTCCCGGAGCGTGTTTCAACAGAGCGCACTGGATACGGTGCACCTAATTATATTCAGCGCATCGGGGATGGTGATCCAGAAAATGTTTTTAGCGCACCATTCAGTACATGCAGTGTCAGGAGGGCAGTGCACTGACTACACTATACACCCTGGGGCATATATCTATGTCAGCACACCACCCTCCTACCACTGTACATAGTCGTCGATGTGGTATTTTAAAAGGCCGCACCATTGACGCATGCAAAATATGGTAAGTCGTGCGCTGACAAAAATAGTCGTCTTGGGGCGGTTATTTCGGTCAACACACTACATCACCACTATTCAACTAGGTCAACGGTGCAACTAGGTAACTAACCACACTGCTCTTTATAAAGAAATTTAAAATAATATGGTGCGCCTTTGGTACCGCCCTGGAACCAATGCGGATACCCTTAGCACCGGTTTACTAGGCCGAACCATAGACAATGTCGAATTGCGGTATGTGGTGCACTGACCACATTACATGCCCCGGGATGGATAATTTCGTCAACGCACCAAGTTGTCGCAATACCACATTGTCAATGGTGCGGCCTGGTAAACGACCATACCGCAGTTCTTAAATTTTTTTTTAAATAAAAAAGTGTGCCTCGCGGTACCACCTCGGAACTGGTGCGGATACCGTTAGCATCGGTTACGGTGCGACCTATACATTTACAGGTAGCACTAAAAACTGGTGTTAGTCGAACAGCTCGAGCGCACCACGTGACAATTTTTTTTTTTTAATGGTTAATTTTAAGATATTTTGAAATTATAATCCACTAAAAGGTTTAATTATGGAAAAACAAGAAAAATACCTATACATTTACCCGTCGAGGAGGAATATTGGCTGTAGAATCTGCAAAAGAAAATTTGTCCACTGTTTTATAAAATTCAAGTTGGAGATTGATGGAAATGCACAGCAGCAGTGCTTGCGATAAGTGAAATGGGAGCATAGATGTCAGGGCGGCTCAAAGAAGGATAACTTGCACCAGTGCTTGAGAGCTTTGTAGCACTGAAAAAAGTGAAAAATGTGGTTTTTTTGCCGTAATTTTTTTTTATTTAACCCTTCTCCGGTGCGCGGGGTTTTTACTGGCGTACCGGTGCAATTGCAGTATGTCGCCCCTGGTTATTTCTATTTTCATGTGCTTTTATGAGGGGCGGCATATCTGTAATGCATCGGTGCTCTATATTGATATGACGCACTGGGCACGATGTCTGGTGAGCCAGTGATTTGTGCGGTTTTTTGGCCGCAATTTTTTTTGTTTAACCCTTTTATGGTGTGTGGCATTTATGGGGACCCCAGTGCTTTTCCGTCATTCCTCTCCAGGCAGTTTCTGTTCCGCACACTTTTTATGAGGCACTGATGCTAACGAGTTGACATGCATCGGTGTTGTTCCTTAATTAAAGGCACCGGGCAGGTGTTTACGGAGCACACGGTTTCCGAAGTGCCAATGTTTTGTGCGGTTTTTTGGCCGTAATTTTTTTTATTTAACCATCTACCGATGTGCGGGGTTTATGGGCACCCTGGTGCATTTTATTTATTCCACACTGGGTACTATCTATTTTCGTGCATGTTTTCGTAAGCACCGGTGTTGTAGAGATTTAAGGAACCGGTGCTATACAGGAATATGATGCACCGGGTGGGTGTGTTAGGAGCACACGGTTCCTGGTGTGCCTATGTTTTATGCAGTTTCTTGGCTGTAATTTTTTATTTATTTAACCCTGTGCCAGTGCGCGGGGATTTCAGGGCAGCCCGCTGTGTTGGCGACTTGGTGCATTTAATGGCGACCCGGGCGGTTTCAGTTTTTGCACGTTTTTTATGAGGAATTGGTGCACAAGTTATGTAAATAACTCGTGCTCTATAGAAATACAATGCACCGGGTGGGTGTGTACGGAGCATACAGTGTCCGGTGTGCCAATTTTTTAACTGCACCAGTGCTTTCTCATGTTGAATGCACCGGTGCATTCTATGGTGATAAGAGCATCAGACGAAATACATCTGCAAAAACCTCCGCCCGCCAACCTCCTCTAGGAACCTCCGCTAGAAATGAATGTCTGGGATATTTTTATAAGGGGTTCCTCAAAAAAATCCACTAGAGGGTCTTTTCCTTGTAGTGCATATATTTATAAAATGAAGTACAAGTATATAAAATAGCTTAGTACAAGTAGGTGAAAGTCATGGTTTCTAGACCATAGATAGTGAAACCATAAGAAAACTCTAGCCACCAACTCCTCCTAACTAGGAATCATTCCCAGCCAAATTTTGTTGCTTCAAAGATCCTCATGCACACTAACAAGTCCATGGTGCCTTCACTTGCATCACACTAGTGTAAAAGGTAACATCCTTCTATATTCTCCACATCAAATACTCAAAATAGTATTAGGGTTTTCAAATTCCAAATTACCATAATCTTATTTTCTCACAAGAGTTACAAGATCTAGTGCTCCCCTTTGGTACACATTATTTTGTCGCAACTATGGAAAATGATGGTGTACCTTATCCTTCATTGTCTTAAGTATCATTTCCAATAATCCCTGAAGAATATGGATGAAGTACATATCTATGGAATATAATAATTTTATGAGAATACCTTTAAAAACCTTACTTTTGAAGGTCGACACAATTTTCACCATTATAGCCTACGACAACACAGGTTGCATAGCTAAGGAATTGCACCATCGACACAATTTTTTTCATTACATTTTGTTTCAATCTTTTAATGTGGGTAAAAATTTAAAAATGAATGAAATTTTTCTATGGTGTGGATTTGAGCTCACATCCCTACCATAATGGATCTCATCCCAACCATATTGGATCTCACCCCTACCTAAGTGGATCTTAACCTCCATCTCTTTTCTCCTCTTACCTATATCTAGTATATAAATTGAATGGACTCTCATGGAGAAGGGGTTTCTTTTTTACTCTTGAAAGAACTTTGGTTCTCATACTTCCATTGTATCTTGCTACAGTGTCCAACCTATGATCACATCACATTTTAAGGAAAGGATTGGAGTGAAGAAAATTGGAAGGAGTTTCACAAAATCAAGGTATTATTTCTAATATACTTTTGCATTTCGTTAATACAAATACAATTTTCTTTCCCACATTCATTGTTATATGATTGGTACTAGATTCATTGATCACTTATATAGGTCATGTTAAATCATTTATGCATCATGTGCTTTGATTGTTGATTATTTTTAACTATAATAAGTGTTCATAATATATAACTAAGTCATTCATGTCTTTGTAAGCATGTTCTTCATGCTATAACAAAAGGGAAAATATTATTAAGTCATGTCCCTTTTGGACTTTCAAAGGAAAAATATTTAATTTTTAAAATACAATTTTTTTGGCTCCAAGAATTAATGTTGGCCTCCTCCTAGTCAAGTTAGCCTCATCAAGAATTCAAGTTGGCTCTATAAAAATACATACCCATTTGGCCAACAAAATTTATATAAATAAGGGTGGCTCATCTCCATCAAAAAGGAAATTCGAATAGAGTAATTCAAGTATCCTTTCCTCTATGGTTCAGTTTATTCTAAGGTTAATTTTTTATGAAATAGGAGGCCTATTCTTGAGGAAATAAAGGGCTATTCTTGAGGAAATGAACATATCATCTCCGAGGTAGTGAAGATCAAATATCTAAGGAAATAAAGAAGGGTAACTTTGAGACAACGAATTTTGAGATCTAAAACAACCAACGAAGGGAATATTCTAAGCTATGAAGTGTCATATATGAAGGCTAGTAGAGAAGAATTTTTTAGGAAAGAATGTTTTTTGGCCAGATTGAATTGACTAGGAGGACCATGGACCAAGTTTGACCTATTTTTTGACTTACATGTATCTCTATTGGATTGAAGAATTATCTATTGAAAGGGTTGTTTTGTTTTTCCCCGTGAAGGTTTTTTCAAGGTAAATTTCTTATGTTCTCTATGTGGTTGTATCTTTATGATCCTTTTGTCTTAAATGTGATATGGTTGATGTCTTCTATGTAATTTTTGAATGATGGAATAATGAATAATAATGTGAAAATATCAAAATGATAAAAAGTAATTATTAGTATATAATACTTTTCAAACATTCAACATGGTCTCAAATCTTGGGTGGGAGAGCAGCATAAAAATTTGGCCTAAATATGACCTATTATAACATCTATGAAGCCCTAACTAGAAGACCTTAGGTAGCCTTAAAAACTTAGGTCAAAATCTCAGAGCCTCGATCATGGAAAAAGGTTGAAGTTCTCTGTAGAGCCAAAAATATCCATAAAAAGGTATGAATCCTTATTAGAAATAAATTAGAACAATCTAGATATTAAATACATATCCTTTGCTTCAAGCCTCGGGACCTATTCAATAATTGGGAATCCTCAAAAGTTTTGTCAAACTTCATATCCTATCTATAATTTATACAAGAGTCTACCTTTATTTCTTGCCTTGGACTGAAGATCTCTGAAATGTAACAAAGGTTGAAATATCTCAAATTGAACTGAATTTCCTCAGTCTCTTATATCACAAGGCTAAGTGATCTCTTAGAAAATTCCTCAACAAATTCATTTTTTTCATGTGACCAATGTTTAAGGAGATAGATCATGAATTGTTATATATAATAATTTATGAACCTAAAAATATGTTTTGAATAAGTCTAAAGGATCTTGATTATGTCAAGAGGGTGACCACATATTTGCAGAAAGTCACCTAGTTGTGACCAAAAAGTCTCAGAAAAACAAGTCTTCTCAGAAAAAATTGAATCTTCAAAATTCATTCATATGCTATCTTAAAAGGATATATGTTCTATATATAGAATAAGGTCATAAGACCTAGTCGAAATACATTACAAGAAGCTGACCTGATATTCCTTTGAAGAAGTAGACTGAAGTAAAAATGCATTCGTTCTGAAGAAATAATTGAATTAACCATCGATTCAAGTTGCAAAAAAAATTTGAAGTTTCTCATGTAAGGTATGTATTTCCATAATTTAAAGGGCTCTATCTTGAAATATCTTTAATATTGAAAGAACTCATTATCAGTAAAAAACCCATAAGGTCAGACAAGAAGGAGTTTGAAATGTATTTCTTATGATTAAAGTTTTTTCTGACTTTTTTTGTCACATTGGAGAAGGAACTAAAATTTTAATCTTGGAAAATAAGTTCTAGTTCAAGATTTTAAGTGTGAATGCTAATGTCTATTATAGCCTTTGAAATGTGAGATGCATTTTATAGGAAAGTCATGAACACATATAATGATGAATAATGTGATATTGGTTGTGTATAAAGTTTTTAAAATGCAAAATCTGGATGTTGAGGCTCCAAATATTAAAACGCATCAACATTTTTTATCATGGACTCTATTGCACATCATGAGGAAGATGATTCCTTTGTATAAAGTATGCTTAATATAGAAAATAGGTAGAGCTCCTATTTGGAATTAAATTTGAATTCATATCAAGGGAGATGTATGTGTTTAGGCCTCCTAGGTTGAAAGGCTTGAGTTCAATATTTGAATTGGCAATGTTGAAGAGCTAATAAAGTTATAATGCTAAAGATATTGTTTAGATTTAAATGATGAAGCTTACTTCTTGCACATTGTTGTTTTGAAGAAACCAAACTACTTATCTTAGAATTATCATTGAATGATCAATGACAAGAATGACATTTTGAATATAGGGTCTTTAAACAATGAAATATCTAGGATTTGTAAACCCTAGAAATCATAAGTATTAAAGAATAAAAACCCTAGGATTTATGGAAAAAACCTACGATTAGACGTTTTTGTTGAAATTTGAAACCCTATATCTTACAAGAAAGGAATGACATCATGATGATGATGTGGATGAAGCTGATAAAATTGTAGATGGATGCAAGAAGTCCATAAATCAATATGGAGCTGAAATTATTCTCAAAGATAAGTATTTTGTATTTCTCTTATTTGATTATTACTATTGTCATTGATTTTTACTAGTAGTTAGTCTCTTGTTTTTAATTATTTTTTCTTGGTTATAATTGTTCTTCCATGGTATCCTTGTAAGGTTTGTTGGTACATAACGAATGTTTCCAAATATTTGGTAGTAGGTGGAAGAAAAAAACAAAGATAAGCCAAAGAGGACTCTCCAAGAAATAAGGATTTATGAAGAGAGATACTATACTAAATGAAATTTGGACTCAGAGGGAGATATATGATCAAGAAGCTAGAAGAGTACCTTGTTCAATGCCAAAAAGAAGTCAATAGTGACTTCCATAATGAAGTATTATTGGTTGGAGAAATGTACAAAGAAAAGGATTACCTTAGTAAGAGGGAAGAATACTATGAAGGGGAATTTTTCTAGGTACATTTTTGTTGATATTTATTTATGATTTTTGTTGAAAAATAAATCAAATGGATGTAGAAATTTAGATCATCTCCCTCGATGAAAGAAGAAGTGTATGTAAGAACTACCTCAAACTTGTGAGGTATATGAATAAGTATACTTGTAAAGTAAATATTTTTACATAGTCCCATTGGATTGATGGATCAAGGTTGAACCTATATAATTTGTTTTTTGATGAAAGAAGAAGAGATTATGTGTCAAACTGATTTGCATTGAACAAAATATTTTTTCTAGAGGGAGAAGTCAAGGCTTATCCAGGAAACCTTTTACCTGGCTTTAGAGGGATTTCACCTCAGAATTCAAGATGAAGTATCTCGACTTGATAACTGATATCATGAGTGATAGAGGGAAAAAATCAATATTTCCATGACAATATCTGCTTCAAAAATAATACCCAATTATCGTAATCGATGTAACCAAGATGATGGATCAAGAAAAGAAAGAATATTAGTTTATGGTTAATACAATAAATGTATATCATCATGTGTAGAGGTACCAACATGGTGCAGTTGGTCATGGAATAGTCAGATATGTATCAAATAGAGAAGTATAATTGCATGTCAAGGAGTTTTGTAAACAAAGAGAGTTTGTATATCACTTTTAATAGCACTATGATCTTTTGGATGAGCAGTAAATAGACTTTTGTTGCACTCAAAGGCCGAATATGTGAAAGGAAATTTATTAAGCAGTATGACTGCAGTTTGCAGGATTGGTTGATCAAGTGTATATAACATCATGATGACAGGTCAGGGCACCTTGAGATCTAGTACCATTACATGCTACAAAAAGAGAGTAGTGAAGCTCAACTATATCTCCACTAATGAGCAGACGACCGATATTTTTTATAAAGCCGTTGTCTAGATACAAATTCGTGTACTTCAAGGACAAGCTTGGGTTTATGGAGATTACTCCTCTCATTGAGAGGGAGTGATGATTTGAAAAAAATATGGATGGATATTCTCTATATAGGGAGAATGTTTTGAGAGGCCTAGAGTTATCACTAGATAAGGATGAATGAGTGCATCCTAGTGAGGATACCTAATTACTCACTAGGAAAGGGTTGAGTAAGGTATGGACTTGATCCCACACCAAGGAAGGGTGGATTGGGGTCCTTCAGTATTTGGACCTGATCACAAACCAGGGAAGGGTGTAGTGAGGTATTTCAACATTTGGACCGAATCACACAACAAGAGAGGGTGTAGTGAGTTATTTCAACATTTGGGCATGACCACACACTAGGAAAGGGTGTAGTGATGTATTTCAACATTTGGACCCAATCACACACTAGGGAAGGGTGTAGTGAGGTATTTCAACATATGGACAAGGTCACTCACTAGGGAAGAGTAGAGTGAGGTATTTTCAGAATCTAAACCCGGTAACTAACAAAGGAAGGGTTGAGTGAGATCTTAGCCCATATTTCTCACCAATTAGGGTGAGTGAGTTCTTTCTAGTTAAGTTAGTATCTCAACATTTTTTCCTAGTGAGAGGCCTTGGGATTTGAGGACCAATCACTCTAGAGGACAGGGTCTTGATATGATAATGATAAGCCATGGGTTATTTACCAACCATGATATGGATACTAACAGATGTTGCTGGTTATATAATGATGTTTATGTCAAATATGCCTACTAGTTGATGTTGAAATTGTGTCAAAGATTCCAACTAATGAATTATGACGAGATGATGTTGATGATGTAAGAGATGCTGACAAGGTTGATGATGATTTGTTATAACCTTTTCATAGAAAAATTCTGTCAACATGAGAACATATAGATTGTTATTATGAATATGTCCCTAGTTAATAGGGAGTGTTGATTTTTGTAACTATGGTCAGTATTCATAATGTATAATTGAGTCATTCATGTGTTTGCAAGCATGTTCTTCATGCTATAAAAAAATAAAATATTATTGAGTCATCTCCCTTTTTGAATTTCAAAAGAAAAACATTTGAATTTTTGAAAGAAAAATTTCTTGGCTCCAAGAATTAATGTTGTCCTCCTGCTAGTCAAGTTGACCTCATCAATAATTCAAGTCAGCTCCAGCAAAAGACACACCTATTCGACCAAGAAAATTTGTATAAATAAGGGTGAATCATCTCCATAAAAATGGGAATTATAATAGTTACATTTGGGTCTCCTTTCATCTATTGTTTGGCCTATTCTAAGGCCTATTTATGAGGCAAGGGAAATCATATTCCTAAGGCAAGCAAGGGTTATTCTCGAGGCAAAAAATATATCATCTTTGAGGGAGAGAAGGTCAAATATCTAAGGAGGTGAAGAAGGATAACTCTGAGAAAATGAATATTTAGATCTGAAGCAGTTAACGAAGGGAATATTCTAAGATATGAAGTGTCATCTATGAAGGCTAGTAAAGAATCATTTATGAGGCAAGAACAAAGTGCTTTTGGGGCACATTGTTGACTAGGAGGAGGGACCATGGACTAGGTTTGACCTAGTTGTTGACTTAGATGTATCTTTATTGGATTGAAGAATTATATATTGAAAGGGTTGTTGTGTTTTTCCCCATGAGGGTTTTCCCAACGTAAATTTCTTGTGTTCTCTATGTATTTGTCCCTTTATGATCATTGTGTCTTAAATGTGGTATGGTCGATATCTTATGTGTAATTATTGAATGATGGAATAATGAATAAGAATGTGAAAAGATCAAAATTATAAAAATTAATTATCAATATAGAATACTTTTCAAATGATTCAATAGATTTGTCTGTTGGTGTCTTTCTAGATCTTGGATCGAAGCATCAAGGATGAGATTGAAAGCTACAGCAAACAATAGTGAGGAAAAAAGTTGATAAAAATGGTATGATTCATTCATCCCACTACTTGCATCTATGATTTAATGGTAATGAACCTAGAGATATTTTTTATGGGTTTGTTTGTTTTGTTCTAGAGTTGGTTTCCAAGTCTAGGGAGATCTATATTGTCCCCAAAATAATATTTTTCCATCAACACCCTTGTTGTGGGATTTCACCTAAACCCTTGACTCCCTTGTCTTCTTAGGTAAAAATCATAATCCTAGTCTTACCTTGAATATCCTCAAAACCTTACCATTATATATATATATATATATATATATATATATATCTATATATATTTATATATATATATATATATATATATATATATATATATAATGAGGAGGAGTACAGGACTAGTTTACATGGAACAGTAAATGAATATAGGAAAAGTATCTCTCTTCCCTTTATGTATATGAAAGGTGAGGGAGACCAAAAAAAATAAAGTGGGCCTAGTCCATAGCAATAAACCTAAATACACAATAGATAGGTCCATATGTAAAGTGCTCTAATTATAGGTGACACGCGGAGAGCTCTAAGGCACGTAAAGCGCTCTAATTATAGGTGACACGCAGAAAGATCTGAGGCACGTAAAGCCAAAATGCAAAGGTTTCACAGTGAGTGCTCCGAGAGATGTGTTCAATACTCCTCCAAAGTCCTCTAACACATAAATTATCACTCCTAGGTGATGTGTATATTTGATTCTACCACATCTAGATGATCCCTCTTGTAGTGTACCTAAGGGGGTAATATGAGGTACCTAGGGAGGTACCCAATGAGAATAATAATATATATAGGTTTATGTATTTTTATATATGGAATCCATTTCTAGTAAATAAGGTCCATGTAGTAGTGTGAATAGAATGAATGTAAGAAGGCTTACTAGAAGGTTCCACCTACTACAATGTTCCTAGGAGGTGTTATCACTCTCCCCAACTTCCCAAGGCTGAAAATAGGATTGGAGAAAGGTAACCACAGACCATGCTTTAGGTCAGGTAGATAGCCCTACCAAGACTAAAGAGGGCTCTCTTTTTGTCACTTTTGCATTCAAAGGAATGAATGAGTATCTAATGATATTAGGCTACGTATGTAAGCTCAATAAGTACGATTTTTTTGAATGTTTTGAGTGTTGGATAGAAAATTCAGTGAGTAGACTGTGTATAAGGTTTTTAGGTCTGAACTCCAAATTGAATTTGCAGAGAATATGTGAGGCAATATAGGTAGTTTGAAGAAATTATTTTAATAATTAATTGAGTATAGGATGAAGTATAAGATATTTTTAATGAGCACTAAGGTGAATTCATTCAGTGTAGAAGCAAATAAACATAGAAATGTAAACATTGTCTAAAACAGAGCATCCATAAACATGGTTTCTTCTCATAAACTTACAAGATAAACAAATACGAAGAATAATACATAGTATTAAGCATGAAATGATAAACATACATAAGAAAAATATATGCTCCAATGCATACCACGAGTATCTCAACACAATTCCTGCAAATTTGTCTCTGATTTCGTTCCAAATTGCTGATTACAAGAGATATACTGCAATATGAGATGATCCAACCCAAAAAAAGACTAAAGAGAGTCTAATTATATAAAATATGGACTATGACACATAATTAGGTCAAAATACCATCTAAAATGGATCATAAATATATAAGGTGAGTCATTTCCTATATTCTAGGGAGGTTAGAAACCATTTCCTGAATTTTAGCTATGAACTAGGAGTGTTTGTCCCTTACATTAATTACATATTCCCTCATGATAGGAGGAAAAAAATAACCCCATAACTCTAATTCCAACTCATAGGACAAAAATTCCTCAAATTTGTGACCATTTCTAAGCTTGAAAAGTGTCCCAAGGAATCCAATGTTGATTTGTGACATTCTTGACATAAGGGTAACAAAATTTTGCAAAAGCATAATAGAACTTTGGAGGAACTTTTAGGAGTCCAATTCCACTTCTGAAAGAACTGTCAACTAACCCTGTGTTTCTATTTTCTAGAACATATTTAATTTTTCAAAATGGACCACTGGAAGGCCTTCAAAACTCCATTCTCCCAAGGTGACCCCAAAAGTGTAATAGAGGGTCCAAAAAGGTGGCAGAAACATGGAAAATGAGTGGCTTTCGAGCTTTTTCTCAAAAATTACATCTTTTCATGCCATATGGGTTCATGATCGATGATTTACTCATCAAAATACATCCACACATGTAAATAAATCATCATTTATATGCCCCCAAAAAAAGAGTAACAAAAGTTCATTACCCTTCTACAATGAGGAATTTCCAGAATTTTGCAAAAATCACATAAAATACCAAAATTGATAAAAAAATTTCAAACTTAGTTCTATGGTACCCGTGAGAGGTGGGCTAAATATCCAAAGAATATTCAGCCAATAAGTCCAACCTATCCTTCTTTTTAAGATTCATTTGTGCCTCTTTTAGCCTTTTCTTCAATTATTCCAGCCTTATTTGAGAAATGGTGTTCCTGGTGCGATAGTGGTTTGCCATGTGTCTTTGCAGGTTATTTTCCCTCTTAGCCCTCTTTAAGAGCTTTTACAGATGCTCATTGACTTTTAAAACCAAATCTCTCTATGTTCATTAATCTCAATGGAAATAAGCTCATCAAAGGTCAACTCTTCAAATGGATGCATTGATTGTCTTTCTCTCTCCAATGCCCTTTTGAGGCCTCTTGTTTTTGGTCTTCTTGTTTGTGTTTCATCCTCCATGTCTTGAATTTGGTCAAAAATAATAATATACATGCCTTTACCTTTGTTTTACTATGTGTCTGACTCGGGGCTTGCTTTGTAGGACCTAATTCACTTTCAATTGAAAATTGTCTTGCTGAAGGAAAGTTATTTAAGATTTGGAAATGGAGAAGATCCCTTTCAATTATGCTATTTCCATATATTTCTTTAGAATGATCTATTCAGCTGATATGAGCTCCACATGTTGTGCTACATCAACCTCCAATTAATTTGATTCATTATGCTGATGGAAAAGAGGTTGCTCCTCTATCTTACATTGTCCCACAATGGTGTCAAGTGTAAGAATATTCTTGGCAGACTTAGGCACAAATACTTGTCACTTCCCCTTCTCATATGTGTGAGTAAATTCCACAACCCTAGTATGATCTAAAGGATGAGTAAGCATGCTAGAAGAGACAACCTCCATTCGTTGTTTTGATGATGTACTAGGCAAGATAGAAGGGATAATGGTAGGTGTTGCTGACAATCTCTCCAAGAAATTTTCCCAAGTCATGTTGATGGAGGACAAGTGATGCAACACAATGATCTTGATTAGACCATGATGAAAAATAATAATGTGATGATCTTCTCTTCTACTCTTAACCTTATCAGTCATATTAAGAAAAATCCTATACAAATAATATGGCAAATCAAGTGTTTTGACATAGGTGAAATGCATCAAAAGCCTGATGTGATACCTATACAACCTAGAGAATATTCTGTCATATGTGAAGTACTTCATTATGAACATAATCAAAAGGGCATACTTGTTTCTGAGGTGTCTGAAAGAAAAAAGATAGTTTGGCTCCTCTCTAGCATGAATCTTGGGAAATTGTTTGTAGTTTTCAATATCTAACTCCATGCCTTTAAACCACTGCTCTCCATGAGAAGGGATACATGTTGCTGAAGAAATTAGTTCTGATGATAGGATTATCTCCATACCTAAATAGTGACCTTTCCCATGATGCAGCTTATTGCAAATAGGCTATTAAACTGAAGATGATACCCCTCTTCCATAAGCCTTTCACAAAATATCAAACACTGAGCCCTCTCAAAGCATCTTCTAGCCAATAGCGAGGCCTTAATTTCATGCATTGTAAATGGTTCTAGCCTTAGGTGGCATCCTCCCTTGAAGCTCTTCTTGTCACTTTCGATTGTGTTTGTCACTAGAATGATGAAAACCCTAGGCTGTTAATGAGATGAGTGAATGTATGGAAATTTGGAAAAACATATTGTAGGAAAGTGTGAGTTTAGTGGATGAGATGAAGGATCATGAAGCTGAGAAAAATTCTAGAAAAAATTGAGTGGGTTGATTCATGTGTTAGCTTCAATTTTTAGGTGGAATGATGGAAAATGAATGTGATGAAGGTGGAAAAATGCTTAAAACACGGTAAATTCTCAATTTTGACTATGAGAATAGTCAGTGCAGTGGTAGGGCAAGTTGATAAGATGAATTCAAGGTCATAGAGGCAAGAAAAAATTCTAAGAAAAATTTCAGTGGATAGAGTATAATCTTAGCTCCACACTAAAAGTGGAATGAGGAATCATGGATGAGCGTAGTGTAGAAAATTCTAGCAAACACAGGAAATTCTCAATGCTTTTTCACTGTGAAATAACTAGAATTTAGGGTTTACTTGTATTTGACATGTTAGGGATAATGTAGATGATAGGAATGTGGGGATAATGTGTATGAAATGTGTGGGTTAGGGTTTGGATGCTAGGGTTGAGGTTTTAGGTCAGTGGGGTAGGTTAGGGTATGTCAAGTTAAAAAAAAATTATATACATGGACAGTGAAAATATGGAGAAAACGTAAGTGAGCAAGAAATATGTTTCAAACTTTCAAAATTCGACCAAAAGATGGTATAGGGATGAATACTTACCTTGTATAAGGGTTACACAATGGCAGTGGAGATAAAATTGAAGTGATTTGGAGGTTTCCCAAGCCCTATACCAAAAACTGCTTCTTTTCTAGAAGCGTAGAAGACCTACAAGAGCGTAACAAGGTGGTATAGAAGCATAAAAACTGAGGTTCAAAATTGTAACAACTGTGTTGCACTACGCTCATAAGCATAACACTTTTGCATAGCACCCTCCAAAATCATAGCAACGTGGAATAGAAGCATAACAAGAGTTGTTTGAAGGGTGGAAAAAGGATTTTTAATGGAATTTGAGCCTTGGATTTTGGAGTTGGAACACCTTGGAGGGCAAGTGAAGTAGATAGATGCTCTCACACACATCAAAAGGTAATAGTGGGTGAAATTGAGTTTACCTTTTCCCTTTTTTCACCTTTTGACATTTAAAATCGCTTCTTGAAATTTTTTCATTTGGAAATGACCCTTTTAAGACAAGACAAGTTGTCTTTGATATTTGAAAATGATCCTTTTGTCTTTGAATGAGATAATGAGTCAAAAATAACTTCTTTGAAGCTTTACCACTTGATTTGACACTTTTTCTCCTTTTAATAAGACAGTGAGATAGAATTTCTCCTTTTCTGAGACAGTGAGACAAAATTGAGTTTCTTTAGTTTCTTCTTTTTTTAAAACACTTGAGACATATGAAACAAGACAGGTGGTCTTTATTTCATCTCCTAAACATGCTAGCTCCTTCTTTAGGGTTTTATGAGTGGAATGGAGGATTGTTGCCTTGTTTTAAGTGACAATTTGAAAATTTTTCAAAGGCCGATATGATCCTAGACAATGACCTATATGAGGTGGAGTGACATAACCCTGGATATTTTAAATGATGATGATGGAGATGACCTTGATAATGATGTTGGCGATGAATGAAATGAAGGAGCAGCATACTTGACCTAGAATTTTTCAGTGACCAAAATTATTTTCTGAGAACTTGTTTGAAAAAGTAAAAAATTTTGACATATGACTTTATGGAAAACAATTGAAAGAGTTATTTTTTATCACTGACATACCTGAGCTAATGTTGGCTCCAGCTAGGGATGGCATCACCTTCAGGAGGTTTCAAGAACACCGTAGATCAGGTATCCTTACCATTGGGTAATGGATTCAAACTGGACCTTGAAAGTTTTGGAAAACTAGAAACGATGAATTGAACCTGGAAATGACTTTGACTAGAAAAAACTGACTTGACTCTGACTGAAATTTTTTTGAAAATTTTGAAAGAAAACATGAGTTGAATATAGAAGTCTCATGGCCTCCTCCTCGATCTTCAAACTTCTGCAGAAACTTCCTTATTACTTGGAAATCAAATTAAAATGATATGTACAGTGACAATGAATTTAATCTTCAATGATTAAGTAAGATAGCATTTGAGGAACCTACCATTGATTGGTCCTCCTAACACTTCTTTCCCTTCAAGGTCCTCTAGTATAAATCCTTTATTATGTCTTAATGAAGTGATCTTGTAAGGTCCTTTCCATAGATTGTCAAACTTTCAGTGCTTATTCTTGTTTTGATTCCAGGCATCCCAGTGAAGAACAACATCTCCAAGCTTGAAATCATCAACTTTGGTCATCCTATCATAAATATTTTTTATTTTATCATGAAGCTTTGAAGTATGACTGAAGAATTCATATCTTGACCATTGTAGATGGATCATTTGGTTGATTCTTCACTGAATGTAATTTGGTTCACTGTCGATTTCTTGCAGAATTTTCATCACTAATACAACTAGAGAAGTAGGGAAGATTGTGTCAACACCATACACAAGCTGGAAAGGTGACGTGTTGATTGATCTCTTCGTGCTAACTCTATCTTGTTTTCTTGCAGCATATTCTTGATTATGTTCACCAAATATTTATTTGATGATTCAACAATCTTGTTTCCTTGATGATAGTATGTTGTGGAATGACCAAGCCTAATGTGATACTTATCACAAAATTCAATCACTTTCTTGGAATTAAAGGCAGATGTATTGTCAGTAATGATCTTGTATGGATAGCCAAAACGAGACAGAATATTGTTCTCAATAAATTGAATAATAACAGTGTCAGTAGCTTGCCCGTGGGGATGGCTTCAATCCATTTAGTGAAATAATCTATGGTAGTGAGTATCCATTTATGTTGAGCTGATGATGGAGGATGTATCTCGCCAATGAAGTCAAGTCCCCATTGCTGGAATGGCACTTGAACTTAAATTGGATTTAAGGGCAAAGAAAAGAGCTTCCTCTTTCCCTGAAATATTTTACGTTCATGACAGCTCATGACTATTTTATAAACATTAGAAAATAATTTTGGCCAATAGAAGCCCGCCATCAAGATATTTTTAGTTGTAGTCTTCCAATAAAAAAGACCACCACAATCACCTTTATGAAAAAATTTCATCACTTTTTCAACTTCTCCTTCAACCAAACAATTTAGCAACACTCCACCCAAATCTTTCCAATACAAGACAGTGTTAAGAATGCAGTACTTAAGAGCTCTCAACTTCAAATATCTAGCCTTACTACTTGGCAAGTCGGGAGGAGGATTCAAGTGTTGCAAAACATGAGCTATATCAACATACCAAGGCGATAAAGAGAAAATTTCAGATACCTCGGGTAATGTTTCTGTTATAGGTCAATTTGGGCACCATTCCCAATGACTTTTTTAAACTGGAAAACATCCCCAGAACCAATGAATAGGGTCTATAATCCCCTATCATTTTAGTTGCTACATGCCCTAAGACAAAGAACAAGAACAAATCATCCATGACTTCCATAGCAAGGTTTTCAAGATTTGAAGTACATGTTATATCACCTATGAGCTCACCAATGCAGTCTCTCAAGGGGCTAAGTGCTTTGCATATGCAGGTAACCCCACTCAGGGGTGCTATGAAAAGCACTTCCCGACACTCAAGGGTGCGTTGGTCAAATTAGGAGCGAAATTCTCATTGTTCTAGAATCTCCACTTGGCCAGTGCCTTCTAGAAGAGTGCATATGTGTCAAACTTCAAATTGATATGTCCATTTGACACCTCTGAGCTTAGGAACATGTCTTGCCTATTATTAAAAAGTCATTGATTGTGAAACTATCTTCAACTCATCCATAAATTGAGCACAGATCCTAGTGCTTGAGAAGAAAGAAATTTGGTAGAGAAATGTTGTTGGATTTTCAATTCAGTGTTTTATTTGAGTGATATACTGCTAGAGAGATGTTCATTGTGATGAGGTTGGGATGATGCTAGAGATGGTGACATCAAATCAATCGCTGGTTGTAACCTCCCCTTCTATCCATTAATAAATATTACTTCTTACTTTCCCAGATATGTATCTGTATAAGCTTATGTCTTTCAAATTTCGATTTTTATCTAATGTATATGTTTCATGTTTCATTGATTTAACTGATTAACGTGAATAGCCATCTGCATATTGCAATCTCTTTAATTTTTAGTGTTCATTCTTGCAGGAAATATTTTGGTGATCTAGCTTTGATTTGAAGCTACAACAAGAGCAACAGAAGGAGAATAGGAAGCACTTGGACTCCAAGTAGGTTTCTTGATCTATTCTGTGTGTCTATTTACTATTAGTAAAATTATCTGCAAAGTCTTTAATCTATTGTTATAAATGACCACTACATTTAGGGAATGTGTTTTATTCGTAATTCATAATTCCGCATAACAAATTGGCAACTCCGCTGGGGAGTTTACCCTTCATCCTTGGTGTTTTTGCCTCTATTTATCCACCCAACAACATTTACTCTTAAATATTAGGATTTTTGAAATCACATTTTCATTAGAAGTGTGTTTAACAACTTGAGTTTTTGTTCTCTACTATGCCCAACGCACTGTTGAATAGGACACAATGCTTTGCAGATCACTGTCTCCCACTCAGGGGTGCGTTGCAATGCACTGTCTCCCCTTAGAGACTGTGTTTCCCCCTAGAGCGAACCAAATTCCCATTGAATTTTTCATTGAATTTTCTTTCAATATTTTTTTTGTTGTATTATCAAGAGCCTGATGCCTCATAGAGACCGGTGACTTTACATGAATCTTCCTCCTTTGAAAGAAAAATTTGTTCAATGTTTATTTAAAGTGTTTTTCTTTATCATTGAAAAATTAATTTCGAAGTATTTTCAATACTGCGTTAGATCCATTTTCTTTTGAAAAGGAAATTATCATTAAATTATTTGTTTCCTATAGGAAAAATTGTAGTTAAAATCTTCATTTTTCCTAAAAAGATAAATTGTTGTTCAAATCCTCATTTCTCAAAGTAGAAGGCATTTTTTTTTATTGATTTGACGCATTCTGGCATTTCTCTAGGCTAGAGACGTGTTCTGGCATCGTAAAACATAGTAGCTATCGTTAATTGTCTACGATACATTATGAGTGTGATACCTCACTCCACATACGTAAGTATATCATAGCTCGTCCATGTACTTTCGGGTATATCAGGCGATGTTACAATATGAAAAGTATAAAGGGATGCTCTCACTGTGCAGTTTCGCATCAGATAGTGCCAATACGGACTTTGGCCTCCACGTACCTTCGGGTATATTTGGGAGGACAACTTTAGGTTGCTATACATCCATAGTGAACCGAGTCATCCACCTTGTAAATTGTGATACACCGAACACAACATTCGGGGAGATTACTTGCTCGTACTTCTTGGTTCGCGAGGAGGTATTCTGCAGTTCACAATTTCTTGGTAAACCTTTTGCCTAGCATTACCATTTTAATTTTTTAATTTTTTTTTGGTTAAAATAAATCAGTCATCGTGGAAGAAAAAAACCCTTTCCCCATCATTCGCATAAATTAAAATTGAAACCACCTTTACCACAAGAAGTTACTCCTGGTAAATGAAGGTGACATCACTCTACCGAAACCAATACTATTAGTACCTCTGGTGAAGCATAATCTTCCCATATACCAAATTTGGCACAATTTATTTCTATAAATTCTATTTTGTCTATTGTTGTCAAGATGGAGTCCTCACAGCTACCCTTGGTCACGATCCATCGAATCAGTGAGACCATACCTCCTGAACCCGATGTTATTCAACTGGAAGTTGATCCATATCCTCTCTCTTTTTTTCTAGAACATCTGCATCCCGAAGTCGAACGACTAGAATTTGATCCTGTATCGGTCACCCCATAATTTTCTGTAGCCATTGAGTCTCCAATATCGCGCAGTCAACTTCCTGAAATATAATTTCGGGCATGATGGCGAAATCCTTCCACCTAGTTTAATTTTGATTGAAGAAATCCCACAAGATGAGACACCTTTAACTCCAACTCATTTTCGGTAGGAGATTTACCTGTACCAGTATTTTCCTCAATCACCTTCCTCTGCTTTTGTTGATCTTGTTTCACTTTGAGTTCCCATATATTCTATAGGGTATACATTGGGTCATTTTACCATGGCTGAGATAACATTCCATACTAAACCATCTATTTCAACTGTGACAACATCTACTATTGCTTCATCTTCGATGTTTTTTCCATTGACTTCACCCATGCCATCATTTGGAATCCTATCTGGTTCCTCCCTTATGAGTACTAAATGGCTAAATCCTTCAATCCCATCTTCAGTGCAATATCAAGCTGATCCCATCAGTTATTCTCCTTGGTGGCCAGTGATACCACAAAAATTACCCTAAGAAATTTCAAAATTAAATGGAAACCGTGGAGAAGACCCATTAACGCATGTCATAACTTATCATTTGTGGTGCTCATCAAACTCCTTAAATGATGACTCCGTTAGACTATGTCTTTTCCAACACACACTCACTGGTTCGACTACACAATGAGGATGGTTATTTTCCTGTGTCAACCTCGTTAAAAAATGAATCAGGTTATGAGGATGGATCTTTTATTGTGTCATCCTCGTTAAAAAATGAAACAAATTTTGAGGATAGTTATTTTTTCTTGTGTCAACCTCGTTAAAAAATGAAACAAGTACCTATGAGGATAGTTTTTTTTTCTTGTGTCAACCTTGTTAAAAAATGAAACAAGTGCCTATGAGGATAGTTATTTTTTCTTGTGTCAACCACGTTAAAAAATGAAATAAGTGCCTTTGAGTATAGTTCCTTTTCTTGTGTCAAGCTCGTTAAAAAATGAAACAAGGTTCCATGAGCATAGTTCTTTTCCTGTGTTAAGCTCGTTAAAAAATGAAACAAATACTCTCCTAATTAACATGAGTCTTCCATTTGATCTCATAAATGAACCTTCATTCCATCGAAGTATTAGTAACCAGTAATCTACTTAGGTGAATGAAATGAAGCTTGGGGGGCACCTGCTCTTGCAGGGGGCATTCAAAACATTCTTACCTATTGCACACAATCAACTACTGAAGTTCGGGGGCAAAAACAGGTTCAAAGCTCCAAAATGAAAATGGTAACTTTAAAATGGTAAAAATGAATAGTAAATATCTTTTAATTAGTCATTTGATTATTTGAAAATCATATTTATTGTTGTGACTATGGTTTTATTCTATTTTTATCATGAAACAGGTATTTTTAATCCATTTGATGTTGTTCTGAATAGGTTTTACAACTGATGAATAGATTAGTCATGCAGATTTATTTCAGGAATGATTTGACCACAAAGCATACTTTTATCCTCATTTTTCAAGATTTGTTAAAAATGAAAAAGGACTTGAAACACACTTTCATCTCTTTTTCAAGCTTCGATAACAGTGAAAAAGGAACCTCTGGAGTCTTCTTTTAGCTCTTTTCAAACTCTGATAATGTGAAAATATTGTCGAGTACTTATTCTTTCAAGCTCATAAAAGTAAATGAATTGATATATACTCAATATAAGTTTAACCCTTTTCCAGACTGAGATAGATTATTTACGAAAAAGGAATACCTTAGTCAAACATGACTAAAGAGGTTCTCTTAGATATTATTTTACACTTTTTGGGATCTAAGCGACAACTTTATGAAAAATTACTTATGGAGTTTTCTTTCGTCCTCTTTTTCATACTCTCTAAATATGAAAAAGGATCGGGTTGTCATTGTCATTAGGCTCGTTAAAACATAGAATAGTGACAGGCTTGTTGATCATGGCAAGAATCGAGTTTTATTCATCGCTAGACTCATTAAATTATTAAATAGTGATACATTATTTGCCCAAAGGGTTGAATTATAGATCAAGCATATGTTATCCTCAAGATTGTTAAAAAATAAAGAGGTACTGGTCGACAAATGACCGGGGAAAATTTGGGAAAGTGAACATGACACTTCACTCCAAGACCGTGATTGTTTGGGTCGGTTAATATTCTTGAAGGTTCATTCATACCTATGGTTCATCATACCTTCATTTCAGTTTTGGGTCAATGCTTCCAACTCATCTCAGTGTTTTCGATATGTTCAAGAGAAGTCATATAGTGAATATTCATCCTTCTGCAATACTCATAAACCTTCATTCTCGTGACAGTCATCCCTAAACATTGCTATATCAAGTCATACTTTGCCTCCAAAATTAGTAACTCTCGTTTCGAAATAAATTGACTTCCTGTCGATGGAAAATCATCACCTAGGAAATTCACTTAGAAACATCATCTTCTAGTACCATGAGGTTTGTTACAACATCGATAAGATCCTCGCTTCCAGTCTTTTGACCGAAATATTTTGTTTTCTGTTTGACATCAAATCATCTATTCACGCCTTACAAAATGTACTGCAGTACCTTGAGGGCCATTAACATAAATGGTGGTTCTCTCTTGTTTGTTAACAGCTCATATCATTGGCTGATAATCAAATTATGTCTTACCACGTTCGACTACAAATCATATATTCGCATGGCTAGACTTGTACCCGAACGATCGAGTGAATGAGATAAGAAGACCCCAGATCTAGTTTCAGCCATCCGGGCTGTGATTTTAGTATCGTTGTACACATCATCTGTATGGTGACCTTACATACAGATCATCATCCAAACATGGGCCTATATCTATAGGCATGTCTATATTGGGCAACATTCCAATGTAGACAATGTTCTGCACTATGTAAATGTTATTAGATAGTTTATGTGTTGAGCATGGGAATGCCTTTCGTTATCAATTCATGATCAAGAGGATATATCATGATGTAATGTATTATAAGATTGATGCAGATTTCCACTTCACTTCAACTCCAGCCCATCACAGTGTAAAGCATCTCATTCAAAAAATATTTTAATTATTATTTTGACTTCATGCTTTAGAGGGAAATCTGTTATAGGTCAATTTGGGCATCATTCCTAATGACCTGGTTAAACTGGACATCATCCCCAGAACCAATGAACAGGGTCTATCATCCCCTATCATTTCAGTTCCTACATGCCCTAAGACAAAGAACAAGAAAAAATCATCCATGACTTCCATAGCAAGGTTTCCAAGATTTGAAGTACATGTTATATCACCTATGAGCTCACCAACACAGTCTCTCAAGGGGCTAAGTGCTTTGCATATGTAGGTAACCCCACTCAAGGGTGCTCTGCAAAGCACTCCCCGACACTCAAGGGTGCGTTGGTCAAATTGGGAGAAAAATTCTCCTTGTTCCGGAATCTCCACTTGGCCAGTGCCTTCTAGAAGAGTGCATATGTGTCAAAATTCAAATCCATGTGTCCATTTGACACCTCTGAGCTTGGGAACATGTCTTGCCTATTATTATAAAGTCATTGATTGTGAAACTACCTTCAGCTCATCTATAAATTGAGCACATATCCTAGTGCTTGAGAAGGAAAGAGAAATGTTGTTGGATTCTCAATTGAGTGTTTTATTTGGGTGATATGATGTTGGAGAGATGTTCATTATGATGAGGCTGGGATGATGTTGGAGATGGTGAAATCAAATCAATCGCTGGTTGTAACCTCCCCTTCTATCCATTAATAAATATTGTTGCTTACTTTCCCACATATGTATCTGTATAAGCTTATGTCTTTCATATTATGGATTCTTATATGATGTATACATTTCATGTTTGATTTAACTGATTAACGTGAATATCCATCTATATATTTCAATCTCTTTGTTGTTTAGTGTTCATTCTTGCAGGAAATATTTTGGCGATCTAGCTTGGATTTGAAGCTACAACAAGAGCAACAGAAGGAGAATAGGAAGCGCTTGGACTCCAAGTAGGTTTATTCTATGTGTCTAATTACTATTAGGAAAAGTATCTGCAAAGTCTTTAATCTATTTTTCTAAATGAGAACCATATTTCTGGAATGTGTTTTATCCGTAATTCATAATTCCGCATAAATTTTTTAGCCCCTTATTCTTTAGATAATGCAGCAATAATATTAATTTCCAAGGCATGGAGATTTGAATCCGCCATAAGCTTCACCAAGCCTTGTCCTTTGACAAGCTTTGTGGGCTTGATGTCCAAGTTATATTCTAACATAGCAGTGATCCATTTACCTCACTACCATTAATGATCATTCTTTGTACGCACATCTTTGATAGCAGTGTTTGGAACATAAACAATGACATGAGAGTAGAGAATGTAGACTCGGAAGTCCTTTAATGCTTTGACTAATGCCAAGGCCTATTTCTCAATGATGTTATACTTAAATTTTGCGTCTCTTATGGTTCTACTGAAGAAGGCAATGGGATGCTCTTTGTTCTGATTTTTATTTTGCATGAGAACAAAAACAAGAGTATGCTCCAAGGCAAATGAAAAAATCATAAAATCAAGTGTATAATTCAGACTAATGAGGATAGGAGCATGATATAAAGACAAATTAACTTGATTCAATTATTTTTTCACCTCTTCAGACCACTTTACTTCACTATCTTTCTTTAGCATGTCAGTAATTTTCTTTAAGTGTTCAGCAAGATTGGGAACAAACCTTCTCAAAAAATTTGATTTTTCCATTGAATGACTGAAATTCCTTTTTTCTCCTAGGATAGTCCAAGGTCTAAACTAATTCAATCCTTGAAGGATATATCCTAATTCCATCTTTTGATATGATATGGCCCAAAAATTTACCTTCCTCCATAGAGAAAAGAATCTTCTTTGGGTTCAGTGATATGCCAAAATTTCTACATCTATGGAAGATGAATTTCTAGTGCTGCAAGTGATGGTCATATGTCTTGGAAAAAATAGTGATATCATCAAGCTAAATGACCAAAAATACATCCTTTTCATTGGTGAAAGAAATGTCCATTTCTCGCTGAAAGGCATTTTTGCGTACATGAAGGTACCCCAAGGTGTTGTGAAGACTGTCTTTTATTGATAAAATGGATGAACAAAAATCTAATTATAGACAGAGTATGCGTCCAACCATGAAAGTCTAGAAGATCCAACTATCCTTTGCATAATATGTTCCATCTTCGGTAGTGGATAATTGTCCTTCAATGACACTCTGTTCAGATTTTTGAAATCAATTTACAAGTGAATCTCTCTTGTCTTCTTCCTTACTGGCACTATATTAGACATCCAATTTGAAAATCAAAGAGGTACAATGATAACAGTAGTGAATAATCTATTTACCTCTTTTTGGATAGAGGGCATCAACTTGGGATTCATTCTTCTTATCTTCTGGTAGAAATAATTTGATCCAACTTCAAGGGAATGGTATGTTGAATTATTCTCTTATCATATAACTTAAAATATGAATATTCCCAAGAAAATACATCAGAAAATTGAGACATAAGCACTGCATATTTACCTTTCATTTATGCACTCAAAGATTTTGAAATTTTTACCATATTGGGCTTTTCCGGAGTGCCAAGATTGATATCTTCCACTCCCACTTTTGTCGGTAACATAATCGGTTTTTGTACAACATCATATTGATCGAAAATCTCTTCCAAAAGTACCAACCCTCTTGGAATGGAGTTATCTTTCATGAAGCACTTGCATTGATTTCTTGGTCATCTTCATAGCACTGGTTATCCATTTTAGAATTCATAAATTCCTCTTATGTCAGCAAGAAGTTGTTGATCTATTTATCATCTTGAAATACATGCCAATACTGAACATTATTTGGAACAACAAGGTGATGTTTGACATTTATCTCATTCTTCTTGTTAGGATACAATATAATTTTGAACATGTTGGCTGAAGTGGCAAGAGAATCAGAAATAACATTGTTGTCCCTTGGGATCAATGCTAAAGTGTCCTCGGTGAATGTATTGAGGATGTCTAGCACTAAATTTTGATAAGCTCTCATCTTTGGATGCTTGGCCTGGTATTCCCCTTTGACTTGCTTTATTACTAACTCGGAGTCTCCATATACAGAAATATTCTTGGCACCTAGCTTCTTGAGAATTTCAGATTGGCTATCAAAGCCTCATACTCAGCTTTATTGTTTGAACATTCAAAATCCAGCTTGTAGGATGACATTTGAACATTGGGAGGAATGTTTAATGACTTATTTATGGGGTTGTGAATCCAAAATCCAATGTTAGCCCCTTCTTTTCCCAAAGCTCCATCGAAGTCCACAGTCCACAAACTACTTTCCTCATCCAGAAACTGCAAATTGGATGGTTGAACTTTACTTGTTTCTTGAGAGACTTCTATTGTACCAAAAAAATTGTTTCTTTCACTATTTTATCACTTTTTTTAGGTGATGCACTTGGTTCAAAACACTTGGCACTTTTTCATAAATTTCTGCATTTTCCAATTCTAAAATACAATTTGAAAATTCAAATTTTTCTGCTTTTTCTTCAATTAAAACTTCGAAAGATGTTGAAAATTCGTCATTGAACAAGATAAAGGACTCTAAATCTGTATGAATAGCATAAACAGGATGATTATTTTTCTTTTCTCGGTTGTTGATCATGTAATTCATCTTACTTTCCCGATATATTTTCCTAAGTTTTTCAAAGACGAGAATGGTAGCATATGAAAATTCTAGATGTAGGGTACCTCTAAGCTTCGCTCCAAATGACCGAGAGAGAAACATTAAATATCTGGGAGGGATATAAGACACAACAACATCCATGAGGACACCCTTGGTTGGGATTTGCTCTAATGACACCACTAGGTCCTTAATGAGGCCAAGACATTTCACCCTCCCTGAATCAAATGAATACAGATCATGATAAGGTCTTGTGATATCCATTCCTATCCTGTTCATAATGGCCTTGGGCATGAGTTTTTGAGAAGCTCCATAATCAAGAATGTCATTATGAAGGATAAATTCATGGATTTTGAGGCTTAGATAAAATGGAGGGACCTCACTATTTTCTTAATTTCCATCAACAACAGGACCAAAAAGAAACTCAGGGTGATCATCACTCACATTAACCATGTCAGACATTTGATCAAATATAAGGAACTTAGCTACTTGAAATTTGTACTAATCATTCTTAACTATTTCAGATATAGGAATGGAGACTTTAAATTTGGCAATTTCATTTTCAAGACTAAAAAGAGGAGAATTATTTTATACCTCTTTTCAATGTTGCATCTTTCTTTTTGGGTTGATATTTGTGTGAAGACTCTTTCTTTTGTCCTCCTTCTTAGACTTCTTTATCCTTTCTTTGGCCACTGGAGGAAGCTTTGTTTCCTTTAGCATGATTAGGAATAACAAGTCCTTTTTCTTTAGTTTGAGTTGGGGTAGCATCTACTTGAGCATTCTATTTTTCCTGATTGGAGGTTATAGGAACATTCCTATTCCTCAAGCCATACTGTCTCTGCACTTGAGAAATATAATTCTGATATCCCCTCTGATAATCTTTCGTGTGCACTAATAATATGTCATCATTTGACAATACATGTTGTTGATCATCTAGTGCACAAATTTCTGCAGAAAATTGATCTTCTTCGATGAGGAAAATAGGTTGTTGATTTTCCTCAAATAAATGGTTCTCACCAGAAATTTATTCTTCATCATCTTCATCAGGGCCTTCAGTATAATTATGATGAATTGGTGTTTGAATTAATTGCTGACTTTGTCGATCTTGACCTCTATGTTCCCTTTGCTTAATCTTCTACTGAGGCTGCTGATTTTGACCCCTAAAATTGGGATTTCTAATGGAGGGTTCAGCTTGTCGATCAACGACGGAAATTTTATCCATCATCTTCTCCATGGTCTTGATCAAGGTATCTAATTTTCCCTATGATGAAGTATATTTTTCCTCTTTGATAGTGACTCTTTTCTTCATCTTGATTTTATACCTTTTGATGATCAAATTAGCTTCCACGCTCACTATGTTTCTCTGAATTTATTCAAGATTTGATGGGTTTCTTTCCCTCAACTGATTGGCCATGTCAGGATCAAAACCATCACGATAATGAAGTAAATCAAGGCTTGGAGGAGGCTTAATATTCTCAGGAATTGAATCATAGATTTTATTGAATCTAATTGTAAAGTCTTGGACAAACTCATTATGATTCCTTTTCAAGGCATTATACTCAGCTAAAATCTGAAATGGATTTTTCTTCTCTTCTAATTTCACCATAAACAATTCAATCATTTGTTGTGAAGTACCTATTGAACCAGTTGTCAGAGAGTGAAACCATTTCTTTACCTCTCTAGAGAAACTCTATGCAATGATGTGCATCTTGGCAGCATCATTGTCTATCTCTTCAAGATCTATGAGGTCAATAACTTTAGCTATATGATGATAAGCTATAATATTTGATGTTCCATCTAAAAGAGTAAGCCTCTGACCATATTTATGAGGTAGTGGAGAGAGCTGAAGTGGTAGGATCAATGGAGAAAAATTGGCCATGACTAATGGAGGAGGTGATGGAGGTGTTGATGGAGTGAAAATTTGCATAGGTAATGATGGAATGAAAGGAAGTGTTGATGATGTAGAAATATGAGAAGATTTAATTACAGGTAAATAAAAATCCTATTGCTTATATTGGAAATAAGCCTTCTCTGAATTTTCTTGAAGCTTATCCACCAAGCCCTTGAGTTTGTGAAAATTAGACCAGACTTCACTATCGACTTCGGAATGAGAAGACTCATAAAATGGTGAAAAGGTCTCAAAATCAAAAGGATCAAAGGTGGTTTCTTAAAGAAAAGTTTCAAAATTATTTCTAAACAAATTCAGATTCTAGACTATAAAACAAATATTTTGAAACAAATCTCGTAGGCAGAGAATTTGATTTGACAAGTGGAGAAATAGCTCTTCCAACCTTCTGAGACTTTTTTTTATGCTTTCTAAAAATACTCTCAGGTTCATATAAAATTGGTGAGGTATTTGGGTCTAGATTTGACTTGGTATGTCTTTTAGGAGCCAGCTTAAGATAGGAATTTTGGAATTTGGCTTAGATTTAAGAATTCAGCCTATTTTGAATGCTAGAGCTTGTCACCTACAAGTCTAATTTTTAGAGGATTAAATAAATATTCCCAGGGAATGTTTAGCAATCGCCCCCAGGCAACAGCGCCAAAAAATGTTATCACTCTCCGCAACTTCCCAAGGTTGAAAACAAGATTGGAGAAAGGTAACCACATACCAGGCTTTAGATTAGGTAGCTAGCCCTACTAGGACCAAAGATGGCTTTTGCAGTCAAATTAATGACTAAGTATCTAATGATCTTCGGCTATTTATGTAAGCTCAAATAATAGGATTTGTTTAAATTTTTTAAGTGTTGGATAGAAAATTCAGTGAGTAGACTGTGTATAAGGCTTTTAGGTCTGAACTCCTAAGTGAATTTGCAGAGAATATGTGAGGCAAGATAGTTATTTTGAAATAATTTTAATAATTCATTGAGAATAGGATGAAGTAGAAGAGAATTTGAATGAGCACTGAGGTGAATTCATTCAACTTAGAAGCAAATAAACATATCAATGTAAACCTTGTCTAAAACAGAGCATGCATAAACATGATTTATGCTCATAAAATTACAAGATAAACATATATGAAGAATAATATGTGGTATTAAGCATGAAATGATAAGCATACATAAGAAAAAATATTCTCCAATGCATACCACGAGTATATCAACACAAATCCTACAAATTTTTCCCTAATTTCATTCCAAATTGCTTATTACAAGAGATCCACTGCAATATGAAACTATACAACCCAAAAAAAGACTAAAAAGGGTCTACTTATAGAAAATATGGACTATGACACCTCATCAGGTCGAAATCCCATCCAAAATGGATCATATATACATAAGATGAGTCATTTCCTAGATTCTAGGGAGGTTAGAAACCATTCCCTGAATTTTAGCTATGAACTAGGATTGTTTGTCCCTTACATTAATTACATATTCCCTCATGATAGGAGGCAAAAACCAACCCAATAACTCTAATTCCAACTAATATGACAACAATTCCTATAATTTGTGACCATTCTAAGCTTGAAAAGTGTCCTAAGGAATCCAATGTTGATTTGTGACATTCTTGACAGAAGGGTAACAAAAATTTGCAGAAGCATAACAAAATCTTGGAGGCACTTTTTGTTGGGAAAAATACTGGGGGGGGGGGGGGTGAAGCAGTATTTATATCTTGCAGTAAATTTTTTACTTTAATTTACTGAATTTCTATACGTGACTTTAATGAACTCAACTAGCGTATATACGCGGATACACTAACAAAAACTCACGTATACTGAGATGACTTTACTGTTAGGTAATCTTTCAGAAACATTCTTTAACCCATCTTATCAATAATGCATCAGATATTTAAGTAATAAATATGTGCAATAATAATAGAATAAATCATCACAAAAAAACATCACACGTGAACACCAAGATTTAAGGTGGAAACCCAATTTGAGAGAAAACCACTGTTGTTGTCATCTTTGTCTTCAATATTTATTATATGGAAAATTGTTTACATTATTGTACTGATGCAGACTCATATCAGTACATAGGCATCTACTTGCATAAGGCTGCAACCTTCTCTCGTTCTCCAGGTGTTATTAGAAGGGAGCTCCAACCCCCTGATCTCGTTTACCAGCCACTAAAGGCTTCAACCCTCATAATTACTGCAGACCACGTTTCATCAATTTTCACATTGGATCCCACAGCTTCAACACAACTCATCATAAATATCATCAATAACCCAGAATTCAATCAGAATAGTGAGGTAACTGTAACCAGAACATAGTAATAAACCTAGACTTCAGAATCAGTATGGAGAATCAATCTCAACCCTGAACATTCATTATCATAAAATACATACGCTACTTTACTTAACTGGACCTGCATGTATACGCACTTTCCTTCACGCCAACCTACGTATAGATCTAAGAATACTAAATTGACAGAATATGATCAGTCTCAGAACCAAATCTGATGATTTCAATCAAATATATTTCCAATATTGTAGAACCCTTAACCATTGAGTCATTATTAAGCATATTTACTCACTCATTGATTAATTTAGCAGCATATACAGTATTCAAACAACCTAGATCTATATGAAGACTTCATTGATAGGCAGCAGAAATACAGTAGAAATACAATAGCATTAAATAGATAACCTCTTCAGCAAGCTTCAGAAAACCCTCACTTCCATACGCGCTTTTCCTAAGACAAAGCTGCGTATATACGCACTTTCAAGGAGACGAACTAGCGTATATATCTGTAAATATTAATTTTACAGAATATTTCAGAGCTATAGTCTTACCCATATTTATTCACTTCACTTCAGCAAACATGCGCCAGGTTACAGATCCAAACATCTCATCATTAGATCATGCAAGTACATATTCATTTTAGTTCTAGAGATCTTGATCCATAATTGTATCCAAGGGTGCATCATAGATTCAGAACTACCAATAAAACAGGGTTCATCCCATGTAGATATACTTCAGAGAGAAGTATTCAGTAACTGCCCTTACACATTCCCACCCTTGCATTATGATCTTCCTCTCCTTATATAGGATTATCCTTTATCAATACCATGAGCCAAAACCACACAAGTGTTGATGGTATTATTTGGACAAAATCAAATAGAAGATATAGCACTCAATATTGTGGGCTAATACCATGGTAATGCCCTTTTGTATCATAATTTTAGAGCGCAAAATCCATACGCAACTTTTCTTCTTCGTACTCGCATGTATGCGCAACTTCTCTTCATAAAAGCTGCATATATACTAATTCTGGATGTATATGCAGGTTTCCTTCATAAAATTAGTGTATAAATTTCCTCTATACATGGATTTCCTTCATCAAACCTACGTATACATTGAGAAATTTTTCCTGTTTTATTTTTCTAGCATTTACTGGAATTTTTTTCTCTGTCATAGTTGAACTGACCTGTAGAAACATCATTTTTACTTCTTTAACAAGTAGGTTTCTTATCAAAATGCAACTAATAAAGTAGGTTTCCATCAAGGACAATTTCATCAAGTAGGTTGCCATCAAGGACAACATATTGCATCATATTTCCTACAATCTCCCCCTTTGGACTTGATGGAAACCATGATGGTGTTTGATTACAACAAATAGATACATTAATCATAACCATAATTCAAACACGAAAATACTCTCCCCCTTTGACATCAAGGGCAAAGGGAGGATCAATACTAAAACAAGTTTTCTCTTTCCTTGTAGAAAGAAGAGCTCTATAGATATGATGTGCGCTGAATTTACCATGCTCCCCTTGAGTTTATGCTAAATCTTCAAACATATTTTTCAATGAAGTACATCACTCTAACTCAACCGATTATGACATGTCCTATCACCAAGGACTCATACTTACATCAATGATCCAACCAAGTGGAATTACATATTTGACTCAACTTCCCAACCAAGTGGGTTAACAAATTTTGACTCAACTACCCAACCAAGTGGGTTTACAAATTTGAACAAGTCATTACATGACTGAATATAACAATTTTACATCATAGGTCCCAACATGACCTTTTCATCAAATTACAGATATTACTTTTTATATCCAGGACCAAAAGATCTCAAAAGAGAGATCTTAAATTAGAAACCAATCAGAATGCCAACAATGCATCCTTTTCAACAAAGCAAGTGCTCCCCCTAAGCTTGTGCATCCTAAACACCTTCAACAGCCAATTCATCAAAGCATATCCATCAAGGAGATAAATATCAAAGAAAGGTACAGTAATATGAATACTGTAACAACAACAGTGATTACCCAACAGTACCACAGACTGTTCTGAAAGCTAACCCAAAGAATTTCTGTCAGCAAAACCATACGTGGTTTTATGCACAGAAACTTGCGTATATATGTGATTCGCCTTTATGAAACTAGCGTACTAAAAATAATCTTATGAAATTAAGCAGATTTGGTAAGAGAGGCAGAGGCAACTCCCATCTTCTATCTTAGATATTCGAATGCTTCCCTGGGAAGAGGTTTAGTAAATATATCTGCAACTTGTTCTTTGGAGGTAACATACTCCAATTTAACCTTTTGTTCAAACACTTACTCACGTAGGAAATGATACTTGATAGGAACGTGCTTGGTCTTGGAGTTCATAACAACATTTTTCGAGATACTAATGGCACTTGTATTATCACATATAATGGATATGGGAGGTGAAAAATTGATTTGAATATCTTGTAATGTATGCATCATCCAAAGAAGTTGTGTGCAACATGATGCGGCAGCCACATATTCTGCTTCAGTTGTAGATAAGGCAATAGATCTTTTTTCTTGCTGAACCAAGATACTAATCAGGGCCCCATATAGAATGCACCACCACTAGTGCTTTTTCAATCATCAAAATTTCCATCCCAATCCACATATGTGTAAGCATGAAGAGTGAGAACAGCATTCTTTGGATACCATAGACCAAAGTCTTGTGTCCCTTATAGGTATTTGAATATTTTTTTTACAGCCTAAAGATGAGACACTTTTGGGTTAGCTTGGAATCGTCCAACAATCCCAACAGCATGCATAATGTTTGGTCTTGTCCCGGTTAGATAAAGCAGTCTTCCAATCATGGATATATACTCTGGTTGATTCACCATGGGAGAATCATCATGAGAGCTGAGGTTACATCCAGTTACCATTGGAGTACTCACAGGTTTGCAGTCTTCCATCCCATACTTCTTCAAAATTTTCTTGAGATATTTTGCTTGTGATAGAAATATGCCATTTGTTTCTTGTTGCACTTGTAAGCCAAGAAAATATGTTAGTTCCCCAAGTAATGACATTTCAAATTCTTACTACATAACAAAAGAAAATTTCTAACTCATGGATTCTTCATTACTTCCAAAAATGATGTCATCAACATACACAACAATAATCAATAATTTATCATTTTCATTTTTTGTGTATAAGTTATTATCAACAGATCCTTTTGTGAAACCTTGTTGTTGAATATATTTGTCAAGATGATAGTACCATGCTCGAGGAGCCTGTTTGAGACCATATAAAGACTTTTTAAGTTTGCAAACAAGTTTTTCATCATCTTCCAGAATGAATCCTTCTGGTTGTTCTATATAAACTTCTTCTTCTAAATCACCATTGAGGAAAGCAGATTTTACATCCATTTGTTAAACTTTGAATTGTTGAAAACTTCAAAAAGCAAGAAACATTCTTATGGCTTCAAGTCTGGCTACAGGAGAAAATGTTTCTTCAAATTATATACCTTCTTTTTTAGCATACCCTTTACAAACAAGTCTAGCTTTGTTTCTAATAACATCTTCATTTTCATTTAACTTTCTTTTTTGAATATCCATTTTTTTCCAATAGCATTTTTATCATGAGGTATTGGAACCAATTCCCAAGTATGATTCTTTTCATTCTGATCAAGTTCTTCATTCATGGCTTGAATCCAACATTCATCTTTACTAGCTTGATTAACATTTTGTGGTTCAATAGTGGATAAGAATGCCAGATAGCTAGGGGACCCTACAAGAATTTTTCTTATTTGTACACTTGATCCCTCTTCTCCCAGAATTTGAGATTTTGGATGATTCTTTTGAACATACCTGGATGGAGCCTTTTCAGATATATCTTCTTCTAGTGCTTCATTGGGTTCTCCTTCTATATTGTTGTTAATTTATGAGGGAAAATATACATCATCATCATCTTCATTTGTTGTATTTATTTCCCTTTTAGGATTTGTGAGAGACTCATCAAATACAACATCAATACATTCAACAATATTACGAAGTATTTTATTGTAACATGTATATGATTTACTTCTAGAAGAGTAACCAAGAAATATTCCTTCATCTGCTCTAGGCTCAAACTTACCAAGTTTTTCATCATTGTTATTGATAAAACATTTTCTTCCAAAAACTCTAAAATGCTTTATAGTGGGAAGATTACCATACCAAATCTCATAAGGAGTTTTATCACTGTTCACACGAACATGAGCCTTGTTAAGAATATTTACTGCAATATGTGTTGCTTCTCCCCAAAAGGTATCAGGAGTTCCAAATTCATCAAGCATAGCACGAGCCATCTGTTGAACTGTTCTATTCATTCTTTCTGCCACACCATTTTTTTGTGGGGTTCCAGCTATAGAAAATTGTCTTTTTATGCAATGATGTTCACATAAGTTAAAGAATTCATCTGATATATATTCTCCTCCTCGGTTAGATCTAAGACATTTTATTTTTAGATATAATTCATTTTCAACCAAAGATTTGAAGACCTTAAATTTTTCAAATGCTTCATCTTTATGTTTTAGTAAACCGATCCAGCACATTCTAGAGAAGTCATCAATAAATAAAATACAGTTTTGTTCTCCACGAGGTGACTTTTTCCTTATAGGACCACATAGATAAGTATGTATAAGTTCAAGAGGCTTACTTGTTGATCCTTATTTGTCATCGAACTACACCCTAGTTTTCTTACCAAATTGACATGATTTTCTTATGGTACTTTCAGAGAGAGTGATTCCGAGAAGATCACAAACAACTTTGAGTCTGCTAGATTTGCTTATTTGAGAGAAGGTCAAATGTCCCAGTCTTTTGTGCCATAACTAATTTTCTGCAGATTTACCTAAGTATCATTGCCCTTGGCCACCTTTCAATATGTACAGATTGTTTGGTGTTCTAGTTCCTTTTATTACTCTTTTTCCTGTGTCAAGTTCATGTACTACACATTCTTTTGAACTAAAGACAACTTCATTTCCTTGATCACACATTTGGCTTACAATCAACAAGCTATGCTTTAACCCATCCACATACATAACATTGTTAGCTTTAACCTTTTCTTTTAGAAACACGGAACCTTTACCCTTAATGATAGCTGGAGAGTCATTTCCAAAAGTAACATTCTTTTCTTTCTCTAATGCATTATATGAAAGAAGTTTATTTTTATCACCTGTCATGTGTTTTGAGCATCCGATATCAATGTACCATTGATTTTCTTCTCCTTCTGCAAATAACGCTATGCCACAGCTTTCAACTTGTGAGTCCTTATTTCTCCATACCTTGGAGTTTGTGGGTATATGTTCTTTTGGCTAAACTTTTCTCCTGCATTCAGATTCTTCATATCCAAAGTTATTGCAATAATAACATTCAATTTCACTTTGAATAGGAGAAAATTTGTAGTAAGTATTCTTCTTTACTCCAGTCTCATTTCTTTGCTTTCTAGATTCTCTGGTCATGATGGTTTTGTATGCAACACATTGTATAGATTTATGACCAAAGTTATGACATGAGAAATATTGTCCATTAAAGAAGAAATTTCTGCAATCATGAAACCTTCTATTTATGTTTACCTGCTGATTGATATTTTTGTCATTGTTCTTCCTTGAATTGAAGTGGTTATGCTTTACCTGGGTGCTATCTTTGTTCTTATTCTAAGCGCAAAAATGTTGTTGCTTGTCTTTAGCTGCATTTAGATAGCATGGTGTTGAAGACTGAGAGGATTCTTTGATATATCCAAGACCTATCTTTACAAGAGGAGAGCGTTGTACCTTGATAATTTTATCTAAGGTTTCAGATCCTTTAGCAAATCTAAGATTTAAAGTTTTCACTTTCTCAATTTCCTTTCTTATACTTACTAATTCACATTTTAATTTCTCATTATGTTTCTCTTTTTCTATAAGGTGATTCTTTATTACATCTATGGCAATTTTTTTTTCTTCCAAACATATTTTGAGTTTATTTATTTCTTCAAGACAATCATTTTCTTCTAAAGCATCCATAAAAGTATCTTTAACCTCACTAGAATATTTTTCAAAAGCCATGAGCAGTCTAGCATCTTGATCAGATTCTCCTTCTTCACTATTTGATAGACCATCACTATCTTCAAGGGTATAATAGCTTTTTCTATTGATAAATTGTTTCTTATTTCCTTGTGCCACTTCCTTTCCCTTTTCATGATTATCTTTATGGGGACATTTCACAGCATAATGACCAACTCTTCTACAAGCAAAACATTTAAAAGGAAGCTTACCTCTGAACCTTCCAGTGCCAAGTTGTAGCTTCTTTACAAAATTTATCCCATATTCTTCTAAAACATACGCTAATCCTTCTTGCTCTTCTACTTCCTTTCCTTTTGTAGCAACTCTAAAGATAGCTTCTTTGAATTTATATGGACCTCCTTTCCTCATTTCACATGCAGCCAGAATCCCATGAAGTTGAACAATAGTTTTAGATCCTGCTTCTATTCAATAGAAGACACTTTTGACTCGAATTTGGGAGTTAGAGATCTTAAAACCTTTTCTACTAGAGTAGTGTCAGTTATGGTTTCACCCAGATTTCTCATACGATTTAAAATATCATATAGATGTAAAAATAAACTGGCAATGATTTCCTCATTATTCATTCTGAGTTTGTCATATTGAATTTTGAGAGTTTGGAGTTTAGCACTTTTTACCTTGGCATCACCTTCATAGCTTAGAATTATTTTGTTCCATATCTCCTTTGATGTATTCAACTACATGACTTTGAAAAAGTTTGATTCAGTCAAACTTCCCAATAATGCATGGACCACCTTTGCATTGGTTTCATAGCTCTTTCTTGTTGTTGCATCTGTTGGAACTGAAGTTGGATATTGATAACCTCCTTCAACTATAGCCCATACATCTGCTCCAAGAGACTGAAGATAGGATCTTGTTCTTGTCTTATAGAAGATTAAATTGTTTCCATTGAAGAGAGGAGGCTTGATAGATGTTGTCCCATCTTGATTGCTCATCTTAGTTGATCTTCCTTCTAGCGATTAAGCTTCTTAAGAAGGACCTGCTCTGATACCAATTGTTAGGAAAAATACTGAGATAGGGGGGGGTGAATCAGTATTTATATCTTGCAGTAAAATTTTTACTTTTATTTACTGAATGTATATATGCGACTTTAATGAACTCAACTAGCATATATACGTGGATACACTAACAGAAACTCGCGTATACTGAGATGAATTTATTGTTAGGTAATCTATTAGAAACATTCTTTAACCCAACTTATCAGTAATGCATTTGATAGTTAAGCAGTAAATATGTGCAGTAATAATAGAATAAATAATCACACGTGAACACCAAGATTTAAGGTGGAAACCCAATTCGAGAGAAAACCACCGTTGCTGTCATCTCTGTCTTCAATATTTATTATATGGAAAACCGCTTACATTATTGTATTGATGCAGACTCATAAGTGAGCATGAAAAATGTTTCAAACTTTAAAAATTCAACCAAAATATGGCATAGGAATTAAGAATTACCTTGTATTAGGGTTACATAATGGAAATGGAGACAAAATTGAAGTGATTTGGAGGTTTCCCAAACCTTAGACAAAAAACTGCTTCTTTTCCACAAGTGTAACAACACTTACAGGAGCGTAATAACGTGGAACATAAGCGTAACAAATAAGGTTCAAAAGCATAAAAATTATGTTGCATAGTGCTCAGAAGCATAACACTGTTGTGTAGCACCCTCCAAAAGCATAACACTGTGGAACAAAATCATAAGAAGAGTTGTTTGAAGGATGGCAAAAGGATTTTTATTGGAATTTGAGCCTTTGATTTTGGAATTGTAACACCTTGGAGGGCAAGGGAAATGGATAGATGCTCTCACACACATTAAAAGGTAAAAATTAGTGAAATTTGGTTTACCTTTTCCATTTTATAAGCTTGAGATGACATTTCACCTTTTGACATTTAAAATGACTTCTTGAACTTTTTTCATTTGGAAATGACACTTTTAAGACAAGGAAAGTTGTTTTTGATATTTTAAAATGTTCCTTTTGTCTCTGAACGAGATAATGAGTCATAAATAACCTCTTTGAAGCTTTAACACTTGATTTGAATTTTTTTCTCCTTTCAATAAGACAGTGAGACAAAATTTCTCCTTTTATGAGGCTGTGAGACAGAACTGGGTTTCTTGAGCTTTTCTTTTTTAAAAACTTCATCTATATGAAACAAGATAGATGGTATTTATTTCATATCCTAAACATGCTAGCTTCTTCTTTAGGGTTTTATGAGTGGAATGGAGGATTTTTGCCTTGCTTTAAGTGACAATTTGAAAATTTTTCAAAGGTAGAGATAAGCCTAGACAAGGACCTATATGAAGTGAAGTGACATAATGCTAGATATTTTAAATGATGATGATGGAAATGACCTTGATAATGATGGTGGTGATGAATTAAATTAAGGAGCAATATACTTGACCTAGACTTTTTCAGTGACCAAAATTATTTTCTGATAACTTGTTTGAAAAAGTAAAAAAATTGGACCTATGACTTTATGGAAAACAAATGAAAGAGTTATTTTTTGTCACTGACATACCTGAGCTAACAGGAGGTAATGATATTTTAAATAAATAGAAGCGGTGTAATACAAGTTTGGTCAAGTATATTGTAATTTTAGCAAGCAAGCATTACTCTCCTTAATGAGTAAAATATTGTGTTTTCTTATTGCAAGGGTTTTCTTTAAGTTTTTTTTGTGTGAATTTTTTATTTTTCAGTTAATTCATATCATATATTTTCAAATTTATTGAGTTATATAATATTTATACCTACACCTCAAACCAAGCACTAAAAAAGATACCTATGACCTATAGGATGACTATTGGCTTGAAGGGGTCCTAACCCAAGTTCGGTGTGCAAGGTTTGCCAACAAACCCCTATACTACTGGCCCTTTCGGTAGTGACCTACTTTCACAGGTCATAGTCTCACCCGAAGTAGTATGGGTGGGTCCTAGAACTAGGTTTCCGCACCCTGAGAAAGGATGGGTAAGGCAAGCAAGGTTGTGTCCTGTTTTTGTAATTCCCAGATTACCTTGTTCTGCGCAGGGTTAATTATGTTCCTATTCGCATCCACGTGCACTAGATCTACAGTTGTAGGCTTATTATATCACCAACACAGCAGTACATAAACAGAACATAAAAAATCTAGATCCAAGAGCTTAGTACATATATCTTTCATAGCTTAAAGACAGAAAATACATAACACATCAATTATCAACAATTCACATAACAAAACTCACAAATTCATATCTCTAATAATCCTTCGCATTCATTCATTCATCAATCTTTCCTTACAATTCCCTTCCCAACCTGCGCACACAGTAGTAGGGTCTGCACACAGCTGGACTAGGATCTCCGCGCACACAGCCAGCAGGAGTCCGTTCCCCAAAACCCAAACAGATAGCTTAAGCAATAGACCGCATCAATATCTCATCAATTCCTATCCTTTTCGATACAAAATACATCTCTATTTATAACAATATAGCTCCGACTTTCCTATGGTCCACAACCCATGGTTTTCAAACCCCTAGTTTACCCATCGACCCATTATAATGCGTTTGGGGCTTTTACCCACCCCAAAACCCCCGCGCTATGCTAATATAATAAAAAAGCAATCAAAATGGACCAGTTTCGCAGCTTGTTAGGAGACCCCGTTCCAACAGTCCCCCAACATAATCTTGTGACTCGTCCCGAGTCACTGCACTGGTGCAACCACATAGTTCTCAGCCTAGTATGGTTTGAGTTGACTACCATTGACAAAGCCAAGAATGAGGTCACCACGCAGGGTAGCTAACTAGACGGCTCCGCCATTCGTAACCTCCTTAACTGTGTAGGGACCAAGCCATTGCTGCCGGAATTTGCCTGGATGTTTCACAAACTGGCTATCGTATAAAAGGACGAGATCAACTTCGACGAATTTCTTCTGGAAAATGTGTCGATCATGCCATGCTTTATCTCGAGCCTTTTGAACCTGCTGGTGAAACTGAGCAATAAACCGATCTTCCTCCAAAGCCACCAGTTGCGCCAGGCATTCTTCTATGATATAGGAGTTTGCCATCTTTGTGAATGTTGTGATGCGTAGGCTAGGAACAACATACTCTATGGGCATGATGGCCTCCTTGCCATAGACCATTCGGAAGGGTGTCCTGTCGGTTAGCTTTTTGCAAGTCGTTCGGTATGTCCATAGAACTGAGGGGATGTGAACATCCCAGTCACTACGATCGATATTACAAACCTTCGTTAATGCCTGCTCTAAAAAAAAATTAAAATCTTCAACCACCCCATTAACCTGGGGATGATATGGTGTACTCTTGGCATGGTGGATCTGTAATTCCTCATTCAAAGCTTGAATCGTTTGGTTAACAAAATGCGTACCTCTGTCGCTCATTAGGATCTTTGAGCAGCCAAACCTGGTCAGAATCTGCTCAAATATGAAGTTCGCAGCAGTATCATCAATACAATCTTTTACTTCTTGTGCCTCAACCCATCGTGTGACGTAATCAGTGGCAGTGATAATGTACCGCGCGCCTGTTTTCTTGCCTGGTGGATTGATGGGTCCTATAAAGTCAATGACCCATTTATCAAAAGCTTGTAGAGCCATTTGAGGCTGTAATGGCATATCATCTCGTCGTGAGGGTCGGCCAGTTCACTGGCATATATCACACGATCTACAATAGGTGTAAGAATCCTAATGCAGGGTAGGCCACCATAAGCCAACCCTCAAAATCTTTTGTGTCATAGCCCTGCCTACGTAGTGGCCACCTGTGACTCCATCATGTGCTTCTATGAGGACGGTGGGCTGTTCATGTTCCAATACATATCTGCGGAGTATCTTATCGGTGCCTAGCTTGTATGGTTGTCCTGCGATGATAGTAAAGTCTGCAGCCCGGGTGACCAACTCCTTCTTCTGTTGCACCGAATATGCAGCAGGGGCCAAGCCCGTAGTAAGGAACTCAATAATATCAAAAAAGTGAGCATCAACCATCTTAATGGTAAACAGCTATGCATCGGGTAAGCTTTCATCCAGGTTAGTATATTCTTCCCCTGTATCGATACAGGACAGATGATCCAGACCTACATTCAACCTCCCAGGCTTAACGATGATCTCAAAATCATATTCCTAAAATAGCAACAGCCAACGGCAAATATTCCCCCCCAACATAGGCTTGTTGACCAGGTATTTCAAAGATGAATTGTCTGTGAACATCTTAAAGTGTCCACCCAATAGATATTGTCGATAGTTTTGTAGTGTGTACACCATAGCCAGTCCTTCACGCTCAGTGGTAGAGTAATTTCTTTCAATGCTCGATAGTTTGTGACTGGAAAAGGCAACCAGGTGATCAATATCTCCTTTGCTAGGCTAAGTGAGGACTGCGCCTAGGGTAATGCCTGATGCATCGACATGTACATGAAATTATTTTGACCAGTCAGGGAATATCAGTATGGGTGCAGAAATCATCTTCTCTTTTAGCAGTTCGAAGCTCTTCTGACATTCATCATTCCAAAAAAAAGAGACATATTTTTTTAGTAGCTGTTCCATGGGTGCTGTGATCAGATCGTATCCTTGAATGAATTTTCTGTAATAGCCTGTGTGGCTGAGAATGGAGCACAACTATTTCTCCGTTGTGGGGGTTTTCAGGTTGATAATTACGACTATCTTTGCAGGATCAACCATCAGTCCTTGCCGACAGACTATGTGTCCAAGCAAGATTCCGAAAGGTACACAGAAGATACACTTTTTGATATTCAAGGAGATCTAGTGCTTCCAGCATGCATCCAACATTAATCGCAGGTTCGAGACATGTTCTTTCACCAAGCCAAAAACCGTCCAGTCATCAAAGTAAACCTCCAAGAACTTATGAATAAATTATTTGAACACAGTCACCATGACCCTTGAAAATATATCAGGTGCGTTCTTAAGACCAAAGGGCATGACTGTATACTGGAAGGAACCCCATTCAGTGGCAAAGGTGGTCTTACTACGATCCTCAGGTGCAATTCTGATCTGGTGGTATCCCGAGAATCCATCAGTGAAGGAATAAGCCTCCTGGCCACCCACGCTATCAAGGATTTCATCGGAGAAGGGAGTAGGGAAGGGGTCATGAACGCAGGTGTCGTTCAACTTTTGTAGGTCCACACAAATGTGTATTTCCCCCCTTTTTTTCTCCTAAATGACCATTGGGCTTACCCAATATGACTGCTCAACTAGTTCAATGATACCTGCTGTCAGCATTTTGTCCAACTCTTCTTTGACCTTCCACTTTACCTAGGATTCAACCGGTAGGGCCTCTGCTTGACGGGCCGCACCTCAGGCTTCAGAGTGATGTGCATAATTCCAAGGTCCCCGGTGATTCCTTTGAGTTCAGAAGACTTTGTAGGGAATAATTCCTGGTACTCCGTAAGTAGTTCGACAATTTTTCCCACGATGCCTTCATCCCAATATTCCCCAATTTTAGCCAGCTTAGGGTGTTCTTCTATCCCAATATTAATTTCGTGTAGCCAGAGAGGTTGCATTACATCAACATCCTGGAGCAATGGTCCGATAATAGTACGTTCCCCTTCAGATTCCAGAACAGAGATATTCCACGGGTTATCCTCTTCTTCGTTAATCGCCAAACTCTGGCAGTTGACCATGTCTTACATCTGGGCCTCCCATGTTATAACGGCTGGTGGGGTGTGTGGGTGAGGCTCCTTAAAGATGAATGCATCAACGTCTTGCAGGGCATCGTCAAGCATCACTATTCCCCCAATAAGTCCAAACGTTCCAATAAAGTCTTCTTTTAATATTTCCCAGTGGCAGGTCCGCTGATGTAAATATGTGTCTAAGTACCAAGGAGCAGGGATAGGGCCCAAGGCATGTATAAATAGATGGATCCATTCTTCTGGGGTTCGGTCAGCCCATTTGGTTGTCCAAGTACCCAAATGCATGCGGGGATCCCCGGGTCCCAGGAATATTTGGTGCGCACATCAATGGGAGGTGCGAACACCATCCTCTCCAGACACGTCTCCTAGTCCGGAAATGCTTTCTTGTGGGTATCCCACCAGCATGCAGGTGTGCCACGCAGTGCTAGATTGAGTGTCCAGAGCCACCGATCTTTTGGCACCCGAGCCTCTAATGTTCTTAAGAATTCCTGGACAGTACTAGACTCATGAAAGTGGGGAAGGTCCTTACCTCCGAGGTAATGTAGCAGAGGGTCCTTGCAACCCAAGGGCATTTTAGTCCTGAGACATTGTGTAGCCGAGTCTGCCAACTCTCAAGTTCTTCATCCGGGTCAGAAAAGCACTCCCTGTTTTTCTCCCAATCGAATACTCTGCCTGTTGTAGGGTCACCCTGGTCTTCGTTCTGTGTCGTCATCCTGAAGATGTGATCGAGTTCCTCCTCTTTATATGCTGGTTCCATATACCGCATACCCTCAGTGGGATCTAGTGGTACTATTACACGTGTACTGCTCTTCTCAAACACCATGCTACATTTTTTTAGATTAATGACACCCCCTACGTCGATAGCTCAGTCTAGTCCTAGGAGGGCAGTATAGGGATCTGTATCTTCCATAATTTCTATGACCTCAAAGTCAGTGAGGACCTTTACTCCTGCAATATCGACCACAACTTTTGGCAACATTCCCAGAGGGAAGATCTTCTGTTGATTCACCATTCACAGCTGGATGGTGGACCAGTCTAATTTAGGTTCTCCCATTTGTTGCCATGTCTGTTTTGGTAAGATGTTCGCATCAGATCCAAGATCAAGAATAACCTGATCTATCTCATAGTCACCAATCTGCACAGTCAATTTCATTTCTCTCCTGGTGCACCTTTTGTAGCTGTGTAATTTGTGTACTTCCTTAACCTTAGCTGCTGTGTTGGGCTAGGCTGCGCAGTCCTATAGCAATAGTTCAAGATTTTCTTCAACCTGTGGGTTGTGTAGTAGCTTCAAGCATGCTCTTAACAAGGTTTCAACCTCCTCTTCTGTCTGGAGGTGCACTGGCGACTGCGTAGGGGCATCCAATGACTCCGGTTTCCTGGGATTTGGTTCCTTCTAAGCAATAATCTCCTTCCTTGCTTCCTAGGTGACCATGCTGCGCATTATAAATTTTATACTAGGATCTTCACTCCTTAGCTCCATTTTGACTCTCTGTACATTTTGCGTGGGGGCAGACTGTCTGTCCTTCATTTTTGTTAGCAATATCGGGAATTCTTTGATCTCATGGTTCAGCTGTCGGAAATATTTACAAGGCTGCCTAGTGGGATTTGGGCAGTCCCTAGTGAAGTACCCTACCTCTCCACAATTGTAGCAGATCAGCTAGCCCCATCCTTATCGTGCGCTCTCTCCCTGTCCCCCCCTTCCCCTCGTAGGAGAGCCACCAAAGGTCGCGATAGATCTCAAAGAGGTAGGATCAGATTGTACCCTATAGAGGTTTTCCCAATCTACCAACAAGTCATTTGTGCAACAATTCTACTCATCGTGCCCTATAGATCAGCAGAAATTGCACCATTGTTGCTTCAATTCACCCCTATTTATCCGAGGACACTGGGCCGTATCATGTATTCCCGCTACCTGACAATCTTCGCACCAGAGGTCTATGCCAACTCCTTTTCCCCGTTCCATCCGTAAGCTCTGTATTTCCATGTGCATGGCTTTGAGCTGCTCCTGAATTAGCTGCACTCCTTCCCTCGTGTCATCCTTAGGTGCAGCTTCAAGTTTCATGGCAGCTTCCAAGGATTTTTCCTGCGATTCGAAGGTCTGGTGTTCCATGGGTATGCGTAAGTGAGGTAGCAGCATAGCGATGAACCATTCCATGTGTTGTTTGTCATCGTACTTGAACTCACCTTCCCTGATTGCTTTCTTTAACTATTGATCGGCCTCCCATACCGACTCAGACGTCCCTTTCTTGAAGTATTTTACTTCTGCTACTAGCTAGGAATAGGATTTCGACTTTCAGAATTGTTGTTTTAGGGCATCCTTAATATTTTGAAGCGTTTGCGCTCCTGTTTTGAGATATGTACCGCATATACCAGTCTAACGCCCTCTCTTTGAAAGCTAAGGATAGTTGCACTCTCTTCATAGTATCGCTTACCACCCCTTGCGCCGTCCATACCGAATCGACCACGAACGACAATCGTTCCATGTCCTCATCAGTTGCTCCCTTAAAGGTGGGTAACCTTAAGTGTGCCGCCATGGGCTCCTCTGGTTTATCTTCCTGGGGCCCTAACGTCGAGGCAGCTGACGGACCTTGTGTAGGTCTCAGCAGACTATGAGTAGAGCGATCCTCTTCTTGGCTGTTTTGATAGTTCTTACCGCTCTGTGTTGCATTTCCACTCAGAATGTCACTCATTCAACCCCACGTTAGATTTCTAATTCCATTACTCGATCTCGTTTCTCAGACTCCTTCCAGTCCCAGCAACGGAAACATTTGTTGGCTTGAAGGGGTCCTGACCCAGGTTCGGTGTGCAAGGTTTTCCAACAAACCCCTATACTGCTAGCCCTTTCGGCAGTGACCTGCTTTCACAGGTCATAGTCTCACCCGAAGTAGTATGGGTGGGTGCTAGAACCAATTTTTCGCACCCTGAGAAAGGATGGGTAAGGCAAGTAGGGTTGTGTCCTGTTTTTGTAATTCCCAGATTACCTTGTTCTGCGCAGGGTTAATTATGTTCCTATTCACATCCACGTGCACTAGATCTATATCTATAGGCTTATTAAACATAAACAAAACATAACAGATCCTTTGCAGCTTAAAGACAGAAAATACATAACACAGCAATTATCAGCAATTCACATAACAGAACTCACAGATTCAGATCTCTAATAATCCTTCGCATTCATTCATTCATCAATCTTTCCTTACAATTCCATTCCCAACCTGCGCACATACTAGCAGGGTCCATACACAGCTAGAATAGGATCTCCACACACACAGCCAGTAGGAGTCCATTCCCCAAAACCCAAACAGACAGCTTAAGCAACAGATCGCATCAATATCTCATCAATTCCTATCCTTTTCGATACAAAATACATCTCTATTTATAAAAATCTAGCTCTGAATTTCCTATGGTCTGCAACCCATGGTTTTCAGACCCCTATTTTACCCTTTGACCCATTACAATGTGTTTGGGGCTTTGACCTGCCCCAAAACCCTTGTTCTATACTAAATATAATAAAAAAGAAATCAAAATGGATCAGTTTCACAGCTTGTTAGGAGACCCCATTCCAACAATGACCATGTATCCTCATCAAACTTCACATATCAACTCACCACATTATTTTATTTTTCTAGAATGCAAAACACATAAACTTGAAAAGTTTCATTGTATGCAACAAAACAAGATATTATTACAACATCTCAAACCTTCAAAGAACACTCACCACTATGAATCATAAGGAACATAGTCGTGAACCATTAACAACATTCCAAACTCTAATGCCTTTCGTATTAACTTCATAGGGAAAAATATTCCGACAAAACATCATGAATTTTTAAGTACATCATGAAAAAATGATCTCTTCTCCATACAAGACTAGGAAAAGCAGATTAGATCTATCAAAATTATAACAATAAACATCTACACAAATCTCATCCATCTTGAAGTACGAAATCCATAGTGAAAAATATAACTTACATCAGACCTCCAAATAACTAAAAATGGGTATCTCATTAATGTACCTCCAAACATGTGGTAAACGAAGGAAAATACTCAACAAGGTCAAATCCTTATTTTTCATAGCATTTTTTTGTCACTAGAACATGAATCTCATCCAAGTCAATTTCTTATTTTTGGAAAAATCCAATGACCTTGTCATGTTATTGTTCAACATACCCATCAATTGCAAGCTTGGAACCATTCATTGATTCCATATTATGAGATGAACCTGTCTCCATGACATCCAATCATACTTGCTCCACATATGCATTCTCAAAACTAGAAAACTCACTCAACTCCACACTAGCATGTACAAGTGTCACAGGATAAACAAGTAACCTATAAAGGACGTCATCCCATGCATCTCCAGCTAAATTCCTCATACTTGCTAAACTATAATCATTGATAGTGATTTTGTTTCCTTCAAATGTGACTCTACATTTAAAATCTATCATACAAGACATTTAAAGTACATTTTCTTCAAACTATGAACAAACAATACACAATTCAACTTAAGAACATCACTTGGAAAAATTTAGATGGAAATGGAGCCCACACCTTTCATGGGATATTTATCCTCATCACGCAAATTCATACTCATTCCTCCCTATTTTGTTGAATGTTTACTGTAATGTTCCTAAATTAGCTTCAGCTAATAGGAACATTAATTTTTCCTTGTTTATTTTTTCATTTCATGATTGATGAATAAATTGTAAAGGAGGACATGTAAAAATCCTGAAAACCAAGAAGAAATCAATGCCTATGTGAACAAAGACATATCTAGGCTATTTAAATTATATCTTGCAAGTGTGAATGGGTTAAATCACAACAATGGGTCATCTTTGACCAAGTCAAATAGCGTAGTCTAGATGCTTTGAACCTCTTTGAGGGACAACGCAGTTCTAGAAGGAGGTTGTAATGTGAAAAGGGTTAAGTGATTCAAGGTGGTTTAGGGTTTGGAAAGACTCCTATCTTATAAAAGGAAGAGGATGGAAACAAGGAAAGGTTGTTGAATATTATCATTTCACAAGGAATTATCTGCTAGACATCCATTGTTGGGCATTCCTGTTCAAGAATCCCACCTCCTTCCTTGAGCAGCTCTTGGAGGATAATTGTGCTAAACTTTTCCACTATTAGGCTTGGGCCAAGCTTCACCTTACATTACAGCACTTCTCATGTTGAGGGTTGAGCTATCTTGTGAGCTGCAGCAAGTGGAAGACTAGATCTGCTTAGATCTAGATGATAGCAGTGGCTCTTCTCAATGAGTGTGTCTTTTAACCTCCTAGAAGATTTCATTTGCTGATTTTACTTCAGATCTACATCTTGGCATCAGGAAAAATCATTCTCAGGAGATATAGCGCTATTCCTCTCCCTAGGATAGCATTTTTTTGCAGATCTACAGCTGCAGGGTGTTTTGCCAGCGTTTTGGAGGAGAGATCTCCTGTGTTGGGGTTCTTTCTCTCACTGTGGTGATCCATGGATTGGCCATCCAATCCATGTTTGTTTCAGATCTGATATGTTATGTACTTGTATTATTCAGAAATTCTGAATCATTCTGCAGATCTGAAGTCTTAGATCTCAGATCTACTTCCGGTGCTTCATGTTTTGAGCAAAACCCCAAGGGGAATGTATAAATCAGCTTTTCTTGTACATGGATTTGTATTGGATCTATATTTTTATGTACATATATGATCTAGATCTGAAGAATCAATAAAATTCTGCTTCAGCTCTAAAAATAACGCTGTCATGGTTATGCAGTCTTTTGTCATGGTTGTAGCACCTCATTTCTGAGGATTTCTCCTGTATTTTCTCTCTTTCTTCTGTTAAATGTATGAGTTATGCCTCTAATATTATTTTTCAATGTTTAGACCTTATTTCATTCAAACCCTTCAAAAAATTACGCTCTCATGCTTTAGTAAATTTCTGCATACTCCAGGCCATGGGAAATCGGGATTTTCTAGCCTAGTTAGGAAAGGAGGAATTGTTTAACATAGAAAAACTCATTTTTTTTGGCTGAAATTAGACATGGAAGTCCCTCATAACCCTATATATCATATCCAACCACTTTACCATCTTATTTTTACGCATATCTCTGAATACACACGTTTTAGGGCCTAAATCATCACTTTTCCCCACCTTTTGGTCTATAAAACGCTGTATAAGGTTTTTTTTGCATATTTAACTGAATTTTAAGTGTTTTTACATCTTTATGAGGTATATTTATGTATCTCCACATTGGTAATAACTCATATTATTCCCAATAATTTAGTTGTTCCTTAGTTGGGGATATTACAGTGGTATCAGAGCAAGATCTTTGGCTCAGCCTGTGGCTTCAAGCCAAAGTGATGTAGAAAAAGGAGCAAGGTGAGAGTGATGAATAACATGAGTTTACTCTCATCATTTTTCAGATCTAAGAAGAACCTCTCCAAGGAGGTTGAACAAGAAGGAGAAAGAAGAAGCAGTGAAAATCCTAGAAAGTTTCAAGAGCAGAAAGATCTTCCGATCAGATCTACAAGATATATACATGAGGAACATTCTAAATCCTCATCTCATGGACATGTGCACTCAGCCATATCACCAAATATTCAGCATTCTGTCTGTGATTTCTTCATGAAGAGGAAGAAAGGAGGTGTGCCCCAAAAGGAGACTCTTAGAGAGTATTTGGAGGAGTATGAAGCTCAGTCTAAGGAGTTCAAAGATAACTCGAACTTCCAAGGATTCTTCAAGATCAAGGAGAGAAAAGACACAAAGGAGGAGGAGCATGGTAAGGGTAGATTTTAGCTATCTATCTTTGATGGATCACCTAAATGTCCAGTCAAGGTTTGGGTGGAGGAGCTATATAACTTTGTGCAACAACATCAAGTTTCAGAGATTGAAGCCATCAAAGCAGAAGCGCTGCATTTTGAAGGTAAATCATATGCTTGGTGGTTGTTTGAGTCTTTTTCCTTGAATAATGCCAATACACCTACTTATGCAAGGTTTATTGAAAGATTGATAGAAAGGTTTGATGGAGCTTCATGTGTATCATCTTTTGTTGATATTGTCAAACCACCTCAGATGAATCTTATGCAAGAGTTGGAAGGGTCTATGAATCCAACTCCCTTTCTGAAGACCATGGAAGAAGGTGTAAGTTTGTTTGATGCCTTGCCAATGGCAAGATCTCCATTGAGTGAAGGATCCTCTTCTCAAGAGGAAAGCATGAAGGTTTCTCCTTCAATAGATGACCAAGATCTAATGTCTCTCATTGATGATGGGGCAATTTCAGTTATTGAAGAGGAGGAGAAGAGAGGACATGATAACACAGTCACAAAAAAGGCACCTCAAGCACCTCATGAAGATGAAATTGGAGCACTTTCTCCAAGAGAAGAAACTCTTTCACTCTTGCAAGGAGTTCCAGAAGATCTCACACATAGAGATCTTGGTACAACACATGAGTAGCATGTATCATCATTGTCAAATGATGAGATCTTGATGATAAAATAAGGAAAAGAGGAGGAAGGGAATCACAAGAAGAATAGCATGGATCCTTCTCTGTTTCAAAGCTTTGAAACACAAAGAAGGCAAGAGGACTTGTACATTAAAGGTAGGGGCAAATCTGTCTACCTACATCCTCATTCTACTCTATGCCTTGACACCTCCTTGCAAGGAGGTATTCCACCAGGAGCGCCTCTTGATAGGAGGAAATATAAAGTGTTCTCTCAACTATGGGCAGCATATACATACTTTGCTAAGGAGGGAGCCTTGGGAGAAGCTATCAGAGTGTAGAGAATCTCTCATGAATTCAGGAGAGAGATGAGTAGTTTCCTGAAAGGGGCATTGCTAACTCCCACTCAGAAATCTGCACTGAGAAAGGAGAAATCAGAGATCTATGATGGCATGGGCATGAGGGCACATGGAAACTCCATATATTTGGGGCAGCCCATTATCTCTTCATTCACAAAGAATATTTCTGAAGATAGCAAGGGAATCCTAACCCTCTTTCATGAATGGGCCAAAAGGAGGAAGTTTTGGAAGACAAGGACTTTCCGAGGGGAAGTTGATTTCCATATGCTTCAACCTTGTCTTTAGCAAGATCAGCTGCAAATGGGGTAGCAAAGAGGAGATTTTGATACTCCCACATGTGATTTTGATATCATGGATGTCAAATATGGGAGCCATGAGAAGACAGGGGCTGCATTTCAGACTTCCACAGTGTTTTCATTCTTGGAGAGCTTGGATCCTTCTTGGTATTCCCAACTCATGATGCAATACTCCAAGGACATTTTAACATGGGGGGTTATTGATGGGGAAGTAAAGGATGAAAGGTTCAAGGTGGTTGATGGAGTCATCTATTTCTATAATCTTATTCTTTTGGTTAGTGACTCCAAGCTAAAGGAGAGACTACTTAATGCCATCTATGAAATCCTGCTTTCCAAACCCGCCAATTTTTTCAAAGCATATCATACTCTCTTGGGTGGTTTCATATGGGAAGGTTTCAAGGAAGAGGTGCACTCTCATATGAATATGTGCATGGACTACTTGGTAGAGGAGGAGGAGCATAGCTCTTGGAAAGAGCCATTATTCACATCTCCTTACCCATTGAGTGTGACAGGGAACTCATCCATGAGTTATCCCACTTATGTAAAACAAGCATATATAGAGGCTCATCCTCTTGAGAATTATCATGTATCTCCTATATGCTTATATTTTTCTAACACTCATTTGTAGGACATAGCTCCAAAAGGGGCACTATTTATGATGGATTTCATGGGCTACTCAAGGCCATGAACTATGTTGATGCAGGACATTCCTTGGAGAACCTTGGAAAGCTATTATATTCCTCATGGTGTGATTATTTTACACCAACCATGATGTACATTCTCCAAGAATTCCCAAGGCATGAGGCAGCAAAAAAGTGTTGGGGAAGGCACTTTTCATATCTTATTCTATGGCAGTTAAGGATAAAACTACGTTGGTTGCACATGAGGGAACATATTCCTTCTCATTTATCACACATGGCAGCTAGCATGAATCTAATCGTCATCCCACAAGCTGAAGATGTCCTTATCTTTGTTGGGGGAATAGTTGGAGGAAAGGCACACTTGTTGAATGTGCCCTTGGGGCAAGGAGTTCCCCATTCTTTTTGCAATGCATTCTTCAATGGGAGCATGATATTTTGTATGGCCACTATGATAAATCACTTGTCTCTTTGTAGTGTGAGCCATATGTTTGTTCGTAACATGCCTCTCATATGTATTGGGGAGGAGTCCTTCTATGGATTTCCAAGCTGGGAGGAGATCCACTTCATTTGGATGATAGCATGGAGATGGGAGTCTTTCATGGATCATGAAAATCCCCATGATTTTCATCTCTTCTATCTTGAGGAGGCCATGGATCAGCAAGAATGTTTCTACAACAACCTTCCATTTCTTCATGATGAGAGCCCTTTGGTCTATTCACCAAAGGAAAACTTGCATATTGAGGAAGGACCATTGGGAGAAAAAAGTATTGCAGAAAATTCAGAGCAATGGAGGAGACTATTTGATGAGGAGGCCACAAGAGAAGAAGGGGATATTTTGCAGCACCCTTGCAGTTGCTTGAGGACAAGCAACATTTGGGAGGGGGAGACTGTAATGTTCCTAAATTAGCTTCAACTAATAGGAACATTAATTTTGCCTTGTTTATTTTTTCATTTCATGATTGATGAATAAATTTTAAAGGAGGACATGTAAAAATCCTAAAAACCAAGAATAAATCAATGCCTATGTGAAAAAATACATATTTGGGCTATGTAAATTATATCTTGCAAGTGTGAATGGGTTAAATCACAAGAATGGATCATCTTTGACCAAGTCAAACAGCGTAGTCTAGATGCATTGAACCTCTTTGAGGGACAGCGCAGTTCTAGAAGGAGGTTGTAATGTGAAAAGGGCTAAGTGATTCAAGGTGGTTTAGAGTTTTTCAAGACTCCTATCTTATAAAAGGAAGAGGAGGGCAGCAAGGAAAGGTTGTTGAAGATTATCATTTCACAAGGAATTGTCTACGAGACATCCCTTGTTGGGCATTCCTGTTTAGGAATCCCACCTCCTTCCTTAAGCAACTCTTGGGGGAGAATTGTGCTAAAATTGTACACTATTAGGCTTGGGCCAAGCTTCACCTTACATTATAGTGCTGCTCATGTTGAGGGTTGAGCTGTCTTGTGAGCTACAGCAAGTGGAAGACTAGATATGCTTAGATCTAGATGATAGCAGTGGCTTTTCTCAGTGAGTGTGTCTTTTAACCTCCTAGAAGAGTTTATTTGCTGTTTTTACTTCAAATCTACATCTTGGCATCAGGACAAATAATTCTCAGGATCTACAGTGTTGTTCCTCTCCCTAGGACAGCATTATTTGCAGATCTACAGCTGCAGGGTGTTTTGTCAGCGTTTTGGAGGAGAGATCTCCAGTGTTGGGGTTCTTCCTCTCACTATGGTGATCCATGGATTGGCCATCCAATCCATGTTTTTTTCATATCTGATCTGTTATGTACTTGTATTATTCATAAATTCTGAATCATTCTGCAGATCTGAAGTCTTAGATCTCAGATCTACTTCCGGTGCTTCATGTTTTTAGCAAAACTACAAGGGGAATGTATAGATCAGCTTTTCTTGTACATGGATCTGTATTGGATCTATATTTTTATGTACATATCTGATCTAGATATGAAGAAGCAATAAATTGCTGCTTCAGCTCTGAATAACATTGTCATGGTTATGCAATCTTTTGTCATGGTTGTAACACCTCATTTTTGAGGATTTCTCCTGTATTTTCTCACTCTTTCTTCTGTTAAATGTATGAGTTATGCCTCTGATATTATTTTTCAATATTCAGAACTTATTTCAGTGAAACCCTTCAGAAAATTACGCTCTCATTCTTCAGTAAATTTCTGCATACTCCAAGCCATGGGAAATCAGGGTTTTCTAGCCTAGTTAGGAAAGGAGGAATTGTTTAACATAGAAAAACACATTTTTTTTTCTTAAATTAGACATGGAAGTCCCTCATAACTATATCTATCAGATCCAACCACTTTCCCATCTTATTTTTATGCATATCTCTGAATACACACGTTTTAGGGCCTAAATCATCACTTTTCCCCACCTTTTGGTCTATAAAATGTTGTATAAGGTTGTTGTTGCATATTTAACTGAAGGTTAAGTGTTTTTAAATCTGTATGAGGTATATGGATATAGCTCCACATTATTAATAACTCATATTATTCCCAATAGTGTAGTTGTTCCTTAGTTGGGGATATTACACTATCATAATTCATATTTATTGATGTACCATTATCCACATACCACAAACACCTCAAAAAATATTGGAAGATAAGCAAGGTGGTCTCACTATGATGGTAAATAATTGACTAATGCTATGGTACTTTCACTTCTTGCAACCTGTTTTTGAATGATTGGCCTTCCCATTCTTTTTCTTTGGACATTGATTAGCATAATGTCCCTTCTAGTGAAATTTAAAACATTTCACATTTCTCAAATATTTCTTACTTAGGCTTATATCTTCCTTCTTACCTTTTTTTTACTTCCCCGCAACATCCTATCAATGAGAGTTGCATATTCTACCTCTTATTGTTTCATTGAATAAAAATTTGACCATATCTCTTCGTATACAAATTTATCTCAAAGCTTATTATCATAAGTGAGTAATTTCTCTTTTTATTGTAAAATGGAGTTCAAACTTATCTCTTCCTATGGTTGAGTAATACTTCAACCTTATCTCCTCCTCCACGAAGTTATCTCAAAGCTTATCATAAGTAGGTAAATTCCCCTGTTATTATAATATATATTTTTCTCTTTTATTTTTATTATGAAGTTATCTCAAATCTTATCATAAGTAGGTGAATTCCCTTGTTATTATAATATAGAGTTTTCTCTTTTATTGTTATTATGTTGTCAATGTTTTGACCCTCATCTAAGGCTCATCAATAGGACAAAGGCAATCATCAAGTTGCTCTATCTCATAGGTTTACCCATAAATAGTATCAACAATGATGTGTGATTGTTTTTTCAACCAATTTATGTGCAAAATTCTAATTATTACATGGAGGTTAATATTATTTATGTAGTCAAATTCTTAAAATATCATAATTACCATGTGCATAGTTATTATACCTCCTCCATGAAGATTCAAGTACATTAATATATCTTCATGTATATATCAATACACACTCATGTATATCAATGAATATATCATGGAAGTATCTCATACATCAATACATTTTCAAATAATAAAGAATGTAACAATGAAATTATTAAGGCCTAAACATATCAATTAAGAAACTTAAACCTACATCAAAGTGAAATGAACTCCATATTCTTATAATCTAGCTTCATCGATGATTGGAAGATAAGTTCTACCTACCGACCCTATTCATACAATTATAGTTCTTATGTTTTCAATGCCTCCCCAATCCTCCTTTAAATTAGCTATCTATTTGAGCTAGAAACTTTGCTTCCTCAAATTTTATAAGAATTTTTTCTTACGCAATTTTTTTTCTAGTTATTGACACTTGTCTTGTTCTATTATGAACAATGTCAATAATGCCTTTATTTTTGTATGAGTGTACCTCCCTATTTTTTCGATGTAAGTTTTCCCACATGTGCATGGGATTCAATTAAATTCCTTCTGTGAACATGTGTCGATTGAATCTTTCACTGAATTAGAAGCTTTCTCAGGTTGTTTCCATGTTAGAATATTATTTTTATGTTCTTTCTTCTTTGAGCGGTTTTTTTCTATAAATTTTGCATTGTATGCATGGTGGGATCACATTTTTCCCTTATTCACCATTATCACCAAAATTTATAGTATTACCTTGTTGTTTTCTCTTAGTTCTCATGGAAAATTTATCAATTTGAGATTTTGTATGACCATTTATTTTAAACATTATATGGAAATGATCCTCATATTGAAACGATGCCTTTCCAAAATACTTATGGCTCTAATTATAAGAGTATAAAGTGAACACATTTTTATGGTTGGGGGTGACGTGAATTTGCATGCAAGAACTACCCCATGTAAGTTTTCTTCCTATAAACTTTATAAGCCATGATCCAATAATTTTTCCTAATAACCATCATCTTGAGAAATTGAAAGGATTGGTATTATTCTAGTTCCATTATGAATTTAATGTAATTTCATTCAAATGTTCAATAATCCTCTCCAACTCATCTTTCCCATGGGCCCATTTTGCATAAGTATTGTCCACATACCTTACACACCAATTGGCTTGTCACTCGACAGAACCTAATGCTTTATATTCAAAATTTTTGATGAATATATTGGCTAAAATTGGTGATAGGGGTGACCCTATGGTAACTCCAAAAAAAATTTCATAAACATCTCCATGGAAACTAAAAATATTTGACTCAAGTCATATACCTACTAGTTTTGTGATCACTAGGTATTCCATCCTTTATCATTTTGAAAACTTACTCTATTTGAATCATGATGAATAATGAAACTAAGTATTATTACTTTCATGCTCTCTAATCCTCATATCCTCAATTTATTCACAAATAATGATGAATCATTTCTCTAGGATATAGTGTTGCTTGTTAAAGGCTCTTTCTTGTTTTCCAAAAATTAGCACAAACACCTTGGCCAAAAGGTTTCTAAGATGGGAAAATTCATTCAAGGCAATGGATTTCCACTCCATATCTACTATTTTTCCTTCTAAGCTATGTTTTCCTCTAAGTACATCAAAACTACACCACACTCCTCAACCCAAACATGCAAATAAAAAAAATTCTCTCTAAGTGCGCACCATGAGGAAATTCACCATGCCACTTGGGTTTCCAAATTCCAAAGAAGTGTGCTACATAAATATAAATTCAATGCATGAGAATCCATGAAAAAATTGTCCAATGTGTATGTTCATCAAATTACAAACAAGGTTATTTGGAACACCATGCACCCCACATTGCATGAAGCAACCTCAAACATGGTGTAAACTGTTTTATAGTAACATAAAAAGATAACATTATCATATCCCCTACTAGGGATAAAATATCATAAAGGTGATTAATTTTCCCCCTCAATTATAGTTGCAAAAATGGTTGAACCATCGTGGAATGTATCTCCAGTTCATGGCCATGGAAATAACAATGAGGTTCTTACTCTATACCAAGGGAGGGTTAAGTTAACCCCACTACCTAACTTGATTTCTACATATTGTGGCCCCCGGGTAATGTATAGTTGCTCATAGGTGGGGGATGGAGACTTTGTCTCTGCTACGAGTGGGAGGAAAAATCATATGAGCTTATACAGGGGTTGGGTGGCCTCACATTGTGGAATATAAACACAAGAACTAAGGTTCAGTGTGTAAGAAAACAATAGAGTTCACTAGAATTATAATTTTAATACCATATAAGGGATAGAATCTCACCCAAGAAACTTGAATTTATTTTTAGAAATAGATCTAACTGATAAATAAACCAAAAATAAATCAAAGCATATGTTAAAATTTCATGTATAATTCATCATTTATAAAAACTAATACATAGAAATAAAAGACTTGGAAGTTTTAGGAACAAACAAACATATATTTCATTCCATTTCATTCTAATAGAGGCATATATACAATTTTACTTATCACTCCTTATATATAGTAATTGCAATAGCCTTCCCTAGAAAAATCTCAATTATCACCTTGTAACCATAACTAGAAATGCCAACTCCTCCCTTTTTACTCCTATGTGTAAATCTCATGTCGATTACAAAGCAATAAAAATCATTATAAACCTAACTTCTTAGAATACATGCAAGAGCTCATAGCTCAACATCAAGGCATGCAAGCTCAAACATCACACAAAAGCCCCAAAGTCTAAAAATAGGATAACAATAGGCTGCTGAAAAAAATTACTGTAAGTTGTCTCTTACTTGATACAATTGAGATTACTCCTACAAAAATGGGCCCAAAAATGGAAGCTCCCTCATTTACTCTCATAACTTAGTGATTGTCTTAGTCCTTTTCGTACAAATAGGGTTAATGTTCTGAACACATTTGGTGGTACTTTGAGACTACTTCATGAGTGACTTTCATAGGGAGGAGCTTTAGCTTTTGAACTATTGGAATTTCTTTCATTGCAATCTCTTAGGACTCAAGCTTATTGATATACTTATTTCAAGTAACAAGTTTGATTTATGCCACTTTTCAAATTAATTGCGGTTTCTTAGTATATTGTTGTATGTTCCAATAAATAAATTATTTTTTCCTTGGTTGTGTGTACATTCACTAGTAGGTCTCTCAAAATTATTTCCTCCTTATCCACTTGGGTTTTCATAGGGTTAGTATTACTTTATTTTTCTTATAGCTAAGCTAGATTTTGCAAATTAATCCCTAGCTAAAAACTAGAATCTACCATGATTGTCATTATTTAATATTTAAAATGTATCCTTAGCTTCATTGAAATTATACTCTAGTTCCTTCAACACTTTTTGAAGAACTGCTTCTATTTCTCTATTTTTTATGTGTTTGACTTTGTTAACATTCTCTTGCACAAAGGTAGGAGGAGGTTTTTGTTAAGGTCTCATTACAATTTTAACATATAAATCATATAATTACATGACCAAAGATTATTTATTTTCCATCCCTTGTGCATGTATGTGATTTATCGAACATTTCTTGTGTGGACCCCATTTTATGTAATACTAAATTTTGATTGTAATACCAATGTGGGAGTCATGGTTGGTTGATACATTGACTAAGATTTTAAAATTTATTATTTAAAATTTATTAACTATCAACTAAAAAATCAACATCCTTGTTAATTTGGTAGCTCATTGAAAAATTCCAATGATTGTACTAGATTCCTCTTTCCAAGAGGACCAAATTTGATCGTTGAAGCACTGGATTTAGATAAGGGAAATTATATTTTTGCAGTGAAGCCCACAATGTCACAATTAATCAAGTCGGCCTAGAGGCTAATTAGCCCTCCTCCAACGCTTATAAATTAAGGACACCTCAAGCTCATTTGGACATAAATCATCACACGCTTCTCTCTCTCTTCTTGGTTTCGATACATTTGAAATTGTAGGAGCTTATTTTCACATGTGCGAGCAATAGGAGGAAGAACAAATTATAGGAGGCCAAATTCTACTTTGACCAACACTTTGAATTGGGTTGAATTTTGGAATTTGGGCATGTTTTAACTCATTTTGAATTGGGCTCTTGGACTGTTTTGAAGGACCAAATTTATGGGTGTACAAATTGAGATTTTATGGGCACATTGATTCTGGTTGACTTCAGATCTGCAACTAGTTTTTCTGAAGACTTTGACTTTGACTTTGACCAATATTAGAAGTGAATTTCAAGATTTTTTTAAGCACTTTGACTAGCTGATCAGGCCACAGGCCACAGTTTTTTACTGATGACCGAGTTCATTTGGTGGATCGTTGGTCATTGACCGTTGACCATTTTTTTTTTGTCGTTGAATGTGACCATATTTTACTATTGGCTCATATTTTGGATTTTAGTTGGTTTTATTTTTGGATAAGTCAAACTTTAACATGGATTATTATTTGTGGATTTGGGATCATTATACTCTTTGTTGAACATTTTATGAAAATATAATAGTAAAATAATTTCAAAGAGTTATCCCCCTTGTGGGGTTTTTTCTGGGTCTTTGACCAAATTGGTATATCTTATTGATGTGTTGATTGTCTCATTTTGTCATTGGATTTATTGTTCTATCTTCAATTACTATTTTTTATTGGAAGAATTAATTATTATTAAAAATATTTCTAATTGAAGAAGTGAATTGGGATAAACTAATTAAAATAAAATAGAGTAGTGGTAAAATTAACATTGCTTATGGATCCACATCCTAAGGGAAAAAATTTTATGTGCCCTGAAAGTTGAGCTACCATTTAAAGGCCAATTGAATCTCCTAGTAGGGATATGGTGATACAATACTGGGAGAATGTTGTTGCCTACAATGAGAGTCACAAATTAGCCTGAATTAAAGTTTGAAGTCACTTGCAACTCAAATAAGCCACTAACTGATAGTGTTATGCAGAATTATGAATTACATATAAATCATAATTCCCTAGATAGGTGCTAATCTAGAACAAAAGGTCAAAGACTTTACGACTATCTTTCATAATTGTAAAAAGACACACAGAATGAAATAAGGAGCTTACTTGAATTCCAAGTGCTTCCAAAGTCTCCTTCTGTCTCTTTTGTTGTAGCTTCAAATTCCAGCCGGATGTGCAAAATATTCCCTGCAAGAATGAACACTAAAGAACAAGAGATAGCAATAATACAGATTTCTATTCAAGTTATTTAGCTAAACCAATAAATAATAAACCATATACATCAAATAATAAATCATGATATGGAAAATAAAATCTTATACAGATGCATATAGGGAAAAATAAGTAGTAATATTTATTAATGATAGAAGGGGAGGTTACAACCCAGTGATTGATTTAGTGTCGCCATCTCCAGCAACATCCCAGCCTCATCACAATGCAAATATCTCCAGAAATATGTCACTCAAATAAACTCCTCAATTGAAATTCCACCAGAATTTCTCTAAACAAATACTTCCTTCTCAAACACTAAGATCTGTGCTCAATTTATATAGGAGCTAAAGGTAGTTTTACAATCAGTGACTTTCCAATAATAGGCAAGACATGTTCCCAATCTTGTATATGTCAAACGGACACATGGATTCAAATTTTGACACATGTGAACTCTTCTAGAAGGCACTGGCCAAGTGAAGATTCTAGAACAATGATAATTTCTCTCCCAATGTGATCAACGCACCCTTGGATGTCAGTAAGTGCTTTGCAGAGCATCCTTGCATGGGGATACCTGCATATGCAATGCACTTAGTCCCTTTAGAGGCAGCGTTGATGATCTCTCATATGATATATTATAAATTTCAAATCTTGGAAACCTTTACAAATGAAAGTCTTTGAATGATTTGTCTTGTTCTTTTTCTTAGGGCATATAACAACTAAAATGATAGGGAATGATAGACCCTATTCATTGGTCCTAGAGATAATGCCCAGTTAACCAGGTCATTGGGAATGGTGCCCAAATTAACCTAAAAAAATTTCCCCCTAAAGCATGAAGTCAGAATAATAATAACAATATTTTGATTGAGATGCTTTACACTGTGATGGGCTAGAGATGAAGTGAAGTGGTGACCTGCATCAATCTTACAATACATTACATCATGATATATCCTCTTGATCATAATTGCTGAGGGTAGGCATTCCCATGTTCAACACGTAAACAATCTAATAACATGTACATAATTCATAAAGTCATCTACATTGGAATGTTTCCCAATACAGACATGCCTACAGATATAGGCCCATTTTTAGATGGCGATCTGTATGTAAGGTCACCGTACAGATGATGTGTACAACAATCTTGAAATCGCAGCCCGAATGTCTGAAACTAGATCCAAGGTCTTCTTTTCTCATTCACTTGATCATTTGGGTACAAGTCTAGCCATGTGAATATATGATTTGTAGTTGAACATGGAAAGACATCGTTTGATTACCAGCCAATGATGTGAGCTGTTAACAAATGCAAGAGAACCACCATTGGTGTCAATAGCCCTCAAGGTACTGCAGTATAGTTCATAAGGCATGAATAGATTATTTGATTTCGAACACCAAACAAAATCTTTCGGTCAACAATCCGGAAGCAAGGATCTTTTCGATGCTGTAACAAGCCTCATGGTATTGGAATATAATGTTTCTAAGTGAACTTCCTAGATAATCATTTTTCATCAATACAAACCCACCTTATTTCGAAATGGGATTTACTAATTTGGGAGACAAAGGTATGACTTGATATAAAAATGTTCAGGGATGGCTGCCATGAGAATGAAGGTTTATGAGTATTGTAGAAGGATGAGTATTCATTGGATGAATTCTCATGAAAATATCGGCGACACTAAGATGAGTTGGCAGCATTGACCCAAAACCGAAGTGAAGGTATGATGAACCATAGGTATGAATGAATCATCAAGAATATTACCCAACCCAAACAGTCACAAACATGGAGTGAAGTGTCATGTTCAAGAGCAACTTGCTACCATAAAGAATTCTACTCACTTTTCCCAAATTTTCCCCGGTCATTTGTCGACCAGTACCTCTTTATTTTTTAACAAGCTTGAGGAGGATAACATTTTTTTGATCTAAAATTCAATCCTTTGGGTAAATAAAGTATCACTATTTAATAATTTAACGAGTCTAGCGATGAATGAAACTCGATTCTTGCCATGATCGACAAGCCCATCGCTATTTTATGTTTTAACGAGCTTAACGACAGTGATATCCCAATCCTTTTTCATATTTAGAGAGTTTTAAAAAGAGGACGAAACAAAACTCCATAAGTACTTTTTCGTAAAGTTGTCACTCAGATCCGAAAAAGTGTAAAATAATATCTGAGAGAACCTCTTTAGTCATGTTTGACTAAGGTATTCCTTTTTCGTAAATAATCTATCTCAATCTAGAAAATGGTTAAACTTATACTGAGTAGATATCAATTCATTTACTTTTACGAGCTTGAAAATGCAAGTGCTCGACAATATTTTCACATTATCGGAGTCTAAAAAGAGCTGAAAGAAGACTCTAGGGGTTCATTTTTTGCTGTTATCGAAGCTCTAAAAAGAGATAAAAGTGTGCTTCAAATCCTTTTTCGTTTTTAACAAAGCTCAAAAAATAAGGGGAAAAAGTATGCTTTGTGGACAAATCATTCTTGAAATAAATCTGCACGACTAATCTGTTCATCAGTTGTAAAATCTATTCAGAACAACATCAAATGGATTAAAAATACCTGTTTCATGATAAAATACATAATAAAACCATAATCACAACGATAAATTCAATTTGCAAATAATCAAATGACTATTAAAATTAGTTTTACCATTCCATAGTTACCATTTGCATTTTGGAGCTCTGAACCTGATTTTTCCCCCGAACTTTAGCTGCTGGTTGTGATCGTTTATGTGGACATATTTCATTGGTGTTTGATCTAGGTTAGTGATATGAACCTCCTCTTTCTTTCAGCAATCATTTCATTTCCAATTTCTATAATTTTTTAGGGTTTTGGGGTCCCTAGGGTAAATTCTTCCCAAAAACAGGGAAACGCACCCTTGGATATCAAAACCTGCATTGCATAGCAAGTAAATTGAAGGCTACTTGCATCCACAATGCATTGTCTCTTGTTAGGGACTGCGTTGGGCACAATCTAGATTTTTGGTTTTTGCATTATGTCCAAAATTTGCCTAATTTTTTGCAATGAATGAAATCTAATGGTTCTTATGATTGTATTATAGGTTTCCATCAAATTACAATGATGATTACATGGAGGGAAAGAGAACATGAAGAACAAGATATGATTTCCTTAAATGATCCGGATACAGTAAGAGCCCTAAGAGATTGCAGACTGCTTAAGTACTTCAGGTATTAAGGGATGATGCAACAAATAGAACTTTTGGAGTTCTAGGTTCGAGCATGGGATCTAGCTATTAAGGAATTTCATATTAAGAACCAAGTGGTTCCCATAACAGTCAAGGATGTATACTTTCTTACAGTTTTGTCGAGGAGAGGCTTGCCTATTTCGCTCTCAGGGTCTATTGTTGGAGGAGAGATAGTGAGAGATTATCTTTTGCAACATTGTTATCCAGGGGCAGAGCCAAGAAAATATGGAAATATAAACATCTGGTATGATAGATATTTTCCTTTGAGAACTATCCTTTTCACGATCGCAAAATTTTTTGGCACCGTTACACTACATGTAGCGAATAGATCATATATGCAGTACATGCTAAAGTTCTTGGAGCCAACAGTCTTCAACTAGTCTAAAGTTTTTCTTTCTGAGATAAAGGAACAACTAAACAAAGCAACGATAGGAAGGAAGAATAATTTCAGTTATGGTTCGATCCTTATATCCTTTTGTTACACTGTAATTTGTCACCGTCCCTGCAATCCCTCGTCCCGCACATTGGAGGGCCCATTCTGTGACCTGTGAGTAGTGACATAACCTGAAACCACTTTCATGGCATCCCCCTTGACAAGGAAAATCCTTCCTCTGAAGATAGTTTCCTGTGAAAAGCCCTAAAAATAGACCTTTTGGCCTTGGCGCGACCAGCCAGTTCAGCCCTCATGCCAATGGGGGAAATCCACCAAAGAGGGCACGCCAATTGGCGCTCTATCCCAGTGTATTGCTCGCACCAAGCTTAATAAGGATTTTTTTTTTTAAATAAATGGTAGAATTTTGATTCCAACCAACTCCTGAACGAGTCTCTAAAATGATTTGGGAGGTTTGGCTCCAGATCTCCATGGAGGGGAAGTGGTTTTCCACCTATCATGGAAGCTTCCTTGATGATAGGGCCAATCCCACCATTGTATGGATCCCAACTCCCCTTCCACCATCTGTATAAGCTTGTCATTTTTTCTTTGCAAGCTAGCCTGAATAGATCTGAATCAGTAGTAAGGAGATTATCGTCAGACAGCCGAAGAGAGAGAGACTTGTCCCATTCCCGACGAGCTTTATCGAGACGTACTTCGTTGTCGACCCGCCGAAGGAAGATCCAACGTCAGAGCTCAGGTTGTATCTTCCTTTGTTCTGATTAATAATAAATGACTTCGATTATGGTTCCACTCATATGTTCATGTCTTGTGTTATGATTTGTATCTTCTCTGACTGATACATAGTTGCATGTATTAGGTTTTACACTTGTGTGTTGTTGTTTCTTCGTGTACGTGCAGGTGTTCGAACATGCCTAGCGGGAGAATTATGATCTGCCAAAGCGAGGGATGGAAGCGCCATCTTCTTTGCAAGCAACAGTAGTGTAGGACTTAAGGTAGCCCTCTTCTCGCATCTTGGTATTTTGTAACTAGGAACCTGCGTCTTAGCGTGACTCGGTTGTTGCTAGACCTGATCTGGGCTAGTAGGGATCGCCTCTGTCTGCAGAGGGGATTTACCTCTCCAACAAACTGGTGATTCCGTTGGGGAGACATTGATTGGAGTTTTTCTTGTATTTTCAGTTGATTTTGGTCTTTGTTTGCTTGATTAGCTCTTTTGGTTCGCTCTTTTTTAGTGTTAAACCTTTGTTTAGCCCCACCATCCCTGATCTGATCCTTGTTTGCTCTTTTTCATTTTTTTGCATTAGTAAACTCGACTGGCGCGATTTTTGCCCTGACAGTCACGCCATCTGGCGCTTGTTGCCAGTTCATCCCCAGCGCCAATCCTATTCTGGCGCTAGATGTAGCCTGACAGTCGCGTCAATTCTGTGTGGTGCTAGGGTTTGCTCCTTTCTGAGCTTTCTAGGCTTGATTTGTGGTTTTGGTGTCATTTTTTCGACTACCTGAGTGTTCTGGAGCCCTGGTTGACTATGTGTGACCTCTATCCTCCAGTTGTTTGCCCTCTACTATTGGTTTTACATTCTAGCCCTAGGGCATCTAGGTGCTATAGTGTGTTGAGCCTCCCACAGGAGTTTGTGGTTTTCGTTTGATCAGTCAATTTCATTGTTGCCTCTTTGCATTCGTTTGGTGGTTTTCCATTGTTTTATTGCGTTATTTGAGTGATTGGTCTCTTTCTCATTCGAATTTCACCTTGTCTCGTTTTGGGCCTAGATTACACGGTTCATTTGAGTCTTTGGGATTCCTCTTCAATTTGAGAGATTTCTTGATCAATTTGAGGTCTGATTGTGTGTTTGGCATTGAGTGAGCTTGCTTGTCTTTTTTCTTTTTCTATCACTTCTCAAATTTTTCTTTTCATTAGTTTTCATCTTGTTTAGTTCACTTTGCTCCTAAACATTGAAAATACAAAAAAACATCAAATCTCTTTTGCTTTTGATTAGTTAATGTAAATTGAAAACTTTTCTGTGTTATTAGTGATTTATAACTCTGAAAGAAAAGCTTTTAGTTTTGTTAGCATGCATTAGAGACACTAGTGGTTGTTTTGTGATCATTTTGTTATTGTGTGGAAGCTTTCAACCTTCCCGTAGTTAGCTATTCATCGAACAAAGTGATACATTGTAACATGTAGTGTGCATTTAGGGGATTTTGAGACATAACATTTGGTAGGGCCTAGAAATTGAAACATAATTGAATATCAACACTAAAATTTATTCAATTTACCTTAAGGAAGCATTGAAACATTAACGAAATATTTAGAGGTCTAGGCTAGTGACGTGTTCCGGCATCATTAAACCTAGTAGTTTTCGTTCGCCTCTTGGCTTTAGACGGCACTAGTACAGACTTGTGCTCCCCGTACCATCGCGTATATAAAGGAAGACCCCACTAGGTTTCTATCCTTTATCTGTAGGAAGCCGAGTATTCCACCTTATACCCGTGATACACCGGACACAGCATTTGGGGAGATTTCCTGCACGTACATCAAGTCCTTGGTTAATTTCTCTTTCATTTTGAAACCAAGGTGTATATTGCAGTTCACGGATATCTGGTACACCCTTTGCCTAGAGTTCCAGAGTAGTCATTTTGATCTTTTCTGACTCATTTAATTTGAAAGGATCATCAAGATCTTGTCCTTTCATTCTTGTTTCAAAATTGAAAGAGATAGAGTCACTTTTCATCTGTTTCTCGACTCTTAAAACATGAAACGGTGAAGTTTCTAAGTTTCAATGTGGTAAAATAAATCACTTGCGATCACACGCCCTTTTAGAGTTTGCTTGTTGGCCGTTTGATTGTGTGCCTTGGTTTTTTCCCGTGTAATTTTGTTTGATCTCTTCCTCTTGTCATCACTGTCACAGTGGTGGAACCCTCAATTTCGTCTACTAGTAGTCCTTACACAAACGATTCATCAGAGGTCTCTCAATCCTCTGCTGAACCTCAACAGCCCATTGTCTCCGAGTTTCCCGACGGGGGACTGGTTCTATCTGAGCTTCACTTTGGAGGACCAGTTGAGTTCAATTGGCCCTTATCCAATGCTTGGTTTGGATTTGGAGTAGGGGAATAGTTCCCTCCTCTTACATCAAGTTCTCCCTTTTTAGCTGTTGTTATTCCTCCTAGTCCTTGCTGTCTTCTAGAAGATCTAGCGGCAGGGTTAGATATCGGCTCATCCAGTCCTTCTCCTAGTGAGGAAATCCCCACGTCTGGTGAATATTACCAGTTGTTCCCAGAATAAAATCCTGAGTTATCTGTCATGTCTTCGGCTAGTCCTTCGCTTCCAACAGGCTATAGATCCTTAAGTCAGATTATGATCATCGTCACCTCTATGGGAGTATCTACTCCGTCTACGAGGATGGTTATTCCTTCATTAGGGATGTCCCCAAGGACACCTCTCACATCATCTCCTCAGGTCACATCAGTACTTGTTAGGCCTATCATCTGTATAGCTGCATCTACACCCGCTATTACTACTCAGTCCGTAAGGACCGCGTCACTTCCCGAAGATGTGTACATAGCATCTGCTATTCCGAAGAACATCTCTCCTAAGGAGTATTGATTATCGCTATAGAAATTGAACTCCGAGGTTGGTCAATCCTCCCAAGATCCCAATCGTCCTTATTTTTCGCATTATGCATAGGATCGTACACTTGTCTATATTTTTCCATATCAATACGATGAGCAAGGAAACCCTCTACGTTTTCTCGCTCCAGAGGCTTATCAGTATGTTCAAGGTTTTATGTCTACCCAGGTTGGGAAACCTTCCAACTCGCAAGGACAACCCTTCCAGGGCCAACCTTTGGGCCAGCCTGGTTATCTTTATGACCCGCAAGGACAACCTTTATAGGGCCAACCTTCGGGCCAGCAAGGGTTGTTATATGGTCCGCAAGGACAATCCTACAACCCTCAAGGTCAACCTATATAGCCTCACCCTGTGGTCCAACCAGGACAACCTCAAGGACCCACAGGTCAACCGGGTTACCAACCGGGATCGTTATATGGTCCTGGGGGGGAAATCCAACCCTCTCAACCTATGGTGTAACCTCTGCAACCTCAGTTTCCTATTGGTCTGAATGTTGCACAGCCAGGGCCCTTTTGTTGTCCTATTACAGGTCAAACTAGTTATCAGGCGCAACCTAGCCCTATCCCGCCACCAGGCCAATCGGCTCATCCGATGTAGCCTGGTGTCCCTCATCAGCCAGGTCAACTTGTTCAACTAGGGCAACCTGTTCACTCGGGTCAACTTGTTCAACCAAGGAAACCCATTCAGCCAGGTCAACCTGTCCAACTAGTCCAGCCTGCACATCTTGTCGACCCTGCTCAACAGCCGATTTACTCTATGCCGCAACTGAATCCGCCTGTGCGCCCAACTTAACAGGCTCAGCAGGGCCCCACTTACCAACAGCTCGCTCAACCCCAAGGTGGTTATTACCTCCAAGGTCAATCTCAACCGGTTTACAACCCGCCCCAAGGTTCTAATTATTATCTTCAACAACCAGCCTATACCTATACTCAACATTCAAATCCATATACTACTCAAACAGGGCTGACATATAATCAAGGTCCATACCCCGGTTATCCACCCCCATACACTTGTTATCAACAATTTTATCAGTCTAACTATACGGCTTACACCCCTTATGGTCAGAATCCCCCAGGACAGAACCAATGGGGGCAAGGTTATGATCAACCAAGGTGGAGTATAGGTACAGGTCCTTATCGAGGGCCTGGTATGCCTTTCAATCCTCAGTTTCCATTCCTTGCTACCTTGGAATTACCGGACGTTTCTAAATTGACCAATGATCCAATTCTTCACAATCCTTATTGGCCTTTGGTTCCCACCAAGGTGCCAGGTGACTGTTCTAAGTTTGAAGGTAAAGCTAGAGAGGAACCCCAAGCTCATGTAATGACATACCATCTGTGGTGTTTGTCCAACTCTTGGGTGGATGATTCAATTCGTCTTCGTCTCTTCCAGCGCACTCTTACCGATGTTGTTGCTAAGTGGTATATAGAATTACCCTGCTGCATCTTTCAAGACTTCAATACGTTAGCTATGGCTTTTCTGATGCACTTCCAGTTACCAGTTTGTTATGAAGTTGGGACACATCTCCTGACTTATTTGAAGCAGGATAAAGCCACCCACATATCTGATCATATTCATGAGTGGTGACGTCGTCGTAGACTGATCAAGATTGATATACCTGACCAGCTACTAACTCATTGGTTCACTACCTCGCTCGTTAACAAGATCTCTCAAAATATTACTATGGGGGCATGTGTGAGTGAAGAACAAGCCATTGTGCATGCCCAGTACCTTGATCTTTTGTACTCTCAGTCCAGCAAGATTTATGATATTTTGACTGATGCTCCATGGCCGGGGACCTCTAAAGCACCAACTACCCCATCGGTGGACAGTGTTATTGGTTTCGTTTCTCAAAATTCTCGGAAATCCTCTAATGGGAAGCAGAAGTCTAATTCTTCCAATAATTCTGCTCTTCTCGCCCCTCCATATTCTGGTAAGACTGCGGAGGTCAACGCCATTCAGGCTAATCCTACGGAAAAGACCTCCAAAGGAAAAAGGAAGGGTAAAGTCAAATCCAAACCTGATGCCCCGAAACCAGAGTCTTCTAAACCTCATGCTGATAATGGTTCCCAACGTAAATTGAAGTACCCCTACCTTATCTATGAAGGAGACCATTATACCAAATATTTCCCCCGACGATCTGAAGTTAGTCAACTTCTCAAAGGCTTGAAAGGGACTCCGGTGGTTCTCAAGGAACCGTTTCCGTCTCAGCAGACCCAGATGGTTGAGCAGCCTTCACCATCTGTAGCATTTGGGTCCCAAGTCTTTATGATGAATGGTGATGCACCTGTCTCAATTGCTATGCGTTCGAAGGATTATGTTGAATCATGCCAGGAAGCTGGGAAGGAATTCATTGATGGATCGCCTCCCCCACCTGTCTCTGGTCCTTTATAAATTGAGAAGCCCAGCGCTGAACCTGTTGTGAGGCCACCTTCTAAATGTGTTCTGCGAAAATCTTCCTATAACCCAAACGCCCATGCCGCTCAGCACTACAGTATTGTTGAGGATTTGGCACAGGCGCCTTCTGCAATGTCTGCATTGGAAGTACTTCAAAGTTTCCCATTGCAATGGAAAACTTTTTTGTTCGCAATCGGTGGAATCAATCCCACTGATTCTAATCTTCTCACCTTCGACCTAGAAAAAATTTTCCTCGACTTCCACATCAAATCGCTCTTGTTATCCAAGTCAGGATAAACGGCCTCAACATCCATAGAGCCATTGTGGACGAAGGTGCTTCCACCTGTGTTATTTCATCCGCCTGCTGGAAGGCCATTGGCTCTCTGGCTCTTACTTCATCTCCCAATGCCCTAGAGGCATTTGATGGTCAGGAATATAAACCCCTGGGTGTTCTCGAGAGTTTTCCGATCATGTTACAGGGGAAGACAGTCAACGTAGAAGTAGAAGTAGTTGATGCCAAGCTCAACTACAATCTCCTTCTTGGTCACAATTGGACTCACGCCATGCTTTGCGTTCTGTCCACCCTCTTCTGACTTTTGAAGTTCCCTCATGAGGGAAAATTCATCACTATGGATCAGTTGTCTTTCTTCACCTCATCCTCTAAGAACAAAATTCCTTACATGGATCAAATCCCCAATTCCCCCAACAGTGTAGGACCCGGTCTTTTCAAGGACCCCATCCTCATGGGTAATTTTCCCGCGCCACCACCGCACACCGTTCAAGTTAACATGATCTCTAGGTTAGACGACCCTTGGATCATCCCTTCGCCTAAACAGGTGACCTCTTTTGGAGAATCAATGCCTTTAACTCCAGTTGAGATTAATTATTGCAAAATCATCGCTGCATCTAATCCTCCTCCTCCTGAACATGCTCCTTCGAGCATGGCTATGGATATATATTCTCAATCCCCTTGGCTCGGCGATTCAGATTCGCCTGACCCTTTAAGAGAAGTCTTCCCTTCTGATGAAGCTATTGTTGAAACAATGCCTCTTGAAGATCTTCTGTGGAGTGATGGAAATCATTGCTCCTCGTTCATGCCTGGTCTGGGGGAAATGTCTGATTTTCTAGAGCGTGATGTATCTCATTATCCCCCTCCTAAGCCTCCTTCGTTGAGCTCGTCGGAGCATAATTCCTCTTCTTGTGTCAAGCTCCTACAACAATGAAACAAGTCTCTACGAGGACAATTCTTTTAAGTGTTTCAACCTCGTTAAAATAATGAAACACGAGCCCGTTCGATTCGAGTTTTGTTAGATTTACATCAAATCTCTTGTATTTTGAACCTTCACTCCATTTTCTATGGACTGAAGCTTGGGGGGCATGTACCTCGAATTGAGACACCATGCTGGGGGCATGCCCATTCTCCTCATTTCAAGCATAGTTTAGTCTGTGTTTTAAGCTTGCATAAAAATAAAGCTCATTTCCAAGCATATTTTGCATATGTGTTTTCATGTGTGCTTTTAGGCTTGCATAAAAATAAAATGTGTGGTAATGCATATTGTGAACCTTTCCATTGGGTCATTTGTTATGCAACTAATGCATTAGATAACATTGTATTAGACATTTTCATAGCATGTAAAAACATCATCATATGTAAAAATATTCATCCAGAAATATATATATATATGTGTGTGTGTGTGTGTGTGTGTCAAATAGTTTGCAGTTTGTACATCACATAAAATCAAAAATATACATGTATGTTTTAATAATAGCCGGAGACAGCATGTCTCTCAAAAATATGCATATAAAAGCCCTAGATAAAGCTCGTGGTAGCATGTCACTGCGTGCACCAATCGCCTCAGTAATCGATGGAGGTGACTAGGCACCCCCACAGTGTGTCTCTGGTAAGCCATCGGGATGTCTGCTAGCCGTATGTAATCCGGGATCCCCCGGGTGATACCCTCCAGGTTTTGGACTAGCTCGCTCCCTTCGCCGCCCTCATCTTGAGGATCGTGTGCGAGAGGGGTCCTCTATGCAATGGGCGACATTCCGACGGGCCTCTCAAGGCCAACATCTGCATACATATAGAACTGCTTGTTAGAATAGGCATGTATCACAAAAAAATCATAAATACATAAAAATAAAAAAGAGTCTTACCCAGCTCCTCATCCCAGTCGTCCCCCTCCGGAAGTGGAAGATCTAGTTCTCCCATGAAGTTGGTACCAGCATAGGGCCAGTCCTCAACGACGATTAGTTGTCGCCATAGCCATACAAAAAAATCGAGCCTCCAGGAAATCTGTTGGCCCCCTCCTGATCTGGGCATGAGTGCTACCCATCGAGCCATCCTCAACTCCCTTAATGATGGCTCGGCGACTATCACCCCCTGGCACTAGAAAATTGGTAGTCGTTCAAGAATTAACGATACCAGGATGGAAACATACCCAAACTATTTTAGTTACTTCGTCAACTGTCATTTGATGTTCGTTGTTATGGTGGTGGCCCAATCAAAAGGTGTAGGGTTCATGCATTCAGATGCTAGTAGGAGTTGTGCTTTGGTTGCCTTGTACGGTGCCTGCGACCCCGCAGCCTGCGTAATGGTGTGGAGCACTACTTGCAGTGCTAGATCTAGGACTGTGTGGATATCTACCTTCCCACTGCCCGATCCTGTCTGTGCCCCTTGGCACACTCTCACCATTACCATATCCATTTTCTCACTAGAAGGTCTACTCCCTGTCATGATTGGCACTGGACCTCTGCGAGACAATCCGATTATGAAATAAACGTCAGAGACCTCAAGTTCCAACACTTCGTCTCGAAGCCTGAACACTTCTTCGTTCTCGTCCCAAATGCTAATCAATTACTGCAATAGCTCAAGTTGTGCTCTCCAACATGGTGTCAGGAAGAACTTTTTGAGACCACAGTTTCAAAGAGCAGTCATGCATGTTTCATTCTGCATGGCCATTTCATCCTCTTCACCATGCTCCCTTTCCTTCCACTCGATCACCATTGTGGTTGTGTATCTGCACCAACATGGTCAAAAATACCTTATTAGGTCTATGCAACACTCAAAAATTCATCTGATTGGCACACATTTTGATAAATTGAGGTGGAAATTAGAGTTACGCCATTGGCACGACTTTTTTTCTAACAGTCGCGCCAACTGGCGCAACCCCTTTGAAAAAAGGAGCCAATTGGTGTGGGTCTGTGCTCGATACCCGCGCCAATTGGCCGAGCCCTAATTTTGCAAAGGGGCCCCCTAGGGATCAAAAACACAATGGAAATCCATAAAAAATGAATCAAAACAAAGCTAAGGGGAGCACCTCTTACCTGGAATGGACGAGAACCGAAATGATGTACTGGATTGACCACAATCGTCGCCACAAGTTTGCACAACAAAAGCTCACTGTTGCTCTCAAAAGAGGTAAAAAGTAAAAGTGAATATGTTTTTACTATTTTTGGCATATTTATAACTTTTCAAGGTCAAAATTAGGTTTTTAAAGTAATTTTTCCAATATTTTATTATATTTTTTCGAAAAATGAATTTTACGCTCGCTGTCATGTGCAGCAACAGGTTTTTACGCAGCTTGGACAACGATACGAGTTGTATTTTATACTTTTTCAGACTCAGTGAAAACATGAAAAATTCATTTCTAGAGTCATCTTTCAGCTCTTTTCTGACTCTCTAAACATGAAAAGATTGCCGAGTCGCTTGTCATTTTGATCTTGTTAAATTGGTTGTGAAACAACATCTACCCAGTATACATTTACCCCTTTTTTAGGCTGGGATGGATTATTTACGAAAAAGGAATACCCTAGCCTATCACGACTAGGAGGTTTTTTCAGACATAGTTTTCTACCTTTTCGGATCTAAGGAACTATCTACGAAAAGGGACTATTGGAGTTTACTTTTTCGTTGTCTTTTCAAACTCTATAAACATGAAAAGACGTCGATTTCTTCCTTTTTCAGACTTGTTAAACCCTGATGACATCGGATTCAGTCGTAATGTTGATATTCGAGTTCCTCCTTCCTAGGGCTTGTTAAATGCACTAGGATGGATTCGTCTGAAGGACGAACTTATATCACAAGCATATGCTATCCCCTTAAATCTTGTTTTCAAAAATAATTGGGGTACTCTCTAGAAATGGTGGGGAAAATATGGAACCAGTATCATCGTCGTGTCAGCAGTATGTCACTCTTGAACATGGCACTTATCTGCATTCATGTTGGGTTGGGGACATCTCATCTCGTTTTCTGTTTGCCTCCGTGGGTTTGGGTAATCCCTTTTTACCTCTCATCTGCTCTTTGCCTTGTCATCATGACCTCTAATCTTTTGATGTCAAATACTGTCAAATCCAATGTCATGTCGCCGATATGTTCAAGAGAAGTTGACCTCTACAGTTTCAACCTTCCTCTGATTCTCATCTGATCCTGATTCACAAACATTATATTCCTCTGTCCCGCGTCGATGATGTGGGAAACACTATGGCCCACCTTCGATCAAGGATACTTCCTGTCAACTTCAGCTCATTATCCAGGAAGCTAATCTAGAGACTCCCTTCCGGTACCTTGGAGCCTGCATGCCTCAATGGCAGGTTCTTCGCATTCGACGCAAGGTTTTTATCATTGACCTTCGATTAGATGATTCTGCGAGTGTTCGATGCCAGCTCACTATTCACATTCCGTGGATTGTACCTATAGTACCTTGAGGTCCATTTCCATTATTGGTGGTTCCTCTCGCGCCTGTTAACAGCTTTCATCATTGGCTGGTAATCAGGCGATGTTCTTTCATGTTCGAATTCATCTCACTCATTCACATGCTTGAACTTGTACTCTGTTTGGGTCGAGATGGAGCACAAGACCCTGGATTTTGTCTATTGGAATCCAGGCTGCGATTTTGTGGATTATCATGATTGGTTACATGACTCATTGATTGGATGGTTTTGACCATACCTTTGTCTATTTATTGATCCTTACTGGATGGCTGTGTCCATACCTTGGATCTTGATTATTGTATACTCTATTATGGATGGCTGCGCCCATACCACATATATCATGTATTTGAGATATCATTTGTACTTGTCTATGCAGGTTTTCCGACGACTGTGTTTTCAGTTGGACACATTCTCGTAAAGCATTTCACCTCTCTCTCTCTCTCTCTCTCTCTCTCTCTTGGGCCTCATGCTTTAGGGGGCATCTGTTACACAGTAATTTTTCACCGTCCCTGCAATCCCCCATCCCACACATTGGAGGGCCCATTCCATGACCTGTGAGCAGTGGCATGACCTGAAACCACTTTTGTGGCATCCCCCTTGACAAGGAAAATCATTCCTCTGAAGACAGTTTCCTGTGAAAAGCCCTAAAAATAGACCTTTTTTCCTTGGCGCGACCAGCCAGTTCATCCCTCGCGCCAATGGGGGAAATCCACCAAAGAGGGTGCGCCAACTGGCGCTCTGTCCCGGTGTATTGCTCGTGCCAAGCTTAATAAGGATTGTTTTTTAAAAATAAATGGCAGAATTTTGATTCCAACGAACTCCTGAACAAGTCTCTAAAATGATTTGGGAGGTTTGGCTCCAGATCTCCATGTAGGGGAAGTGGTTTTCCACCTATCATGGAAGCTTCCTTGAGGATAGGGCCAATCCCACCATTGTAGGGATCCAAACTCTCCTTCCACCATCTATATAAGCTTGTCATTTTCCCTTTGCAAGCTATCCTGAATAGAGTTGAATGAGTAGTAAGGAGATTATCATCAGACAGCTGAAGAGAGAGAGACTTGTCCCATTCCCGTCGAGCTTTATCGAGACGTACTCCACTGTTGACCCGCCGAAGGAAGATCCAGCGTCAGAGCTCAAGTTGTATTTCTTTGTTCTGATTAATAATAAACGAATTCGATTATGGTTCCACTCATATGTTCATGTCTTGTGTTATGAGTTGTATCTTTTCTGACTGATACATAGTTGCATGTATTAGGTTTTACGCTTGTGTGTTGTTGTTTCTTCGTGTACGTGCAAGTTTTTGAATGTGCCTAGCGGGAGAATTGTGATCTGCCAAAGCGAGGGACGGAAGCACCATCTTCTCTACAAGCAACAACAACGGAGGACTTAAGGTAGGCCTCTTGTCGCATCTTGGTCTTTTGTAACTAGGAACCTGTGTCTTAGCGTGACTCAGTTGTTGCTAGACCCGATCTGGGCTAGTAGGGATCGCCTCTATCTGCAGAGGGGATTTACCTCTCCAACACCTTGGCTTTAGAACATATTCCACTGATGCAGCCACAACATGTGACACTATATATGTCTAATCCTAGAGATCCACGGATGCAGAGATGGGTATAACTCACGGGTAGGCATGAAGGTCAACCTACCATTGTGTTCTCGACTGCGTTCTTTGTCTGGTTCGAGCAATATATTATTTCCATCGATTAGTATGCATACGTAGGCGATGATTTCCAAGGAGATCTAGATTTAGCATTACCAGAAGGCGCTCAGTGGGGTGCAATGGGTAAGAAATTTTTGACCATGTTTTTTATTTTCCCAAGTTTTATACAATGTTTTTGTGTTTTTGTTTCCCAAGAATAAACTAAATGTTTGATGTAATGCATATGTTGGTTGTCTTCAACTGGTAGAGGAACCGAAGCGTGAAGCAGATGTGCCAGCAGAGAGGGCTGTCGTGATACCAATGCTTCAGGATCTTGATATGGCTGAGACTCTGGCTGAGCTTTGGCAGCACATAAAGGGCTTGACCTTTGGAATTCTGGATGGTTGGATCTAAGAGTTACCCATGTGACTGCAATGACACACTATTTGGGTTCCTAACCGTTGGATGCAGTTACTACGTAGGATAGCTAGATCTATAGCATGTTACCACGAGCACCACTAGTTTACTTTTGACATTTTTCATACATTTTGAGGTCAAATGACCAATGTGTCTTGGGCACAATTTTTTGTAAAAACCTATAACTATCTATTTATATGATTTCAGCATTTTCCTATGTTTATTTTGCAATCATATTCAATGATGTGAATGTTTTCTTTACATATGTTGCAAATTTTTGTCTAAAACTTGATTAGTTAAAGAATCAGTCAATGTGTTCAAATTTTTGGAAATATGTTGATATTGGATAAAATCAAAGTGTCTTTCCTAAAGTCTAACTCTTAGGAACAATCTATGTAGTGTTGGATTTTAACAGTATAAACACTAGTAAGTTGTAATACCACAAGTTGTGAGTCTAATCTTATGATGATACGATTAATACCAAATGAAATGGCATCAGAGAGAAGTTCGATCAACATGCTATACTCAGCGATATTGTTTTTCAATATACCAATATAAATTCCTTGAAAATTCACTAACTCGTCGTTCAGAGCGAAAATGGCCTACACTACAGAGGATAGATTCTGTGTACTACGACTAGCACGATTAGCATATCCAACAAAAAGTACCAAAGAATAAAAGGTTCCAAAGATTCAAACATGTGCAATGAAATATAAAGCGGATTACTAACGTCAAGAAAACTCTAAAAACAAATTAAGATAGTGAATGCAAATCAACAGCATATCTATACAATATAATACAAAAAATTACTACACTCATGGTTAAGCATAGTAACGTTTCAAATACAACCCATTTTTAGGCTGCGCCAAGGGAATTCCATCGTAATCAACCAACTCATAGGCACCCTTAGCAATAGCTCTTTTGAAAATATAGGGGCCATTCCATAATGTCTCAAACTTTCCTGTACCTATTACATCAGCTTCTTGATCATAAAGAAGGACCAAGTCGCCCTCTGAGAAAATTTGAGGCTGGTTATTTTTGTCGTATTGCGCCTTTATACGTCTCTTATGCACTTATTTGGCCAATTGGGCTTCACGACGCTTTTCATCAAGACGGATGAGGTTACGAGACGTGCTTCTTCTTCTGAGGTGTCAGGTAACAAGTCAATTGCGAGTTTCAACAATGTTATTTCACATTGGATTGGTGAGATAGCTTCCAGACCATACACCAATTTAGTAAATCCAGTTCCGTTTCTCACCGAGGTTCGATACGCCCACAAGGCGGAGTACAGGATCAAATGCCAATTTATTTTACGAAATCCTATCATTCGTCGAAGCATACGTTTAAGAATATTGTTGATAGCTTCAACTTGTCCATTTGATTGTGGATAATAAGGAGTAGAATTATCATGTGAAATTCCTAACTTGGCAGTCAATTAAGTCATCATATGGTTGCGAAAATGCTTCCCATAATCTATTACTATAGCCTGTGGGATGCCAAACCGTGCAATAACATGATTAAAGAAAACCAATGCAGTTATACGTCCTGTGTTGTTGAATGTAGGCATCGCTTTGGCCCATTTGGTAAAGTAGTCAACTGCGAAAATAATATAACCATGCCCCCCGGACGAACGAGGGTTACAGGTCATGAAGTCAATACCCCATTTCAAAAATGGTCCCACAGAGACAATAGGATGCATTGGCACTGGAAATTTGCAGATTTTATGATAAAAAATTTGGCATGCATGACAACTTCTGACCTCGAGGATGCAGTGTCGAAAAATGGTAGGCCAAAAGTAACCAGCGCAAAGTATCTTCTGCACGGTAGCATATCCAGATAAATTTCCACCACAAGCCCCAGCATGACAATCATTTAAAACTTTTTTGGCCTCCTCATGAGTGAGGCACCTCCTTAAAATGGTATCAACACCACGATGATAAAGTATATCGCTGACGATCATATAATCTTTGGCTTCGTATCGAATATGTTGTTGTTCAGAGTGAGAGGTATTAGGTTGAAAAGTTTGAGTTTGGAGATAAATGATGAAATCCCCATACCAAGGATCAGATGATCCGATCAGAAGTAGAGACTCGTCAGGAATTGATGGTTCCGACGTAGTTGCAGTACTATCAAAGGGAAGGTCACAGAGAAGCTCATCCAAAACTAAAGACTTCTTTGACTTGGATTTGATGAATTCCAAATCAAATTCCTGCAAAATGACAATCCATTTTGAATATTTCTCCCACAAAAATTAAAGTAATAAGATATAAGCCATGGGGTTACAATCTGAAACGATAGTAGTTTTTCGGAGCAGGATATAATGGTGAATTCTTTGGACAGCTTTAACAGCTGCCAAGGCAAGATTTTCTATGTTTGAATACTTAACTTTCGTATCATTGAGATTATGACTCAAATAATAGATCGGATGTTCAATTCCATATTCTACTTGGACCAAAACCATAGCAATGGTCATTTCAGCCGCAATGATATATAGGAAATAATCATTTTGATAATTAGGGGGATACATTAATGACACTCAGAGAAGAGTATCCTTGATAGCATCAAAAGAAGCTTGCGAAACTTGGTCCCAATGGAAGGGAACCCCCTTTTTCAAGAGTCAAGTAAATCCTTTAGCCATTTTGGCATAGTTTGGAATGACCCTTCGTAGGAAGTTAGCCTTTCCTTGAATTTTATCTATCTAAAGTAAATTTGATGGCGCAGGAAAATCAAGAATGGCCTGATACTTCAGTGGGTTGATTCAAATTCCTTCTTTTTAGACTACAAAGCCAAGGAAACGACCAGACCCAACACAAAACACATATTTATGTGGATTGAGGCATATTTTGTAGTGTCGACAGCGTAAGAAAATGGCTCTCAAATGCATCGGGTGATCATTCTAATTTCGTGAATGTGCTGGTAAATCATCTAGATAAGGTTGAACAATGTGCTTGATGTCATTGAAAGCATAATCCATTTCTCTTTGAAAAAATTTCCTAGTGTTCTTTAAACCAAATGGTAGTTCCCTATAAGCGACTGTGCCCCAGGGACAGATGAATGTTGTCTTATGTTGATCCTCTAGGCGGATATTGATTTGATTCTAGCTGGAAAATCCATCCATGAACAAAAATATTTCACATCTAGCATAATCGTCTATAATCTGGTGGATAAAGGGAGTAGGATAGTTGTCTTTTGGACAAGCAAGATTGACATCTCGATAATCGACACACTCTAATGGTTCCTTGATTTTTCATGACAGGAACGATATTGGAAACCCACTCAGTCAGTAGAATAGGGTATATGAAACCAGCACGCAAAAAAATTTCAACTTCTGCTTTGATGGTAGCAACTTTCTTTGGATGAACAGGACAAAGCCGTTGACGCACCGGTTTGACATCAAGATACATATTAATAGTGTGTTCAGCAATACTAGTATCTATGTCTGGCATTTCCTCATAAACCCAGGAAAATACATCACGGAATTCATGAAATAGAGATCGATATGATTTGATTTCTGATGGAGAACAAGATACACCACCATGAATATTTTATACAATGCTAGGTTTGGTCAAAATATCGATAGAAATGGTTTCTTCAATATTTGACATATTTCGCTCATAATCTATTGCATTAATGGGTAAAGAATTCAAAAATAAATTTTTTGTTGTTGGGTGATATAGTTCACTAAGATAGTTTTCTTCATAATCAGGAAGATGGGAACAATGATGATAATCTTCCCATGGTTCTCCTTCTGACATCATGGCTTCCAAAATATTCTCATTTTTCAAGAACATTGAGGAAAATGGATTAGAGGGAGTACCAAAATCTAAGGAACGATCAACCCAAACACTCACGCGACATTGATTTTGGTTTCACTGCTCAAGCCAGATAGATTGATTGCTATGCCAACTCAATAGGGTTGGGCGGCAGAAACTCATCCAATGTAGTAATATCAGAATCACTCGTACTCTCCCTTAAGCCAGATAGAGTGGAAGAGATCATGTATTCTACTTGCAATTTCTGCCGACGTCGCAGGCAGCAGTAATGCAAAGGTTCCCATGAGAGTGGAATCCTTTAAGATTCCTACACCAATGTTCTGAAGTTCTAGTTGGTGTATGTGAATAAACAGAATGTTTCCAGTTACATGCGAAGTGAAGGCAAATAAGGATAGTTGATTAATGATTGTGATAGAACCTTTATATGGAAAGGAGATCATTCTAAAATACATAGAAACAACTATAGTCATTGCATATACCCATGGCCTTCCAAGTAAAATATTATAGTCAAGGTGTCTGTCAACAACCTCGACATCAAAATTCATTGTTTTTCCCCCTAGTTCAACATGTAGGTTATTCATAATACCACAAGGTTTATATGTACGTCCATCAAAAGCCTTCAACGTCATTGATGATTGTGATAAGCATGGCGAGCCAAGTGACTTCCAACAATTTAGAGACATAATACATGTAGATGCTCCCTCATCAATAATAGTGCGATGAACAAGGTGATTGAGAACATTTACTTTTATGGAGAATGCCAATTTTGCTGGTAGTTGTAGCACATAGCCCATATGATTAAAGACGACAATACTAGAATCAATCGAATCAATTCCACCAATAGCCGACAATAAAGCCTGTTTTTGGGAGGGACAATTTTGTAATACCTCAAGAGCAGACATAGCTGAAGGAGATTGAGCCAAATCTTCAACAATATTATAATTTTTGGCAGCTCTTGCTCGAGGATTATATGTCGATTTATGAATTACTCCCTTTGGTGGCTTGATTGTTAATTTAGGAATAGAAGTAGGTGATATTGATTTTGTAGACGTATTCGTTGTTGAGGTAGTAGGTTGATCAGTGGCCTGACTACCATAATATTTATAACGCGTTGATACCAAAATATCTGTTGAAGCTTTTGTGACAGATAACATTAACACTTTGGAACTAGGATTTGGATCCGTAGCAATCATGTTTGTGTCCAAATTTGGAAATGGGTCTGTCAACACAGCTGATGCATGGGAGTTCTTGATGATTTTTGAGACTTCAGCGCGGTGAATAAAATCCCTAAAAAAGTGTTCCTAATTACAGATTATGCATGGATAACAAGGTTTTCTATGTCTAGACAATTGATTATATGATCTTTCCTGTGGGTTAGCAGTTTTCTTTTTCTTAGATTTGCCCTTTTTCTTACTTTCGGGTTGCTTGTCACTTTTTCCTTTGTCAAACAACACGACATTAATTTTGGAAGAAGGTGTAGGATCTGTTGCAATAGTATGATGTGTGCTTTCAGTGCCAATAAATCCATCTCCGGCATGAGATTTCTTTAATTAAGGAGGAACAGTAAAATTAGATCTCGAAGCGTTAGGAATTTTTCAGAGAGCGTACCAGACTTAGTGTAGATAATGTCTAAATATTGGGCATGAGCGATAAATTTCTTCTGTGATGACACCACCCTTAGCTACATCCTGAGTTATAGATGGTAACAGGGACTTAATGAACCATTCAGAAAGGAGCTAATCTGGAACAAATGTCTTAACCATTCTACGACGACCCCACTCATGAATATGATCAGAAATGTGAGAAGCATTAGTCTGTTTGAAATTGGTCAATAGTTCTATTCCAATTTCATATATGATGGGTAACTAGAAATGATTCAAAAAGACAGTAGCTAGATCGGTGAAATTATTAAAAGAAGCTCTAGGTTACTCAATATACCATTTTGCAGTCGGACCTGTGAGTGTACGTTGGAAAAGACGTAGTCGAACAAAATCATCATTCAGGGAGTTTGATGAACACCATAAATGATAAGTCATGACATGAGTCGACGGATCTTCTCCAAGGTTTCCATTGAACTTAGGAATATCCGAGGGTAATTTGTGAGGAATCACCGACCACCAAGGAGCATAGTTAATTTGGTCATTAGTTAGCCGATTTAAATCTAGTAACTCTAAAGTTGCAATAAAGGGCAACTGTCTATTAAGGTCAGGTTGAGAATAGCCAGGGTAAGATGTAATTGCTTGAGCAATGGGCCTTTAAGCACCAGCATAAGGAATATGTTGTTGGTAACCCAGATAGGGGTTGCTTTTAAAAGCAAATGCTTGAGGATTCTATTGACCAAAACCTGGATATGATACTTGTTGAAATTAAGTTTGAGGCATTTGCGCCTCAGGCTACCAAGGGGTCTATCCACCAATGTTATAACCCAAATTAGGATAACTTGGATTCGGTTGATAGGTATAACCAGGTTGCGGCTGTGAAATCCCATAAAATGGTAAACCATCTTATGAATAAATGATTCTAGCTACAGGTTGTTGTAAATTAACCAAAGGATTTGGAGTCTGTGGACCCAAAATTTGAGGATATTGAGTTGAAGGACCTGCTTGATAAGGTTTTTGTACAACATTTTTATTCTGTAACAGGGGTAAAGATGTATTAACAAGTGGATATGATGTGGGTGTAACAGGTTGAACTAGTTGATACGAGTGTATAACCGTTTGTGGTTAGATAGGTAGAGTGGGATGCCATTAACAAATGTTCATTTTGACATTAGGTTAACCAAAAAGTGACGGATTACTGTCATATTGGGTGACCAAAGGTTTCACCCTAGCATGAGGAGGATAATAAGACGGAAAATATTTATCTCCAAATGTTGGGATTCCAGTTGATATGGTACTTGACGGAACAGACCTAGAAGGACCGGCTTGATATTGTCATGATGATGTATATAAAGAATCAAACCATTCATTACTCACTATAGGACTATCAGTTAAAATACCAGATGATGACATTGGTAAATTCCATGGGTTTGAAGATGCACCAGAGAAAATTCCAGATCATGATTTGTAACCTGATGGGACCATAGGGCCACCATGAAAATATGACTCTAGTGAAGTTATGAACATCGACGGGGTAGCAAGGGCAGGTACTGACGTAATTGGAATAGATGGCCCAACCGAATATATTGGTTCAAGCATGGTTACTTGACCAAATGTATACCCTTTTGAATCGACAGGAGTTTGAATAGGAATAGGATCAACAAAATCAGATGGTGTTGATTGAGGAAAACACCTGTATAGGTAAAGGTCCTCCCCAAATGGGTTGGAGTTAAAGGTGTCTCGTCTTATGGTATTTCTTCAATCGCAATTAAACCGGGTGGAAGTATTTCACCGTCAGGCCCAAATTATATTTCAGGTGGTTTACTGTGTGATATGGGAGACTCAATGGCTATAGATATTTGTGGGATGACCAAGGGAGGAACAATTTCCTGTTGTTTGACTTCAGGATTCAGATTTTCTGGAAAACAAGAGACAGTATATGGATCAATTTTGGTTGAACAACGTCGAGTCCAGGAGGTATGGTCTCACTGATTGAATGGATCGTGACCACGAGTAGATGTGAGACTCTGTTTTGACAACAGTAGGTGAACTGAGATTTGTAAAAATAACTTGAGCTAACTCTGGTTTATGGGAAGATAATGTTTCACTAGAGGTACGAATTGTACTTGATTCGGCAGAGCATAATCGCCTTCACCTACCAGAAGTAACTTCTGGTGTAAAGGTGGTTTTAATGCTAATCTATGCAAATGATGGGGGAAAGGATTTTATTCTTCCATGATTACTTATTTAGTTTAACCAAAAACAAATAAACAAAATAAAAGGGTAATGCTAGGCAAAAGGGTTTACCAAGAAACTGTGAACTCCAGAATACCTCCTACCGAACCAAGAAGTATGGGTAGGCAATCTCCCCAAATGTTGTGTTCGGTGTATCACAATTTACAAGGCGACTGACTCGGTTCACTATAGATGGATAACACCTAAAATTTTTCCTCCCAAATATACTAGAAGGTACGTGGAGGCCCAAGTCCGTATTAGCGCTATCTAATGCGAAATCGCATAGTGAGAGCACCCCTTGATCCAGGAGGATCTTGATCAGTACAAGATCGACAGAGTTCCAAGTCAACTCCAGTAGTGCGACGTCGAGTTCAATCTTCGGAATCATAAAATCGCCAATGGAAGCTCCTTCAGTATCATGGTTGTCATTTTTGATATGATGTAAAGGGTTTCTAATCCTAAACTAAGGTTAAAATGGACATTATGAAAGTCTAAGGTTGAAATTATACCTAGACCTAAAACCCTAATACCTTAGTCCAAAAACCCTATCCACATCATCAAAAACCTAAATGATCACCTAAAGCCTAATCCTAAAGGTCTAAATCACTCTAACTATATGTCAAAAACTCATATCCTAAGTCTAAAATCCCTAGCGCAATGTTTAAGACCTATCCCAAAAATATTTTATAAGGTTCGGAGTCATGAAATATATTAATGCCAAAAACCTTTTTAACAAAGGTTCGGATGGTTGAACATATATAGTTTTAAAAACTATATTATGAAACCTTATATCATAAACCTTATTATAAGGTTCAAATGTCAAGATTTAAAACCTATGATATAAAAAAATTTGTAACAAAGGTTTGGATGGGTTTATAAACTATGGTGTAAATGGTTCAGGTGTTAAAGTTTTAAAACATTGTAAATAAAACTTTAATAAACTCCCACAGAGTTAAGCGCTAACCGTTAGCTGCCAGCTCCAAAACCGTGTCAGAACACCATGTGGCAGGACTGCGTTGGGATTTGTTGAACCACCAGTTGTAATGTCGAACCGGCGGGAGGAGGACCGTAACCACTATTCAAAGCTCTCTCATTCACATGGAATGGTTACAACTCCCCGTGCAGTTAGCCTAACCGTCGGGTTGATTTTTTATTATATGGTTTTAATATGGGTTTTCAGAATTAATTCAGCGCTAAGGTTTGGGAATTAATCCCTAAAGTTCATGCAAGAGATAGGATTCGAATCCTAATCTCAAATTTCACTCAACAACAAGCTAAATTGGGTTCGAATGCAGCTATTTAAACCAAGGAATTTTCTCATGGAGTTCAGCTTGGGGGATCTTTTTTTTTTGTGTGAAGACATTGAGTTTTTTAGTGCAGTTTCAAGAGGAGAGAGGTGATTTTGTTTACAGCATTTCTTAGCCGTCGGTGGTCGAAATTGAGCATGGAGATAGGCGTCGGAAAGGCAGCGAAGAGTAATTTTTGTTTACAGAGTTCAAAAGTGCCTGCAATCATAGTCATTCTATTCTATTTCAGTGTAAATATTCTTCCAGATCAATCCTAATAAAAACGGACGCCCACTTAAGAGCGGACCTGGAGATGTAGTCCACGAGGGACAAACTCCGTAATCAAATTGTTTGCCTCTTCTTCTTTCTGATTATTGTTGTTATTTAATTCATTTATGCTGCTATTTTATGTTATGTTTCATTAAATTATATTTCAGTTAACAGTCAATCTAAAGGAAAAACTAATCAAACTACCTCAGCACTTTATTCGGTCAATTTCAGATCAAGTGGTATCAGAGCAGGTTGTGCTTGTAGTTTTTTTGTCAGTGGATATTAACCAAGTTGGGATTGCAACGTGGAAAAGGCGAGCTTGAGGAATTTGATCCAAAGATCGGAAAACGGAAATTCGTTCATCAATTAAACATGACAGGGACTGAGAATGTTGAGACTCCTGAAGCTACTGAAACAAAGCCCATGGATGAGACTCAAATCCAGCAGATGTTTATGAACATGCAGCAAATGTTGGCAGAATTATATGAAGACAAAAAGAAGAGAGATGAAGCCTCAAAGTCAAAGGCATCAAAGAAAGTTAAAGGCCAAGTAGATAAATCTCCTCCTTCATCTCCATCATCTTCTTCTTCTTCTTCTACGTCTAGTTCTGACTCAGATAAAGAAAATAAAATTAAGAGTCCACTTTTGAAACTTGATGTTAAGTTCGAATTACCTGTGTATGACGGGGAAATGAACCCTAAGAAATTAGATAATTGGGTAAAACAATTAGAAGTATATTTTTGTATTCAAAATATTACTTATGATAAGACAAAGATCCAATTAGCTACTCTTAGAATGGGGGGTACTGCTTTAATCTGGTGGGAGAGTAAGACACAGATAGATTTAAAGCGTAAAGGAAAATTTATCACCTCATGGACTAAGTTTATAAAGGCTCTAAAGAAACAATTCTATCCCTTGGGTTACACACAGCAAGATGTAATGGATTGGCAGTGCTTACAACAAGGTAAGGAACAGAGTGTTCAAGAGTTCACACAGGATTTCTGAAATAAGGCATTAGCGCTTGGTATTTCTTTGGACACAAAAGAAACTTTGTTGAAGGATATAGGAAGTTTTCATTCATATTTGAAGCATACATTATTAATGTTTAATCTTGATGATTTTGATGAAGTTTGTGTTCAAGCTATTCATGTCGAGTTAGGTGGTAGACCATTCAATTTTACACCAAATACATCCACACAGATGGAAACTGAAGATAGCAAAAAGAAGGGCAAGTCAAAGGGGAAGAAGACTGCCACAGCTCAGAAGGGAGATGATAGACCTACTTGTACACATTGCCAAAAGATCGCCACGATGAAGCGAAGGGTTCAAAACTTCATCCAAAACTGAAGCCAAAGAAGTTCCAAATGAGAAAGGGTGAAAAGAAGGCTGAAACAGCAATCCAACAACGCTTGGATTTGGGATCCAATTTAGGTGATGAATGAAAAATCACTATTATGGCTACAACAGGTAAGGTTTATGAAGCTATTACTTTTGCTTATCCTAATGTCACACAGATGAATGAAGGAAAAAGGATCGAGTTATTTCATATAAGGGTAACTTCAAAGCATACTAAGATAGATACATTTTTCGATATGGGATCACAGGCAAATTTGATTTCTGAGTCATTGGTTAAACAATTGGGTTTGAAAACAAATAATCATCCAAAGCCATATCCTTTAGGGTGGTTAAAGGAAAAATCTCAAATTCATTTTACCAAACAGTGTCGGTTAAAATTTGCAATCACATCTAACTATATCGAAGAAGTAGATCTGGATGTGATACCGTTAGACATTTGTGGAATTGTCTTAGGTAGCCCTTATCTCAATGACCATGATGTAGTGTTTTATAGAAGGGAACCTATGTATCATCTCATAAAAGATGGGATTAAATACATTGTTCGGGCACATAAAACTCAAGATCACTTGAATTTAATTAATGCTAATCAGATGAAGCATTTAATCAGTTCAAGTAAGAGGTACATACTCATGTCAATAAAAGAGCAACATAAGGATCTTAAGGATACTTGTTCATGTTGTGAATTTCAGAATGAAGGTAATTTGGTTAAAGAATTAGATTCATTGCAAGATCTAGTTAAGGAACCAAAACATCTACTTCATAATAAGGAAATATCACATGAGATGTAGTTGATGCCTGATGCCTCTAATAATGGAATGTGTCACAAGTCAGTTGTAGAGCATAAAGAAATAAAGCAATTAAAAATATTTGTAATCATGTGCGTAAAGGAACAACATAAGAGTCGACCATATGTTAGTTCAAGTTATGAGTCCCAGTTTAAAGATAGTTTGACTAAAGGAAACAAACATCTTACTCATAAGTAGGGAATACAATATGCATTATAGATGATGCCTAGATCTTTTCTTCCTAATGTCAGAATGAATCAAATTAGTTTAAGTTTGAAACTTAACAGATGCAGGGATAGAGGTCAATATTGGGGAAAGTCAGTGTTTGATTTCTCTTGTATTGTGTCGCCATTAGAAGCCTCTTTTCAAGTGGAGAGGGAGCATTTTTATTTTCATATCAAAGCCTTTCTAAAATCAGTGTCAAAGTATTCATCTTATGCATCAGGGGAAAGTGCTAATCAATGGAAACATCAAATAGTGATGTCAAAAATGTGTTTAATAGTCTCTTTCATTCTGAAAAATAGATTGTTAATACAAGTCATTGGTATTGAACAATATCCTATAGAGACTATTTTCAAAGATTTTGAATCAATAACTTATGGTATCTTGTGGAAAGAAGTCAATTTCCATGTTTATAACAGGTTGTTTCACCATCATCGCAAGTTTTACATACTGCAGAAATGTGGAACAGGTCACTAGTTCAAAAAGTGCCATGGTCAGCATCAGGGTCAACACTTGCAGTTGATTGATCGAATGTATTGGTACATCATCAAATTCAAGATGAAAGTGAGAGAGTTGTATTCTCACTTATTTTTAGTTTAAAATTAAGCTTTGGTGGTCCAAAAGCTTTTAAAGTGGAGAGGATTGATCCAGGAGGATCTTGATCAGTACAAGATCAGCAGAGTTCCAAGTCAACTCTAGCAGTGCGACGTCCAGTTCAGTCTTCGGAATCATAAAATAGCCAATGGAAGCTCCTTCAGTGTCATGGTTGTCATTTGTGATATGATGTAAAAGGTTTTTAATCCTAAACTAAGGTTAAAAAGGACATTATGAAAGTTTAAAGTTGAAATTATACCTAGACCTAAAACCCTAATACCTTAGTCCTAAAACCCTATCCTCATCATCAAAAACCTTAATGATCACCTAAAGCCTAATCCTAAAGGTCTAAATCACTCTAACTATATGTCAAAAACTCATATCCTAAGTCTAAACTCCATAGCGCAATGTTTAAGACCTATACCAAAAATATTTTATAAGGTTCGGAGTCATGAAATATATTAATGCCAAAAACCATTTTAACAAAGGTTCAGAGGGTTGAACATATATAGTTTTAAAAACTATATCATAAAACTATATTATGAAACCTTATATCATAAACCTTATTATAAAGGTTCAAATGTCAGGATTTAAAACCTATGATATAAAAATCGTTGTAACAAAGGTTCGGATGGGTTTATAAACTATGGTGTAAATGGTTCAGGTGTTAAAGTTTTAAAACATTGTAAATAAAACTTTAATAAACTCCCACAGAGTTAAGCACGAACCATTAGTTACCAGATCCAAAACCGTGTCATAACACCATGTGGCAGGACTGCGTCGGGATTTTTTGAACCGCCAGTTGTAACGCCGAACCGATGGGAGGAGGACCGTAACCACCGGTCAAAGCCCACTCATTCACATGGAATGGTTACAACTCCCCACGTGGTTAGCCTAACCGTTAGGTTGAGTTTTTATTATATGGTTTTAATATGGGTTTTCAAAATTAATTCAGCGTTATGGTTTGGGAATTAATCCCTAAAGTTCATGCAAGAGATAAGATTTGAATCCTAATCTCAAATTTCACTCAACAGCAAGCTAAATTTGGTTTGAATGCAGCTATTTAAACCAAGGAATTTTCTCATGGAGTTCAGCTTGGGGGATATTTTTTTTTTGTGTGAAGACATTGAGTTTTTTAGTGCAGTTTCAAGAGGACAGAGGTGATTTTGTTTGCATCATTGCTCAGCCGTCGGTGGTTGGAATTGATCACTGAGACAGGCATCGGAAAGGCAGCGAAGATTAATTTCTATTTACAAAGTTTAGAAGTGCCTACGAGTACAGTCATTATGTTCTATTTCAGTGTAAATATTCTTCTAGATCAATCCTAATAAAAACAGACGCCCACTTAAGAGCGGACCCGGAGATGTAGTCCACGAGGGACGAACTCCGTAATCAAACTATTTGCCTCTTCTTCTTTCTGATTATTGCTGTTATTTAATTCATTTATGCTGCTAGTTTATGTTATGTTTCATTAAAGCATATTTCAGTTAACAGTCAATCTAAAGGACAAACTAATCAAACTACCTCAGCACTTTATTTGGTCAATTTCAGATCACCCCTTCATACTTTTCGTACTGTAACACTGTCTGATATACCCAAAAGTATGTGGACGAGCTAAAATATACTTACGTACATGGAGTGAGGTATCACACTTGGAATTTATCGCAGACAAGTTAACAACAGTTGCTATGTTTTATGACTTCAGAACACATCTCTAGCATAGACCTTCTAAATGTTATCGTTATGGTTCCAATGCTTTGTTAGGTAGACTGAGATAAATTTTATGTTGATCTTGTTTAAAAAATTTCCTTTTAAAGGCTCACCACGATGATGTATTGGAAATTCCTAAAATGAAAACTAAGAATTATAAGAAATCTTTCACTTTTAGTTTTGCAATGAAAATCCTAACTACTAGAGGGAAAGAGCAACCAATTTGCGAGCAAACAAATAAATGAGCACAAACTAAATGCAGATTTCTTAATTGTTCCTTTTGCAAAACACACAAAACACTAAATGAAAATTCAATTTTTTCTTTTCAGTTCCTTTAATGTTATGAATGCAGAAAATAAACTAGGTGCACTAAATCAACAAAAACAAATGCCTTTTACTTTTGAGAAATAAGGAATATAAACAACAATTTCTCTTTTGAAGGAAAAATGAGGAATTAAACAACAATTTCTCCTATCAGGAAATGAAGAATTTATGACAATTTCATTTTTCAAAATAAAATGGATTTAATGCAACAATGAAAATACTTTGAAATAAATTCTTCAATGATAAAGAAAAACACTTTAAACAAACATTGAACAAATTTTTCTTTCAAAGGAGGAAGAGGTAGATAAGTTCACTGGTCAATATGAGGCTCAGGATTTTCAAAACACAGCAGAAAACAAACTAAAACAAATTGCAATGACAATTTCAAAGGCATTTGGATGGTTTTAGGAGGAAATGCAGTCTCTAAAGAGAGACAGTGCTTTGCAATGCAGGCCTAAAAGGGAGACAATGCTATGCAAAGCACTGTGTCCTGTTCAAGAGTGCATTGGGCGCAGTGTACAATGAAAAACACAGCTATCTAACACACTTCAAATGCAAATTTGGATTTAAAAAAACCTAATGTTTGTGAGTAACAACTATTGGGTGAATAAACAGGGAGAATCAAAGGCTAACACACCTAGGATAAAGACTAATCTCCCCAGTGGAGTCGCCAATTTGTTATGCGGAATTATGAATTACAGATAAATCATTCTTCCCTAGATAGGTGCTAATCTAGAGCAACAGGTCAAAGACTTTAAAACTATCTTTCCTAACTGTAAACAGACACACAAAATGAAATCAGGAGCTTACTTGGAGTCCAAGCGCTTCCAAAGTCTCCTTCTGTCGCTTTTGTTGTAGCTTCAAATTCCAGCTGGCTGTGCAAAATATTTCCTGCAAGAATGAACACTAAACAACAAGAGATAGCAATAATACAGATGTCTATTCAAGTTATTTAGCTAAACCAATAAAGCATAAACCATATACATCAAATAAGAAATCATGATATGGAAAATCAAAGCTTATACGGATGCATATAGGGAAAAATAAGCAGTAATATTTATTAATGATAGAAGGGGAGGTTACAACCCAATGATTAATTCAGTGTCACCATCTCCAGTAGCATCCCAGCCTCATCACAATTCAGATATCTCCAACAATATGTCACTCAAATCAACTCCTCAATTTAAATTCCACCAGCATTTCTCTACTCAATTTCTTCCTTCTCAAACACTAAGATCTGTGCTCAATTTATAGAGGAGTTGAAGGTAGTTTTACAATCAATGACTTTCCAATAATAGGCAAGACATGTTCCCAATCTTGTAGATGTCAAATGGACACATGGATTCAAATTTTGACACATGTGAACTCTTCTAGAAGGAACAGGCCAAGTGGAGATTCTGGAATAATGAGAATATCGCTCCCAATCTTATCAGCGCACCCTTGGATGTCGGGAAATGCTTTGTAGAGCAGCCTTGCATGGGGCTACCTGCATATGTGACACACTTATTCCCTTTAGAGGTAGTGTTGATGAGCTTTCATATGATATATTATAAACTTCAAATCTTGGAAACCTTTGTAGATGAAATTATTTGAATGATTTGTCTTGTTCTTTGTCTTAGGGCATATAACAATTGGAATGATAGGGAATGATAGACCCTATTCATTGGTCCTCGATATGATGCCCAGTTAACCAAGTCATTGGGAATGGTGCCCAAATTGACCTATAACAGATAGAATTAAGCCATGTGATTAGGTGAGATCTACTCGTTGAAAAAATATTAATGAGAATAGATTGCGGTGGTGAGGGGCACAGGACGGTGCCCATTCCTCTCGTAGTTTGAGGAGACAATGGAAGGAAGAGGGAAGTGCCTAAATTATTAGAGAGAGTATATCGAAGATGATGGAGCATATTCTATGTTACCAGTGACAATACAAGAGAACAAATATTAAGAGGAGAGAGAAAAAAATTTCTCTCACGATGTGAATTTTCTCTCCCTAGAGTAGAGAATCCCTTGGAAGAATCTCCCTAGATGAAAGATAAAAAGTAGAAGGAGGTACTAGATTTAAATCAAATAATATCAAGAAATGTTGGTGTTTGTTACTGAGCCCTATGCTAAGATATTTTTTTGTTATTCTCTGTATTTTTGTGTTGAGGATACTAGGTTGTGTGTTTATGGTTGAGTGTTTTTATTTTTACAATAGCCTTGTAAACAAGTAATTGTTTTTGCTGAAATTTATATTATTCAATATTTCATCATTCCATAATTACACAGAAGATGCCAACCATACAACGTTTAATATAACATGATCATAAAGATATAGCCACACAAAAGCACAATAAGTTTACCCTAGATAAACTCACATGGGAAAAACCCAACAACCCTTTCAATAGAGAATTCTTTAATCCAACAGAGATACATCTAAGTCAAAAGCTAGGATAAACATGTCCCACGTTCTATCCTCCTCATCAATTCGATATGGCCAAAAATGTATTATGCTCTTGCCTTATAAATTTTACTCCACAAGACCTTATAGATGACATTTATAGCTCAAAAAATGTCCTTCATTAGTTACTTCAAACCTCAAAATTTTCTCCTATACGCTACCTCAGACATACCCTATATGTTTATTTAGGGCATCCTTTGCTTGGCCTCAAAACAACCCTTCATAAGTCTCAGATAGCCCTTCTTCATTGGCCTCAAAAATCGCCTCCTTTGTTTCCTCGTACCTCTCTTTATTGCCTTAGAAGATGTGAGCTTTCTTGGTTGTGGAGGATGAAATTACGTATATTTATAGTCTTTTCTTGGGTCGAAAGGGTGTGAATTTAATTTGAGCTAACTCAAACATTTGAGAATTCTAATTTGACTTGGACAAGGCCAACTTTACTTTTTGCAGCCAAAAAATTCAATTTCAAATTTTCAAATTTCTTTCTTTTGAAAATCCAAATGGACCTTAACAAAAATTATTTTTCTTTTAAATCTTAGCATTTAAAATATGATTTAAAAATATATTAATGACTGAAATATATATTATGAAGACCAAACATAGTTACAAAAATATACACTCCCTCTTAACTAGGGATGTATTCATAATGGCTATCTAAATGTTCTCATGTTGACATAATCTCTCTATGAAAAGGTTATAACAAGTCATCATCAACATGTTAGCATGTCTGAAATAATGTAATTCAACATATTTGACATCATCAACATCATCACGTTAGCATCTACTACTTGGAATCTCTGACGCACTATCGCATCAACTAGTAGGCACCTTTGATATCATCATCACTAGCATCATCATCTATCCATCAGAATTCACTAGTAGCCATATCCGGGGTGGTACCTAACCCATGTATTATCATCAACATATCAAGGCTCACTTTTTCAGAGTGATCGGTCTTAGGACTCACTCTTCCAAAGTGATTGGTCTTAGGACTCACTCTTCCAAAGTGATCGGTCCTTAAATCCATGAATCACTCTTCTAGAGCGATTGGTCATCAAATACCAAGGCCTCTAACTAGGCAAAAAAATGTTGAGATACTAACATAACTAGCAAGAAATCACTTACCCTTTGTGGGGAGAACTTTGGGACAAGACCTCACTCAACCCTTCCTTGGTTATTGATCAGGTCTAGATGCTGAAATACCTCACTCAACCCTTCCTTAGTTAGTGATCATGTCTAAATGTTGAAATAATTCACTCCACCCTTATGTTGTGTGTGATAGGGTCTAAATGTTGAAATAACTCACTCCACCCTTCCCTAGTGTGTGATTGTGTCTAAATGTTTGAAGACCTCACCCTATGCTTTGCTGGTGTGTGATCGAGTCTAAATGCTGAAAAACCTCATTCCACCTTTCCTTGGTGTGTAATCGGGTCTAAAACTTACTCAACCCTTCATGATGAGTAATTGGGTCTCCTCACCAAGAGGCACTCACTCAACCGTATCCGGTGAGTACTCCAGGCGTCTTGGACCATTCTCCATATCGCGAGAATGTCCATCCATGTTGTTTCATATCAACACTCCCTCTTAATGAGAGAGGTAATCTTCACAATCCCTATATTATCTATGAATTATATAAACTTCTCTCTATGAAACGTCTTTATCAAAAAAATTTGTTATCTTCTTATCAGTGGAGATATACTTGAGTTTCACTGCACTCTTCCAGTACCATGTATTGGTACTAGATCTCGAGGTGCCTCAACTGTTACACGATAATTTGTCACCCCATTAACATCTTGTCCCTGATTCTAAAGTGACATGTGATGAATATTTTGTAGTATATCCATCATATAAATTACATCAAGGTATCCTTTTAAGACTCAAAGAAAATTTCCTTAAAGAATTTCTCAAGAAGCCTATCTCAAACCCTAAATTTCTAGGTCATTGCTCTTAGCTAGTTTCCTGCCCGTGCTGATAGAAAGTTGCAACACTTTCACCTCGCAACTCCAGTGAAATTTTTATGGGAAAAACCATGTTCATCCCTTTTAGGCAGTGTTTCTTCAAATGGAGGATAGTATTTGTGCACTAGAATCTTCTAGAACGGCGAGCTAGATATTGTTTGGTGGAGATATGGTTGAGCTCTCTCATTTGGAGTTCTTGATTTTTTCAAAAGGGAATTTTCCCCTAATAAGTGGGCCTTCCTCATTATTTTATGGGCTCCTAACTCCCTCTCCCTTCCTATAAATTGAATCCCATCCATCCACTACTGGTTGGTTATTGTTAGGCTGGTCTGATCATTAATCCTTTGTATCCCTATACTTTGATAATGCTTAAATTTCCATTTGGGATAAAGATTGCTTGAAGAGCCTCGGTTTGGACTTGGACATCACCAAAGGGAGACCTCCAACATCAAGGCCACGGTTGTAAGCTTCCTCTTTTATATTATCAATAATACATCTGGTGTTTCACTTCCCATATTTGTTTAGATATCTATGCAAGTAGCCCAATCCTTCGTGATCTATTAGGTAGTTTGTAGTCAATGTATGTTATCTTTTGTGTTATGATTTTTGTTGTATCTTGATCTCATACGAGTATTCAAATGTCACAATTAGTAAGGATCAAGCTTGAAGGATTGTGGATCAAGGTCTTCATCGAATGATTGAACAATAACATCATGAAGAGGTAGGTTCTTCTTATTCCTCTTTCGCTTTGAATACAAACTAGGAATGGGTACATTCGATAGACTCGTGCATTTATATACCCACTCTAGGGATAGATATATTTCCTTTATTTGCAGAGGGGATTTTCTTCATAACATCAACCTGTCATCAACTATCATTTCTACACGATCATTCAATCCCACAAATTGCAGTTTTACTTCTCCATAAAAAACTTGGTCTTTGAGTCTAATAGATGTCTATTGATCCACGTGGATATTGGTGTTCACCCCCCTATTCCACCTAGACCTCTAGTTGGTTTCATATGTTTCTTTGATTGTAGCGCAATTTACTATTTTTATCATTTTTTTGAGTCCTAGACTTCTAAGGTTGTTTTGACCCCCTAAACGACGATTTTTGAGGTCCACAGAAGGTTCATAGCCTTAGGTGGGGTCCTGCCGCAAATATTTTAGTACTCAGATAGATATTTCTAACGATGTATTTTACGTGCCAAATGGAGATCATATAACCAAGTTACAACCCAGGGATGTTGGTTTCCCAACTAACCCCAACGAGGCCCACAAACTCTTGGTGTTCAATCTCCTAGGGTTACGTTTTTGGTTTTTTAGGGTTTCCCCTTGTTCTTCAATAATAAAAATGCCCTAGAGCCTCATTATAACATGGTTCAAAGGCATGTAGTTGCCACATCTCTTCTCATAGATAAGTTACCGTCACCCAAGCTAGTTTATTTCAATTATGTATGTGAGCATATTTCAGTTCTTTGATATTAATGAAAATAATTTTTATTTCTATTGCATATTTGTTTTTATGTTTATATTGTTAAATTTTCATATTTTTTTATGATGTATCAATTACTTTAGCCCAAACTACTTCTTCATAAAAAATGTATCCAATTATTAGCAGTGTAATCAATCATAAACTATAATTAAAGATATAACAATATATGTGGTAATAAAGAGGAAAACAACACAACCATAAGAGACATGAAATTGTTCCAAGATGAGGGAAAAATCCCATAAGGGGTAAACCCTTTCAAATATTCTTCTTCAATAGATTGTCATAAAAAAATTTCAGCGAAGAGTACAATGAGCCCAATACATATACAACAGAAATATACAGAACAACTCTAAATATATGCAGATCTAAAACAGTAAGAAACACATATCTAATGGATCACTGAAGCTAACTGAAATCAATTGTTAAATCCTATATCTAAATCCAGGACGCTATCAAAGACTGATTGCGAGTATCTGTGACTTATCGAATGATATCTGGAAACACTGCAAAAGAAACTGAGGTCGATCTAGCTCATATATGCTAAAAAATCCCTTAGCCACACCCTTGAAACTTTGTGCTAGCCTCTATATCTCCCTGGTCGCAGGTAGGACACTATGTTCCTACAACTATGGTCCATATCAACTGGATCAGGACCTAAAGCCCTAGTTGCTACCTTTCCACATTGTGCCTACGAATATGAAACCCTAGTCGTAGGAATAACACACTATGCCCGCGACTATAGCCTGAAAATATCAGTTTCAATCCTGTGAATATGATGCAAAACCCCTAGATCAGAACGAGCCACTTTCCTATGATTATGGACCCTACGCGAGCTCCTTCCGTCAAACCTGTGTGAGCCAAAACAAAATAGACGAACCAAGACAAGGAAATAAAATAGAAGTTCACTTGAAAAAATGTGTGAGAATGATCTTGAGGTCACTTCTATTTTTAGTTTTCATGTAGGTCCAATTGGGGTTGAGGCTGACTTGACTAATTCCACGTGCGGTTAGGCCAACCCATTTCATTACACTTTAATAAATAAAATAATTCAAAATTTAACTTTTGCTTAACCAATTGGGGCGATCTATAGGTATATTTTGGTCCTCTCGAAAAGAGGAATCTAATGAAATTATCATCTCAACCATCTGAGATGTCCAAAGTGGAATTTGACCCTATATGCAAAAATTAACACTCCCTCTCAGCTAGGAAGAATTACACTTGACAAACGCTGCATGCAGATCCTCAAATCATGGCGTCGTCATGCTAAGACTATCACTGCTCAACTCCATCTGCTGAAACTTTCTTGAATCTAGAAGAAGATGAATCAGGGAGCAATAGCTTCCACCCATACCAATAAATAGGATAACAGATCATATAGGGAAGCACATATTCAACCATGGAACCTCAAGAGGTGAGGAAATATCAGCCCAATCCTATTTCCTACGGATCTTCCCATTAATGACTCTCAATTTCATGTGAGAATACCTGCGTCATAATTGACTTGGGTTTAAACCCCAAGTAAACTCTCAACTCGTTGGAAAAACGATGAGCGATATTCCCAACAAGCCTTGCTTGAGGGTATGATGCCAACTGGGGTATACTCTGCAAAGACAAATTAGGGGAGCAACATTCTCCAACATTATGAAGATAGGGGAGAATCATCTTCAACCCTATGGGTAACAGATAGGGGGGTACACTATTTTCCATAGATCCCTAAACCCCAGGAGCCTTTCTATCTCAATTCCTCACCCCGAGAGCTCAAGCAGGGTAGGAAGAGTTTTCTCAGTGTCCTCGATCACCATTTCTCCTTATCTAGAGGGGCTAAATTCATCATTCCAAGTTTCTCTATGAAGACCAAGAACTTTCCTTTCAGTAATGCCTTGGTGAGAATATTTTCTATCTACTCATTAGTTGATATGTGGTGGAGTCTAACAACTCCTTTCTACACCATGTGCCAAATAAAATGATATTGAATCTCCATGTGCTTAGAATTTTCATGAAACACAGGATTCTCTTCCAAAAATATCTCGATATTTTTTTCATAGTATATCATTGTAGTGTCTAAGACATGTTCAAATAGCTCTCCAAAGAGCTTCCTTAACCAAACTGCTTCGCAAATAGACATGTTAGCGGCAAGGTATTCTGCTTTGTCGGTGCTTAGTCCTATAGACTTTTGTTTCCTTTTCATCCAGGATATCATGGCAGATCCAAGAGTAAAGCAGCATCCAGAAGTTCTATTTTTTCAGAAAAATTTATTTTTCAGTCAGCACCAGTGTATCCATGAAGTTAAACATCTCCAACAGAATATATTAGACCAAGTGTGATCTATCCATGTAGATATCTCAATACATGTTTGGCAGCGATCCAATGTGCATGGAGGGGCTCACTCATGAATTGACTCAATGTGTTTACTGCAAATAATATATATGGACGAGTGTTCAGAAGGAACATCAGAGCCCCAATTAGTTGTATGTACCCGGATGGATTTTCTAGATCAAGTTTAGCTTCTTTTCCACATAGCTTCTTTAATTTGATCTCCATCAAAGTAGCCATTTATTTGCACTCAGTCATACCAAACCTTTCCAGTAGCTTCACAACCTACTTTCCCTATGAGATAAATATCTCACCACGCTTTTGTCACACCACAAGGCACAAAAAGTAGTGCATGATTCCAAGGTCTTACATCTTGAATTCAAAGGTATCTCCCTCTTACATTCTATCATCAGAGGTTCACTTCCTATCGAGAATAAATCATCAATATATAGAACCAAAATCAATGGCATACCATGGGAAACCTTAAAATATAGGTTGGTATCAACATTGCTTCTTGTGAAGCCTAGCTTCATTAAATAACTATCAATGCGTGCATACCAAGATTAGGGAGCTTGCTTCAAACCATACAATGCCCTCTTCAACCTAAAAACATACATTATGTGATCTTCCACTTTAAATACTTGTAGTTGTTAAACATATACTTATTCATGCAACATGCCATGAAGGAAAGCAATATTTACTTCCATCTGATGAAGGGTCCATCCTAGACTAGTAGCAATGCAAACTATCGAACAGATGGTTGTGTATCGAGCCACAAGAGAAAATATGTCATCATAATTTTCTCCCTCTTTTTGACAGAAGCCTCGAGTTACGGACCTTGCTTTGAATTTCTCAATGATGCCATGGATTCCATGTTTGATCTTGAATATCCAATTTGAAGTCACAACATAATTCCCATACAGTCTCAGCATGACATCGCATACACCATTTTTCACAATAGATTCATATTCTTCGGCCATGGAATCTTTCCAAAATTGTTTTTTGACTGCTTCTTTGAATGAGGATGGTTTGGCTTGAATCATAGTGCTTATGGAAGCTACATATCCCTGACACCTGCATAATTGGTTCCTTTCTCTGAATGATTTGTGAATGGGAACATTTCTTTCATTATCTTGTAGAGTGTCATGGAGCCAAAGTGGTATCTTCCAGGTAGGCAAATCACTATGAGGTGAATATAAAGGATCCATAGGCTCTATGGGATCATTAATATCACCAGACTCAAGCATAGAAGGACCATATAGAGGGAGGAGGAGGTAGTGGAAGGTCCCTTGCTTTACCAAGAGATTCATTTTCATCAAAAGCTACGTCCCTGCTAATTTTGACCTTCCTTTGACCAGGAATATATAATTTGTATGCCTTAGAGTTTTCACAGTAACCAAAAAATGTACTTCTTCTTCATGTAGCTTCTAGCTTGTTTCTTTTTTCCTTCAACACATGAAAGTATACAGGGCATCCAAATATGCGAAGATGGATAATATCAAGCTTGACACCCGTGAATATTTCTTTTGGGGTATTATTCTCTAAAGCTTGATGAGCCACCTGGTTTTGAACATATAAAACAACATGTATTGCTTCAGCTCACATAAAATTTGGTACCTTTTGATCATGGAGCATGCCATAGAAAACTTCTAATATATACTGATTCTTCCTTTCAACTAAGCCATTATGTTCAAGTGTATATTATTGATCCCTTCTTTCTTGCAAAATTTTGTGAATTATTTTGACATGTATTCTCCTCCATTGTTGGACCTGAATACTTTGATTTTTTTCCCTTATTGATTTTCGATCAAGGATTTGAATTCCTAAAACTTTTCAAAGGCTTCATCCTTTTACTTAAGACATTATATCCATATCTTTCTTTAGAAGTCCTCAATGACAGTGATTTAGTATAGATTACCACCAGTAGAATTTACATGCATCAGACCACATATGTTTTAATGAATGGGATGGATGATGGTAGTTGTATTATTCTTAATAGAGGGGAATTTCCCCCTTGTTTTCTTTCCACTCGCACAACCTAGAAAAACACCATCATGATGATCTTAAACATCAAGAATACCTAAGACTATTTTCTTCAATTTCAGAAGAGAATCATAGTGTAAATGAGCCAGAATGCAGTGCCAAAATTCACTCAAATGATTGGTGTTATGAACCAATGATAGAAGTGGCCTTCAAGTGACTTTATATATTCCTTCAGATCTCAGACCTAATTTGAATTCATCTTTCATAGGTGCATTAGCATACCAAGTCAAAAAAATTCCATTGATGAAGGAAACCCTCATCCCTTTATCTTCCAATGTGGATATAGAATTCAAATTCTTCATTAAACCTGGAACATACATAACATCATGCAACAATATTGATTCCTCAGAATTCAACTAAAATTTAACGGATCCAAATCCTTTTACAGGATGAGTGGATTTATCTCCAAGAATTATTTTCAGCTTAGTATCCCTCTCTACTAGATTAGAGAGGACTTCCTTGTATCCAAAGAAGTGATGTGTGACCCCACTATCAACCAGCCAACTATCCCACGAATCTAGTGGAGAAGAACTAGTAAGTGAAAAAATGAGACTATATTTAGATTTATTCACATCATTGCTTTCATACCTGGGAATCCTTTAATTCTTTTGAGGAGGATGTTATTATTCATGGTCGCTTGAAGAATCTATTTTTCTCCTTTCATATCTTATGTCACGGTTGTTCCTTTGATTGTCTCTTCTTCTTCTTTTATTGCTATCTCCTTTGGTGTTGTATCGTGACCTCTTTTTCTTCACAGGACAATCACACACATAATGACCTTTCTTTTGGCATTTATAGCATTCTATATGGGATATCTATATGTCATTCCTTCCTTTTGAATTTTGAGAAGGAGGATTCCTTGAAGGACCTCCTTTTTCCCTCTTCCTTTTGTCATAAGCGATGTATGCAGTGGGATCTCCCTCTTCATGCTTCTGAATTCTTCCTCTTGTTATCATTATTAATTCTTCTAAGTAAGCTTCCCAACAATTTCATCAAATGATAGGAGGAAATTATTGTTGCTGATTTTAGTAATGAAGGTTTCCCAAACAAGAGGGAGACCTCTAAGATTCATAAATACCAGTTCTTTGTCAGGCACATTCTCTCCAACCCTCTGTAATTGATCTCTGAGATGAGATATCCTAATAATGTATAATTGAACAAATTCTCCTTTGCTCATTTTCATTTCCTTGAGTTGATCTTTCAAGATGATGATCTCATTCAGATTTTTGATTTCATACATGTCGGCTATATTTTCGTACAAGTCTTTAAAATTTCTTAAATTCCCAACATATGCAAGTAAATGATCTCGTAAACCATCAGCTATAATCTGTTTTTCTTTGGACTCACCATTCTTGTACATGTTCTTGAGAGAAGCAGGAGCATTTTCTGGAGGCTTAGGCATCCTTCCCTGAAAGTATTCCAACACATCATTGTTGCTAGCTATGATCTCCAACCTGACTTTCCATGCAGCAAATTTGATGCATCACCCAACTTTTCATTCTCCTTGAAGGTAGAGGAAGACATATTTACCTTGGCTTGTATATTTGCTTTCTTATTATAAGGGCCTCAATGCTTGTCTTATTTTGGGCTTATCCTTCACCTCAACTGTGAAACCATGTTAAATTTTCATATTTTTCTATGGTATATCAATTACTTTAGCCCAAATTACTTCTTGATAAACAATGTATCCAATTATTAGCAATGTAATCAGTCATAAACTGCAATTGAAGATATAAAAATTTATGTTGTAATAAAGAGGACAACAACAGAACCATAAGAGACAACAAATTGGTCCAATACCAAGGTACAACTCCATAAGGGGGAAACCCTTTCAAATATTCTTCTTCAGTAGATTGTCAAAAATTCAGCAGAGAGAATAATGAGCCCAATACATATGCAGCATAAATATACAGAACAAGTCTACGTATCGGCATATCTACAATGACAAGAAACATAGATCCAATAGATCAATGAAGCACACTGAAATCAATTGTCAAATCCTAGATCTAAATCTAGGACGCTATCAAAGACTGGTCGTGAGTGTCTATGACTGAGCGGATGATATCTAGAAACACTGCGTGAGCAAATAAGGTCAATCTAGATCAGATCTGCTCAAAAATCCCTTAGCCACACCCTTGAGACTTTTTTCTAGTGGCTATAGCTCCCTAGCCATGGGAAGGACACTATGTGCCTGCGGCTATGGCCCAAATCAACCCGATCAGGCCTTAAAGCCCTAGTCGCTACCTTGCCACAGTATGCCTGCGGCCATGACACCCTGTCCATATGAATAAAACATTGTGCTCGTGGCTATAGCCCAAAAATATCAGTGCCAAGCCTGCAACTATGACCCAGAAGCCCTAGATTAGAGCGAGCCTCTCACCTATGATTCTAGACCCTGCGAGAGCTACTTCCGTCAAACTTGTGCGAGCCAAAACAAAATAGAAAAACCAAGACAAGGAAATAAAATAGAAGATCGCTTGAGAAAATGTGTGAGAATGATCTTGAGGTCACTTCTATTTTTAGTTTTCACGTGGGTCCACTTGGGGTTGAAGCCAACTTGACTAATTCCACATGTGCTTAGGCCAACCCATTCCATTACACTTTAATAAATAAAATAATTCAAAATTTAACTTCCGCTAAACCGATTGGGGCGATCTATAGGTCGATTTTGGTCCTCTCGAAAAGAGGAATCTAATACAATTATAATCTTGACCATCTTTTTTATCCAAAGTGGATGAAAAAATTAACATATATATGTATTTTGTTGGGTTCTTGCATAAGTCTGGATCAGTGGTATAAGAGCGATCAGATCTTTCTTTGTTTTTTTTTGCATGTCCCCGATGAGGTCAAGGTATAAGGAGTTATGGATATAACTAGTTGAACCTTTGGAAGACCAGCCTCGCAAACCTCGATAGCCTCCCATGGCAGAAGAAAAGAATACAAGGGAGAAGGAGATCCTTTCAAACTATTTCTCAAAGAATCCCTCGAGCAACAAAGGAATGCAATGATGGACAATTTTGCCCAAATCCTTTCGGGACTACCCATAGGTGACGCATTTTCATCTAGTAGCCACTCTGGAGGCACCACTCCCTTTAATTTACAAGTAAACTTTGACATCCCCATATTTGAAGGCCAGATAGATGTAGATGTCATAGATAAATGGTTAAACATGCTGGAAGGGTATTTTTTGGTTCATGATTTTTCCAATCATGAAAATATTACTTTTTCACTCCTCAAAGTCGCCCCCCACATCAAGGATTGGTGGGAAACCTATTGTAAGTAGAAGGATGAGATGGAATCCTCACTAATTTTGGTCGCACCCCCTTGGAATTATTTCTAAGATGCTATTTGTATTTTCCATTCTTGGTTAGTTAGTTTTGGTGACACCTGGAGGGTGATTTTGATGGAGTGTATAAATATTAAATATGTCAGACTTATGTATATTTTTTTACACCATAAACCTGGTTTCGGTCACATGGTTGTTACTTGCTTATGATAATATCTATGGTTGTGTGTATACGACTGATTTTTTTTAAGTGCATATTAACGATGTTTCTCTTTTGGCATCCTATTTTGACTTTGTTGCATGGCGTGAATGATGTTCTATGATTGTGACACAAGAATAAAAGCTAATATGTGGAGTAGTTAACACACCATAATCTTGTTGATGATTTATGGTGTATATGATTATACATGCTTGACCTTTTATTTTGCAAGATTTGGCAGGGAACTTAGTTACTACCAAGAAGGATGCTCAGATGACTATGGAGGTCATGTATACATTTGAGTAAAATGTGATTGAATTAAATTCATTATGAATTTTGTTTATTCTCTTATGAGGTTATGATGTGCAGGTTGTTGGAGTAGGGTCCCTTAGGACCAGATTTTTGGGAGTAAATAATAGTACTGAGTCATGTGCGCTAAGAAATGTACAGTCAAGGGGCTTTGGTGCGGGTCAAAGTCACTTCATGAGTTGTAATGGGCTAAAGGGTAAATCTAGGAGTCTCAAACCATGGTTTGAGGACCTTAGGATTAGCGCGGGCTAAGGTATAAGTAGAATTCTAGATTGAGTCGGAGAAGGAAGTTTTTTTGGGAAGTTTTATGTAAGTTTTATGTAAGTTTTGATGAATTATTGAGCTCTGACGTGAATCTGTGTAAGTGTTTGTGTCTGAAAGGCTCATGTTGGTTGTGTGCATGGAGACCTTAGTCTGGCTATGTGTAGACCCCGCTGGATATGTGCGTGGGTAGATTTGAATAATTGTAAGGGTTTTTGAGAAAATCCGATGAATAAAGATTTTTTTGGGTAACTCTGAGTACTAAATGCATCTGTAATCTGTTTCTGTGATCTATTTCCGCATATGATTTATGTTACATGCTTACGATTTATATTACCTATGATTGGATCATTTTTATACATTTTTTACTGTTGAAATTAATGTTAATTTCTTAGATATATTGTTGTAACACTACATATTACATTATTAGAACAGTTAAAGGGATTGCGAATATATTGTCTGTGCACACACGCAGGATTAACATGTGATAATTAACCTAGGGTTTCTAGTTAGCATTTCGGTGCGCAAATCAGTCTGTGTAGTAAAACAGATATGAAGGTGCCCACTTCATTTAATTCTCTCAGGGTGTGGAAACCTGGTTCCAGCATCCCCCCATACTGCTTCGGGTGAGACTTTGGCTTGCACAAGCAGTTCGTTGCCGAAAGGGCTAGTAGTAAGAGGGTTTTTTTGGTTACACGCTAACTCTAAAACTAGGTCAAGACCCCCCAAGCCAAAAAATGGTTCCATTTTTCAGGACTCGAATCATTTTGAGAGAGATTAGATGTTGTGGCAGCCATTGAAGACTGAATTATAAGACTGGTTTGAGCAAAATATATGTGAATTATCCATTAAAGAGATTAGAAGTAAGAAATTGTCTGTTGAAGAGCGAGAATATAAGTATATTTTCACATAGGACCACAAAATATTCTTTGTGACATTTTCACATGAATTGCAGGAGTGATTATTAAGGTTAGCTCAGTTTTGGACCTGCTGGAAGGACGATAAGATCACTTAGTGGACGCCTGAGTTGATCCAATAGTTATAACAAGCTGATATATCCATCACCCACACTATAGACCATTGGGTGGACAACATTTTGGGTGGATTTGTGACAGAGTTTGGAGTTGATCATTTTTTGTCATATTCTGAAGCAGAAAGGAGGTTATTCAAAGGACTGAGGGGTAAGTCCATATGCTCTCTTCCTTTGTTGATTAAGATGTTATTGTGTGAAAAGGGTATTTTGTGCAGTCACACTAAGTGAATGACCGTAAACAAAGTTGAAAACACTATGTGCAGAGGAAATTACTTTTGGGTTAACCAAAGAGGAGACAGATCTGTATACAGCCCTGTGAGAAACTCGCCTAATAGTGATACAGAGAATGGTGAGGCTACACATGTTGGAGGTAGCCCCCCAGCTACCCCATAATCGAACTAGCGCAAGGGTAATTCATCTTCTACTCCACCTCCTCTACCACAAGGAGGTGATATGGCTACACATATGAAGCTACCCGCCTTCAAGGGTGCGGACAATGAAGCCATGGATAGATTTTAGTTTGTTGCAGATGTAGTATGGACTGCACAAAATGTCAACACTGATGTTGTCAAGAGGGCACATCTAGTTATGGCATTTGAGGGTTGTGCACTAGACTGGTTTATGGGATATTTGTCTCATAACATTGATCCTACTGTCGATGATATCAAGGAGGACTTAAAACAACAGTTCAAAAAACAAAATTCCTACTCAAAATGTGTAACAGAGCTTAAAGAAATTTGAAAAGAACCAAAAAAATCTATCCGGGAGGCAAATCAGCGATTGAAGCACACTATTAGAGATGGAGGATTTATCTATGATGATAAGAAACATAAAGAATGATTTATTTCCATGCTTCTGCCACACCTTTGTGGCTTTCTGAACCAGCAGAAAAATGACTCTCAGACTGAGGCTTTTGAAGTTGCCATGAAGCTAGAAGTCGCACCCAGAACAGATGGCCAATTTGGAACTGTAAAAATCCAAAATCAATTAGAAGTGATGCACTTGGAAATTCATAACATGTGCAGGGACAGAGGGAAAGAATTTGGCGCAAATGTATGGTGTATATGTTGTAAGGGTTCTGGTCACACAAACGATCAGTGTACCTTGTTTCAAGATTACATGCAAGCGGGAGGACCAAATCCATTGCGACCCAGGGATGTTGCAAGACCAAGTGGTACTCCCACACTATGGTGCATTGAATATCAAGTGGTTGGATGGCATGACACAAACCATTTCCCTCGAATAGGAATTTATGTATAAGAACTGAAGCAACAATGGTGTAGGTTTTTCTCTTTGGTTGGCCATGATGAGCACCACTACTGCACATTTGATCTGATGATAAACAATTCCAACCTCTATATAGTTCAGGTTGACCCATCTTCACCAGCATCCCCCTCTGGGCATGGTGGATCTCCATCCAGAGGAAGGGGAGGAGGGAGAGGTGGAGGTGCAGGTTGCAGAAGAGGAAAACTAATCTTCTACAATTGTGGATATGTTGGGCACTTTGCGCGCGACTATCTGAACCCTACGCGAAATTCTTGCAGATATTGTAGAAATTTTGGTCATTTTATTGAATTTTTTCCTATTTTGAATGCTAGAATGCAGGAGAAGCAGCAACAGACACCTACACAAATATAGAAATGGTTAGATTTGAGTTGCGAGATGATGATCCGAGTGTAAACATAATTAAAAGAAATGGTGCCGCCACTATAGAAGATGGGAAAAAGAAGGTTGATGCAGAGCCATGGATGATGAAGGCTTTTGAAAAGAAGGAAGGACTCAACCTACAGAAGGAGAAGGAGACTTTTTTAGAAGCTAGAAAGGATTTTTCTACTGCAGGTGCACCCACATCCAAGTCAGTCACAAAATAAAAGATCGATGAAGAAGTCAAACTATTTTTTTAAGCATGCATCGAGCTATTGCATAACCAAAAAGTAGTAGAAAAACTTTAGGCTTTGATAGATAGCTGCGCAGATAAGTAGTTTCCTCGAACTAAGAGCAAGGTTGTAAACAAGATCTACAAGAATAATAAGAGAACTTATCGAGAGATGTGCATGACCATGCAAATTGGGGAATATGAGATGGATTGGGTTATTTTGGACTTGGTATCTTATGCAAATTTTCTACCTAAGCAGACTTGGAAAGTGATGGGTGAACCAAATTTTGAATGGTCCACCATGCAGCTATGCATGGCCAATCAGCAGAATATTATTCCACTAGGGAGACTCCCATAGGTTCTGGTAGAAATTGCTGGAGAAAAATTACGCGCAGACTTTGAAGTAATAAAAAATGTGGATGATGGAGAACCCTACCCTACACTACTAGGGTTGGATTGGACCATCGACATGGGGGGCATCATCAACTTGAAGCGCAAGAGTTTGATCTTTGAAAACAATGGTACGCGGGTTATAGTACCTTTGGATCCTGGGGAAGGGGAGAGATATACAAAACTAGTGTGCCAAGGAGATGATGTCTTTTATAGGTCAATCTAGGCACCATTCCCAATGACCTGGTTAACTGGGCCTCATCTCCATGACCAATGAATAGGGTCTATCATACCCTATCATTTCAGTTGCTACATGCCCTAAGACAAAGAACAAGACAAATCAATCAAAGACTTTCATCTGCAAAGGTTTCCAAAGTTTGAAGTTTATAATATATCATATGAGAGCTCAACAACGCTGCCTCTAAAGGGACTAAGTGTGTTGCATATTCACGCAGCCCCATGCAAGGTTGCTCTACAAAGCACTTCTCGACATTCAAGGGTGTGTTGGTCACATTGGGAGCAAAATTCTCATTGTTCCGGAATCTCCACTTGGCCAGTGCCTTCAAGAAGAGTTCACATGTGTCAAAATTTGAATCCATGTGTCCATTTGACATCTACAAGATTGGGAACATGTCTTTCCTATTATTGGAAATTCATTGATTGTAAAACTACCTTCAGCTCCTCTATAAATTGAGCACAAATCTTAGTGTTTAAAAAGGAAGAATTTGTGTAGTGTTAAGTCCCTAAATTAATAGTGTAGCCTCTTATTATGTTAGTGTAGCCCCCCTTATTTTTATTATTGTACCCCTGTAACCCCCATATTGTTATTATTGTGCCCTTACATTATTATTGTTAGGTCGGCTAGGATTACATTGTGGCACCACTAGGATTATATCAGGCCCATGGGACCTCATATATAGAAGAGGTTTTGTTACAATTTGAATCATCCAAGAATTGTTTATTTACAATGTATTGTAGTGCTTCTTAAATGGTTTGCCTTGCCATGTTTATATCTCTTTTCTTCTCTTTTTGGAGCTGGTTACACAACATTTGGTATCAAAGCCTTTGGATTCTAGGGTTTCGCTGCTCCAAACAGGTCATCGTGGAATTTTCGCTATAACTTTTTTTTCTATGAAGTTTCAGAAGCTGAAATTTTTAGGGTACGAAGATGAAATCCTGAGGAATATTGTCTAAAAATTTCAGAGCTTGGTTCGCAATATTTTCGGAGATGTCATCTGTGGAAGTTAGGTCTTTTTTCAAGCTCCTAAACAGGTCATCGTGGCATTTTTGCTATAAATTTTTTTCTACAAAGGTTCAGAATCTAAAATTCATATGGTGCGAAGAGGAAATCCTGAGGAAATTCTTTAAAACATTCGAGAGCTTGGTTCACAATATTTTTGGAGATATGATCTGTGGAAGGTAGTGCTTTTTCAGGCTCTTAAATTTCATCTCAATGAGGTGATCGTGGGAAAAATTCAATAAATCTCTCTCTGGGTAGTGGATTTGAGTGCCGTAAAAATTGTTCGCAAGTACATGGACTTTAGTTTCTTGGATGTCAATTTCAGAGACAAAGTACAAAACAGTGACACGTGGCAAGTCGTACAAGTTCGCTCTACTGAACCAGTCCATAATTAGGTCATTGTGGGAGATTGGACACAACTTTGGCTTGGAGGATCCAAATCAGGTCAGACCTGTGGCATTCAAAAGATAATTCAGAGGGCTATGTTGATACTAAAATTTAAATATTTAAGTACTGCAGTCACAAAGATAATCCAATTTCATTATCGAGCTCCTCAAAAGCAAGAGAAAGGTGTGTATCTAGTTTTTAAAATTGCATAACGTTTGTTTGAAAAAGAAATTGAAGTGATTCCAAGTGCATATTTTAGAATTTTTATCAGTATTGGGTTCCATAATGCCTCCAAAAAATAATTCCATGCCCATTAATCCCTCAAAAATCTATACTATGACGCATGAAGAGGAAGAGTTGCAGTATGAGATATCAAAATTACGGTACCAAGTGCAACAAGTTTCGATCTTACGAAGAGTAATTGAAGATGAAATAGATGGTTTAAAAGCAGAAATGGAGGCTAAATTTCATGGTTTGAAGGATCAAATAATAACAAATATGGATGATAAATTAGTGGAAGATAACATCAAGCATCAACAACAAGTTCTCCAACTCTCAAAGGATAACCCAACTTTGGTGTAGAATCTAATGAAACAACAGGAAGATCAACATGACATCGAAAGAAGTTATGAAGCAGTCATAGAAACAAGAACTCGACAAGTACGATCAATTTCAGAGTATCTCAGCAAGTGGAAGAACTTTCCTGTAGAAGATTTCACATGGGAGGATGAGAATTTTATACAAAAGCATCAAGAAATAATCAAGCGTTGAGGACAACACTTGTTTGAAGGACAGTGGCATGTTAAGTCCCTATATTAATAGTGTAGTCCCTTATTATGTTAGTGTAGCCCCACTTATTGTTATTGTTGTACCCCTGTAACCCCCATATTGTTATTATTGTGCCCTTCCATTATTATTGTTAGGTCGGCTAGGATTACATTATGGCCCCACTAGGATTATATTGTGGCCCCATGGACTGCTATATATAGAAGGAGGTTTTGTTCATTTGTATCATCCAAGAATTGTTCATTTATGTAATGTATTGGAGGTTTCCCCCTCGAAGTGGCTTATTTCTAAGGCGTTGATATCTCTTTTCTTCTATTTTTGGAGCTGGTTACACAACATGTAGAGAAATTCTGGTGGAATTTCAATTGAGGAGATTGATTTGAGTGACATATTGCTGGAGATATCTGCATTGTGATGAGGTTGGGATGTTGCTGGAGATGGTGACACTAAATCAACCAGTGGGTTGTAACCTCCCCTTCTATCATCTATAAAATTTACTGCTTATTTTTCTTTATATGCATCTGTATAATCTTTGATTTTCAAAATCATGATTTCTTAGTTGATGTATATGGTTTATGCTTTATTGATTTAGCTAAATAACTTGAATAGACATCTGTATTATTGCTATCTCTTGTTGTTAAGTGTTCATTCTTGCAGGAAATATTTTGCACAGCCATCTGGAATTTGAATCTACAACAAAAGCGACAGAAGGAGATTTTGGAGGTACTTGGACTCCAAGTAGGTTTCTCATTTCATTATGTGTGTCTGTTTACAGTTAGGAAAGATATTCGTAAAGTCTTTGACCTGTTATTGTAGATTAGCACTTGTCTAGGGAAGAATGATTTATCTGTAATTCATAATTCCGCATAACAAATTGGTGACTCCGCTGGGGAAATTACTCTTTATCCTAGGTGTTTTAGCCTCTAATTTTCTTTGTTTATTCACCCAGTAGTTGTTACTCACAAATATTAGGCTTTTTAAGATCCAAATTTGCAAAATAAATGTGTTAAACATTTTTTTTTTCCTTTTACGCTGCGCCCAATGCACTCTTGGACAGGACACAGTGCTTTGCACAGCACTATCTCCCTTTCAGGCCTGCGTTGCAAAGCACTGTCTCTCTTTAGAGATTGCGTTGCCTCCTGAAACCATCCAAATTCCCTTGAATTTGTCTTTGCAATTTTTTTCAGATTGTTTGATGTTGTGTTTTGAAAATCCTGAGCCTCATATTGACCAGTGAATTCATCTACTTTTTCCTCCTTTGAAAGAAAATTTGTTCAATGTTTGTTTAAAGAATTTTTCTTTATCATTGGAAAATTAATTTCAAAGTATTTTTACTGTCGTGTTAGATCCATTTTCTTTTGAAAAAGGAAATTTTCATAAATTCTTCGTTTCCTGATAGGAGAAGTTGTTGTTTCATTCCTCATTTTTCCTTCAAAAGAGAAATTGTTGTTTGTATTCCTCATTTTTCAAAAGTAAAAGGCATTTGTTTTTTATTTATTTAGTGCACTTAATTTATTTTCTGCATTCATAACATTAAAGGAACTGAAAAGAAAAATCTGCATTTTCATTTAGTGGTTTGTGTGTTTTGAAAAAGGAACAATTAGGAAATCTGCATTTAATTTGTGTTCTTTGATTTGTTTGCTCGCAAATTGATTGCTCTTTCCCTCTAGTAGCTAGGATTTTCGTTGAAAAACTAAAAGTGAAAGATTAATTATCATTCTTAGTTGCATTTTAGGAATTTCCAATACATCATCGCATTTGAAAGGAAAATTTTTAAACAATATCAACCTAAAATTAATCTTAATTTACCTAACAAAGCATCAGAACCATAACGATAACATTTAGAAGGTCTAGGCTAGAGATGTGTTCTGGCGTCGTAAAACATAGTAGATGTATTTAACTTGTCTGCGATACATTCCAAGTGTGATACCTCACTCCACGTACGTAAGTATATCATAGCTTGTCCACATACTTTCAGGTATATCGGGCGTTGTTACAGTACGATAAGTATAAAGGGGTCCTCTCACTGTGCGGTTTCGCATCAGACAGCGCTAATACGGACTTGGGCCTCCACATATCTTCGGGTATATTTAGGAGGACAAATTTTAGGTGCTATCCATCCATAGTGAATAGAGTTGGCTGCCTTATAAATTTTGGTACACCGAACACAGCATTCAAGGAGATTGCCTACCCGTACTTCTTGGTTCGCCAAGAGGTATTTTGCAGTTCACAGTTTCTTGGTAAACCCTTTTGCCTAGAATTACCCTTTTATTTTGTTTAATTGTTTTTGGTTAAAATAAATCAATAATCATGGAAGAAAAAAATGCTTTCCCCCGTCGTTCACATAGATTAGCTTTAAAACCACCCTTACCACCAGATCATGATCTACCGAATCAAGTACAATTCGTACCTCTAGTGAAACATCATCTTCCCATAAACCACAGTTAGCTCAAGTTGTTTCTACACATCCTGGTTCATCTACTGTTGTTGAAACGGAGTCTTCACAGCTACCTATGGTCACGATCCATCCAATCAATGAGACCATACCTCCTAGACCCGATGTTGTTCAACCAGAAATTGATCCAGATCCAATCTCTTCTTTTCCATAACATCTGAATCCTGAAGTTGAATAACCAGAATTTGTTCCTACCTTGGTCATCCTACAAATTTCTGTAGCCATTGAATCTCCAATATCACACAGTCAACCACCTGAAATTTACTTTGGGCCCAACGGTGAAATATTTCCACCCAGTTTAATTGCGATTGAAAATCCCACAAGACGAGACACCTTTAACTCCAACCCATTTTGGGGAGGACCTTTACCTGTACAAGAATTTTCCTCAATCGACACCATCTGCTTTAGTTGATCATGTTCCTATTCAATCTCCCATCGATTCAAAAGGGTATACATTTGGTCAAGTAACCATGCCTGAACCAACATCTTCGGTTGGGCCATCTGTTCCAATTATGTCAGCTCCTGCCCTTGCTACCTCGTAGATGTTCACAACTTCACCAAATTCATGTTTTCATGGTGGCCCTATGGTCCCATCAAGTTACAAGTCATTATCTGGAATTTTCTCTAGTGCATCTTCATAACCATGGTCTTTACCAATGTCATCTTCCAATATTTTAACTATTAATCCTATAGTAAGTACTGAACGACTTGATTCATTATACACATCTTCAGGGAGATATCAAGCTGGTCCTTCTGGGTCTATTCCTTCAAGTACCATATCAACTGGACTCCCATCATTTGGAGATAAATATTTTCTATCTTATTATCCTCCTCATGCTGGGGGCCAACCTTTGGTCACCCAATATGATAGTACTCTGTCACTTTTTTGTCAACATAATGTCAAAATGAATGTTTTTCAATGGTAGCCCACTCTTTCTATCCAACCACAAACAGTTGTACATTCATATCAACCAGTTCAACCTGCTACACCCACATCATTTCCACTTGTCGATACATCTTTACCCTTGTTACAGAATCAAAATTTTGTACAAAAACCTTATCAAGAGGGTCCTTCGACTCAATATCATCAAATGTTGGGACTACAGAATCAAAATCCTTCGATTAATTTACAACAACCTGTATCTGGAATAATTTATTCACAAGTTGGTTTACCATTTTATGGGTTGTCACAACTACAACCTGGTTATACCTATCAACCGAATCCAAGTTATCCTAATTTTGTATATAACATTGGTGGACAGACGCCTTGGCAGCCACAGGCACAAATGCCTCAAACCTAATTTCAACAAGTACCATATTGAGGTTTTGGTCAATAGAATCCTCAAGATTTTTCTTATCAAAACAACCCCTATCTGGGTTACAAGCAACAGATTCCTTATGTTGGTGCTCAAAGGCATGTTTCTCAAGCAATTCCATCTTACCCTGGCTATGCTCAACCTGACCTTAATAGATAGTTTCCCTTTGTCGCAACTTTAGAGTTACCAGATCTAAATTGGCTAACTAATTATCTAATTAACTATGCTCCTTGGTGGCCGGTGATACCTCACAAACTACCCTCGGATATTCCTAAGTTCAATGGAAACCCTGGAGAAGATCCGTCGACTCATGTCATGACTTATCATTTATGGTGTTCATCAAACTCCCTGAATGATGATTCTGTTCGACTACGTCCTTTCCAACGTACGCTCACAGTTCTGGCTGCAAAATGGTACATTGAATTACCTAGAGCTTCTTTTGATAATTTCACTACCCTAGCCACTGTCTTTTTGACTCATTTCTAGCTACCCATCTGATATGAAACTGGAACGGAACTATTGACCAATTTCAAACAGACTAATGCTACTCACATTTCTGATCATATTCATGAGTGGCGTCGTCATCGTAGAATGCTTAAGACATTTGTTTTGAATCAGCTCCTTGCTAAATGGTTCATTAAGTCCCTGTTACCATCTATAACTAAGGATGTGGCTAAGGGTGCCGTCATCATAGAAGATAAATTTATCGCTTGTGCCCAATATTTATTCTTGATTTATACTCAACCTGGCGCGCTCTATGAAAAAATTCCTAACACACCGACATCTAATTTTACTGTTCCTCCTCAATTAAAGGACTCTCATGTCGGAGACGAATTGATTAGCACTGCAAGCACAAATCAAACAACTGCATCTGATCCTGCACCTTCTTCCAAAATTAATTCCATGACGTTATACAAGGGAAAAAGTGACAAGCAACCCGAAAGCAAGAAAAAGGGGAAATCTAAGAAAAATCAAACTTCTAACCCGCAGGAAAGATCAACTGATCAATCCTCTAGACCTGGGAAACCTCATTATCCATGCATAATATGTAATGAGGAACACTTTTTTAGGGATTTTCCTCACCGTTCTGATGTCTCAAAAATCATGAAGACCTCCCATGCGCCAGCTGTGTTGACAGACCCATTTCCAAATATGGACACAAACATGGTTGCTACAGATCCAGCTCCTATTTCCCAAGTGTTAATTTTACCTGTCACAAAACCTTCAACATATATTTTGGTGTCAACAAATAATAAATATTATGGTAGTCAGACCACTGATCAACCTACTACCTCGACTATGAATCTGTTTGCAGAATCAGTACCACCTACTGCTATTCCAGAACTGACAATCAAGCCACCAAAGGGAGTAATTCACAAATCGACATATAATCCTCGAGCAAGAGCTACAAAAAATTATAATATAGTGGAAGATTTGGCTCAATCCCCTTTAGTTATGTCTGCTCTTGAGGTATTACAAAATTTTCCCTCCCAAAAATAGGCTTTATTGTTGGCTATTGGTGGTATTGATCCCAGTGATTCTAATCTTGTCGTCTTTAATCATACGGGCTATGTGTCGCAACTACCAGTAGAATTGGCATTCTGCATACAAATAAATGTTCTCAATCACCTTGTTCATTGCACTATTATTGATGAGGGAGCATCTACATGCATTATGTCTCTAAATTGTTGGAAGTCACTTGGTCAACTGCGCTTATCACAATCATCAACGACATTGAAGGCATTTGATGGACGTACATATAAACATTGTGGTATTATTAATAACCTACATGTTGAACTAGGGGGAAAAATAGTGAATGTTGATGTCAAGGTTGTTGATGGGCCCCTTGACTATAATATTTTACTTGGAAGGCCATGGGTATATGCAATGACTGCAATTGTTTCTACATAATTTAGAATGATCACTTTTCTAGATAAAGGTGTTATAACAGTCATTAATCAACTATCATTATTTGCCTCTGCTTCGCAGGTAACTGGAAGTGTTCCGTTCGTTCACATACCCCAACTAGAACATCAGAACATTGGTGTAGGGATCTTAAAGGATTCCACTCTCATGGGAACCTTTGCATTACCACCGCCTGTGACGTCGACAGAAATTGAAAATATAGATACCTGCTACATGATCTCTTCAACTCTATCTGGCTTAAGGGAGAGTATGGGTGATTTTGAAATTACTATGTTGGATTATTTTCTGTTGCCTAGCCCTATTGAGCTGGCATATCAATCAATCTATCTGTCTTGGGTAGAAAATCCGAGTGTTTGGGTTGATCTTTCCTTATATTTTGGTACTCCCTTTGATCCTTTTTTCTCAATGTTCTTAATAGATGAGAATATTTTGGAAGCCATCATGTCAGAAGGAGAACCATGGGAATATTATCAGCATCATTCCCATCTTCCTGATTATGAAGAAAACTATCTTAGTGAACTATATCACCCAACAATCAAAAATTTCTTTTCAATTTCTTTACCAATTAATGAAATTGATTCTAAGTGAAAGCTGTCAAATATTGAAGAAACCATTTCTATTGATATTTCAACCAAACCATTTCTCCATCAGAACTTGAATCATATCGCCCTCTATTTCGTGAATTCTGTGTTGTATTTTCTTGGTATTATGAGGAAATGTTGGGCATAGATACTAGTATTGTTGAACACACTATTAATATGTATCTTGATGTCAAACCGGTGCGTCGACGGCTTCGTCCTATTCATCCAAAGAAAGTTGTTGCCATCAAAGCAGAAGTTGAAAAAATTTTGCGTGCTAGTTTCATATACCATGTTCCGCTAACTGAGTGGGTTTCCAATATCGAACCTGTCATGAAAAAGCAAGGAACCATTATAGTGTGCGTCGATTATCAGGATGTCAATATTTCTTGTCCAAAAGAGAACTATCCTACTCCCTTTATCGACCAGATTATTGAAAATTATGCTGGATGTGAAATCTTTTCATTCATGGATGGATTTTTTGGCTACAATCAAATCAATATCCACCCAGAGGATCAACATAAGACAACATTCATCTATCCCTAGGGCACATTCTTTTATAGGAAACTACTGTTTGGTTTAAATAATGCTTGGGCAACTTTTCAGAGAGAAATGGACTATGCTTTCAATGACATCAAGAACATTGTTCAACCTTATCTAGATGATTTACCAACGCATTCACGAAATCATATTGATCACCTGATGCATTTGAAAGCCATTTTCTTACGCTGCTGACACTAAAAAATATGCCTCAATCCACATAAATGTGTGTTTTGTGTTGGTTTTGGTCATTTTCTTGGATTCGTAGTCTAGAAAGAAGGAATTCGAATCAACCCATTGAAGTTACAAGCCATTCTTGATTTTCCTGGGCCATCAAATTTACTTCAGATACAGAAACTTAAAGGAAAGGCTAACTTCGTAAGAAGGTTCATTCCAAACTATGCCAAAATGGCTAAAGGATTTACTCGACTCTTGAAAAAGGGGGTTCCCTTCTATTGGGACCAAGTTTCACAAGCTTCTTTTGATGCTGTCAAGGATACTCTTGTCCGAGTGTCATTACTATATCCCCCTAATTATCAAAACTATTATTTCCTATATATCGTCGTGGATAACACAACCATTGCTATGGTTTTGGTCCAAGTAGAAGACGGAATTGAACATCTGATTTATTATTTGATTCGTAATCTTAATGATATGGAAGTTAAGTACTCGTACATATAAAATCTTACCTTGGCAGCTGTTCAAGATATCCAAGATTTCGCCACTATATCTTGCTCTGAAAAGCCACTATCATTTTTTATTGCAACCCCATGACTTATATCTTATCACGTCAATTGTTGTGGGGGTAATATTCAAAATGGATTGTCATTTTGCAAGAATTTGATTTGGAATTCATCCAAGTCAAAGAATTTTTTAGTTTTGGTTGAGCTTCTTTGTGACCTTCCCTCTGATAGTACTGCAACTACGTTAGAACCATAAATTCCTTACGAGTCTCTATTTCTGATCAAATCATCTGATCCTTGATCTAGGGATTTCATCATTTATCTCCAAAATCATACTTTTTGACCTAATACCTCTCGCTCTGAACAGCGACATATTCGATACCAAGCCAAAATTATCTTATCGTCGACGACACACTTTATCGTTGTGGTGTCAATACCATTTTAAGGAGGTGCCTCACTCATGAGGAGGCCGAAAAAATTTTAAATGATTGTCATGTTGGGGCTAGTGGTGGAAATTTGTCTGGATACACTACCGCACAGAAGATACTCCGTGCTGGCTACTTTTGGCCTACAATTTTTTGAGCCAGTATCCTCGCAATCAGAAGTTGTCATGCATGCCATACTTTTTATCGTAAAATCTGCAAACTGCCAGCGCCAATGCATCCTGTTGTCTCTGTGGAACCATTTTCAAAATGGGGTATTAACTTCATGACTTGTAACCCTCACTCATCTAGGGGGCATGGTTATAGTATTGTCGCAATCTACTATTTTACCAAATGGGCTGAAGCGATTCCTACATTCAACAACACAGGATAGACAGCTGCATTTTTTTTCTTTAATCATGTTATTGCTCGGTTTGGGGTCCCACAGACTATAGTAACAGATCATGGGAAGCATTTTCGCAACCATATGATGACTGAATTGACTGCCAAGTTAGGATTGTCACATGATAATTATACTCCTTATTATCCTCAATCAAATGGACAAGTTGAAGCTATCAACAAGATTTTTAAACATATGCTTCAACGAATGATAGGAGTTCATAAAAGAAATTGGCATTTGATCATGTACTCTGCCTTGTGGGCATATTGAACCTCGGTGAGAAATGCAACTGGATTTACTCCTTTTCAATTGGTGTATGGTCTGGAAGCTATCTTACCAATCCAATGTGAAATACCTTCGTTGAAACTCGCAATCGACTTGTTACCTAACATCTCAGAAGAAGAAGTGTGTCTCCTTAACCTCATCCATCTTGATGAAACATGTCGTGAAGCCCAATTTTCCAAAAAAGCGCATAAGAGACATATAAAGGTACAATACGACAAAAATGTCCAGCCTTGCATTTTCTCAAAGGGTGACTTGGTCCTTCTTTACGATCAAGAAGCTGATGTAATAGGTACAGGAAAGTTTGATCCATTATGGCATGGCCCCTATATTTTCAAAAGATTTCCTGCTAAGGGCACCTATGAGTTGGTTGATTACGATGGAATTCCATTGGCACAACCTAGAAATGGGTTGTATATGAAACATTACTATGCTTAATCATGAGCATAATAATTTTTTGTATTATATTGTATATATATGTTGTTGATTTGCATTCACTATCTTAATTTGTTTTTATATTTTTCTTGACGCTAGTAATCCGCTTTAAATTTCATCGCAGATGTCTGAATCTTTGGAACACTTTTTTGGATATGTTGATGGTGCTAGTCGTAGTACGTAGAATCTATCCTCTGCAGTGTGGGCCATTTTCACTCCTAACGGCTAGTTAGTGATTTTTCAAGGGATTTGTATTGGTAGATCGATGGACAATATCACTGAGTATAGCACATTGATCAAACTTCTCTCTGATGCCATTTCATTTAGTATTAACTATATCATCATAAGGTTAGACTCACAACTTGTGGTATTACAACTTACTAGTGTTTATACTGTTAGAAATCCAACATTGCATAGATTGTTCCTAAGAGTTCGACTTTTGGAAAGACAATTTGATTTTATTCAATATCAACACATTTCCATAAATTTGAACACATTGACTGATTCATTAGCTAATCAATCTTTAGACAGAAATTTGCAATATATGTAAAGAAAACATTCACATCATTGAATAGGATTGCACAATAAACATAGAAAAACACTGAAATCATATAGATAGATAGCTATAGGTTTTTACAAAAAAAAATTGCCCAAGACACATTAGTCATCTGACCTCAAAATGTATACAAAATGTCACAAGTAAAATAGTGGTGCTCGTGGTAACATGCTATAGATCTAGCTATCCTATGTAGTAACTGCATCTAGTGATTAGGAACCCCAATAGTGTGTCGTTGCAGTCGCATGGGTAGCTCTTCAATCCAGAAATCTGGAATCCCGAAGGTCAAACCCTCTATGTGTTGTCGAAGCTCAGCCAAAGTCTCAGCCATATCAAGATCCTGAAGGACCGCTCTCCCGACAACCCTCTCTACTGGCACATCTGCTTTGCGCTCTAGTTCAACTACTGGTTGAACACGACCAACATCTGCATTACATCAAACATTTAGTTTAGTCTTAGGAAAACATCAAATACAAAAACATTGTACAAACCTTAGGAAAATCAAAAACATGGTCAAAACTTTCTTACCCATTGCACCCCACTGAGTGCCTTCTGGTAATGCTAAATCTGGATCTCCTCGGAAATCAACGCCTGCATATGCATACTCATCGATGGCAACAATATGTCACCAGAACTAGGTGAAGAACACAATTGAGAACACAATGGTAGATTGGCTAGCATTCCTACCCATGAGTTCTACCCATTTATGCATCCACGGATCTCTAGGATTAGACACATCTAGTGTCACATGTTGTGGTTGCATCAGTGGAGTCCATTCCAAAGCGAAATATATAAGGATTGAACCATAACTGAAATTCTTCTTCCTTCCTCCCTTTTCTTTGTTCAGTTGTTCCTTTATCTGAGAAAGAACAGTTCATACCAGTTGAAGACTTTTGGCTCCATACACTCTAGCGCATATTGCATATATGATCTATTCTCTACATGTAGTGTAACAGTGCCGGCAAGTTTTGCGATCGTGAAAAGGATAGTTCTCAAAGTCAAATATCTAACATCTCGGATGTTTATCTTTCCATCTTTGCTTGGCTCTTCCCCTGGATAACAATATTGTAAAAAATAATCTCTCACTGTCTCTCCTCCAACAACAAACCCTGAGAGCGAAATGGGCAAGCCTCTCCTCAACAAACCTTTAAGAAAGTATACATCCTTGACTATTATGGAAACCACTTGGTTCTTAATATGAAATACCTTGATAGTTGGATCCCATACTTGAACTAAGAACACCAATAGTTCTATTTGTTGCCTCATCCCTGACAATTTGAAGTACTTAAGCAGTCCACAATCTCTTAGGGCTCTTACTGTACCCGTATGATTTAAGGCAATCATATCATGTTCTTCATGTTCTCTTTTCCTTCATGTAATCATCATTGTAATCCGATGGAAAACTTAAATATAATCATAAGATCCATTAGATTCCATTCATTGCAAAAAAATTGGTAGATTTTGGGCATAATGTGAGAAACAAAAATCTACATTTGCCCAATGCACTCCCTAACAAGAGACAGTGCATTGCGTATGCAAGTAACCTTCACTGTACTTGTTATGCAACGCAAATTTCGACATTCAGGGGTGTGTTGCCCTATTTTTGGGCAGAATTTACCCTAGGGGCCTTAAAACCCTGAAAAATTGCAGAAATTGGAAATGAAATGATTACCGAAGGAAAGAGGAGGTTCATATCACTAACCTGGATCAAACGGCAACAAAATCTATCCACAGAAACGATCACAATTAGCAGTTAAAGTTCGGGGGAAAAATCAGGTTCAAAGCTCCAAAATGCAAATGGTAACTATGGAATGGTAAAAATGAATATTAAATCACTTTTTAATAGTCATTTAATTATTTTCAAATCGAATTTATTGCTATGATTATGGTTTTATTATGTTCTTTATCATGAAACAGGTATTTTTAATCCATTTATGTTGTTATGAACAAATCTTACAACTGATGAACAGATTAGTCGTGCAGATTTATTTCAAGAATTATTTAACCACAAAGAATACTTTTTCTCCTTATTTTTCAAGCTTTGTTAGAAACGAAAAAGGATTTGAAGTGCACTTTTATCTCTTTTTCAGGCTTCTATAACAGTGAAAAATGAACCCCTGGAGTCTTCTTTCAGCTCTTTTCAGACTCCGATAATGTGAAAATATTTCTGAGCACTTGTTTTTTCGAGCTCGTAAAAGTAAATGAATTGATATATACTCAGTATAAGTTTAACCCTTTTCTGGAATGAGATAGATTATTTACAAAAAAGGAATACCTTGGTCAAACATGACTAAAGAGGTTCTCTCAGAAATTATTTTACACTTTTTCGGATCTGAGCGACAACTTTAAGAAAAAGTACTTATGGAGTTTTCTTTCGTCCTCTTTTTAAAAATATCTAAATATGAAAAAGGACCGGGCTATCACTTTCGTTAAGCTCGTTAAAACATAAAATAGCGACGGGCTTGTCGATCATGGCAAGAATCGAGTTTCGTTCATCGCTAGACTCGTTAAATTATTAAATAGCGATACATTATTCGCCTGAAGGGTTGAATTATAGATCAAGAAAATGTTATCCTCCTCAAGCTTGTTAAAAAATAAAGAGGTACTGGTCGACAAATGACTGGGAAAATTTGGGAAAAGTGAGCAGAATTCTTTATGGTAGCAAGTCACTCTTTAACATGATACTTCCTTCACTCCATTTCTGTTACTATTTGGGTTAGGTAATCATATTGACGGTTCATCCATACCTATGGTTCTTCATACCTTCACTTCAGTTTTGGGTCAATGCTACCAACTCATCTCAGTGTCACCAATATGTTCAAAAGAAGTCATCCATTGAATACTCATCCTTCTACAATACTCATAAACCTTCATTCTCATGACCTTCATCCCTGAAAATTGCTATATCAAGTCATACCTTTGTCTCTAAAATCAGTAACTCTCATTTCATAATAAGGTGGCTTCCTGTCGACAACAAATCATTATCCAAGAAGTTCACTTAGAAACATCTTATTCCAGTACCATCATGCTTGTTACAGCATCGAAAAGATCCTCGCTTCCGGACTTTTGACTGAAATATTTTGTTTGTTACTCAACATCAAATCATTTATTCACGCCTTACGAAATGTACTGCAGTACCTTGAGGGCCATTGATAGTAATGGTGGTTCTCTTGTATTTGTTAATAGCTCACATCATTGGCTGGCAATCAAATTATGTATTTCCATCTTCAACTACAAATCATATATTCGCATGGCGAGACTTGTACCCGAATGATCGAGTGAATGAGATAAGAAGACCCCAGATCTAGTTTCAGCCATCCGGTTTGTGATTTCGGGATTTTTGTACATATCATCTGTATGGTGACCTTACATACAGATCGTCATCCGAACATGGGCCTATATCTGTACACATGTCTGTATTGGGCAACATTCCAATGTAGATGACTTTATGAATTATGTACATGTTATTAGATTGTTTATGTGCTAAACATGGGAATGCCTACCCTCAGAAATTATGATCAAGAGGATATATTATGATGTAATGTATTGTAAGATTGATTCAGGTTGCCACTCCGCTTCATCTCCAGCCCATCACAGTGTAAAGCATCTCAATAAAAATATTGTTATTATTATTCTGACTTTATGCTTTAGGGGGTAATTGTTATAGGTAAATTTGGGCACCATTCCCAATGACAAGGTTAACTAGCCATCATCTCCAAGACCAATGAATAGGTTCTATCATCCCCTATCATTTTAGTTGCTACATGCCCTAAGGAAAAGAACAAGACAAATCAATCAAATACTTTCATCTGAAAAGGTTTCCAAAGTTTGAAGTTTATAATATATCATATGAGAGCTCACCAATGCTGCCTCTAAAGGGACTAAGTGTGTTTCATATGTAGGTAGCCCCATGAAAGGCTGCTCTGCAAAGCACTTCCCGACATTCAAGGGTGTGTTGGTCACATTGGGAGCGAAATTCTCATTGTTCTAGAATCTCCACTTGGCCAGTGCCTTCTAGAAGAGTTCACATGTGTCAAACTTCGAATCCATGTGTCCATTTGATGTCTACAATATTGGGAACATGTCTTGCCTATTATTGGAAATTCATTGATTGTAAAACTACCTTCATCTCCTCAATAAATTGAGCACAGATCTTAGTGTTTGAAAAGGAAGAATTTATGTAGAGAAATGCTGGTGGAATTTCAATTGAGGAGATTGATTTGAGTGACATATTGTTGGAGATATCTACATTGTGATGAGACTGGGATGCTGCTGGAGATGTTGACACTAAATCAATGATTGGGTTGTAACCTCCCCTTCTATCATCTATAAATATTATTGCTTATTTTTCCCTATATGCATCTGTATAAGCTTTGATTTTCAATATCATGATTTCTTATTTGATGTATATGGTTTATGCTTTATTGATTTAGCTAAATAAATTGAATAGACATCTATATTATTGATATCTCTTGTTGTTTAGTATTCATTCTTGCAGGAAATATTTTGCAAAGCCAGCTAGAATTTGAAGCTACAGCAAAAGCGACAAAAGGATATTTTGGAAGCGCTTGGACTCCAAGTAGGTTTCTCATTTCATTCTGTGTGTCTGTTTATAGTTAGGAAAGATAGTCATAAAGTCTTTGACCTATTGTTCTAGATTAGCACATGTCTATGGAATAATGATTTATCCGTAATTCATAATTCCGCATAACAATGTCGACCATATATACAATTTGACTGCAAGAGATGAGGATTCGATCAACCCTACTGCTGATGGGATGCTGAATTGGGAAAAGATAGCTCATGCTTCTCGGATTCAGATGGGGAAATGGAAAACTAGCAGAATTGTCTACATGATGTTTCTGCACTGTGTTGCCTCATAGTCACTAAAAATTTTCTATGCATCTCCTCAGAGGTACGGGAATTACCCTATTTTGATGGTTCTAGTAGTGTTGTTTTAATTTTGTAAAAACTAAAAAAGTTTGTTCCAAAAGGGAAAAGGTTTTGGGCACTTGATCTTGCTATGCATGAAACTCTAGCATGTTGGTGGAATACGCACAAAGGGAACTTTGAGGATTGGGAGGAATTCAGCAGAATGATGCGGTTGCGCTTTGAGTAGCCCACTACCCCACCGACAAAGATTTTTGGTGGCCAAGGTGATCCGCATAAACACCTAGCTACGTGGATGGAGGTTTGGGATAAGAATCCTAGGGCTGAATGGATTCACATGTTTTTCCATACGTTGGGACCAATCCCTACTGCATGGTATTTGGAGACAGAGCTGCACTAAGGGACCCTTAATTGGGTTACAATGAGTGAAATTTTTATGTTCAACTTCGGCATGGCCGATGGATCAGAGGGATTGGACGAAGCCCTACAGGATATATAATCACTTTTCTTTGATGATTCCTGACCTTGGATAGAATGTGCTACACCAGCATGGGAAGCATAGATGCAGGATATTTTCAATTGCAGAAATATGTCAATGGAAGATAATGAGGAACATCTAATAAATATCAATATTCCAGAATTTGAGGGGGAGCGCGCAATTGCAGGGCCCTTGTTAGCAATGATGGATGTAGCTAAGCCTTTAAAACTAAAAGAAGTCAACATTGGGACAGAGGAACAGCCCAATTTGGCCAAAATAGGATATTATTGGGATGATGACATAGTGGGAAAGGTTCTGGAGCTGTTGGCAGAATTTCAGGACTTGTTTCCCACGAAGTTTTCTGAGCTCAAAGGAATTGTTGGAGATTTGGGAGTTATGAAAATCACTCTGAAACTAGATGCACACCCCGTCAAGTAGTGACCATACTGATTAAATCCAAAATATAAGTAGAAAGTGAAGGAATAATTGGATAAAATGGTTGTTGCAAGAATCATTGAGTCTGTGGAACATTCTGATTGGGTGAGGCCAATGGTTTTTCAAGAAAATAAGACTAAGGGAGAAATCAGGTTTTGTGTGCACCTGCGCAAATTGAACGATGCATGTGTACATGACCCCTTCCCTACTCCATTTTATGATCAGATATTGGATAATTTGGGAGGACAAGAGGCCTACTCTTTCATTGATGGACTTTCAAGGTATCATCAGATCAGGATTGCGCCTGAAGACCAAAGACCACTTTTGCAACCAAATGGGAATCCTTCCAATGCACAACCATGCCTTTTGGGTTGAATAAATCCCCTGCTATCTTTTCGCATGTAGTAGTAGCCGTATTTAAGGAGTTCATGCACAAGTTTCTAGAAGTGTACTTTTATAATTGGATTGTGTTTGGACTGCTAAAAACCATGTGTCAAACCTGTGTATGATGCTTGACACTTGCAGGAAGAATAAAATCTATCTTAACTTGAAGAAGTGTATATTTTGTGTTCCTTTTGAAATCTTGTTGGGCCATATTTTTTGTCAGTAAGGGCTAATGGTAGATCCAGTTAAGATTGCAATTATTATCAACTTGGAGGTTCCTACTAATGAGAAACAGTTGCACTCTATTTTGGAACACAGAAGATATTACAGAAAATTCATTTATGGCTATGTTCTAATCACTGCACCCATGGAGAAATTGCTAAAGAAATATGTGTCCTTTTTCTGGGATGAAGAATTCCAAAAGAGCTTTGAGCCACTGAAAAAAAATATAGTTATTGTGTCTATTCTAATATTCCCTGACTGCTCCAAGGTCTTCCATGTGCATGTTGATGCATCTGGAATTTCACTTGGAGTTATCTTAGCGCATCCAGGAGAAGGAGATATTGATCACCTCGTTACCTTTGCAAGTATAAATGTCTCTATTGTAGAGCTCAATTGTTAAACCACAGAGAGGGAAGGATTGGCTATGGTCTATGCTTTATAGAAATATAGGCATTATCTACTAGGAGGGCACTTCAAGATGTTCACTGACCACTTTGCTTTGAAGTACCTAGTCAATAAGCCTGTGTTGGGGGGGAATATTTGTAGATGGCTTTTGCTATTTAAATAATATGGTTTTGAAATCATTGTTAAGCCTAGTATATTGAATGTTGGACCTGATCAGTTATCACGCATTAAGAATGGAGAGGAACTGACCAGACTAGAGGAGGGACTACCTTATGCACAACTCTTTGATATTAAAGAGGTTGATGAATAATTTTCAGATATCATTCACTTTCTAACTACTAGTAGTGCACATGATGAATACTCGGTGCAACAAAAGAAGTAGTTGGTTTCATGCGCAACTAACTTTACCTTGATTGCTGGTCAATTGTACAAGTTGGGAGTGGATGAAGTGTTAAGAAGGTATGTCTTAGTACATGAAAGGCAAGACATCTTGGTTGAATGGGGGAGTGGCAGGAGGCCACTATGTAGGGTGTTAGGGTCCTATAATAATATGGACCATAATTTTGAATTGACTATGTTAAAAGTCTTGTAATATTGTACATACATTTTCTTTCTACAAATGTTTTCCCATATTAAAAAATAAAAAGAGGGTATGTCCTAAAAGAAAAATCAAAGGACCAAAAGAAAGAAAGATCAAAAAATAATATAAAATATGAACCCCACAAAAAAAAGAAACAAAAAAAAAATTCTAAAAGTGTTGCACATTCAAATGCCACTACTCTTAGTTTACTTTACTTTTGCAAATAATATTGTGTGCAACTTGTTCAAAATGCTAGAATTCATGATGATCATACAGTTTAATCTTGGTGATTCATGCCTTTAAATTTTGTGTCATAATAGTTAGTGAATAAAGATCTGACCAAACCATTTAATTTTGGAAGATCAGTAGTTAGATAGAGAACAAAATGAGCTCACAAGTTTAATCTGAGCCATTGGAAGTTATAAGATTAGAAGTAGGTTAGTTTTCTTATCAAAAGAAAATAAAAAGGCCAGCAAGCTCAAATGCACCCAATAAAGGAAGTAAAAAATGTTAGGATAGATAATGGGTAGGTAGAATACTTTTACAAGTCATGGAAAGCATCATTTTGGGTTATCTCATATCACTAATATCTTTCTAACCATTCCCCCTTTCTAAAGACCCTATTTCCACTCTTGGAAGTCATTTTTCCTTGTAAAAATCCTTTTCCCTTTAATAATGTCCCTTTTCCCTTAGTCCTAAACCTTTTCCCCGCTAAAAACCCTTTCCCTTGTAAAAACTCCTTTTTTCGCTTGAATAAACTTGATATTCCAATAAAACACCGAAAACCCACTTATCCAAAGTTTGAAAGCGCTAAAGTATTATCGGGCCCCACTTCCCTTTTGATTTAATTCCCCGCTCAATAGCCTATAGTTTTTATATTTCACAACCCCCCCCCCCCACTATCCTTTTCAAACCTTCAAATTTACCTTGACTCCACTATCATTATTAACCCCTTCGCATATATAATACCCAGGTCGTACTTTATTTAAAACCTACATATGCATATACCCCTCGATCCTATCCAGTTAAATCTAACGGCCCATAAACTGTTTCGCACCCCTCAACATCTGAAAGTTAAAACCAATGGGGGGGAGGGGTGTGAAATTGGTGGTTTCATATCCCTGCCCCCTTGCCACATGGCACTCCCACAGCTTATCACACCCCCCATCCTAAAAATCGCCAAACTGCTTTTTGTAGTGCGATAATCCACTAAACTCCTGCGCGCATTGCAATGAAACCAGCTATTGTTTGAAATAAACACCCTTGCGCCATTGCGATAAACCCAAAGGTTTAAAGCAATCAAGCCAGCCCAAAACCATTTTCCCACTATTTCTGTTATTTGCGAAAAATAAACCAAAGAAGCCTTTGCAAACCAAGAAAGCCCCTGCTACCACCTGAACCTTCTGCAAGACTAAAACTTCAAAAATTCCATGTAATTCTAAACACCTAAAACCATCAAATAAGATTTTAACTCAATAATTAAACTAATTTATGGCCTCCCTAAGCAATCAAATTGTAAATCCTCTGCAACCACCTGTGGTAGATTTTGACCACATCCCTCTAGCCAATAAAGACTTCAAAATCAGTGATACAGTGATTGATTTCAACCTTTTAGAGCTCCATTGTTGGAGTCATGACAAATTTATTGACTAGGCAGATGATATACATCTATGGGATTCAAACCTACCCAACTACATATTCCCACAAACCTTTCAATTTCCAGAACTCATTAGACTCTGCCAGATCAATTATTTTCCCAATGAAATAGCTTTAGTAACCCCAAACCAAGAAATTCTATTCATAGTCACTACTCAATCCATCAATTAGATGTTACAGATTCAACCAAAACCTGATGAAGTGCCATTATCCATTGAAACCCTTACTGAACTCTACTTGAAGCTGGACTTTCCTAAAAGATTCCAAATAATTCAAAATTTCCTCCCTCCATCACTAGAAACCCCTAAAAGAAATCATCCATACTTAGCTTCTATGTTTTCCGAGAGAACCAAGTATATTGTAACCATGCTATCATTTATTTTAGGATATTTCGCTGATGAACATGTAGATGCATCTATTCTTAGTTTCCTATCTACCTTTTTCCCAGGTTAGCCTCTAGCTTCAATCTTCAATTTTTCCCAATACCTAGCAGATGCAATGCATGATCAGCTATTCAAATTACCAGAAGAAGAGGTATTCAAATACTCCTTAGTTTTGTTCCATATGTTTATATATTTCCAATCATAAAGGTTTGCAGTTAACCTCCAAAAACTGGACAAAGAGGGTAATCCCCAATCTGTTGTCTTTTGGACATCCTTGTCAAAAAGGATTCCACTGAATTTAGATATAAATATTTCATCGATTCATGTTTTTATCCAGTAGTTAATATGCTAATCAGTAGCATTCAACCTAGAATCAGTGAAGAGATAAAGAAAGTGTTACAGTTTTAATATCAGAGTAAAACAGGAGATTGGTATTTATACCAGAATCATACAGAAATTAGAGTGTATGGAATCCATATTACTCCATACGAGCTTCCCAAATACCTCCCAATGAGGGTATTTGAATATATCAGACAAATCCTGAATTCAGATGAAGTCAATTTCCTATCAGCTAAAAATAAGACTCAATTCAAGATTAAGAACTAGCTAGGGCCTTTTATATGTAATAGTAGGAATGTTGGATAGCAAGTAGATAAATATTTACAAGATTTCAAGCTCAGTATCAGTTTTAAATGGAAATATGACCCCTTAGGTGTCATAAGTAAGTTAAGAGTTAAATTCAAATTGACCCCTTTCATTCATGAGTCAAAACCTGAAGTTGAAAAGTTTCCAACCAGTCAAAGTGGTTGGAAAATACTTTACAGGAGATGGATAAGCAAGTTGATACGAGTTTCATCCTGCTAACTCTAGCCCCACATGACATAAATTCAAAGAGGGCAAGAGATAAAGGCTCTTATTCTGCAGAAACTACTTCTAATACTAATTTCAAGCTTATGCATAGAAAGAAGACCAAACTGAATCCAATGATAGAACAGGAAGAAATAGTTGATATAGTTGAACTCATTGAGACATATATAGTTGTCAGAGATGATGTCAATCCAACAGTTTCAGAAGAAACACATGTTCCATCAACTTCTAGTGCACAAATTATTCAAAAAATTCATAGTGCATAAGTTTCATCATCTAGCAAACCATTGGAGAAAGAGCCGGATATCATGGAGAAATATAAAGAGATCAAAATCAGAAATGAAGCATTGAAAGTTGTAACTTATGCCCAATACTGAAAGCAAACTCCTAGTGACCAGAGTAGGTTTCTTTCAGCTTATGACCTCAAGACAGGGAAGATATAGGTGACATTTCTACAACCAAAGGTGCAAGCTCCTAAAACTTTAGAAGATTATACTAAAAAAATATTTGAAATTCCTACCAAGGATGTACATCCAATTGACCAGATTGAGTTTCACAAACAGGCAGGAGAAATGATCTATTCCTCTATGACACACAAACCTTTAAGTGTACAGAATTTACAAAATTCTCTAGAAAATATAAGGACATAGTTAAAGCTAGAGAAAGCTTCTTCACAAGTAAATGATAACACGATAAAGTCACTTGAATATTTGGTAATGGAAGTTGGTTATGATCCAAAAAATATCAAAGAAATAGAAGAACTAATAAAAAAAAGAATGAAAACATAGTTGCATTGAAGAAATAATTGAATTTATCAAATACAGAGCATCCACAAACCAAATAGGTTTTGGAAAATGAAAATCAAAAAGATGAAATGATGAATCCCATAATTCACTTGACAGCTCAACTAAAATAAATGGAAACAGCAATGGATAAACTAGTGCAAGAAAAGCAAGCCAGCATGGAAGCAGTTCCCATTACTACTATTCATATATCTTCTACATTAGCCCCATTACCTACAGTAGTTCCAGTATCAACATCAGTTCCAGAAACTACATCAGCAGTCCCAACAACCCATCCCACTAATGAGGCCAGTAAATTGATCAAGCCAATGCAGGATATGTAAATTCAAACTACTTAAATCAATAAGCTCAAAGAACAAGTAAAAATTTTAGAAGATACAAAGAAATTGGCAGAAATAATGTATCAATCAGAAACACAGAAATCAAACGGATTGACTGAAAGAATCCATAAGTTAGAAAAGGAGTTATCACTAAAAGAGACTCTAGCCCAAGAAAAACAGCAGTTATGGGCCAATATCATTAACTCAGTTAATAATATTTGGCCTTCTATACAAGTTATATTTGAACAGAAGTACTTGATAAAAGAAGTTGGTAATGAAATTCAAAAGTTCAAAGAAGATCTTTGAAAGAAACCATAGGAAGCCACTGAGATAATAAAATTCCTAAATTCTAAAAACAAGCAGGAATTAGAATAACTTGGGATAACAGACAGAACAGAGAATATCTCAGAGGTGAAGAAAAATATTTCCAAGAGAAATATGATGATACAACTTGAAGAAAAATGTTAGATAATGGAACTTGCAGTGAACAGGTTTATGAACAAGTTTGATGTTTTGAGGTAGAAAGGTCTGCCAAATCCTTTAGTAATCAGTGATAAAATGATGAGGTGTGAAGATTATGATAAAAAGATCAGGGAAGTAGCTAAAGAGACTTCCAACACTTCAGCAATGAAATGAGTTCCCACAGGCAAGGTACTCCTTCAAAGTTTATAGAAATTATTTTACCTCCAGCATGAGGTAAATCACCTTTTTGTGAATAAGCCCACATTTTCCAAATACACAGAGACAAATGAGATTTATTGAAGGATGGTAAAGATGAAAATTCCAGATGAAGAGACATTGGAAAAATGGTGTGATTTACTGTAACAGGTGAAAGCAAATACAATTAAAATAAGACAGGCAGATAAAGAAAAAAATAGGTTAAAGAGTAAACAGATGAAAGATAGATGAAGAAGACAGCGTGAAAGACAAGACAACGTGAGAGAGATAAAAAACAAACAACAAATCAAATAAAACAGGGACAGCTTGCAGTTAGTTAATAGGTTTCTCTATCTTCTTGCATGAAGATATTTTGTTTTCCTTGAATAAATCCTAAATCAATTGATAGGATATTTTGTAAAGTGTTTTATAAACACTTCTCCATTCGAAGTATCAAGGGTCGATTAGTGTGGATTTATGAACATTTCTATAGCTAATTGATCTATTTTCCTGAGGGCTATCGTACCATTTCCAATTGACAGAAAGGACAAGTAATAAAGGCATTTCTTTACAATATTCATGTGTTGAGCTATCTCAATGAAGTATATTTCAATTGTTCATGTTTCTTTTCTTAAGTATTCCATAAACTTGCATGTTTTCTAAATTTTAATGTTATAACAAGAATTTTATCGTAGAATTTGTTTAAATACACTTTGATTTGAATTGTTAAACAATTTTATGTTTTCTTTTGATATCCGGTCTAGAGAATCCTTAATTACTCTCTGATCCCGGTTGACCTCCTTCACCTTCCTTCATTATTTGGTTTAAGGAATCCTTAATTGATCCTTGATTTTTATTGCAAACCACTTCACCATTCATCCTTGAGATCTAATTTTTCTCAGCTATCTTGCCCTGTAACACTTCCTTTATAATTTGATCATGTTCTATTTTAAAAGCATATTGACTCCATAGCCCAATGGAAAATGGAAAGGTATCTATCCATCTAAATCATTAATTCCACCTATCTACCAAAAACAATCAATCAATCAAAACAAACCCAATAAAGCATACATAACTAACCTAAAATAAAATAAAAAACAAAGTTAAATCATTAAGAGAGAGCCCTCTCTGAGCATTAGGAAGATCAGGTCCTAATCTCCAAAAGTGGATGATAGTTACCTCTGATATTTCTTTTTAACAACTAGAACAACCCTTGGAAATTTTGGAGTGATAACACAAGGAAAGCTACTGCGCAGAAGGTGTTGTGTGCTAGGTTATGGTGGCCCACACTGCACAATGATGCACATGCATATTATCGAGCTTGTGATGCATGCCAAAGGACAAGGAATCCATCACGTAGAGATGAAATTCCAATGCAACCACAACTGGCCCTGCAAGCTCTTGGTAAATGGGTCATAGACTTTTTTGGACCTATTAATCCTCTTGGGAAAAATAATGGCTCATGCTACATCATCATGGCAATAGATTTTGTAACAATATGGGTAGAAGCTAAGCCTAATAAAATATTGTACTGTAGACACTGCTATGCAGTTTATTTTTGAAAATATCTTGTCTAGATTTGGGTGCCCAGAGATATTGATGAGTGATCAAGGTATGCACTTTTTTAATGAGACCATTGAAGCTCTGACAGAGGAATTTCATATACATCTCCAGAAGAGTACTCCCTATCACCCTCAATCAAATTTTGCGGTGGAAGCCTTCAAAAAAATCTTGGAGAATGCGCTCACAAAGATCTGCAATGCAAACCGAAATGATTGAGACGTGCACATCCCTTCTATTTTATAGGCTTATAGGACTACATGGAAGAAGTTGACTGTAAAACACAATTCAAGATAGTTTATGCACAAGAAGCAATCATAAAAATAGAATACATCATCCCAAACCTGTTCATCACAACATTCACTAATATGGTTGAACCAGACATCATGCAGGAATGTCAATCACAATTGGTTGCATTAGAGGAGGATCGATTTATTGCTAACTTTCATCAGCAAGTGCGGAAGGCACACGAAAAGGCCTGGCATGATATGCACATCTGGCAGAAGGAATTCAAAGAATAAGATCTTGTTTTTTTGTATGACATTTAGTTTTTGCACCACCCAGGGAAGTTCAGAAAGCATTGGTTGGGGCTGTATATTGTGAAAGAGATCACTAATGAAGGTGTGGTGCACTTGGCCACATTGCGCGATGAGAGTCTTCATAGGTACATCAACATAAGTTGGCTGAAGTTGTACAGGGATAGCCCTGTGCCTACCAAATGACTATATGGCTGGAGAAATGAAATTCACTTGTGTGCATGTTGCGCAGAGGAAATATGCAGGCAGGTGTGATGTGAGCGCAGGCGTTGTGCGCAGTGGGAAAAACTAGTCGTTGGAGCAATAACTCTAGGTGAAAAATCTATTTCACCAATGGATGGAGTGATTTTCCTTCATTTAATGAGGATATATTATGATCTTTTTTATCTTTTTTACTGGGATAAGGTGCCATTAATGAAGTTCTGACCATTTTTACCATGGATCACCTATAAAAGTAAGGAAGCGAGTTGCATTATGTTCCTTTGTTGTTTGAGTTAATTTCATGCTTTCATTAGCTCTGTGAACTATATGTCTGGTCGTGAGACCCCCACATCTGATGTGAGAAACCATGAGTTTATCTTCAAGCTCAGAATGACAGCCACTAACCCCGCTGCTGAGAGTGTGTGGTCTGAGGAGCACTCTGTGCTGCTTATGGCATCTACTAAACCAGGCTCTGACGACGTACATGAAGATGTCCCTAAATTGAATGAATTCGTGTCCACACCTACCAAAGGAAAGGGCAAGATGACCAAGGGATCATCCTCAAAGTCACAGACATCACCTCAATAGATCACATCCCTGCACCAGGCATCAAAGGATAGGTCTCCTATAGGTGACCTGACAAAGAGACCCATGACCGCAACTGAGGAGGGTGCTCTTTTTCGAGCCCATATCGTGGCTCCAAAATTATGTGAGGCCACACATACCCTTTGTGAAGGCACAAAAGGATTTGGATACGGTTCCAGACTACCTGCAAATGCCATTGATCCCAGAGGCAGTCACATTGGAGGGGTATATGTTTAGGAAGGTCCCTGTAGTAAAGTTAGATGACTATGATCTCACAAACGAGAAGACACTCCCTAAACTGGCACCTGAATTCTACCTTGAGCGTTTTTTATACGCTGGAGTCATGAAGGTAGAGCCCATGCCTTCGGCGCGCGAGTTGAGTAATGCTGGAATTCTCAATATGTTGAGGATTCCTCACTTCGGTAGATATCCCATCACGGATATATGTGTGCACTAGCTACTGGCATTGGTGCACGATGGGTGCCTTTGGATCAAGAGCAGAATTACAATTGATACCGCACTGATCCACCAGATCACCCTCCTGCCAAAGAAGGGACACAACCCCATGGCTAATTATGCCAAGAGCCAGGAGCTGAAAGTAGCTACAAAGGTCAAGAAGGACTAGAAGGTGGGAGGAGATACCAGGGGCTTCCTGGTGCAGCAGCTTAATGATCTAGCGGTGTGCCTCAGAACCTTAGTGATGGGCTGAAAATTGATGCGTAAATGCAGGCCTAAGGTGGTCCATGCGCATGTCATTGCACTGGCAGGGCAGTGCGAGAAGGGAATAAGATTTAACTGGTCACAATTCCTCTGTAGTGAGTTCGTGGAGAACGTGCACGAGGTGCACGAAGAAGGAAAAAAAATTTGTTGTTCATGGTTGCTCCTGTTAATTTCTCTAGTTGCATGGGAGTTTCCAAAGAGTGCAGTCCTCCCGAATGTAGAACCCTGTTTTTTTGAAGGGGCGCGCTATGCCAATTTGTGGGACTCAATAGACCCAAAGCACATAAAGTAGAATAAGATATTTTGAGTCTTATTTGAAGGATCATTGGCCACAACTATCAACTCGTGGCCTCAGTTGTCCCTAGATACACACGACAAGTACAAATCCATTTTCGACTTCAAGGTGGCGATGCACAACGTTCAAATTTGGGAGCGCAAAGATCAGGTGTGGTAAAAGTTGCCTTACATGGTGACAAAGGCCGAAATAAACTAGGTCATTTTGACTTGGCCTGATGCATGGAATACTATGCTACGCTTCACCCAGTCTGTCATGACCTCAACATCCAAAAAAGAGACAACAAATGTCACCAAGGAGAAATAATCAGAGAAGGATGCTAGGAAATAAAAAGAGAAATAAGCAGAGAAGGAAGTTGAGCCAAAGCTGGACGTTGATCTCGATGGCACAGGTGGCCAAGATGGTATCGAAGATGAGTCCCCCAAAGGTACCAAGCACGATGCTGAAACCCCCAAGGGTGCGCGTAAGAAGTGAAAGGGATCCAAGACAGGAGGCATGGAGGAGTTCACCCTCATGGAGGATAACGTGGAAAAAATCACAAATGTAGTTGGATTTGCCTTCAAGGATTGTTGGATTGTGCTCAAGGAGTAGTATAGAGCTATCATAGAGGCAATGCATATCGGGTTGCAGGTACTTCAGTTAAAGACAGAAAAAATTCAAGCGAGCATGACTTAGGCAAGGCTGGATCAAGCGAGCGCGAGCACCAATGTAATTATCATCACAACAGATAGTCGGATCTGCCCATTTCATGGAGCTACGGTTACGATGGAATAACCCGCCTTGCGCGCACAGGTCCAGACATGTTCAAAGGTTAGAATCGAACTATCTATGATTATCAGTGGAAAGCTACACACTATACATATGATCATCACAGATGAGTTGTAGTGTCGCGAGGCACATATGCTCCAACAACTCACAGAGGTTGAGCAGAAGGTTGCAGCGCAGACAGAAGAATCTCTATAAGCACACACAACCTAACAAGCAGCGGTGGCATAGCACGTAGATTTGGAAATATTGATTGATCTCTTGCATGGTGACCTTCCTAAGGTTTTCATCCCTGATTATGTTGCGCCTCAAGCCAAGGTCGAAGGCCTAGTAGCAACCTTGAAGGCCTCCCACTCTGAAGTCCAAGCGGTAAAGGTTTATTTTGAACAACAAATTGTGGAGTTGTAGACAAAGATCTAACCAGAAACTCAGTCGGAAGTGCACGTGTAGAGCGTTGCCTTAGTCAAGGAGGCTTCAGCAAGCATTGTAGCAATAGTCACCAAGGGCACTGAACTCCTGGATGTAGAGATGAGCTTGTCGACTTCGATACAAACTAATCCACTTGTAAATAAAATATCATAGGAACTACACACCAAAGAGCAGATGTTCGATGAGCTTCGGGAGGTGTTGCCCACATTTTTTCCTGCTCAAAGAATGGAACGATTTCAGATGAACTAGGTGCTACACGACAAGGTTGAAGACCTGTGACGGAAGAAGCACATATTGACCACCCACATGAAGTCGTGGGCAGATGAAGTAATGAATATATCACAGGACCTAGATGTTGCCATCAAGAACCTGATCCAAATATACCAGAGTATCAGTCTTTCAGGAGAGGGGCTTAACTCTTATAAGTTTGTAGACATGGCTTAGAGTGTTGTTGATCAGAGCACGGGAATCCTTGCGCCCTTCACCACCACCATCGAGGAGCTGAAGACAAAGATGAATACCCCAGTGCCTCTGTTACTCGGGACGATTCATAAGATTGTGTTAGGGGACTGTTGGAGTAGGGTCGCTTAAGACCACATTTTTGGGAGTAAATAATAATATCGATTCATGCGCACTAAGAAGTGCACAATCAAGGGGCTTTGGGGTGGTTCAAATTCCCTTCATGAGTTGTAATGGGCTAAAGGGTAAATCTACGAGTCTCAAACCACTGTTTGAGGACCTTAGGATGAGCACAGGCTAAGGTATAAGTAGAATTCTAGATCGAGTCAGAGAAGGTAGTTTTTTTGGTAATTTTTATTTAAGTTTTGATGAATGATTGAGCTCTGAAGTGAATCTGTGTAAGTGTTTGTGTCTAAAAGGCTCCTACTAGCTGTGTGCACGAAGACCTTAGTCTGGTTGTGTGCAGACCCCATTGGTTGTGTGCGCTGGTAGATTTGAAGAATTGTAAGGGTTTATGAGAACATCCGACGAATAAAGATATGTTTGGCTAGCTCTGAGTACTAAATGCATCTGTAATCTGTTTCTCTGATTTGTTTCCGCATATGATTTTTGTTTCATGCTTACAATTTATATTACCTATGATTGGATCAGTTGCGTACCTGTTTTATTGTTGAAATTAATGTTAATTTCTTATATCTATTGTTGTAAAATTGCATATTAAATTATTAGAACAATTAAAGGGATTGAGGATATATTGTCTGTGCGCATGTAGGATTAACCTGTGGTAATTAACCTATGGTTTCTGGTTAGGATTTTTGGTGTGCAAGTTAATTTTTGTAGTAAATCAGATCTGAAGATGCCCATTTCACTTAATTCTCTCTCAAGGTGTGTAAACCTGGTTCCAACATCCCCTATACTGCTTCGGGTGAGACTTTGGCCTACGCAAGCAGGTAATTGCCGAAAGGGCCAATAGTAAGAGGGTTTTGTTGGTTATGCGCTAATTCTAAACCTGGGTCAGGACCCCCCAAGCCAACACAGGTCTAGGAAACAAATCCTTGCTAACATATCATCAGATGTATATGAGATCACAACCAGTACCTTGAGTCAAACCATGTAGCTTCAAAGAAGAATAGATGAGAATCTATTGGAAATATTAGGGCATGGAGTTCTCACTTTCGAAAGATCAAGGTGTGGATTCTTGGATCTTTGGAATAGATCAAGGTGTGGAGTCTTTATTCTAATAAGACATGGATTCCTAAGCATGGGGCAAGGGTGCATAGTCCTAACAAGTCAAGAGAGGTGCACAATAGGGGTGTGGAATCCCTATTCTCTGACTGAAAAATTCCACTTATGGGATTACATCAACCAGGTGAATTAATCTAAGTTAAACTTTAAGTTAAATTAAATCCAATTTACCCACTTTAGAGGATTATTCAAAAATAAATATTATTTAATGAAAAATATTAGTTATCTACTTTTGAAAAATAAATAATAAGAAAAAACCTTAATTTGACACATGGGTGGTGAATATTGCACAACTTAGGTACCTAAATAATATAAAATAAAAGGGGAAAATTTGGAGAGGTGCCACCTTAGGGGGGTGGTGAATTATACGATTTTTTATAAATAAAAAATTGGGTTAATTTTTGCATGAAGGGAGTGAGGTATCGCTCCATGCTTATAAATATGGAAGGATTTTTCCCCAAGGGGGGGGAGACCAAAAGAGTAGGGAAATGGTGCCCAAATGACTATCTAATTTCTAAATTAAAATACTAGTAAAAAATTTGAATAATTTATAGTGGTTGATTGACTAAGTGGTGTGAGAGGAATATAGGATATCTTGCTTAGTTTAATCATGATTTCTCACTATTTTTGAAGTTGGTATTGTTTGTGAGCTTATTCCAAGTAAAGAAATGTTGCCCAAATGAATATCCAATTTCTAAATTAAAATACCAATTAAAAATCCCAATAATTTATAGTGGTTGATTGACTAAGTGGTGTGAGAGGAATATAGGATATCTTTCTTAGTTTGCTCATAATTTTTCGCTATTTTTGAAGTTGGTATTTTTTGTGAGCTCATAGAGCTCAGTGGTTCTAAGTAAAATGGTTTCCTTTGGATATGGTTGGGTGGTAAATCCCATTAGTCTGTTGGCTTTGGCTAGGAGAGTTGTTGAACAATTTAGGCTACTTATCAGGTAAAAATTCCAATTTGTTGTATTTTTCTTTAATTAAAATTTCTTGGATGAAGATGTATCTAGTTTACCTTTAAAATAGTTCTTGTTATTCTAAAATCTCTGATGATAAAAAGTGGTTTACCATTTATTTATTTGGTTATACATATGTTGAAATTATAGAACTGCAAGAATATGTTTTTGTTTTAACTGATGGGTGAATCATGCCACTTCAATTAGTAATTATTCATTTAAATGGGTTGACACCCAATAACATGATAGTGTTAATTGTAGTCTATATAATAATTATTCATTTAAATGGGTTGTGAGCCAACAACATGATAGTGTTAATTTTAGTCTATATCTTCTATTCATTATAAGTGTATTGTTCTTATTTTCAATTTGGGGATCCCTGCTTTATTGTACATTTATGTTTATGAAAACATATGTTGAAGAAGAGTTACTATTTTGTTAAAAAATTTATGTTTATGAAAGAATATGTTGCAGAAGAGTTACTATTATGTTAAAACATTTATGTTTATGAAAGAATATGTTACTATTTTGTTAATTTTTGTTGGGAAACAAAAAAAAAAAAAAAAAGTTACAATTTAAGCTTGTAATGCACCTCAGTAAAAAAAACAAATCATGTCTTATAAACTATAATTGGAAGAGATGATGCTCATATTCCTATTCTCTAACATACTCATTTTCTTAGATGGTTTTCTTTAAGGTTATATATTTATCTTTCATCTAATAATAGTTTTCAGCAAAAGTCTTGTTTTAGATCTAACGCTCATCATTTTGAAGGACCCAAACACATTGTTCCCGCTTTATGTTTTCCTAGAAAAAAAACAGTTATTATTTTTGCAGGAAAGAAAGTTATTTTGAAATATAGCATTTATTATTTTTGGAGAAAAGAAAGTATTCTTTGAAATATAATGGTTATTCATTTTGAAGAAAAGGAGAAAAAAAGGATCTTGCTTAATTTATTGTTTACTAATGTCAGTGTGCTAATTTAGAGTGTTCTATCATCAAATCCAAAGGTATATGAGTTCATTATTCAACCCTTTGCACTATGTAGTTTGAAGTTTTCATTATTTCCAAAAGTATTGGTCTAGAATAGTTTTTGAAAGAGGCTAACCTTGGTAATATTTTATAATGTTGGTATTATTTTATAACTTTGGTAATATTTATATGAATTCTTGGAAAAGGATATTTTATGATTTATCCATTTGCATTATGTAGTTTAAAGTTTTTATTTTTGTAAAAATATTACTCTCTAATAATTTTTTACAGCAAATACTATTAAACGTTTTATAGACTGGGATCTTAGGTAATTTTACCAATAGTTGATTTTGGAATGAGTTTAAATCATTTATTATTATTTTAATGTTGCACTCTCCATAACACAAATTCTTAGTACGTGAGCTTCCACATGGAGTACTTTTGTTTAGACAGTGTGAAAGAACACTATGTTTTGTTTGTTTGGACTATTGTTGAAAAGAATACTTGATTTCTTTATGGGTTGGAAAGATATACTTTGATCTTGTAAAGGTATTTTATTCGAATATTAAATTGACTTTATTTTACTAAGATTTAAATTCAATGGCATCGTTACCCTATTATTAATTAATTGAAATTGTATAAAATTTATGAAGTATTGTAATTTGTATCGTATGTTTTAAAAACTAAAATAGAATTATGTAGGATTTTTCCTTTTAGGATATATATAAATTCCATTGGAATATTTTGCATGTAAATCTATGGTATTGAAGAAAGATTCTCAGAGTACAGAAAGAGACTAATTTTAGTTGTTTGGGGTAAATAATATAACTAATTTGGAAGTAATATAAATGGATTTGAAATTAGCAAGATTATCCAAGTTATAGTATCTTAGATTTAAAAGGAAATTATTCTCTTGGGGTCAACAATATTTGAGCCAAAAGAAAAGGAAGATTGTTTTCCAACACAAGTAAGAATCTATAAAGTCAGTAAATAAGTTATAGATAAGAGGAAATGGAAATGAATCCTCATGCTTTGATCATTTAATGATTCCATAATGGTATCAAATATTTCTAAAATGGCAAAATTTTATGTTTAAAATATAGGGTATTGTTGCAAAGAAATATTATTCAAATGAATGGACCAAATTTTAACATCTAAACTTTATGTTGCAAGCAATGAATTTCTTAGGACATGATGATTTCTTCTTCATTTTTGGAAGAATTATAATTTATGTGAATGTTTTTGGATATGATGAGTCCTTCTTCATTTTTGGAAGACATATAATTTACGTGATGATTAATGTGTTTTTTCTTCATGTACTATGAAAGGAAAAAATGATGATACCAAGTCTATGTAAAGTGTTGTTAAAATATATAAATAATATTGATCTATTTTCAATGTTTGTATGAAACATGGATGGGTTTTATGTTAAAAAAAAAAAACATATTTTAGGTAACTTGAATTACAGAGACCAGTAGGTAGTCGAGGGATATTACACTATCAAGGAGAAGTATTACTATGTTGGGAGATATGAAGATAAATACTTAAAGTGGACCATGCTGTGGCAGGGAAGGGACCAAGACATGTTGGAGTTCAAAAATATTTTCCATACCTTCGTACGAAGTTGGGTATCAAGGATTCTGAGTGACATTCGGTACTTAAGTATCATGTTCATCCACACAAGTACATCCAAGATGCGATGGAGTTCCTGGACATCTCCTAGTTTGGTTTCACCTATCGATACACTGTCAAGATCGAGCAGAAATTTAAATAAAATAAACGATACTTTGGATCTTCGAATCTGAAGGGAAAGATACCCCCAAACCACAGAACAAAGGATAAATCCAAGATGGGGTGACCTAGGAAAAATCGTTGAATAATCAAGTAAATATCAACACCACAAAGACAAAGGACATATAAAATTGGTGTGAGTTCCATAAGAGCCCCACTCGCAACACAAGTGAGTGTCAAGCCAAGCAGTCACTGGTGGCCGAGCTGAAGGCTTCTGAATCGGATGCATGTTCTAAATCTAAGTCAGAACTTGACAAGGGGAATGACAAATGGAAGAATATTATTGATGCAAAGCCTAGTGCCACTATTGCCACTACCAATATCAAGAAGATTTAGCCTGAATATCCAAAGGAGGGGAAGTGTCTCTTCCACTCATATATGTGGGTGAAGGGTTCTTCATTACAATTCATTGTCAATAGTGGAAGCCAAAAGAACCTCATTTCAGCAAATTTCATGAAATGGTTTAGCCTACTGACCAAACCATACCCGTAGGCATACACCATCGGGTGGCTTCACTAAGGACGAGATCTCCACGCCAGCCATCAATGACGCCTTCCCTATAGCATGAAGCCCTTCAAAGATGAGGTATTGTGTGATGTTGCTCCTCTTGAAGTTTGTGATGTATATTAGGCTAACCATACTTGTGGAAGCATCATTTCGTGTATCGGTCTAGGCCTCACACTGTTATTATTACTTTGGGAAATAAGTTATATAGGATACCAAAGGTAGCATCGCCTACCACCATCTCTTTTATCTTTCCAAAGCAATGCAGTAAGATCATTTCCTAGACCAGGAAATTTTTCTTCCTTGTGATTCATCCTTAGGGAAAGAAGAATATTGTGGCCACATCCACGAATCTAGACATATCTCCTTTGCATGGAAGCAGAAGATGTTCAAGTTTGTGGATGAGTACAAGTACATCTTGTCCTCACCCATAGGGGTACCCCTACACTGTCAGGTCAAGCACTCCATCAATCTGACCCCGAGCCCGCCACTACCCAACAAATTGATATATTGACGCTCTATTCTCGAGAATGATGAAATCAAGAGGAAGACTCAGGATTTGTTGCAAAAGGAGCACATCAATCCATGTTCGTCATCCTTTGGGAGTTTGATCATGTTGGTACAAAATAAGGACGAGACTTGGAGACTTTGTATCGACTATTGGACGCTGAATATGATCAATTTCCATAAGCTCAAGAGAGCCAAATGTTTCAGCAATATCGACTTGAAGTCTGGTTATCACCAGGTACTAATCGAACCCTCCGATGTGTGGAATATTGTATTCAAATCCAAGGAGAGGCTTTTCGAATGGTTGGTTATGCCTTTCTAGTTGAAAAATCCCCCACAACCTTCATGAGGTTGATGGAAAATATCTTGTGGCCCTTCACCAATTCATTCATGGCAGTGTATTTGGAAAACACCCTCATCTTCATCCATAGTTGGGAAGAGCACCTTCACCATATTCAACAAGTCCTCCAGGCCTTGTGTCAACACAAATTGTGTGCCATTTTGGAAAATGCACTTTTGATATGACCCATGTTCAATATATCAATTACATCATTAATGAGTGGGGTGTGCAATTGGAACCAGCCAAGAGACAATTTATTCAATATTGTTGAACCCCAACCACTCTAACAAAGCTTTGTAGTTTTCTGAATCTTGTTAATTTCTACTGCAGGTTCGTGTTGGGGTTCTGTCATATCACTTGGTCTTTGAGTCAAGTCAACAAGGGTGGAGAAAAAGAAAATTATTTTTGGTTTGAATCCCAATAAAAGGAATTTTTTGAGTTGAAGCATCGCCTATGCTCTGCACTTGTGCTCACATTACTAGACCTGCAACAACCATTTTATATTGATACAAATGCCTTTGACTATGTTATTGGTGCAATTCTTACTTAGTAAGGGAAGACGGTGGCATATCACAGTGAGACACTTTCAGACACAGTATGGAAGTATCCCACCTATGAAAAAGATATGTATTCCACTGTGAAGACCTTCCAACAATAGAAGCATTACATGACGGGGAAGGAAATGGTCATCCACACATACCACCAACCCTTGTAGTTCATATAGACATAATGAAAGTTGCAGAACGATCACCATCAGAAATGGTACACATACCTACAAAAATTACATATGAACATTAAGTACAAGAAGGGAAGAACCAATAATGGTGTAGACTACCTCAACCAACCGTTGGTTGGCACTGACCACTATGATCGACTCTTGTGAACACGATATTTCGGAATGGCCACATATTTACAAGAGTGATCCTAAACTCAGCACCACATACCGGATGCTCCTGGAAGGTAAGCAGATTCCAAAATTTCACCTTCATGATGCGTTAATATCCCACCTAGGACACCTTTGTGTATATTTAATTGAGCGTGCCATAATGATTTGGGAGGTGCATTATAGTTAAGTTCGTGTACATTTTTGGGTAGAAAAGATAGTGGCAGTATTGTAGAAGTATTTTGAATGTTTGAACCTTCGATGAGATGTTGGGAAGTACATTATATTATGCACTGCCTACACCATTGACAAGCCTACAATCAAGAAGCAAGGCTTGTATACTCCTCTACCTACTCCTAGTTGGCCCTGGGAATCCATCTCCATGGATTACATGTCAGGCCTTCCTTCTACCAATCATGGCAATGAATGTGTTTTCGTGGTCATCAACATATTCTCTAAGATGGCCATTCTAGCAGCCTGCAAGAAGAGTATCACAATAGAAGCCACCTCCAAACTCTTCTTTGAATGAGTATGGGTACACTTTTGGATTCCAAAATCCATTATCTCTGATCGGGACAGTAGGTTCCTAAGTGAATTATGGTCAAGCCCTTGGTTGTTGTTATATACCAAGCTCACTAAGTCCACAACCTTCCACACTAAATTGATGGCCAAAAGAGGTCATCAACAGGATGATTGTGCACATCTTGTGCATGTACAAGTCAAAGAATTCATGCACATGGGAGGAAATCCTTCCCTATGTCCAGCATAGCTACAAAAGAGCTCTCCACATATCAAATGGCCATAACTCCTTTTAGGTGGGATAGGGATTCCAACCACTATGTCCTATTGATGTTGCCATACCAATTGCAAATACTTAGGCAGATTAATATCATGTCTAATTAAAAGTTGAATGAGCTAATAGCTTCATTAAGTGCATTCAGAACATCCACTATTAGGTCCATGACATATTGGACAAAGAAAATTCTAAGTATAGACAATGTCATTACCAACATCAAGTGCCACACCAATTCCAGGTGGGTGAAAAATTTTGGTTACATTTGTAGAAGGAGCGCCTGAAGAGGCCTACCACAAGCTTCGCTCACTCTGATATGGACCTTCCACCATCATTAAGGTTGTCGGGGACAATTCTTTCTAGCCCAAAATTCCACCATTCTTTGGCCTGCACCCAATTTTCAATGTGGAGTGGTTATGGCCATACTTTCCTCCATTTTTGGACACATCAGATATTGCTGAGTAGATGACACCAACAGAGTTTAACTCAATTTTCATTGAACATTCGACTACTGATATAATCATGGACACATAGATCAAGAACACTCACTAGCAGAGGATGCAAGTATATCGTGTTGTCAAAGCCGACCAAATCTTTCACTAGGGAAAGTGGCTCACTAGGGACCAATTTCAACATAAAATTCCTAACCTCATGAAGCCTTTATGCACATAATTGGGACCATTTGTTCCTAAGGGTGGAGCACTGGTCTAGGTGGATATTGGTGGCCACCCGCATGTTATCACTCCCCCCTACTTCCAAAGGTTGTGAATGGATCTCAAGGAAGGTAACCACAGACCAGACTTTAGGTCAGGTAGCTAGTTGTACCAGGACCATAGAGGGCTCTCTCATTGTCACTTTTTCATTCAAAATAATGACTGAGTATTTAATGATGTTAGGCTAGGTATATGAGCTCAGTAAATAGTATTTTTTTTTATGTTTTTAGTGTTGGATAAAAAATTCAGTGAGTAGATTGTGTATAAGGTTTTTAGGTCTGAACACCAAGGTGAATTTGCAAAGAATATGTGAGGCTAGATAGGTAGTTTGAAAGCATGTTTAATAGGTCATTGAGAATAGGATGAAGTATAAGAGAGTTTGAATGAGCACTGAGGTGAATTAATTCATTTAGAAGAAAATAGACATAGCAATGTAAATCTTGTCTAAAACAGAGCATGAACAAACATGATTTATGCTCACAAAATTACAAGATAAACATATATGAAATAATAAGATATGATATTAAGCATGAATTGATAAACATACATAAGAAGAAGCAATGCTCCAATGCATACCACAAGTATCTCAACACAATTTCTCCAAATTTGTCTCTGATTTCATTCCAAATTGTTGATTACAAAATCTCCACTGCAATATGAGACTATCTAACCCAAAAGGAATACTAAATAGAGTCTACTTATATAAAATATGGACTATGACACCTCATAAGTCGAAATCCCATCTAAAATGGATCATAAACACACAAGATGAGTCATTTCCTAGATTCTAGGGAGGTTAGAAACCATTCCCTGAATTTTAGCTCTGAACTAGATGAACTAGGATTTTTTGTCCCTTACATTAATTACATACTCCCTCTTGATAGGAGGCAAAGACCAACACCATAAATCTAATGCCAACTCATAGGATAGAAAAACCTCGAATTTATGACCATTTCTGAGAAAATCACTATCTTCTATTGTATATTAAGCATGGATCATGAAATATTTACATACAAAACTCTTCTCACAAGAGCCCTTAGTACATCAGCTAATTTTCTCACACTATCATATGCAAAGCAAAACTGACCAACACATAGCCAATTCTCAGCCTCCAGACAGCATGCCTTGCTTGGGCAATCCCTGATGGTAAAGATCCCTAAAAGATAGGAATTCTTGCCTGCCTTGACTACGCAAGTATCATGGGCACTCCAATGGGTGTTTGCCTACATGTGTGCAAGTAGATAATCCTACAATTGATAGTCAACCTCCCTTTCACCTAGAACTCAACTGGGTCTCCACTTGATCTGACATGCATGTAGCTAATAATAGTAAATACTCAGTTGCACGTGAGATCATTGATTGTGAATTAATTAATATTTAATTCACTAGATCTCTCACTAGTGTATCTTCAGTTACAACTACCACAACTGATTTTAACTCACGTAACTGAGTTAAGCTGTTTACAACTTGCACCAACTCATGCACCACTGCACTTTGAACTCTATTTTAACTAGAATTACTCTGGATGTCCCACCAACCAACCTCTCACTTGAAATCCACTAGATAACTGAATTTATCACTTTCAGTTAACTCATTCAAGTCCACATTGAGAATAGATTATATTTTAATGTCCATCTAAATTAAGGGATAATAAAAATATACATGCACCCAAAAATAGCACTGTAAATCCCACCCTAGTCTGGGTGCTTAATGCAACCAGGTGTTGAATGAAACTAGGTGCTTATTGCACTAGGTGTGTGTGCAAAATCTTCTTGTTGAATCTCAACACTCCCTCTCAATAAGAAATGGATTATCCTTCATCCCAATCCTATCTGTAATGTTCCCAACTTGGCCCACAGCTAAGTGGAATGTTAATTTTTGTCAATAAATTAAAATGCATGAATAATTGAGCAAGGAGGCTCATGCAACTACTCAATCATGAATAAAAACCCCTCACAATGTGAAAATGGGCCATGGAATAACCAGATTAAGCATCCACATGTGTGAACAAGGTTAATTTGACCAAGTCAACTCAACTTGTCTTTAAAAGAATGGATCCATAAATAATATAGCTCAATGTGAATAGAGGGCAAGACCATTTGAAGATTCCTTGAGTATGAAAGGGGACAAGGCATGGAGACTCAATCAAGGAAGGTTCCAAGAAGATTTACTAGCCTAAAATCCAACCACGCGGCATCTGGAAGATTTCCACTGAATGAGATAGCGTAATCCTAGAGGAGGGAAGCTTGTCAAGGAAGCAAACCCTAGTGGAGTGGGGCCCTTAGAGGAGAAACACATTTTATATATAATGAAGGAATGGAAACCATTTGGGTTTAGATTGAATATTATACTTTCATGAGTTCTACTTATACTTCTACATACTTAGTTGTTTAGCTAAGTTGCTGCACTTCTTAGTGCAAGGGTTTTCTCATGAGGGCATGCCCTACTTTTTCTTGGAGATCTTGTAGCAAGAGATCTAAGGGAGGCTTCTGATCTGAAATTTCCACTTTTAGGTGTTATTCCAAGCACTTGGACTCCATATCTATGCATTCCATTGAGGATACTACGTTATTATTTAGAGGTGCAATGGAAGGGGTTAAAACCCCATTATTTTTGAGCCAGTTTCCCAAGGGGAAGCTCAATTCTTCTTTCGGGAGATGATTAATAGTATTGAATCCATTTCTAATTTATATTCATTCATTTCATGTATATATATATATCCATACTGCATTATTTTAGTTTATATCTGCAGCTGCTTCCTTGTATTTTCATTGCATGTGGGAAAACCCTTGTCGAGTGATCATAATTTCATTGTAAGGAGATTAGATCTTTGTTTCTTTGCCTCATTGAGTAATATAATATGAATATCAGATTTATTTCTCCATTTTCTGAGTATTTAATTCAATAGACTGCGCAGTGTCTTTTGCAGCAGCTCCGGCATTTGCATGTTTTGGGGTTTTTGTCCATTTTTAGCTATTTGAGCATGGGAGGCCTGTTTAACTTTGTTGTTGGTATTTTTTTCTGATATCCTCTTGTAGAAATCTCCTATATTGTCTAATATAAGGTAAAAAACCATTATTTTATACTTTTGTAGCTTAATACTCAGAAAAACAGTGTTTCTGGGTCACTAGTGGTGCTTTTCCCCACTTGGGTGTTTTTCGGAAGGAATGTTTGTTATAGATTTTGCCAAATAATGAGCTATGCATCTGATATAACCTATGATATGATAATTTTCTGATTCTTCTTGAGTTTTTGAAGAAATTATGCAATTCTGCAGAAGGATTTTCCCTTTGCTGCAACCTTCCTCTTTCGGTAGTTTTCAGCTAGTCTAATTTGTGGGAGATTTTTTTAAGGTCTCTAAGTTAATTTTTTTCAGCTAAAATTCCATACATAAGTCACATACATCCCATATAAGAGGAAACAAGCATTAACTTGCGTTTATGTTGCATGGTTTTTCTTATACAACGTTTTCCTTGAGCTGCTTATCAATAGTCCTGAAAAGGAAATATTAGCCTTCGACATAGTTCTATAGACAGAGTCTACTAGAGGGAAAACTAGCCTCTTTATCTCACCCTCTTTTCAGAGGTGACATATCCAATAAATTCCCCTACATTCAATCTCTATAATAGATCTAGTTTTTTATTGTTAATGCTTTCTTGAAAAAGGATTTTCATTTGCCAGATTCATGAGCATTTCCTGATTTGGAGCATTACAGTGGTATCAGAGCATGATCTCTGGCCCAGCCTGTTAGATCAATCTATCAGAGAAGTGCTGAGGAGAAGCACAAATAGAAATCAGAAAGTATGGAGAGGATGAGATTAATCTCATCAATATTCAGATCCAAGAAGAGCCTCTCAAAGGGGGTTGAACAGTTGGAAGCAGAAAGATGTAGTGAAACTCCAAGAGGGTTTCAAGGAGAAGAGGATTGTAATGAAACCTTTATGAGGTTTCAAGAAGAAGAAAAATAAGACATGGTAATTCCTCCTTCAATGGAAGACCAAGATCTAGGGTTTCCTATTGAGGACGAGACATTTCCTACATTCAAAGAAAGAGCTGGGGGTGACAGCGCAGTCATAACAGAGGCATCTCTAGCATCTCAAGAAGAAGAAGTGGTGAGGGTAGTTGCACCAAGGAGAGAAGCTCTTGCACCTTTGCAAGGAGTTTCAGAGAATCTCACATATAGAGATAGTGGCACAATCCATGTGTAGTATGTGCCATCATTATCAAATGGTGAGATCTGGAATATTACAGAGTTTCATATGGTGAGAAATATCTACCCCTCTTTATTTCTGAAGAGTGATGCACAAGAAAGGCAGGAAGATCTATGCACATCATTTCATCCATCTCTCCATTATTATCTATGCCTTGATGCTTCCTTATTTGGAGAAGGGTCATTAGGGCAATCCCCTGATGAGAACGAAAAAAAAGTGTTCCCTCAACATGATACAATGAAGACACCAAGGGTCAGAGGAGACACTGTCACAGCGCTGGAGGTTGTGGATAAGAAGCATATTTATGAGAATAACATTTTATTTTATGATTGCATGTGCTCTCTTACCTTATATGTGCAGGCCATAACTCCCAAGGGGAGTGTTCTACATTATAAGCTTCATGGCCAACTATGGGCCAAGATTGTCTTCAAATATGGCCACCTCCTTGATGAGTTGAAGGGGGTGATGCACTATGATGGGTGTTTCCCTAAAGCCCCAAATATACATTTCACCTTCAGCCATGGTGAAGTGATAAGAGCAGCAAGTAAGTGGCATGCAATTCACTTACCATGTCTTGATATGAATCAGGGAAAAGGAAACCTGCGCTGGGTTGTGTTGGATGAGTGTGGATACTCCCCAAAATTTCTAATTCTCATGAATCATGCCTCATACTCCAAGAGAATGTTTCTTAATGGGAAGGCATGGTTGTTATGGCTGTCACAAGGAGGGTTTTTGCACTATATGATGAATCATATATCCAAATACTTACCCATGTTTGAGGTATTTCTCATTCATTCACATGTATGTTGGGTTGAGATGTATTTCAAGTATGTATCTTGGTTTGGGAGGAGGAACAACTCCCACATGGTGTGGAATGGGAGAGCTAGCTTGCACTATGTTGATGGAGCATCCCACATGTCCATCATTACATCATTGCTCCATGATCCACACATTGATAATGTAAGGAAGAAACAAGAGCCCTTGTTGCTATGGCTACTTTTGGGAGAGTGTGGGCTGAAAACTCTCCATACTCAACACAACATTCCAAGCGGAATGCATGGCATATCCCAAGTGCAAGAAGGCTACCTTTCAGCAATTATGGAAGGGAGGGAGATCCTCTCACATAGTAGCACAAGGGTGAATGGTTTTGGCATGTGTAATTTCAAGGGGAAGAGTCATGGAGTGACAAGAGCATTATTACTTAAGCCTACAGCGCTGTCCACTAAGAGCAAGTTTCTGATGATGGAGTATTTCCAAAGAAGTGTGCATCCTTTCATCTTGCATAAAGTTATGAGAAGATTGTTGTGGGAGGTCTCACTCATGGAAAACATCTTCAGCTCACACATGAGGCATGGTAAGAAATACATTTATGTGCCTATTGATTATTCCATTAAGAATTTGTATCTTCTCACCAATTGTAAGCAATGCATTGCTCTGCAAGAGAGCAAGATTATTCATGGGTGTTATGGTCACTTTAGGGCCACATTTTGTAAGGATGTTAACCCATATCTACATGACTTGGAGCAAGTGCCTTGTTGTCTTGATTGTATGCAGCTAATATATATTTTTGGTGCTCACTACTTTCTAGTAGTTGAGTTGACATGCATGGCTGAAAATTCTTTGGGAGGCAACTTGCCACTTGATGTTTTAAATCAGCAGTTTGGAAAACTGTGTTATACCCACCATGGAGGCCATACGTATCATCTTCACTTGCACATAAACTTTAGAAACTTTCAGATTTGGATGACATATGGTGGTGATGTGCCATTCACTTTGAATGGAATGATATGGGCCAGCAGGATCCATGACTTTGGAGGGAGGATCTCTGGAGATCCAACCCTTGTTTTGCCATCAAAGGGCACCCTTATTTCAGCCCAAAATTAGTATGTGCACTACTCTTGCCATGAGTGGAGAGGGAGACAGCATGGGGTAGGCCATTTTTCCTATCATGTTCAGCCATTCATCCCACCTTCTTTGCAAGAACTCAAGGTGGAGAAGATTTTCCATGAGTTTCCATCTTGGGAGGCAACAAATTTTGCTTGGATGATAGCATGGGGAGGAGAGTCTTTCATTGATGATGAAGTGCTCCATGATTGTCACCACTCCTATCTTGAGGAGGTCTTGGATCAGCAAGGAAGTTCCCACCTCAACCTTTCATTCTTCCATGACAAGAGCCATTGGGCTTATTCACCACAAGCCAACTTTTACACTTGGGAAGAACCATTGGAAGACAAACACTTTGGCAGAAAATCTGATGCAGGGATGGAGGCTATGGATGAGAAGGCCACAAAGGAAGGAGAAGAAATTTTTCAACCCCCTTGCAGTTGCTTGAGGACAAGCAACATTTGGGAGAGGGATACTGTAATGTTCCCAACTTGGCTCATAGCTAAGTGGAATGTTAATTTTTGTCAATAAATTCAAATGCATGAATAATTGAGCAAGGAGGCTCATAAAACTACTCAAGCATGAATAAAAACCCCTCACAATGTGAAAAGGGGCCATGGAATAACCAACTTAAGCATCCACATGTGTGAACAAGGTTAAGTTGACCAATTCAACTCAACTTTTCTTTAAAAGAATGGATCCATAAATAATATAGCTCAATATGAATAGAGGGCAAGACCATTTGAAGATTCCTTGAGTATGAAAATGGACAAGGCATGGAGGCTCAATAAAGGAAGGTTACAAGAATATGTACTAGCCTAAAATCCAACCACGCAGCATCTAGAATATTTCCACTGAATGAGATAGCGTAATCCTAGAGGAGGGAAGCTTGGCAAGGAAGTAAACCCTAGTGGAGTGGGGCCCTTGGAGGAGAAACACATTTTCTATATAATGAAGAAATGGAAACCATTTGGGTTTAGATTGAAGATTATACTTTCATGAGGTCTGCTTAGACTTCTGCATACTTAGCTGTTTAGCTAAGTTGCTGCACTTCTTAGTGCAAGGGTTTTCTCATGCGGGAATGCCCTGCTTTTTCTTGGAGATCTTGTAGCAAGAGATCTAAGGGAGGCTTATGATCTGAAATTTCCACTTTCAAGTGTTATTCCAAGCACTTGGACTCCATATCTGTGCATTCCCTTGAGGATATTGCATTATTTTTCAAAGGTGCAGTGGAAGGGGTTAAAACCCCATTGTTTTTGAGCTAGTTTCCCAAGGGGAAGCTCAATTCTTATTCCAGGAGCTGATTAATAGTATTGCAGCCATTTATCATGTATATTAATTCATTTCATGTAGATCTATAACCACACTATGTTATTTTAGTTTATATCTGCAGCTGCTTCCTTGTATTTTCATTGCATGTGGGAAAACCCTTGTCGGGTGATCATAATTTCATTGTAAGGAGATTAGATCTCTGTTTATTTGCCTCATTGAGTAATATAATATTAATATCAGATTTATTTCTTCATTTTCTGAATATTTACTTCAATAGACTGCACAGTGTCTTTTGCAGCAGCTCCGGCATTTGCATGTTTTGGGGTTTTTGTCCATTTTCAGCTATTTGAGCATGGGAGGCCTGTTTAACTTTGCTGTTGGTATTTTTTTCTGATATCATCTTTCATAAAGCTCCTATATTGTCTAATATAAGGGAAAAAACCGTTATTTTATACTGTTGTAGCTTAATACTTAGAAAAACAACGTTTCTGGGTCACTAGTGGTGCTTTTCCCCACTTGGGTGTTTTTCGGAAGGAATGTTTGTTGTAGATTTTGAAAAATAATGAGATATGCATCTGATATAACCTATGATATGATAATTTTCTGATTATTCTTGAGTTTCTGAAGAAATTATGCAATTTTGCAGAAGGATTTTCCCTTTGCTGCAACCTTCCTCTTTCGGCAATTTTCAGCTAGTCTAATTTGTGGGAGATCTTTTTAAGGTCTCTAAGTTCATTTTTTTCAGCTTAGATTACATAAATAAGTCACATACAGCCCATATAAGAGGAAACAAGCATTAATCTACATTTCTATTGCATGGTTTTGCTTATACAGCGTTTTCCTTGAGTTGCTTGTCAATAGTCCTGAAAAGGAAATATTAGCCTTCGACATAGTTCTATAGACAGAGTCTGCTAGAGGGCCAACTAGCCTCTGGATCTCACCCTCTTTTCAGAGGTGACATATCCAGTAAATTCCCTACATTCAATCTCTAGAATAGATCCAGTTGCTGATTGTTAATGCTTTCTTGAAAAAGGATTTTCATTTGTCGGATTCATGAGCATTTCCTGATTTGGAACATTACACTATCTCTATGGTATTAAAATTTTCTGTTGGTGAGTTCCTTCATAAAAATGTTTGCATCTTGATCTTCCATGGGAATTTACCGAAGCAACGTGATCCTCCTCTGCACACAATCTCTGAGATGAAGGTATCGGATATCTATATGCTTGGACCTATCATGAAAGATAGGATTAATTGAGAGTTTAATGCAACTATGATTATCACAATGAATCACTGTCAGATCAATATGAGAACCAAAAAAACCAACCCATATCTTTCTCATCCAGATAGCCCCACATGCAGCTTGACTTGATGCCATGTATTCCGCTTCTATTGAACTGAGTTCCACAGATCATTTTTTCCCGCTCTACCAGGAAACCACTATCAATCCAGTGCTAAATATCCCCCCTGATGTGCTCTTTCTTTCCGATGGACTTCCAGCCCAATCTGCATCCATGAAGCTATGCAAATTCACTCCATTCGTCCATCTATACCATAGACCATACTATGATGTACCCCTCAAGTATCTGAGAACATGCTTCCCTACCTTCAAAAAGAGCTTGGTAGGCTTAACCATAGCTTGACTCATCAGGTTAACTACGTAGCAAATGTATAGTCTTATGTTCACTAGATACATTAGTGAACCCACTAACTGTTGATAGACAGTAGCATTCACTACCTCTCCAGAAGTAGCATCCTCTTTCCTCAAATTTCTTGGAAGAGGAGTATCCATGGGTTTGAAGCTCTCCATGTTAAACTTACCCAGTATCTCCTTTGCATACTTGCCTCAAGACACAAAAATTTCACCATCCCGCTGCCATATTTCCAATCCAAGGAAATAATGAAAGAGGGTCGTATCTTCATTTAGAACTCCCTTGCAAGATCCTTCTTGCATGAGTGTATCATTTGCTCATCACCAGTCAAATTTAGATCATCAACATAAAGAACAATTATCAATAGCTTACCTTCAACGACAATCTGGTACAAGTTTGCATCTGCTTCACTTTTTTTTAAGCCCAATCCAATGAAATAGTTGTCTATCTGAGTGTACCAAGCACGAGGTGCTTGCTTCATCCCATACAGTGGTCTTTTGAGCCTGCACACATGCAACTCATTGTTGAAGATCTTGAGACCTTTAGGTTTCTCTATGCACACCTCATCCTTAATGATCCCATTGAGAAATGTAGTTTTCACATCCATCTGATGAATGTGCCAGCCCATTAGCATTGAGAGTGCAAGGATGGATCTTATGGAAGAGTACCTTGTGACAGGTGCAAAATTCTCATCGAAATCTATCCCATTGATCTGTGAGAAACCCCGAGCCACAAATTTGGACTTGTATTTCTCCACATTCCCATCAGTAACTTTATTTACCTTGTAGATCCATCTCAATCCAACAACTAATTTGTCAACCGGTCTTGGGACTATCTCCCATGCACTATTTTTGACAATGGAGTCATAATCCTCCACCATTGCATCAACCCAAGTAGGTTGTTGCACTGCTTCCTGAAAGGAAGATGGTTCGGTCATAATAAATTTTCTCATAAGAGCCATGTATCCAGTAAATCAGTCAGAGGATTTTCTTTGTCTACGATGTGAAGTAGGGGCGCCTAAATTCTGTGCAGCATCAAGTCTCAGCCTATTAGCTTTTGTGGTGCGCCTTCCACCATTTTTGATGGACGGCTATGCATGAGTGATTTCCTCCACTCCATGAACCTCCTCATGTGGTTGATCCACATCTTGAGACTCATCCTTGGGAACTAGCAGTTCCTCCTCTACATGCAAGTCCAACTACCTCTCAAGGGACAACCACGTGGATTTACCCTCATCAAATTTTATATCCTGTCACACAACAGTCATTCTGTTGTTTAGAAAATATGCGCGATAATTATGGGGTGTTTCTGTGTACCCCATAAAAATCTAAACTTCAGCAGTCGGTTCTAGCTTCTTCTTGGCATCCTTGGTCACATGCACATAAACAGATGAGCCAAAAATCTTAAAGTGTGAAACATTAGGCTTCTTACCAGTGAAATCCTCTTCAGGTGTACTCATTCCAAGCACTCTATGAGGACAATGGTTTTTCACATAAACCACAGTGTTGTACACTTCCACCCACAAATGCATTGGTAGGCCCTGATCATGCAACATCACTCATGTTGCACCCACAATCGTTCTCTTCCTCCTCTATGTGACCACATTTTTTTGTGGGTTATGAGGCACTATGAGTTCTCTTCGAATTCCTTCTTTGCTACAAAATTTCTTGAATTCGTTAGAGATGTATTCTCCACCATTATCGCTCCTAAGAGCTTTCACTTGCTTCCCCGACTCTTTCTCCACCAAAGCCTTAAAATCACAGAACTTAGAGAATGTTTGATCTTTCTTCTGCATGAATAAGATCCAACATTTACAAGAAAATTCATCAACAAATATTACATTGTACATATGTTTTGTTGTTGAAGAAGCCGAGAATGGTCCACATGCGTCTGTGTGAAAACTTTCAAGGATCCTCGAAGCTCGGTTCTCCTTCTCATGAAAGGTAGACTTTACATACTTCCCCATGGTGCAACCCTTACATTGATCTAACTGATCAAGTGTTCGCATTAGAGTCCAATATAAATTTGTTGCATGACTTTCAAGGCTCCATGATGAAAATGGCCCAATCGCCTATGCCATAATTCGCCCTCATCCCGGCTTACCACTTTTTCCGCCTTGCCCATCATGGCAGTGCAGCCATCTACCTCCAGCTTGTAGATATTATTAACTCATATCTCTATCCTCTTGGCTTTACCTGTTGCTTTATGTCGCAGGAAAGCTTTTCCATCACTAAAAACAACGTCATATCCTCTGTCCTCCAACATTGCAGCTGAGACCAAATTTTTCTTTAGACTTGGTACATGCATTACATATTTTAATTGAAATGGTTTACCTAAATCCCTATTAAAGGTAATGGCACCAATCCAGGTAGCACTATATCATCTGCCATTGCCCATCTCAATGCATCTGGAGATCTTTCTCCTCCAAGTCACTGAAAATTTCCTTATCTCCCACCATGTGAAAGGAAGTGCTTCTCTCCAAATACCACATAGATCCCAATGCACTAGACACCATTCATACGATCAATGATAATTCAAGCTCAAATTTTGAGGCAAGGGCCTCACTAGCTGCAGATCTAGCAGCGTTCGTGTTCTTCTTCTTTTGTGGAAATTTAGTAGAAAAATGCCCATGTTCGTGACAATGAAAACACTTCACCTTGGACATGTCCTGCTTCTTTCCTTTGGACTCAGATTTTGAATGGAATTTCTTCCCCTTCCCTTTCCTTGCCTTGGAATCCAAAGCAAAATCCTCTTCATCCTCATTCTTAGATGAATATCCATCTCTGGTGTTCCGTCTGAACTCCTCCTGCACCAAATCTGACCACAGTCATTCCCAATCTAGCAATTTTTCCCTTTTGTTGACAGAGTCTTGATAACTGTTCCAACTCTTAGGAAGTCCTAGGATAGCCAAGCTCATAAAATCACCATTAGCGACTGTTATTCTTACACTCCCCAATTCATCCCGCCATTGAACAAAATTCGTGAGATATTTTGGAATGGTGTCGCCCTTTTCCATCTTGATCTTCCTGAGTTTATCTTTGAACGCAAATTTCCTATGGTCACTGCTGCTTTGGAATAGATCCATCAAAGCCTTCCACATAGCATATGGTGTGGCTTTCCCATGGAGGCTTGAGAAAATGTGGTCTCATACTCCCTCCAACAAAACCCTCCTCACCTTTGCCACTTTCTTTTGCCATGCATCAAGAATGGAAGCATATGCAACATCTGGCTTATGAACATCTTTTTCAATGAATTTCTTCAAGCCATTATCTTTTATTATTGCCTCCATCTTTTCCTTCCAAGAAATGTAGTTCGAGATACCCTCAATTGAATACTCTAACCTCAAGACATTGAAATCCATTTCGATCTTGAATCAGTTGTAGCACTAAGAAAGTATTTCTGCAAATTCGAATTCCATCTAGTCATAAACTCAACTCCTACTTCACTTTTGCAATTTCCTGTGCTCTGATACCATGTAAAAATTATACAACAAGCATGTATATCTTGGATTCACTCGATATAACAATGCACTAAAGTTAAATATTGAATCTCTTCTACAAATATTTTGTGGAATTAAAAACACAATCGCTAATCACATGAACATGAAGAAAGATGAATCACACACAACACAGATAATTTCCCAAGGAAATATTACAGCTAAAAACCCCACAATTTTCTATTGAATATTAATCATGGATCATGAAACAATTACATACAAAACTCTTCTCACAAGAGCCCTCAGTACATCAACTAACTGTCTCACACTCTCATATGCAAAACTGACCAACACATAGCCAATTCTTAGACTCCAGACAACCTGCCTACCTTGTGCAATCCCTGATGGTAAAGATCCCTAAAAGATATAAATTCTTGCCTGCCTTGACTGCACGAGTATCATGGGAAATCCAATGGGTGTTTTTCTGCATGTGTGTAATAAGATAATCCTATAATTGATAGTCAACCTCCCTTTCACCTAGAACTCAACTGGGTCTCCACTAGATTTGACATTCATGCAGTTAATAATAGTAAATCCTCAGTTGCATGTGAGATCACTGATTATGAATTAATTAATATTAAATTCACTAGATCTCTCACTAGTGTATCTTTAGTTACAACTATCACAACTGATTTTAACTCACTTAAATGAGTTAAATTGTTTACAACTTGCACCAACTCATGCACCATTGCACTTCAAACTATGTTACAACTAGAATTATTCTGCATGTCCCACCAACCAACCTCTAACTCGAAATGCACTAGCTAACTGAATTTATCACTTTCAGTTAACTCATTCAATTCCACATTGATAATAGATTACATTTTAATATCCATCTAAATTAAGGGATAATAAAAATATACATGCACCCAAAAATAGCATTGTGGGCCCCACCCTAGTTAATGCAACCAGGTGCTTAATGCACTAGGTGTGGGTGTTGAATCTTCTTATTGAATCTCAACAGCCTTCTTGTTTGTGTTTTAGCCTCCATGTCCCGCATTTGATATTTCCCATGCTGAAGCTTCTAGAAAATAAGCTTGTTAGTTGAAGATCATACCCCTCTTCCATGATCTTTTCACAAAATCTCAAACATTTAGCCTTCTCAAAAAATCTTCTGGGCAATGGCGAGGCATTTATTTCATGCATTGTGAAGGTTTCTAACCTAAGGTGGCACCCTCCCTTGAAGCTCTTCTTCTCACTTTCCATCTTGTTTGCCACTGGAATGATCAAAACCCTAGTGTGTTGATGGGATCGGTAGATTTATGGAAATTTGGAAAACAGAGCGTAGGAAAGTGTAAGTTTAGAGGATGAGATGAAGGATCATGGAGCTAAGAAAAATTCTGGAAAAAACTGAGTGGATTGGGTTGTATGTTATCTCCAATTTGTGGGTGGATTGAAGTGAAATTAGTGTGAGGAAGGTGTCGAAATGATGAAAACACAAGGAATTTCCAATTTCAAAACTGTGAAAATAACTAGTGTAGAGATGGGGTAAGTTTAGAAGGTGAAATGGAAGGTCATGGAGCTGAGAAAAATTCTAGAAAAAATTCAGTGCATAGGGTGGCATGTTAGCTCCATACTGTAGGTAAAATGAGGGGAAAAGGATGTGGGGAAGGTGATGAAATCTAGCAAACACATGAAATTTCCAAGTTTTTCACTGTGAAAATAGCTAGAACCTAGGGTTTGGGTGAAATGACATGTTAAAGATGGTGTGAATGATGGGAAATGTGGGGATAAGGTATATGAGAGGTGTGAGTTATGGTTTAGTTAATAGGGTTAGGGTTTAGGAAGCTAGGGTAGGTTAGGTTTTGTCAAATGAAATATTTTTATACCATGGATAAGTGATGATATGGAGAAAATATATAATGAGCATAAAAAAAAATTAAACACTCAATAATTTGACCAAAAGAAGGCATGAGACTAGTGATTTACCTTTTATGAGGGGTTCAAATGGTAATGGTGATAAGCACTGAGCTGTTTTGGAGGTTTTCTAAGCCAAAAACCAAAATCTACCTCTCCTCTATCAACGTAACAAGCATGTACATAAGCGTAACAAGCATGCACAAAAGCATAACAAACATGTACAGAAGTGTAACAAGGGAGGCAAAAGCGTAATAAGGGCTCACAGAAACGTAACAAGGGAATTGCCAAAAATATGAAAAAATAAGGCTTAAAGATGGATCAATATCTCTCTAACCATAACGTTTTTTGAAATACCGAGAGAGGTTTTTATTATTTGGAATTTTATGCACAATAACCTTCTCTAGGTTTACTAAATACTTTCCCATTAGATATGAATCCAAGTTTGACGTTGATCACTCAAAATTTGTAGAAGCATAGCGCACTCTGAGCAGAATTGTAACACCTACTTTGAGAGGGTGTTTGGAGACCTTCCCAGAGGATTTTTTGGATGAACATGGTATGGTTAGAAATATTAGAATGTTTGCTACAAAATGGAGTCATCAAGCACTTCAAACCCCTACTCCAAACCCCTGAAAATTTGATTTGAAGACAACCTGTCTAAAAGTGAAGAAAATGACCTGGAGCAACTATATTTTGAGAATTTCTCTCACACCATAACACCTATGCATAAAATGAATGAGGTTTTTGTTTTTTTCACTATTGTTGACAAAAACCTCTTTCACTTTCGTAAAATTCATCTTCATTACTTCATAAACGTATTTTTAAGCCAAACTATCCCTATGTGCAATGTAAACCCTAACTTGATCACAAACCTATAAAAATAATGCCATGGTTCTGAGTTGGCTCAAACCTGGAGGTCACCTCCCTTATGGACTTTCTTCTCACCCTCCAAGATTTTTTTCAATAAGGAAAGCTCTAGCTTGATGTAGTGGATAGGGAAGGTGGAAAATTAGGAAAACAGGAGATAGTGGTAGAGTGGTTTTAGGGATAGAAATGAAGTGGAAGGAAGTTATCGAAAAATCCATAAATTTTTGGGGAGGTAGGGTGATGAGTTGGCTACAAAATTCAAGTGGAATTTTTGGGAATGGGCATGTGAAAGGTACCTTTGTATTCTTCATTGTTTGTATAATCAAACCTTTGACCTCTATTAATACACCACTTTCCCCTTTCTGTGAGAGTTCTTCTTCTTCTAATGACATAGATGTGATGCCTCACAAGCTAAGCCAAGATTATGCTATGATACCACAGTAATATTCCAAATTAGGAAAAATAGGAATATTGAACATAAAGCTAGAAAATGCAGTAAAATATTAATACAGAAAAACATGAGCAGATCATAGAGTCATTTTATTATATATGCTAGCATAAAATGGAGTACAAGATATTGAGGAAAAGACACTCAATCTAGGCAAAACAAGTCTCAGATGACCCTATACATCAATACATGAAAAAATGATGCAAACAAACTATTGGGAGGCCATGACTGCGCAATCCTGCTGGAAATAACTGCTGCTAGAAACTAGGATTGCATGGATCTACTGATATAGTGCTCAGAAAATGCCAGGATCATAGATCTAGGCTTTCTAGCACAATTCCAAGATAACCCAGAAAGGGTTTCTAGAAATACACAATATGAAAAATGCAGCCCTAGGGCTGAATTAAGCTCTACAACTGAATAACTATTGGGAGGTGGTTGATATGATGTAAAAATGGTTGATAATCCTCCCCACTGACTTTCTAGATGAAGGGTTTCTCTCCTCACGGGAAAATAATCTCAAGAAATTGGGTTATCAACCCTCCACTGAAACTGCCCTCTTGAATTGCTTAATTTCTGAAGGAGACTGCACTGTTGGAGGTGGTTTAAGATTGGCCTGATGCTCGATGATGGAATGAAGCTCGAGGAACCTCTCTTGAGTGGGCACTTGAAGTCCCCCGAGGATGAGGGTGGGATTTCTGCCCGGAAACACCCTGTGCTAAACAACATAACGGACTCCGCTAAACAGTTGAAGCATGTAGAAAGTCATAAAATACCAAACATAAAAAATATTCAGAATACTTTCCTTGGCTGCTATCCCCTTCCTTATATGAATTGTGAGCCTCCTCCCCCTTGGTCCCACTCAATAATGATGCTACTCTCATGGAGACTCCCTCCCATTACGATTTTTTTTTCCTCCAATATCTCTCCACAACCTCCGTGACCGCATTATTGATTTGGTCAATATTGACCCCATCCACATGCATTGACACCAATTCACACCAAGGAGTGCTTTATTCAACTAGATACACTGACCCACTTTCACACTAGAAGTTTTCTTATTCCTACTAAGGAAATTTATGGGCCCCCCTACCCTCGTATTCATCTATTTTATTAACAAAACAAAATTTAATATTCCAACTAGCTAAGAGAAAATTAGGAATATTACATGGTGTGGGTCCAAATGGAATATGTGGCTAGCCACCAATAGCCACCTGGATCATGCAAATACTCAAAATACATCTACTCTCTCCGATATTTCCAGAAAAGATATCAAATTTGGATTTGGCCTTCAGTAAGGTGCCTAAAAATGGCCTCCAAGATGGCGTTGCTCATCTACAACTTTCTGAGATTTTTGTAAAATATTCACTGTGTAATTTTCTCCAATTTTCAGTTTGACTTTTGTAAAAATTAAAAAGTGAAAGTAGATGAATGTAAATGGTTAAAGTAAATTTTAAATGTGTAAAATAGGGTTACTTAGATTCCTTATACTCCATTTAATGCTTTGAGGAAATGTATCATGATGGTTAGGAAAAGGAGGAATTGGTTGAGTAACTTTGTGTTTAGTAGACTTTGTATAGGTGCATGTATTTGGCTTTTCTTGCTGAAAATTCGACCTCCAAGGGACCATTTCGACCTCAATAGCTATATTATTCCTTTTTTAATAATTTTTAAAGGCTGGATGTTGTGGAATTGAGCCTTGGACACTAGTGTATTTGTGAATTTGGCATGGACTATTAGAAATAATTTGTTTGTCAGATTCAATATGTGATATGTGCCATGTATTTTTCCTTTTGTGATAATATTAAAATGTATTTTACCTTCCATTTCCATTTCCATGCTTCATGTGTTTGTTTTCTAAGATGATAAACAGGATTCATTGATTTTGATGCTCTGTTTTGGAGACGCTTTCACATTTTTGTTCATATTCTTCTTATATAAACGAATTCATGATATTCATGCTCGTTTTGAAATCCTATCAATCTACCCTATAAATAAATATACCTCTAAAGTGATAAATTATGTGCCTACCTGTTGGAAATGTTCTCATTAATGGCAGAGGAGCATAAAGGAGCAGCACCAGAATTATCATTGAGGACAAAGTAGCAGATCAGGATCAGCTGGAGTATAAAGGAAAAATAAGGAAAAAGTACTGTGGGGGAGCAAAAAAGAGGCAAAGGAGCAGCATTATTCAAAAAGGAGGCAAGGAGTAGCAATGTGAGGCAATGTGTAGCAAAGAGACAAAGGAGCAACATTAGAAGTATAATCTAAGGCAGAGGAGTAGCAAAGAGGCAAGGAGAAGCATTAGAATCACTTTTGAAGGCAAAGGAGTAGAGAGGAGTAGCAAAGATGCATGGAGCAGCTTTAGAATTATTACTTAAGACAAAGGAGTAGTAAAGAAGCAAGGAGAAGCGAAAGAGGCAAAAGACAGCTTCATGCATCAAAGAAGAAAACTATGCAATACAGGGTCAATATGGGCTATTCACATTCAGAACAGTAAGCAAAGGAAAAGTGTGCAGCAAAGGTCAAGTAGGGTGTATGCGTACAAAATGTGTGCAGCAAATAAAATAAATGAACGAGTAGTCTAAGTCGGGCTGGTTATAAAACACATGTAGAAAAATGGTTCTGCATTCAGAAGATCGTGAACAAGTCAGTTGTTCTACGTGTATCAAAGAAGAAATTAATGGGCACAACCAAAGAAGCAAAGGCGTGAAGGAGTGAACGAACGGTTCGAGTCCTTCAAATACATGTTCAGAACATTGTTGGTGGATCGCATATCGCAATCGAAGCTAGAGGAATATCGCACAAACATAGAAGTTACAGAAAATGTGAAGTGTGATATGATGTCATGGCATGATGACGTGGAAGCTGACGTGGAAAGTGATGTGGCAGATGACGTGGACCTAACCCCAAAAATTGCAAATAAATCTTGATGATGTGGCAGAAGACGTGGTAGATGACATGGTAGTGACGTGGTACCCCGGGTGGGACCCAAACCCTTTATCCCAAATCGCATATCGCAAATCACAAAGCTCATAAGGGATAGCATTCATGAACCATGTTGAAACACCGAAATGTGAAGTGTGATAAAGTGCCCCGATGCGATACGCTTCAAAACCAAAGACTAAAGGATTTAAAGTCTGACGTGGGACCCAATTTCATATCACAAATCGCAAAGCTCAAGAGGAATAATGCACAATAACGAATTTGAAATGAAAAATGCGATAAGAATACCAGATGCGATGTAGTTTCAAAACAAAGGTCTAAAGGATTTCAAATCCGGAGGTATAAGGTTTCCCTTTGCAAAATCGCATCGGAGAATGGAAGAGAAATATATAAACGAAGAACAAGAAAAATAGTTGAAATGTTGAAATGCAATTATAGAACTGCGATAAATTCTGGCGAGACCCTTCACATAGCGCATATCAGGAGATCAGATGGACGAAGGCACATTGGATAACAGGATTCGCCGAAGTGAAAAGTGCGATAAAGAGAGCAGACACTATGCAGATTGAAGTTGAAGCCTAATGATTTTCAAGTCCGGAAATATCTGGTTTTCATTTGTTAAATCGCATCAGAGGGAAAAGGAGGTTTATAATGTAGAACGTTGCAATGTTGAAATGCGATAGAAAATTGAATTTGATACAGTCTTCAAAGGGAATGGAATATATTTCAAAGTCCAGTCTTACGGAAATTTAAAAAGGAGAGTCTAAACATGGCAGGAGACTCAGGTGAAACAACCCGACATTACATGCAGAGATAAATATTGGTTATGCCTTGATAATAGAACAAAAGTCTGAAAGCAAGCAGTAGACTCAAGTAAGTGACCCAACATAGAGAAAAATACAGAGAAAGTTGAATGTGGCGGTAATGAGGATATAGGCACCATGGGTCGAGTCGGGCTCAGCAAAACCTTTGAGGCAGATTCGGGTGTTGAGACAAGGAGAAGTTTGAACGCTGCGAGAAAGAGAAGGGAGGAAGATAGGCAGAGTCGGGTAAAAGGATCATATGGTGGCACTGTTGAAAACGTGTCATCTAGGTCGAGTCGGGGAAAAGGCATTTGTGCAAACTTTTATAATATAATAGCATAAACATAAAAGACAGGGACAGCAGCAGAAAGGACAAATTCATAGCTAGCCAAGAGCTGAAAGGGTTGAGTGAAATATAATTGTTGTAACTGTAAATGTAAATGAATTAATTATTTTTTATTGTATGTGATTCAACATCTTAGGGGGAGAGCAGCCCATCAAAGTTGTCAAATAAGAGATCCTTGGAATGTGAACAACTAACAGTTCAGGATGGGAAAGGACAATTCCTCTGGCAAAGAACTATAGAGGAATAAACGCACCTTGAGCATTCAATAGCCAACAAGTTGATGGAATAATATAAGGCAGCAAGCAACCATGGTGATATAGGGAACATCAGTCATGAACATGTAAGCTAAGAAGACAACAACACACTAAGTGATGAATGGTTAAAATCAAAAAATAAATTAAAATGTACGTTTCGAGCTATAGAACTATAAATATCCACTGAGGATGATCACATTGTGAATCACACTGCAAGTGTTAATAATGAACAAAATTAATATGGATGAATAAGAAACATTTTCATTATCATTATATATATACAAATATTCATCGATTGGGATTTGTAGCAGTCCTCCTATCAGTAGAATACTAAGACTTATTATTGAAGCAATGTTATGGTATGATGAGCTTGCATTGAATTTGGGCATCTTTTGAGAGGAGAACAGATATTTGAATGAGACCATTACAGCACTAACAATTGGTTTGTGAACTGGAGTAATGGTATTGTTGTTGAACCAAGTCTTCAGTTACAAGAGCTCTAGTTGCTCTGATTATTGGAAGGTATCTTCTCGTTGCAAATGCAGGAGAATGTCAAGTTGTATTATCAAAGCATAGAAAGGTTTAATATGCCAAAGGACCATTATCTTGTTTTCATTAATGTATTATATTGAGAATTGAAGCACTACTTATTCTTGGATATAATTTCACTCCTCTTCAAGTCAATGTTGATAGAATTTCAAGGCTTCTTTCTTAAGGTCATCCATAAAGTTGTGTGTGGTCTGTCTTTTGAGATTCCAATTAAATAAACTGAAGATGTCTTCCTGAAGCTCATTATGTTAGAATATTTGAAGTGTATATGGAGCAGCAGTCATTCTGGAGCAGCCCTAGAAAGGCATATGTAGTGACATTCATTTAATAACAGAATGACAGAATGAACAAGGTTATTGATGCCAGAATCATAGTTTGTATATTGTTGATCGTTGTTGAGAAAAGAGGAGAACACAATAAAACTAGTAGAGATTATGAAGGTTGTCTCAACTGTGGCTATATGTGGGATATGGAGTGAAATACCGCGTGGTTCATATTATCTTGTGGTCGTGGATGCATAGATATGATTGGCATAATTGTATACCTCATACATCAAATATTTGAATCTCTAACCATTAGTCTTCCTTAAGCATGTGTTACACCTAAAACTTATGCAACAGAGGTATGTAGTTGAATTGAGAAGGCTTTATAATGAGATTATGAGCAGTTGGTCTATGAACCAAGTTCTGTGAAAAGATATCCTTGAATATGTAATGAATTCATAGAATAAAATACTATGACACACCTTCTCCTCAACATAGTTACCTTAATTGGATATTCTTTGTTGTAATTAGAGCTTTGAATCTCTCCCTTAGCCTAGAAATTATGCCATTCTCACCCACATTAGTAAGAATAAGGAATGAAGGTTTCATCACTTGATCTTCTTTTAGTAGTGATACTTTACAGTAAAATGCATTAAATATATCTAGAATTAAGGGTTTGAGATGAATATGTCACTATTCAGTATTAAAGTCAATGGGTCTTTTTGATTGAAAGATTGTCTATTCTTACAACAAGTTGTAAGGATTCTTGAGATTCATTGTTCACATTAGCATCAAGGGCCTTTTGGCTGCTATTGTAATATCCCTATCAGCAGTCTAGCACATATCACCAACAACGGGAAATAAAGATGAACCACAGCTGCAAAATACAAATTGGCATCATCAGAGTCGAATGGAATTATATTGCAATGTGTAGTGTAGTCAAAGACATATTCCATCCACAATCTTCCTTAACAAATATGCATTGCAAATGAAGACCATGATTGGTATGAATATTCTTGCTAGTAGCTGCAAACTTGCAATTGATCTTGTCTTGTCTTGTGTTCTCTTGCAATATTAATAGAGACTAAAGTATATTTGGAGCAGACTGTCTATATCACATGGAGCATCCTTATTATGGTTGTATTATTCCAATGGTGTACTTTTGATTATACATTCTAGTATAGTTTGTTATATGGAGTTTTTTTATCATCACTTTCAGCATTATGCAAGTGCAAGGAGTCTATGTTGTTGGATGATATCAGTTTGTTGTGTACATACCTGAAATTTCAATGGTTTCCAAAGTATTCTCCTAACAAGGCATATGCAGTTGCATACAATCAATAACAAAAGGACAGAATGAAGAAGGCATATACATAACTTAGAGATAAGTAATGCAATGATGGAAACTACAGTGTAAAAATGTGTAACCCTTTGCAATTGATGTAAAAGGGAGGAGGAGAAGCAAGCAGAGGAAGATAGACACTTCTCAGAATGAAAGGGGGAGGAAGTGTTGGAGGAAGTGTTGCCATCAATGCCAAAGGGGGAGACTATCGGAAATATTTTCATTGATGGAAAAGGAGCAGAAAGGAGTAGCACCAAAATTATCATTGAGGACAAAGGTGTAGATCAGGATCAGCTGGAGTATAAAGGAGAAATAAGGAAAAGAAGGCAAAAGTACAGTGGAGGAGCATAAAATAGGCAAAGGAGCATCATTATGCAAAATGGAGGCAAGGAGTAGCAATGTGCAACAAAGAGGCAAAGGAGCATCATTAGAAGTATAATCTAAGGCAAAGGAGTAGCAAAGAGGAAAGGAGTAGCATTAGAATCATTTTCTAAGGAAAATGAGCATAGAGGAGCAGCAAAGAGGCATGGAGAAGCTTTAGAACTATTACTTAAGGCAAAGGAGCAGCAAAAGAGGCAAAAGACAGCGTCATGCATCAAAGAAGAAAATTGTGTAGTGTAGGTTCAAGTCGGGCTATTCATGTTCAAAACAGTAAGCATAAGAAAAGCGTGCAGAAAAGGTCAAGTTAGGTGTATTCGTACAGAATTCGTGCAGCAAAGAAAAGAAAAGAACGAGCGGGCCAAGTCGGGCTGGTTGTAAAACGCGTGCAGAACAGTGGTTCTACATTCAGAAGATCGTGAATGAGTTGGGTGTTCTACGTGCAAAAAATAATAAATGAATGGGTGCAACCAAAGAAGCAAAGGCGTGAAGGAGTGAACGAGCGAGTCGATTCGTGCAAATACACGTCCAGAACATTGTTGACAGATCGCATATCGCAATCGAAGCTAGAGGAATATCGCACAAACACAAAAGTTACTTAAAATGCGAATTGTGATATGATGTCGTGGCTTGATGACGTTGTAGCTGACATGGAAAGTGATGTGGCAGCTGACATTGTAGAAGACGTGGACCTAACCCCAAAAATCGCAAATAAATCTTGATGACATGGCAGGTGACGTGGCTGATGACATGGCAAGTGACGTGGAAGATGATGTGGCAATGACGTGGCACCCCCAGTGGAACTCGGACCCTTTATCCCAAATCGCATATCGCAGATCGCAAAGCTCAGAAGGTATGGCACTCATGAACCATGTTGAAACACCGAAATACGTAGTGCGATAAAGAGCCTGGATGCGATACGCTTCAAAACCACATACTAAAGGATTTAAAGTCTCACGTGGGACCCAATCGGATATCGTAAATCACAAATATCAGGAGAAATAGTGCACAAGAATAATGCCGAAATGTGAAATTCGATAAGAATATCAGATGCGATGTAGTTTCAAAGCAAAGGTCTAAAGGATTTCAAATCAAAAGTTATAAGTTTTCCCTTTGAGAAATCGCATCGGAGAATGGAAGAGCAATATATAAACGAAGAACAAGAGAAATAGTCGAAATGTAATGTTCCAAATTTTTCCTTCAATAAATTGGAACATTAATTTTGTCTATTTTCACTTAGGAGATGAATAATTGGGTGAGAAGACCCATTCATAATAAAAACATGGATAAAATCCATCTAGTATGAAAGGGGATCAGCCTTGGAACTATATTTCACACCCTCATGTGTGAAAGGAGACATTTGCAAAGAGGTTTGACCAAGTCAACCAGCGCAGGGTATGAGGTGGAAAGCACTACATGGGACAGCGGATATATAGAGGAGGGAATATTCCTTTATGGAGGAAACACTAATGGATGGGGCCCATAGAGAGAGAGCCTTCACTTGCTATATATGGAGAGAAGGAGAGCCATTGTTATTCATGCTTTTATTATTCATTTCATGTCTATTCAGACATTGTGCATTCTTTGTTGTTTAGCAAGAATTGCCAGGGAATTCCTATTTAGGATTCCTCCTTTTTTCTTGAGGGCCTCTTGAAGGATTTGTGCTGATTTGTCTCACATCTAGGCTTGTGGCCAAGCATCCTCCTCCAGGACCGTGTTATTGCTGCAGCAACATAATTCTGTGATGTAGGGTGTTGCAGTGAGAAGTTACAACACCTCTTCCATTGCTTGTTTTTCATAGGGAGACTATTTCTTTCCTTTGGAGGATTATTTTGGAAGCATTGGAGCTTATTTTAAGATCTTGGCACTTGGCCAACTCAGTCTATTCCACCTACAGCGCAGTCACCCTCTTAGACTGCGTTATTTTCATAGAGCACTTGCAGTGAGGGCTTGCAGTGTTGTTTGGAGGGTGAGATCTCAAGTGTAAGGATCAGCCTTCCACTTTGGAGATCCATTAGAGAAGGTCTACTTCAGATTTCTCATCATCTTTAGCCTTCTCTTTTCAGTTCCACACTTGAGTTGCAGCTGCTACCCAGCAACTCCGGCATTTTTTCCATTTTGTACATTTCAGCCAATCCCTTGGAGGATTGATGTTTTATTGCTTCTAAGGGTTAGAGCTTTTCTCCCCTAATGTATGTGAGCTATATCATCGCTATATCCATGTATTGACATTGTATTTCAGGAGTAACCCATAATATATTGCGCTGTCATAGCCAAGGGTTTCATATATGCAGTTGTGTTTCTTCATTTCCATGTACATGTATTGTTGAGGCTTGCATTTCCTTTCTTGAGAGGTTATTTCCTCAAGACCTTGTACTCTCTTTGCTGCTATAACATTATTCATTGGCTATTCAGATCTTCATTTGCTCATGCATGTACAATAACTCTGTCTTTCCATTTCTTGCTCAAGAATTGTTGCAGTCCCTCACCGGGCATTTTCTGAGGACATCTAAGTGTGGGAGATTTGTTTAACCACCTTAGAAGGATTTCTTTGGTCCCAACTCTTGGAATTTGGTCTTAGACACATTGGTATAAGGGATCCAGGTCTTGGTATCAAATCCTGCTGCCTCCATTTCTGGAAAATTTGTTTTCCAGCCATGGATTGCTAGTTGTCCCGATTTGGGAACATTACACGAAACATCGAAATGCGATTAAAGAATTGCAATAAAGCCTGGCGGGACCCTTCACATATCGCATATCGAGATATTAGATGGACTAAGGCAAATTGGATAATAGGATTTTCTGAAGTGCGACGTGCGATAAAGAAATCCGACGCTATGCAGATCAAATCTGAAACCTAAAGGTTTTCAAGTACGGAAATATGTGGTTTTCCTTTGTTAAATTGCATCGGAGGGAAAAGGAGGATTATAACATAGAACGTTGGAATACCAGAATCTGATAGAAAATCAGACTTGATACAGTCTTCAAAGGTAATGGAATATATTTTAAAGTCCATTCTTACGGCAGTTACAAAGGGGAGTCTGAACGTGGTAGGAGACTCGGGTGAAACAACCCGACACTATGTACAGAGATAAACAGTGGTTACGCCTCGATAATAGAACAAAATTTTGAATGCGAGCAGTAGACTCGGGTAATTGACCTGACACAAAGAAAAAGGCAGATAAATTTGAACATCACGACAATGAGGAGATAAGCACCATGGGTCGAGTCGGGCTTAGAAAAACTTCGGGGCAGAGTCGGGTTGTAATATTCCAAATTCGGAATAGCTAGCAAGGCATGACTGGAAAACACATTTTCCAGGAATGGCTGCTACAGGATTTGAAACTAGGACTTGGATCCCTTGGATCAATGTATCTAAGACCAAAATCCAAGAGGTGGCTCAAAATAAATCCCTCTAGGTGGGTTAAATAGATCTCCCACACCTATTTGTCTTTAGAAAGTGTCCAATGAGGGGACTGCAACAATGTATGAACATTCAATGGAATAACAGTGTTATTTGAATGCATAAATAGTCAGAAGAGCCAAGTAGTCATCATATTAGAACATAGCAGTAATAATGAGTACAAATACTTGAGGAAACAATCACTCAAGTGGGCAATCCCTCCCTTAATAGAACATATACATGATAAATGGAAAATACTGCTACATGAAGGAAGCCATGGCTATACCAGCGCAGTCTATAGGAGACTTCGCAACATATAAAATGATAATATAATGATATGGAAATATCAACTCAATAAATGTGGGGGGGAAAGCTCTCAACCCCTAAAAATAACAATACAACAATCTTTAAGAGGATTGTCTACAATATAGATACAAATGGAAAATCTGTAGAAATGTCGGAGTTGCTGGGTAGTAGCTGCAACTCAAAAAATAACTGGAGATGGCTGAATATGGTGTACAATCTGAAATAAAACTCCTCCAACAGATCTCTCAAGTGATAGGTTGATCCTATCCCTGGAAATCTCTTCCTCCAAGATGATGGTGCAAACCCCCACTGCAGGTACTCACTAGAATAACACAGTCTAGAGAAAGGATTGCGTTGTCTATGATGGGAGATGCTTGGAATGATTCCAAGATATGCATATCAGCTTGGAAACCTCCTTCACTAACCTCCCAGAGGAATAGGAGCCCCCCTCCTCTGAAATATGAGCCAAGGAAAGGTGTTGTGGAACCCTCCACTGCAACACCCAGCAACGCTACATTATACTTCAGCAGGAATAACGCAGTGACTGATGGAAATGGCTTTGGCCTTCAGCCAAGATGTGGAGAAATGAAGTAAAATCCTTCAAGAGGCCTCCCAAGAAGGAGAGGAAATCCTAAACAGGAATCCCTCGTGCTAAACAGCACTGCAACTCAACTGAACAGCCGGAGACTGCACATAGTCTACAAGACCAATAATCCAATACTCAAAGATGTCTCACTATGGCTGCATCTTCCTCCTTTTATGCAAGTGAATGCCTCTTTGCCCTAGACCCCATACATTAGGGTTTCTTCCACAAAGAATCTTTCTCCCTCCCAAACTACGTTGTCTTCCCAAGCAAGCCACACCCTCTTAGGCAGCGTTATTCACTTGGTTGAACTTGAACTTGTCCTCATGCATTTGCCCCTTTTCATACTGGAAGGTGCAAAATTAAGCTACTCCATATATCCCTTTCACACTATGAGGGATTTTATTCCTACTCATTAGCCTTTTACGTATTTTATTCACCTCCTAGATGATATAAGCAAAAATTAATATTCCAAATTGTTGCTTACAAATTTTTGAATATTACACAGGTGTTGACTCAAGGAGAAGGTTGAATGCTGCAGGCAAAAGAAGGAAGGGAGATAGGAAGAGTCGGGAAAAAGGAGCATATGGTGGCACTGTTGGAAACATGCCAGCTGGGTCAAGTCAGGCAAAAGGTGTTTGTGTAGAACTGTTATAATATAACAACAGAAATAGAAAATATAGGGACAGCAACAAAAAGGACAAATGCATAGCGAGCCAAGAGTTGAAAGGGCTGAGTGAAATGTATTTGTTGTAACTGTAAATGTAAATTAATTAATTATTTTTTATTGTATGTGATGCAAAGGCAAGTCTTTGTACGCATAAGCAAAACTCCAATGAATGATGTAATGATTATTTCTGATGTAATAACCTGAATTGAAGTGTAAGGAATCGATTGGGTGGAAGGCATAAGGCCAGACCTATTCACTTCCAATTCCCTGTGGAATGCATACAGTCATGTAGTTATCTGTATAAAACATGTAATTTCAGTGTGCATAGTGAGGTTTGAGAGAGCAGTAGAATGGAAGAGAGCTGAAGAATGTAAGAGAGTTGCAGAATGGAAGAGAGCTGGATAATGTGAGAGATCTGATATAGATGCTATGCATATCTAGAGCTCATATGAAGCAAATTTGAAGGCAGAGATGGCAGAAGTGAAGGTGGAGGAAAACAGAGTTGATATCCAGGTAAATCAGTATTTTACTTTCATGTTGAGTGAGGGGATTGTATCCTCCTTTCAAGTTGTAGCTTGATAAATTTCCATTTGGAGTTGGGTGAGGTAGGAGCCTCCTGTGGGTTGCAACCTGCGGAAAATACATGGGAGTTGGTACTTTCTTTTCAATTTGTAACTTGATAAATTTCCAGTTGGAGTTGGGTGAGATAGGAGCCTCCTGTGGGTTGTAGCCTGCAGAAAATACATGGTAGTTAGTGCTTCTATTTCAATTTGTAGCTTGATAAATGTCCAGTTGAAGTTGGTTGAGGTAGGAGCCTCCTGTGGGTTGTAGCCTGCAGAAAATATATGGGAGTTGAAGCTTCCTTGCCAGTTGTAGCTTGTAGTAATTAAGGTAGGAGCCTCATGTAGGTTGGAACCTACAGAAAATCATTTGTGAGATGGAGTAGGAGCTTGCCTTTGCATCACAACAATAATAAGATGTGGTTTCATCCCTTATGGGTTTCCACTTATATCTTTTGTCCATGTGTATAATTATATGTGTTGATGTGATGATTTAATATTCTTATTACTTGTTCACATATTCAGTCTACTGATCATTCTTTATTAAGCCTCTTATGAAATGACTTGTTAATGAGTTTAATGAAAAGAATATTAATGTCCATGAATGTACTAAATTGATTCACCCCCCCCCCCCCTCTCATTTTAGTAAAGATTTCATCAATTGGTATCAGAGCAGGTTCCTTTGGTGTAAGCCTAATAGCTTGAAGGAGATATGGTTGAGTCATGGACTATCAAAATGTACCCATGTTGAGTACAACAAACTTTCTTGAATGGAGAGATAAGGTTAAAACAGATTTAATGGCCTATTAACCTGAGGTATGGAAGCTTGTATGTGATGGTTACTGCAAATACTCTCCCTCTTTGCAAGAACAACAATGGAATTCCAAGGCAAAATGTGTGATATATAATAGTCTTCATAAAAAGGATCTTGATTCAATAATGGAATTAACTTCTACAAAATAAATCTGGAATAGATTGCATCTCATCAATGAAGGAGACACTAGTGGCTGCGTGATCAAGAAGGAGAAGATAAACAAGAATAAGAAGAAAAATTCCTTTCAAAAGGAAAAAGGACAATCAAATGAGATACCTACTAGGGTGAATGGATGTGATTTCCATGAAGAAATTATAGTGCAAGAACAAGCCAAACTTGACATAACCTAGACTTAAATAGAAAGATAGAAGAATGAAAATAAAGACCTTAAGGCAGTGGTGCAAATATGTGATGAGAGAGAATATGAGGATAAGGAAGAAATTTTTGGCTTGAGGGCACAACTTGAAGAAGCAAGGAGATTAGTAAGAATGATTAATAACCAGCTCAAGGAGAGAGATATACAATATGAAAGACTAGAGTCTGAAATCATTTCAGCTAGAAGATAGTTAGATGAAGCATAAGCTAAGTTTGTTAGAAGATTGGACAGAGTCACAGGTAAGTACAAAGGTAAACTTCCATTCAAGTGCTTTAACTATGGAAGAGTGGGCCACTATACCTCAAAATGTCCCAATAAGATAACAAAGAATCAATCTAAAGGGAAAGAGAAAAGTAGCTCCTATAATATGCAAAAATGGAATAAATTTAAGAAGAAACCTTTTTTTCCCAGCAAGATAGAGTGCATCTGAAAGATTAGATGAATCCCCAGATGAAGATGGAATCTCAGAATTCGCATTAATGGGTATGGATGATCTTGAATATGATTCTCTGGAATATGAAGAATAAGGTAAGGTAGACCTTGAGGGGGAGTTGGTAAGTGACTTAAAGGAAATTGAAAGGCTTAAACTTAAGAGTAAGGAACAGATCTTCTGAAATATGCAAAGACATAACCAGATTCAGAAGACCCTATTGAATTTAAATTTGAACTAGAAGAATCAAGGACAATAATGGATATTCTGAAAAGGGAAATAAAGGTGAAAAATCATGAGCTTGAAAAGCTGGAAGAAGAAGTGGTAAGCCTTAGGAAGAAATCAGATAAGGCCCTAACTGAATTAACTATGAATATTCCTCAAATGAAAAGCTTTGGACATTTGGACAAGATACTAAATGCTCAAATATCTCCTCTTATAAAGTTTGGGATAGGCTATGAAGGAGAAACTAGTAAGCCCAAGGTAGAGGACAACAAGGATATCACTTTTGTGAAAGTTGTAATAAAGGAAAATGATAACTCTCATCAATTTGAGATTATTTTAGCTAGAATACTGATAGAAGAAAGTATCAGGTTGTGTAAGCAACTCGGAGATGATATTTCCTCCGTGGAGAACTCGGAGAAGGAAGAGATTGAAAGGGATGATGAAGCAACTCAAAAAGGATCCACAGAAGCAAAAGCCAACAAGAACTTGATGTGTAAAGAAACAAACATAAAAAGGCAGCAACATCAAGAGAAAAAGAATGAGAGGAAGAAGCAAGTAGTTGCAAAAAACTCATTTTTTCCTAAAGATGAATTGAACAAGTTCGAAAGATCTCAAAGGAGGTTTGTTCCTCATATGAAAAATATCACATGTTTCTCTTGTCATAAAGCATGACATATTGCAGCACATTTTAAGACAAGGCATATCAATTTTAATCAATAAAATATGCAGCAAATTAGAAGACCCCCTCGTGCAATCAGATGGAAAATACAATCTTTCACCAGGTACACAAATCATTTCCATGCCTATTGTTATTCATGCAATGACTTTGGACATGTAGCAACTCAATTTAAGACAAAGAAAATCAAGTTTAACCCACAAAATATGCAGCAAATGAGAAGATTACCTCAAGAAAACAAATGGAAAGGACAACCTTTCACCAGGTACATAAATCATTTCTAAGGCTACTGTTATTCATGCAATGAATTTGGACATAAATTTATTGAATGTAAACTATGTTAAAAAAGGAGCACAAAATGCTATACATCAGCTCAATCGTACCTAGGTAAAATAATATGTTGTGTATGCCACAATCTTGGACACAAAGCAAATGACTATAGGCTACCATATACATTAAAGGACTCTAGACAAATGATGGAACCAAATCAAATCAGACCAAACTATGAATTAAAAGGAGATGCAAACATTATGGAGAATCCCAATAAAGTATGGAAGAAGAATAAAAAGTGGGAACAAGCTACTTAAATGATATAATGAACCCATCATAGAGTTAGGGGGAACTGCTCTAGGAATCAACGCAATCATTTAGCCAATTCTAGACAAGAAGCAACATCTCAGGGGGAGAGCAGCCCATCAAAGTTGTCAAAGAAGAGCTCCTTGGAATATGAATAGCTAACAGTTCAGGATGGGAAAGGAAAATTCCTCTAGAAAATAACTATAGAGGAATAAAGGCACCTTGAGCATTCAATATCCAATAGGTTGATGGAAGAACAGAAGGCAGCAAACAGCCATGGTGATAGAGGGAACATCAGCCATGAACATGTAAGCTAAGAAGACAACAGCACACTAAGTGATGAATGGTTAAAATTTTAAAAAATAATAATTATTATTATTATTATTATTATTATGTTTTGAGTTATAGAACTGGAAAGATCCACAGAGGATGATCACATTGTGCATCACACTGCAAGTGTTAATAATGAAACAAAATTAAGAAGTATGAATAAGAAAAATGTTCATTATCATTATATATGTACAAATATTCATCGATTGGTATTTGTAGTAGTCCTCCTATCAGTAGAATACTAAGACTTATTATTGAAGCAATGTTATGGTATGCTAAGCTTGCATTGAATTTGGGCATCTTTTGAGAGGAGAACAGAGAGTTGAATGAGACCAATACAAAACTAACAATTGGTTTATGCACTGGAGTATTGATATTGTTGTTGAACCAAGTCTTCGGGTACAACAGCTCTGGTTGCTCTAATTATTGGAAGGTATATTCTAGTTGCAAATGCAGGAGAATGTTGAGTTGTATTATCAAAGCATGGAAAGGTTTAATATGCCAAAGGATCATTATCTTGTTTGCATTAATGTATTATATTGAGCATTGAAGGAGTACTTATTCTTGGATATAATTTCACTCCTCTTGAATTCAATGTTGATACGCTTTCAAGGCTTCTTTCTTAAGGTCGTCCATAAATTTGTATGTGGTCTGTATTTTGAGATTCCAATTAAAAAACCTAAAGATGTCTTCCTGAAGCTCATTATGTTAGAAAAATTGAAGTGTTTATGGAGCAGCAGTCATTTTGGAGCAGCCCTAGAAAGGCATATGCAGTGACATTCATTTAATAACAGAATGAAAGAATGAACAAGGATATTGATGCCAGAATTAGAGTTTATATATTGTTGATTTTTGTTGAGAAAAGAGGATAACACAATACAAATAGTAGAGATTATGAAGGTTGTCTCAACTATGGTTGTCTTTGGGAGCTGGAGTGAAATACCACATGGTTCATATTATCTTGTGGCTGTGGATGCAAAGATACAATTGGCATAATCGTATAACTCAGATATTATATATTTGAATCTCTAACCATTAGTCTTCCTTAAGCATGTGTTACACCTAAAATTTATGCAACAGAGATATGTAGTTGAATTGAGTAGGATTTATAATGAGATTATGAGTAGTTTTTCCATGAACCAATTTCTATGAAAAGATATCCTTGAATCTATAATGAATTCATAGTATAAACTATTGTGACACGCCTTATCCTCAGCATAGTTACTTGATTGGATATTCTTGGTTGTAATTAGAGCTTTGAATCTATCCCTTAGCCTGGAATTTATGCCATTCTCACCCACATTAGTAAGAATAAGAAATGAAGGTTTCATCACTTGATCTTCTTGAAGTAGTGAGAATGTACAGTAAAATGCATTAAATATATCTGGAATTAAGGGTTTGAGATGAATATTTCACTATTCAGTATTAAATTTTATTGGGTCTTTTTGATTGAAAGATTGTCTAGTATTACACCAAGTTGTAAGGATTCTTGAGATTCATTATTCACATCAACATCAAGGGCCTTTTGGTTGTTAGTGTAATATCTCTGTCAGCGGTCTAGCATATATCACCACCAACAGGCAGTGAAGATGAACCACAGCTGCAAAAGAAATATTGGCATCATTAGAGTTGAATGGAAGTATATTGCAGATGTGTATTGCAGTCGAAGACATATTCCATCAACAATCTTCCTTAACAGATATGCATTGCAAATGAATACCATGATTGGTATGAATATTCTTGCTGGTAGTTGCAAAATTGTAATTGATCTTGTCATGTTCTGTGTACTCTTGAAATATTAACAGAGATTTAATTATATTTGGATAAGACTATCTATATCACATGGATCATACTCATTATGGTTATATTATTCCAATGGTGTACTTCTGATTATACAGTCTAGTATAGTTTGTTATATGGAGTGTCGTTATCATCACTTTCAGCACTATGCAATTGAAATTATTCCTTGTTGCTGGATGATATCAGTTTGTTTTGTACATACCTAAAATTTCAATGGTTTCCAAAGTATTCTCCTAACAAGGCATGTGTAGTGGCATACAATTAATAACAAAAGGATAGAATGGAGAAGGAATATACACAACTCATAGAGAAGTAATGAAATGATGGAAAATACACTGGAAAAATGTGTAACTTTTTTCCATTGATGTCAAAGGGGAAGGAAAAGCAAGCAGAGGAAGATAGACACTCCTTAGAATGAAAGGGGGAGGAAGTGTTTCCATTAATTCCAAAGAGGGAGACTGTTGGAAATGTTGTCATTGATGGCAAAGGCGCAGAAAGGAGAAGCACCAAAATTATCATTAAGGACAAAGGAGAAAATCAGGATCATCTAGAGTATAAAGGAGAAATAAGGAAAATAAGGCAAAATTATTATGCAGGAGCATAAAATAGGCAAAGGAACAGCATTGTGCAAAAAGGAGGCAAGGAGCAGCAATGTGCAGCAAAGAGACAAAGGAGCAAGGCAAAGGAGCAGCATTAGAAGTATAATATAAGGCATAGGAGTAGCAAAGAGGAAAGGAGTAGCATTAGAATCATTTTCTAAGGAAAAGGAGCAGAGAGGAGCAGCAAAGAAGAAAGGAGCAGCAAAAGAGGCAAAAGACAACGTCATGCATCAAAGAAGAAAATTGTGCAATGTAGGGTCAAGTCGGGCTATTCATGTTCAGAACAGTAAGCAAAGAAAAAGTGTGAAGAAAAGGTCAAGTCAAGTGTATGCGTACAGAATGTGTGTAGCAAATAAAAGCAATGAATGAGCGGTCCAAGTCGGGTTGGTTGTAAAACGCGTGCAAAACAGTGATTTTTCATTCAGAAGATCATGAACGAGTTAGGTGTTATACGTGCAGCAAATAATAAATGAAAGGGCACAACCAAAGAAGCAAAGGTGTGAATGAATGAACAAGCGGGTCGAGTCGTGCAAATACATGTTCAGAACGGTGTTGGTGGATTGCATATCGCAATTGGAGCTGGGAATATCGCACAAACATAGAAGTCACAGAAAATGCAAAGTGCAATATGATGTCATGAAATGATGACGTGGGAGCTGACATGGCAAGTGAAGTGGCAGCTGATGTGGCAGATTACATGGACCTGACCCGACAAATAGCAAATAAATATTGATGTCATGGTAGGTGATGTGGCAAATGATGTGGCAGGTAACATGATAGTGATGTGGCACCCCCGGTGGGACCCGAACCCTTTATCCCAAATCGCATATCGAAGATAGCAAAGCTCACAAGTGATAACACTCATGAACCACATTGAAACGTTGAAATGTCAAGTGTGATAAAGAACCCAGATGCGATACGCTTAAAAACAAAAGAATAAAGGTTTTAAAGTCTGACGTGGGACCCAATCGAATATCACAAATCGCAAAGCTCAGGAGGAATAGCACACAAGAACAACGTCGAAATTCGAAATGTGATAAGAATACCGAATGCGATGTAGTTTCAAAGCAAAGGTCTAAAGGATTTCAAACCTGGGGGTATAAGGTTTCCCTTTGATAAATTGCATCGGAGAATGGAAGAGCAATATATAAACGAAGAACAAGAGAAATAGTCGAAACGTTGAAATGTGATTAAAGAATTTTGATAAAGCTTGGCGAGACCCTTCACATATCGCATATAGGGAGATCAGATAGGTGAAGGCACATTGGATAACAGGATTCACCAAAGTGCGAAGTGCGATAAAGAGAGTGAATGCTATGAAGATCGAAGCTGAAGCCTAAAGGTTTTCAAGTCTGGAAATATGTGGTTTTCCTTTGTTAAATCGCATCGGAGTGCAAAGGAGGATTATAACATAGGACGTTGAAATGCCAAAATGTGATATAAAAGCGGATGTGATACTATCTTCAAAGGTAATGGAATATATTTTAAAGTCCAGTCTTACAGTAGTTACAAAGGACAGTCTGAACATGGCAGGAGACTCGGGTGGAACAACCTGACATTATGTGCATAGATAAACAACACTTACACCTCGATAATAGAACAAAATTCTAAACGTGGGCAATAAACTCGGGTAAGTGACCCGACACAGAGCAAAAGGAAAAGAAATTTGAACAACGCGGTAATGAGGAGATAAGCACCATGGGTCGAATCTGGCTCATCAAAACCTCCGGGGCAGAATTGGGTGTTGACACAAGGAGAAGGTTGAACGTTGCGGGCAAGAGAAGGAAGGAAGATAGGCAGAGTCGAGCAAAAGGAGCATATGGTGGCACTGTTGGAAACGTGCCAGTTGGGTCGAGTTGAGAAAAAGGCATTTGTACATAACTGTTATAATATAATAGCAGAAACAGAAAAGACAGGGACATCAGCAGAAAGGAAAAATGCACTGTGAGCTAAGAGCTGAAAGGGATGAGTGAAATATATTTGTTGTAACAGTAAATGTAAATGAATTAATTATTTTTTATTGTATGTGATGGAAAGTCAAGTCTCCGTAGGCACAGGCAAAACTCCAATGAGTGTTGTAATGATTATTTCTACTGTAATAACCTGAATTGAAGTCTAAGGAATCGAATGGGTGGAAGGCATAGGTTCAGGCATGTTCACTTCGAATTCCCTATAGAATGCAAACATTCATGTAGTTATCTGTATAAAACATGTAATATCAGTGTGCATAGTGAGGTGTGAGAGAGCAGTAGAATGGAAGAGATTTGAAGAATGTAAGAGAGCTGCAGAAAGGGAGAGAGTTGGAGAATGTGAGAGAGATGATAGAGATGTTATGCATATCTAGAAATGATATGAAGAAGATTTGAAGACAGAGAGGGCAGAAGTGAAGGTGGAGGAAAACAGAGCTTATATCCAAGTAAATCAACATTTTACTTTCATGTCGAATGAGGGGATTGTAGTATCCTTTCAAGTTGTAGCTTGATAAATTTCCAGTTGGAGCTAGATGAGGTAGGAGCCACCTGTGGGTTGTATCATGTAGAAAATACATGGGATTTGGTACTTTTGTTTCAAATTGTAGCTTGATAAATTTCTAGTTGGAGTTGGGTGAGGTAGGAGCCTCCTGTTGGTTGTAGCCTGTAGAAAATACATAGGATTTGGTACTTCTGTTTCAAGTTGTAGCTTGATAAATTTCCAGTTGGAGCTGGGTGAGGTAGGAGCCTCCTGTGGGTTGTAGCCTACATAAAATACATAGGAGTTGGTGCTTCTGTTTCAATTTGTAGCTTGATAAATTTCTAGTTGGAGATGGTTGAGGTAGGATCTTCCTGTGGGTTGTAGCCTATAGAAAATATATCTGAGTTGGAGCTTCCTTACAATTTTTATCTTGCATAAATTGACGTAGGAGCCTCATGTAGGTTGGAGCCTACAAAAAATTAGTTGTGAGAGGGAGTAGGGGCTTTCCATTGCATCACAACAATAATAAGATATGGTTTTCTCCCTTATGGGCTTCCACTTATATCTGGTGTCCATGTGCAAAATTATAGGTGTTGATGTGATGTGTTAATTTTCTTATCACTTGTTGTTCACATATTCAATCTGTTGATCATTCTTTATTAAGCTACTTATGAAATAACTTGTTAATGATTTTAATGAAAGGAATATTAATTTCCATGAATGGACTAAACTAATTCACCCCCCCCCCCCCCCCGACATATTAGTTTAGTAAAGATTTCATCACCACCTTGCCCCATTACATCTCTGCAAATCTGATTTTCAGAGCCTTGACCTAGTCCTCCTAGACCTAAATCACCATCCAGCACAAAAACCATGAAATATAACAAATCCTAATCCACATATATATCCTAATATACTTTATACTCCATTCAATTCGATGTGATCTCATTGAGAGAGCCCACTCAACCTAGTAGGGCTAGCTACTAGGTCAAAGTGGTCTGTGGTGACCTTTTCCAGTCTCCTCCTCAGCCTTCAGAGATCAAGTGGAGCACCAACATCTTGATACCATTGCCAGAGAATGAAGTTACAGATCTTCCCCGGGAAAGAACGAAAAAAATCAGATCTGATTGCTGATGGTGAACAATGATCAGGCACAAGAAGGTTGTGCATCTTTCACCTGGTGACTCCAGTGTCGAAAAATCCAAAGGTTCAGAATTTTCATGGTGACTCCACTTTTCAAGAACCGGTAGTTTGAATAAATTCTTGGTGGCCTCACTATTTTCAATATATATTCAACTGCTCGAAGGTATGCTTCTATGAATCGAGCTCATATTCATGGTTTTCTGAACTGTATTCCTTGTATAGATTGGCAAACAGGATTTCCAAATTTTAAAGGTCAAGACTGAGAAGATGCTAGTTTGAATTTGGTCAAATTTCATTCTCATATTCACAAACTAAAGATTGATTTTCCTGAAGATTTTCTGATGAATATGCTCATGGCTACCTTGGAGGAAAAAACGAGATCATGCTATGAGAGTATAACATATGCCAATTTATATTCTTTGAAGGAATTTCATTCAGTTTTCTTTCAACATTATCAAATATCTAATTCTTCCTTGTCAATGATTGATATTTGTTGTGAGATTTCTAAAAAATTCATTGACTTTCTTGAAAAATTGTATGGGGATGAAAAGTGTCTAGATGATGAGATCATAGAAGCCCTTTATGATTTTTCTTGCCAACAAGAATCAGTAGTTTCCTCCTTTGATGAAACAAATTGGGACCAAGAAAGAGAAATGCATCTTCCTGATCTTGAAAATGAAAATCACCAAGCCAATATTAACTGCTATAAAACTCAAGTTTCTCCTCTGTTCGAAGATGAAATAGATCACCTCCTGAAAATTCATGTTACAACCCAAGATAATGCAGGTTTACAGTGTTCACATAGTCAATAATGTGCTAGTGAAACTTCTTCCATTATTGAAAATGAAATTTTGAATTTAAATTATGACAGTCATGAAACTGATGAAACTATACGGGAATTTGTTGTGAGTAATCCAATTTGTGAGGATGATTTCCTGCAAAGAGATCAGCTAACAGGCAATGTTGTCTTTCATGAAGATGATAAGGTTGTCATGTTTAACAATATTGAAGAATGTTTTATGTTCAAGGATGATTTAGACTATGAATTTGAGGAGTATGAGCCTAACATAGATAGTGTGCAAGACATAAAGTCAGAGTTGTCCATGCTTTAGGAATTTATAGCCAAAACTCATATATCAGAAAGTCATACTTCTCTATGCCTTCCTATGGATCAAAAACCAAGTATTCTTTCAGATCAAAATGAAGGGTGTGTTTATGTTTTTATTGGATCTCAATACAAGGTAACATTTTACATTTTTGAAGATCATTTTATTGATTTTTTACAGTTAGCAAGTAAGATGTATTTTCTCGTTTTCATGGACCAGAAGCACATGTTCAATGGACACTTGGGGTGGCCTAGTTTTTGTTTTTTCTGCTTGCTTGAGGAAAATGAGAGCATAATTCAAGTAAGTAGCCATTTGCTGAATTGGTTACACTCGAAGGATCACTTCATATGATTGTACATATGTCTTTAGTAGGCAGGTGGTTGTCATCAGGATTTGAAGCCCTCAAGTCTCGGTCATGTGTTGCCATCAATCAATTTTGTAAGTTTTTATTTCAGTCAGATTTAGTCATTTTATCATGTTAAGTTTTCAGTATTCAATTTGGTTTTTAACTTTTGACTCCATGCCCAATGGTTATAATACTTGGTCTACGGTGTTCTTGACACCTCCAAGGAGTTGCCATTCCCAGCTGGATCCAATGTTAGTGTCAGTCTATACATCCTGTCACCAGTGATCAAATGGGATCTTATCATGTCATGTTAGGGTCCCATACTCAATTTTTTTTCATTTCATTAGGTCTTAAAGAAAAAATTTGGTCACTGGGTATTAGGTCTAGGACTATATCCACTCCTTCCAAAAAAGGTCAAATGATGGTCCTTGTCATCACTCAGTTGAGTGTATCATCATTAAAAAATCATCATCATCATTTCAGTCATCACCATCATGATTTCATTCAGTTCAGGGTCTCCATTAAGTCATTAGGGTTTCAAGGTTACCAAAAATGTCATTTCATGCATAAAATATGGTAATTGGAGGAGTGGTAATACGAAAATTTGTTCAATAATTTTTTATTTCAAATTTAATTTATGTTTCTAATATGTAATGATGTTCCTAATACTATGAAGTTACAAGAAGAGTTCCTCAGGCTACAAGGCTCAAAAAAGAAAGTGAATTGATGAGGTGTGCCATCCTACCTCATTAATGACAAAAGACTCCCAAAGCAAGCTACAAAAAGACATCGAGAGACTCATTTACACTCATTTTCACTCTTATTACCTCTTATAATTGATCTCCCCTCTCTCATTGGCAAAAAAATTGGTTTTCATAGCTCTCAGTGGCAAAAACTAGAGCCTGTTGCGCACAGAGAGCCTTCGATGTACATCTGGAGAGCTCGCTACACACAAGAAGACTACGCTACGCTTCTGGACAGTGTTTTACAAAAGTGGATTTTATTAGTCAAATTGGTTTTTCGAGGTTTCACTCCAGTCATTACAGCCTTCAGTCCCTTCAAGAAGTAAGTTAAAGCCTTTCATACCCCTCCTTTTCACTATTTACTAAGAGAATTTGACTAAACACTTCTTCTCCTATGGTTTTCTTAAACTTCATGGTTTTGATTTCCAAATGATAAATTGTTGTTAAAAACCCTATTTTCATTGCTCCTACACCTCTATTTTCAATTGATAGACCACTTCCATACATTATACAGACTCATTCCCTTCATTTCTATCATTTTCCCTATAAACACTAGCCTACCCTATGTTCTTCTAGGGTAGGATTGTTTTTTTCTCTTTTCCACCCCCTCCCCTCACTCATTTCTAAATATTAATTTTTCCCTACTCACTAAAATCAATCCAATACATTCCCTCACACTCAAACCCTAGCTCCTACACCATCATCACTACCCTATGTTGCATTTCTGGCATCCCCCTAGACCTAGACTTGTAATTAAATTCTCTAGGTCCATTCGTACCTTCCCTACCTCCCTTATCACTTCCCAAGACTTCCTAACACCTTTCCCCATCTCCCTAAATTTTTCCATCCCTTTCTCCCTCTCCTAACCCCTCCGTCCCACTCTTTTTCCACAATCCCATGTTTCACACCACTAGGGTTTTCCCCTTGCAAAGCACCTATGGAGGAAAAGAAGAAGCCCTATCACAAGGGAGGTCAAATGTCAAGATATGAACCACTCAACAGACATGAGATGATGTCCTCTCCACTTGCCAAGAAGTGCCAAATTCCAAGAAATCATATCTTTACCTTTCCAAGTTATGGGCTGCCTAGGGTTTGAAGTGCACACATGAATAGTTTTTATTCAAAATGTATTTCTTACCAAATAGAGATTAAATTTCAAAAAGTGAAAGATTTTTTTTTCCATCATAGACCAAGGAACAAAAACCTCCTTTATTTTATACACAGGTATAATGATTTTGGATAAATGCCAAAAACACAATTTCCATAAGAGGCTTTCTGCACTTCTAGATAGCTTGATTTCAATATAGTTTTTCAGGGGTTTGGAGAAGGTTTTTGCAGTTTTTGATGACTCCATTGTGTAGCCAAAATCCTAATATTTCCAATTTTACCTTCATATCTTGATTTTTACCTCAAGAAGACCGCAAAAAGTCACTTGTCCCAATCACGATGCGCACAGGAACACTACGTTGCGCACAGCGCTGCGCATAGAGACACCTTGGGAAAATGGCCATATCTCAGTCCACAATGGGTCATTTTGCATGCTAAAATACTCAAAATACATATAAAATCTCCCATATTTCCATAAAATCTCTCATAAGTCGATTTGGACTTCAAGAAGGTGCCTAAAAATTTCCTTCAAGATGGGTTGCGCATCTGTAATTTTCTGCGATTTTTGTAAACTTTTCACCGTGTAATTTTCTCCAATTTCCAGTTTGAATTTTGTAACAGTTAAAAAGTGAAATTAGATGAATTTAAATGGTTAAATTAAATTTCAAATGGCTAAAATAGGCTTAATTAGGTGCCTTATCCTCCATTTAATGCTTTGAGGAAATGTCTCATGATGGTTAGGAAAAGGAGGAATTGTTTGAGTAACCTCCCTTGTGTGTAGCACACTTTGGATAGGTGCATGTATTTGGATTTTCTTGCTGGAAATTTGACCTCCAAGGGATTATTTCAACCTCAGTATATGAGTCCTTTTGTAATCATTTTCAAAGGTCAGATGTTGCAGAATTAAGCCTTGGACACCATTGTATTTTTGAATTTGGCAGGAACTAATAGATAGAGTTTGCAGCTGTTGTCGTGGGATTCATGTGGTATGTGCTTTAGCAGTGTTTTTCCTTATGTTAGTACCCTATAAATCATAGGATCTCAAGGTGACTGGATCCTTCACATTTTGTGCAAGGTTTTCATTATTGAAAGGCTTTTCAAAATTCAAATGATTTCAAATAAAAAGGAAAGAATAAAGGGTATAAAAAAAAGGAAAAAAAAAAAAAATTAATGAAAAGAAAAAAAATAAATAAAAGGAAAAAAGAAAGAAGAACCCCAAAAAATAAATAAAATTTAAAGTGTTGCAAGTTCAAATTCCACTACTCTTTAGATAGGCTTGTCCAGTCATACAGTTTAATCATGATTAGACAGTTTTCAATTTCCCTTGATAGGTTAGAAAATAAATATTTGCCAAGATGTTTAATATTGGCCTATCAGTAGATAAGTAGAAAATGAGATTGGTTCAACAACTTAATATGAACAAATAGTAGAAATAAGGGGTAGGGGTTAGGTTAGAATTTTAAAAGAAAAATTTCAGGGTCTGCTAGCCTAAATCCCCCCTACAAAGGAAGAAAATGTTAAATGAGTAGGTCGAGTAGGCAGATATGCAAAGGAGGAAGAAGGGAAGGGAAAAGGTGAAATGGAGACTTCAAAATGCTTTGAGGGTAAATCTATTTTATCCTAAGCCTATGCAAGTCCCACCAAGCACCAAATAATTCGCATCGACCAAATCGCATAAATCCCTTACCATTCATTCATTTCCAAAAATCCTTCGATCACCACAATTGTAAAAGGATAACGCTAATGAAAATGGTAAAGTCTGTGATCTGCTGGCTGCGGGCGGTCCCACCTTCCCTGCCACGTCACCTCCCCCTCCCCGCGCTTCACACTTCACAAGTTTAAACGTTTACCTCCACCGCTCATAACTAAATCCTCCAACATGTGATTTGCAGTAGTCCATAGTTCCCACCTCCTCGCCACTTCACTCCCTCTCCCCGCACTTCGCATGTTGCAAGTTTTAAAGTTTACTGCTACTACTCATAACTGAATCCTCTGACATGCGATTTGCAATAGATGGGGGGTCCCACCTCATCGCCATGTCACCCCCTCTCCCCGCACTTCGCACTTTGAAAGATAAGGTTTACCTCTATTGCTCATAAATAAATCCTCCGACATGTGATTTGCGATAGCCAGCGGGTCCCACCTCCTTGCCAAGTCACCTCCTCTCCCTGCATTTTTCACTTCACAATATTTAAGGTTTACCTTTATTGCTCATAACTAAATCCTCTGACATGCGATTTGCGATAGTTGTCGGGTCCCACCTCCTTGCCACGTCCCATCACCCCATCGCATCAGCGCTAAACACCTCCCACCTTACCCTCCATCTCCGCCCCTCACCTCACCATTGACGGCCCTCAATCCATTTCAGCCCCCCCTGAGCCACCGAAATTTAACAAAGATGGGGGGTCTGAAATGGGTGGTATCCATTACCAAATACTCCTCCACGTGTCACGCTCCAACCATTTCGCACCCCCCCTCTCTATTATGCTTACTACCTAAGCCCCCCTCCAAAAAGTTGTTTCCCCTGTCCTCCAAACCGCTACCGCCCTGTGACCATTGCCAATGTTGTCATGCCACGTCCTTCATCACCTGTCCACTTCACCTCGACACATCCCCTCCCACCAATAGAACCGTTGCACCATGAATGGTTGGGTTTTTATCCAATGGACCCACACCAACTCAATGGTTACCCTCCAACCACATGTTAAAACCTGAATCCACCATGATGCCAAAGTTTTCATTATTATTACTATTGAATTGCTACAAGTTTTGATATTTACAGACAACTGTAGAGGGGATCACCACCATCCACCTTGGCTGAAGGGAAAATTGCACATCAAATAAGGAACAATCAATGCTTTGTGAGCCTGGTTATAGTTCTCGTTTCATCTAATTCATTTCTGATCGTGATCCCCTTCGGTCTTACCCCTTCCTCAGTATCAATTCATACCATTTCTCCCTTATCTATTCCCCTTTTCTTGCAGCCCATTCTCCATTGTACATGAAACCGAGAGTGAAAAATCAAATCATGCCTCCCAAGGCAAATCAGCATCCTTTCAATCCCATGGTCTACCCCCAGGTAGACTTAGACCATATTCCCCTCACTGATAATGATTACTAGATCCACAAGACAAAGTCAGACCTCGACCTATTCGATGTCTATTGTTAGATCGAGGATAGGATCCTTGATGAAGCAAGTGGTATCAGCTTGTGGAAGACCAAGCTTCCACATTACATCTTCCCTAGAACCCATAGTTGCCCTGAGCTAATTAGGAAATCTCAATCTTGCTATGACATTAAACAAAGAGCCATAGTGAACTCTGTAGGAGAGATTTTGTTTTATGTAAATGCCACATCCATTCAAACGATGTTGCAGGCCCAAAATTGTCCCTTTTTCATATGAGGCCCTTATAGGACTATACCAAGGATTAGATTTTTCCATCAGGGCCAAAACCTTGAAGCTTTTCATGACTCCCAATGCACCAATGCCTACCACCAACCCCCCATATCCATAATACACCTTCCCGAAAAGGACCAAGCACATTGTCACTACCCTATATTATTTGTTAGGTTATCATAATGATCAGTGCATATATGAAGCCATAATTGATTTCTTTTCTATCCTCTCTACAAAGCCCATTGTTATGTTCAACTATGTTCAGTTCCTTGCTGGTACAATCTATGATCATTTCTTGATATTTCAAACAGAAGGGGTATTCAAATACACCTCTCTGTTGGTGTACATATTTACCTATTTTCAATCCAGCAAGTTCGAATTTGACATGATAAATCAAGGTGAAGACTCTCAATCCCAATCTGTCATTTTTTGGACAACTCTATTGAGAAAGGAGCAGGAAGACTATTCATACAAGAGCTTTGTAGACCTATTTGTTCACCTAGAAATCAGTGCACTCAGCAGCACCACAAAGCCCTGGGTTAGTGAGGAAATCAATAAAGTGACGCAGTTGATAGAGCATATCAGGACAGCATACTGGTATCTCTACCAAAACTACACGAAGATCAGGGTTTATGGCAGTGAATTGGCCCCCTTTAAACTACCCAAATACCTCTCCATGAGGATATTTTCCCATGAGTATATCAGACAGATGATAGATGTTGATGAGGTGCATTTTATTTTGGCCAAGAAGAAGTCACAATTCAGGATCAATCCCAAATCGGCCCATTCATCTGCATCAGTAGGGAAGCAGGGGGAGAGGTAGATTAAATACTAAAAGTGATGAAATTCACACAAAATTTCACCTGGTCCTATGATCCAATGGGGATCATCTCCAAGAAGAGGGTGGAAAACAAGTCCCCACCCTACATCCATACCCACATACTGGAGATAGATAATTACATGAACCAAAAATAATGGGTGGCAGACACACTCCAGGAGGCTGAAGAGCAGGTCATCTCTACTTCACGAGTCCATACACCAACTCCACAAGAGAGGAAGGTGTCAGGAGTTCAAGAAGACAAAGGAAAGGAGCCTGAAAATGAAATAGGAAGTAAGAGGACTAGGGAGGATCAAACAGACATAGACATCGATTCCTCCACTTAGGAGTTCAAAATGAAATGTAGGAAGAGAGCCAGGATCAGCATGGGCCTTGACCAAGGAAATGAGAAAAACCAACAAACTGTCATCACAATTAGGGATTCACCAAGTTCATCTTCAACATATTGCCACCTGATCTTCTCCACATCCTCTACCACCATTCCATTCCAACTATAGAATTTGCAAAATCCCACATCTACTTCCACTACAGAACAAAAGGAGGAAGATATCTATGACACATTGAGGGAGACCAGGAGAAGGAATGAGGTTCTCAATACCAACACCTACAATAAATTTTGGAAACAAACAAGGAGCTCCCAGAGTAGACTCCTATCATCCTTTGACTCTCAGAAGGGAAGGATGAGGATGGAATTCTTAGAGGCACAAATTCCCCAACCCAAAGGTGCAGCAAATTACAAGAAGGCATCTTTTGAGTTTGATGCAAAGAGAATCCACCTAATAGACTAGATGGATATGCACAAGAAAACTGGGAAAATGATCTCCTCCACCCTAACTAGGACAGCCATGAGCCTCTCAAAACTACAGGTGACTTTTTCCAATGCACAGTCACAATTAAAGTTGGAAAAGGTCTCTGGCATGGCCAAATATTCAAAGATAAAATCTCTAGAGGATTTAGTGATACAGATCAGGTACAATCCATCAAACATAGTAGTGGCACAAACCCTTGTGAATAAGAATAATGCAGACATATTTTCTTTGAGGAGGCAGCTTAACATGCCAGTAACAGAAGACCCTATGGCCAAGGAGATAGAAGCAACTAAAGCATAGAAGGCAGAAATGATGCAATTAATTTTTGAACAAACAGAGAAGATCAAGAAAATGGAGGACGAGATAGGTAAAATAACCAAAGAAAGACAGAAATCAATAAGGGATGCAATGAAGGAAGCATCAAAAGAAGCAACTAAGGCCACGATCCTCCCATAAGCAGTTCCCCTCACAGTGATATCAGTAGCCATAACATCCACAGGAGAACCAGAGGAAAGTACTGAGCAGCTAGCCAAGGCGATGGAGAACGTGTCTTTACAGTCAACGCAGATCAAAAGGCTGTGGAATCAACTTAGTGACCTGCTCGAGAAACTCAAAGGGAAAGACTCTGCACTGAGAGCTTGCAGAAGTCTCTTCAGGAGTCCTCAATTGGCAGCATGATGGGAAGGGTGAAACAAATTATATGTTTGGATACAATTGAGTCTGTAAATGATATATGGCCCTCAATTCAAATAATTTTTGAACAAAGGATCTAATTGAGGTAGTGAAGCTTTCCATTGATAAAACAAATGAGGAACTTGGAGATAAGCCCCAAAATTCCAACAACATCATCAGATTCCTAAATTCCAAGAGTAGCCATGAATTGGAGCAACTAGAAGTGGTTGACATAATAGCCTTTGTTCTTGAAGTTAAAAGGGTGTTGAATAAGAATATTTTGGTCACACAGCAAGAAGAAAGATGCCATCGACTGGAGATTGGGGTGAAAATGTTTTTCAATGGGATTGATCCACTGAAAAAAAAAAAAAAAAGAGGTTTTCCCTCCTTGTTTGTTATCAATGATAAATTGATTCCCATAACTGATTATGTAAAGAGGCTAACAGAGATCTTTGAGGACACATCCAAGCTCACAAACCTGAAGAACACCATGACTGGGAAAGCATTCTATGAAATCATCAGCAATGATGTCTTCATACAGTATGAGGTGAAACACATTTTTCAGCAGAAACCAACATTCGTGAAGTACACCGAGACTGATGAAGTCTATAGGAAGTTGAACGAGACCAAGATCCCGACTCCAGAGATTTTGAAAAATCTACATAGGTTCTAGGAAGGATGACAACTCAGTTCAGTTGACAGCCCAGTGAATTGTCAGTGTCAGCACATCCAATGTATCGGATTTGCCAGCACAGCAAGCCTCCACAGCGTTAGATAACGTCTCCACAAGGACATCGGACACCTGCCAAGAGGGCCATTACAATGAAGGGACACTTCCACTATAACTTCATACATCTATCTAAAAACAGTTACAACGTGTCCATGCATAACGTGCCAGACCCATTTTCAGTTACTCTTATGGTAAATGAACCGATTTCCCTTTCGGTAATGGAAATCTAGTGCAAATGATTTAAATATAAGTTTTCATTTTGTAGCAAGGGTTGGACCCTGGTCTTGTAAGCACTTTTCATTACAAGTATTCATACTTTTCAAGCTGGAGCATCAATAAAGAGATAATTCTTCAAGATTCATGTGTTGTGTGTCCTAGTGATGTTTTTCCTTATCCATGTTTAATGTTTTCCCACTGTAATCTTTTCATGTGTTTCATTTATAACTCTATTTGTAAAGCAGGAAGGTTGGATTAAGATTTTTTGTTTTAGGGTACCTTAATTCTGACTGTATTTACAATTTCAATGTTTTCTTCTGATGTATGATTTAATAATTCTTAGTTTCTCTTAAGTCATTACTGAAAGCACTTTTATCCATCCCATAATTCCACTCAGCTACCAACACCAGTATTCGTAGATAGCTTGCCTTGCATTCGCTCTGGGCTTTGATGTGTACGCCCAGCCTATTTTGACACCATAGCCCAATGGAAACTATTTAGAAAAGACCCCTTCTATCCAACCAAGAAAAATCAAATAAAAAACTCTTACAATCAATTTAACTAGCCTAACATCAATAAAATTAAGCAAATCTAAATCTAATAGCGAGATCCCTCTCTGAGTCTAGGAGGGCTATATCCTAGGATTCAAGCGGTTTTGATGTAGTTCTTTGTAATTTAGTCTTGCCAATCGTATAAATTATAGAGTGATAAAATATTGTCAACAATACTAGGGACTAACTAAAAATTTTCTATTTTCATCCAAATTTAGTGAACCCCAGCTGAAAAGCATTATATGATATAGTTTTCTTTTAAATATTAGTTTCTTTCAATATTCAATAATCATTTTGTCTATGATTTTGAGCTATGTTCGACTCCCAAAATAATATCCACCAGATCCAAATCCTCCTCCTATCGTATATAATCCTGAGAAAATATTGAGGAAACTACCTAGAACGGAAATTCCTACCGGCAGCAGGGTTCTCCATAGATCTAGCTCCTTACCTGATAGCTTTTTTGCTTTGCAGGACATTCAATTTGATCTGCATTTCGAACTAGGTCTATTCAGAACAAAATCTTAGAATTGGACTGACCTTACAGTTTTTAATCCATCCATTTTTCTTACCTCTACCCATCCTACTTCATCCATCATTCGTCTTCCTCCACCACCTCCACCGATCATGGCAGCCAGATCTGCCCCATGAATTCTACCAGTCCCTTTACCCCCTATGCCCCAAGACTACCAATCTAAAATACCACAATTTGATAGCACTAGTCCTATGACATCCCAACAACATATTGACAAAATGAATGATTGTTTCGACCTGTAAGAAATTCATGATGACAATGTCGCATTGACAATGTTTTCCGAGAGTTTAGGGGGTGAAGCCATAAAATGGTTTAGAGGTTTAAATCCTAATAGTATTCATGATCTCCTTGCTTTCCACCAAGCATTTATAAATTGATGGGAAGTCAAGAAAAACCCACTGTAGATCTTATCATAATATGAAACCATTAAGAGATCCCTAGAAGAGAGTGTGCAAGACTACTGTACTAGATTTAACATCTTGTACAACGCACTCCCTCCTAATATGAGACCACCCCAAGGGATGGCGTTGCTTAAATTCCTAGATGGATTTGACCCCGACATGGCCTATCATCTTAGGGAAAGAGATTCATCAACCTTAGAGGAAATGCAAAAATATGCTATGAGTGTAGAAGCCAATTTGTTAGCAAAAAGGGCTAGGATGAGGACTGAGAGGAGGGTCACAATAAGAGAAGAACCCTTAGCCTCCACCTATGATGCCAAGATTGAAAATTTGGTAAGGACTATGGAAAGGATGATGGAGATGATGAATTTGAATGAAAGAGTGATACCCAGAGACAATCAACCAGCACCCCAAAATAGAAATCAAAACCCAAGAAGAAACCCTCCATAAATTAGGTAGAGAGAGAAAAGGGGTCTTGATCAACAGATCAAGCTTCCCTTTCAAGAAATTTTGCTGATGATAACGAAGGGATAGTGGAGGAAGAGGAGGAAAATAATATAAATATGACGGGAATCAATGAAGATGATCCTATCTTCCTCACTGAAGAAGAGCAGGACTTGTTTTCACTAGCTCAAGATGACCTCAGGCCCGAAGAATCTGATGACTACAAACTGGGTTTTGAGGATGTCATTATGGAAGTCCATAGACAGTACAACTTAGGGAGAAAAAATAATTTGGACAATTCAAATAAAGGGAATTTAGAAAACTCTATCAAGAAAGTATCTGAATCCGAAGCCAAGAAAATAACTGAAAAAGCTAAGAAAAATTTAAATAATTCAGAAAATAAAAGCGTAGAGAACAGTGCCAAGAAATCATTAGGTGTTCCCACCAAAAACCCTCAGAAGGACATCCCCAGTACAAGAAAATAGACGGAAGTTACCCAAAGAATAGAGGTTGAAAGGATTGATATGTCAAACCCACTGAGAAATCAAACTCCCTTCAGTATTGAGAGTGAACTTGCAAAGGTAAAGATTTGTATCCCTCACTGAATTGATCAAAAAAAATGTCTACATATCTCAAGTCCTAAAAGTGTTAAATATAGCGGAGATTACAAACACTATCAATTTGAGTGATGACCAGCCTCAACTCTTGTTTGGGCCAGAGGTTGATGGCAGACCACAAGAAGGAGGCGTTCCCCCTTTTTATGTCAGTTTAAATATTCATGATTAAATACTACATAATGCCATGTTGGATTTCGGTGCCTCACACAACCTTATGCCCCAAGATGTCATGGAGAAACTCGACCTCGAAATCACTGGACCCTACAGGGATTTATACTCTTTTGATTCTAGAAAAGTTAAGTACCTAGGCCTGATCAAGGACATATGTGTCACTATATCTCAAATACCTGCAAAGATTTTGGTGATGGATATTGTTGAGGAAGACATTATCCAAAATACGGAATACTTTTATCTCGCTCATGGGGGGGGGAATTGCAAGGAACTCTGCAACTAGACATGACTTACGCTACCATTCCGGTGTTTGTCCAATCGAGGAAACTTTATAGAGAAACACTGATGAAGTACATGGTAAGTAGCCAAGAAAATCCTCACAACTACCCTTTGTACTCTATTCACGCTAACCTGGATTCTTTCATTTTGTATAATGATGGGATCACTGATTCACAAATTTCCCAAGTAGAAAATGTTCCCACATAAAACATTGACAATCAAACCCAAACAGTACAACTAGACCATGCCCATGAACCTCTCTGGAACATGAATTTTGATGGATCATGTCTCCAAGTTGGCTCTAGGGCAGGAATCTAGGTGGATAACACAGGAGACAATAGTGCACAGGGTCATTCGTACCAATTAAATTTTCAATGCACAAACAACATTGCTGAATATGAAGCTTTTCTTTTGGGATTACAAATGTTGAAAAAAATAGGAGCAAAAAGGATCTTTGTACATGGTGATTCCGAGCTAGTCATTAAACAGGTTAAAGTGCTATATGCAGCCAAACACCCTAGATTGAGAGCTTATAGAAATGTTTTCTTGGATTTCTTAAGGACCTTTGAAGAATATTATTTGGAAGTAATTCCCAGAAACCAAAATGTCCTAGCCAATGGCCTAGTTGTTTTAGCAAGCACCTGTAAACTACCTCACCCAAACAAATAACATAAAATTGAGATCAAACATTGTCCTTCAGTGCCATACAACATGAGGTACTGGCAAGTTTTTGGCAGTGATAAAAAAATTGAGAGCTTCCTGCAATCTAGAAATGAATTTGAAGAAAGTAATGTGGATATGGATTGTGAGGAGGACAGTCTTATCAAGGTACCAACTACTAAGGAAACACAAACCATTGTTCTGGAAAAAGTTTTTCTAGATGTAAATACTACTGTAAATATTCCAGCTCTCAATACTGTACATAATACCGATAAACAAAAAGACCTAGAAAAAGAGGAATTTGAAATGTTCCAGCTTAAAGATAATAATCTGCCTAGAGGGTTAGTCCCTTTAGAAGAATTATTTTACTTTAATGATGTGGCCAAAAAAGCCAAAATAGAGCCGACTGAAAGAGACATTGAGGAATGTAATATAGGCACAGAACATAACCCCAAAATCATCAAACTATCTAAATCTCTACCTACTATTACAAAGAGAAAATGTATAGCCTTATTCAAAGAACTGATTCATGTGTTTGCATGGAGTTATGAGGATTTGAAATCCTATGATACCAGCATCATTCAGCACAAGATTCCAATTAAATAAAATCAAAAGCCATTTAGACAGAAATTGTGAAGAATAAATCATGTTTTAATGCCTTTAGTTGAGAAAGAGTTCAAGAATATGCACGAAGCAAAAATCATAGTGCCACTCAGGTACTCCCAATGGGTTTCCAATATTGTCCCAACTAGGAAGAAAACAAGCAATATTAGACTCTGCATCGACTTCAGAAACCTTAATAAGGTATCTCTTAAGGATAACTACCCTTTACCTAAGATGGATCACATATTACAAATGGTAGAGGGTTCCAGTATGATATCTTTGTTAGATGGTTTCTTTGGTTACAATCAAGTGTTAGTACACCCTGATGACCAAGATAAGACAACTTTTACAACTCCTTGGGGGACTTTAATGTATGTAAAAATGCCCTTTGGACTAATGAATGTTGGAGCTATATTTCAAAGGGCCATGGACATTGCATTTTCTTATGAACTTGGCCACTTTATTGTGATTTATTTGGATGACATCACTGTGTTTTCTAAAATTGATGAAGAACATTTAACACACTTGAGAAGATTTTTTGAAAAATGCAGAAAATTTGGACTCTCCCTGAATCCAAAGAAGACATTGTTTGGATTAGAAGAAGGAAAACTATTAGGCCGTATTATCTCTAAGGATGGAATTAGAATTGACCCTAGCAGAACTGAAGGAATATTGAAAATCATTAATCCCAGAAATTTTAAAGTACTCCAATCCTTCATTGGTAAAATCAACTTCCTAAGGAGATTTATACCTAACTTGGCAAAAAATTTAAGGAACATCACTAACATGCTAAAGAAGGGATCAGAAATAAAGTGGACCATAGAAGCAAAACAATATTTTGACTTGGTCAAGCTAGCATTAACAAAGGCCCTAGTACTAATCACTCTAGATTTCACTAAATATCTCATGATCTTTTCTTTTTCCTCTAAACATACTATTGTTGTTGTTTTTTTACAGAAAAACAGTGAGGGACAAGAACAGCCAATAGCCTTTTTCAGCAAGGCATTAAGAGATGCATCTTTGAAATATAATATCATGCAAAAACAGGATTTTGCATTGGTTAAAGCACTGAAAGATTTTAGAGTCTATATTTTACATTCACATATCATTTCTTATGTCCCAAATGCAGTTATCAAAGACATTATAACGCAAAACGGTCCTGACAGAAAAAGAGGGAAATGGATTGCAGTGATCCTAGAGTAAAATTTGGAAATCAAGCCTACCAAGTTGATCAAAGGCCAAGGACTAGCTGAATTAATGGAAAAATATAATTTACACGCACTATACATCAACATGGTACACGCATTAGATGATCAAGAGGAACTAGTGACTCCACCAATTGATGAAGCATTCCTGAATTCTCCATGGTATGTTGATATTTTGTATGTACTGTTTAATTTGAATGCTCCTCCTAGTTTATCTAAAAGAAAGGCTAGATTTCTAAAACTCAAATTTGTTAAGTTCTACATTTTGGAAAAAAATTGGTATTGGAAAGACATTGGAGGAATTTTTCTTAATTTTTTATTAAAGGATGATGCAGATAGAGAAATGTAAGAGTTCCACGGAGGTGACTGCGGTGGCCATCTCTACTGGAAAACCACTGCTAAAAAAATCAGGAGATTTGGTTTTTATTGGCCCACCATTTTACCTGATGTCCATAAGATGGTTACTACCTATCATAAATGTCAAATCCTTGAAGGAAAGAGGAAGCTATTGCCCTTACCCCTGAAACCTATTTCCATAGAAATCCCTTTCCATCAGTGGGGATTAGACTTCATAGGAAAAATTCACTCTCCATCCTCTGCTCAACACAAATGGATCCTTACTTCTATAGATTATTTCACCAAATGGATAGAGGCCACCTCTTCTATGAATGCCACTCACTCTGTCATCATAAAATTCCTAGAAACCAACATCCTTTCTAGATTTGGTTTTCCTAGGAAAATCATTACAGGAAATGTTGCATCCTTCAGATCCAAAAAGGTGGTTGATTTCTATCATAGATATCATATAACATTGGGGCATTCAACAGCCTACTACCCTCAAGGTAATGGACTGGCTGAATCTTCAAATAAAATCCTGGTGAACATCATTAAAAATCTTCTGGAGGAGAATAAGAAATCATGGTACAATAAGTTGATCAATTCTCTATGGGTTGATAGGCTCACCACAAAGAAATCAATTGGCATGTCTCCATACCAATTGGTTTATGGAATGGATGCAGTTTTTCCTTATTCCTTGGGAGTTCCAATAATGAAGATAGTCTAAGAGATCCAAGATGAACCAAATGACATTCAAAGAAGGATTAATGACACCATTCAGCTACAGCAGTCCAGAGAAGAGGTTTACAATAGAACCCAAGTGATGTAAGAGAATATCAAAAATAGCTTTGACAAGATAACCAAGGCCAATGATTTCATTCTAGGTAACAAGTTTCTGAAATTGGATTCCAGAAGAGAGGATAAATGCAAGCACAGAAAGTTTTATAATCTTTGGCAAGGGCCATACATCATTCATGCTTTAGGGGGAAATAATGCTTACTTTCTCAAAGATTTGGATGGTACCGAAGTATGTGGAGGTCCTGTCAATGGTGGGATGCTAAAACATTACTTCTTCTAAACTCAAGTTAAATTGTCATCATTGTAAATACCATAGTCTTATAGTTTTCAGTAATTCATTGGACGAGGTTGAAGCTCAAAGTGAAGGCCCTAAGCCTACTTTGATGAGCAGATATAAAAACAAAACGGAAATCAATTGAAAAAGAAAGGAAAGCAGTTAAAAATGTTGCAGAAAATGGAGCATCCAAGGCTACTAGTCTCAAGTTCTTGACACTTCTTTTCAAGAAGCGCCATCCCCAGCTAGAGCCACTGTTAGTCCCCTATAAATTATAAGATCTCAAGGTGACTGGATACTTCATATTTTGTGCAAGGTTTTCATTATTGAAATTATTTTAAAAATTCAAATGATTTCAAATAAAAAGGAAAAAAGAAAGAAGGACCCAAAAAAAAAACTGAAAGTGGCGCAAGTTCAAATGCCACTACTCTTTAGATAGGTTTGTCCAGTCATACAATTTAATCATGATTGGAAAATTTTCAATTTTTGTTGATAGGTTAGAAAATAAAGATTTTCCAAACTGTTTAATCTTGGATTATTAGTAGATAAGTATAAAATGAGATTGGTTCAACATCTTAATCTGAACCAATAGGAGAAATAAGGGATAAGGGTTAGGTTATAATTTTAAAGAAAATTGTAGGGTCTACAAGTCTAAATGCACCCTACAAAGGAAGAAAAAATGTTAGATGAGTAGGTCGGGTAGGCAGATATGAAAAGGAGGAAGAAGTGAAAGGAAAAGGTGAAATGGAGACTTCAAAATCCTTTGAGGCTAAATCTATTTTATCTTAAGCCCATGAAAGTCCCACCAAGCACCAAATCGCAATTCACATTGACAAAATCACAATTTGCATCGGCCAAATCAAAAAAATACCTTACCATTCATTCATTTCCCAAAATCCTTCGATCACCACTAAATCGCTCGATTTTCATTTTAAAATGTCAGCGGGTCCCACCTCCTTACCACGTCACTTCCCCCTCCCCACACTTCGCACTTCGCAACTATAAAAGGATAGCGCTAACGAAAATGGTAAATTCTACAATCTATGGGCTGCAGGTGGTGCCACCTTCCCTGCCACATCACCTCCCCCTCCCTGTGCTTCGTACTTTGCAAGTTTAAATGTTTACCTCCACTGCTCATAACTAAATCCTCTGACATGCGATTTGCGGTAGCCAGTGGGCCCCACCTCCTCAGCACGTCACTCCCTCTCCTTGCACTTCGCACTTCGTAAGTTTTAAATTTTACTGCTACTACTCATAATTGAATCCTCTGACATGCAATTTGCGATAGTCAGTGGGTCCCACCTCATTGCCACGTCACCCCCTCTCCCTGCACTTCGCACTTCACAAGATTTAAGGTTTACCTCTATTGCTCATAAATAAATCCTCCGACATGCGATTTGCGATAGCCGGCAGGTCCCACCTCCTCACCACATCACCTCCTCTCCCCGCACTTCACAAGATTTAAGGTTTACTTCTATTGCTCATAACTAAATCCTCTGACATGTGATTTGCGATAAACATCAGGTCCCACCTCCTTGCCATGTCCCATCACCTTGTCGCATCAGCGCTAAACACCTCCCACCTTACCCTCCATCTTCGCCCCTCACCTCACCATCGATGGCCCTCAATCCATTTCAGCCCCCCCCTCAGCCGTCAGACATTAACAAAGGTGGGGGGGGGGGTCCGGAATCGGCGGTATCCATTACCACCTACTCCTCCACATGTTGCGCTCCCACTGTTTCATACCCCCCCCCACCCCCCGCTATTATCACTTACCACCTGGTCCCCCCTCCGAAAATTTGTTTCCGTTGTCCTCCAAACCGTTTTCGCCCTGTGACCATTGCCAATTCCACCACGCCACATCCTCCATCACCTGTCCACTTCGCCCCATCACAAACCCTCCCACCAATAGCATCGTTGCACCATGAATGGTCGGGCCATTATCCAACAGACCTGCGCTAACTCAATGGTTATTCTCTAGCCACATGTTAAAACCTGAATCCACCACAACGCCAAAGTTTGCATTGTTGTTACTACTAAATTGCTATAGGTTGTGATATCTACAGACAACTGCAGAGGAGATCACGACCATCCACCTTGGCCAAAGGGTAAATTCCACATCAAAGAAGGAACAATCAGCACTCTATGAGCCTGGTTATATTTCTTGTTTCAGCTAATTCATTTCTAATCTTGATCCCCTTCGATCTTACCCCTTCCTCATTATCAATTCATACCGTTTCTCCCTTATTTATTCCCCTTCTCTTGTAGCCCATTCTCCATTACAGGTGAAACAGAGATTAAAAAATCAAATCATGCCTCCCAAGGCAGATCAATAGCCTTTCAATCCTATGGTCTACCCCCAATTACACTTGGACCATATTCCCCTGACTGACAATGATTACAAGATCCACGAGACAGAGTCAGACCTCGACCTGTTCGATGTTTACTGCTGGCTCGAGGATAAGCTCCTTGATGAAGCAGGTGGTATCATCTTGTGGAAGACCAAGCTTCCACATTACATCTTCCCTAGAACCCATAGCTGCCCTAAGCTAATTAGGAAATGTCAGTCTTGCTATAACATTAAACAAAGATCCATAGTGAACTATGTAGGAGAGATTGTGTCTTATTTAAATTCCCCATCCATTCAAGAGATGTTACAGGCCCCCATTGTTGAGAACATTTTTCCTTTTTCATATGAGGCCCTTATAGGACTATACCAAGGATTATATTTTTCCAGCAGGGCCAAAACCTTGAAGCTTTTCATGACTCCCAATGCACCAATGCCTACCACCAACCCCCCATATCCATCATCCATCTTCCCGGAAAGGACCAAGCACATTGTCACTACCCTATCTTATTTGTTAGGTTATCATAAGGATCAGTGGATAGATGAAGCCATAATTGGTTTCTTGTCTATCCTCTCTGCAAATTCCAAGCCCACCGTTATGTTCAACTATGATCAGTTCCTTGTTGATGCAATCCATAATCATTTCTTGAAATTTCAAACAAAAGGGGTATTCAAATACACCTTTTGTGTTGGTGTACATGTTTACCTATTTCCAATCCAGAAATTTCAAATTCAACATGATAAAGCAAGGTGAAGACTCTCAATCCAAATCAGTGATTTTTTGGACAACTCTATTGAGAAAGGAGCACGAAGAATATTCATACAAGATCTTTCTAGACATATTTTTTCACCCAGCAATCAGTGCACTCAGCAACACCACAAAGCCCTGGGTCACTAACGAAATCAAGAAAGTGATGCAGTTGACAGAGCAAATCAGGACAGCAGACTGGTATCTCTACCAAAAATACACGAAGATCAGGGTTTATGGCAGTGAATTGGCCCCCTAAAAAATACCCAAATACCTCTCCATGAGGATCTTTTCCCTTGAGTATATCAGACAGATGATAGATTTTTATGAGGTGCTTTTTTTTCAACCATGAAGAAGTCACAATTCAGGATCAAATCCCAAATTGGCCCATTCATCTGCAACAGCAGGGCAACAGGGGGAGAGGCAGATAAAATATTGAAAGGGATCAAATTCACACACATTTTCACTTGGTCCTATGATCTAATGGGGATCATCTCCAAGAAGAGGGGGAAAACAAGTCCCCACCCTACGTCCATACCCATAGACTGGAGATAGATAATTACATGAACCAAGAAGAATGGGTGGCAGACACACTCCTGGAGGTTGAAGAGAAGGTCATCTCTACTTCAGGAGTCTAGACACCAACTCCATAAGAGAGGAAAGTGGCAGGAGTTCAAGAAGACAAAGGAAAGGATCTTGAAAAGGAAATAGGAAGTAAGAGGACCAGGGAGGATCAAACAGACATGGACATCAATTCCTCCACTCAGGAGTTCAAAATGAAATGTAGGAAGAGAGCATGGATCAACATGGGCCTTGACCAAGGAAATGAGAAAAACCAGAAAATTGTCATCACAATTGGGGATTCACCAAGTTCACCTTCAGTAGGTGGCCACCCAATCTTCTCCACATCCTCTGCCATCATTCCATTCCAACAAAAGAATGTGCAAAATCCCACATCTACTTCCTCTACAGAAGAAAAGGAGGAAGACATATATGACACATTCAGGGAGATCAAGAGAAGGAATGAGGTTCTCAAGACCAACACCTACAATCAAATTTGGAAACAAACAAGTAGCTCCCATAGTAGACTTATATCAGCCTTCGACTCTTAGAAGGGAAGGATGAGGATGGCATTCTTGGAGGCACAAATTCCCTAGCCCAAAGGTGCAGTAGATTACAAGAAGACATATTTTGAGTTTGATGCAAAGAACATCCACCCAATAGGCCAGAGGGAGATGCACAAGCAGACTGGGGAAATGATCTCCTCCACCCTAACTAGCACATCCATGAGCCTCTCAAAACTACAGGTGACTTTTTCCAACGCACAGTCACAATTAAAGTTGGAAAAGGTCTCTACCATGGCCAAAGATTCAAAGATAAAATCTCTGGAGGATTTAGTGATACAGCTTGGGTACAATCCATCAAACATAGCAGTGGCACAAACACTTATGAAGAATAAGAATGCAAACATAGCTGCTTTGAGGAGGAAGCTTAATATGCAAGTAACAGAAGACCCTATGGCCAAGGAGATAGAAGCAACTGAAACACAGAAGGCATAAATGTTGCAATTAATTATTGAACAAATAGATCAGATCAAGAAAATGGAGGATGATATGGGTAAAATGATCAAAGAAAGACAAAAAAAATATAAGGGATGTAGTGAAGGGAGCAGCAAAATAAACAGCTAAGGCCATGATCCCCCTACAAGTGGTTCCCCTCACAGTGATCCCAGCAGCCACAACATAGACAAGAGCACCGGAGGAAAGTACTGAGCAGCTAGCCAAGGTGATGGAGAACATGTCTTTACAGTCAGTGGAGATCAAAAGGCTGTGGAATCAACTCAGTGACCTGTTGGAGAAACTCAAAGGGAAAGACTCTACACATGCCACAGAGTTGCAGATTAGCAAAAATCTAAATGAGAGCTTGCATAATTTTCTTCAGGAGTCCTCAATTGGTTGCATGATGCGAAGGGTGAAACAAATTATATGGTTGGATATAATTGAGTCTGTAAATGATATATCGCCCTCAATTCAGATAATTTTTTAACAAAGGGATCTAATTGAGGTAGTGAAGGTTTCCATTGAGAAAACAAATGAGGAACTTGGAGATAAGCCCCAAACTGCCAACAACATAATCAGATTCCTGAATTCCAAGAGCAGGCATGAATTGGAGCAACTGGAAGTGGCTGACAGAACAACCTCTATTCTTGAAGTTAAAAGGGTGTTGAATAAGAATATTTTGGTCACACAGCTAGAATAAAGATGCCATCAACTGGAGATTTGGGTGAGAAGGTTTTTCAACGGGATTGAGCCACTGAACAAAAGAGGTTTTCCCTCCTTGTTTGTTATCAATGATAAACTAATGCCCAGAACTGATTATTTAAAGAGGCTGACAGAGATCTCCAAGGACACATCCAAGCTCACAAATATGAAGAAAACCATGACTGGGAAAGCATTCTATGAAGTCATCAATAATGATGTCTTCATACAACATGAGGTGAAACACATTTTTCATCTAAAACCAACATTCGTGAAGTACACCAAGACTGATGAAGTCTACAAGAAGTTGAACAGGACCAAGATCCCAACTCCAAAGAGTTAGGAAAATCTATGCAAGCTCTAGGAAGGATGACAACTCAGTTCAGTGACGAAGCTGATAGCCCAGTGAATTTTCAATGTCAACACATCCAATGTATCTAATGTTCCAGCATGGCAGGCCTCCACAGCGTTAGATAATAGCTCCACAAGGACATCAGGCACCTACCAAGAGGACCATTACAATGAAGGGACACTTCCACTGTAACTTCTGACATTTGTCTAAAAATTGTCACAACGCGTCCATACATAAGGCGCACAAACCCATTTTCAGTTACTCTTGTGGTAAATGAACCGATTGCCCTTTTGGTAACAACAATCTGGTGCAAATGGTTTAAATATAATTTTTCATTCTGTAACAAGGGTTGGACTAGTTTTGTAAGCACTTTTCATTGCAATTATTCATACTTTTCAAGTTGAAGCCTCAATAAAGAGATCATTCTGCAAGATTCATGTGTTGTGTGTCCTAGTGATGTTTTTCCTTATTCATGTTTAATGTTTTCCCACTGTAATCTTTTCATGTGTTTCATTTATAACTCTATTTTTAAAGAAAGAAGGTTAGATTAAGATTTGTTGTTTCAAAGTACCTTAGTTCTGACTGTCTTTACAATTTCAATGTTTTCTTCTGATGTATGATTTAAGAATTCTTAGTTGCTCTTAAGTCATTACTGAAAGCACTTTTCTCCATCCCATAATTCCACTCAGCTACCAACATCAATATTTGCAACTAGCTTGCCTTGCATTCGCTCTGGGCTTTGATGTGTACGCCCAGCCTATTTTAACTCCATAGCCCAATGGAAACTATTTAGAAAATACCCCTTCTATCCAACCAAGAACAATCAAACAAAAAACTCTTACAATCAATTTAACTAGCATAACATCATTAAACTTAAACAAATCTAAATCTAATAGAGAGATCCCTCTCTGAGTCTAGGAGGGCTAGATCCTAGGCTTCAAGTGGTTTTGATGTTGTTCTTTATAATTTAGTCTTGCCAATCTTATAAATTATAGAGTGATAACACCTTATGTGATCATATGTTTGAATGTATTTCACCTTCCATTTCTATTTCCATGCTTCATGTGTTTGTTTTCTAAGTTGATAAATAGAATTCATTGATTTTGATGCTCTGTTTTGGAGAAGTTTTCACATTTTTGTTCATATTCTTTTGGTATAAATGAATTCATGATATTCATGCTCATTTTTAAACCCTATCAATGTACCCTATACACAAATATACCTATAAAGTGCTAAATTATGTGCCTACCTTGCCCCATTACATCTCTGCAAATCTGATTTTCAGAGCCCTGACCTATTCCTCCTAGACCTAAACCACCATCCAGCACAAAAACCATCAAATCAAACAAACCCTAATCCATATATCGAACCTAATATAATTTATACTCCGGTTAATTGGCTTTGATATCATATAGAGAGCCCTCTTAGCCTAGTAGGGCTAGCTACTAGGTCAAAGTGGCATGTGGTTACCTTTTTCAGTCTCCTCCTCAACCTTCGGAGATCCGGTGGAGTGCTAACAAGAGCCAGATTAGACCACAAGTGATGTGGCACTGACACGTGGACACTTAAGGTACGAGTTGGCAAGGGTTAAGGGGCCAAATTTCAAATGGGCATAACTTTCAACTAGAGGTCAGATTGAGGTAAAAGTTATATCATCGACAAGCTCTTGAGGAGCTGGATAATGGTGTTATACAAAGTGAGTTCCACACACTTTGGGTGGGAAGCAATTTTGTAACCGCATTTCCATAATGAGACAAGTAAAGCCTCCAATTCAGCTTGGACTAATCCAAGGGGGTGGTAGGGAGTGTTCCATGGAGCTCATTGTATAATACACTATCTGACATGATTTAAAGGCACTTCATTTTAATGAGGTTGAAAATATATATTATGAAATTTACCTATTTCTACTGTGAAAAATCAAGGAAACGAAATTTAAAGGAGGAGGAACAAAGGATTTATATATTTGTTTTCAAGGATGTCAAGTTCATTGAGTTAAAAACCTAACCCAATGGATATGTTTAGGGAGAAAGGCACATGCATTGATAAGATTGATATTCAAAGGAAATATGTTTCTTCTACCTTTTCATCATTGTATAACACCCTCAAAGACATTAATAGTGATCCAGATGGACATTGGTAGCCACCCACCTATTCCACTTGGACTACCAATATTATTTATTTTAGTTTCCTTAATGATAGCATAGCTTACTATTTTTGGGATTTTTTTGGGTCCTAAAATTTTGGAGCCATTTTGAGGGCCTAAAAGACTTTTTTTTGGAAACTGATAGACCAAATAAGTGCAATACTAGCTTACTAGTATTTTTTTGGCCTCCTCTTGGAGATACTCAAAATTAGGTATTGTGATAGTCAAACAGAGATCGTATGCCAAAGTTATGATCCCAAGAAGTTGAAATTCCAACTAACCCCAACTAGACCCGCAAGCTTTTGGCGCTTCATCTCATATGGTTAGGTTTTTGGATGTTTAGGGTTTCCCACTATTTTTTATTGATAAAAAGGCCTTTGAGCCTCATTGTAACATAGTTCAGAAGGAATGTAGCCACCACATCTCTTCTTAGAGATAAACTACCATCACCTAAACAAGTTTATTTCCATTTTGCATGCAACAGTTTTAAGTACTTTCTTATTAATAAATTAAAGTTATGTTTACATTGTAGCTCTGTGTTTATGTTTATATATTTATTTCATTTCTCTCCTGCTTAAAACCAGATAAAATAGGCTTAAAACCCTCTAACAGGTTATGGATAGGAAAATTGCTTGTAGAAATAAGTATAAGATTGAATAAGATGCTACTTACAATTATTTATTGTTTTAAGTGGTTTGAAATGAAATTAATTTTGGATTATGGAATTTAATGTAAGAAACCCTCTATAATACGGTTGTGATCAAGCAGAAAAACACTCAAGGAAAATTTTTATAATAATTCATTTGTTAGATAATTTTTCAAAGAAGTCTTCAATGAAATACATTTTTTTTGTTGGAAGACTAATAATTTGTGACAATATATGCTCAAACCAACTCTATGTAATAAAATACCCATATTTATCTTCACTTTCTATAATATTCATGCTAAAAAAAAATAGACTTCACGAAAAGTTAAAAATAGATATAAGTTTAGTAAGTAATAGGCCTAATACCTTTGAATTGGAAGTCATCCCTTACCACGTCATTTTATAAGAGCTATTTGAGTGAGATATTGATTTAGTTCAATTAATATCATTTTCCTTAATTAGCAATCCTTTAATTATCATTTTGCATTTCCTTTAGAATAATGACTTTAAATGGTGTTATCAAAGTTGTTAATGGTAAGTAGCATAAAACATATAATTTGGGTCTTCAATTTCATTCTTTCATCTTGCCTAATAGAAGAGCAGATTTGGTAGGCTAGAAGAAGGAACAAGAGGTAACATGAACAATTTGAGAATCACCCCTGTTGAAAAATGTAACACTGCTCGATCTTCATAATTGTCTATGTATTTATATCATTATTATATTTATTATAAAAAGTGAAATATAAGAAAAGGGAATATTATTTTTCAAGCATGGGTTTCATGCTCAAGCATTATTATTTTATTTAGATAAGCATGTTCTTCATGCTTCTAGGTCTTATTAAGTCAAAGATTCAAAGTCATTTTTGGACCTATTGTAAATAAAAAGGAAAAATATGTATAAATTTGAAAGAAATTGCAACTACTCAAGAATTAGAACTAAAATCAAGGGACACAAATTATCCACTACTAATTTGTGGAATGAAAATCACAATTCAGAACAACATGCATAGACATGCAACAAGAAAAACCACAAGTACACATTGATTCCTAGGGGAACAAAACTCAAAAAAAACCCTCAAGCCTTTTTTTATTAATCAGTAGAATAGAGAAATTATTACAATTTTTTCTACAAGTCTGAGCACAACATGCAAAAGAATAATTGTTCTCTCTATTGAATGAGAGCCTCTAGCCAACACTTAGACAATTATCTGCTCCTCCAGCCTCTTATTTCCTTGCGCATGTTGAAGATTGCAACAAGAAACAATGAAGGAGGCATCCTGAAACATCTTTCCTGGTCCTAGTTGGAAAGTGATCACCTAAACTAGGTGGGGGCCACACAAGTGATTTTTGTCGCAAAGTCTATTTTTAGACTATGTCTATTTTTAGACATATGGATCATGGTCTATGAGTTGCAGGATGCTATTTGTGGATGGTTGGTCAAGTTGGTAAAAGTAGATGGACCTCTATTTTTAGACATACTGGGCGGAGTCTATTTTTAGACTGCCAGTCTAAAAATAGATCAGTCGAATATTATTAGCTCTTAATAATATTTGGACTATAAACATTATCTTGTCCTCTTGGAGCACTTCAGTTCGAGCTACGGATGTGGCACATGCAGCTGAAAAAAGGAATTACGCTATTCCTAGGGTTTAGTTGAGCTATTGCATGGTTGAATTCAGTTAGAACTCATGTGGCAGAGTTTGGTGGAGTTGATGAGACAGTTGATGGAGTTGTGTTCGGTTTAACTTAGTTGAACTAGTTGTATTTAGTTAAACTGACTAATACACTAGATATGAGTGGTGTGAATTAAATATTATTTAATTCACTAATTATTAACTCATAAATCAACTAAATAACACATCAGTTAACTCAGTGCATGTACAGTTCAGTGAAGACCAGTGGAAGAGGTAGGAGAAAGGGTGGAGTCTACTATCAATTGTGACTATAGTGTGCATGAGATTTGCACAATCATTGGAGGAGATTGCCAATGAGGATTGCGCAGTTAAAGCCAAGGGAATTCGAATTCATTCTATCCATTCTCTCATCTTGGATTGCGCAGTAGAGGCAGGCAAACAATGGAGGAGTTTTGAACCCGTGACTTGTTCAAAACTGAGCTAGTTTGTGTGTAACTTTTGGAGACAGTACTGAGTACTTGTGAGGATTATTTTACTGAGATTGTTACATGATTCTTCTTCATTATAATATAGAGACAGTAGGGGGTTTTCAGCTGTAAGCTTTCCCCGGTATACATACTGTGTTATATGTGTTGAATTTCTATGTGCGCATGTGAATGTTTTCAATACCGCTTGTTGTTTTTATTTCCGCATGTGATTATTAATGCGTAGAAGAGATTATGTGTTATGTATGAAGCTCAAATAGTATGTGACCAGGATAATCTCGGTGAATAATTCAGCAAATTATTCAAATTTCTACATGGTATCAGAGGGATATTGATCATCAGATCTATTATTCAGAAAGTGATTGCATTTTATTTCTTCAGGCAGAGTCTGCAATCGGGCCAGGTAGCCTCCGGATTCATCCTTCTTTGAAGGTGAAAGGTATGGTAAATGCCCATGCAGTCGATCTCTGATTTGGAAATAATTTGTTCTCACGAATTTTAGATCGGAAGTGGTGGAGTTTGGAGCTGTTGGAATTCGAATTGCAGAATTGTTTTTTCTTGGTGTCAAAAGCAAAGATGTCTTTCGTCGGATTGTGATTGGAGTATGCCTTGGAAGGCAGCTCGAATTATATTGCATGGAAAGACAAGATGGAGGCAGTGTTAGATGACAATGGGCTGTTGGAATTCATAGAGAAAGAAATTCCAAAGCCTACTTCTACGGATGCTGCTGTGATTGAAGCTTGGAAAAAGAAGATAGAAAGGTGTCGAAGGATTCTGTTGGAGGGCGTGAAGGATCACATAGTATCCAGCCTGCATGGAAAAGCTTATCCATACTTGATGTGGAAAGCGTTGACAGAATTATTCCAAAGCAAGAGCAACCAGAGGAAGTTGGCGCTCAAGGATAAACTCAGGAAAATAAAGATGGAGAAGAATGACACTATTCCGGTATACTTGACTAAGTTTGTCCACTGCAGGGATGAACTTGGGAGTGTAGGATTTAGTGTGGAGGATGAGGAACTGGTGAGCTTGGCTCTCCTCAGGCTTCCGAAAAGTTGGCATGCCTATCAGGATTCTGTCAATGGTCGGGATAAATTGCCAGGATGGGAGCGACTTTGGTCGGATCTTGTGCAAGAGGAGATAAGGCGGAGTACCAGGGATGGATCTTCATCAAAGGCATCTGATGAAGAGGATTGCGCTTTGGATGCCAAAGCAAGGAAGGGGAAGGGCAAGAAGAATGCTTCTCAATCCGGTGCAGATGGTAAAGAGCATGACATGTCCAAAGTGAAGTGTTTGCACTGTCACGATCATGCACATTACGCCACGAATTGTCCACAAAAGAAGAAGAACAAGCAGGCTGCTGGAGCTGCAACTGGTGAGGCTCTTGCCTCGCAATTTGAGCTGGACTTCTCATTGATCACATGCATGGTGTCTAGTGCGTTGGGATCGGGGTGGTATTTTGATAGTGGCGCTTCCTTTCACATGACGGGAGATGTGAATCTTTTCAGTGACTTGGTGGAGAAAAATCTCTAGATGCATGTTGAGTTGGGCGACAATGGACGATAAAATGCGACCGGCATTGGTACCATAACCTTTTAGAGGGAGTCAGGTAAACTCATTCTTTTAAAAAATGTATTGCATGTACCAGGTCTAACAAAGAATTTAATCTCAGTCGCAATGTTAGAGGTTAAAGGGTATGAAGTTGTCTTCAGAGAAGGAAAAGTTTTCCTTCGGCACAAGGCAACCGAACAAGTCAAGAAGGTTGGGATTCGAGCAAAGAATCTCTACAGACTTGAAGTATATGGGATGTCTATGGAGCTTCCTACTGTTGGGAAGTGCAAGAAAGACATGCAAGTGATGCTTGAGAGGGAGCAAGTTTTGCATGCAGGTAACAGTGAACCTCAAGATGTGGAGCAGCCACAAGAAGAGGATCATGGAGTGGAAGAAACCACTCATGCAGAGAAATTTCGTGCCAGATGGGTAGAGGGAGTGCATGCAGCTATACCACCAGGTGAGAGGTGGGGCGACATGCATGAGTAATCCAAGGTGGAGATTTCAGGGCAGGATTCATGGAGATGGTGTGGATCTCATGAGTTGAACCTAGCTACGAGGTGCCCATAGCGCAGCAGTAGCAGATCAGTTGGATTGATGCAGGCAGATCAAAGTGACAGTGTCAGATACTGGATCGCGGATCAGAGTTGACAACAAGTGCAGAGTGCATGGGTGCAAGAGTTCAACAGCGCAGTGGTTCCTGATGACATGTGCAGTTGGTACCAGAAGAAGTCAAAGACTTTGATGATAGATGCATCAGATTGATTGAGTTTTTTGGAGCCTATTCAGTTTCAAAAGAGTTGCAGAGCAGATGCATGGAGTTGCATGGCGCTTGTGAAGGTTGCAGGGTGAATGCATGGAGTTGCATGTCGCATGCAAAGACAGTCCTTTCTTGTTGAGAGGGAGTTTTGAAGATTGCAACAAGAAACAGTGAAGGAGGCATCCTGAAACATCTTTCACGATCCTAGTTGGAAAGTGATCACCTAAACTAGGTGGGGGCCACACAAGTGATTTTTGTCGCAAAGTCTATTTTTAGACTATGTTTTATTTTTAGACATATGGATCATGGTCTATGAGTTGCAGGATGCTATTTATGGATGATTGGTCGAGTTGGTAAAAATATGGACCTCTATTTTTAAACATTGGGCGGTTTCTATTTTTAGACTGTCGAGCTAAAAATAGAACAGTCAAATATTATTAACCCTTAATAATATTTAGACTATAAACATTATCTTATCCTCTTGGAGCACTTCAGTTTGATGCTTGGATGTGGAAAATGCAGCTGACAGAAGGAAATACGCTTTTCCTAAGGGTTAGTTGAGCTATTGCATGGTTGACTTCGGTTAGAACTCATGTGGCAGAGTTTGGTGGAGTTGATGAGACAGTTGGTGGAGTTGTGTTCGGTTTAACTTAGTTGAACTAGTTGTATTTAGTCTAACTAATAAATACACTAGTGATGAGTGGTGTGAATTAATTATTAATTAATTCACTAATTATTAACTCATAAATCAACTAAAGAATACATCAATTAACTACAATGCATGGACAGTTCAGTGGAGACCAGTGTTAGAGGTGGGTGAAAGGATGGAGTCTACTATCATAGTGTGCATGAGATTTGCACAATCATTGGAGGAGATTTCCAATGAGGATTGCACAGTTAAAGAAAAGGGAATTCGAATTCATTCTGTCCATTCTCTCATCTTGGATTGCGCAGTAGAGGCAGGCAAACAGTGGAGGAGTTTTGAACCCGTGACTTGTTCAAAACTGAGCTAGTTTGTGTGTAACTTTTGGAGACAGTACTGAGTACTTGTGAGGAGTATTGTACTGAGATTGTTACATGATTCTTCTTCATTATAATATACGGACAGTAGGGGGTTTTCAATTGTAAGCTTTCCCTGGTATACATACTGTGTTATATGTGTTGAGTTTCTATGTGCGCATGTGAATGTTTTCAATACCGCTTGTTGTTTTTATTTCCGCATGTGATGATTAATGCGTAGAAGAGATTATGTGTTATGTATGAAGCTCAAATAGTATGTGACTAGGATAATCTCGGTTGAATAAGTGATTTATTCAGGAATTTCTACAGCGCAATCCTAAGAAAATTTTAACTCCTAAACAATAGGGAAGTCCATATTTACTTGTGCAATTCCCAAGGAATTGATCTCTTGGACGCATGCAACGATTTTACACTCAACTAGTATAAAACTCATGTTACACTAGCCTTGTCTCCTCCACTCCATATGAGCAATTCGAGTTCCATGCATGCATTAGATATTTTGCACTTTTTAATTATTTAACTGAAAGATCTCTAAGTTAAATTTTTGTCCCACTCGTCAACTGGCCTTCCACTGACTCTATCAATAGTTAGAGGTCAGTTAAATTAATACATTTTAACATAACTAAACTAGATTGCTAAAATTTAGCAATCACACATGCATGACTAAAATCCAAGCCCACTAAATCGAATTTACTAAGCTAAATAAGAGAAAACATCCATGTCACACTAATTAACTACCTCCAAGTTGTCTTGTTGATGTGGAAATTTGATTTACTCAATTTGACTAAGGCTGAAGTCAAATTGAGCCTTTCTTGCTATATTTTCTAACACCCTCTTAGAAAGAAAGGGATTTTTCACCACCCCTATCCTAGACCTATGGAATTCGAATTTACCTCTTTAAAATTCCTTTTTCAAGTTGTTAGCATCTTTCTCCTCATTTGGAATGTATTGTAGCAACATAATTCTCCTTTGCACACACTCCCGCAAATGATGGACCGGATATCAATGTGCTTGGACATGTCATAAAATACAACATTCGCAGAGAGCTTAACGAAAATATGATTATCACAATATATCACTGTCGAATCCACCTCCTCACTGAAAAAGGCCCACAAGTATTTTCCTCATCCATATGGCCTCACATGTTATTTTACTTGCAACCATGTATTCATCCTCTGATGAGCAGATTTTCACAGACCTCTACTTCCTGTTGTACCAGGAAATAGTTGCGGACCCAATGCTAAAGATAGCCCATGAAGTAATTTTCCTATATGATGGATTCCTTTTCTAATATGCATAGGTGAAGCCTTGAAGCTTCACGCCCTATGTCCTCTTGTACCATAATCCATACTCATTAGTTCCTCTGAGATACCATAACACATGCTTTTTTGCCTTCCAATATAGCTTGGTAGGCCTCACCATAGCTTGGCTCAGCTAGTTTACTACATAGAACATGTTAGGTATTGTGTTCAAAATATTCATCAAGGACCCCACAAGTTTCCTTTAAATTCTAGCATCAACCTCTTCACCTGAAGTGGCATTCTCCTTCCTCCAGTTTATAGCTAGAGTTGTGTCCATAGGCTTACAATTCTCCATGTGACATATCTAAAGTATTTCATAGGCATAATTCCTATGATACACAAACAATTAACCATCACCTTGCCATACTTCCAGCCTAAGGAATTAATTTATTAATCCCATGTCTTTCATCTCAAATTCCCTTGCAAGGTCCTCTTTGTAAGAGTGGATCATTTTTTCATCACTTGTCAATATTAAATCATCAACATAAAAAACAAGAATAAGAAACTTACCATCTACCACATTGTGATAGTGGTTCACATCTGTTTCACTTTTGGTAAATCCCAATCCAATGAGATTATTGTCGATATGAGTTTACCATGCTCAGGGCGCATGTTTGAGACCATACAATGCTCTTTTGAGTCTGCACACATGTGAATCATGATCATATGTGTCAAATCCTTATGGTTTCTCTATTTAAATTTCCTCTTCAACAACACCATCGAGAAAGGTGGTCTTCATATCCATCTGTTGGAATTTCCACCCCATCTACATATCCAATGCTAAAATGGATATGATTGAGGAATATCTTGCAACTGGTGCAAATTTTTCTTGATATTCCACTCTCTCTACCTGAGATAATCCTTTGGCCAAAAATATGGAGTTGTACTTCTCAATGCTCCCATCAGTTGGATTCTTCACATTTAGAACCAGCCACTAATTTCCCTTCTAGTCTCGGCGCCACCTCCCATACATTGTTCTTCATGATGGATTCATATTCTTCCGCCATGGCATCAACCCAAAAAGGTTGATAAATCACTTCCTCAAATGAAGAAGGATCTAACTCAATGAGCTTTGTCATGAGAGCCATGTTACCAGTATTCCTCTTAGGTGACCTCCTCTACCTACGTACTGATGTAGTGGCTCCCACATTCTCCCTATAATCCTGCAACAATCTATCAGCTTCTATGTTTCTCTTCCTACCATGTCTGGATGTTTCTGGTTTAGTGGATGTCTCCACTCGGCCTCCTCTCTGCTCCTCCATTTTTGGTTGCTCCACAAATTCCTGAAGCTCATCCTAAGGTTCCTCCTTTGAATCTAGAAGCTCTTGCTCCAGTGGGATACTCAGCTATCATTCCAAAGAGCATCTCATAAACTTCTCATCATCAAAATTTACATCTCTCCTCACAAATGTTATCCTTAGTGAAGGTAAATACACTTGGTAATTTCGTAGAGTTTTGGTGTATCCTACAAAAAATCTCAACTCTACTGTAGGCTCAAGTTTCTTCCTCGAATCCTTGGATACATGATAATAAACTAAAGCTACAAAAATTCTGAAATGAGACACATCAAGCTTTCTCCCAAATAAATATTCCTCCAGTGTGATCATACCAAGTATTCTATGAGGACTTCGGTTCTGCAAGTATATTGTGGTTTTTCATGTTTCCGCCCAAATATGTAATCGCGGCCCCTAATCATGCAACATGGTTTTTTTTGCTCCCACTATGCTCTTGTTCTTCCTCTCAGCTACCCCATTTTGTTGTGGAATATGGGGTGTTATTATTTATCTTTGAATACCTTCTTTGGTACATAAATCCTTGAATACATTCGAAAAAAATTCACCTCCACTATCGCTCCTGAGATCCTTCGCCTTCTTCCCAGTCTCCTTCTCAACCAATGCTTTGTATTCAACAATTTTTTAGAAAACTTCATCCTTATTTCGCATGAAGAAGATCCAGCATTTTCTAGAGAAATAACAAATAAAAATAACATGGTACTTATGTTTTGTTGTGGAGGCTGTAGAAAAGGGTCCACAAAAATCAGAGTGGACTCACTTGAATATTTCATATGCTCTTCTATCTCGGTCATGGAAAGTGGATTTGACATATTTCCCTAATGTTAAACCCTTGAAGACATCCTACTAGTCAAGGGAGCCTTTAAGGAGACCGGTGGTAATTTGTTGCATAATTTTTAAGGCACCGTCATGTAGATGACCCAATATCTTGTGTCAGAGTTCTCTAACATATCGACTCTGCACTTTTTCATCCTTTCTACTCAATGCAGTTGTTGGCTTGATGGGTCCTAACCCATCTTCAAATTTATTGAGCAACCAACAAACCCTCCAACTACTAACCCTTTCGACAGTGACCTGCGTGTGCAGATCAAAGTCTCACCTGAAGTAGTATGGGGGGGTGTTGGAACTAGGTTTCTGCACCCTGAGGAATAATTTAATGTGGTTTCCCTAAATAGACTTATAGTAGAACTATACAGATGTGCGCATTAACAGCTTAACAAAACAACAAATCAACTTTGTCGCAGATTATTGCAGAATGCCTCAATATGTATTCACGCACAGTAAAAATATATACTTCAATCACACTTATTCACTGATTGATATTTACAAATAATACACTTTAATCATTCACGCAGATGCATTTAATCATAACAGAAGTAAAGATGCAATCACAGAGCAGATTTCGATCTTAAATAAAATAACATATACATAACCATCAATCACATAACAGATTCAAGTTTGCCAAAAAAATATTCTTTATTAAGATATCTAGCAGTTCAATACATTATTTCTTTCAATACACCCTTATCCTTCCGCGCAAAAAGATAGCAGAGTCAGCACACATCCAGGACATATATCTTTGTGCACACCACCAGCAGGAGCCTTTCTACCCAAAAACCCAGACTTAGACTGAAATCCTTAAGAAATTACCATAACAAGACAATAGAAAAAAATATATCCTTTCATGACTCGACCTTTACATATTTATACTAACTTAGAGCGAAGATACCATGGTATCAAACCATAATTTTAGATTTATGGTTATCCCTTAAAACTCATTACATTGATTAGGGACTTTGACCCACCCCAAAGCCCCTTTGACTCTTTTGTGTGACCCACACAACAAAACATTAAAAAAATTGTGCCAAAATCATACCCCAGGGGAACCTGCTCCAATATGCCCCCAAAAAAACACGTGACTTGTACCGAGTCACTGTGGGGTGGGCTCCTTCATATTCGCTTTGAACACTTTGATAAAGCTCTTCAGTGGCAAGACCACTTTGACACTCTACACGGAAGCACCTTGCACTTCATCCACAAGCTTCACAGCCGTCAAACCTTCAGCTGCTAGATTGATACTGCATTGGGTTTTATGAAGGCTCTTTAAGGCACCATCCAAAATTTGAGACAACTTCAAGGCTTCCTCATCAACAGCTGCATCCTGATACATGCTTCTTCAACATCCCAAAGAGATTCTAGCAATCAAAGTAGACTTATAATAACTTGTGGATATACTCTTTGAACGTAGCTACTAATATGTGTGAGAAGATAGCAGGAGCATTCTTCAACCACAATGGCATGATTGTATACCGAAAATATTCCCATTCTGTCTCGAAGGTTGTCTTACTCCTATCTACTGGTGCATTTATGATCTAATGATATCTTGAGAACCCATCTGTAAATGAATAAGCTTCTTTTCCTCCGACATTCTTGAGGATCTCATCGAAAAATGGGGTTGGAAATAGATCATGAACGCAGGCATCATTCAGTTTGCACAGGTCCATGCAAATCCTTATTTCTCCTTTAGACTTCTTATCATGCACTACCATGGGACTCACTCAATCAGACTCTTCCACTGGTTCTATAATTCCTGTAGCAACCATTTTTTCCAACTCTTCCTTAACTTTCTGCTATGCTTGGGATTCAATCTATACGAGCATTGCTTCACAAGTCACGCATCCGGTTTCAAAGTGATCTTCATGACCCCAAGATTTCTAATTATCCCTTTCAACTCAGATAATTTTGTAGGAAACAGGTCTTGATACTCAATCAGCATCTCAACAACCTTTCCTACTGTATCATCATCCTAGTAATCTCTGATGTTCGCTAATTTCGATTATTCTTATGTTCCAATGTTCACTTGGAAAACATTTAGAGGCTTCATGACATCCAATGATGTAATTAAAGGCCCAGAAACTACATGTTGTCCTTCAGATTCAGGGATTGTGATATTCCTTGGATTTTCTTCATTTTCTTCAACTATCAAATTTCTGCAATTGAAAATATCCCTCATCTGCGCATCCCATGTTGGTAAAGTGTGTTCTACCTTTGTTTTTGTCATATCAAAGATGACATCTTGAATACCTTGCAACGCTTTACTCAAGAAATCAAACCCACTCTCAAATCTTAAGTTTAAAATGAAACTTTCGGTCAGTGCAGACTATTCATTGGTTCCTAGGTGCAGCTCTGTTTCCAAGTACCAGTCAGTAGGCACCTTCCCCAAAGTATGGATGAACATGTGCACCCATTCTAATCTTGGCTTTGCACCCCATACTTCAGTCTATTTGGCCAGATGTCTACGCGGATCACCTTTTCTGGAATATGCCTCTTCCATTTGGGTATTTTTACATCTAAATCGCGGTCTCATCATTCGAGTGCATTCTTCCCAGTTACCCAAGTTTCCTTTGTGAGTCCCCCCACCATGGCGCTAGGGTAGAGCGCAACGCTATATCCAATGCATGGAATCTTTGTGCTTCTGGAACAGCCTTATCAATTTCTCCTAAAAACATATTCACTTTAGTTAAACCATCATAATATGGTAATTCTCGTACCTCTAATGATATGAAGCGAAGATATTTGGTCACTCTGTTGCAGCGCAACGCAGATATTTCATGTAACCAGTTTTTCCAGTTCTCCAGTTCTTCATCTAAATCTGAGAATCACAGACTATATTTTTCCCAATTAATTCATCCATCAGTTGTTGGATTGATCTGATCATCGTCTCGTGAAGTCAACTTATAGATATGGTCAACATCATCGTCTACGCACACCAGGTCTATATATCTTGCACCTTCTATAGGATCTGGAGGAACTACAACTCTGGTTCCATTATTCTCAAATGCCATACATATAATTTTAATATTTGTGATGCCATCCATATCAATATCCCAATCCAAACCCAACATCAGAGGATAAGGATCAGTATCATCCACAATTTGTATGACTTCGAAAGTTTCAAGCACCTTGACTCTTTCAATATCGACTACCACTTGTGAGAGTCTTCCTAATAGAATGAATTTATGTCGGTTCACCATGCACAGCTGAATAATAGACCACTCCAACTTAGGCTCTCCCATGCACTGCCAAGTTTTATTAGGTAATACATTTGCATCATAACCTAGATGCAAAATGACCTGATCCATCTCATAGGCACCAATCTAAGCAGTCAAGTGCATCTCTCAGCCAATTCTTCTTTTGTTCTTATAGATATTTCTGATAGCTTTTTGTTCCATCTAGGGTTGTTCTTTTTATTTGCAGTTATCTATTAATTCTTGAATATTTTCCATGGCCTTTTTATTTCGCAATATTTTGATGAAATCTTGTAAAAATGGATTTATTTCTTCGTCTACTTCAGCCACATTCATATTTATACCTGATGTTGATACGCTTGCTTCTGCAAACCCCTTATTTTTCTTCTACAAAAGTGTCTTTTCATGCTATAAATTGAATCCATCCTTTTTCTCTAGCACTTTTCAGATCCAAAGATCAAAATCTGGCTTCTTTCATTTATCCTCGCTAGTGGATGCAACAATCCTAGTGACAACATTCACGTTAGGATCCTCTTCACGCAGCTCCGCCCTTACCATCTAAATGTTTTGTGTCAGAGTCTGTGTTTTCTTCTCCTGCATCTTAGCAATTAAAACATGACAATCTTCAATTACATGATCAAACTGCCTATAGTACCTGCAATATTGGCGCACTGTATTTGGACAGTCGCTCGCATAATGGCCAACCTATCTACAATTGTAGCAGATAATTTGTCCCCTTCCTCAACCATTTGATCCTCCTCCTCCTCCTCATCCTATAGTTTGGAATCCACCATGCCCAGATGGGGATTCTGATGAGGTAGGTTCAGCTTGCATTCTATACAACTCAACTTTTTTCATCATTAAATCAAAATTGTGACAGTGTTGTTCATCATGTCCTAGCAACGAAAAGAACTTGCAAAAAGGTTGCTTTAGCTCAGGAATATATTTTCCAATTCTTAGATAGTAATAAGTGGCATGTAGACCCATAGACTAAAAAATTGAGCACCATAATGCAGGTGTTCCACTTGGCCTAGCCAGGCTCTTCAGCGGCCTAGGTCCTCCAGATTGCATATAATCATTGAATACAGGACATTGATACTTATGATGCCTGAAATTTTTACATTGTATGCACCATACATCTGTGCACACCTCCTTTCCCTTATCATTGCATAGATTCTGAATCTCCAAATGTATTTCTTCTAACTAACTCTGAATCTGTAGAGTTCCGACCACAGTGGGTACCAGTGCAACTTCTAGTTTCATTTCAATTTCTACGTCCTCAACCTGTGTGGCAATATTTTGTTGACTCAAGGGTTGGTGCAGATGTGGTAGAAACATAGCAATAAACCACTCCTTGTGTTGGGTATCATCGATAGTGAAACCACCGTCTCTGATAGTGCACTTTAATCTTTGATCTGCATCCCATATAGATTCATTCAACCCTTGACGAATCTCTTTTTATTCAGTGACAAATTGTGAAAATGAATTCGGCCTCTTAAATTGTTCTTTTATCATAGAATTCAAATCATCAATAGAGGCATTAAGATTCACTGATACATACCTTATATACCATTCCAGCACACAATCTTAAAAAGCAGTGGCTAGATGCGCTTTATTAACATCATCATTGTTCGCCTGTTGTGCTCTCCATACAACATCAATGAAAAACCAAAATTGTTTTGTATATTCATTCCCAATACCCCTAAAATTAGGAAACTTCATAGACGTGGCCATATCTGTGCCTGGTGGTGGAGGTGGAAGTGGAGTTAGAGTGGATGACTTGTGAGATGAGTTTGGAAGTGGAGTGGATGGGATCTGAACTATGTCCAATGCTCCCTGATTATTCTGATCTTGCAGTACTTCTTCTTCTTCAAAGTGCACAGATTCACTAGAGAAACTAGTCTCTGATTCTTTGTCACAATCAAATCTACCCCAGAGAGGATTTTAAATAAACCCTTCTTCTAGATATATTCAGTAAGTCCTCCATTGTGCGTAGTCGTGCCTCTTGGGGACATTCACGCGATATGATTACACAGAGAACCCTTTTCACAAAATAGCATATTAATCCACAACTTCAAAAAGTGCAGGAACTTACCTCTGGGACCATTGAAAAATCTTCTTTCATCTTCAGAATAAGATACAAAATGATCATTATAAAACTCATTCACAAATCCTCCCAAAATATGATTGATCCAATGATATATCGCGTGGGTAATCATATTATTTTCTAACTGTTGTACCGATTCTGGAGTCCACTGAGTGACTGCATCATCCTTTGCGCATGTATTAAATTTATTCAATTGAGACAACCACTCATGCGGCTCGGTCGTAAAGGAAGCAAAGAATATCTCATGGACCTCTGTATAAATGTATTTTTGAACCCAATCTTCAGCAGATAATTTAGAACTTCTATTCTCTTGGATGGCGAATTCAAGGATCTTTCTATCCATCCAATCTTGTAATTCATTCTACGTAGGATGCCACAACATCAATTCTCCCTCAAAATGATCCCAGTCCCAGCAACGGAACAATTTTTTGGCTTGAGGGGTCCTAACCCGGGTTTGAATTTATTGCGCAACCAACAAACCCTCCAACTACTGGCCTTTTCGACAGTGACCTGCGTATGCATATCAAAGTCTCACCCGAAGCAGTATCGGGGGTGTTGGAATCAGTTTCCACACGTTGAGGAATAATTTAATGTGGTGTAACTAAACAGACTTATATCATAACTATACAGGTGCACGCATTAACAGCTCAACTTTGTTGTAGATTATCACATAATGCTTCAATATGTATTCGTGCATAGTAAACAGATATACTTCAATCACACTTATTCATTGACCGATATTTACGAATCATACACTTTACTCATTCGCAAAGATGCATATAATCATAAAATAAGTAAAGATGCAATCACAGAGCAAATTTCGATCTAAAAGCAAATAACAGATACATAACACATCAATCACATAATAGATTCAAGTTCGCCAAAATAGTCTTCTTTATTAATAGATCTAGAATTTCAATAAATTTAGTCTTTCAATACACCCTTATCATTCCACGCACACATCCAGCGGAGTCTGCACGCAACCAGGACTTAGGTCTCCACGCACATAGCTAGCAGGAGCCTTTCTACGCAAAAATCCAAACTTATACTGAAATCCTTAAGCAATAACCATAACAAGACAATAGACAAAAAGATATCATTTCATGACTCGGCCTTTACATATTTATACTAACTTATTATGTAGATACCATGGTCTCAAACTATGGTTTGAGAATCATGGTTTTACCTTAAAACACATTACATTGATTAGGGACTTTGACCCGCCCCAAATCCCCTTTGACTCTTTCGTGCAGCGCGCACAACTAAACATAAATAAAATTGTACAAAAATTGTACCCCAGGGGACCCCACTCCAACAGTAGTGCAATCTCCCACCTCAAGTTTGTATAGTTTCTTCACTCAAACTCCGATCTGCTTTGCTTTACCAGTATCTATGTGTCTCATAAAGGCTTTCCCTTTACTGAAAATAACATCCTAGCCTTTATTCTCCAATACTTCTATAGAGATCAGGTTATTCTTCAGCCCGGGTACAAACATAACATCTTTGAGGAGAAGAGGGGAAGATTTCTCCCTCTCAAAGGTGATAGTACCAATTCCTATAGCACTATACCTCCTGTCATCCCCCATTTCGAAATGAATTTGGAGATCCTTATCCTCTAAGGTACTGAAAAACTCCTTGCACCATGTCACATGGAATGAGGCATCAGAATCATGGTACCACAAACTCCCCATAATAGTGTTGGCCATGCATGTTATTAGGTGAAGTCTAACTTGAATTGTCAAGTTAGTGATTCACCTCTTACTCCTCCTGAAGGCTTCTAGTTATTATTCTTGTGTGGACATTTTATTGCATAGTTCCTTTATTTGTGGCAATGGAAACATTTTATCTTGGTTAAGTCTTTCTTCTTGCCATTACTTTGGCTGGATTCATGTTTTCTTTGGGTCTTCTTTCCTTTTCCCTTCTTCCCTTTTCCAACCAAGGAAAAATTATCTTCATCCTCTCCTCTGGATGAATTCCATCTCTGGTATTTCTCCTGAACTCTTCTTGAACCAAATCGGACCACAACCTTTCCCAATTCAGTAATTTTTCCCTTCCATTCACATATTCCTAATAATTGTGCTAGGATTTTGGAAGGCCTAGAAATCATCTTCTACAACATTCACCCAAACCCCTCCAAGCTCATCACGAGATTGAGTAAATCTAGAGAGATATTGTGGAATGGTATCATTCTTTTGCATCGTAATGTTTCAAAGTTTGTCTTTCAGGGCCAATTTTCTATGGTCACTGTTGTTTTTGAATCGCTCAGTTAGTGTCTTCCATATCGCAAATGGTGTCTCTTTTCCATGGATATTTGAGACCACATGGTCTCTCACGCCTTCCAAAATAATTTTCATGTCATTTGCAACATCCTTCTTCCATTGGTCTAATTATTATGCATCAGACTACTAGGGTTTTGCAATGTCATTTTTAACATATTATAACACACCATTATCATCAAGTATTTCTTCCATTTGATCCTCCCAGGTTATGAAATTTGAGCTAACCTCCAAGGCATACTCTAATCGCAATTCATTGAAAGACATTCTCATAATTTTGAAGAAAAATTGTTACACTGAAGCTACCTACTTAGGGACAAATTCCAAAAACTTGTTCTAATGTGATTTTAAGGCTTTGATACCATGTATAAATTTGATAGAAATTGCAACTTCTCAAGAATTCAAAACTAAATCAGGAGACACAAATTCTACTCTACTAATCTGCAGAATGAAAATCAGAATTCAGAACAACATGCATAAACATGCAACAAGAAAAATCACAAATAAACGTTGATTTCTAAGGGAATCCAATTGGGAAAAACACCTCAGGCCTCTTTGCATTAATCAGTTGAATAGAGAAACTATTATAGTTGCTTTCTCTAGCTTTGAGCACAACCTGCAAAAGAATAATTGTTCTCTCTGCTAAATGAGAGCCTCTAGCCAATAGTTAGCCAATTATTTGCTCCTCTGACCTCCTATTTATTTGATCAATCCTGAGAAAAATCGAGCTCCTAAACAATAGGGAAGTCCTTATTTCCTTACTCAATTCCCAAGGAATTGATCTCCTAACATCATGCAACAATTGTACACTCAACTAGTATACAACTCATGTTACACTGGCCTTGTCTCCTCCACTAGAGCTGAGCAATCCGACTGACATGCATGCATTAGATATTTTGGGTTGATTGATCAGTTAACTGACATATCTCTGAGTTATATTGTTGTCTCAATGCTGAATTGACGTTCCACTGACTCTATTAATATTTAGAGATCAGTTAATTGAATACAACTGAAAATAATTGAACTAGATTGCTAAAATTTAGGAATCACTCATGCATGACTGACCTCCAAGCCCACTAACTTGAATTTATTGAGCTAAGTAAGTGAAAAGAGCCATGCCACACTAGTTAATTGCCTCCAAATTTTCCTACTAATGTGGAAATTTTATTTACTCAATTTGACTAAGGCTAAAGCCAAATTGAGCCTTTCTTGCTACATTTTTTAACAAAAGAATTTTTAGATATGTATTTCCAGTAAAAACCCCCTCTAGAAGTCAAGTTGGACCTGCTTGTCATGTAGACTCTGGCCAAAGGACATTCATGTTCAACCCCTTTAGACAACTATAAATAGAAGAAAAGTTGGAGCTCATTTGAACACACATAACTTGGATAATTTGGTTTGAAAATCGCAAAGGAGATAGAGAAGAAAAAGGAGGGCCGAAATCTGAAATTGGAGAAGGGTTTTCCTGAAGTCTGATTTGTGGAAATTTTGTCTTGATGTATCTCTTGTTGAAGATATGATGTTGTAAATTTGGTTTGAAAATCGCAAAGAAGATAGAGAAGAAAAAGGAGGGCCGAAATCTGTAATTGGAGAAGGGTTTTTCTGAAGTCTGACATGTGGAAATTTTGTCTTGATGTATGTCTTGTTGAAGATATGATGTTGTATATGTTGTTAGTCTCTTACTGTTGATGTATTTTCAAAACAGAAGGAGGGTTTGACTTGGCTTCTAGAGGGATAAAGATTCTTGGATATCTCACTTTGTTCTAATTCTATTAGGAGAGAATTTTTCTAGATTTTACCCTAGAAAAGGGGTTTTTCCCATCTGAGATCCTATATCTTGTGTCTAGTGCTTTTCTGTGATCTTCATGATATTTATTTTTGGTAATTGTTTGTTAAAAATAAAAAATAAAAATAAAACTAACAGAATTCACAAGCAATTATCAGTCTTATGAGAACTCACCTTATTCTACCTCCTCCTCATTTCTCAACATGGTATAAAAGCAAGGTTAAGAATAAAGAGGCCTGAAGATCACTACATTAGCTCTTCGACTAAATATCTGCTGTAAACTTGTGGAGTTAGACGAATAAGGTTGAAGGTTGACATTCTACTTTTCTGAATTTGTTCAATGACTCTCATCGCCGGTCTATGTAGTAGTTCGCATGGCACTATGATATATATAACACAGAAGCTTGTGTAAAAAGTTCGGATAGTGTAACACCATGACAAAAGGCCCTCACATCGAATAAATGTTTGAGGCTCGCATTACAATATATATGGTTCGCATCAGTGTGGATTGTTCTAGTTGGTAATTTAAAATGTCAGCTCTGAGTGACATCGCAACATTTTTATGGCTCTGTTGTGAAACAGTAATCTCAAGACCTTCATATTTACAAGACTCTCGCTGGCATAATCTCATGGAATCGTATATCGCACTATAGAACCTTTAAATCGTGTAATGTATGTCCGATCAGCGAGTTTGGTAGTCTCGGCACAGTTCCTAGGTACAGCAGTCTCAATGTTTCGCAGTATATATATGATCTCGCTCTAGCAAAATTATAATTTCGCACTCAGTAGTCTCGCTCTTGTAATCTTGCATTGGGAAGGCAACTCTATTTCGCGTCTATGGCAATGATCTTGATGACCTCCCTAGGTTCGCAATATCACACGGAAGCAATGCTCATCGCTATGGCTTGCATGTTTTTGTTAAAACTATGGATCGTGCTCGAATCACTATGGTTCAGATATACAGTGAATGTGTTATGGTCCGTTATATTTACAATGGTTCGTGGATCACATTACGTGATTTGGCATCACATCAATCATTCACTTCTGCGTTACAATGGTGGCTCGCGATATTCAATTGACAAATAAAAAATAACTATGAATCCCATTACGACGGTTCGATACAAGATTTGGTTGACCTTTTGGCATCGATTATAGAGCAATAAGAAAATGATCTACCCTCAGACTTCGTTAACAACAACAACATTGTTTTGGCAATCATATACATACAAGTTACATGTATAAGCATCAGTATAAAAGCCAACTTGGAGTCATGAAAGAATATATATATATGGTTTATATGTAAAGCGACCATGATGACAATAATGCTTGGGCAGTAATGTCTAAGGCAAGAAAGTTGACAGCCCGCCCATGGTCTCTGCTATTGGATCAAAAGGAGCTCAACTTAAAAGATATCAAGGCACTTGGGTTGAAGTTAAACATTTGTTAAAAAAATTGTTGAGACTTGAAGAAGGATCGGATCCTCGTAAATAAAAAGGTATGGTAGAAATATGTAGAATGTTTTATGTGCATTTCATGTTATTTGTCTAAGCTATGGTTATGAGTATTGGAAAGAGTCGATATAATTTTGTAGTTAATCATTTGATCTTGAATATATAGGGTTTGTGGGATTTTCAAAATTGAAAAGTCTTGAGGTCTATAGATTGATCTAACTCTAAGAGAAAAATAACCTAAATGATTGTTTCTTCTAAAGAAGCCTTAGCTCTTGATTTTCAGGGTTTGTAGATAGAATTTCGGGCATGTGGTAAAACCCTAGCAAGGGTTGAATTGAATAAACCCTAGAAAATCAAAACCCTAGGGTTGATGTTTCTATTGAAAGTAAAAACCCTATTTAGGGTTAAGCCAAGGAATTTCTAGGGTTTATAGCTAGAACCCTATAATTACATTTTTGAATAATCATAGTAACCCTAGATTGACAGAATTGACATCGTACTCTTGTACTTGTATATTTTTCTTGGTTGTACGTGTTTATGAAAAATGCAGGTACATAATGAAGGCTTTCAAAATTGTGAAAGCAAGATAATAACAATGGAAGAACAAAAACAAAGAAAAACTCATGCTTGATGATGACTTCATGTCAAGCATGATGGAAATAGGGAGCTACAGGAACCCTAATGATATTGAAGTTTCCATATTCGAGAGACCACTTTGATGATTGAAAGTTGAAGTTGAACTTTGTTGCAATATGAAGGTAGAATGTGCAAAGGAATGATGACTTCAGAATGAGCTTTGAATCTTGAAAGGACTATGGATTTAGAAGAAGCTTTGGATCCAGTAAGAACTGATTTTAAAAGGAAGTTTTGATTCAGAAGGAGTAGTTAAACTCTCAAGTTTTAAGGTATGTCTTTAAGTATTATCTTTAAATTATATTTAAATACTAAAGTTGGATAGGATTTTAACAAGCCTTTGTCCTAGATGAAGTACATGTACTTCCGGGACAAGCTTGGACTTGTTAAGATAACTTCTCTTAGTAAGATGGAACATTAATAAGATAACAATAGGGGAATACATTCTCCAGGTTTAGGAAAATTGGTTTTATTGTGGAGGGAAAACATTCTCCTAGTTTAGCAATCATGACCTCCTATCACATAGAAGCAATGCTCATCACTATCGCTTGGTTCGCAATATCACACAGAAGCAATGCCCATCACTATCGCGTGCATGTTTTTGTTAAAAATATGGATCGTGCTCGAATCACTATGGTTCGGATATACAGTGAATGTGATATGGTCCGTTATATTTAAAATGGTTCGTGGATCACATCACATGATTTGGCATCACATCAATCATTCACTTCTCCATTACAATGGTGGCTCGTGATATTCAATTGACAAATATAAAATAACTATGAATCCTGTTACAATGGTTAGATACAATATTTGGTTGACCTTTTGGCATCAATTATACAAAAATAAGAAAATTATCTACCCTGAGACTTCGTTAACAACAACAACATTGTTTTGGCAATCATATACATACAAGTTACATGTATAAGCATCAATATAAAAGCCAACTCGGAGCCATGAAAGAATATATATATGGTTTATATGTAAAGAGACCATGATGACAATAATGCTTGGGCAGTAATCTTGACCTAATGTCTAAGGCAAGAAAGTTGACAGCCCGCCCAAGCTCTCTGCTATTGGATCAAAAGGAGCTCAACTTACAAGATATCAAGGCACTTGGGTTGAAGTTAAACATTTCTTAAAAATATTTTTGACACGAAGGATCGGATCCTTGTAAATAAAAAGGTATGGTAGAAATATGTACAATGTTTTATGTGTATTTCATGTTATTTTTCTAAACTATGGTTATGAGCATTGGAAAGGGTCGATATAGTTTTGTAGTTAATCATTTGATCTTGAATATATAGGGTTTGTGGGATTTCCAAAATTGAAAATTCTTGAGGTCCATAGATTGATCTAACTCTAAGAGAAAAAAAAAAACTAAATGATTGTTTCTTCTAAAGAAGCCTTAGCTCTTGACTTCCAAGGTTTGCAGATAGAATCTAGGGCATGTGGTAAAACCCTAGCAAGGGTTGAATTCAATAAACCCTAGAAAATCAAAACCCTAGGGTTGATGTTTCTATTCAAATTAAAAACCCTATTTAGGGTTAAGCCAAGGAATTTCTAGGGTTTGTAGCTAGAACCCTATAATTACATTTTTGAATAATCATAGTAACCCTAGATTGACAAAATTGATATCATACTCTTGTATTTGTATCTTTTTCTTGGTTGTACGTGTTGATGAAAAATGCAAGAACATAATGAAGGCTTTCAAAATTGTGAAAGCAAGATAATAAAGATGGAAGAACAAATACAAAGAAAAACTCATGCTTGATGATGACTTCATGGCAAGCATGAAGGAAATAGGGAGCTACATTAACCCTAATGATATTGAAGTTTCCATATTCGAGAGACCACTTTGATGATTGAAAGTTGAAGTTGAACTTTGTTGCAATATGAAGGTAGAATGCGCAAAGGAATGATGACTTTAGAAGGAGCTTTGAATCTTGAAAGGACTATGGATTCAGAAGAAGCTTTGGATCCAGTAAGAACTGATTTTAAAAAAAAGTTTTAATTCAGAGGGAGTAGTTCAACTCTCAAGTTTTAAGGTATGTCTTTAAGTATTATCTTTAAATTATATTTAAATACTAAAGTTGGGATAGGATTTTAACAAGCCTTTGTCCTAGATGAAGTACATGTACTTCCGGGACAAGCTTGGACTTGTTAAGATAACTTCTCTTAGTAAGATGGAGCATTAATAAGATAACAATAGGGGAATACATTCTCTAGGTTTAGGAAAATTGGTCCATTTTATTGTTGATGGAAAACATTCTCTTATTGTAGCAAGCATAGTCCTTAAGGCCCAGTTACTCATAAAATTAAGTGTCTTTCTGTGTTGTTCAAATCACTCTATAAGAGTGGGTTCCTTTTTTAGGCCAGGATACTTATTGAGTGAGCCTTTTGGCCTAGAGTGAGGCCTAAGATATTAGGGTTTTTCCAAGATAATGGAAACCCTGTGATGTGAGGATACTTGAGGCTTTTGACCCTGTGATGAGAGGAGTTGAATGTCCTCTAACATTTGGCCAACCCAGCATAGTTCGAACATGAATTTTCTTGGAGGTTTGATCTTGGTGATGGCAAACCTATAATATTCTATACACCATGAGGTTGAGGCGTCAACTGGATCTTGGTGACTAGTAGTTGTACCTTAGGCTAGGTAGCATGTATGATGGTACATAGGGTTGGTATCTTGGCGGGTAACCTAGATGGTACCTACATCCATGTGAGATGTTGGGTTGGTAGCTTAGCAGTAGCCTAGATAGAACCTAGATCCCTATAAGATGGGTTAGTATCTTGGAAGGTATCCTAATGATACCTAGATTCATGTTAGGGTTGGTATCTTAACAGGTAGCCTAGATGATACCTAAATCCCTGTTAGGGTTGGTATCTTGGGAGGAAGCCTAGATGATACCTATATCCCTATTAGGGTTGGTATGTTTGCAGGTAACATAAATGATACCTAAATTCCAGTTAGTTTTGGTATTTTGGCAAACAACCTAGATGATATCTAAATCCACGTTAAGGTTGGTATCTTGGAAGGTAGCCTAGATTATACCAAGATCCCTATTAGAGTTAGTATCTTGGAAGGTCATTAAGATGATACCTAGATCCATGTTAGGTTGATACCTTGGCAGTAGCCTAGATGGTACCTAGATCCCTTGATGGATTGATACCTTGGTAGTAACCTAGATGATATCTAGATCCCTGGTGTTGGTGCTGGAATCAACACTTGGACTGCAGCAAGCGCCTGACCAGACACATCTTAAACTCTAAGAAAATTTTGATGTTTTATTTTATAGGATTGGAAGATGGTATAAACTTTGATTCACTGAAGAGAGATTTCGGTCAAATCCACAGTTCTACTAAAAAGGTTATTGTAACTTGATGTGGTAGCAAGATGCAAGTTAGTAGTCTATGATGAGAGGAAATTGAAAATATGAGAGGAGAATCAGTAGGTTTGTAAAGAAGAAATCTATTGATTTAGTAGAAATTGACAAAAGTAGCAGTTTGACAATATTGCATTGAGAGAAATCTATTTCTAGTCTGACAAGATTCTCCCTGAAATATCGTGAAGAATAACTATCATGAGTGATGCTCTTCCACAGAAAAAGGTAAATCTGTTTCAAAATTCATTACAACCTCGTGCAAGAGGTGAGGCTTATCCCTTAACCTTAATTACAAAGTGCTACATTACAAACAAGATAAACATCATTAAGGCACCATGAGGGTTGTCACTTTGAAATGGTTGTGTGAGGTGGCATCCAATTCGAAGACCACTCCTCTGTTTTAGTGCAACCAATCTTCAGCAAAAAGTGAAAAATCAGTGGGAATGACATGTGGTTGTCTCCTATTAAATGTGAAAAACATAAACATGATATTTCGGAGAAGACTGGATATAAGACACCTAGCAACATCTATTGCAACTGAATAACCTCTCCACTTTATATTTTTAATGTAACCGTCATGATTCAAAACAAAAAGTAGCCCATTTCCATCACATGTTGATATTTCAAATAATTGCTACTTTTGCAGAAAAGGTAGCAATAACCGGAAAACATGGAACATTTACCCAAAAATTTCCTCCAATTCAGCCCTATTCTTCATTCATCAAAGGTCCATAATAGAATCAAATATTCTTATGGCTTCTGCTTTAGTCACCCTTTTATCAAACCTCTTTTTATGTGCTTGGCTCTTTGACTGGGATTTCTTCTTCTTTTCAAATTTGTCTTCTAGGCTTTCTTCAATGTTGATAATTTCATCCCTCAGTTTAGGATTGGCAATCAGCTTGTTGTTTAGGCTGAGTTTGTTTCTTGGTCTAGTATGAGGTATTTTGACATAGGTATCAAGAATTAATTTGGACCTCTTTCCTCCATGTATAAATTTACTAGAATCCGCCTCTTCATATTCTAACTCTGTGTAATCAAGATCACTTCTATCTTCAAATGAGGAATAGGAATATATCTCATTTTTCTTCCTCTTCTTAACTGAAGAAAACATAAAGGATACTAATTCAGCCAAGGTAGGATCTGCTTCTATAGTAGGCTCTATCATTTTATGCTTACCTTTATTGAGATAAAGAAAAAATTGTGAGAGGGTGGTCTCAGTGAGAGATGTGCCAATGTTTGGTTGCACTTGATGAGATGACTCATGAATCTGGCTTGAAATTTTCATACCAGGGTTGACTTCCACTGGTGAGAAAAAAAGGCTTAGGTGCAAGAATAACAGGGTTGACTTCCACTGGTTCTTATGCTATGAAAATCTTCTTCTTAGGTTGGCTTCGTGAAGAGGAGGCAATTTGTTTTTTATTCTTTGACATAGGCTTTTTAGGAGAAGATGGTGAACTATGTGAAACAGGGGAAAAACTGGTTTGCTCATAGATATCCTTCTTCTTTGGCCTCCCTACCTTTCTTCTGGAATTAATACTTCCAAACCCTTCCTCTCTTGAAAATCTATCCCAATTAATTTTCTTCTTTCTGAGATGATAGACAACTAAGATTTTAATCAGCCCTCTGTGATACAAGTTATGTAAGGGATAGTTTGCACTTTTTTGTAGTTTGAGGGACATTTTAAGCAGAGATTTATAAAAAAAAATAGGGTAGGTTCAGAGGTTTTTCTCCTGAGATGTGAGTCAGGAATCTCAACTGATAACGATGAACAGAAGAAAATATTCCTTCACATGTGATGTATTTTTTAACTGAGGTAATAATAGGCTGCCACTCGGATTTGAAACAAGAAATATGAGCAGTTGAATTCCATTTCATATGAGTATATTTGGGCTTAAGGTAGGAACTTACTTCTTTAGTTAGCTCTTTTCTATTCAACCAACGTTCATCGGTTGCAGAAGTCTTGGTTTCACGGCTATGATAGCCTCAGAAATGCTGAATATTTTTCTACCTAACATGACACTTTCGCCATCAAAAGACTCAGCGAAAGCTTGAGCCAGTGCCACGTTCTCCCTAGAAAACTTCTAGAGGAATTTATACCAACCTGTAGATTTGAATTTTTATTTTTCATGTCCGTCCAAAAATCTTGTGTTAGCAGGCTCTGACCTATTTACCTTTCCTCCTTTCCCCATTTTCTAGCAGCTAAACTACTCACAAATACAACTGTTGAAATCTAGTTGCAATGTTGTCCATGAAACCTGAGACTGCTTGTTAGAGGATTAGTTTTTTTTTTACCTGTATCATACACAGAAACCTCACGTTGATTTTTCATTGAGCTCTCTTCCCTAATTTTGTGCCTACAATTACGACAAGGAGTAATGACACGATTTTTTGAAATGATTCAAAAGCTAGCGCCAAGGCATCCCACTAAGCTCTCATGCTTCCACCTTATCATGACATGTGCTTTCTTCGTATCATGCTTTCTTTCTTGTATAAATCTTAATGCAACACAAAACTAGCTTTTAACATGGATTACATACAAAACTGTGGTTCTTGGGCCCCACAACCTGGTGACCAAACAAAAACAATCACAAATCAGCCACCTGCAAATTTAACTTTACACTGTTAATGGCTAAACCGTAAACTCTGCGATTTGCGAAATTGCGTTGGTGCACTATGCCGACATGTGCCCCTCGCCTTATCGCATCCCAAATCGCTTAACATACCATGCGATCGCTTTAACGATAAACTTTCAAAATTTCAATTTGCGAAATCGCTTCATCTGCACTTTAATTTCCACTGTTGATTTGCGCCCATATATGACGGTCTTCCTTGCTCACTCTTCACCTCATTGTATCGCAAATCACTTAACATACCATCTGATTTGACTTAACAATAAACATTAAAAACGGCATTGTGCGAAGTCGCTCCATGTGCGCTTTAATCTCAGTTGTTGGTCTGCTCCCCTTTGTATCTGTGATTAGATCATGGCCATCTGTTTCCTTTGCACACAATTCTTCTATATTGCTTCATTCCTTAGTCTACTTCCCAGCCAGCTTCCTTTAAATATCGTCTGTTTCTCTTCTCCGGATCTCCCACTCTGTTGGTTAAGATATTTTCTCCCGGCAGACGCACCAAAAGATGTTGGCCTTGGAATCATCACTTGGACTACAAAAAGCACCTGACGAGACACATCTTAAACTCTAAGGAATTTTTGATGTTTTGTTTTATGGGATTGGAAGATGGTATAAAATCTTATTCATTGAAGAGATATTTTGATCAAATCCACAGTTCTACTAAAGAGGGTTTTGTAACTTGATGTGGTAGTAAGGTGCAAGTTAGTAGTCTAAGATGAGAGGAGAATCAGCAGGACTGTAAAGCAGAAATCTACTGATATAGTAGAAATTGACAAAAGTAGCAGTTTGAAAAAATTTCTTTGAGAGAAATATATTTCTAGTCTGACAAGATTCTCACTGAAATATCATGAAGAATAACTATCATGAGTGATGCTCTTCCACAAAAAAAGGTAAATTTGTTTCAAAATTCATTACAACCTCGTGCAAGAGGTGAGGCTTATCCCTCAATCTTAATTACAAAGTGCTACATTAAAAACAAGATAAACATCATTAAGGCACCATGAGATATGTCACTCTGAAATGGTTGTGTGAGGTGGCAGCCTATTAGAAGACCACTCTTATGTTTTAGTGCAACCAATCTTCAGAAAAAAGTGCAAAAGCAGTGGGAATGACATGTGGCTATCTCCTATTAAATGTGCACGAAAAAAACATGATATTTCGGAGATGATTGGATATAAGACATCTAGAAGCATCTATTGCAACTGAATAACCTCTCCACTTTATCTGTTTAATGTCACCATCATGATTCAAAACAAAAAGCAGCCCATTTCCATCACATGCTGATATTGTGAAATAATTCCTACTTTCGCAGAAAAGGTAGCAATAATCGGAAAACATGGAACATTTACCCAAAGTTTCCTCCAAGTCAGCCCTGTTCTTCATTCATCAAAGGTCCATAATAGAAGCAAAGATTATTATGGCTTCTGCTTTAGTCACCCTTTTATCATACCTCTTTTTTTGTGCTTGGCTCTTTTATTGCGCTTTCTTCTTCTTTTCAAATTTGTCTTCTGGGCTTTCTTCATTCTTGATAATTTCAACCCTCAATTTAGGATTGGAAATCAGCTTGTTGTTTAGCCTGAGTTTGTTTCTTGGTCTAGTATGAGTTATTTTAACATAGGGATCAAGAATGAATTTGGACCTCTTTCCTCCATGTATAAATTTACTAGACTCTGCCTCTTTGTCTTCTGACTCTGTGTAATTAGGATCATTTCTGTCTTCAAATGAGGAATAGGAATGTATCTCATTTATCTTCCTCTTCTTGATTGAAGAACACATATAGGATACTAATTTAGCCAAGGTAGGCTCTGCTTCTATGGTAGGCTCTATCATTTTATTCTTGCCTTTCTTGAGAGAAAGAAAAACTTGTGAGAGGGTGGACTCAATGAGAGATGTGCCACTGTTTGGCTGCACTTGATGAGATGACTCGGGAATTTGGCTTGAAATTTTCATACCAGTGTTGACTTCCACTGGTGAGAAAATAGGCTTAGGTGCAACAAGACCAGGGTTGACTTCCACTAGTTCTTCTGCCATGGAAAGTTTCTTCTTAGGTTGGCTTCATGAAGAGGAGGCAATTTGTTTTTTATTCTTTGACATTGGCTTCTTAGGAGAAGATGGTGAACTATGTGAAATAGGGGCAGCACTAGTTTTCTCTTGGATATCCTTCTTCTTTGGCCTGCCTACCTTTCTTCTAGAATTAATACTTACAAACCCTTCCTCTCTTAAAAATCTATCCCAAGTAATTTTCTTCTTTCTAAGATGATAGACAACTAAGATTTTAACTAGCCCTCCTTGATACAAGTTATGCAAGGAATAGTTTGGAATTTTTTGCAGTTTGAGGGAAATTTTAAGAAGAGATTTATACAAAAAATAGGGTAGGTTCCTTTCCCCATTTTTCGACAGCTAAATTGCTCACGAATACAACTATTGAACTCTAGTTGCAATGTTGTTCACGAAACCTAGACTGCTTGCTGGAGGATTATTTTTTTGTTTACCTGTATGATACACAGAACCCTCAGGTTGAGTGTTCATTGAGCTCTCTTCCCTAATTTCATGCTTGCAATTATGACAAGGAGTAATAACACATTTTTTTGAAATTATTCAAAAGCTAGTGCCAAGACATCCCACTAAGATCTCACGCCTCCACCTTATCATTACATGTACTTTCTTTGTATCATGATTTCTTCCTTGTATAAACCTTAATGCAACACAAAACTACATTTTCACATGGATTACACACAAAACCATGGTTCTTGGGCCCCACAACATGGTGACCAATTGGAAGCGATCGCAAATCGGCCACCCAAAAAATTTACACTGTTAACGCCTAAACCGTAAACCCTGCAATCTGTTAAATCGTGCTGGTGCGCTACGCTGACACGTGCCCCTCGCCTTATTGCATCAAAAATAGCTTAACATACCATGTGATCTCTTTAACGATAAACTTTCAAAATTTCAATTTGTGAAATCGCTTCATCTGCGCTTTAATCTCCATTGTAAATCTGCACCCAGATCTAACGATCTTCCTTGCTCACTCTTTGCCTCATTGCATCGCAAATCACTTAACATACCATGTGATTTGACTTAACAACAAACTTTAAAAACTATGTTGTGCAAAGTCACTCCATGTGCGCTTTAATTTCAGTTTTCAGTCTGCTCCCCTTTGGATTTGCGATTAGATCATGGCCATCTGTTCCTTTTGCATGCGGTTCTTCTCTGTTGCTTCATTCCTTAGTCTATTTCTCAGCCAAATTCCTTTAAATATTGTCTGTTTCTCTTCTCTTGATCTCCCACTCTATTGGTTAAGTTGTTTTCTCTCAACAGACACACCAAAATATGTTGGCGCTAGAATCATCACTTGGACTGCAGCAAGCACCTGACCAGACACATCTTAAACTCTAAGGAAATTTTGATATTTTGTTTTATGGGATTAGAAGATGGTATAAAATATGATTCACTGAAGAGAGATTTTGAACAAATCCACAGTGATACTAAAGAGGTTATTGGAACTTGATGTGGTAGTAAGGTGCAATTTTGTAGTCTATGATGAGAGGAAATTGAAAAGATGAGAGGAGAATCAGTAGGTCTGTAAAGCAGAAATCTACTGATTTAGTAGAAATTGACAAAAGTTGCAGCTTGACAATATTCCATTGAGAGAAATCTATTTCTAGTCTCACAAGATTCTTACTGAAATATCATAAAGAATAACTATCATGAGTGATGCTCTTCCACAGAAAAAGGTAAATCTGTTTCAAAAGTCATTACAACCTCGTGCAAGAGGTGAGGCTTATCCCTTAATCTTAATTACAAAGTGCTACATTAAAAACAAGATAAACATCATTAAGGCACCATGAGGGCTGTCACTCTGAAATGGTTGTGTGATGTGGCAGCCTATTCGAAGACCACTCTTCTATTTTAGTGCAACCAATCTTTAGTAAAAAGTGAAAAAGTAGTGGGAATGACATGTGGTTGTCTCCTATTAAATGTGAAAAACATAAACATGATATTTCGGAGAAGGCTAGAAATAAGACACATGGCAGCATCTATTGCAACTAAATAACCTCTCCACTTAATCTGTTTAATGTCAACATCATGATTCAAAACAAAAAGTAGCCCATTTCCATCACATGCTGTTATTTCAAAATAATTGCTACTTTCGCAGAAAAGGTAGAAATAATAGGAAAACATGGAACATTTACCCAAAAGTTCCCTCCAAGTCAACCATGTTCTTCATTCATCAAAGGTTCAAAATAGAAGAAAATATTCTTATGGCTTCTGCTTTAGTCACCCTTTTATCAAACCTCTTTTTCTATGCTTGGCACTTTGACTGAGCTTTCTTTTTCTTTTCAAATTTTTCTTCTGGGATTTCTTCATTATTGATAATTTCATCCCTAAGTTTAGGATTGGAAATGAGCTTACTATTTAGCCTGAGTTTGTTTCTTGGTCTAGTATGAGGTCTTTTGACATAGGAATCAGGAATGAATTTGGACCTCTTTCCTCCATGTATAAATTTACTAGACTCTGCATCTTCGTCTTCTGACTCTACGTAACCAAAATCACTTCTGTCTTCAAATTAGGAATAGGAATGTATCTCATTTTTCTTCCTCTTCTTGATTGAAGAACACATATAGGATACTAATTTAGCCAAGGTAGGCTTTGCTTCCATGGTAGGCCCTATCATTTTCTGTTTTCCTTTCCTAAGAGAAAGAAAAATTTGTGAGAGGGTGGACTCAGTGAGAGATGTGCCACTGTTTGGCTACACTTGATGAGATGACTCAAGAATCTGGCTTGAACTTTTCATACCAAGTTTAACTTCCAATAGTGATAAAATAAGCTTAGGTGCAAGAAGACCAGGGTTGACTTCCACTGGTTCTTCTACCATGAAAATTTTCTTCTTAGGCTGGCTTAGTGAAGAGGAGGAAATTTTTTTTGTATTCTTTGACATAGGATTCTTAGGAGAATATGTTGAACTATGTGAAATAGGGGCAACACTTTTTTTCTCATGGATATCCTTCTTCTTTGGCCTCCCTACCTTTCTTCTGGAATTAATACTGCCAAACTCTTCCTCTCTTAAAAATCCATCCCAAGTAATTTTCTTCTTTCTGAGATGATAAACAACTAAGATTTTAATCAGCCCTCTTTGATACAAGTTATGCAAGGAATAGTTTGGAATTTTTAGTATTTTGAGGGACATTTTAAGCAGAGATTTATACAGAAAATAGGGTAGGTTCAGAGGTTTTTCTCCTGGGATGTCAGTCATAAATCTCAACTAATAACGATGAACAGAATAAAATCTCCCTTCGCATGTGAAGCATTTCTGAACTGAGGTAATAACAGGTTGCCACTCAGCTTTGAAACAAGAAATATGAGAAATTGAATTCCATTTCATATGAGCATATTTGGGCTTAAGGTAGGAACTTACTTCTTCAGGCAGCACTTTTCTTCTAAACCAACATTTATTGGTTGCAAAAGTCTGGGTTTCACGAGCTATGATAGCCTCAGAAATGCAGAATGTTTTCCTGCCTAACCTGACCCTTTTGCCATCAAAAGACTCAACGAAAGCTTGAGCCAGTTCCACGATCTCCCCAGAAAACGTTTGGAGGAATTTATACCAACCTACAGATTTTAATTGTGATTTTTCCTGTGTGTCCACAAATCTTGTGTTAGCAGGCTCTGACCTATTTACCTTTCCTCCTTTTCCCATTTTCTGACAGCTAAACTACTCACAAATACAACTGTTGAACTCTAGTTACAATTTTGTCCACGAAACCTGAGACTTCTTGCTGGAGGATTAGTTTTTTGTTTACCTGTATCATACACATAAGCCTCAGGTTGAGTGTTCATTGAGCTCTCTTCCCTAATTATGTTCGTGCAATTACGACAAGGAGTAATGACACGCTTTTTTGAAATGATTCAAAAGCTAGCGCCAATTCATCCCACTAAGCTCTCACACTTCCACCTTATCATTACATGTACTTTCTTCATATCATGCTTTCTTCCTTGTATAAATATTAATGCGGCAACACAAAACTACCTTTTAACATGGATTACACACAAAACCATGGTTCTTGGGCCCCACAACCTGGTGACCAATCGGAACCGATCGCAAATCGGCCACCCGCAAATTTAACTTTACATTATTAACGGCTAAACCGTAAACTCTATGATCTGTGAAATCATGATAGTGCACTACGCCGACACGTGCCTCTCGCCTTATCGCATCACAAATCTCTTAACATGCCATGCGATCGCTTTAACGATAAACTTTAAAAATTGTGATTTACGAAATCGCTTCATCTATGCTTTAATCTCCATCGTTGATCTACACCCAGATCTGACGGTCTTCCTTGCTCCCTCATCACCTCATCGCATCGTAAATCACTTAGCATACCATGCAATTTTACTTAACAATAAACTTTAAAAACTACGTTGTGTGAAGTCGCCCCATGTGCACTTTAATCTCAGCCGTCGGTCTACTCCCCTTTGGGTTTGCGATTAGATAATGGCCATTTTTTCTTTTTGCACACAGTTCTTCTCCGTTGCTTCATTCCTTAGTCTATTTCCCAGCCATACTCCTTTAAATATTGTTTGTTTCTCTTCTCTGGATGTCCCACTCTGTTGGTTAAGTTTTTTTCTTCTGGTTGCGCTTTGATTTTAAAGAACTTGGGTTGCCACGAAGCCTTAATTTTCCTGCTTCGAAAACTGATTACCTATTTACCCATAGCCTCTTTTTTGAGATAACCAAAATATCAGTGAAATAGTTGCGCTTTTCAATGTGTGGAATATATGACTTCCATTTCTGAGAAATAGATGCCCTTTATTGTTTTAATAGTAAATTTGCAACGAAAGTAGCTATTATTCCAGACAAGATGACTGTAGTTTTGTTACCCAAACATCAACTAATCTTCAACACTAAAATAAGCCAAAACAGATATTTTAACTTATTTTAGGACTTTAAAACACTATGACACCTATTCACTTAAAAATGCCTTGATGTTGGGACTCTTTTTTAGCTTTTTATTGGAAATGAATCAAACTTTGGACATAGACTAACACACAATAAAAGTTTGAGATCAGTGACACAATGGTGATTACACCATTAAAATTTTCAGTGCTAACACATGGAATAGTATATGTTGGTAATAACTTAGATGGTAACTTATAAAATTTGGTCTGAAAATTGCAGAGAAGATAGAGAAGAAAAAGGAGGTCCGAATCTAAAATTGGAGAATGGTTTTTGTTACACTAAATTTGGTCACCATGACTATCGATTCGAATCCTTCACCATCTAATGAAGTGTCTCAAGTGAATACCCTATGAAGCTTGAAGTAAAACAATACCAGGGACAAAAGTAATTTTGGTTTTCATTGCTTAAAACCCCTTTTTGACCATCTGCGCGGTTTTCTTTAATAAAACCCGTGCATGCACAGTTTCTTCCACTATAAATTGCGCAGGTCTATTCACGTAGGTAAGAATAAAAAAAAAAGCTCTAGAAGCTTTGTTTGAGGAATCTTACCTAAATTAGAAACCTCGAACCACTACATACATGTGCCTAATCCCTTGGTACATGGAACTAATCTCCTCCTGGTCTTAAGCATCATATCCCTTGAGAAGAGGAACTAAAAACCTCCTCATCCTTCCTATAAATTGAGCATAGGACTAAAGGAATGGGAGAGTTGTGTAGAAAATCTATCTAATGGGATTCAATATGATCTCATAATGTACTAAAACAAAATATTGAATCCTTCTACAATTTGCGGAAACAAAATTCGATCACACAATCACATCACAAGTAGGAGAAAGAAGTAAATCAATCATACAACACATGATGTATCTAGGGAAAGCAACTTCTCAAAACCTCGTTATCTCTATATTGCATGTGGTCAATATCATGAAAAAATACAATGTTATTCCTCACACTAATAAACCTATGAACTCTCCCGACTATCTCACTCTACCAACATGTGCACAACCTTCTCTTATCACACATTTCTCTCAAAATATCCATGCACAAACATGTGCTTCTGATTGCTTGGTCTCACCAACTCGTGCTCACCAAAACAATGATTAAACTTGTGCCTTCATTCTTTCTTTTAAAAACAATTTTCTCTAGTTAAGAAATGATTTATTTTAGGCCTTCTTTTGACTACATGCACCACCTATACAATTTTCTAATTATAAAATTGATAGTTATCTTCCCTTTAACCTCTATCTCAATTGGGCCTTGCTGAGAACTGACACGCAACAACTATTTATATTGAATTATCAGTTAATTTATTGATCACTCATTGTGAATTAAATCAGATTTAATTCATTGAACCTATCTCTATCTCATCTCTCATTTAGAACTAGTTAAACTTATTTTAACTCAATTAATTGAGTTAACTAATTACAACTCACAAATAACTCTAACTGGACCCCCTAAAAATACAAAAAACCTCTGAATGCCTCCTCTTTGACCTCTAACTCATATATCCTAAGCTAACTAAGTCTTCCTGACTCAGTTAACTAATACAAGTTTTCATGAGATGAAATTACAATTTTTTACTTCCAAATTAATTAAGGTAAAATTAAATCAAAAGCCTCATATGGTGCCATTTCTGGGTGTCATTTTCTGGTTGTCATTTTCAATGTTTCTTGTTTCCAATTTCAACAATCCCTCTCAAAAAGAAAGGAATTCAATCTATCTCGATCTCGTACATTTGGAATGTTCTGCATGCAACACTTCTCTAGTGTTTTTTTCTCCTGTAACTCCTAAAAATGAATCAGTATGATGCATCTGTCATCGGAGTCTCTGACTACTACCAGCTATGGCACTGTCTACTCAAAACTCTGCATTTTTGTTGACTTTGCATCTATGCCCTCTGCAATGCTGCCAACTCTTATATGTGTTCCAGTATCTGACATCTGTCACTCTGATTATTATCTTACTGACATCTGACTGCATCAATCCTACTGATCCTTCCTGCTATGGTGTATTGTGGGCTCCTCATATCTAGGTTTGATCCATGAGACAAGCCATCTAAATGTATCCTGCCCAAATTTATTCTCTTGGGATTATGTATGCACATTACTGGAGGTCTCTTCTTGAGTGGACGCCTCCACTCGGTCTCCTCTCTACTTCTCCAATTGTGGCTGCTCCACAACCTTTTGAGATTGCTTCTGAGGCAGCATGTTGAGAGGTAATGTGTGCTCCCTCTCAACCACTAAGTCACTAATCTCTACTTTTCTCCTCAAATCTTTGCATGTATCTTGTACCTCAAGTGCATATAGTTTCTTGACTCATGCACACTGAAATTGTCTCGCCGTCACAAATTTTTTTGAAAAAATAGATGATTTTAAATCGACGATATCTCCCTCTTCTAAACTCTGATTCGACTGATTTTTTTTTTTTTAATTTGGGTATTTTTTCACAATCAATCCATATCTTCTTCTTTTTTGAAAAATTTAAACAAAAATTTTAGATCTTCACTACAAACTCGCCACCCAAAAAATCTTTGCTCTAATACCATGTATAAAATCCTACAAGGGGATTCAATCTAATCTTGTAATGTACTAAAACAAAATACTTAATCCTTCTACAATTTGCAGAAACAAAATTCGATCACACAATCACATAATAAGTAAGAAATAATTAAATCAATCGTATAGCACAAGATGTATCTAGGGAAAGGAACTACTCATAACCCTGCTATATCTATATTGCATATGGTCAAGATCATGAAACAATACAATGATATTCCTCACACTAAGAAACCTCTGCACTCTCCTAACAGTCTCACTCTACCAACCTGTGCACAAGATTCTCTTGGCACACCTCTCTCACAAGCTCCACACACAAACTTGTGCTTCTGATTGCTTGGTCTCACCAACTCATGCTCACCAAAAAAATTATTAAACTTGTGCCTTCATTCCTTCTTTTAAAGATAAATTTCTCTAATTAAGGAGCGATTTATTTTAGGCCTTATTTTGACTACATGCACCACCTATACAATTTTCTAATTATACAACTTATAGTTATCTTCCCTTTAACCTCTATCTCAATTGGGTATTACTTAGAAATGACATGCAAAAATTATTTATAGTGAATTACAAGTTAACTGATTGATCACTCATTGTGAATTAAATCATATTTAATTCATTGGACCTATCGCTAGCTCATCTTTCAACTAGAACTAGTTAACCTATTTTAACTCAATTAATTGAGTTAACTAATTACAACTCACAAATAACTCTAACTGGACCCCCCTAAAAATAGAAAAATCCTCTAAATGCCTCCTCTTTGACATATAACTCGAATTTCCTAAGCTAACTAAGTCTTCTTGACTCAGTTAACTACTACAAGTTGTCATGAGATGAAATTACAATTTTTTACTTCCAATTTAATTACGGGAACATTAATTCAGGAGCCTCATATGGTGTCATTTCTGGTTGTCATTTTCAACGTTTTTTCTTGTCGATTTTAACAACTTGGATTTGTAAACTCACGTTGTTGGTTTTGGTTCAGAAGAGTTTGTCATCAAGGGAAGGAAAGGAGACCATTGGAAGAGGCTTGTGACATCAAGGAAACTAGGTTGTAAGCTTTTTTTCCCTTTGAATTTAATATAAAGTCAATTATTATTTCCTAATTGTGTCTATTTTGATGTTATTTTTGAGGTTCCATGATCACTCACATCATTTATAACTTATTATTGATTCAATTATATGTTTTATAGTAGTATAGGGATTTCACTTACCCTTTATTTTATATGTGAGATGCTTTGATCTCTTTGAATGTTTTTTTTCCATGCAGATCTCTTTTGGAGCATCATGGAGAAGCTTGTGGAAAGCATTTGGAAAGACTCTAAAGCATTGAGGAAAATTTGGTTGTGGAAAGCGCTAAAAGGACTTCTAAAAACACTTAATTAATAGGTAAGTGGTTTTTCCATATTACATGTTTCATGTTTTAGTTATAGGCTAAGGAAAGGTAGCGATTATTTTGATGTTTGTTGTTAAGTCCCTATATTAATAGTGTAGTCCCTTATTATGTTAGTATATCCCCCCTTATTGTTATTATTGTACCCCTGTAACCCCCATATTGTTATTATTGTGTCCTTACATTATTATTGTTAGGTCGGCTAGGATTACATTGTGGCCCCACTAGGATTATATTGTGGCCCCATGGACTCCTATATATAGGAGGTTTGGTCATTTGTATCATCCAATAATTGTTCATTCATGTAATGTATTGGAGGTTGCCCCCTCGAAGTGGCTTATTTATAAGGCATTGATATCTCTTTTCTTCTATTTTTGGAGTTGGTTTCACAACATTTGGTATCAGAGCTTTGGATTCTAGGGTTTCGTTGCTCCAAACAGGCATCGTGGAATTTTCGCTATAACGGTTTTTCTATGAAGGTTGAGAAGCTGAAATTTTTAGAGTGCGAAGCCAAAATCCTGAGGAACATTGTCGCAAAATTTCAGAGCTTGGTTCGCAATATTTTCGGAGATATGATCTGTGGAAGTTAGGGATTTTTGCAAGCTCCTGAATTTCACTTAAAAAGGTCATCACGGAATTTTTGCTATAAATTTTTGTCTATGAAGGGTCAGAAGCCAAAAATTTTAGAGCGCGAAGCCGAAATCCTGAGGAAGATCTTCGAAAAAATTATGGTTTTCCTTTAGGACTCTATGGATATCACTTATGTCCACAGAAGGTATATGTCTGTATAAAAAATTGACGACTCCACTAGGGAATGACAGTTCTCCTTTGTTTCCTTTTGTGACCCTTGACACCTTTAGACCCTTTAAGAATTGAAATTTTTTATTTGATACCTTTGTTTTTTATTTTTTCTTAATTTTCTCAATCTGTGTGGTTTATGTTGCGCAGATCTACGCAGTTTTTCTTCAGCAATAGTATGCATGCACACTGGACTACACTGATTGCTTGCGCAACCCTATTAAATTTTTGAAAAAAATAAGATTTCTCTTATTTAAGTCCAGATCTTTTGTTTTTATGATTTATTTGGCTTGTTTACAGTCTGATAAATTCTCTGTTAATTTTATTGGGTGTTTTGAATTTTATTTTTTGAGAAAATTTTAATTTGATTTTCTTTGGTCATTACTCAGATATTTGTCTCAGTTTCTTAACAATTTTTGCATGCTTTTGCTTTCAGTTTCTGAGTGTTAATCGTCTTTGAGTGTCATTACTTTTCATCTTTTGACTTTTCACCCAATTTCCTTTACTTACACTTGATTGGTTCTTTAGATTACATTAGTGAAGGAAAATAGTTGTGTTGTTCTTTCACTGATTTGGAATCATCTTGTGTTTAGTTTGAAGAATTTTCTTGCATAGATTACATTTGCATAGTTAGAACTCTCATTTTCATAATATGAATGGAAATTGTGCACAGATTACATTTGCATTTTTTTCCAATAAATTGTGCATAGATTACATTGCATGGTTTGAAATTTAGGGCTTTGAATTGCATTGGAAGAGTTTGATTGAAGATCTAGTTTAGGAAATTCTTGTTTGTTGCATCGTTATTTGCTGCAAAAAATTTTGAATTTCCTTCCTTCCTTTAGATAGATCTTCATCGAAATGAAAATATTACAAATTTCATGTTTGATTGCATTATAATGCTAAGTTAGGTCATAACACCATAAGTTTCACCTCCATTTACCTACTGAATAAATAATAGCTTAATATCACAGTGTTAATTAAAATCAATCTAGAATTTTTTACATTTTTCGAGCTCTTTCTCTAACATAGATCAAATTAGTGCTTTGGAATAGGGAAGTGAGTAAACCTTCCAAAGCAATAAACAAACATTAGAATCTTGCATTAGGGAGTAAATCCAGTTATTATATGTTTTCTCTGGGAAGCTCTTCTTACACAAGAGTTAAGCACGAGGTCATATTGGACTCGGTGAAGTAATTATACCTTATTTATTGGTAAAGATAGAAGAATTGCACGCATTAAAAAAAGTTTTGAAAGGTACTTGGGGTCACTTGTTAGTAAACCTTGGATTTACCATGTCAAGGAGCTTTCAAGGGGATTGAGCTTAGTTCCTCTGCCCTTGCATGTACGTCAAACCTACAACTATCCCCCAGGTTAAATTGTGATAGTTGGTAACCTTAGTGACCATAATATTAGGGCTTTTTCTTGAGGTGGTGGTAGAGGGAAAGTCCTTTATCGTACCTATGCTAGACGTTGACTAGACTCACTTGGACCTTCTGGAGGGTAATATTCACTCGAAATGGCATAAGTGGAGTTACTTGCACCGGATTGTTTCATTAAGTAGTTTTTCAGGGTAATTGGTTCCATCCACTTTATCTATATATTTTCACATTTATTTCTATGACGTTGGATTTCATCACCAACTAGTGATTTCACTGTGAAAAGATTATTTGTGCGGTTTGGCTCTTAGATTTTTAGCATGTGTTTTTTATTTTTTTACTTTTTATAGGCCTTAGGTGTGGATTGTGAATTTGGATTGTTAATATTGTTAAATTTTTAACTAAAATTTGAATCTAATGGCAAAATTTTTTGAATTCACGAACCAAGGAACCCCTCTTAACGAGAATCCTAATCCTTTTCCTTGCTTTGGAAATGTTTCACCTCCTTATATGGCTACATTTTCATTACCTAGATTTACCATAGGTCTACCAGTAAGGTTTTTTTCAACTTCTCTAGCCTCAAATACTCAAATTGTTCCACCTCAACTGGATGTTTCATCTCAACCAAGTTCTCAATATCAACATCACTAACATCATGTTGACCCTTTACCTTCTTCACCAAACATGTCTTCCTCCCTTTCTTCTTCTTCACTTGGTAAAATCCTTGATGTTATTAACTAGGTGGCTAAGAAGAAGAAGAAAGGGAAGAAGAATAAGAAGCAAGATAAGAAATAAGTCAACCAAACAACCATGGTTGTAAGTATTGGTAATGTTGAGGAAACCTCCAACATGAATTGTAAGCCCAAATACCCTTGCAAGATTTGTAAGGGTGGCCATTTCCTTATTGATTGTCATGGTATTCCTAAGGTATTGGAAGTATGGTCAAAAAATCCTTACCAACTTACTATTGATCCATCAACCAGTGATTGTCATGTTCCTTGGAAAAAGGGTAAAGTTATGCTTCCTTGTAGGTTATGCAAATGGATTCATCATAGTCACATTTTCCCTCATATGGATGAAGCCTCAAAATTGTTGGAAAATCTTACTATTCCACAGCTATAACTTCCAACTAGTTACCACTAAATTTCTCCCAACCTACCATCAGTTGACGAAGTGATTGATATAATACCAAGTACAGGCAATCCCACTCTTCCATTGGAGAGTGAAACGCATATCACTCAAATTGATGAACCTTTAGTTGATCAAGTGGATGACTCGATTTCACATTTGGTCGATCCCACTCTCCCTATAGAGAGTGAAATTCATATCACACAGGTTATTTTTGTTACATCATATTCTTCTACACAAGGGGGTATGTCACCTGATTCCACTGATCCACCTCCAAGTACTGAGGTCATTTCCTTTTATTGGAGTAGATTGACAGAACCTCATCTTCCTTCTTCCACACCTTTCCAAATCATTATGAATTCTTATGGTAAAAATGTATGTCACACAAATGTAGATGAAGGTGTTTTTCACTAGTAAAAATGGCTAATTAGTTACTAAAAAAATGACTAAAATTTGCATATAAATAACTATTTTTCGGTCGGTGACCATTAGTAGCTCATTTACAATATCTTATAACGTGATCAACTTTTAGTCGTTTTTAGCTTAGTCATTAATTATTTGTCTCAACTTTATGTCTAGTAGTATATTTAGTCCTAAATATGGTTATTAATATAGTCATTGATTTAGTCACTAATTGTCACAATTAATGATAAAATATACAAAAAAATATATCACTAAATAATCACCCTAGAAAACCAATTAATGACTAAAGAAATATGACCAAAATGTTGGTCGTATTATAAGATATTGTAAATTGGCTACTAATAGTCATATATATGCAAATTTTAGTCATCGTTTAAAACCAATTAATGACCAAAGAAATATGAATAAATTTTGGTCGTATTATAATATATTGTAAATTAGCTACTAATAGTCATATATATGCAAATTTTAGTCATCGTTTGAAACCAATTAATGACCAAATAAATATGACTAAATTTTGGTCGAGTTATAAGATATTGTAAATTAGCTACTAATAGTCATATATATGAAAATTTTAGTCATCATTTGTAATAAAAAATTTATCATTTGTAGTAGTCATTTATCTTTTTTTGGTAGTTTCATATTCATTATATTAAGGAATACTTTAGTATTTTATATTCATTTCATATATTTTCATTAACAATTATTATAAGCAACTAATTTAGTCGTATATTCATTTTATATGTGTTCATTAATAAACATAAACCACTAATTTAGTAGTTTTAGATTGATTTTATTTGTTCATTATAAATCAATATAAATTAATTAGTATGATTTTGCAACTAAATTAAAATAAATAAAAAAATAAAAAATAAAAATAAAAATAAAAAATAATAATAATAATTTGGCAAACAATGTACTTGTTTATCTAATATGAAAACTCGCAGTTACATATGTTAATTACAATACTAAATAATATCAAGTGCAACTATAAATACCTTCAACCACATAAATTATATTATATATAAAATATCAAGTATTGCAATATGAGTTTCCAACTTAATATTGGTTGGAGTACAATTTACACATAAAATATTATTTCATCACTTCAAACATTATCATTGTGTTGCCAAGGCATTGCAGGTGAATTTACCAACTCTGATGACTTGACCATCAATATTTATGTGTGTCTCTTATGTGGTATATTAACTCTATAGGTACCACTAGACCAATTATCTTCTCTCTCTCGTTAATTTACAATTTTTCATTGTAGTGTTATTTTTCTCCTCTTTCTTCAATTCCTGCTTCTTACCATCAATATTGAGTTCCTTTTATGAAAAAGAAAGAAGATACAATTCATAGTATAAGACATCAAAGATGATGAACACTGGAATATAAAATAAATTAGAATATAAAAGATTTATATGATATATACCTCAACATCAACACTATTTTTAATGGCATTTTCCCCCATAAAAGCAAGAAACTCGAACTAGTTTTCTTCAGTTGGGAAATAATGGCTTCTATGTGGCCAAATGACCTGTATAAACAAAGCAAATAAAATTTCACCATAGAAAATAACAACTTAGTAAAATTAGTATTCAACATTCAAGGAAATATTAGGCATAATCATGCCAACTAAGATACATGTTAAAAATATCAAGTTGAAGATTACTTATACAATGTGGGAGTGCAATCAAAAATCCTAGAAAATGCCAAAGATAAGTCTAGAATAAAATGAAACGAAGTAAAAAGTATACAATAACAGGATAGCATCGTATACATGTATATAACCGGATAATGTAGAATGCTAAATGAATAATTCCAGGGCTAGAGATTGATGATGTCAAGAATGCCCAAGTATGATGAGCATTTCTTCAGATAAAAACTACTATTTGGGTCCATTATCACATATGAATACGCCAACTAGTCTATACCATATTATTAATGTTTTCCTTATATTTATGGATCACTACAATATAAGTGGATAAATTGCAAAAACAATTCCCTTCACATTGTGCTCCTCACCTGTGGTACAATATATTAGCCATCATTTGGAAAAAATTTACAACATCGAAATATGTAGCAATCACCACTAGTAATCCCCCAAAAATGTTTATTTTGGAATGTAACTTTCATGTTCCAGTTGCTATATTATTCTTGAATGGAAAATCCACACTGAATTCTGACACCAAACTTCCAATTAGAGGGAACACTTGTGGCCGTCCTCAATCACTCAAAATCAAAACATCAGTGATCATTATAATGAAAAGATAAAATAAGAGTATTTTTGGTATGTTTTGTAGATTTACATGCAAAGCACCAATATTTTTCCCATATTTACAATACTTGTAATTTCCAATATATAACACATTGATTGATATTTTATAGCAAATACTTGATTCAATACAAACAAGAATTTAACATATTAAAACAATACCACCAATGTTTGATACTCAATTACACTACAAAAAAAAGGACATTGGTGAGGGTCGAAAAATGCCACCATAAGCTCATTGTTGACGGTCAAAAGTGCCTCTGTCACAAAAAATTGAACGTCACAAAAGGTGGTGTCACCAAAATTATAGGTGTTTTGGTGACATTCAAAGTTTGTCACCAATAATGTTTTATAAGGAAGGATAGTGACCATGGAACTTAACCTCCGTTGCCAAAAAAGTGAATGTCACCAAACGTGGCATCACCAAAAGTATGTGTGTTATGGTGACATTCAAGGTTCATCATAAATAATGATTATAATGATGGATAGTGACTTTCATCATTTCATATGAACAACATCGATTTATAATGATGGACCTTTCATGGTCATCACTATTGATTCATATATATGGTGGCGTTCATTTACCGTCACTATTTCATATTTTGATGAGGGTCGAAAAATGTCACCACCATCTCATTGGGGATGGTCAAAAGGGTCTCTGTCACTAAATATTGATCATCTACATTCCATATAAATATTAGGGCATGATGGAATCAAACCGTCAATCTTCTTATTTCAAAGAAGGTGATGTTCCATTGAGCTAACACACTTTAAAGAATTAGACTTTAAAAAAATAGATCTTGAAACTTTATAAATTGTAAATTCTACAACTTTCGATAAATTTAAAAACTTTGTAAAGTCTTGGAAAATATTTTACTAAACAAGCAAAATAGGATCGAATTTTGTACCTAATGGTTATGGAAGTTATGAAAAGTGGGTGGAGGGAAAATATTCATGTATAATATACTCAATATTTTCAGTTAAATACTCAATTAGAAGTGAAACTTTAAAGAAATTGATAGCCTATAAATGACCTACAATTATCAAATCTGAAATATGCAATTACACCAAAGATTGATTTCTCACCTTGTGAATCATGTAAATATGTTGTTACGTCATAAAATATGCCTCTAAAATATTGATTTCCATGCCAAAAATCCAAAAACAATGAGTATATATGATGCATTATAAATAATGTGCTACATGCTTGAATCCTACTAGATATAGGGTCTAGAAAACTAATTGGGAGTCTTTCTTGTTATTAATTAATTAAAGATATCAAAATACAACAATCATTAACAATGATCCTAAAACGTAACCATTAAATAGATGTTAAAATTGTAAGTACAAAGTTTGCCTAATATATGTTACACCAACAAAATATCAAAGGGGCATTCAGACACTTCCAAATCCACACCAAGCATGAGTATCCAAAGATGTAATTGTATGGATACAAGGAAAGAACTCTCTACCTCTCAATGATAGCTACGTCCTCCCACAAGTACTTCAACTAGCAAAGGGGTGTGAAGACGAGCACCTCAAAGCAAAAAAGCTACACATTACTAAAACACACTTCATCCCCCCTCTACCTTTATAGAATAGATCTAGGGGAATAAAAAAAATTCCATACAGAATAGAATTAGAGTGGGGAAAATAAATATAACAAGAAAAAAATTACCAACAACGAAAATATACTAATTTGAACATGTTTAAATTACATTAAACAAAGATAGCATCCATAGTACATTAAAGTGACATTGGTCAATTTTTTGATTGGTCAATTTTCAACTATCGATAGTGCCACTAATCTAATGAACTGTGATAAGAGATTTTCACATTAATGGAGCAACATGTTTAAATCTCATATTGTTTCTTGATAACCATTGTCTTTAACTCACAACCATGCATAGTTCTAGTGCATAACTGCAAAACATGTACAGAAAATTTAGTATAAAGTCCAAAAACCCAATCTACCTTAATGGAGAAAAACAAGAAATCAAAACCTATGTACAATGTACCAACCATTGAAATGATAAAAAATATGAAATAAAATGTCATGATACTTCTCATAAGGACAAACAAAATCATATCACCTGCAACGATGAGTTTATAAACCTTTTTCAGAAAATGGTGTTAATACACTAACTATAGTTGGTTGGCAAAAATTCATCCTTGAGGAAACCAAGCCTATACTCAAAAACTTAACCATTAGAGAGTACCATTTAGATATGGTTTTTTTCATGTGGTGGGTCACTTTCACTTAGCCCAATTTTTGAGGAAATAACCAACCAATTGAGGGTACACAATTGTTTTTTATTTAACTATATTAAATAGATCATCCAGTAACTTAAAGAATTTCCTTCATCGAACCCATGTGTCTTTTCCAATAGTTCTTGAACCTTAAAATAATCAACAAAATAAGTCAATATGATCATACAAGAAATTTTGATAATAACCTACCTCATTGGGGGTATAAAGGGCAAACTAGTGCTGCATAAAAAGACCATTATTCTTGAAGAACAATGGAACCCCATTGTACTCATTTAAGATACTCCTGTAGTTGAAATTCCAAGCTGAAAATGCCTTTCCCTTTATGTTCAAAGAAAAATATTCCCTTTACAAGTCTTTTTTGAGGTAGATATGCATCTCATCGTTCCATCGCATAAGGCAGAAAGGTCACTCCATTGAACTTTCCAATTAAATTTGCTCTTGTGTGTGCATACACGAAAATAGTATCTCCTCAACCAAGACCTAGAACATTATTAACACACTAAGGTCATATATTTTCCTAGGGAGACTCAATAGCTTATCCAAGTTGATACAAGATTGTTTTAGAGGGGTCACAGGAGACCGAACTGGATCTTTTACTAGTAACTTTCCAGAAGCAAATAATTCCTTCAGGGCTTAGGGAATATTGACCTCTTTTTTTCAAGTAATCCCAATTCATGTTGTCTATTACAGATCTGCACCTTCTAGTATGCACCTACCTCCTAAATAGATCTATTATTATGATGAGTTTATTATACAAATAAAACTAAGCTGAAAATAAAGAATTCGAGATTACTCCACATCCCCCCATCCCCCACCCAGTCACATAGAAAAACTAAAGCATAAGAAAAACATAAACAACTATGTGCCACATATTTGTGGTTCTATATTCCTTCAAGTTAAATTCAATATTTTTTATGTTGAATTTAACTTGAAGGAATATTTTAAAAACCCTTGAGATATTATATATTATGCGTTGAGAAAACCTGTTGAACAACTTCCAGACAATATACTACAATCTTTATTTCAATTTTCCTTTTACTACAAAAACAAGGGATATGTAGGCAAACCATAGTTTTGGAATTTCTACTAAATCTCTGCAACATCTTATAGATGCTCCCCTCATTATTTTTTACTAGAAACCTGTTATTCAAGCATTACAAAAAATGATAGTTTCAAGCATTTTAACTATATACTTCTTTGAAGTAAATTTCAAAAATATAGATGTTACCCATTCTATTAGATGGGTGAACAACAAATTTAGTAGTATTTTATCTATACATCAGCAGATGTTCTTCTAATTTTTAACAATGCATTCGTAGAATATTGCCATCATTGAAAATTTAGAGATCCTCCCAAGTTTCCTACCAATGTAGAGAAACAAGTCTTTTCGTGGATAAAGGTATTTGATTTGGGCTTCCATATTATGAGTGAATGATTGTGGCATGGTTTACAGTCTCAATGTTCAAGAAAAATAATATACTTGTTAGCTCATTCAGTTAAAGAGAACTCCTCAATCATACATGTCAATAAATTCCATTGCTTAAAATAACAGGCTTCTATGTCTCCACAAAAGTAAAAGTACAAAAATTCTTAAAAACCAAACTACGAAAATGTTATAATCCAAAAATATCTCTGTTTATTTAGCTGAAAGAAATGAAATATTTTTTAATCTGAGAATCTCAGTATACTCTGTGTATTTGAGAAGAATACACAAAGAAGACAAATTGTAAACTATGGTATTATGCTCCTAAGAAGTGAACCCGCAAAAAAACAATAAAAAATACATTTAGGGTTTAATGCTCATGGAAAAATACTCAACAAACCATGGGCCATCAATGCATCACTAAAGTGAGTTATCTCCAATGTTGGGAAAAATACTGAGAGGGGGGGTGAATCAATATTTACAAGAATCACAATATTCTACTTTTCTTTTACTGATTTCTATATGCCACTTTGATTATTCCAACTAACGTATGAATGGGGCATTCTTAAATGAAACTTGGGTATACCCAAATAACTTAATGTTCAGATAAATATTTATAAAAATTACTTATCCCACTTCATCGGTTATGCATCAGACATTTAAGAAATAGACATGTGCAGTAATAACAGAATAAATCATCACACGAGTGCATCACACATGAACACCAAGATTTAAGGTGGAAACCCATGTCAGGAAAAAACCACCATTGTTGACATCTCTGTCTTCAATATTTATTATATAAAAAATTGCTTCCAATGTTGTATTGATGCAGACTCATGTCAGTACGTAGGCACCCACTTGTAGAAGGTTGCAACCTTCACTTGTTCCCCAGCTACTACTGGAAGGGAGCTCCAACCCCCTGATCTCATTTACCAGCCACTACTAAAAGGGAGCTAGAACCCCTTGAACTGAGATCTAGCTTCTACTAGCAGGAAGCTTCGACTTCCACACTAAAGGCTTCAACCCTCAGAACCGCTGCAGACCACGTTTCACAAAATTTCCACACTGGATCCAACAGCTTCAACACAACACAATTTGTAGATCAACACCAATAGCTATAAACCAATATTTAAACAGAATAGCGATATCATTGTAACCAGATCACAGCAATAAACCCAGACTTCTGAATTGACATGCAGAATCAACTTCAACCCTGATAATTCATAAAACCAAATAAATACGCTACTTTAATTACTCCAACCTGCATATATATGTGCTTTCCTATGGACGAACCTGTGTATAGATCTTTATATACTGAATTTAGGAATCTGATCAGAATCTGAATAGATCAAAGACATTCAGGCATACTTTGTCATATTTACAGAACCCTTATTTAGTCAGTAGCATCCATCATATTCAATCACCTAGTCACTGATCATATTTATACATAATCAACTAGTAGCATATATAGTATTCAAACAATCTAGACCTACATGAAGACTTCATTAACAGACAGCAAAAATGATCAGACATTTTCTTCAGCAATGTCCAAAAAAACCCTGACTTCCATATGCTCTTTTACTGAAACGAACCCGCGTGTATACGTGCTTTCATTATGACGAACTAGCATATAGATCTGTAAATATTCAATACTGCGTAAAATTTCAAATCAACAGAATTACTCAAATCATACCCTTCACTTCAGCAAACATGCGCCAAATCATAGATTTGAACATCTCACAAACAAATCAAGCAAATACATATTCATTTCAGGTCTAGAGATATTGATCGATCCTTGTATTCATAGGTGCATCATTATTTCATAACTATTAATAAATTGTAACCCATTCCATGCAAATATACTTTAGAGTGAAGTATTCAGTCAATACCCATACACTTGCACACTTTTGCACTATGATCTTCTCCTCCTTATATAGTTTGAGCCATAGCCAATACCATGAGCCAAAAACCACAAAAGTGTCGGTGGTATTCTTGGACGAGATCAAATATCCGTTACAGCGCTCAATATTGTGGGCTAATACCATGGTAAAGACCCGTGGTATCATAAATTGAGTGTGTAAGTACATACGCTACTTTTCTTCTTTGTACCTGTGTGTATACGCGAATTCTCTTCACCAAAACTGCGTATACACAACTTTTGGACATATACACGGGTTGCCTTCATAAAACCTGCGAGTATACGTTGGTTGTCTTCATCAAACCTGCGTATACATTTTGAAACATTACATTTCTCATTTACCTGTCACATCTGAACTGACATGTAGATACATCAAATTTACATATTTAACAAATACATTGCTATCAAAAGGCAACTCATCGAGTAGGTTTCCATCAAGGACAACATAACAACATATTACATCATAATTCCAACAATCTCCCCCTTTGGACTTGATGGAAACCATGATGGTGTTTAATCACCACAACTTGTAGATATCTAATAGACACATCAATCATAAGCATTAATAAAACACCACCACAAATTGTAGATACCTGATAGACACATCAATCATAAGCATTATTGAAACACCAATTTACTCTCCCCCTTTGACATCAAGAGAAAAGGGTGAACCAATACAAGAATGTCAATATTTTCACTGCACTATATGGGTCATACTCCCCCTGAACACATGATGAAGCTTCAAAATAGATTTTCAAGGCTCTATAACCTTTCTTATCACCAAGGACGCATACATACATCAATTACCCAACCAAGTAGGGTTACATATTTGACTCAACTACCCAACCAAGTGGGTTTACATTATTTACTCAAGAACCCAACCAAGTGGGTTTACAATTTTGAAAAAGTCCATACATGACTGAATATGAAAATGTATACATCAGAGGTCTCAACATGACCCTTACCTCAAATTTCAGATATGACTTTTCTAACAAAGACCAAAGGACCTCAAGAGAGAGATCATAATTCAACAACCAACATAATGCCAACAATGCATTATTCTCAGCAAGGCTAATGCTCCCCCTAAACTTGTGCATCATGAACTTTTTCAACAACCAATTCATCAAATCATATTCATCAAGCAGATAAATATCAAGGAAAGGAAATGTAAGTTGAACACCAGAATCGCAGATTGTACCCATCAACACCTAAGAAACAGAGCCAAACCATATATGTCAACAACATGGCAAAGACTGTTCTAAATTTTGACCCACAGATTTTATGACAGAAGGATCCACACGCTACTGTATAGAGAGAAACTTGCGTATATATGTGACTATACTTCATGAAACCTGCGTACCAAATTTAATCTTCTGAAATTAAACAGATCAAATCAGTGAGGCAAAGACAACTCCCAACTTTAGTCTAAGATATTCAAATTCTTCTTCAGGAAGAGGTTTAGTAAATATGTCATCAACTTGTTCTTTGGAAGGAACATACTCCAATTTAACCTTTTGCACAAACACTTGTCTTCGTAAAAAATGATACTTGATAGGAATGTGTTTGTTTTTGGATTGCATAATAGGATTTTTCGAGATACTGATGGCACTCGTATTATCACATAGGATGGAGATGGGAGGAGAACATTTAATTTGAATATCTTATAATGTTTGCATCATCCAAATAATTTTTGTGCAACATGATGTAGCAGCCACATATTATGCTTCTATTGTAGATAAGGAAATGGAACTTTGTTTCTTGTTGAACCAAGATACTAATCGGGGCCCCATATAAATGCACCGCCACTAGTGCTTTTCCGCTCGACATTTCCAGCCCAGTCCACATCTGTGTAAGCATGAAGAGTAAGATCAACTTTCTTTGGATACCATAGACCAAAATCTTGAGTTCCTTGTATATATTTTAATATCATTTTTACGGCCTGAAGATGTGACTCCTTTGGATTGGCTTGGAATCGTCCAAGAATACCAATTGCATGCATGATATTTGGTCCAGTACCTAGTAGATAAAGCAGACTTCCAATCATAGATCTATACTCTGGTTGGTTTACCATGGGAGAATAATCATGAGAACTGAGGTTACATCCGGTCACCATTAGAGTGTTCACAAGTTTGCAGCCTTCCATCCCATACTTCTTTAGGATCTGTTTGAGATATTTTTCTTATGAGAGAAAGATGCCACCTTTTGCTTGTTGCACTTGTAAGACAAGAAAATATGTTAGTTCCCCAAGTAAAGACATTTCAAATTCTTGTTGCATTACAGAAGAAAATTTTTGACTCATGGATTCTTCATTACTCCCAAAAATTATTTCAACAACAATAATTAACATTTTATCATTCTCAATTTTTGTGTATAAGTTACTACCTGTAGATCCTTTTGTGAAAACCTGTTTTTGAAGATATTTGTCAATATGATAGTACCATGCACGTGGGGTTTGTTTTAGACCATGTATGGCCTTTTTAAGTTTGCAAAAAAAAATTTCATCATTTTTCAGAATGAATCCTTCTGGTTGTTCTATATAAACTTCTTCTTCCATATCACCATCAAGGAAAGAAGATTTTACATCCATTTGATAAACCTTGAATTGTTGAAAACTTGAAAATGCAAGAAACATTCTTATGGCTTCAAGTCTAGCTATGGGTGCAAATGTTTCTTCAAATTCTATACCTTCTTGTTGAGCATACCCTTTACAAACAAGTCTAGATTTGTTTCTAATGACATCTCCATTTTCATTTAACTTATTTTTCAATACCCACTTTGTTCCAATTAAATTTTTATCATGAGGTCTTGGAACCAATTCCCAAGTATTATTATTTTCAATTTTATCAAGTTCTTCATTCCTAGCCTAAATCCAACATTCATCTTTACTAGCTTGATTTACATTTTGTGGTTCAATGGTGGATAAAAGTGCTAGATAACTGGGAGATCCTAGAAGATTTCTTCTTGTTTGTACCCGTGATCCCTTTTCTCCCAAAATTTGAGATTATGGATGGTTCTTTTGAAAAATCTTGGATGGAGCCTTTTCTCTATCTGATGTATCTTCTTATGGTGCTTCATTAAGTTCTCCTTCTATATAATTTTTATTTGATGAGGGAAAACATTCATCGTCATCCTCATTTGTTTTTATTTCCCTTTTGGGAGTTGTGAAAGATTCATCAATCACAACATCAATACATTCAAAAATATTCTGAAGTCTCTTATGTAGCATTTGCATGCTTTACTTCTAGAAGAGTAACCAAGAAATATTCCTTCATCTGCTCTAGGTTCAAACTTACCAAGTTTTTCGTCATTATTTTTTATATAACATTTTCTTCCAAAAACTTTAAAGTGCTTCACAGTGGGAATATTACCATACCAGAGTTCATAAGGAGTTTTATCATTGTTTACATAAACATAAGCCTTGTTGAGAATATTTACTGCAGTATGAGCAGCTTCACCCAAAAAGGTGTCAGGAGTCCCAGATTCATCAAGCATAGCACGAGCCATTTGTTGAACTGTTCTATTCATTCTTTCTGCCACGCCATTTTTTTTGCAGAGTTCCAACTACAGAAAACTATCGTTTTATGCCATATTGTTCACATAAATCAAAGAATTCATCTGATATATATTCTCCTCCTCAGTCGGATCTAATACATTTGATATTTAGATCTAATTCATTTTCAACTAGAGCTTTGAAGACCTTAAATTTTTCAAATGCTTCATCATTATGTTTTAATAAACCGATCCAACACATTCTAGAAAAGTCATAAATGAATAAGATATAGTATTGTTCTCCACGAGGTGACTTTTTCCTTACAAGTCCTCACAAATCAGTGTGTATAAGTTCAAGAGGCTTACTTGCTGATCCTTCTTTGGCATTAAATTGAACCCTGGTTTTCTTACCGAATTCGCATGATTTTCATATGGTACTTTCGGGTAAAGTGATGTTGGATAGATCACGAACAGCTTTGAGCCTGCTTGATTTGCTTATTTGATAAAATCTCAGATGTCCCAATCTTCTGTGCCATAACCATTTTTCTATAGATTTACCTATATAAAATTTCTCTTGGTCACATTTCAATATATACATATTGCTTGGTGTTCTTATTCCTTTTATTACGGTCTTTCATGTGTCAAGTTCATGAACCACGCACTCTTTTGATAGAAAGACAACTTCATTTCCTTGATCACACATTTGACTAACACTCAACCAGTTATGCTTTCATCCGTCAAAATACATAACGTTGTTAGCTTTAACCTTTTCTTTTAGAAAAACAGATCCTTTTCCCTTAAAGATAGTAGGAGAGTCATTTCCAAAAGTAACATTATTTTCCTTCTCTAATGCATTGTATGAAATAAGTTTATCTTTATCATTTGTCATGTGTTAACATCCGCTATCAATGTACCATTGATTTTATTCTCCTTCTGCAAACAAATCTATGCTGAAACTTTCAATTTGTAAGTCCTTCCTTCTCCATACCTTGGAACTTGTGGATATTTGTTCCTTTGGCTGAATTTTGCTCCTACATTCAAATTCCTCATGTCCAAATGCAAAATAAACATTCAATTTCGTCTTGAAGAGGAGAAAATTGTTATAGATATTCTTCTTTATTCCTGTGTCATTTATTTTCTTTCTTGCTTCTCTGGTCATGATGGTTTTGTATGCAACACATTGATCAGCTTTCTGACCAAAATTATGACATGAGAAACATTTGTCATTAAAGAATAAACTTATGTGATCATATAACCTTCTAGTGTTGTTTACCTTTTGACTAATATTCGTGTCATTGTTCATCCTTGGATATGAATGATCATGCTTTACCTAGACATTGTCTTTGTTCTTTTGCTAAGTGACGAAGCTTTGATGGATGGCTTTTGCTGCATTTGGATAGCTTTTAGCTGAGGAATTTTCTGACTGAGAAGATTCACCAATCTATCCAAGACCTGTCTTCACAAGAGGAGAGCGTTGAACCTTGATAATTTCATCTAAGGTTTCAGATCCTTTAGAAAATCTAAGATTTAGAGTTTTTTCTTTCTCAAGTTCCTTTCTTAGACTTACTATTTCACATTCTAATTTCTCATTGTGCTTCTCCTTTCTATGATTTGATTATTTAGAGTATCTATGGCTATTTTGTTCTCCTTTAAGCATATTTTGAATCGAGTGATTTCTTCAAGAAAAATATTGTATTCTAAAGCATCCATAAAAGTATATTTAGCCTCACTAGTACCTTTTTCAAATGCCATGTTCAGTCTAATATCTTGATCAGATTCTCCTTTTTCACTATTTGACAAGCCATCACTATCTTCATGAATATAGTAACTTTTTCTATTGACAAACCATCTCCTAGTACCTTTTTCTAAACCATTTCCTTTATCATGATTATTTTTATGGGGACATTTAGCGGCATAATGGCTCGCTCTTCCACAAGAAAAACATTTGAAAGGAAGCTTACCTTTGAACCTTCCAGTGCCAAGTTGAATTTTCTTTACGAAATTTACCTCATCTTCTTCTAATACATACCTTGATTCTTTTTGTTCTTCCTTGTCCTTTCGTTTTGCAGTAGCTCTAAAAGCAGCTTCTTTAACTTCAGATGGAACTCATTTTCCAATTTCAAAAGCAGTTAGGATCCCATGAAGTTGAACAACAGTAAGAGTCTGTAGATCCTACTTCTCTTAAATAGCAAACACTTTTGACTCGAATTTAGGAGTTAGATATCTTAAAATTTTCTCTACTAAAGTTGTGTCTCTAATGTCTTCACCCAGATTTCTCATACGATTTACGATCTCATCTAGGAGTAAAAAGAAACTAGTAATTCTTTCATCATTGTGCATTCTGAGATTTTCATATTGAAATCTGAGATATTATAGTTAAACACCTTTTACCTTGGCATCGCCGTTACAGCTCAGAATTATTTTGTCCCATATATCCTTTGTTGTATTTAACTACATAACTTTGACAAATTCAAATTCGGTCAGGCTTCCCAATAATAAATTGGCAGCTTTTGCATTAGTTTCATAGTTCTTCCTTGTTACTAGATATGTGGGAACTGCAGTTGGATATTTCTAATCACGTTCAAAAATTGCCCAAACATCTTCTCCAAGAGACTAAAGATACGATCTTGTTCTTGTCTTCCAGAAGATTAAATTGTTTCTGTTAAAGAGTGGTGGTTTGATAGATGTTGTTCCATCTTGATTTATCTTCTTGGATGATCTTCCTTATAGCGATTAAGCTTCTTTAGAAGGACTTGCTCTGATACCAATTGTTGGGAAAAATATTGAGAGGGAGGGGGGGGGTGAATTAGTATTTACAAGAATCACAATATTTTACTTTCATTTTACTGATTTCTATACGTGACTTTGATTAGTCCAACTAGTGTATGCATGCGGCTTTCTTAAATGAAACTTGTGTATACCCAAATAAATTAATGTTCAGATAAATATTCAGAAATTTTACTTAGCCCAATTCATCAGTTATGCATCAAACATTTAAGCAGGAAACAGGTGTAGTAATAACATAATAAATCATCACACAAGGGCATCACACATGAACACCAAGATTTAAGGTGGAATGTTAGGTCCCTATATTACTAGTATAGTCCCTTATTGTTGTTAGTGTAACCCCCTTATTTTTATTATTTTACCCTTGTAACCCCCATTTTATTATTATTATGCCCTTAAATTATTAATGTTAGGTCGGCTAGGATTACATTGTGGCCCACTAGGATTATATTGTGGCCCCATGGACTCCTATATATAGAAGGAGGTTTTGTTCATTTGTATCATCCAATTGTTCATTCCATGGAATGTATTGATGTCTCTCAAAGTGGCTTATTTATAAGGCGTTGATATCTCTTTTCTTTCTTTTGAGCTGGTTTCACAACATTTGAATGTGGCTTTGATTCAGGTTTCGCCGCTTCAAATCAAATAGTCCAGTATTTTTCTATAAATTTTTTTCTACGAAGTTTCAGAAGCTTAAATTTTTAGGGTGCGAAGCCGAAATCCTGAGGAAGATTTTCTAAAAATTTCAGATCTTGGTTCGCCATATTTTCGGAGATATGATCTGTGGAAGTTAGGTTTGTTTTCAGGCTCCTAAACAGGTCATCGCGGAATTTGCACTATAAATTTTCTTCTACGAAGGTTCAGAATCTGAAATTCGTATGGTAAAAAGCTGAAATCCTGAGGAAATTTTTCAAAAAATTTCATAGCTTGGTTCGCAACATTTTTGGAGATATGATTTGTGGAAGGTAGTGCTTTTTCAGGCTCCTCAATTGCATCTCAAAGAGGTGATCGTGGGAAAATTTCAATAACTCTCTCTCTAAGCATCGGATTGGAGTGCCGTAAAAAGTGGTCACAATTACACAGACTGTAGTTTCTTCTCTATAAATTTCATAGAAAAATGACGAAACAGTGATACGTGGCAATTCGTACAAGTTCGCTCTACTGAACCAGTCCATAATTAGGTCATTGTGGGAGATTGGACACAAATTTGTCTTGGAGGATCAAAATCAGGTCAGACCTGTGGCATTCGAAAGATAATTCAGAGGGCTACATCGATCCCGAAATTCAGATATTTAAGTGCTGCAATCACAGAGATAATCCAATTTCAATATCGAGCTCCTTAAAAGCAAGTAAAAGGTGTGTATTTTTTTTTCCAAATTGCATAAGTCTTGTTTGAAAAATCAAGTTGAATTCATTACAAGGGAATATTGTAGAATAGATATTAGTATTGGATTATAAAATGGCCCCTAAAAATAATTCAACACCCATTAAGCCTTTGGAAAGCTCTACTATGACTCATGAAGACGAAGAAAGGCAACATGACATATCAAAATTACAAGAGCAAGTGCAACAAATTTCGCTCTCGCAAAGAGCAACAAAAAAATGACATGGAAGTTTTGAAGAAAGGCATGGAATCTAAGATTGATGGCATGGAGGCTGGAATGGAATCTAAGATGGATGACATGGAAGCTAAGATCGATGAGAAAATGGAAAACATGAAGAATTTTCTAAAAGCAGACATGGAAGGTTTGACAAAGTTGATACAAGAAAGGTTTTCTAATGGTGAAAAGATAGTAGAAGAACCTCATGATGAGAACAAAATAAATGTTAATTGTGATTTCATAAACTCTAATGTTGGCGGGAAGAACCACCATATTCCAAAGATGGATATGAGGAAGTTTGATGGAAAGGATCCTGTAACATGGATAATACAGATGGAGCAATATTTTGATCTCCATAACGTGCAAAACACACAAAAGGTATGCATTGTAACTTTACATTTAGAACAAAATACATTTGTATGGTATCGATGGCTTTGCTCCCGTAAAAAAATTGTCACTTGGTCAATTTTTACGGAGGAAATGATAGCACATTATGAGGATACAAAGAGCAACACCCTCTTTAGCCAATTGATAAATCTCAAACAAAAGGGTTTAGTGGGGCAGCACATTGAGGACTTCCAAAAATTGAATATAAGGGTAACTGATATTCCAGAGGAACACAGGATTGATCTCTTCATAGGCACTTTAAAGGATACCATCCAACATGAAGTTCGCGTTCTGGAACCTGATTCATTGGAGAAGGCATTCAGGTTGGCAAGAAAAGTTGAATGTAAAATTATGGCGACAAGGAAGCCTACCACTCAATTCTATAAAGAAGGAAGTGTTGCTACGCCTAGATTTCCACAACCTACAAGGTTGACACCACAACAATTGGAAGAAAAAAGAGCAAAGGGCTTTGCTACAGTTGTGATAGCAAATACACTAAAGGTCATAAGTGTGCTGAGAAGAAATTATTTTACATAGATTGTGAAGAAGAAGAAGAAAATGAACAAGAAGATGATATACACCAGGAACCACCCCTAGAAGAGGAAGAAATGAATCCGACCATATCGTGTAATGCACTGGCAGGAATTACCACTCCTCAAACTCTCAAGATAGAAGGACATATCAAGAAGAAAAAGGTAATAGTGTTGATTGATTCAGGTAGCACCTATAATTTTATTCATTGTAAGGTAGCCAAGGAATTAAATTGTTTCCTATACCCAGCACCAGAATGTCAAGTGATGGTTGCAAATGGAGGAACTATAAATTGCTCTGGAAAATGCCATGATATCAAGCTAACCATGGGGGAATATGTATTGGCTAGTCCAATGCTTTCGATTCCTATGGGAGGTGTTGATGTTGTACTAGGAGCACAAAGGTTACAATCTTTGGGGACGGTAGCTTTAATTTTCAAGAAATTTTCTTGAAATTTTTTTTAGAAGGAAAGGAAGTCGAATTACAGGGGATTGAAGGGAAGCCAGGAAGGATAATAAGCTCTAATGTCATGACAAAGCTTCTAAAGAAATAACAACGAGGCGTAATTGCACAATTATGCTCACTAGAAGTTCCGACATCAAAATCATCTATTTCTGCAGATCTCCAACAAGTCTTGGACAATCATTCCAAGGTGTTTGAAACTCCCAAAGGACTCCCACCTATTCGTGATCATGATCATGCTGTTCATTTGATTCCAGGAAGTGTTCCTCCAAACATCAGGCCTTATAGATATCCTTACTTCCAAAAGAGCGAAATTGAACGTATGATTGCAGAAATGTTAGAGGCGGTATAATTCAACCTAGTCAAAGTTCTTTCTCTGCTCCTGTAGTATTGGTACACAAGAAGGATGGATCATGGCGAATGTGTCCGGATTATAGGGAGCTCAATAAGCTCACCATTAAAGACAAATTTCCATTCCTGTGATTGATGAATTATTGGATGAATTACATGGAGCAATTTATTTTACCAAGTTGGATCTTCGTTCAGGATATCATCAAATTAGAATGAAGACCGAAGATATTCCAAAAACAACATTTCGAACTCATGAGGGTCATTATGAATTTTTGGTCATGCCTTTTGGCCTTACCAATGCACCTTCTACATTTCATGGGTTGATGAATTCCATTTTCAAACCCTTCCTTAGAAAATTTGTGCTAGTATTTTTTGATGATATACTAATCTACAGTAGGTCTTGGAAGGATCATGTTGAACATGTTGACAGGGTGCTCAAACTATTGCAGGAGAAACAATTATATGCAAAAAATCCAAATGTTTCTTTGGAGTACAAGAGGTGGAATATCTGGGTCATATTGTATCTCACGAGGGTGTTAAAGTAGACCCTAACAAAATTAAATACATTAAGGAATGGAAAGTCCCCACAACCATAAAGCAGTTGCAAGGATTTCTCGGGTTAACAGGGTATTATCGCAAGTTTGTTAATAATTATGGGAGAATAGCAGCACCTCTAACAACATTATTGAAGAAAGATGCATTTTCATGGACTCCTGAAGCAACTAATGCCTTTGAACATCTTAAAGAGGAAATGTGCCTAGCACCGGTCTTAGCTACGCCAGACTTCACAAAAACCTTTATTGTGGAATGTGATGCCTCAGGAAATGGAATTGGTGCAGTTTTAATGCAGGAAGGAAGACCCATTGCTTTTGAAAGTCGTCCAATCAAAGGAAAGCATTTACAAAAACCTATTTATGAGAAGGAAATGTTAGCAATACTGCATGCACTAAAGAAATGGCGAACTTACCTAATGGGAAGACACTTCAAGGTAAAAACTGATCATGATAGTCTTAAACACTTTTGGAACAAAGACTATCTTCAGAAGAGAAGAAAAAATGGGTCACAAATATGTTGGGTTATGACTTTGAAATAATCTACAAAAAAGGAAAGCTTAATGTTGTTGCAGATGCACTCTCAAGAAAGAATGAAGAGGTGGAAGCATTGCTTTGTGCCATTTCTATTATCCAACCAGATTGGATAACTCAAGCAAGAGATGAATGGAAGAAGGACAAAGATGTATGGATACTCATTCAAAAGTTGCAGCAAGATCCTAGTACATCTGATACATTTAGTTGGAAAAATGATTCCTTATGGTACAAAGATCGTTTATATCTTTGTAAGAATTCCCAAATAAAACAAAAGATTCTTCTGGAATTGCACACTTCTCCTTTAGGAGGACACTCAAGATTTTTAAAAACTTACCACAGGGTGAAGAAAGAATTTTTTTGGGATGGCCTTAAATCCGATATTCAAAAGTTTCTGGCGGAATGTTTGGTTTGCCAGCAGAATAAAGTGGAGACAATTAAGACCCCGGGACTTCTACAACCTTTATCCATTCCAAGTCACCGTTGGGAGGAGATTTCAATGGATTTTATCACAGGTTTACCTAAGTCTGAAGGAAAGAATGTCATCATGGTGGTAGTTGATAGACTTACCAAGTATGCACACTTTTGTGCATTATCTCATCCATTTAAAGCAAGTACAGTTGCTACTACATTTATGGATAAAATTCAAAAGCTACATGGAAGCCCAAGGGTTATTGTGAGCGACAGAGATCCCATTTTTACTGGAAATTTTTGGACGGAGTTATTTTCTTGTTTGGGCACTCAATTAGCTCATAGCTCATCTTATCATCCTCAATCTGATGGTCAAACTGAGATAGTAAATAAATGTTTGGAAGGATATCTTCGTTGTTTTGTATCTGATAAACAAACACAATGGGTCAAGTGGTTACCTCTTGCTGAATGGTGGTATAACACTTCCTTCCATACTGCAGCAAAAATGACCCCATTTATGGCACTTTATGGATACCATCCACCATCCATCACATCATATTTAAGGGAAAATTCGAAGGTTCAAGCAGTGGAAGATCACATCGAGCATCAGCAAGAAGTTCTCCAACTCTTAAAGGATAACCTGAATTTGGCACAAAATCGAATGAAACAACAAGCAGATCAACATCGCAACGAGAGAAGTTTTGATGTAGGAGATTGGGTATTTTTACGGCTACAACCATACAAACAAATGTCCCTCAAGCAAGCTAAGAAGGATAATAAATTATCACAAAAGTACTATGGTCCTTACAAGGTGTTGCAAAAGATTGGTACTATGGCATACAAATTGGAGCTTCCTGCTTCTTCACGAGTGCATCCAGTTTTCCATGTTTCATGCTTAAAGAAGGTTATAGGTGAAAATCTTCCAGTTCAAACAATATTGCCATAACTAGATGAGGAAGGAAAAATCATATTGGAACCTAAAGCGGTCATGGAAACAAGAACTCGACAACCATTAATCCATCAATTTAGTATATCATCAAGTGGAAGAATCCGCCCATCAAGATTCTGCATGAGGATGAGAATTTTAGATGGGGTTACCCGGAGCTACCAAGTGTTGAGGACAACACTTTTTTGAAGGAGAGGGGCATGTGTTAGGTCCCTATATTACTAGTATAGTCCTCATTGTTGTTATGGTAACCTCCTTATTTCATATTATTGAAATTCCTCAGGAATCTCTATTTATTATTTATTTGTGTCTTTAAATTATTAATGATAGGTTTATTAGATTATTAGTTTGTGGTGTCTTAAGATTATTGTGGCCCCAAGGACTCCTATATATAGAAAGGAGGTTTTGTAATTTGAATCATCCAAGAATTGTTCATTCATGTAATGTATTGGAGGTTGCCCCCTCGAAGTGGCTTATTTCTAAGGCGTTGATATCTCTTTTCTTCTCTTTTTTGAGCTGGTTTCACAACATGTAATGTATTAGTCCAACTAGCGTATGCATGCGGCTTTCTTAAATGAAACTTGTGTATACCCAAATAAATTAATGTTCAGATAAATATTCATAAATGTTAATTAGCCCAATTCATCAGTTATGCATCAAACATTTAAGCAGGAAACAGGTGCAGTAATAACATAATAAATCATCACACAAGGGCATCACACATGAACACCAAGATTTAAGGTGGAAACCCAAGTCGGGATAAAACCACCATTGTTTTCATCTTTGTCTTCAATATTTATTATATATAAAAATTCTTACAATGTTGTATTGATGCAGACTCATGTCAGTACATGGGCACCCAGCTGCAGAAAGTTGCAACCTTCACTCATTCTCTAGTTGCTATTGGAAGGGAGCTCCAACCCCCTGATATTGTTTACCAGCCACTACGAGAAGGGAGCTACAACCCCCTAAACTGAGCACCATCTTCTACTAGCAGGAAGCTTCGACTTCCACACTGAAGGCTTCAACCCTCAAAACCACTGCAAACCACGTTTCATAGATTTTCACACTGGATCCAACAGCTTCAACACAACACAATTTGTAGATAAACACCAATAGCCATAAACCAATATTTAAATAGAACAGTGAGATCATTGTAACCAGATCATAGTAATAAACCCATACTTCTGAATTAACATGCAGAATCAACTTCAACCCTGATCATTCGTAAAACCAAATGTACACACTACTTTACTTACTGCAACCTACGTATATACGCGCTTTCCTGTGGATGAACCTACATATAGATATTTATATACTGAATTATCAGACTCAAGAAAGATCAAAGACATTCATAAACCTTTATTCAGTCAATAGCATCCAATCACCCAGTGACTGATCATATTTATACATGATCAACTAGCAGCATATATAGTATTCAAACAATCCATATCTAAGAAATATAACAGAAATGATCAGACATTTTCTTCAATAATCTCCATAAAAACCCTGACTTCCATATGCACTTTTGCTAAAATGAACCCACATATATATGCGCTTTCACCGTGACGAACCAGTGTATAGATCTATAAATATTTAGGACTGCGTAAAATTTCAGTTCAACAGACTTACTCAGATCATACCCTTCACTTCAGCAAACATCCACTAGATCACATATCTGAACATCTCACAAATAGATGAAGAAAATACATATTCATTTCAGGTTTAGAGATCCTGATCCATCATCGTATTCATAGGTGCATCATTATTTCAGATCTATTAATAAATTGTAACCCATTCCATGTAGATATACTTCAGAGTGAAGTATTCAATCAATACCCATACACTTGCACACTTTTGCACTATGATCTTCTCCTCCTTATATAGTTTGAGCCATAGCCAATACCATGAGCAAGTGTCGGTGGTATTATTTGACGAGATCAAATATCCATTACAGCGCTCAATATTGTGGGATAATACCATGGTAAAGACCCCTGGTATCATAAATTGAGTGCGTAAGTACATACGCTACTTTGCTTCTTTGTACCCACATGTATACGCAACTTCTCTTCACCAAAACTGTGTATACACAAATTATGGATGTATACAAGAGTTGCCTTCATCAAACTTGCGAGTATACGTGAGTTGCCTTCATCAAACCTATGTATACATTTTGAAATATTACATTTATCATTTCTTGTCACTGACTGGAATTCCTTTCTCTGTCACATCTGAACTGACCTGTAGATACATCAATTTTACATATTTAACAAATAGGTTGTTATCAAAAGGCAACTCATTAAATAGGTTGCCATCAAGGACAACATAACAACATATTACATCATAATGCCAACATCCAAATGTGATCAAATGCTTACAATATGTTGGTTGCATGCAATGATTTCTCAATAGTTTATGAGACAATCTTATAGACCATTATTATGGTCTATGGATCTAGGGTGAGAAATCAACCATACTCATTTAAGAAAATTAATTTTCAAATGATCATATCTTTAGCAAGGAAAATTTCCTTCTTATAGAATATTGAAAAATATTATCTGTGTGTGAATATTTTCCTTTCCCTCAAAAAAATTATGCTGCTTAAGAATTTGGGTAAACAGATTTGTAAAGAGCATCAAACTCCATGCTTAACTTTAACTAGCAACTAACCTTCACAAGGACAAAACCAAATCAAATTTTTATTCATGGAAACCAACCAGAATTAGGTTTTATTGAAGGAAACCAAACACAATTAATATTTCAATTAGGAAAAATTGAGGCAAAAAGAAATTAGGGTTTTTTTTACTGACCACAAAATAATTATTTTACAAAAATTATGTAATAAAATTATCTACAAATAAAAAAATCCAAGATGTAGGGTTTGTGCAGGGAAGCTCAGTGGGGATATTAACTTGCAATCTAAGATGTAGGGTATGTGCACGGAACCTTAGTGAGGATATCAACTTGCAAAAGGTTCTCTGGATCAAAATCCCCCCTCGTTTCCATTGTATCAGCCTTGATGTCTCATTTCTTTCAAGCTTTATACTTAAAACCAATGATTTAATCTCAAACATTTCAAAAAATACAACAACAAAACCTCATGGCATCATCCTGAGCATTCTCTTTTTGAAATCCTAACAAAGAAACGAATTATCATCTTCTGTTGTACATAAAATATTTGGGGTTTGAAGTAGAAACAAATTAGAATAGAAGTTCATATACATAATTGTACCTTTGAAATCGTGACAAAGAAACGAATTATCATCTTCTGTTGTACATAAAATATTTGGGGTTTGAAGTAGAGACAAATTAAAGTAGAAGTTCGGATACATAATTGTAACAAAATAATATTACCTGTATATGGAGAAACGTAATAAAATGTTGATTATGTTGAGCTTATGAGGGAGAAAAACTATCTTAATGTGAAAACTTTTAACGGGCATTGCCAACATGGATCTGGAATTCAGAAATAAATTCAATGTCCACAAAATAATGAAGCTTACTAAGAGCGTCAAGAGGTTTTAGTGTGAAATTTTTAGTAGGGAAAATGGAAAAAACAATATTTGTCAATTTTTTAAATAATAAAAAATAAGGATTTTAAAATGTACATTCATAAAATGTGCAAGGGTTTGCATTAAACATTTCACTAAACAAGCATAATTATGGGTTTCTAGTCCAGTATGAGGTAGAAACATGTAACATTTAACATTTTTAATCTAATATCACTCTATTTAATTATTATTATGTATAAACATACTATAAATTTAAAATATAAACACTCAAAAAAGAGGTATGGTAAATAAATAAAAATATAATAAACCTAGGTATGGTAAATAGATAAAACTTATTTTAATACTTACTGCAAAAGTATGGAAAATAAATGTAAATATAAATAAACTAAAGGTATGGTAAATAAATCAAAGCTCTTTTATATTTACTCCATGAACCTCTTTATATTTAATGAAACTCAAACAAGAGGTTTTATTTAGATGAATCCTATGGGCAAAATACCATTTTAATACCATGCCCTAAATACCATGGGCCAAATACCATATTTATAAAAGATGTATGGTAAATAAATAAATATAAAATAGGTATAAAGAAGCATGGTAAATAAATAAAAATATATCAAATAGGATTATAAATCAACATCTAATTATATACCAAGCCTATGGGCCAAATACCATGGTAAATAATAGAGGTATGCTAAATAAATAAAATATAAATAAACCAAAAATATGGTAAATAAATAAAACATATTTTTATATTTACTCCATAATCCTCTTTATATTTATGAACACTAAAAAAAGAGGTTTTGTTTAGGTGAAGCCTATGAACCAAATACCATTGGCCAAATAATTATTAATACCATGCAAAAAAAACATTATTAACCCTAATATCAATATTTAAAGATTATTATTATTAATATTATTATTAATTCTAATATTCATACGACATTAAATTTGTTATATTATAATATATATTAATATATGATGATATATATTAACTCTAGATATATGTGAGAAGGAAGAACAAAGACATAGAGTGCTAGAGGTGGAGAGATACGGGAGTCACAAGGGAGAGATAGAGATAGACTGAAGGAGAGGGGAGAGAAGGAATGGAAAGAGAGAGGGAGAGGAGTGAGAGAGGTATAGAAGGGTAAGAGAGGGAGAGAGTGACATAAATATGGAAGGGAGGGAAGAGAGAAGGAGAGAGGGAGGGGTATAGTGAGAGGATTGGAGGGTATAGAGAGAGAGAGAGAGGGGCGGGGGGAAGAGAGAGAGAGGAAGGACGATAGAGAGGACTTGAGAGAGAGGAACCAGTATCATAGAATAAAGAAAACATGACCAGATTACTTTATAGGGCGATGGGAGATAGAGACACCCTACCTACCTAATTAAATGTCTAAACCAAATGTGGTGTAATCGTCTATGATGGTGGTCGATTATACGAGGCAAGGATTTTACGAGGAAGCACTGGATTTTTAATGTGATATGCAAAAAACAAGTACCGAACCTAACCATTTCACATTCACCAATGTTCTCACTACATGTGCTAATTTGGTAGATTTGGAACATGGAAAAGGAGTCTTGTTTTGTGATCACCTCCCACGAGGATTCACCAATTGTGAGAACACAACACTTGTGGTTGCATCTTCTAAATCATCATCACTTCCACCAACACCTCATCCAATAACGCTAATATAAAAAGTCTCAAGCTTTGGGCAGCACAAAGGAACATAATGCATGTGCCCTCAATCTCTTCTAGATACTTGTAGCTCTCCTCCCAAACCAAATCCACTAGCGTTGTGTGTTCACTTTTCCCTTAATCTTGTGCAAACATCCTGAGGTAAAGAACTGTTGCACCAAGGTATGGATCCACTATGTGGCATATCCACTGAAGGAGAACATGTTCCAAACAATAGGTAAATTCACACAACTATCCCTCCATGGGATGCTGAAAACTCCAGAATTCCACATACTCATTAATGAAATCTATAAATCGAAAACTTTCGTATAAGACTTGAAGTCATATTAAACTTGGACCAAAAGGCTCAGGATTTGGGTAGTGCAAAGGAACATCTACAATATGATTTGTATTATTCTCATCTAGATCATTTTGCATGGATATCTCTTGGATTTGAAATGCATATTCCAGGTTCCATAGAACATCTCCCATGGAAGGCATGTCCACGCTCTTCTCTTCCAAGAACTTTTTGGCAGTCTCCCTAAACATTTTCAGAGAACCAGGATTGATTGTCCCCACAAGGTGAGGGTCAATGATTTTTTCAAGCTTGCCCTTTTTCTGCCAGTGCATTTCCCACTCTGATATATTAAATTGTTCTCTGGGAAAAACAAGATTAAGAGTTTCCCTTGCACACAAGACCTCCAGTAACACTACTCCAAAATAATACACATCATATTTCTCTTCAGTTGTTGCCTTATGAATCATTCAGGATCAAGGTACCCAAAGGCCAAAACTACCTTTCATTATAGTACTTACATGAGTCTTATCCAGAGTGGATCCAGTATTTGAATGTCCAAAGTCTGCCACCTTTTCTTGTGAGCTTGTTATCATGGATATCTCTGACATTTAGATAAGCACATAGGATTCATGACAAGGGAATCAGGTTGCAGTATTGACCAGATACTGGAGCTTCATTGGTATCTTGCCAGTGAAACAGTTTTCCAACAAGTCAAGGGAGTCTAAATTGGTGCAGTTGAAAATGAAAGGAAAGATTGTTCCATCGAGGCCAAATCCCATGATGCTAAGCTTGAAAACCCTCTCATTATTGTAGGTCACGCCTTCGAGCTCTGAAATGGTGATGTTGCAGGGGTTTTGATCTTGTCTCTGATCCACGGTCACACCTTCGAGCTCTAAGATGGTGACATTGCAAGGCTTTTGATCTTGTCTCTGGTCCATTGCGTGAGCTTGGGTCCATGAACCTAGCACCCTGTCAGGTTAAGGGGTAGTATCAGTTTTTGGAGAATAAATCTCGATATATAAATGAAATTCTAGAGACATTGGCTATCATACATCTGTGGTTGCATCTGTCAATGTATCAAAGTCGTCGATCCTCCAAAAGGAGCCTTCTTCCCATTCTTTCCTCCAAAACCAGGGTTCATTAGTAATGCCATATATGCTAATAAACCCCCTTCACTGTCTCCCCCATCTGGAAATCCAATTTTTCAAACAAAAATGTGAAGCTCAAGCTCTCCATCATCGAGGGTTATATGGCATGTCTTATAACTATGCAAAGAATCCTCTTTTCAATATATTGAAAATGATGGTATGATGCATATATCCCATTTCGGAGGTGGTGAAAGGATAAAGCGAGGGAATATGAGGGAGCCCGACATTCGACTCCTCAATCTGGTTTGGTGCTAGTCCTAGTAGTGGCCTTCGAAGAGGAAGCATAAACGTCGCAAGAGGTTTTACAGAGGGAGTGGCTTGTGTGTGCTTTTCATTGTCATTTGTTGGTGCAGTGTGTTCAAGCAGTCCCTAATGCTCAGTTTTTTAGCCATTATCTGTGTCTGGGTTGAGGATAGGAAGTTGAAGGGAAGTGAGCTCACTCATTTCCATTTTTCTTGGATTTCGGTGAGCCTGTTTTTTCATGCTAAGAGAGGAAGCTATAATCTCCACTCTAGGAAACCTCAAGGGTGGTGGCGGAAAACTAGTTTCTTTTCCCAATTTCGTGCCCTCCGACATGGGTGCAATGGTGTGTGTTCTATTTGTGGAGAATTTAGAGGCTAGTCGCTACCCTGGGGGAAGTTACACTCAGGCGTCGGCTACTTTGTCATCGTTTTTTGTTCAATTTCCAGTGTTGGTTTGGTGGGTGATGGTATTTGTTTTCCTGGTGATGGAGGTCTTTACGTGGTAGTTGGGGGGTGGCTTTATGCCTCCCTGCGGTGGTGGGCGATGAAATTTGGCTCCTTTGTTGGTGGTGTTTGTTTTCTATGGTCGGGGGTTTGGTCTCTGGACTATGCACACAGCGGGGTTCCTTGACCTTGGCGAATTATGAATCCCCCAGTGCAGTGTGGGCATTCTCCCTCCCCTATCATCCATGGCCCTGTGGGGGTGGAAAACTTGGAAATAATCATGGCATCTCCATGCAATGTTGGCAAGACTGCAGGGTGTGTGTGACTCACTAGTGTGGGTGTGCATGGGGGTCGTGGAGGAGGTAAGTGGGGGGATAGCAGGGGTGGGGGTTCGAGGGTTCAAAATTAGAGTCGTCGGGGCAGAGGATCCTGTGGTGGCAAGGTTAATCATGGGTCTGATTGATATGAGGTAAATGAGGGGTATATTATCTAGAATTTCTTCCTGGAGAACCGTCGTACACTTATCAACAATCTGATGGAAAGAATGGACACAACTGAGAGAGTCTGTCATGAGAAGCATGCAGAGCAAATGGAAACATTGGAACGGATGCACTAATTCTGGGAGAGACTGGTAGTTGTTTAGCGAGGCCAAAATCAACTCACTGAGAAAGTAGAAAACCTAGAGACTTGGTTGGTGCACTTTTAAGGGCACGTTCAGTGTGACTTCTATCCTCCATCGCCTCCAGGAACAGCCCTAGACAAACCTGCATCCATCACGTCGGACGACTAGTATGCTATTTGGTGTTCTTTATGTTTTATATGTGTTTTGGTGCCTCTGGCCCAACCATTTATGGACAATGTCCCTAGTCTCTCTTTTGTATTTTTGTCATCTAGTGCAAATTTTGGTCAACAAACCCAGTCGGGGTGAGACCACCTGTTTTGTAAGCGGTTATATGTACTCCTTTGTTCCTACATGAATATAACATTGACTTACAAAATAAAGGTTCATACATTATTAAAAAATCAATTAAGGCCCATACTTAAATTAATAAAGGTTCATACATATTTACTAAATAGGTCTATAAATATATATTTTAGGTTTATCTATTTAGTATTCATCAAATATAAATATGACCATTTAATACTATATTTAAATGAGCTCACATGTTTAACATAACCAATGTTATATTTATTTATTTATTAAATGTAAATATGAATATTTAACCTTAGATATAAAACAACCCACACTTTTAACATAAATCAATAAAGTCTCAAAATTAAACTTTATGGCCAAATATTAAATATAAATATAACTATTAATTTGACTCTCTAAATATTAACTTTACTAAAATTATAATGAAGGCATTAGTGTAAAGTCGATAGATGATACATGCAATTATGTTAATTGTAGATGAATCCATCTGCAATGTTAAATTTTAGAGACAAAAGTGTATTCATAATTTTAACATTGTAAATTCAAAGACCCCTTTGTCTCTAAATTTTAACACTGCAGGTTTCAAAGACACCTATAGTTAAATGTAACACTTCAGTACCAAAATTACAATTTTCCATTTATGGAGTGACACAATTAAAAATTACTGGCATAAATGACTAATTCATATACTTCTTGTACTTTTTATTTGGTCATATTTTTATTCTTGGACTATAATAGTCATTTACATTAATCACTATTAATTTTGTCACTTATTATCTAGTCATATATTTTAATCCTAGACTAAATTAGTCATTTAAGTTAGTTGTTTTTAGTTTAGTCACTTATTATCTAGTCATATATTTTATCCCTAGTCATTTAAGTTAGTCGCTTTTAGTTTAGTCACTTGTTATCTAGTTGTATATTTTATTCCTAGACTAAATTATTCATTTAAGTTAGTCATTTTTAGTTCGATCACTTAAAACTGCTCAAATTTACTAGCAATTTACTTGAAATAATTGCGGTGACTAACGTTTTTAGTCACCTAGTCATTAATATCATCATTTTTTACTAGTGTTTGTTAGTATTGTATCCTCAACTGCTTGGAAAACTTTTGGTTCCCCTTAGCTTGTGCATCTTACATAGAATCTGCTAGCGTTTAATAGAACCATTAGTGAACCTTTAGGGATCCTTCCTAAGTTACCTATTACTCTGGAAGGTAAAACTATCTGTATTAATCTTATGGTATTCCAAGACCCCTTATATTTGAACTTACTCCTTGGATGAGACTACGTTAATACCATGAAAGTTGTTGTATTGACACTCTTTCACATGATTTCTTTCCCTCACAATGGAAACATTGTGACTATTGACCAACTTTTGTTCGTTGGTCTTGATTCAACTACCAACCATCTGACATCCCCGAATGTTCCTTAGATGGAATTGGTATTCACCCCACCACGAATTAAGTATGTGGCAACCGGTCCCATGTTTTTATTTACCGATGTAAGCGAGCCTCTCACTATTTGCTCAACTTCTTTTGACTTGGAACCGATAATTGACATGGTGAACCCTATGGGAGTATTTGAGCGTGATGTTCTTATCCCTTTTGATTCCATTGACATGTGTTCCTTCCAGAGAATTTTTCTTCCTTATGATGAAGACCTATTGGAAGCCATGATCGAGGTGTGTCCCTTGACATGTGCTCCTTCCAGTTGGAAGACATGATTAGATTCCCATGAGGATGATTATTTTACTATGTCAACCTCGTTAAAAAATGAAACAGGTTCCCATGAGGATAGTTCTTTTACTATGTCAACCTCGTTAAAAAATGAAATAGTTTCCCATGAGGATGATTCTTTTACTGTGTCAACATTGTTTAAAAATGAAACAGGTTCCCATGAGGATAGTTATTTTATTGTTTCAACCTCGTTAAAAAATGAATCAGGTCACTATGATCATAGTTCTTTTCCTGTGTCAATCTCATTAAAAAATGAAACAAATCCTCCCCTAATTAAGTCGAGTCTTTCATTTGATCTCGTAAGTGAACCTTCATTCCATCCAAATATTAGTAACCAGTAGTCTACTTAGGTGAATGAAATGAAGCTTCGGGGGCATGTGCCCTTGCAGGTTATGCTTGGGAGCATTGAAACTTATCTCAAGCATAGTTTTCTTATGTTTCAAGCTTATGTAAAAATGAAACAAACCTATCTCAAGCATAGTTGGGCCTACGTTTCAAGCTTGTGTAAAAATGAAACCACTCTCAAGCATAGTTGTTCTTTAATTCAAGCTTGTATAAAAATGAAACCTATCTCGAGCTCATTTCGGTTATTATTTTCAAGACTCGTTAAAATCATGAAAATCTCAAGCTTCTTTTGCTATATTTCATGATTTTAAAACACATGAAAATATCGAGTTCTTTCTGTCTTTTCCTGCATGTAATTTCAATTGAAAGTTGGCCACATGAGTACACTTTTATCACGTTTTCAAACTCATTAAAACTTACGAAAAATAGAAACCCTAGAGTTCTCTTTTAAGCCCTTTTCAGACTCTATAAACATGAAAATATTGTTAAGCACTTGACTATTCGAATTCGAAAAAGTAAATGAACAGTTTTCTATTCAGTATAATTTTACCCCTTTTCCAGACTGAACTAGACTATTTACGAAAAAGGTATACATTGACAAAGCATGGTCAATATAGTTCTCTCTTGCATTCTTTTATCCTTTTTTGGGCTTAAGGAACTAAATTTATGAAAAAGAACATTTGGAGTTTACTTACATTTTTATTCTGACTTCCTAAAAATGAAAAACACTGAGTTTTACTTTCTCTGGGCTCATAAAAAATATACGTTGAAAGAACTAAATGATTTTTCTTTTCGTGTCTTTTAAAACTCTTTAAATATGAAAATGACATCGAGTTAACCCTACACTGGACTCATAAAACTAAACTTTATAGGACTCGTCAATCATGACGAGACCGAACCACTCCTTCTTAGGATTCGTTAAAAATACTTCGAAGGACTCATTCGAAGGATGAGCTTATAGGACAAGAAAATGTTATCCTCCTCAAGCTTGTGTAAAAATAAAGAGCTACTTTCCAGTAATTTTGGGGGGAAATTGGGAAGGAGGGTTCATTTTTTTATTTCATTAAAGGCAGTATGTCGCTCTTGAACATGACACTTTGTCACATTTGTGTCTGGGTTGGGAAATCCATTTGTCTCATATTTAATCAAACTTCATTGTTGGTTTTGGGTATTATGGTTTATTCAAATGTTGCTAAATCAAAGTGTCATGCCTCCAATTTGTTCAAGAGAAGTCCAACCTCAGTTAAAATTACCTTGCAAGTCATAAGCTTCAATCATGTCAGTCATCCCTGAGTCAGTCCTAAATTAATCCAATTTGACCTTCAAAACTTCACATGATTTTCGTGTCGTAGGCCCTCCTACGATGGATTTCTTCCTATCGACTTCATCTCATTATCTAGGAAGTTGATCTAGAAACCATTTTTAGTACCTTGAGGCCTACATGCTTTAATGGTAGGTTTCTTGCTTTTGATGATAGGTTCTCATCATTGGCATTTAATCAAATGATTCTACGAGAGTTCGAATTCAAAAATTAATCACACTTCATAGATTGTACTGGAGTACCTTGAGATCCATTGTCATTATTGGTGGTTTCTCTCGCACTTGTTAACGGCTCACATCATTGACTAGTAATCAAGTGGCTTCTACCATGTTTGACTTGGAGACATTCACACGCATGGTTAGAATCATACTATGGATCTAGAGATGGAGATCAAGACCCTGGATCTAGTTTCATCCATCCAAGATGTGTGGAGTTATTAAATATTCATGACTGTAAATACAAATCCATTGATGGTTGCGTCCATACTATGTCTTCTGATGACATGGAACTTCACTAATTCTTTGATATATTTGTACTTTGAGTATGGGAATGCCTACCTCAGTGATGTTTATATGAAAGCATTATATGGTAATCCTTGATTGTTTGTTTCAGGTCCTCAACAATTTTTTCTCTAATCTGAACCTTTTTTCTCTAAGCACTTCAGTCACCAAACATCATTTATGGCTTTGCACTTTAGGGGGAAATCCGTTACACTAAATTTTTTCACCATGACTATCGATTCAAATCCTTCTCCATCTGATGAAGTGTCTCTAGTGAATACCCTATCAACCTTGAAGTAAAACAATACCAGGGACAAAAGGAATTTTGGTTTTCACTGCTTAGAACCCCTTTTTGAGCATCTGTGCGGTTTTCCTATAATAAAAAATGCGCATGTGCAGTTTCTTCCATTGTAAACTGTGCAGATCTATGCAGTTTCTTCCATTATAAACTACACAAGTTTGTTCACGTAGGTAAAAATAAAAATAAAATAAAAACAAGCTCTATAAGCTTTGGTTGAGGAATCTTATCCATATTAGAAACCTAGAACCACTACATACCTGCGCCTAATCCCTTGGTACATGGAACTAATCTCCTCCTCTTAAGCATCATATCCCTTGAGAAGATGACCTAGAAACCTTCTCATCCTTCCTATAAATTGAGCATAGGACTAAAGGAATGGGAGACTTGGATTTGTAAACTCATGTTGTTGGTTTTGGGTCTGAAGAGCTTGTCATCAAGGGAAGGAAAGGAGACCATTGGAAGAGGCTTTTGACATCAAGGAAACCAGGTTGTAAGCTTGTTTTCCCTTTGAATTTAATACAAATTCAATTGTTCTTTCCTAATTGCCTTTATTTTGATGTTCTTTTTGAGATTCCTTGATCACTCACATGGTTTATAACTTATTACTGAATCAATTATATGTTGTATGCTAGATTAGGGATTTCATTTTAACTTTGACTTTATATGCGAGATGCTTTGATATCTTTGAATTTTTTTGTCCATGCAAATATCTTTTGGAGCATCATGGAGAAGTTGAGGAAATCATTTGGAAAGACTCTAAAGCATTGAGGAAAAGTTGTTTGTGGAAAGCACTGAAAGGACTTCTACAAGCACTCCGTTAATAGGTAAGTGATTCTTCACATATGACATGTTTCATGTTTTAGTTATAGGCTAAGGAAAGGTAGCAATTATTTTTATGTTTGTTTCTATTTTTCCTTTAGGAATATAGGGAGATCGCTTATGTCTGCAGAAGGGATTTGTCCGTATAACAATTTTCCTGAATTTTGGTTTGTGGAAACTTTGTCTTGATGTGCTATTTTTGAAGGTATGGTATTGCATATGTTGTTGGTCTCTTACTATTGATGGATTTTCATAACATAAGAGGGTTTGACTTGCCTTCTAGAGGGGTAAAGGGTCTTGGATATCTCACTTTGGTCTAATTCTATAAGAAGAGAATTTTTATGTGTTTTCCCCTAGGAGAGGGGTTTTCCCCTGGCTGAGAGCCTATACCTTGTGTCTACTGTTTTTTTGTGATATTCATGATATGTAGTTTTGGTAATTGTTTGATGAAAAAAATAGAATAAATAAATAAAGAAGCTAACAGAATTCCCAAGAAATTATCAATCTTAAGATAAATCACCTTATTCTACGGCCTCCCACTTGATCAATAACCCCAAGACAGTGTTTGTAGATAGGTTGTTGATCAAGGTTGCAATGGATGAAGATGGATTTCTAGCTAAAGATATTGTTGGGGATATATTTTATGATTGGGACTTCCTCATTAAACCACAAGTTGGGATCAATATTACATCAGTTTGAGAAATAAAATAAAAAGAAACTAGTCTTACTATGTTATAATTGCATGTGTTGAAGGACACTCAAATACTCCATGGAATTAGTTAAATGTTGGAGTTGTCCAATGTAAAAAATATTAATCTTACTATGTTGGAATTACATGTGTGGAAGGATACTCGAGTACTCCAAGGAATCAATTAAATGTTGGAGTTGTTGATTGATATGTTGAGGTTCTTGCTATTATTGCTTTCGATGCATTAAAATATTTTAAACATTTTAGTGGTAAAACCTTATGACTCGCATTTTTTATTAATATTTTATCCTCTTGGTCTATGTGTCAATCAGATACAGTGTGCTTAACACATTCATATCTCTATAGCCGCAAGGTTGCATGATGGTTATATTTCAATCTTAAATAATGACTAAGGAATTTTCTTTTAATATTTGGATCACACTATAGAAATTGATCCTAATTTCATGGTTTCTAGTATGCATAGATGTTTTTTGGGGTCTATAATTTAAGAGTCAAAGAGACAAAGTGAGAGAATAGTCTCTATAAGAGATTGATATTTCTCATCAATGGAGGCCTTTGTCGCCTACTTCAGCATGCATAGGATGATAATCACAAAATCAAATATGAAAAATAATAGGAAGTAGAAGAGGATTTTAATATATAATGAAACATGATTTTCCTTCCATTTAAGAGAACCAATTAAGTAGGTAAAATGTTTTGGAAACTTGACTATATTGAAAGAGGGGGATGAACTAGTATACTGCATGCATTGTAATAAATTTAAAATTTTTACTTGTCTTCTTAGTAGTTATCTGAACAGTTATATGAGCAATAATACATATATGAATATAAGATTTAACATATAACCAACATTAAATAACATCATAAGAATCGTCACATAAAATCAACGCATGTAGACACCAAAGACAAGTGAAAACCCATAAAGGGAAAAACCACAAATTTATTGTTGTGATGTAAATGCAAGCACCCACTCTCTTTTTACATTAGCTTTTGTAGGCACCCACCTAAAAAGGCTTCAACCTCTCTTCTATTTTCCAAGCTACAAGTTACTTGCTAGAAGCACCCACTCCCATTTCTTACATCAGCTTTTTGTAGGATTCTACCTACAGGAGGGCTTCAACCTCTCTTTTCTATCGCAAGCTACAACTTGTTGGAATCACCCACTTCCACTTATAGGATCCAACCTATTCTTTTTCAGGCTGCTACCTGAAAGGAGACACCAATCCCTTGATACATGAGAATTTTAATATTTTGTATTACATGGTATTTAATTCTGAATACCTCCTTCTCTTTGTTTTTTTTATGTACTTAGTTCCTACTCCTTTACAGCTACTTTTCTCCTTATATTCTCCCTCAATTATGCTTCGCATATGCTCCTCTTCCTCTTTCTCTCCAAGCCATGTAATTATGAACTAGGTTTCTCACAAAATTAATTAACTCACTAACTATTCTTCCATCCAAACATACATATTTTTATATACATAACTCGTTGTTTTTTTGTATTCTAATGCAAAGATTCGAAATTCAAAAGTTGTCTCTTTGTGGTCCACTTATTCGTTTCACATTCTTTCATATTTTGAAGGTCAAAATAAAATAAATGATCCTCCAATATTCTTAAAAGAATAACATCAGCCTCTAATGAGTAACATAATCTATCTCTAGTGTAGATTCCTTTTTTCACATTACAAGATGCATACGCATTTTTCTTAAAGACGGTCTGCATATATACATGTTTTGACAACTAACAAGATGTGTAAATTCTACTTCATTATGATTTTTTCTAGTTATTCCACTCAAGCATACCATCCAATCGTTTGGCTCATCAAACATCTTCAAGCGCCTCTACAACACAACAGTATACAAATAACCTCTAATCATTAAGCAATGCATCATCAACATAATTTGTCCATCTTTGACACTAGAAATACATCAACATTTACATCACAACATCTGAAATCATTTGCATCACAACATCTTCAAGGCCATACCTCTGACAAGAATCATACTCACTCACAACTTTACATGATCTCTGATGTTGAAGTTGCTCACAAGAAACTGGGCTAACAAAAGAAACCTTCAACGCTCTTTTCCATCAATGAAAATTTTGAAAACAAAATGTTAATAATCGTAAAATAAAATGCCAATTAATTTGATGAGCACCATTTCTTTAGGTAACACCTCATATCAACGTCGCTAGAAAGCTAAATTTCACATCGCAAACCAACTATTAAAATCTAATAGCACCACTGGGATCCAAAGAATTTAGGGAAGCTTCATCGAGTAAAAAGTAAAAGCAAACAATCTTTGAATCCAACCTCTATCTATTCTAAATGATTCATGTGATGTGGCTCGACATTGATATAATTTAAGCATATGCTAGAAAACACACAACAACAATAGATTCCAGAAGTTATTTTGTAGTTGGCTAATTTGCTCATTAATTTTTTTGCATTTTATTTGGCACAATTAAATCTATGTTTAGTTCCACGGTGAGTAGTGAATCTTCATTTTTAGTTTCATTGATCAAATTAACTTGTATGCAAATCTGGAAATGAATGTTTACAAATCGGTTGTGGAAATTGCTTATGGTGTACCTTTTGTTGAAAACTTTCAAATCATACATGAGCCACTTTATATTTCTTGGATCATTCCACTAACATTATGCTTCAAGTAATCACACAAATAATGTTGATGACATAACAAAATGGATTTTCTAGCACCTTTACATATAAAATGTGAACAATTAATTTAAAGGGTCTTTCTTTTCACACTTTATTGTTGTAATATCTTCGGGAGTTTATTCAAATCCAATTTCATTTAGATAGTCTCAACATTTCAAAACTTTTGTTTGATTTGGTTAATCAATTTTGCATTGGAACACTTAATCACTTATTATAGCTTCATGTCTGATCTATAGAACAAATGTGATCATATTCGCATTCTTGTGAACCTAATGGCAATGATGGATAGATTTTTATCCAAGTGTTGATAATCACTTGCAATATTCTCCAAACCTTGAACTGAACCATTTATGACACTTGTTGGTTTTCTCTACATCCTAGGATAGATATGGTTGATCTATCATTGTTACAACTCCTCTAAGATATTTAGCACTCAATTACATAAGCACGTGACTAAATCGTAATATTATTTGGATTTTTGTTATTTGAAGTAAATAACCAAGTAATTTTCATAGTTAATCCATATCTAACATTAAAGGCATGTTAATAGTTGGTTAATTGAGTCATAGTCAATCAAAGTTATTTAAATTCTCGTTCCTATATAGTTTGAGCTTGGATTGACCTATCGATTCCCAAATGGGCTAAGATAACTTAGTTTCCTTAGCTTAAATTGTGGGGCAAGGCCACTAAGTTGATAATGGGTAGCTTGCATGTTGTTCCTCTAAGCTCTCCTGTTGAGGTTAGGACTTTTCCTCCTCATGTATAGATTGAGAGATAACAAGCTCCAAGATGATCAGTCACTCCAATAAACATGTCCAATCCACTCCTTGCATTCAAACATGTCATTTGTTTGATAAACATAATTTTCCCCAAAGTGGACCACATGGGCAAAAACCAGTTTTGGGCAACAAACATTTTTAGTTGGCAATAAGGAGTTTATAATATTATTGATTGAAAATATTATGAACTTTTGCTCGATATTCAAAATATTCAACTCTTAACGAAGAGTTTGTTGACGTGAGAAAATTCTTGGACAGATTTTAATCAAAGGTTGAACTCTTAACAAAGATATTTAAATTCAAGGTAAACTCTCCTCCAATAGCATTTTTAACTCTCAGTCAAGAGGTATTTAAATGTTTTTTCCAAATATTTAGCTCTTGTTAAAGGGGTTTTTAACTCTCTTCTAATATCTCTTGTTGATTACACTCTAGGACTAAAAAAAGGATCTAATACAACTTCCCATGTCTCTTGGAAAAATCTTTATCAAGATTCATGTATTCACCTTGCGGCTAGTGCGCCTTAGCCCATATGAGAGATAGTGCAACGAACATTCAAACTAGATTTTTTTTATTAAGAGGTTGTGAGTGAGGACTTTCTATTATGAAAAAGATGTTGTGTACTTGCATTTGGCTAAACCATTGTTGTGTGCATTGGCGCAAGCATAAGAAAAAGTATATCATTGGTGAGACTTAAACCTTGGTGGGGAAGAATCAACACCAAACTTTCACTAACTGAAAAGCCACAATAATAATAAACTTATTTTAAGGATAACAGATTTTAACTTTGCAACAATACTTATACTCTTAATTTCTAATTGTATTTACTTCTTCCTCTTAATTTCACAATCAACCAATTTTCTTCTAAAGAAAGCTTTGTTTTTAAGTTGTCAATCTATGTTTATTAAATGAAATACCACTTAATGTGGAAGATAACATCTACAGCATGGTGTCATAAATTAGCTATTACAATTGCTTTGGAAAGGCTTTGAGATACTCAATAAATGCACTTAGAGAAATACTTCAATGTAAATAGTTCACAGTGGCTATTCTCAAACTTAAAGATAACCTCAAAATTATTAATCTTGTATTGCTAGAAATGGAAAATTAGGCTAAAAATATTGGTTGGAAGATGGTGATAAAAGTTTCTAAAATTGTATTGTTGGGAGCAAAAGGGAACTAATCGTAGTGTTTTGGATGGATTAATTAATATGTTATGTATACCTATATTGTATTTCATAGAAACCCCTATGATTCTCACAAGAATAAAATTAAGATAGTGAGCAAGAAAGAATTAAATGACTTTTTGCTATCCCAAGAAAGTTCTTAGTTGTTATCCAAAGAAACACTTCAGTTACTCTATTTGGAAAAGATAAAAAGGGCTATAAAGCTAATCTTTATTTGGAAAAAATAACAAGGAATGTAAAGCGAATCAAGGAGGACATTATTCTACTTCATGGTATGTTATTTAAGTATACGAGGATTTGGACTTCACTGCTCCATATTGTTTAATTATTTATCTTGAAGTTTTTGTTTTTTATGTTGGTACAAATGTTGGAGGTAAATAAGAGGCTTATTGAGTTCATGATTAAGGCTAAAGGTTACTAGTCATCAAAATATAGAGACAAATAACTTTTCTAATATAAAATCCCATTTAAACCTGTTGCTCTAATGTTAGGAGAGCAATGTCTGTAATAGTTTATCTTATTCAAACAAACTTATGAGAGACATTTCAGTGATGTTCATTTTGTCCTAGGAATAAATATATTAAGCCAATATTTGGGACAAAATATATTCATGATTTTGATGATTTTGAAAAAATTGGTGATAGAATTGAGCAGAATTTTCTTCATATTATGTTCGATGCTTTAAATTTTGGTAAGAAACTTGACAACGGTTTTATTTCGTGATGCTTCTACATGAATGAGGCTTAATCACAATCATTTGTATCTTCCTTTTCTTTAAATATCAAGAAGAGGAAAGCCGCAAGAGTGTGGTCTAGCAACAAGAAACGAGGTGATCAAGATTGTTCTAACACATAGACTCAAGTTCAACCCCATCCCTCAACTCCCCCCCAAAAAAAAAAATTGTTGGTGAAAATGAGGCCAAGTACAAGCCCTTAATGATTTTGATGGCATAAACATGCCCCTCATAGACAACAACTTAACCAAATATATTCCGAGTCTTTCTCCAAAAAAAAAAAAAAGTGATAAGGATACCCTCTTACCCCCTTCTAATTTGTATCTGCAAATTCTCATCACATTCATAGGGAATTTTCCATTGGTGCTCCTCCAAAGGTTAAACCCTCCCCACTAGTCAAGGATTGCCTGATCTTTGGCTTGAATGACAAGAATATCAATTGTAGAATTTACTACGCAGGGTTAATTTTTTTTGAACAATTGCCTTTTCAAGTTGATTTTTACCAAGATTGGATGGCTTTTCGAGTCAGAAATTTATATCTCCCTCAAATGTAACAATATTTGTGAATATTCCTTTTTCTTTATGAGTTTTCGTCAAGGTTAACAAAAAAAACTGTTGATTGATAAAATTGTTTGTAAGCTCTTGTAAAGTTCTCTTTTATGAAGAGATTTGAAGTTTGTCAAACAAATCAGATTCTCTTTTCTTACTTATTATTAGAGACACACATTTTGACATTAAAAGAGGATTATGTGAGATTATTTACATTGTGAGGGTAAATGGGATGACATGAAGTAATGAGGAAATTATGTGATTTGCCTAGGCATAACAAAATGCCTAGCTTTAATTTTACTTGTAAACTGATCATAAACTCTTTAAAAGGTATTATCTTTTGAAAATTCTTGCAAGGTGCACACTTAATACAAGTTTTACAGAGAAACAAAAGTAGATATTCCTTTAATTAATCTTTTATGTGGAGCATTTGAAATTAATGTTGAAGTTTCTTCCTTTTCTTAAAATCAATCTGGAATGTTTTTATGAAATTTACCCATCTCTACTTTGTAAAATTAAGGAAATGAAGTCTAAGAGGGGGGATGTCAAGGTTGTTAAGTTCAAAACCTAACTCAATGGCTATGTTTAGGTAGCAAGTCACATCACATGCATTGGTAAGATTGATGTTTATGGAAACATGTTTCTTCTACCTTTTCATCATTGTCTAACACCCTCAAAGACTTACTAGGATTAAAACCCTCTAACAGATTATGGATAGGAAAATGACGTGCAGAAATAAGCATAACATTGAATAAGGTGCTGCTTACAACCAATTCTTGTTTAAGTGGTTTGAAATGAAATTGATTTTGGATTATGGAATTCGCTATAAGAAACTCTCTTTAAGAGAGCTATGATCAAGCTAAAACACTCAAGGCAACTTTGTATAATAATTCATTTGTTAGAGAATTCTTCAAAAGAAGCCTTCAGTGATGTACATTTTTTTGTCGGAAGACTAATAATTTGTGAAATATATGGTCAAACTAACTCAATGTAATAAAATCCCCCATATTTAGTTTCACTTTCTATAATGTTCATGCTAGAAAAATTTTAGACTTCATGAAAAGTTTAATATAGAGATGACTTTAGTGAGCAGTAGGCTTACTATCTTTGACTTGAAATCAACCTTTACCACCTCATTTTATAAGAGTTATTTGAGTTCGATATTGATTTAGTTCAATTAAGTTCATTTTCCATAACTAGCAATCCTTTAATTAGCATTTTGCATTTCCTTTAAAATAACAACTTTAAATGTTGTTATCAAAGTTGTTCATGGTAAGTAGCATAAAAAATATAGATTAGGTCCTCGGGTTCATTATTTCATCTTGCCTAATAGAAGACAGGGTTTGGTAAGCTAGAAGGAACAAGAGCTAACATGAACAATTTGAGAATCACCCCAAGATAATGTTTGTGGATGGACTGCTGATCAAGGGTACAATGGATGAAGATGAACGGCTAGCTAGAGATATTGTTGGGGGATATCTTTGATGGTAGGGACTTCCTCATTAAACCACAAGTTGGGGGACTTCCTCATTAAACCACAAGTTGGGATCCATATTAGATCAGTTTGAGAAAGAAAATCAAAAGAAACTAGTCTTACTATGCTGGAATTTGATTAGCTAAACGACAGTCAAATACTCCAAGGAATTAATTAAATGTTGGAGTTTTATAATGTAAAAGAAACTAATATTACTATGCTGGAATTTCAAGTGCTTAAGGACGATCAAATACGCCAAGGAATGAATTAAATGTTGGAGTTGTCTAATATTTGATTTGTTGAGGTTCTTGCTATTATTAATTTTGATGCATTAATAGCCTTTGAATTTTTAGTGGTAAAACTTTGCAACTTACATCTTTTTATTAATAGTTTATCCTCTTGGTTTATGCCGCCATCAGATACAATGTTTTTAACACATCCATATCTCTGTAGCCATTAGGTGGCATGATGGTTTTATTTCAATCTTAAATAATGACCTGAGAATTTTATTGTAATATTTGGATCACACTATAGCAATTGATTATAATTTCATGGTTACTGGAGTGCAGAGATGTTTTGGGGAGTTTATAATTTATGAGTCAAAGAGATAGAGTGAGAAAATAGTCTGTATAAGAGATATATTTCCCACCAATAGAGGCCTTTGTCACCTGCTTTAGCATGGATAGGAGAATAATCACAAAATCACATATGAAAAATAACATGAAGTAGAAAAGGATTTTAATATACAACGAGACAAGCTTCTCTCCCCATTGAAGGGAACCATTTAATTAGGTAAAATGTTAACAACCCTAAAACAAAAGATCGATTAATTCAATGAACATCATTTCTCTGAGTAACACCTCATATTAACATAGCCAGAAAGCTAAATTTCACATTGCCAACTAACTATTAAAAGCTAATAGCACCACTGGAATCCACAGAATTTGGGAAAGCTTCATCAAGTAAAAAGTAAAAACCAACAATCTTTGAATCCAACCCCTGTATATTCCAAAGCTGAACTCCTCTGAGGCGTAAACAACTTTAAGTTATTGTCTTGCAACTATTTACCATAATCAAACATCAGTTCCAATACATTAATGCATTTCTAACAACAGATAATTAAGAACTCGGCTATACAACTATTTTCACCATCATTAGCAGCTAACACTCTTTATATTGCGCATCTTGAGAATAGCATTCATACAAACCAAATTCACAACACCTTATGTATAAGCCAATATCCTATAACACCATCTTAAGTGATCCCCCTCTATAACATCACATATCCAAGCCTTTAAATGTAGAGATCTAACATTCATTGCATAGACACAACTATCCTAACAATGCTTGGACTACATCTCACCCGCATTATTAATCAATGTAATGTGCTATCCTCACCTGTATGCACTCACTTCTATTGTTACACTTAATTAGCACCCACAATCCTGATATATAAACCCCCTACCCATTTAATTATGGCAGTTGCAGTTCACAAGTTGCATAATTTCAGCTATCATATTTTCAAATTGCATTATTCCTATCATCATCTTCATTCTGCATGCATCTGGAGTCGACTTGCACCATGCCATATGATTGATCAAGAAAGACAATTTTTTCAGTATATAATTTCCAACAAAATTAGTCACTATTTTGCAAGCTTTAATGGCCTGCATTCAATAGCATTTATTAACTACCACTATAGTAGAATTCTGTGTACAGTTAATGAAGGTATTCTGACAGTTGACTAGTCTAAAGCAAACAGGGAGACCAGACAATACTTAGCCACAATTCTATACAATTTAGCAATTTACATGACACAGCACACCAGGATATCTACGAACTACTTTATAAATATACAACAAACAACTTTATTAATAAACAAAACTAGTTAACAAGAGGTTTGAGAAAACAAAGATGATTACAATATCTAGCAAGCTTCCATAGAATATCTTAATAAAGTGCAAGCAGCTTCTACAGTCTTTGGTATTGAAAAGGACCAAACAAGCCAAAACATTCAACATACTATTTTCAAATAGGAGCCCTAATTCAGATAGTGGCCTTCTGAACATGTCCAAAGTGCTCTGACACATTAAGAAATTCCTCACAGTCTGCTCCAACTTCCTTAAATGCTGAAACAAGCTTTGGAATAAGCTTAGCCAACATAATCTTGAAACCAATCGAGCTGGTGCTTTGACTGTCTTCCCTGTCAGGCACTCCCATCATTGCTTCTCCTGAAAGACATCCAACTTGAGCACCCATCATATATGCATTGCAGGCAGCAAGAATATAATAGCCCCGTTGGCGGAAGTGCTCTCTCACAAATGATTCAAAATGCTGCAAAAAATGTAAGGAACAATATAAGGCTTCTACAGTGAAAAGCTATCAACAATCTGATTGAAAGAGAAATAAATTATACCTGCCTAAATATAACTTTTGAAGTTTAACTCTGAGATTTGCATGAGAGATCTCAATGAATCATACCTTTGGAGGTTTGCGTAGCAGATATAACATTGATTTACAGGATAACAAGAAAGAATTTTCATTATATGCCAGAGAGTTCTTCTCCCCTTCAGCTCTACCAATCTGTTTCTCATATCCAGCCTCATTGAAGTAAGGCTTTGAATTTAGTACGAGACCTTGAAGTGAAACAAGAACTTGAAGGATGCTTGAATTCAAGGGGTCCCAAATTTCATTCCCTCTGCCTGTCCATGTGTTTAAAAGACTAAGACAGATCTTCCCATTTTCATATAGATTGGGATTTAATCGAAGACCACCAGAATGATAGTGTACTGACTGCGAAGATTGAATCATTAACCCAATTAAAATAAATAAAACATCACATGAGATATAACAAGCAGAAAGATAAAAATCGCCTTTACATGAATTTGCTATAAAAATAGGCTTACTGGTGGAGTGCGAGGATACTCTGATGGAAGATGAATATCAAAGAAGAAAAGGCCATCTTGATATGGTGTGCCAGCTACTCCAATAATTACAGCCCTGAGTAAATCTATCCGGTCCTCATAGACTCTAACATAAATCGCGTCTGTCCAGTTAAAGCAGAGCTCATAAGATTTACATATATAATACAGTAGAAGACCAGAGGAGGAGCTAAAACTTTACTGACAAATAAAGGATGAATTGATTTGATTTTTTACAACTAACACTAGACAGCAGCATATTTCTGGAGGATTTGGTGAAAGTCTCCCTATTAATATAAAATAAATAACCTGTCAGAAATCTAATGAGTTTTTCTGTGACCACAAATCACTCTAATGACAAACTAACATTGCCTACAAAATATGAGATTAAATTTCAATTTAGAGGCTGGTATAGAATATTGGCAGAGAACTGAAATTACGGACAAGGATCACAAACAATTTTGATTAACGAAGTGAAATGCCTGCAGTACTTACCTGGCAAATTCTTTTCTAAGATAGCCCACTCTTGTTGTACTTTCTTTGTCCATTGACGCTGACCAGTAGACTGTACATGAGGACACAATTTTTTCATAATCTTATTCAAGAATTTTTAAGCTTTTTTGACACCTATCAAGCAGATAAATTCATATAAAATCTTATGAAATCCACTTGCAGTGATAGGGCCACAATGCCATACACAAAATACCTGGCTGGTTTTGTTCAAGAAGAAATGGTCCACGGGATCCTTCACAATATCAAGATGTTTTAAGTATCCAGATTCATCGTTGTGAGAAGCAGCCAAATCAGACAAAGGATCCTCCTTTTTCTGTTTCTTAACAGTATTAAATGTACATTCCCCTGAATCATCTACACACTTTTTGAAGCACTGTACTCGGTCATCAACTCTACAAACACTGTATTTTGATTTATCTTTTGGAGTATATAACTCTGCTTCCTCTTTCCCTTCTAGCATAGCTGAGTCATCTATAGGGTACAGTGCATCCATCGATTCCAGCAGATGATACTGTGAACCTCTCATGAATTCTTTTTCATTGAAAATTTCCAAACCAGTCCTATTAAGAATATGTTTCTGGGCACACTGTCCATGATTACTCAAATTTGAAGCATCTGACAGCATTTTGGACTCTCGAAACCCAAGCAAACCCCTGGCAAACTGTGCAACAAATTTAAAAGCAGCTTGAGAAATTGAAAGAGTTCCGCTATTGCCTTGGTTCAATCTTTCCTGTGCATGAATAGCACTTTTCCCATGTGCAGTATTATGATCACTGTATGAATCAATCTGGCACAAAGAATATTCCTCGACCTGTTTCATTCCACTGATCCATCAAATCACTATATCCTAGACTTTAACCCCAACAATTCAACCAAAGGAATTACTGAAAGACCTCTGTCTTACCTGTTGCTCTTGATCAGGTATACGCATTCCATCAGAATCAGCAATCTCCCAACTAGCAGCATCATACCTATCATCCTGAGTTTCCTCATCAGAGCCACTCTGGGTTGAATCATCTTCATATTCATCTTTGAGAACAACATCAATATCTTGTGGTCCAACCTGCAAAAAATAAAGACAAGCAGAAACAGTCATGCCAACTGCTAGGAATCATCTAGCTATAGCCAAGGAAGTAGGCTGCCAATGTGAAAAAAGCAAGGCAACATATAGAATGGCACTGTGAATGCAATCACGCTACAGGAAAATAGATTTCATTACAACGTTATAAGATTTAAGCCATCAAATATCCTCCAACTGCACCCTTCTTGGATAGATGGAAGACTTCTCGTCACTAGAAAACATAGTTATATAGTATGTAATGCCAATATGGCATATAAATATTATGCTTATTTGAGTGGATTCTTTATATTGCATGAGAATGCTGCCATGACATCTCTTTTTTGTTGTAACATCATTTCGGAGCCTTCGTTATAATGTTAAATCACACGCATTATTGTCTTCTCCAAAAAGTAAATCCATATATGATATACAGGTAAGATTTTGAATAAAATCCTTCCTAAAATTGGTCCTTGAACAATATGATCAATACTCACCTCCAATAATCTTACATCAAACTTAAATCGCAAAACTGAAATCTTTAAAATGTTCTAAACATTCAAAGAGATGTTAGTTATCTATTTCAATAAATGACAAGGAATAAAATCTTGAAAATATGAGCCATATGATCATTTCCAAATATTCCATATTGGACGTTGTGCATTCAAATTGAGTTGGTGTTGGGAATGATAGGGTCGAAAAAGCTTGTTTGTCAGCTACAATCTTTGGGTGCAATTAACTGCTCTCCATGGCAGCCAATTGCACAAATCTGTGTCCCAAAGATCACCCTATGTATGAAAATCACCTCCTTATGCTGAATCCTCAATGTCGGGCGTGAGTTTGTTTTCATGTTTCATACATGCCTCAAATTCCAAACCAAACGCCATTTCCTCCTCCCATTCCTACAAATTTCAGCACCAGAGGTGAAAATATACACATTTTTTTTGCTCCCCACATATAACCTGGTGCCCAACTAGATCAGATGGCATGAGTTGGAAAAAGAATGTCCATAGTCAAGCAAGGAAGATAAGATAAGATAAGTTTATTAATGTCCAATGAATGACCACATAAAGTAGGTCAATGAGGCTGTTGGGTATCATGATATCAACACAAAGTGAAAGCACTAAAGTAGCTCCTATGAAAAGCAAGTTGCAGAAAGCAAACAGTGAATCTAATCTAAATCCCAAAAAGCTAAGTCTTAAGATAGAGAGCCAATCCAGGAGAGAGATAATGGATCTAGAAACTAAGATAAAAAATAGTAAGCCTATCATGGCCCACCGGAACCATCTCCCCTAACACCCAAGGTTGGATGGAGGAACCTCAAAATAAACTCCATCTAGATGAAGAATTGGAAGAGGAGCGTGACTGAGTAATGTGTTGTTGTCTGGAAAAGGGGACCCATCATTGTGACCTCGATGATAGCATTTGACTGCTATTATGAGACCAAGACTAGCCATACTACTTGGGTCTTGTAGAAGTGGAGATGCTCCTCTATGTCTACACCAATGCTATCAGAGATTCAGAACGGGACTGGATATTGAATTGGTCAACGCCAAAAATGTGAAACGGAGCAGTACTTGAAAAAAACCAGACCAAAAAACCGATTGACAAAAAAATACATAAAATATTCAAATTTCTAAGGAAAAAAGACATATATATTCATATGCATCCATATGAATCCAAACTATCAATACACAAATATTCAAAGTTTATCATATATACAGCAAGGGTGCATATAACCAAAATAGAACCAACTGCAATCCATCTCCAAACCAAAAATACATCAACAAAGAGACTCTAAATGGTCTCTAGAGTAAAAAAAATCATGCTACAACAAACGACTACATATCTTCAAAATCACTGCCTATACTGGGATCCTCATTATCAATATCACCCTCTAAGCATTAAAATAAGATAGAAAAACCTTAACATGCCAGATCAGTGATTTCGCTTGAGCGAGGGGTACATTTTAGTAGGGTCATAGCAGAGGAATTCAGCAATCAATGCCACCAACATTCGTGTACATAGAGGATATGGTGCTCTTCACTAAATGCTAGTTCCATACACTCAAACATGATAGAATCCAATGGAGACATTGCAGTCTTTCCAATCTTGAAATCCTGAAAACTATTAAGTCTACTAAATTTTGAATGGGATTTAAATTCTACTTCCTCCATTTGAAATCCAATGAGATTGGAACCACTCTCAAAAATCCTGAAACAATTAATGGTAATGTTAAAAACTTAAGTGAAGTTGTTGTCACTTTTACTTTAAGAATTTGACATTACCAGTAATTACATAACATTAGTAGGGCCCTAGGGTTAAGTATTACACTGCCCCACTCGTAAATTATTGGTTTTTCTAAATTTGAGTTTTGTGGCTCCTTAGTTGCATCATACAATATTGTATAGAACTAGCCAGTTTGGTGAAAAAAGGTCAGATCAATATTGAATCTGTCTTTTCTTGTTCAGGGCAACCAGTTGGACTGGTTTTGCCTCCAAATCGATCAGACCGGCTAGTTCCACCAGCTCGAATAACACTAGTCTTCACTAATATGTCAAAAACAAGATCACCATCTATCTACCTTCTAGTGCCCCTATAACATGAGAGCACTGTAAAAAAAGGAAGTGAACCACCAAGTGGAGGCTATTCCAGGATGTGATGTAGTTGGAGGAGGAAGCAAAGATAGAGAGCCTCCTACATGTATACGGCTAAACATTGTTGATTTTTGTAGCATCGAATGTGCTCTAGCCTCAAGATTTTGCAGAGAGGCTAAGCCACATGCATTCCACAATACCCAGAAAGCGTTTCGGGAAATTCCACCCAGAGAGGATTTAATTAAAATAATTAATAATTTTAATGTATTCCTAAGTCTAAACTTAGGAAATGTGATTAATTAAAGTGTATTAATTAGATCGGGTGTGAATCTTCTAGATAAAGATGCAGATCAACTCCCAGTTAATCTTAACCTTTGATTATGTTTTAATCTTGGTCGTTGATATGTCAACGAGAGATTATAAGGAGCTTGATGGGCATTTGGAAAACACGTCGAGTAAGAGATTGAGAGATCGATTTCTCGAGAGAGCAGTGCAGCAATTGCCGAAAGAAGATCGAAGTGATTTCTTGCAATGAGGGGCAGGGATAGTTTGTCGGAGGAAATTTCTCCTAATCCGAAGAGTGCAAGGCAGAGAAGGCACAGAGAAGTCCAGAGAGGCAGTGCAGTGCCACGTAGAGGCAGCGCAAAGCTACATTGTGGTAGCATAGAGAGGGAGTCTGCAATTCTGCTCGGGAACAGTCGAGATCTAGTAGCAGGAGCCGAGGTGTGAGACCAGGAGGCCAGAGGGTCAAAGTTTCCAGTGGGTAGACACTGAGACAGCACTGGGAGCTCATCTCTAGTCATATTAGTGTCGGATTTTCCAGTGATAGTGTGAGATCTTCTCATTATTTTTTGTCCAATTTTATCTCTATATCGGATTGCCAGTTTGGGCATCCAAACACTTGTATTCAGAAACTACTGCATAATAATTAAAACCCTCAGCTGTTGCACCGGTTTTCCTACAATGGGTTTTTCTGGGGACATTGTCCAAAAACAACGGTGTTTGTGTATGTTTATTTCTTTCCTGCTCAGTACTTGCTTCCACAGTATTTTTTATGTTGTAAAGGTTGCAGTTGTATTTATTTCGATGTTGATGTTTACTGTGTAACAGCGTGAATAACTTGTATCAGAATTAACAAGTAGAAGAAATAACATCAGATTGTTGCAGTAGGGATTCCAATCTTGGAATTTTCACATGGTATCAGAGCGCAGGTGAAGCACGAGAGCAGAGCAAGGAGAGCCCAACATTGAGAAGGAGGAGTTCGAAGGATTGCGTAAACAGCAGATTGAACCCCAGAGGGGCTGCGCAGTGCATTGGTCGGGAAGGCTAATTTTTGTGGAAAATTACTTCTCTGAGTGAGTCGACAGAGAGTAAATTTTCCGGATCAAGATCTTGTCACAAGTAGAGGAAGCAGCACATCAGATTCAGCGTTGAGCAGATCTTCAACTGGGACGCAGTTTTCTGCAGCAATTTGCTGGGACAGAATAGCATCAGAAGAGGAAAGAAGGGCACATACAGAGGGAATTTCTTCCTCAGAGAATTCAAGCCAAGGAATTTGATTTCTCACTGCAGAGCAGCAATAGCTGGGAGCAGATCTACTTACTCCAATAGGGAGTGGGTAGAGCCGGTAAGCAGCTGCGCAGAGGAGAGAGGAGGCAGTTCGACATTTGATTGGCGAGATGGCATCAGCTAGGTTGTGAGATCAAGATTGGTTGGAGGGTGCCTCCAACTATGTTATTTGGAAGGCAAGAGTTTCCTTCCTTCTAAACGAGCATGATCTCAAAACTTCTATCACTAATGTGGTAGCTAAGCCCACAGATGCAAATCAACTTAAGGCCTACAAGAAGGAGATAGCGAAGGCCAAGACGTTGATCCTCGATAGAGTGAGAGATCATAGTGTATCTCACATAGCAAGAAAAGACACAGCCAAAGAGATGTGGGATGCATTGGCCACGTTATATCAGGGGTCTTCCGAGCAACGGAAGATGTACTTGGAGGAGAAGATGAGATGCACTAGGATGCAAAAGGGGGAGCACATAGACCCCTTCCTAGCGAAACTTCAGGATACTCGAGATCAGCTGGCTACTGCGAGAACAGTGCCTCAAGGTACTAAGTTTGTACGGCTTGCCCTTAACAATGTTTTCGAGTGGCAAGTTTTTGTCCAGAGTATACTGAGCAGAGAGAAGTTGCTTGATTGGGAGAGATTCTGGGCTAATCTACAACAAGAGGAGATGAGGCGTGATTTGGTGAAGAGCACCATAAGTGGCAGCAGCGACAGTGGGGTGAAGATCGAGAAGGAAGAGGAAAACGCAGCCCTCACATCTAAGGGACAGTAGAAGCAGCGTAGGCGAAAAGACATTTCGAAGACCAACTATCTCCAATGTGGTGAGATGGACCACTTCAATTCTCAGTGTCCTCTTCGAAAGAAGGACAAGGAGAAGGAGCAAGATCAGCAAGCTACTACTGCAAAGATCGATAGGTTGTCCTCCATATTGGAGGCGTTTGTCATGATTGCCCATATACCTCCAGGGGAGAGGTCGGGTGATATGGTTTTGTAGTCTCAAAGAGCTACAGGATGGGCAAGATCCTTGAGGATTCCACGTCTTAGATCATCACTTTGCTACAGGAGCCTATATCAGCGGTAGCAGGATGGACCAGTAACAGATGGTGTTGTCAGGTGCCAGAGTGACAGATGCAGTGGTTAGCAGCCTTAGGAACTGAGAAGTACAGAGCAGAGTTGACAACAGTGTAGTTGGCATAGTGCAAAGTCAACGGCAGCGCAGAGGCTAGTAGCAGTCAGAACTCAGTGGATAGATGCATCAATCTGAACACAATTGGTTCAATTGATGGACATCTCTCAGTTGCAGCAGCAGCAGATGAGAGGGAGTTGCAGATGTTGCAGTGGTAGTAGCAATAGAGTTGCAGTGCAAATGCAGTTGTTGACAGTAGCATGCAAAGTCAATAGCAGCATAGATGCAGCGTAAAGAGAGCTACACAGTATTTGGTGGGCAAAAGCAGCCAGACATCATTAACGCGACTGGGATGGTGCAAAAGTTAGAATGATGCTTTAGGAGGTTGCAACACTTGATCACATTCCTCGCTAAGAGGGAGTGTTGATTTTTGTAGCATCGGATGTGCTCTAGCCTCAAGATTTTGCAGAGAGGCTAAGAGAAATGCATTCCACAATACCCAGAAAGCGTTTTGGGAAATTCCACCCGAAGAGGATTTAATTAAAATAATTAATCATTTTTAATGTATTCCTAAGTCTAAACTTAGGAAATGTGATTAATTGAAGTGTATTAATTAGATGGAGTGTGAATCTTCTAGATAAAGACACAGATCAACTCCCAGTTAATCTTAGCCTTTGATTATGTTTTAATCTTGGTCTTTGATATGTCAACAAGAGATTATAAGAAGGAGTTTGATGGGCATTTGGAAAACACATCGAGTCAGAGATCAAGAGATCGATTGCTCAAGAGAGCAGCACAGCAGTTGTTGGAGGAATATCGAAGTGATTTCTTGCAGCGAGGGGCAGGGATAGTTTGTCGGAGGAAGATCGAAGTGATTTCTTGCAATGAGGGGCAGGGATAGTTTGTCGGAGGAAGTTTTTCTTGATCCGGAGAGTGCAAGGCAAAGAAGGCAGTGAGAAGTCCAAAGAGGCAGCGTAGAGCTACGTTGTGCCAAGCAGAGCTTCAGAGGGAGTCTGCAATTTTGCTAGGGAACAGTCGAGATCTAGTGCCAGGAGCCGGGGGCTGAGACCAAGAGGCCAGAGGGTCAAAGTTTCCAATGAGCAAGAGATCAGGAAGAGGTACAGTTCAGTCCCAACAATAGTGATGCAATGACTGCGTGGGCAGACGCAAAGACTACATAGAGACAGTGCAAGGAGCTCATCTCCAGATCAGTGTTGGATTTTCCAGTGATAGTGTGAGATCTTCTCACTATTTTTTTGTCCAGATTTATCTCTGTATTGGATTGCCAATTTGGGCATCCAAAGACTTGTATTCATAAACTATTGCATAATAATTAAAACCCTCAGTTGCTGCACTAGTTTTCCTGCATTGGGTTTTTCTGGGGACATTGTCCAAAAAAAACGATGTTTATGTGTGTGTTTATTTTTTTCCTGCTCAGTACTTGTTTCCGCGGTATTTTTTATGTTGTAAAGGCTGCAATTGTATTTATTTCAATGTTTACTATGTAACACCGTAAATAACTTGTATCAGAATTAACAAGTAGAATAAATAACATCAAATTGCTGCAGTAGGGATTCCAATCTTGCAATTTTCACAAACATCTCCGATCAAGGTCCTCAAACAAACTAGCCAGAGTCTAGAACTCCCTAACAAGAACCACCTGGAATAGATAATGGAACTGCCATCAGATCACACAGTAGACTGGGTAACGGAAAATCAAGAGCTCCTCAATCTCAAACTCCTAAAGGTAGCACATATCGTAGATCCCTTTTGATCAGCCAATCTAGTGATTCATTTCCACCCCAAGTCTATGAGAGCCCACTTTTTATTGACCTAGGGGAATACAAAGAACATGCACCCAATGGTGAAGTGTGTAATAGGGCCAAATAATGAGCTTGTCCTTCAGATCAATTAAATGCTCAACATAAAAGGCCATCTTTGGACATAATCCACCCTAAGAGTTGATCGACGTGACCTACCAAATTACCTATAGATATCATCTTAACTGTTGAATTGAGGCCAAAGGGCATGTCACAAAATGAAACGAGGAACTATATTTGTACCCATAAGGAGGTATAGTGTTGGTGATCTTAGACAATCCAAGAGGAGCTTCTTCAACCTATCGAAGGTCATGACCTTGGTTTACCCAAGTTAATTGTCAATTTATTAATGTCACAAAAAAGGAATTAGGCATACAACCATATTTGTATCCCCTCTAGAGATGAGGCTAAGAGGACCATGTAATCAGGGAAAGGCAGGATAGATATCAAGACCTAGTGGTGGAGAAGGAACCAATCACTATCCTAAATGTTCTCCCATAAGGACTCCAACTCATTAATGTAGATCCCATATGGAGTGGGGGCTAGGGGGCAATCCTTGTTAGAAAATCAGAAAGGCAGAAAGATTTTCTTTACCTTGAGAATTACTTGTGGTATTCTTATGTACTTATTAACTTTCTTGTATTCTTCTTTTATCTTAGTTCATCAAGCAATTATCAAAATCATAGCACGAAGGTCAAAGACACCAAAGGTAGGCGGACAGCCAGGGCAAAACCCCAATCTAGGGGAAAACCCAATCAACAACTCTTCCTTCAATAGTTTCACGAGATAATCCAAGATTCCATTGACCTAGACACAGACTTCCTCCAATCACCAAGTCAGCCATTCCTTCTTTTGCAGATCATAACCTTCCAATAGTAACTTTGATCTTGAACTTTGACCTTGTAGCAATAACTTCGACCTAGCAACAATAACTTAGACCTAGCAGTAACTGGCATCAACAATTAAACTTCGACCTAGAAGCAGCACTTCGATCTTAAAGCAGCAATTCGACCTTGAAGCAACACTTTGATGCAGCAGTAACTTTGTCCTTAATGTAGCAGCTTCAACCTAGCCGCAGAAATTTCGATCTTTCAATAATAGCCCAATAAATTCACACGTGTGAGAGAGATGACCCAAAAAAATTTGATCTTGTGATCCTGCTTCTCTTGCAATTTTGTACATTGCAGCGACTTGTGCTTGTATATTGAACTTGTGAGTGAGTGTCCAAATGAATCGAAAGACACTATATATATATATAGCCTCTTCTGGAGTTCGAATTACCCTCATATAGGCTGACTTGAACAGGTAAGGGTCGACTTGGTGTGGAGGTGACAAATTACATATTTGACTCAAAAATAATTATTTTTACATGATTCAAAATCCCAAGAAGGGTCTTATTAAATGTACAATGACTCTAATGACTCGGTATAAATCCTAGAAGTCCTCAATGGGGACTTTGACCTAAAATATGATGACCCAAGCATGAAACCCATGCTTTAATAAGTCATAATAATAATAATAAAATTATTTTTTATTCTTTTCATAAGTAAATTTCATAATGACTCAAATACAATTATGAAAACGAACCTAGTTACATTTTTCAACACTCCCTCTTAACTAGGGAGGTATTCATAATGACATATACAAGTACAAGGAAGGTCTCAAAACACATGAACCATGAAGAGTTTAGGCATCGCAATGCCATGGACTAGATTCTAGGCCAGAGCAATCTATCCAGGTCCTTGAACAATTTACGCACTCACGATGCCACAGACTAAATTCCTGACGAGGGAAATCTATCTGGGTGGGACTAAGCTGGATTAAAGCTTTCAACCTCTCTAGGTACCATCGGGCTTACTTTCTAACCATCAACCCATGGATCCAGGCGCGTAAAGGTCAGAGCTCTATAACCAACGCCACCCTCCCTACTTTGGAAACTAGACATCAACACACATAGTGTCAGCCAGATGTCCTCCCATGCAATGGGTATCACACACAAAGCATCAACACTCCTAATTATTCAAATCGGTAGCAAATCCTTCTTGATCAAACAAATCAATAACAAATCTCTCTAGATCAAACAGATTGGTAACAACAAGCATGCAAAACATGCTTCCAAAACTCCGAGAGATTTACCTGTCCAAACACAACCCCAATCAGTAACAACTATCAAATACTCATAAGTAAACACAAACCTTCGAGGCCTTTCAGATATCTTGATGTTGCTTCACAATTTATAGTAGGACTGCAAATGAATCTTAACAGAAGATTCTTCAACCATACAGCGTCCTTTCCTGCTTCGCATGTAATACCCTGCTTCCCTTCTTTCCGCAGCACCTCAAAATGCATTCTCCAATTTCTTCTTCAAGGTATCCATCATGACTATAGTATGCCCTCCCTCTCAACTTAAGGATATTTCTTCTATCTGTGCTCCCTCTTAACTTAGGGAGATCAATTTTTCATAACATCAGAGAATTTGTCATGGCTTCCATCCTCCTTATCAAAGTTATCTTGATCATTTTCCTTCATCATGTTTATCAATCAAATCAACTTTACTTACGAACATCTTCATCATCTTGAAGATTATGTACATGCACAACTTAGATGGCAAGTACAACCAAATCCATAGAAGCATAAAGTTAGCCATATCATAATCATATAATAATGGAAGCATTATATTCTAGACACCAAATACCTAAACTTAGTTAGGTTCATAATCAGCAAGAGACACATACTTCTATACTTTAACTTCTTGCTCGGGTTTTGTCATAAACACTTAGATCACATTATTCAAAGTAACTCAATCAAGATATCAGTCTTATTATATCTAGGGCCACAATAATTCTTTCAGATATATGTTAGACTATACTATGACATATTGCAAACCCTAGAAGCAATTCAAACAAGTGCAATTCAACAATGCATTTAACTTTAGAATTCATATGTTAGACTTCTACTAGGATTTAATGCAAACCCTAGATTCCATCAATGAGACTTTAGGCCTCAATACTCAACATCAATCACTGCACAATCTCAAGTTTCAACAATATGACCAACTTTTCACATCATCATATTTGAAACAATAACATCATATCCTAGAATATCAAACTTCGACTAGGGCTTAGTTACAAACCCTAGAACTATGATCATCAATAGTATACATATCTAGGAGTTCATAATCATGCATATCACAACAACATATATCAGGCAAACCCAAGACACAAATATCAACACATTAAAGTTAGACATATAACAAACTTGATCAAGCTAGGGTTTTCATCAGAGGGACAAACATGCACATAGGGTTTCATTCCTAGGAGCTTTACTCTAGATATCATAAGGGTTTTACTAATTTATCAAAACCTCTAAAGGTCTAGGATTACCGACATCACCATTCAACCTTAAAAGATTAGGGTTTCCATAACCATACCAAAACCCCAAACATGACATTACCATAAAATCCTAAATATCAAAAGAATAGCATTTTCTCAGACTTCATCAATAACCCTAAGTGGATTAGGGTTTTTCACATAAGCACTAACATACCCTTGAGTTAGGGTTTTACAGAAAACCTTAATAGGGTTCCACAAGAATGATCAAAGATATGAGGAGGGTAGATTTATCAAATGATTAATCACCCTGACAAGAATCTTTATGATTCAAAGGAGCTAGACACAACAATGTTAGTAATGTAGAACAGATGAATGAATATATCATAAAGAGAACAAAGCTTATGGTCTAACTCATACCTTTGCTAGACAAACCTTGTAGGACATCAATTCCAATGCTTTGTCTTGTGAGGTCTTCCCTATAATCCTTGAGTAGATCAGCAGACCTTCCTAAACAAAGAAAACTATAAAAGAAATGTAATTAGCATCTAATACAAATACACCTAGATAAGAAAAGAGAAACAAAATATAAAAAGGTAATACAAGGGGTAAGAAACTTATCTTTGGAAATTGGTGAGGGGTCTTCTTAATCCAATCTTGAAGGATACCTATTACTTTATCAAAACAATTCAAAAATGTTTTTCCAAAGCATGCTAAACCTATAAATACTATAAATCAAATCATAAATGAAAACAATTAAAACTTAAAGTAGAGGACTTAGTAGTGTAAGTCCCTTATTTCTGATTCTTCAGTCTTGTTCTTCTTTGGAGATCCTTCTTTGACAACATTTGCTTGATCCATGTTTCTCTTCTTGTTCTTAGGATTGTCAAGATATTCACTTTTATAGTGACCCATTTTGTGACACTGGTAACATTCTATCTTGGATAGGTATACCTTCCTTCTTGGCCCTTCAAATTTCTTGAAGTTTCCTTTCTTGTGATGAGCAGAGCAAGCATTTGAAACTTTCTCTTCTTCATTGTCTTTTTGGTTACTAATGAAATTCTCATTTCCTCTTGACAACAAGCATTCCATGATTCCTCAAATGAAGGAGTTTCTTTCCAACAGTTGATCCCTGAAGCAAAGGCACTCCAAGAGGGTGGCAATCCCAGAAGTGCAGCAATCACGAGCTTTTTTTCAGGTACTATCTCATCTATGGCTTAGAGATCATCTTTAATTCTAGTTATCCTTACTAAGAAGGAAGCCATAGTATCATCCTTTGTCATTTTCATGGTCCTTAGTTCATTCTTAAGACTTGCAACTTGACCAAGATTGTTAATAGTGAATACTTTGGATAAGGCTTCATACATTTCTTGGGCGAAGTCAATGTTAGAAATGTATGGGATAAGATTATCCTTTATACCATCTACCATTAGGCTCATAGCCAATATTTCAATCTCTCTAAACTTAGCTTTATTTGCATCACTTGATCCTTTTGTAGGTTTCTTCACTTTTCCTTTGACTAGATCCAGGACTTTATCCTTTTCAAGGATAAGATCTATCCTCTTCTTCCATGCCTTGTAATTGGATGTTCCTTCTAATTTGTTCTCTCCCTTTATTGTGTTAGACATTGTTCTTGAAGATAGTAAGTTTATTTCCTTATATGATCCCCTTTGATGACCCCTTATTCAACTTCTTGAGATTTCCTTATTCTCCTTTCAATAGATCTGCAGGCTGCCTTTTTCCTTGTTCTTCACCTGAGCTCTGATATCATGTTAGAAAATCAAAAAGGCAGAAAGATTTTCTTTATCTTGATAATTACTTGTGGTATTCTTATGGTCTTATTAACTTTCTTGTATTCTTCTTTTATCTTAGACTCTTAGTACATCAAGCAAATATCAAAACCATAGCACGAAGATCAAAGACACCAGATGCAAGCGAACAGCGAAGGCAAAAACCCAATCTAGGGGAAAATCCAGTCAACAACTCTTCCTTCAATAGTTTCACCAGAAAATCCAAGACTCCTTCGACCTAAACACAAACTTCCTTCAATCACCAAGTCAGCCCTTCCTTCTCCTGCAGATGATAACCTTCCAATAATAACTTTGATCTTGAACTTTGACCTTGCAGCAATAACTTCGACCTCGCAATAATAACTTCGACCTAGCAGCAACAACTAAACTTCGACCTAGAAGCGTCACTTCGATCTTGAAGCAGCAATTCGAACTTGAAGCAGTACTTCGACCTTGAAGCAGCAGTAACTTTGTCCTTAATGCAGTAGCTTCAACCGAGCAACAGAAATTTCGATCTTCCAGTAATAGCCCAATAAATTCACACGTGTGAGAGAGATGACCCAAAAAATTTCGATCTTGTGATCCTCCTCCTCCTGCAATTTCGTACACTGGAACTACTTTTGCTTGTATATCGAACTTGTAAGTGAGTGTCCAAATGAATCGAACTGCACTGTATATATATAGCCTCTTCTAGAGTTCAATTTACCCTCATGTAGGCCGAATTAAACAGATAAGAGCCGACTTGGTGTGGACATGACAAATTACATATTTGACTCAAAAATAATTCTTTTTACATGATTCAAAAGCTCAAGAAGGGTCCTATTAAATGTACAATGACTCTAATGACTCAGTATAAATCCTGGAAGTCCTCAATGGGGACTTTGACCTAAAACATGATGAACCGAGCATGAAACCCATGCTTTAATAAGTCATAATAATAATAATAAAATTTTATTTTTCATTATTTTCATAAGTACATTTAATAATGACTCAAATACAATTGTGAAGACCGAACCTAGTTACATTCTTCAACAAACCTAAATGTTCTCCTATAAGGACTCTAGCTCATTGATGTAGATCCCAAATAGAGTGGGGGATAGCGGGCATCCCTGATTGACCCCAATGGTACTTGTTGCCACAAAATCTAGCAGTCCTTGGAGATGGAAACCTTACAAGGTATAAACTAGACCAAGTAGCAACAATAGGATAGTGGCCCATTGTCACCACAACTAAAACCCCCCGCTCTTTACAGACTTTCACTGATGTGAGTCCCGGTAAGACAGAGATCACTTATAATAGATAATATAGGGTTAATGTGTGTAATGATCTCACTAAGAAGTCTTCAAGAAAGACATAATTTAGGTTCAAGGCTTCACAAATAAGAAATTCACTTTCTATGAAGAGACCTAGAAACAAGGGCACAAGACCTAGGATTTGATAGATTTGACAAGTGTTGGAGCAACTCAAGGTCAAGGCAAGGAGAAAAGGCTTCTTGTAATATATGTTAGCTAAGCCAAGGTTCATGAAACCTTCAATAAAGTCCTTAAGTTGAAGGATGAAAGATTACGGTTTCCCTATTAGGGCAAACACCTAGGGCAAGAGAATTTATGGATGACATTGGAGTGGATGCCCACCAAAATGTAGGCTTTGTGGCAAGCCCTATCCTCTTGATGTTTAGGCTCTCCAACCACCAAAGTATCGCTTCCCTAGAATTTCGCCATAGGCCCTAGTTCTCTACCCTAGCCTTGAAAGGATTGAAATTTAGAGGGAAGAAAAATGGATAAAAGCAAGAGATGATCACCAAACAACTTGACCAGTGCCTTGTCCCTTGGGAGAATGGAGTCAAGGATGATTTAGGATAGTTGAACTTGTTCATAAGGAGGACGAAAAATTGGATGCCCTAGCAAGCAAATTTCAAGCATTTACCCACTCAATGGAAAATGGATTATATGGGAGAGCTTCAATGAGTTCATTGCTAGGATTATTCAATACATGTTATTCATGAGTAATGCAGGCAATATTCATCTAGATAGCGACATTAATTAATTTTCAACAAATTAGGGCACAATTTTGCATGACCTAGAATCAATAATTCCATACATTAAACATAGAAAAATAAATATTCAACAAATTAGGGCACTTACAAGACAACAAGCAAGAATTCCTTCCATTATGCCAAAGAGTAGCTCCAAAAAATATCCAAGATTAACTCCAAATATCAAAATGCATCCAATGATTCCAATTCATCCACAAGAGAAAAGTGTGAGTTCCTCTATGACGCTGAAATTCCAAGTGTGATGATGATGAGAGATCAAATGAAATGATATCTAATATATACATGTGCTACTAACTCTAATTTTAGCCTACAAGCCCATCAAATAATAAAATAATGGGCAATCACTAATAAAGGTCATAAGCCAACCTTGTAGCTAATGTAGAAACAAGATAAATCTTGGAAAGGAGGGTCGAAATGTTGATGTCATGTTGTCGAGCATGCGTTGAGCTCCTCTAGTGCCATGATGAGTGTAGAGGGCTCCTCAAATCAGGATCTAGGTGTTGGCCCCTATATTTCTCTGCAAATCATCCTGTAGCCCCCCAAATGTGGGTTTGGGGCACAAAGTTGGGTCTCATGGGTCTCCAAGTGATGAATAATCCCAATTTTGCCCCAACATTGAGGGATCTAAAGATGGTGCTAGCCCTCCCATGTCTCAAGGTGTGAGAAACCTCCTCTAGGCCTTGGATCAACTGCCACACCATGTAATTACCGCTAAGCTAGTTGGGGCAAACTGGTCTAGATGCATCATCCCATGAATAATGAAGCAAATGTAGGAACGTTGTGGGTGTTGCAGGTGCCCATCACTATGAATGATGCTCCATGATTGTTTCGAGTCCCATGCCTCTCAATGCATCACCTATGGGTGTCAATATGTTCCTCTAGAAGACCTAGACCCTAGTTAAGTTGCCCAGACCTATGGATGGAACCACCTACCAATTACACACGATATTCAATGCTGCAACTTTCACCATCAGGTACATTGACCATTATTGCATCCAAGTGAACCAAGCTTGAAATAAATGGGCACAATAACACTTCATATGTGGCTTCTCTTCCAAAATTGGGTCCTTGGTCATGTAATGGTGTTACCTCCCTAGGTAGGAGTGGCTAATAGACAACCCTATTAGGTGTTCTCTACCCCCAAAGGGAAGTGACATGTCCTTGGTCCACCCTTCAATTGATAGGTGCGACGTGAATAATAATGGAACAGAGGATGGCCAAGTGTCATGGTCAAAGGGACCAACTATGATGGAATACCTCATCCTGGGTGTATAGATGTGAGGAGGGAGCAATTGTGGATGCATGAGTTACCTCGGCCTTTGTTTTTCCACTCCTCTATATTTATTTTCACCTTTTCTTGTTTTTCCCTAATATTACTACTCGTAACTCAAGGAATGACAACTTGCCTTGTATGATGTATAGCAGTTATTACCTCCTTTAGGCTGGGGCAGTTCATTCTCCATCAGGGGTTGGGACATGCAAGGGTTTCTTGTCTTCTATGAGATAGGGCAACATTGGCCCAAGAACTGGGAGATGGCCATATGATATAGGTAGAGCTCATGTTTGGATTTTGCCCATGTGCTAATTTGTAAGTCGCAAACATTCTTTGCATTTTGATTTTTCTTTTGTTTTTCTTATGGCCATCATATGCTCTTTCTTTTTCTTTTAGTTGCATCAACCTCCCAAGGCGCATTTCCAAGCCCTACCCAGTTATAAGGATGTGTGGATGCAAAATACCAATGAACCAATGGTTAGTTGACCTAAAGAAGGGAGGTGGAATAGGGGCTCATAATGTAAGATGGGAAGTGGTAAGTATGGTATAGGGATAGATGGGGCTACGTTATCTCAAACATGGTTTCCCAAGTAGTGCCCCTTCCTAAAGTCGTGGACCATTAGGGGAGGTCCCATTTAAGGAGAGGAAACAAAACTACAACCAAGACTCTTCTTACTTCCAAGTTACCCCATAATCTATGTCAAAATGCCCAAATACAAACAACCATAAGCACCCAATTGCAAAATGAATAAATTACCTTTTGATCAGAAGCCCACCTTCCAACATGTGCTCTTGACAAATGGGTGAGGAAACATATGACTAATGCAAGTGGAAAATATATGAATGGCACGTCACCTTGGCTACAAGGTGGCTCTCAAGGGTTGTTGGCTGCCTACTAGAAGAGATGAATAGGAGAAAATTTCTCCTAGGGGTCAACCACTTTTGGTGGTTAACAGTACTCATAAAATATGATGCCCCATGGATTGTCCAGAGACAACCAGAATCGACTTATACAAGTGCACGATGGCAATTAGAAGGGTCTTAGAAATGGCAATGTCTCCGAGCCTCTAGAACAATGCCTCTTTGCAAACAAAGTAAGCACTTTTCGAAAGTCTCCAAAGTAGCAACAAACTTTTGAAGATGATGTCATGCCTCCTCAACCATGGCTCTAAAAGTAAAAATGTGATCAACGGTTTGGTGCACTAGTTGGAATACAACTTGTCCTCTAGCTCTAGGTTGCCTCCACTCAAGTTCCCCGAAAATCTTCATATGGAGGACTATTGCAAACCACATCATGCCCAACTACAACACCCTTCTAAAATACCTATACCCGATCATGTCCTCCAATGGGCTAATCATTTAGAGAGGCCAAGTCAGGAGTGGGGAATCCCAAATAATGGCCTTGAGATCTCTAATGACTGCATATTTCCCTACCTGTACTGCTACTGTAACAAGCTCCCTGGAGCATTTCAGCACTATGACCAAGGATTTAGAGAGGTCTGCATCTAGGAATATCCTACTGCGAAGGGAGAAAAACTTTTCCGACCGGGAGAAGATTATTTTTGCACTCCTCAAAATCGTCCCCCATGTCAAGGACTGGTGGGAAACCTACTGTGAGAAAAAGGATGAGGGGGAACCCTCTTTGTTCTCGGTTGTACCCACTTGGAATTCTTTCCGAGATGCCATCAAGGAACAATATTACCCCGTGGGGAGCTATGAGGACAAGTACATACAATGGACTACGTTGCGGCAACAAAGGGATCAAGATGTGCATGCGCTGATGAATCTGTTCCATACCCTGTGCACAAAGTTGGATATCAAAGATGTGTTGAATGTGAAAATTTCTAAACATTACTTTATGCAGAAACCCAACTGTTAAATCTGGTTATACTTCTCCTACTTAATCAAGTTATTAATGTTGAAAATCAGATTAATATCGAAGTAAACACATAACAAACTTTCATTGATTCATATCTAAGCAAAGATACATGCCAATAGACAAAGTGACACACAACATTTTCTGGACAACTGTCCCCGAAAAAACCCAATGCGGGAAAACCGGTCTTCTGGCTGCTGGAGGGTTTATATTATTAAGTAGTTTCTGAATACAACAAATCTAGGCACCTTAATGGTTAACCCGACAGAGAAAAAATAGATCTGCAGCTAACCTGTTGTTCTAGAGATTGAAAACTTGACTAATCCACACCCTCAAATGGGATTTACAAGATTCAACCACTATCTGCCTCTAGAAACCCCAGCACTGCCCCTGCGTCAACCCTGCTAGCCTGTGCGTGCCTTTCCGCTAGCCTAGAGAGGGTTGCGTAACCCCAGACTGGGTGATGCAGTCCCTACACTGCCCTAGATGGCCTTTGTGTAACCCTGGAGGTCTCCTGTTGGCTCAACGCTGCCCTTTCTGGGCATGCGTAGCAGCTGATGCCCTCTGCGCTGCGCAGCTGCTATTGCTGCCCCTGCTCCTCTACGCTGCTCCTGGTTGCTGCTTTTTGCTGATTCTTAGCACTGGGATCAGATCATCCCCTTAGCCAATACTACCCCTCTCCGCAAGCTGAAACACTTCTGAAAATTCTTAGCAAACCTGCCCTAGAATTTCAGCTTAGTCTCAATGCTCTGCCTCCGTGTGTGTGTTCTCCAACTAACCCCAAGCCTTTCCTTTATATTTTCTCAATGGGAAATCAACGACCATGATCCAATCTTGAATCAATGGCTAAGATTAAAAGAAAGCTTGATCCGTGTGACTTTAGTCATTTCCATCACATGTTTAAATTAATTACCTTTAATATTTTAATTTTCCTAAGTTAGACTTTTGGTCCTTAATCAAAAATATTACTTAATTAATTATCTCCCAAACTGGATGGAATTTCGCAAATCCCTTTCTGGGTCTTGGAGATCTCATGTACTCTAGTCCCTCCACAAATTTTGAGAGCTAGTGCACATCCGATGCTACCCCAACACTCAAGAAAACTCAACACTCCCACTTAGCGAGGAATGTGCTCTAGTACAACGTTGCTTCACCCCGAAGCTTTGCATTGATCTCTAGTGTGGGTCTCTACGCTGATGCAGGACCTGTTGCCCTTCATCACTACGTTGTTGCTCCTTCATCACTGCGTTGTTGCTGCCATTTTGTACTGCTGCCTATGACGCTGCCACCGTCACTGCCACATCTGTACTGCAGCTCCCTCTCAATTTGTTGCACTTTGCTGCCATCTACTGCACTGCAACTTCAGTTGCTGAGAGAAACAACTGAAACTTTTGCCCAATCTTTGACAGACAAGTCAGTTGAGTTGCATCCTCATCACTGAAGCTCCATAGGTTGTTGCTACGTGTTGTCATCTGAAGGATGATGCACAGCTCCAACTCTGCACTGCGTAAGCAGACTCCCTTTGCGCTGTTGAAGTCACATCAGCCTCTGCGTTGAAATCTACCACGTTGTTGTTGGGCGGCATTGTCCTCTTGAAGCCTCTACATTATTGCAGCTCTGCTCTGCGTAAGCAGCTCTGCACTGCGTTGCTGAAGTCAAATTAGCCCATGCACTGCGTTGCTACATTGTTGTTGCATCTGCACTGCACTGCTCCCTTTAGGCTTCAGCTCCGCCTCTGCTCCATCTGTGATACTCTGCACCAACTACTCCACTTGTCCCGCTACTGTCTTAAGGCTCCCGTAGCTCGAATGTGATCCAAGAGATGAGTTGCTCAAGGATCCTGCCACCACTCTATAGTTGCTCTACAGATCCATGTCGCTCCACTTTCGTGGTTCATGAGCGCTCATGGCTACGTCATCTTCTAAACCATCGTCCGCCACAACAGCCTTGGAAGTAGAAGCTTCCTTGTCCTTCTTCTTCCTAGGACAATTGCTGGCGAAATGTCCTAGTTCCCGCACTGGAAACACTTGATTTTGGATAGATCACGCTTCTTCTTCCCTTGCTGCCTCTTTGATGCTAAGGTTGCATCTTCTTCCTCTTCCTTCACCTTACGTAATCTCGTGTTGTACTGCCTCTTGGTGAATCGATGGATTTCTTCTTAACGAAGGATTGCCCACATACTGTCCCAGTTGCAGGAGGTCCACTCTGCCCAAGACACTTTGGACAAAAGTTTCCCAGTCCTCTGTGACTGCATTGAGTGCAGTCCTTACCATCACATCATCCTCCACCTTTGCTCCCATGGCAGACAACTGATCTTTGATCGTCTGTAATCTAAAAAGGAAGGGCTCGATTTCTTCTCCCTTGGCCATCATGAATGACCGCAGCTGATTCTCCAGAAGCATTCTCCTCTGGGCGGATTTTCCCTCATATATGGCAATTAAGGCTTTCCACATCTCCTGAGCCGTTTTCTTGTCGGCTATGTGTGGAACTATATGATCCTTAACCCCATCCATTATGAGGTGTTTGGCATGTGCCGCAACTTCCTCATGCTTCGCTAGGAGAGCAGAATCGATTGGCATGGCCAGAACTTTTTTTGCATGGTCCCTTAGACAATATGCCTCCATGACTACCAGGATTTTGGCCTTCCAGAATGCAAAGTTGGACAGACAGTCCAACCTATCCTAATCACGCAGTCCGTGAGGTGCCATCTGCTCACTAAATCTGTCAAAACTCCTCTTCTCTATGTTAGAGATTTGGATCTAGGGTCCTTGGCAAAACAGACACCCTCTGCTCCCTCTGACAATTGACCTCCTCTCTTGGAAGTCTGCCAAATCAAACGAATCAGTGCTCTTCGATATGCAAATTTCTTTTGCTAGAAACCCTCTGAGAAGTTGTTCTCCTCCCGCTCTTTGTCACCTAGTGCTTACGCTAAATTCTAAATCATCAGAAATTTAACCCAACCAGCAACTTCTGAAGCTCTGCGGCACTGCTTTTGGCACTCTGAAACAGCAACGGCTTCAGATCTGTGTCACCCTAGCTGCCCTCTACGTTAGCAAACAGTCCCAGCATTATCTCTGCGCAGTAAGTACGTGGGCCTGCGTGGAGACTGCGTCACTCTGGCCTCTGCGTGGCTCTGTGCCCTCTACTGCTGCAATGTCCCTTCTGGTCTGGCTTTCTGCGGCTACTGCTACTTTCTTTGCTGCTTTCTGCAGCAAGGATTCTTCAGTCTCCTGCCGGTGATCCTATTAGATCTGCAATCACTCTGATACCATGTGAAAAATTTTGAATATTACTTTATGCATAAACCCTACTGTTAAATCTCGTTATACTTCTCCTACTTAATCAAGTTATTAATGTTGAAAATCAGATTAATATCGAAGTAAACACATAACGAACTTTCACCGATTCAGATCTAAGCAAGGATACATGCACATAAACAAAGTGACACAAGATTTTTTGGACAACTATCCCCGGAAAAACCCAACGCGGGAAAATTGGTCTTCTGGCTGCTGGAGGGTTTATATTATTAAGTAGTTTCTGAATACAGCAAATATGGGCACCTTACTGGTTAACCCAACAGAGAAAAAATAGATTTGCAGCTAACCTGTTGTTCTGGAGACTAAAAACTTGACTGGTCCACGCCCTCAAATGGGATTTACAAGACTCGGCCACTTTCTGCCTCTAGAAACCCTAGCGCTGCCCCTGAAGCCCCTGCGTCAACCCTGCTAGCCTTTGTGTGCCTCTGCGCTAACCTGGAGAGGGTTGTGTAACCCCAAACTGGGTGACACAGTCCCTACGCTGCTCTGGATGGCCTCTATGTAACCCTGGAGGTCTCCTGCTAGCTCAGCACTGCCTTTTATGAGCCTGCGTAGCACCTACGTAGCAGTTGAAGCCCTTTGCATTGCGCTGTTGCTGTTGCCCCAGCTCCTCTATGCTGCTCCTGGTTGCTGCCTCTCTACCTCTTACTAATTCTTGGCACTGGGATCAGATCATCCCCTTAGCCAATACTACCCCTCTCTGTAGCTGAAACACTTCTGAAAATTCTTAGCAATCCCGCCCTAGAATTTCAGCTTAGTCTCAGTGCTTTGCCTAAGTGTGTGTTCTCCAACTAACCCTAAGCCTTTCCTATATACTTTCTTGTTGGGAAACCAACGGCCATGATCTAATCTTAAATCGATGGCTTAAGTCATTTCCATCATATGTTTAAATTAATTACCTTTAATATTTTAATTTTCCTAAGTTAGACTTAGGTTCCTTAATTAAAAATATAATTAATTAATTACCCCCCAAACTGGATGGAATTTCCCAAATCCCTTTCTGGGTCTTGGAGATCTCATGTACTCTAGTCCCTCCACAAAATTTGGGAGCTAGAGCACATCCGATACTACCCCGACACTCAAGAAAACTCAACACTGAAGTACCGCAGTTGTCTACACAGATACATTCAGGAGGAAATGGAGTTCCTCGACATCTCCTCTCTTGGTACGGCATACCGATATGCTACCAATATTGCGCAGAAATTCAAACAGAAGAAGCAAGACTTTGGCTCTGCGAATCAAAAGCAAGGGAAAGGTGCCCCCAAACTGCAGAACAAAGGACAAAGCCAACACATGGCAGCCCAAGACAACCTACCAAAGCCGCAAGCAAAGAACAACACTGCGAAGCCGAAGGACACGGGAAAGTGGTGTGAGTTCCATAAGAGCTCCACTCACAACACAAGTGAGTGTCGAGCCAAGAAGCCACTAGTGGCCGAGATGAAGACTTCTGAATCAGATGCATGCTCTAACTCTAAATCAAAGCCCGACAAGGGGAATGACAAAGGGAAGCATATTATTGATGCAGAGCCCAACGTCGTCGTTGCCACCACGAAGATCCAGAAGGAGAAACCGGAAGATCCAAAGGAGGAGGAGCGTCTCTTCCACTCCCAAATGTGGAATAAGGGTTCCTTGCTACAGTTCATTGTCGACAGTGGGAGCCAAAAGAACCTCATTTCAGATGGCCCTTATACTAATTCCAGCAAAGGTAAATGTAAAAGATACAAGGACAAAATTAAAAACCTATAAGCAACAGAATTGAAGTTAACTTCAAAACAAAGTTCCTTGAAGGGGTGGGTGTGTAATGCCTCATACTATGAAATAAGTAGTAGTAGTAATAAATAAATGGTATCAAAATGGGAAAATAATAATAAATAAAGTAAAACATCATAAGAAATAATAAAAGCAACTACTTTATTAAAAAAAGAGTAAAAGTATGTAAATATAAATGTTTGGAAAAGCTAAATCCAGAAAATGTTCAGACAAAAAAATGCATGATGGCAAGTGGATCCTATACATAGAGCTTGTTTTCTTGCAAGAAAGGACAACAGAGTTCTATTTAATAGATGAGGAGAAGAATGTGAGACATCTTTTTTTGAGAGAATTCTTGGGAAACAAGGATTAGATGTTGGCATAATTAGTTGATTTAGGGCTCAAGGGCTCTCAATCGTGATGACTGGGGCTCAAGGGTGGTTGGGTGGAAAGTCATCCCCACACTTGGTTGCAATCAATGGGATTAGAGCATGGAGCACAATTGGCATTGTAAGCAAGGTGATTTATTTATCTCTCAAGTAAGTTTCCCACCACTCACTCACTTCTCGCGTGGCTTTGCAATTATTAATTAAATTCCTTTACTTTTGTCAATTAAATGTTATAAATTTCTATGTTTAATTTGTGTTTAATATATGTAAGTTAAATTTGCTAGCCGAAGCACTACATAAGAAACAAAGAGTAAACAAGGTTATGGAAATGCATTTTTTGAAGCAACATATGCTTGAACATTGCAAAGAATAATCCATTTTCCAATCAATGTGCGATGCTATTGCTATTGTTGACCCAAGGTCTAAGTTCCCTACCAACGAGGGTTGCTTGGGCCAATTCTTCAAGCCAAAAAAGAATGCTATCAATACTTGATTAAAGGACCTAAAGAAGTCAATGGGAGCATTAAATGCATTGCGATGTCCAATGGTTGGACAAATGGGAAGAGTATGTGTTAATTTTGAGTTACATGTTCTTTGCTTAGGTTAGTTACTTCATTAGTCCATTGTCAATTCTATTAGACCATAAGCAATCACTTTAACCATCACCATATGACATTAACTAATGAAAGAACATTAAATGTAAGTACAAAAGACAAGCCAAGACAAGAGAACACAAAGATGTGGCTCAAGCCAGGTAAAAACCCCAGTATGGGGAAAACCCTTTATCAATTATTCTTATTATTATTAATAATTATCAAACGTTCAATATGTATGCTTTTTATTTGCAATCCACAACAATATATTGGTGTTTCTCCATATATGCCAATGTGTGTATTTCATATTTTTTCTGGTTTATATCAGTGATACCACCAACACCAGCTAGGACTTGCTCCACCCTTCCCTAAAGTTCTAAGCAGAAGCACACCTAGGAGTGTGATCCCTACCATTTTAAGACGTTTCCTTCTAGTTTTGGAATGTGGCCCGCCCTAGGATGCTCCCTAGACAAACCCCACATGCTTCTTAAGATGGTTGGACGCTCTCACGCACTAATGAAAAAATAAAAGTTTGCTTTCCTGATTTTTAGGTGGGGGTGGGACATAAAGTAGGTTTAGGGTGAGTTTAGCAGTACTCCCCCTCCCTTTTCCTCATTCTTTCAAATTTGTTGGCTTGAGCTTAAAGTGGAGAGAAAAAAAGGAGCTTGGAGGAGAGAGGAAAGGATAGGTTGGAGCTTTGGAGGTGAGAACAAACAAGAGAAAAGGAGACGTAGGAGGAGTGCACAAAGAGGAGCTTGGAGAAGAGAACAAAAGTTTCCTTCTATTTTAAGAACTAAAGAGATAAGCCAAACCCCAACTCTCATTTCCTTGTGTTTTTTTCCTCTTCTTCTACTCTTTCCCATTCCTTCTTCTCCCTTATTTTATTGCCAATTGTTCATCTAAGACCTGAGAAAAATGGTCTTCTTGTGATTTATTATTCCACCATTTCTGGTTCTCATGGCGTTGGTGGGGCATAGGCATCAAAGGGAAGAAAGAGAAAAAGATGATAATGGTCATACTCATAGTGACCCAATGTCTGAAGATGGTGAAGAGTTTGAAGGGTGATGAAAATGGCAATGAAGAGGGCAATAAAGGTGGCAAATCTTCATTAACACACTTGTGGAGATATGTGACAAAACTTCAAAGGGGTAAAGGTGGTGAAACCACCAAATTTTTATGTCATCGTGATTTTCTTCAAGGAAAACCTTATATTGGTTCATATACCTATGTGAGAAGGAATCTTTGTCGGATAATGGAAATTTATGACAATAAGGGTGCCATTAGAATCTCAGTTTTCCCTGAGATATCGAAGGAAGAAAAAACAAAAATACATCAAGATAGAGGAAGTTGCACAAAAAAATATGGTTAAAAACAAAACCTTTAATCATCAGATGCATCGTCTAGACTTGTTGGCAACACGTCTCCATCTCCTCATGGTTTTGAAACCTCTAGATCTAGAAGAACAATAGTAAATTTCCTTGATATTGGTGGTAGGCATGAAGTGGATGCCAAAGTCGTGAGGTTTATCTATGCTTACAGTATACCATTCAATGTGTTTCGCTCTCCATGTTGGCATGATATGGTTAAGGCCATCAGTGAATTCCCCCAAAGGATACAAGAGCCTTAGCTATGAGAAAGCTAGAGATGTATGACTAGATAGGGAAACAACAAAAATTCAGAGCTCTAACATAATTTGTAGATGAGTACGGGGACTTTAGTGTATCCATTGTATCTGACAGGTGGAAAAATGTTAGAAACCATCATTTGATAAATGTTCTAGGTATTCCTACTATTAGTGCAATGATTCTTATAGTGCATTACTCCTCAAACATTGCATTTGCTCAAAACATTTCAGAGCTCCTATTGAAAACCATTAATGATGCCAGTACTAATGCAATTCAAGTAATCACTGATAATGCAGCAAATTGTAAGGGAACAGGTAAAATCATTGAGTAAGTCATCCACACATCTTTTGGTCTAATTTGTTTGGTGCACGCATTGAATCTTTTGATGCATGATATTGCAAAGCATGAAGAATGTGGATGGGATTAATGACTTGTACAAGAGGTGAAGCAATTGATCAAATTTGTCACTAGCATACAAGGGTGAATTACTTTTATGGCACTCACTCTAGGTTGAAAATACTTAAGATTGCAAAAACTAGTTTTGCTAGTTATCTCCTCACCTTTAGGCACCTACTAAAAGTAAGACAAGCTTTTGGTGCTATGGTCATGGGTAACACATAGGATGAATTGAGCATTGATAAAAATGGTGCCAATGCAGTGAAGGAAATTGCTCTTGACAATATTTTTTGGTCACAGGTTTGGTATTTTTTGCAATTCACAATCCATCTAAAAATTTGAAAAAAAAGATTGTTTTGTATTTTTGAATGCTTGTCATTGTTTGCCAATTTTCCCCATTTTTTCGCCAATGTTGTCGATAAGTTCTCTTGCAGACCCTTGTCATTTTTTTGTTGATGCCTATGTTTTCAACAATGATCATTAGAACCCTTATGGTCAACATAATCAACACTGTGTTCTACCTCCTCTTCCTCCTCAGCTCGACGTTATGCTTTTCGGTCCTCGCTCCTCTGATTCAAATTATTTGCACAACCCCCTCATTTCACAAAGGGTAACTACTTGGATTCCACATAAGCTCCTAGAATTGTTTAAATTCAACAAAGCTTCTAGCCAACACCCTACCACGCATGTGTAAACCTTTGTCATTTCCTTTATTGAGTATATGCCTCACAAAGACATTTTCCTGAAACCCTTTCCCCACTCTTTGGTTGACGAATCCCTTTGTTGGTTGCACCATTTTCCCAAGGCCTCCATTTTTAACTTCCAACAATTGTAGACCAATTTATCAAATACCTTGATGTAGGAAATCCTTATTTAGGCCTAACCACACACTTCAACGATAATCAAGATGAAAAATAATAAAACTTGACCTTTATCCTTCAATGGCACCAAATTGTCCATGCCTTAACTACCCCTTTCTTTGACCATCAACTCTCTAATGCTCTGTCAATGCACTTTTGTACAAAACTTGACTTAAGGTCCTCAAATCTGAAACTAGAACCCATGAGGCTGCCAGCAATGTGTGCCTTGAGAACGAAGCCATTACTGTTCCAGTGTTCACACTCGAATAGTGTTTGTGTTAGGACTCAATGATATTGTATCGCTTCATATGTGTGTGACTTGTGACCAATGAAATGTTACATCTTGTGTTTAGAATTAGGTGATTAAACCACCATAAGCAACCTGAGGCACCAGAAATGATGTAGTGTGAGTTGATACAGATGAAAATGTGACACATATATATTGCATAGCCTACCTCAGACTCCCATAAGATGGAATAACTATAGAAATAATACATTGTGACATTAATTATCCTCTCCACATATGTATCTATTTTATATTCTGTAATGCACCAACATAAAATTCTACACGATAACAGAGTGATACCAATCTGGTCACTAGAAACAATTACATTGAAGAGGTTAGACCATTAGAGGTTGTGTCCAAGGAGAAGCAATATGAGAAAAGTATATGTGGTTTTGGTAAACAAGGTAAGATGAGGTTTGTGACACATTTTCAGGATGAGGGTAGGATTGAAGTCGCAGTTTTTCGCCCTCAATGATAGTAAACAGTATGTTGTTTGGGAACATGGTACCATATTGATGATGTTGAATAATGGTATAGAGAACATATGCGATGCAATATATGTCCCACATTTGGAGAAAAAAATTATTTCGTTAGCCAAATAACCAAGCAAAAAGTGAGGTTAAAATTTGTGTTGACAAATGTCTTATTAGAAATGTGAAACAGAACTATAAAGCATATAGTTGAAAAGGAAGAACTAAAAAGATTTGAAGTTTTCATAGCAAAGACATAGGCACGTTCAGCAGTCTTGGAAGATGAAAATGGATTGTGGCATGAGAGGTGTGAACATCCTAATTTTCGTTAATTGTAGTTGTTGTCCAAGTTGGATATAGTTGAGGTCTGCCAAGGGTAAAAGATAAAAGATGGAGAGGTTATTGTTTTGGTAGTGTCTCGTACATATTTAATCATAATACTTAGTACTTCGGGATTTTAAGTTTGTAGCTATTGGATGTCTAATTTGTAGACAACATAGATTAATTTTTAAAAATTGAAGAGTTTTAGAGGCAGGATGATCAAAACAGGGTGCATTAGGGTAGGGCAGTTGCTTCCCCATATTGGTTGAATCAGCAGGGTTTGAAGTAGAGAGGGCCTCGAGAACTTTGAAGGTATTTCATCCCAGTAGCCCCTCATATCATTAACAGTGGCATAGTATTCTCCGTCTATTAGCAGACTGGCTTCAAGTTTGTCCACAGGTGTTATCTTCTTTTCATAGTTATTTAAAATTTGGCCTCTTGTTGGCTCTTAGTGTTCCCATCTTGCTTAGTGTGGTGAGACTGCAAAGAACTATATTTGGTTGGATGGTAAGAATAAGAAAAGGATGCATGGTGCTAACAAGATGTGTAGAACTCCAATGATGATAGAGTATTGAGCCTTTCGAATTAAATGCAAGGTGCAGCCCTTTCCCTTAAACAGTATGCACACATATATGTATAATGGTTGGCACTTACAGTGATCCCTATGAAGTCTTGGTGCAGAGCAATATCAAGCGGGGATGCCATTGGAGGGAGAAGTATAAGTTTGGCCAACTTGGCCTTTGACTCCTTTAAGATTGTATAGAAACGGTTTGTTGTTTAAACATTCAAAACCTAAATGTATGGTGGGAACTGAAAACTGACCTAAAAACACTATTATTTATCACCTGAAATTTGACCTACTGTTCACCTGTCCTCTAGGAAGGTATAAGATTTCAATTTCTAAGTCACCTGCGTAATAGATACATGAAAAAAATTGAATCGAGCTCACAAACCTATGGCTTTTTACATTTTCGAGACAAAATCAGGCATCTTCATTAATGCATGCTGATGCACTTAGTACTCCACGTGGCAAAAGTCTACTATATTCATTCAGCAATAATTTATAGATGCACTTAAGAGAAAGAAGACATACCTTTGATACCATCCCATTTGCCCATGCCACCTCAATGTCCCCGTCTTTAAGGCCAATAATATTTCCAAAATTGCACAAATTTGACTCCTCGAAGCTACCACCACCATCAATATTCTGCCTTGTCATAAAAGCTCTCTCTCCAAAAATTGGCTCCAGGGTTTTGTCATCCTTATCTGGCTTTAATTTGTGCTGGCATTCCTTTTGTTCACCAAGCTGATTACCGACACTGGACTCCACTGAAGTCACTTGGACAGAGGACAGCCGAATCACAATATCACCAATACAGTAACTGTGATCTGGATGTTCGGCTAGTTCATAGACACTTACCACCTCCTCCCCACCAAATTCTTGAGGATCTCCTGGACATTCCACAGGCTTCACCCATTTCACCCTTACCGTGCGTTCCTTAGAATCCACACTTTTCACAACTCCTATTCGTTTGGCATTAAGAGCCACCCCATCCTCATCCTGACCTTTCTCCATAACATACTGTCCAGGCCAAAAGTCATGATCTCCCAGATTATCAACAGGAAACAAGGTCTGTGAATCTAAACAAAAGGACCGTGTGCCATCCTGCCAAACCACATCCACCTTGGTCTTTGTCTTCAGTACAGAGAGCACCTGTTTACTAACATCCTCCATGCACCCGCCTTGATCACCTTTCACAAGGTTTCTGCAGATTCTCTCATGACTTAAAGCATCATCACTGATGCTTCCAGAATTGGATTTCAATCTGCCATTCTCTTTAACTGTTTTTGCCCCTCCATCTGATGCAAAGTCTTCCATGTTAATAGGTACTGATGTGGAACTTTTTGCATAGGCGGGAAGCAAACACCAGTCACCAAGTTGCCAATTAACATGAGTGAAACAAGACAATAGCGTCAATTTTTTAGGGTCTTGCTGCTCTGCAGGTCTAGTTGGTGATTGGGAACCACCATCTGGACCAGCTGCAGCAATCCAGTTGACATATAAAAATTCGATTTCCACATTACTTATTGTAGCTTCTATACGGCCTGCTTTGTGTGTTCCTTGCAACCATTGAGCACTCCTGAAAACTCCAGATGAACTGCCACGGACACGCTGACCTGGATAATAAGGATAATTCTCATCTTCTATAAGATTATGACATATAGGTATTAGATATCCAGGATCAGCCTTCTTTATCTTGCACTTTGCATTGTCATCAAACTGGACTGTTACATTTTGGACCACATCCTCAACCCTTCCCAACCATGGACCATATATAACATGATCTCCAACTGCAAAGGGGCATAATCTTACCAGATGCTTGCTATCAATGTTTCTTATAATTTCTCCACTTGGAGCTTTTAAATCCACAATGAGATCAACATCGACTATTGTGCCCATCTGCCCCGATCGATCTGAAACAGATGCAACAATGTCACCATAGAAAAAAGCTCTGTCAGCTACTAAAATATCATCAATTTTCTCAATTGTTTCTGCCAGACTTGTCCATATTATCTGAGCATGGTCTTCAAACATAGATTCACTCTCATCCTGATCTTCGCTGTCACTGCTGCTGCTGTCCAAATCTGAATCACCTAGGCTTTTAGCCGCCATCCGTACCAGGCCCGACTGTTCGGAGCTTCAGAGTATATCTTCTCTGTAAATATCTGCAGCAAGTTATTTGGAAGTAGCTTCAGTTGGCAAATACAATGGTTCAGTTACATAGCTTTTAGATCGATGTGGAGATTGAGATATGCAGTACTCCTGGAAAAGAGTCAGGAGGGATGACTCCTATGCTATTACTCTCTGGGATGTCTTTAGACTTGAATGTATGATAATTTGTCTTGATCTTTGCACTCCATTCAATGCCCCTGACTTAGCTGTGGTAGATATTAGATAACAAAATATTCACCACCAATTGCGAATTTAATTAGTAATGGAACAGAACCTCCAGCCAAGTTTACAACTATCAAGCTAATAAAACCTTTCACAGGTATTTTCCTGGCATGAAACAAAAGGTGTAAGCAAATTTCTCCTTGAATGAACCTTATGCCAAGCTTAAAAAGTTTGATCACAATGATTGCAATGTGTCAAAAAAGATATAAAAGACACCACCTCTGTTTATTGATACACTCTATAACCTTCTGAGATTCTTGACATCACACCACCTAAACAGTTCCTTCCACCATCGAATGTAAATAAACTTATGAAATTCAAGAAGCTCATCATTTCAGCAGGGATGGCAGAGACTTACCTATGATAATTTCAATAGACAATGATCAATAGGAAGCAGCTTCGAATACGTGCTTTGCATTGTTTTTGTTGCACAATGCCCAAAGAAAAGCGACTTTCCAGATTCATGACATTGATATATAGTAAAAGGATCTACTTGAGCAATCTTTGAAGAACTACCGAAAAAGAAGTCTCCTCATACTGAAGTACTCCAAAAGATGCTTGATCTGAGCAATCTTTGGCAAAAGAAATACCAAAGAATAAGTGCCTAAATCTTAAAAGTAACTGCCAAAGGAGAACTGCCCGAAGCAACTGTTGAATGTAGCAAGCTTCCAAACAACAACTGCAAAAGAGAATTGCCAGCAGCAACCTTACAAAAAAGTAACTGCTATGAGATAACCTGCCAAAGGAAAATTGCCCAAAGACACCCTCTCAATGTAGAACCTGCCAAAGGAGAATTGCCCAAAGCAACCTTCTCAATACGGAACCTGCCAAAGGAGAGTTGCCCAAAGAAGATCACCAGACATAGAGCCAAAGGAGCACTACCCTCAGTAATCTGTCAAGATATAAATGCCAAAGGAGAGTTGCCCAAAGAAACTTTCTCAATATGGAACCTGCCAAAGGAGAGTTGCCCAAAGAAGCTCTCTAGACATAATACCAATCTCCAACGGCGCACTATCCTCAGTAATCTTTTGAAATGTAAATGCCAAAGGAGAATTGCCCAAAGCAATCTTCAAAATATAAAAGCTGCCAAAGAAGAACTGCCCAAAGGAACCTTCAAGATCTAGTGCCAAAACTACCCTGACTGATCTTCTAAATAAAACTGCTAAAATATAACTCTTTATCAATCTTCTGAAAACTCCAAAGGAGAACTCGTCTGAACAGCTCCAAGCACTGAAGTACTAAACAGCACGTATTCAGCAATCTTCAAAGATCAATCTTGAAACTACTGAAGAGGATTGTCCAGTTATCTTCAAAAATCAAACTGCTGATGTCGAATTTTGAAACTTTGAACTGCACTCCAGGATGCTGAAAGACACAGTAAAACAGCACCAATCTCCAGAATCATTGACCCAAAAAATGTTCTGACTAAGAAGAATATCCCATAGAAAGGGATAACTCAAGCATGAAAAGCAGCTGCAACATAAACCTTGATTCTGTTAACATCAGTGACAAACAAAATTTATTATTTTTAAGTTGCAATCCTGTCATGAGTTACTTATAGTGCAACAAAAAGTCAAGGAAAAGGATTGGGTCCTGCAAATGTTCTCTAGATGGTGGACCCAGTATACTAATATTGTTGAGGGTGGCACAGTATACTTGTATTATTAAATACAGTAAAGTCCAACAAAACCACCAGCATACCCACAAGTTAGGACATAATATAACCTCTTGACAGAACATTAAAATTTTGCTTTTGGTCCAATACAGAAAAGAATGATCCAAGATAAACTAGAAGAATGTTTATTTTAATGAGTTCACAGGGATCTTTGATGAAAATGCCAAAGTGATGCAATATTGATAAACAAGCATACCATGAACTCCTACTTCAGAGAATATTTTCCACGTATTACTCCTGGATTGATCTCAATCATGATAGTCCAGACTCCATACCACAACAAATTTCATGTAATAAAACTTATCAAAATTACCATATGCATCATAAAAATGAAATAAATACTTCTTGGAATCAAACAGATCTTCAGGATTTCAAACTTTAAATTAAGGGCTAAACGATATAATCTCTAGGTTTAAAGACATAGTGATATCATGTATGTCACTTTATGTCCTGTTGGATGATCTTTGCAGAATGTCACTTGATTACTTTCAACTCTAGAGCAAACTACAGGATACATGGCCAAGAACTACAGGATACCTTGCTAAGGTTTGCAAATGGGGTAGCAAGCTAAGTGGGCTTGATTGTGGGGAAAACTCCACAGTTAAGCGCGCTTGAGCCAGAGGCGATCTGGGATGGGTGACCTCCCGGGAAGTCCTGGTTACCGGGTAAAAGCCCCGAAGTGATGATTGACACTATGTGATTCTTTTCACTAGTTTCAATCCCACTTTTCCACCCCTGTGAGCATCACCCAATGCAATGAGTTCTAAGTGGACTATTCAAAAATCATGAGAAATTAGTCAGTTACGACTACCTCTCATGGAAATGGTCATAGATGAATGACTTAATTAACGTAGTTGAATCCCAAAAAATGATATCTAATATAATGCACTGGGAAAACCCCTCAATACTTAATTAATAAACTATTAATCAGTTAGGAGAATCAATTCCAGTTGTTGCATCCCCAGGGAATTTTCACATGGTATCAGAGCATATTTGACAAATAGGAGGCTCAGAAGCGGAAAAGAAAAATTTGCAACTTAGAGGGAGCTACAGAACGAATTTTTCAGACAATCGCACAAATTAGCCGTGAGAGTCGCGCGAGATATTTTTTGTACAGCCGCGAGGATCGCACAAGTACGGAAAAGCCATGAGTGCAGCGCAGCCAAGAGTAGTAGTGGCTCAGATTTTCACAGAGCAAATTCTTGTTTGGGCACAGAGGATTTGCAGTGGTTTGCTAGAGTATATTTAGTGTCAGGTGGAAGAGAAAGTGCACACGCAAAGGAAGATTTCTTTATCTTAGTTTCGAGTATTGCAGAAATGGCCATAGTCGAGCTTAGAGATCAGGATAGGTTGGAGGGAGCCTCCAACTACGTCATCTGGAAGGCCAGGATGTCCTTCCTGCTAGATGAATTTAGCTTGAAGACCTATGCAGAGAATGTTGTGGCGGTACCGAATGATGCAGATCAGCTGAAGGAATACAGGAAAGAGATGGCAAAGGCGAAGCGGATGATCTTGGATGGAATCGGGACCATATAGTTTCACATATATCTGGCAAGAATACTGTCAAGGAGATGTGGGATGCTCCCGTTCACCTATATGAGAATCCTTTCGATCAGTAGAAGATGTTCTTGAAGGAAAATCTGAGAAACCTCGGGATGTATAAGGGTGAAGGCATTGATCCCTTTCTCACCAGAATTCAGGAAATATGAGATCAGCTTGCAGCAGTTGGGGAGGCGCCTCAAGACATAGAGCTTGTACGTTTGGCACTAAACAGTGTCTCAAAGGACTGGGAGATCTTCGTCCAAGGCATTTTTGGGTGAGATACCCTACCTAGGTGGGACAGGATGTGGCCAAACTTGCAACAGGAGCAAATGAGGTGAGCACTTGTGAAGACCTCCATCAGCAAAAGCAGCAGTGAGGGCTCGAAGGGTGAGAAGGAGGAAAAAAATGTGGCCCTTACATCGAAGGGTCCTAGTCAAGGACAGGGGGAGAAGAAGAAGAAGGACCTATCTAAGGTCAAGTGCTTTAGGTGTGGTGAGTTTGGCCACTACAATAGTCAGTGTCCTCTCAGGAAGAAGGACAAGCAAGAGAAGCAGGACTAGGCAGCAACATCCGCAAAGATAGAAATTTTCCTCTAGATTGGAGGAAGAATTCGCCATGTTTGCAAATATACCCCAAGAGTGACGTGGGGCGATATGTAATTATAGTCCCAAAGTTAAGCAGATTTGGGCAGGGTACATTGAGGTGTCTTCCTCATGGATCATTACCTTGCTATATGGACCCACTGTATTCAATAGTTGGATGGATCAGTGTCAATTGATGCAGTCAGATTCCCGAGTGACAGTTGCGGACTAGTTGAAGTCAGGTGTTGAGGAGCGTAGATGCAGTGTTTACAGCAGAGCAGGTGGTTCAATGTAGAGTTAGCAGCAGCGCAGATTCTTCAGTGGACAATGTAGAGGCTAGTAGCAGTCAAATGCTCAGGAGACACATGCAGCACAGAGACAGTTGAATAGAATTTTGGATGCTTCTCAATTGCAGTAGTTTCAGTCGCAACAGCAACAAATGAGAGGGAGTTGCAGTGCAGATGCAGAGTTGGCAGCAGCATAGCAGTGTCAGCAGCAGCACAGATGCAACATCAGAGTTACTCAGTGGTTGGTAGGCAATGGCAGGTAGTCACAGTCGCCAAACATAAGCAGCATGTACAAAGGGTGATGCAGAGATAGGGTGTTGGAGCAGTTCAGCACTAGAACACCTTCTTCGCTAAGAGGGAGTGTTAGTTTTTGTAGCATCAAATGGTGTTCTAGTCTCAAGACTTTGTGGAGAGGCTCAAACATATGATATCTCCAAAACCCAAAAATCGTTTTTGGAAATTCAACCTACAAATGGCTCAATTAAATTAATTAGGCATCATTTAATTTTTCCTAAGTCTAACTTAGGAAAAGGGGATAATTAATAGAAATTGATTGAGAAGGGCCTGAATTATCGAGAAACTCACACAGATCGACTTAGAAGATAATCTCAACCATCGATTAACTTTTAATCATGGTCGTTTGTTAAAATTGGACAACTAGGTCCAAACTCCGGGTTGTGCTGCTCAGATGACGATCGCAATATTTTTATTGGATTCCTCTTTCGGAGAGGTGTAAGATTGATCTAAAGATCATCTCGATCGGATGAGCAGAACATGTACTTTGAATTTATTCCACTTATGTGCTAGGTTGGCTTGGAATAAAATATAGACTTAAATGTCTTAAAGGACGTGTCACACACCCCCAAAGATTCCTATATATTGGAGAGACTTAGAGTTCATTTGACACACATTGATGTGGAGGAATTCTCTCTTTGGATAGCGTTGGAGTTGCGTATTCTTTGTTTGGGTTGTTCTGGGGTTATGTGTGACACGCTTGGCTGAATGACCTATTGGAGACTTTGCTGGTAGAAGCATCCTGCTGATCGCCGTAACGCCACCATTTCTTATCTCTGTCTTGGCTTGTCTTCTATCGATCTATTAGTATGTTCTATCTTCTTCAGTATTGTGCCTTAATCTGAAATGGCATAGAACATGAGCAGAAATTAACATGGTATCAGAGGTGGATTGAAGATAATGCTCTAGGCTTGAATCAGCGTGACCAAGTCTACTCTAGTTAGCGTGGAAGGTGACAGCTATGAGGGACGCGGGTCTGTCTCAGCCTGCGTGGAAGGGCAGCGTATGCTACTGTAAGAGGGACGCAGTCCCCACCTCATTTTTGGAGGACGCTGTCGATCCTATATCAAATCTTCTAAAGGAATGTATTGAAACAAAAGCAGTTGTGGGTGGCTTCCGATTTTCGAGGACGTAGGTTTTTAAAGCGTTGGTTCTCCGTAGGCGGAAGTGTCCTGACGACTGGAAACAACGTCGCGTAAAATCAATTTGGAAAGCATGAACCCTTGTAGATGGCCGCAGTTCTGTGCTTAGAATCTGTAGAAGGCCGCAGCCCTAGAGTGAGGGCCGAAGTTTGTTTGGAAGGCTTGAAATAGCCCAGAACCTCAGTGCAGCCCGCAGCAAATTCCGCAAAGGGCTCTACAGATCCGCAGGTGCTCTGTGGCCTCGCATAAAAATAAAAAAAAATAAAAAAAATACTCTGCACAGCTACGGTGCCACGATCCTGTTGGAGGTATTGCAGCCCGCTGCGAAGACGTCGGTGAACATCGTGGCCAACGATACTACGGTGTTCGTGGTCGTGATCGTTGCAAGGGCGATTTTGGATGAACTTGCTCAACAAAGAAATCTCGCCCGATCAATCCCACGAGATAGAAGGATGGAAATTGGGAATTTGAGACGAGATACGTGAAAGAGGCATTGGCAGGAATCGAACCCTGACCGACGCTCAACGGGCCCGTTGCTGTCGTGGATAGGATGTCCGAAAGACAGTATGAGAATTGGCCGCCATAATTGGCCCATGTCTGGGAAGGTAAGCCACCTGCAGTCCGGCCCATTCCTAAAAAAAAAAACCCGTCACACCCATTCAAAGGCTGTGTATTATTACGCCCGCATCCGAAGGCAAAGCCCTGGAAAGAATCGGAACCCAGAGTCAAGGTCTCCTGGCTGTAATCTCCCTGACTCATCGATGCAACCCCGTGTTGGAATTCATAAACGCAGCCCAAGCCATTACAGGTGTCCGGATTGTTTTGTGAATTGGCAATTGACAATTTAGTACACGGATCCGAATTACAGGGTAACTGTTTAGAAGATCACTGCTCGGGATCGAACATGGGATTTATCTGCGCATTACAGTTTGAACATGGCTTGCATTGTATCCATGTCATCGCTGCTCGTATCAAATATCAGCGTAAAATTATTAGCTGGTGTGCCAAACCCTACTGTTACAAGACACTCTCCTCTACCGAATGTCATTCCCGGTACAATAGGAGGATTGCTCTGTGTCAAATAACTGCCGCCGTTTTTTTTTACCTGCTTATAATTGTATTCAAACGAGCATGGTCTCTTTCGAAAATCTGAGAGACCGTGTTTTTCCATGAGCTCGACTTGCTGGGCCTTAGAGGCGAGCAGGCCCCGTGAATGTGATGCAGTCTTAGCTTCACTCCTCCTGGCTTTAGCGCTTCCTTACCTGTACACACAAATCTGCGTAAATTTTGCAAACATAAAGCATTCATTTTGCATTTTGCAGGGAGAATACGGACTTTTGATCAAAGAGTTTCACTTTCCTCATGTACAGAATCCAAAATGGCGAAGTGGGTCATCTATCTAAAGAAGGTTGTTTTTCGGAGAAGAAATCTGAGCCTTCAGACTTCATCTAGTGCTGGGACGTGCTACAGATGAATTCATATTTGCTTCCTTTATTATTATTGGCTGCCTCTAAATATCAGTTGTGTCAGTATCTCTATTGATGACGATAACATATAAACAACAGTCTAAGTTGTAGTGTATACAGCATTCTCACACCAATGCTGCTTGAGCATTGGATACACATCATAATGGCTTTACAGATTTTGAAGCAAACAACAAGGATTCTGAATTTGTTGTGGACATGGCTCACAAACTGTTGGGAACAAGAGATGATTGTCACAGTGGAGATTCTCTAGAAAGAGTAACTGGGCATAAAAGGAGTGCAAGTGCAGGTGCTGAATTTGGAGCTTGGAGAATTGTGATTGCTGACAAAGACATTGGACAGTGGTTTGGGCATCATATTTGAAGCTGGGATTGTCTGAAGGCTTTTGGAGACAATCTTAAGAAACAAGCAGCCTGTTGAAGTCCCATGTACAGTCATTTGATGGAAAATATTTCGGGGCATACCCTCGTACAGGAATGTGATTGAGTATTGATGAATGTATCTGCATGCTCGAGTGTGACTTGTTGTATTTTACAGTACGATGTAAAACAATGGTGGTTTCTTGTAAACCATATGCTGAAGATATCCTTGTATTAGCAAGTCTTGTAAGCAAGCTATTCATCTTAATGCAGAAAGGGGACTGTTAGAAGGCTGAAAGGCCTTGTGAACAATACTTATAATATGACAAATCACTGTTAGTGGGCATTCTGATATAGGCCCATAACATTGGAGGAGCATTGTCATTGAAAGAAGGATCAGCTAATATGTGAAGCAGCAGAGGACCTTGTGAGCAGCTAAAGGCAGAAGTATTGGAGCAGCAGTACTCTTTGCAGGTATAGGAGGAAGAGAACCCTGCCCGGTACATCAAGGACAAGAGTCCAAGAGATGTAAGTGAAGTGCATATTCAACAAGCAGTGATGAATGTGATAGTTCTAAATCTGTCACTCTATGTCACTGTCATCATGACAGTGACATAGACAGTCACCCATGATTACGAAATTTATAATAGCAGTAAGCTATATCAGTCTTACATTGGAGCATTATGAGAAGCTTGGAAGTGTGATCTGAGAAGTTTTTTTTACAGACTTCAGTCACGTTGTTGGAGTCTTGAACCATGATCAGCAAAGCCTGTTTGGATGGCTTTGACTGTGGGAGAATAAGGCCCCTTTTTGAAGTTGGTGTCTGGGTTGCCCTCATTCAAAATAGATGTCTTCCCTCGAGAGAGAGAAGCTGACATTAAGAGGGAGATACATCTGTATATGCTCCTGAGCTAATATCATTGCTGGACAAAGGAAGATCTTCATGGCTCAAAGTCATATGGCTTCAGAGGGGGAAATTCTGGAAGAAAACCAAGAAGCCATATAAATACCAAGGATATCTAGCTGCCATGTGTACAATATGAGCCTGGATCATTTGCAGAAATTGGAAAGCATCAAGGTCTACAAGGATGCGAGGGTGATGTCTAGGATATGGTTCCTAGACCACCGATCAAAGTTGGTGTCATCTCGATATAAGATCAAGCATGGATCTGATGGGAAAATGTGTTGCATGGTGCAAGACCATTTTTTTGTGGCATGGTGCGATAAAGGAAGAGGTGTATGTGGAGCAACCTTTGGGATTCAAAGTCCAGGATCGGGACACCCATGTTTGCAGGTTGAAGAAAGCCCTCTATGGGTTGAAGCAAGTACCCAGAGAGGATAGATAGCTACCTGATGAAGCAGCGCTTCACTCGTAGTAATGTTGATCCGAACCTTTACTTCAAGGTTGATAGAGAGAAGCCTCTCATTCTGGTGCTGTGTTTGGACGACCTCTTCCTGATAGGTGCTGACCCTCTCATTCATCAGTGTAAGAGGGAGCTCGCTGCTGAGTTCGAGATGAAGGACCTAGGACTGATGCCTAGGCCTGGAGGTCTAGCAGAGACCTGGCAAGATTTTCCTTTCTCAAGGAAAATACATTATGAAGCTTCTGGTATGATGGACTATAAGTTTGTGTCGACACCGATGGAACTCAACTTTAAGAAGTTGAGTGGCAGCGCTGCTGGGCCCGTCCTACTGAGTATCGTCAACTCATAAGGACCTTGATGTTCTTAGTAAACACCTGTCTAGACGTATGTTGTGCAGTGAAAACCTTGAGTCAACACATGGTTGATCATAACATTCACTGGGTTGGTGCCAAGAAACTCTTGAGATATCTCTGAGGCACGAAAGACCATGGGCTGAGATACACTGCCGGGAGTATGACACTCCATGGATATACTGATACCGATTGGGCTGGCAGTGTGGTGGATCGCAAGAGCACATTTGGATGCTACTTCACATGTAGATCTGCTTCGGGCAGGAATCTAAAGTCGGTAGCCTTGAGCACCGCTGAGGCCGAATACATTGTAACATGTATGGCTTGTTGTGAAGTCACTTGGTTGCGAAAGCTCTTCTGTGAGCTGTTCGAGCATGTGCTAGATGCCACCGTTATCCTTTGTGATAACCAGAGGGGGATTCATTTGTCATAGAATCCCGGGTTCCACGATTGATCCAAGCATGTTGATGGTTGGTACCACTTTATCTGGGATATGGTACAGCGAGGCGCCGTAAGGCTCGATCATGTAGGAACTGATGAGCAGGTCGCGGATATTCTCACAATGCCCTTGGGGAAGGTCATGTTCCTAACCTTCCGTGAGAATCTTGGTATCGTGAAACGACCCTATGATGTGGGTCCCGTTGGACGATGAGCTCTGGGAGCTCTGGGGGGGCTTTGGGGATAGCTTCTCGGAGCTATAAGCACTCACGGGGCCAGGCTTGCCGAACCTTGTAGTGCTTCTGCCCCACCGTTGTGATTATTGAGTTGGTTCACCTCTCATTATCTGTGCCCCGTATGCATCCTACCCATTGAGTTCAGGGCTCATGGGAAGTACCTCTCATTTGGCCAATGAGATGGGAAAGGCTAGAGACTAGTAGCAAAGACTGATGGACGCATCAGAATTTTCCGTACTCTCTATCTAGGATGGCACGGTCCAACCACTTGATCTGGGATCAAGTTTAGTGAGGTTTCGGACCTCCAACTGACTTCGGGTCAGTGAAACTAACTTTGGGTTAGTATATGACTCTCTTGAGTCCTAGTGAGGTTTCGGACCTCCAACTGACTTCAAGTCAGATGAACCAACCTTGGGTTGGTTAGAGACTCTTTGTGAGTCCTATAGAGGTTTCGGACCTCTGGGCTGAATCTGTCAGCCGGGTATGATGTCTTTGTGACTGACCCTCTTCTGTTCTGAAATAAAGAGGCCAGCAAAGCAAGTTACGGCGGGATGACGCACGATGTTTGGATTGCACTAGTGGACGAAGTTCTCCCTAGTTGAGAGGGAGTGTTAAAATTGGACAACTAGGTCCAAACTCCGGGTTGTGCTGCTCAGATGACGATCGCAATATTTTTATTGGATTCCTCTTTCGGAGAGGTGTAAGATTGATCTAAAGATCATCTCAATCGGATGAGCAGAACATGTACTTTGAATTTATTCCACTTATGTGCTGGGTCGGCCTGGAATAAAATATTGACTTAAATGTCTTAAAGGACGTGTCACACACCCCCAAAGATTCCTATATATTGGAGAGACTTGGAGTCCATTTGACACACATTGGTGTGGAGGAATTCTCTCTCTCTTGATGGCGTTGGAGTTGCATATTCTTTGTTTGGGTTGTTCTGGGGTTATGTGTGACACGCTTGGCTGAATGACCTATTGGAGACTTTGCTGGTAGAAGCATCTTGTTGATCGCCGTAACGCCACCATTTCTTATCTCTCTCTTGGCTTGTCTTCTATCGATCTATTAGTATGTTCTATCTTCTTCAGTATTGTGCCCTAATCTGAAATGGCATAGAACATGAGCAGAAATTAACATCGTTGAAGTCTTAACTAGAGATTATATAAGAAGTCGATGGGTAGATGGCGAATACACTTTGGAGAACACTTGAAGGTGACAAGCACTTGAGAGTGCGAAACCAGTGGCAGAAACAAAATTATCTAGATAGATTGATTCTCTAGTGCAGGTGATTCAGCAGGAGTGATCAAGTCAGAGTTCGAGTAGCGAAGTGTCATAGGGGCAGAGACAGTGATCCGAAGGAGGATTTCCAGATTCGGAAGAGGCAGAAACAAGTGACTGAAGTATTCCACGACGCAGCTATTCCAAATCAGTCGCAAGGGTCACACGGAATTCTATGACGGGTCGCAGTTACTATCGCGTGGCTTTTCCGATATAGCTGCGAGGATTGCGCGAGTTTTCCCAGCACAGCAACGCAGATCAATCAGAAGTCGCGAGGGCCTGCACAGAGGTTGGACGACCAATTTTCAAAGGGAGATAGAGGTCGAGGTTTATATGTGGAGGGAGAGAAATTTTCTCTCTAAATATTTTTTATGTCAGATGTTGTTGATTACATAGCCAGCTGGGCTTCCAAAGATTGTACTCAGAATTCATTGTTGCATAGTAAAATAAACCCTCAGTTGTTGCACCAGTTTTCCCACATTGGTTTTTTTCCAAGGACTTTTGTCCAAAAACAACAGTGTTAATTTTGTCTGTGTGTGCTAGCATTTCTCAATTCCTATTGTTGCTTCCGAAGTATTTTATTTTTAGTGAAGAAATTGGAGTGTGATTAATTCGGTATTAATCATAAAATTAATAAACTATTCATCCATTAGGATTATTAATTCCAATTGCTCATACTTAAGAGGAAAATAAATGTTATATCATAAAAAACAAAGCTTGGACACTTAAGCTATGCTCCATATCAAAGCATTATAGAAAAGAAGTAAAAGGCGCACCAAACGGGTGGAAAAAGCAAGTTGAAGAAAAGGGTAACTCGTGTCTCCACAATTGCTCCCTCCATTACATCTATAAACTTAGGATGTGGACCTCCATTAGATGGTCCCATAGCCATGGCACTTAGACATGAAGTATTTCCCCTTTGTTGCCATTATTATCATTAACACCTACGAATTGAAGGGTTGACCTTGGCAATGTCACTTTCCGTTAGGGGCTAGAAGCACCTTATAGGGTTGATTACCTAGCCACCTCTAACAAGGTAGGGAACATTTTTACGAGACTTGGTCTAGTTAGATATTTGAAAGTGATCCCAATTTGCAGTCTTACCATGCCCTTGACAATTAAGTATAGTCCACTATGATGCATCTATGGTCATTGTCTCTAATGAGTGCTTGCTTTCACTTGAGTTTGAGATGGTTTTTCCAAGTGGTTCTTCATAGAGCGACAAAGGCCTAAAGGGCACACTAATTCTATGCCTACCCCACGTGATGCCCAAGTCATACTACACTTCCGCAAAGCAATGATGACCTTGCACATGCACTGTTTCCCTTCCACGGTAGAGCATTGGGAACTTTGATGATCCTAATAATTGAGTAACACCTCAGAGCACCCTCAAATGTTGAAACGCTGAGCTCACTTTGCGTTGCATTGGAGATTCTGGATGATGTACCTAGTGGACCCAATATGCCCCCAAGCTGGCCTCAAACATTGTTTGAAGGGCATGCCTTGATCCAAAGTCCAAATGATAATGATCATCCCCAAGATGATTAGGGAGGGCTTGTACCACCTCATGGAGCCCCAATGCTAGAGAGAGATTGCACCATGTAGCCTTGATGGCACCCATGGAGATGACACAGGGCACCCAGAGTTGGATTTTAGATACATGGAGATGTTTTGAGGCTTGATTTGAGGATTCTTCCTCAATTCATGGTTGATTATGATAGTTATATATGCATCTAGCCCACACCTTGCACATTTGGAGCCTTATTAGCGCTAAAAGGGCATGACATAATGCCCGGAGGGGATTTTTGGCTCACATTGTAGGCAATTAGTGGCTTATTTTGTTATATCGAGCTATTGGGTTGGCTTGTAACCCACTTAATTCATGTTCACTCAAAATGAAACTTGTTATATGGCATTTAGATTATTAATGGATGTGATTGACCTCATTTCCAATAGAGGATCAATGCATTCTTAATTTTCATCATCATTTGTGGATTTCGACCTCCTTTAGAGAGCTCGAATTAGCCTAGTTGTAACTTGCTACTTGTGGAGATGTGATCTTTTTGGAGCTATTGCTATTGGAGAATGATTTGTCTTGGAGATGTCGTTTTAGGATTGAAAGAAGGCTACTTCTTTATAAAATTGTAAGTTTAATTGCAATTTTTTAATGGTTTTTCATGTAACGAATGTATGTTAGGGTTTTTCTCTTGTTCCATGCCGCATATCTTTATTGGAAATTCTTGCTTGATTATTACATGTTAACTTTATTTCCCTTGAATGCCATTGAGGAACTCCTAGAGGGCTTTCCTCTACTAATTTCTACCCTCATAAAAAGATAGCTAGGGCTTATCAAGTGAAAACTAGGATTTGCCCCTTACTCCAAGCAAAAATTTAATTTCTCCTAAATTTAGCCTGAAAGGCTCCATCACCCAAGTAGGGAAAGGCATTAGGAATCCTTGTGTTGGTCGAAAATCACCAAAACTTTACTCTTTATTTCTTTTTCATCTTTCTAAGCCCTTTAACGCAAGCAACTAGGGTTAGGGCATAGGGTCGAGTTCAATTGGGGCAAGTTCTAGATGGACGTTTGAGGCTCCCGTAGCTTGAATTCACCTTGATTGATCCTTTACAATCAAAATCTAGCATTTTTCATGGTTGGATTTGCCCTAATAGGGCTAACGTCATCTTCCCTGAGCAACTTTTTCCCTAGGGAAACTCAAACTTTGGCTAAGGCTTCAACTTGGGGTTTAAATTGAAGGTTTCCCCTCTTTTTGTTGATTTCAACATTTGCAAACCTTTATTTGTGCTTGTATGCCTAGACACAGATTCATTGAACTACATCTTCGAACCCTAGGTGTCAAATGCCTTTTTAAGGCTTTGTATCTGATACGTTGCTCCTACATAGAGAATTGTGCCCGTGTCCATTCAAGAATTATCTTTCTCAGCCTTTGATCCATATCACCTTGAGCCAATTGACTTGGAATATCCTTTAGGTGAAAACTGGGAAGCCTCCCATGTGAAATTCCACTAAAGAGAAGGAGGATTGTTGAGGTGAAAATGGTAATCCACATCATTGTTGCGTCTAGGTCTCCTGCTATATTTTAAGGTAACAGGAATTCTCATGCAATAAAGGAAACATATTAAAATACTAGAAGATGAATCTATGGTCCCTTGCAAAACCATAGTAAATATGGCACGAGAGAAGCAAGTTGATCCTCTAACTCATGGACAATTCAACCCTCGAACAATGGTAAATTCATCATGGACAATTCATCCCACTAGCTTCCAGACTTGAATGTGCAAGTAATAGAGTCCAACAAAGTAGTTGATGAAGTTGACAATAAGCATGCACTTGGATAAGTTTGTATGTATTTAGGCCTATAAGGCTTTTAGGCATTCACTATAAAAGTTACACTATTAGGAACTTTTTTGAAATTCTGTATTTGAAACTATTTGTATTGCACAAAGATACGTTGAATATTTTTCTTTTTTGGATTGTGGGATTCTGACAAGAAGCCCTTTTTTATGTATCCACACTACAAGCATTCGTTAAAGCTTTTTGTTTGATACATAATACCTACTAGTTATCATTTAAAAGAAAATTTGAATAATCTAGGTAACTCGAAGTATTTTTATTTGGTGGGTAATAATGATGAAGTTATCGCAAAGGCTATGAACTCCAAAATGAAAAACTAATACTGAAAATGACCCTAAATATTCATGTATTGTCTCCTAATCGAGCCATTTGAGATTCAAAAGTTAAAGAAATAATCATATCTACTAATAATGGTCAAATTGGCGTATTACCAATCATGCTTCACTTGTGGCAGTTGTATATATAAGATAAGATAAGATAAATAAATTAATGTCCAATTGATGACTACAAAAGCAGGTCAATGGGATTGAGATAGGTACAATGATGTTAGTACAAAGTGGGAGTGCTAAAGTGGCTCCTATATAAGACAAAAATAGTCAAGAAGTAAAAGAGCATAGAAATTTTAAACCCTAGACAGCCAACCCCAAAGAATGAAGAGCAATCCAAAAGAAAGATGTGCAAGATAAGCGGCTCATTGGCCTATGGTACTAGGCATAAGAGGCGATCTTGGATCACTAGAGCTCTCTCTCCTAACATCCAAGACCAAATGGAGGAAACTCAACATAGATGTTTGCCCTGAAGAATAGCGGGGTGAGGGGCTAGCGTGAATATTATGCGATTGCTTGCATAGAAGGGTTCGTCACTAAGGTGTAGAAGGTCTCAACATGCAACTAAATTAATTGTTGTAATGAGGTTTGGTATGAGGGTGCCTTTGCTATCTCACTAAGACAAGAATGGAGCCTCGTGCCCTAACTAATCTGGAATCATCTGTCTCCATTCGTCGCTTGGTGCACTGAATCAGGAGCACCATAAAAAAAAGGAGGCAATCTGTCGAGTAGAAGTTGATCTCTAAAATGTATGTGGTTGGGGGATGAACACATGAAAACAAAGAGCCTCATGCATATATAAGGCAAAGCATTTCTGATCTAAGTAACTAAAGAATCTACCATGTGTTTGCATCTCACAGAAAAGACAATGGAACCGCGCTTGGATCTCATAATAAATTGGATAGCAAAAGATGAAGTACTCCTCAGTCTCTACCTCTTGCATATGGAACAACTAGCATATCTTATCTTAAAGGCTAATCTAGTGGTCACGCTCAATCCATAATCAATGAGACCCAACTCTAAATTGGCCTAGGGGAATCCAAAGAGCATGCTTTCAACGACAAGATGTATAAGGAGGTCGAATAATAAGTCCATCTCTCATAACCATTAAGTGTGAAATTTTCAAATCTGAAAATTATTACTACAATGATTGGTGTATTTCTCCTACTTATGAGATAAGTTATTTACAGAAACTTCAATAAATTCTGAAATAAACACATTTGTAGTACTTCACTCTAATCAAAAGCATAAGAACGGAAATTACACAAGTAGCACAATAGAAACAACCATATGAACACAGTTATTTTTGGACAATTGTCCCCAGAAAAAACCCAATGTGGGAAAACCGGTGCAGCAGATTAGGGTTTTGTATTTATCTTCAGTAATGAAAAGTTCATTTAGAAGAGTCCTGATGAGAAAAGTAAAATTAGCATACACCTGGCTGAATTTTCTGGAAACTTCATAAATGTTTCTGACCCTTAGGGTAATCTCCTACACCCTCTGCGTCATCCAGCATGTGAGCTCTGCGCAGTCCCTCTCTGGACTGCATAACTCTGCATGGAGGGGTTCTTGTTGCCGATCAGTTGACCCTTCCCTTCACCCTCTTGCCTTCTGCTTCTCCGTTAATTTAATTCTCCCTCCTCCTTTTGCTTCTGCAATCCTGCCTCTACAGACTCACCCAATGAAATCGAATTCTCTTGCTTTAGAATTGATTTCCTTCGGGTACTGAGAATGTCCCCGGCTTGATTTCCAAATGACCCTCAAGCCTCTTCTTGTTGATGAATCAACAATCGAGATTATATCGGTAATCAACGGCTCATATTAAAAGATGACTTGATCTTCGTTTTCTAGAAGATTCACACTCTGCTTTATTAATACCCTTTAATTATTTAATTTCTCTAAGTTTAGACTTAGGGTCTGCATTAAAATAATTAATTATTTTGATAAAGCAAGATCCGAGTGGAATTTCCACAAATGATTTCTGGGTTCTCTGGATAACTGTTGTCCAAGCCTCTCCACCAAATTTGAGACTTGGAACACTTCCCGATGCTAGAAAATCAACACTCCCTCTTAGCAAGGAAAGTGTTCAAGCAAGATACCATTGTACTGCTCTGACTCTAGAACATTTGTTGTGCTGATGAAGTCTTGGCTGTTGCCCCTCATCTCTGCGTCGCTGCCCTTTGTACTATTGCCTGTGACACTGTCTCTGCCACTACATCATCCATACTGCAGCTCCCTCTGTTTCGGTAGACCACCCGTTCCTGTAATGGAAGAGGTTCTCGACCATCCCCATCTTCTCTCTGAAGTAAGTGAACTTAATCTTACTCGGAGCCTTGGTGAGGATATCTACCACCTGTTCCCCTATAGGAGTGTACCTCAACTGTACTGCCCCCCGTTGGACATAGTCCCTGATGAAGTGGCACTGAATGTCAATGTGTTTCAACCGATCACGAAACACAGGATTCTCAAAGAGCTTAATGCAACTCTGATTATCACAGATAATCCTGGTCGGTTCCATCCTCTTCTTGAGTAGGTTCAAGAAGAGTTTACGAAGCCATATGGTCGCACGAAGCTATGCTTGCTGCCATGTACTCTGCCTCGGTTGAACTTAGTGCTACGGACTTTTGTTTCCTGCTGCACCAGGAGGTCATTCCTGATCCGAGCCTGAAACAATACCCACTAGTACTCTCCGATCCACTGTGCTTCCAGCCTAATCTGCATCTGTAAACCCACTCAACTGGACCTCATTGCCCTTGGTGTACTTCAATCCATACTCGACTGTCCCTTTCAGATACCTGAGAACATGTTTGGTTGTTGCCCAGTGAGCCCTCCTTGGTTCCATCATGAACTAACTGAGGGTATTCACTGCATAACAAAAGTTTGGTCTAGTATTGACCAGATACACCAATGATCCATTAAGTTGTCTATACAAGGTGGGATCAGCCTCATCATCCTCTGTTGTGTCTATCTTCTTCCAGTTAGTAAGCATTGGCATGGCCACGGGTCTACAGTCTTCCATCTGAAACCTCTTCAGGATTTATGCAGTGTATCTTCCCTGCCCCGGGAAGATTTCCCCCTTTTGCTGCCAGACTTCTAATCCAAGAAAATAGTGCATCTACCCCAGATCCTTCATGTTGAATTCTATAGCCAGATTCTCCTTGCAGTCCTTGATGAGCTTGGATGATCCAGTAAGAAACAGATCATCCACATATAATACCAGAATTAACGGCTCATCCCCTACTCTCAAGTAGTAGAGATTCGGATCTGCGTCACTCTTGACGAACCCCATCATCTGCAAGTAGTGTCAATTCGCCCATACCATGCCCTGGGGGCTTGTTTCAAACCATACAAGGCTTTCTTAAGCCTGCAAACATGAGTCTTTTGCTAATGTGTCTCGAAGCCCTCTGATTGTTCTATGTACACCTCTTCCTCTATCACCTCATTCAAGAACGTTGTCTTGACATCCATCTGGTGAATCTCCCATCCCATCTGCGCTGCCAGAGAGATGACGGATCTGATAGAAGTGTAGCGAGCTACAGGGGCGAAGGTTTCCTCATAATCGATCCCTTCCTTTTGTGCGTACCCCTTAGCTACAAATATGGCCTTGAACTTCTCTACGCTGCCATCTGCAGCATCCTTGATCTTATAGATCCACCTGGACCCTACAACTGATCTGTCCTCTGGTCTAGGGACTACTTCCCAGACGTCGTTTGTCATGATGGAGCTATACTCATCCACCATGGCATCCACCCACACTTGATGTTGCGCTGCTTCCCAAAAGCTAGAAGGTTCTCCAACTTGAGCTACTAGAGCCTAGTATCTGTCAGGTTATCTCCGGACACTCTTCCTGTCTATAGGGGCTCCAACAAATTCTTCTGCATCCTTCAGAATTTGTTGAAGCTCTCTGCTCGGTCTCCCACTAGTGGTGGGCAGTCTTACCTGCTCTCCTTCCTATTCTTCTTCGGAGGAACTCTCCTCAGAATCCTTGTGTCGTGGAGAGGCACTTGACCCATCCTCTGTGGGTCGTTGAGGTTGTACTAGTGGATCCTCCTATATCTGCGTATCTATAGCCATTTCTCGAGATTTCTTGAAGGCTCTCTCCTCCATGAATTTCACATCCCTTCTTACTACGATTTTCCTGCTCTCTGGAATAAAGATGCGATATGCTTTCGCATTTTCACTATAGCCCACAAGAAAACCCTTTTCCGCAATCTGATCCAACTTCTTCCTCTTCTCTTCTGGAACGTGGCAGTATACCATGCTGCCAAATATCCTGATGTGGCTCACCTCTAGCTTATTGCCTGTGAACACACTCTCAGGAGTTACCTACCCAACTGCTTTATGGGGAACTCTGTTCTACACATATATCGTTGTATTGCAGGCTTCTACCCACAAAAATTTGGGCATATCTTGGTCATATAGCATTGCCCTTGCAGCCTCTACTATGGTCTGGTTCTTCCTTTCTGCAACTCCATTTTGCTCTGGATTGTATGGAGTTGTCCATTCTCTCTTGATGCCTTCCCTTGCGCAGAAATTTGTAAAGTCCTTATCAATATACTCTCCACCGTTATCTGATCGGAGCTTCTTGATCTTCTTTCCTTTTAAACTTTCTACCAATGCTTTGAATTCTTTGAACCGATCAAAGACTTCATCTTTGTTTTGAGACAATAGATCCAAGTCTTCCTGGAATGATCATCAATAAAGGTAGCAAAATACTTTGCACCACTGGGAGTGGTTGTGGACATAGGACCGCAAATATCTGAGTGTATCAATTCCAATACACTCTTGGCCCTGCTGCTGCTTCTTGGAAACGCTGCTTTAGCATACTTCCCTAGTACGCATCCCCTGCAAACTTCATCTTTCCTCGTGTTGAGTTCAGGAGCTCCTATGACAGTATTCTTGAGAATCCTCAAGAGTCCATGATGTAGATGCCCCATCCTTTTGTGCCATAATTCATTCAGATCCCTGTCGTTCGTACTACCAATCAGGTTCACTTGGGATTCAAGTTGGAGTTTATATAGCTTATGACTCCTTACTCCAATTTGTGCCTTCTTGCTCCAACTAGGATGTTTGACATACACCTTATTTCCAATAAAGTATATGTCATAGCCCTTGTTCTGAAGCTGAGGCACTGAGAGTAAATTCATCCCCAACCCTGGTATATGCAGAACATTCGTGGCCCGAATCTTGTTGCCAGCTTCTGTCTGAAATGTTATGGTACCTCTTCCAACGGGAGTACATTTGGACTTGTTTCCCATAGTTATCTGGAAATTCATTTGTTCTTCTTGGTATCTTGAAAAACATTCTCGAACCCCCGTCATGTGAGCAAATGCTCCATTGTCAATATACCAAACACTTGGGGTTGTGCTTGACACACAAGCAAGATCCTCCTCTAGTCTGGATGCCAACACTTTCATGTCATGTTCTTTCTGCATTTCTGCATGCTCTGGAGGACTGCGTGAGTCCCTTTAACTGCGTGAACCCTTTCGGATGTCGGATCTTTGGTCCATGGCAGATCCTCCCTTTCTGTCTTTAGCCTTTTGCTCTGATACCATGTGAAATTTTCAGATCTGAAAATTATTACTGCAATGATTGGTTTATTTCTCCTACTTAAGAGATAAGTTATTTACAGATGCTTCAGTAAATTCTAAAATAAACACATTTGCAGTACTTCACTCTAATCAAAAGCATAAGAACAGAAATTACACAAGTAGCACAATAGAAACAACCATATGAACACAGTTATTTTTGGACAATTGTCCCCGAAAAAACCCAATGTGGGAAAACCGGTGCAGTAGATGAGGGTTTTGTATTTATCTTCAGTAATGAAAAGTCCATTTACAAGAGCCCTGATGAGCAAAGTAAAATTAGCATACGCCTGGCTGAATTTTCTGGAACCTTCAAAAATGTTTCTGACCCTCAAGGTGATCTCCTACACCCTCTGCGTCATCCAGTGTGTGAGCTCTGCGCAGTCCCTCTCTGGACTACGTAACTCTGCGTGGAGGGGTTCTTGCTGTCGATCAGCTCACCCTTCCCTTCACCCTCTTGCCTTTTGCTTCTCTGTTAACTAAATCCTGCCTCCTCCTTCTGCTTTTTCAATCCTACCTCTACAGACTCACCCACTGAAATCGAATTCTCTTGCTTCAGAATCAATTTCCTTTGAGTACTGAGAATGTCCCCGGCTTGATTTCCAAATGACCCTCAAGCCTTTTCTTATAGTCTTCTCGCTAATGAATCAAGGGTCAAGATTATATCATTAATCAATGGCTCAGATTAAAAGATGACTTGATCTTCGCTTGCTAGAAGATTCACACTTTGCTTTATTAATACCCTTTAATTATTTAATTCCCCTAAGTTTAGACTTAGGGTCTGCATTAAAATAATTAATTATTTTAATAAAACAAGATCCGAGTGGAATTTCCACAATCGATTTCTGGGTTTTCTGGATAACTACTGTCCAAGCCTTTCCACCAAATTTGAGACTTGGAACCCTTCCCGATGCTATAAAATCAGCATTCCCCACATTGGGGTTTTTCCCTAGCATCTACCAAATTCGGTGTTCTCTTGTCTTGGCTTGTCTTCTGCATTTTGTATTATGTTCTATCTACATTCACTGTCAATGTGATTAAGTTAATGTGATTGCTACTAGAAATAATTGGAAATTGTAATTGGGCTGCTAAAGGAACATTGAAGTAAATTGTGTTAAGCATAGACCATACAATTGTTATCTAAAATTAACAATGTGTGTGTTAAAAAAAATCCAAAATGCCAAATTAGTTGCAGAATATATGAAATGTGCATATTTGTACATAAATTAAAATAGAAATGGCATCCATTGTACATTAACACTTAATCATTCGAGCATCAACCATGCATACTCTAGCAATTACAAACAAATATACAAATTTTTAAGCCATATAATAGAAAGTATACCATTAACTTATCATTGAAATAGGTTATCCAACAACTGTCAACATGACCAAATAGTAATGTTTACAAAATAGGCCATCTAAGTATGAAGACCAAAAGGTTCAAAAAACTAATCTATCATCTATGATAAATAAAGTAGTGAACAAGGAGAAAGAATTTTCTAATATCTATGATTCTATCTATTATTCTCTCCTTACACTACCACAACTATATATATATATATATATATATATATATAAAATAAATGTCAAATTAGTTGCAGCATATATGAAAACATCCATATTTGTACATCAATGAAGATAGAAATGGTGTTCACACATATATATGGTATTTCTGTCTTCATATATATATATATGTCAAATTAGTTGCAAGTTGCAACATATATGAAAACATGCATATTTGTACATCAAAGAAGATAGAAATGGCATCCATAGTACATTAATGATTAATCATTTGAGCATCAACTATGCAAATTCTAGCAATTACAAATAAATATACAATTTTTTAAGCAATATAATAGGAAGTTGACCATTAACTTATCATTGAAATGGGTTATCCAACAACTGTCAACATGACCAAATTGTAATGCTTACCAAAAAAAGGCTATATAAACACTTATGTACGAAGGCCGAAAAGTCCAAAACACTAATATATCATTTATGACAAATGAAGTAGTGAACAAGGAGAAAAAAATTTCTAAAATCTATGATTCTATCTATCATTTCCTCCTCCTTACATCACCTATATATATATATATATACACAAAAAATAATACAAAATACCAAATTAGTTGCAGAATATATAAAAACATGCATATTTGTACATCAATAAAGATGGAAATGGCAGTCGTAGTACATTAATAATTAATCATTCAAGCATCAACCATGCAGATTCTAGCAATTACAAACAACATGCAAATTTTTAAGCCACATAATAGAAAGTAGACCTTTAAATTATTGTTGAAATAGGTTATACAACCACTGTCAACATGACCAAATTAGTAATATTTACAAAACAAGCCATCTACATACTTGAGTATAAAGACTGAAAAGTCTAAAACACTAATCTATCATCTATGATAAATAAAGTAGTGAACAAGGAGAAACAGTTTTCTAATATCTATGATTCTATCTACTATTCTCTCCTCCTTGCACCACAATTACTATTTGTGGGCCTCCACGTGGTGGTAGTGAAATAAGTGGAAGCAAAAGCTACAAAACTGAAGATGAAGCCCCTGTTGTTGTAACTAGAGTCCTGGACATGGGGACCATGACACTAAATAAGGTGACATCTCAACACAGTCATCATCATCCATAAGAGCATCCTCTAAGTATAATACACCAACCCCATCCATGGCACTAAATGGGGGTGACATCTCAACACGGTCATCATCATCCATAAGAGCATCCTCTAAGTATAATAAACCAACCCCATCCATGGCACTAAATGGGGGTGACATCTCAACACGGTCATCATCATCCATAAGAGCATCCTCTAATTGCTCTAAATAGTACAATACACCAGCCCCATAAGAGCATCCTCTAATTGCTCCAAATAGTATAATACAACAGCCCCATCCATGGCACTAAATGGGAGTGACATCTCAACACGATTGTCGATCATCCATAGGAGCATCGTATCCTCAGTTTCCCCCAATCCTAAACCTGCCCTAAGCCTACCTCCACTCAAGAATTAGAAAAAATAAATAATCTTTTGTTATCCGCATGGGAGCGTGCAATAGGCTGAGGGAGCATCCAGGGAGCAGGGTTCCGCACATGAGAACGTCACTGTTCCAAGTTGGCAGAGAGCGTGGTTTTTAAGGCCAGAGCGCGCTCCCAAGGTCGCTCCTTGAGCACTCCAACTAAGAGCACGCTTCCAGGGATAGAGCAGGGAGGGGGCTGCAACAGTGATGTCAATGGATTGACCTGCTGCATCTATGGTTACAATTACAAATCTCAAAATAGCCACATACAATATAAGGTTCAACTGTTTTACCCTTACTAATCTCCAAATTCACTGAATTCTTGTTTCTACCAGCACTGATAGACCAATACAAAGGGAAGGGGTAAAACACCTACTGTCCATGAACGTTCAAGGGACTAAAGTCCTTTGAGTTGGTTCAAAGAAATTGCGGTGCTTTAATTTGCACAGTCACCTGAAGACAGAAAATGATGCTAACCAAGTGTGGTTCAAAAACCCTGCTGATTTTGTTTCGGGGTTAATCTTAGCAAATTGATCTTCGATTTAAAAAACAGTGAGAGAAAAAAGAGTTTATGTATTATCATAGATCTATCTTAACTCTGAATCTATTAAGCACAATAAAGAATAAAAAAAACAAGATTGAAAGATTCAGGGTTAAGATGTATCCGTGCTAGACTTTTTTAAACATTGGCCAGAACTCAGACATGTAAGAGCACCTTGACTCTTTGAGTGCAATTGAATGTCAACAACAATTACAATGAGTAGATCTGGAGATGTTTTTGATTCTCCAATTGCCAACTTTTCAGAGAAGAAACTAACTGTCTCTTCACTCTCTCTAATCTGGGGCCTAAATACCACCCTCACGTATCATCACACTCGAGATGCTTGCTCAATTAGACGTAAGTTTATCGCCATAACTGTCAATCTTATCTTTATTCCAAAAGCAACCCCAGCTACTAATCATCATCATTTTATCTTCCAAACCTAATATGGTACCATGCTTTATACGTTTTTCCTTTATATTAGGGGGCATGCCTCCGCCTCCGACTCTGCATCAAGAATGATTGTATCACGAAAAGCATGCATGCAAACACATACGTGATGACTTACAAGTATTCATTAGCAGAAAGAATTAATTTCTGCTAATTTTAGTCATAGCACCACCTAAAGCTAGACAAGGGAGAATAACAACGCTAAGCTTATCTCCTCCAAAAGCTGAAATAACAAGGGTAGAATAATGAGAAAATTGGCAAACTCAGCCATCTCTGAGACAATTACGCTCTAAGAATCCTTTCACGTAATGCAGAGAATAAACATACATGAAAAAAAAGGGGTTTCAAATAACGCTGGTCGCAATTTGAACTTCCTTGACCATTCCATCTTGAAGGGGTTAGGTAGCTTCTTAAATTAACCCATAACGCATTGCAGCGCTTAAAATTTTACGTTCAAGAGACACAAACCCATATTCCACAGAAATGAAAATAAAAAGTGCACAGTTAGAGAGAGACATTGAAGCCATTAAATAAATGTAGAAAAGAAGAAACTTTTAGAGAACCTACAGAGTTATAGTCGAAATCTCCACCAAAACAGAGAACTAAAAGCTCGATCAGCTCGTCCTGAGGGGAGGGGGAGGGGTCGCGTGCCCTGGCCTCTCCCTGAATACCAGCAATCACGCCATTAAGAAAAACCTGATCACAAAACCTCCAATTTGACTCATACTACTAGTTCACTTGTGCAACTTCAACTCGAGACCGCAAATGCAATCAAGAAACAAGGAACTTCTCTCTCGTACAAACCAGAGCGGAGAAGAGGGGTGCATTGCAAAAGAGAACAGGTGAGGGCCACAACACGCACTAACAAATAAACTATGATTGGTGTGCAAATAACCCATTTCATTATCATGTTTTGTGAAAGTCCACCATACAGCATGGGCCCATCCCATCTTTCCAGCATCGCTCTTTATGTGTATTTCTAATGGTAATGCTCCGAATATGACTGGGTATATACCTCGCCTCCCTTCAGACTTTATACTTGCCTTTCCTTTCATCGCTGCACATGCACTTCCACCTGCAATGGCATGCATTTACTTTATGGTGTGCACTTCCACCTTCAATAACAGCGAATTATTTTATTTATTGTGTGCAGCGCCATCTTGATTTACATGGTATTACTTTATTGTCATCCACCTTGGATGATGTTATTGAACATCACATTAACAAAGTGTACATAGGCTTTCTCATTTGGTGAGAAGGTAGATATACGTGTCAATGATCTGATGTCTGTTTGTGCTTTGCAACCAGAAGAAGCTTCATATTTATACATATTTTATATATATTCGTTCTTCCACTTTCTCATTCAACAGTAAATCCACCCGCACAAAATCCCAATTGCCTGGTCAATACGATGGAATTATATAAGTCGTCGCTTCTACTTCCACTGCACTTAATTCTTCAAATAACTTTATGACATCCACATCTCTGTCCTTCGATATAAGCGCAGCCAAATATGCTTTAGAAGTACTTCTCAGCAATCTCTGTTTCATACTCTTTGGGCAATGAATGCTTTATTATTATTATTAATTATTGTTTTATAAAATATGAAAAATAAAAATAATATAATTTTAAAGTCTTAGTTAATTTAAAGAGTGAATTAGTATAAAAGACAAGGCATCTTTTTTATTTAGTAATTTAACTTCTTCTTCTTTTTTCAGAAACGGTTAATGGATAATATTAGATACTGGGTCTAAATGTCAAAATTCGAATTATAAAAAGTGGGGCTGAATCCCTGAGTGCCTCACCACCCAGAAAGGTCATGGCGCTTATGCTTAGTTTACAACTTTTTTTAGTTGCGACTATGAGATCAATTTCAGTGATTTTCCCAAGCTTGTGGATACACACGAATTGATTTAATAATAAACAATAAAACATGACAGCTAGCTAATTTAAGGAATTGGATCCCATGATTCTTCTCTGTCTCTAAGCATGACTCCAGCAGAAAGGAGGGCTACTTTGTTGGCTTCTAGATCCGCGTCCTTGTTGTTGACTCTCAACATGTGGAAGAAGTTCAAATTATGAAATGAGTCTCCCAGATCTTTTATTCTAGAGATCAGCCTTGCAAGTCTTAAGTCCAACAGCGGAGAATTTGTCACAATAGTGTTAATAATAACCTGAGAGTCCCCAAATACATTAGCCTCCCTGATATTCAGCCCTTTAAGAAACTTAAGGCCTTGAAAAAGAGCCAATGCCTCTGCTTGAATGCTGGAAGTGAGGCCCAACCCCAGGCGAAGTTGTGAATCTTGATGCCATCTGGTTTCATTATGACACCTCCTGCTCCAACCCTTCCTGGATTTCCCTTTGCTGCCCCATCAAAGAATAGAGAATGTCTCGATTGGCTTGCAATCCAGCCCTGAAACTCCTTTACTGTAGCCCTTATTTCCCAAATTTTGGAGAGAGAGATAATACTTGCAGCTTTTTGAAATTGAAGGTCAAGAGAAGAGCCCCAAATTATGTCTTGATGCCTTAACCTTGAATCATCTTTTTCTCTCTCAGACACTCTTTTAATTGGCATTTTATCTTGACTCCCACAAGCTTGGCATCCTGCTCATAATTTCTAAAGATCCTTTTATTTCGTTCAAGCCAAATCTGCCAGCAAATTATTTTTGGGAGGGAGGACCAAGCAGCTTTGATAACCTTGTTTTTTGGATGGGGACCAGGATACCTATGCAGCCAATTTGTGAACAAATCAGGGATGGAGCTTGGAAGAGCGAAGTTGGAGTTCCAAATTCCCAACAGCTTGAACCAAATTTGCATTCAAGCATTAGATGAGTAACGCTTTCCTCTTTTTCCCTGCACAAGCTGCACCTTGAAGGGCCATGGAAACCTCGCTTCTGCAAGTTTTCATCAGTCAATATTTTGCAGTGGCATAACAGCCAACTAAAGTGGTCAATTTTGGGTAAAGAGGGATAGTGCCATATCCCTTTCCATGGCGCAGGGTTCGAAGCTACATGAGGACGCTCACACAGTTTAGTGTAGCCTCGTGCCACGGTGTAACCTCCAATATGCGATCCCCATCCTCTAGTGTCAATTTTTCGAGCTAGCGTTGGAGCCATATCGTGAAGCTTGGAAAGCAGAACATCGTGGTCATGTAGGAGCGCCAGGGGCGTTTGGATGCATTTCCAACCAGCCCAGCATGAGCCATGCCAATTTGAAATGTCCCATAGAGAGCGTAGGCCTACCTCATTCATCCATTTGCGCAGCAACTGGAGAGAGCTGCAGTCCTCCAACAAATCGTTCTTCATGATTCTGTCAGTCCATAGGTTGATCCTTTTACCATTGCTAGGAACCCAATATGCATGAATTTTGATTAGAGGGCAGGCTTTGACACAGAGTTCCAGGAAAGGCAAATTTGATTGAGGAAGAGGTTGATCTAAGCAGCGAGAACGCTTGCCTTTGAAATATTTACACCATAGAGCTAATTGAGCCCAACCTAGATTAGGAGCTATGATTTTCCATATTATTTTAGCACCCATCATAATATTCTGGTTACAAATATTTTTGAAATTCAGACCCCCTTCCAACAGAGGTTTGGAGATGGATTCCCAATTGACTAGCGGGATCTTTTTCTTGTTCTGTTTGCCACCCTTCCAAAAGAATTGGCGGATGATCTCCTCCATCTGTCTGAGTATGCCAGTGTGAGCAAGGAGAACAGAGAATTGGAATAAGGGGAGACTGTTGAGAATAGATTTGATGAGAACAGTCTTGCCAGCAATGTTGAGTTTCGAGAATCCCCAGGCCTGTAGTTTGTTCTTGAATTTCTCTAGTTGGGGAAACCAGTCTCTACTGTAGGCTCTTTTGAGGAAAATAGGAAGTCCCAAGTACTTGAAGGAAGTCCAAGTAGAGGAGGCAGTGAAACCAAAGCATCTAGAAATGGAGTTAAGCAGGATGGGCGAAATGTTCCAACAATAGATGTGGCATTTACCATTATTTAGTATGTTGTCTGAATCCCTACAAAACTCATCAAGAACTCCTTCAAATCTGGAAGCCATAGGCACATAAGCAGTCCCCAACAGCAGGGTGTCATCAGCGAAGAGGGAAATATTGATGTTTTTAACTCCTCTTGCTATGCAAAGCCTGGTGATCTCCTATTCCAGTAACTTCTTGTATAAATAAAAACTGAGGACTGAGGCTTGAAGGACAAAGAGCAAAGGTGAGAGGTTGCACCCCTGTCTGAGTCCTCTTGTGGCTTTGAAGAAGTTGGCAGCTCTGCCATTCACTAAAGGGGCAATCCAAGGCTCCGAGATACAGGCCCAGATCCAATTTATAAAGCTCACTCCAAATCCAAGCTTATGCAAGACTTTCAGCAAGAAACTATGCCTAACTCGATCAGAAGAATTTGCTAAATCAAGTTTGACAACCATATCTTATGCGTTGCAACGCAGACTTGAATGGATTTCCTCTTGGAATAATATGAAATTGTCCACAATCTGCCTGCCATGAATGAAGCCTCCTTGATTTTCCGGAATGATTTTGGGGAGGATGAGGTTCAATATGTTAGCGATTACTTTGGTAATCAGTTTGTACCCAATGTTGCAAAGTGAGATCGGGCAAAACCTGTTGAAGGAGTTCGCTCCTTTCTCCTTGGGAATGAGGGCAAGGAAAGGAGAGTTAGAGCTGCCTCCGATTTTTTGGCATGCTTGGGACTTTAGGACCATTTTGAAGAGGTCCTTTTCCACAATCGGCCAGCAGATTTGGACAAACTTGGCTGAGAATCTGTTCGGCCCAAGGGCTTTGTCAGGGTCCATAGCAAAGAGGGCATCCTTGACTTTGTTCTTAGTGACTTTAGCTTCTAGAAGGGGATTCATCTCGGCTGAAATCGAGGGGGGAACCACATCCATCATGTCAGAGTTCTGATCCAATTCCATATCCTCGCTATACAGGCTTTTGAAGTGAAGGAAGGCTGCTCTTTTGATGTTTACAAAGTCCTTGTGAATAATAGGACCTTCCTTGATTTTAGTAACGGAGTTGGTGCATTTCCTTTCCTGAGCTTCCTTATGAAAAAAAGAGGAATTCCTATCCCCTGCTTTCAGCCAAAGACTGCGAGACTTAAGTCTTCAGTATTCTTCTTCAGCTAGGCAAGCCTTATGGAAATTTTGCTGGAGATGGGCCTCTTTGTCTAGCATCTCTTTTGTAATATCAACTTCTTCAGCCTGGAGATGATGGTTATCCATAATGCTTTGGATTTTTTTCCTTTCAATGGCAGGATTGGGCAGAGATTTGGCCCAACTTTTCAGAGCCACTTTCACTCTTCTGAGTTTCTCCTCCCAAACAAAAAAGGGGGAGCCTTTGACAGGATGTATCCAAATATCCTTGACTATTTGCATGAAGTCAGGCTCCTTGGTCCAGAGAGGGCTAAATCTGAAGGGAATAGGCCCAAGATCAAGCTGAGCCAAGAGCTCTATCTTGATGGGTTTGTGATCAGAGGTGCTGCAGGGGAAAATATGAACTCTAGCCTCTAATCCAAGAAAAAGGAAAGAACTTTGGATGAAGAATCTTTCAAGTCTAGCAGCGATATGGCCAGGACCTACTCTTTTATTAGTCCAAGTGTACTTACAGGAGATTGGCTTGATGTCCAACAGATCCCAGTCCTGCATTAGGTCCTCCGCCCATTCCCTTGCCAGATCTCAAACAATGTTGCCTCCTCTCTTATCTGCTGAAAGAAGAGTGAGGTTTAGGTCGCCGGCAATGATAGTATTTTCCAGATTCACAAGGTCTGCTTGGTTTCTTATGGAGTCCCAGCAGGCCTTTTTTTCCCCAACGTTGACTGGGACATACACATTGAAGAGACAAAAGATCTCTTTTGTGAGTAAATGCTGCATTTTTAATAACAACCAATGAGAGTTGGAGGTCTCAGAAATAAATGATAACTTACTAGCGTTCCAGAGAGTGCCTAGCCCACCGGAAGCCCCTCGGGCTGAGATTGCTTTCGCTTCACATTTGTTCCAAAGTTTCTTACTTGCATGCAGGAAGACACTGTCCTCCATTTTGGTCTCCTGAATGAGGAGTATGTTAGGAGCTTCTATCCTTATTAAACTTCTGATAGCTTCTTCTTTGATTCTGCTCCCCATACCTCTACAGTTCCAGGAGATGACCTTCATCATTTATGTTTCTGGTGGGCTCCTTTGGAGCCTTGGGGCTGGTTTCTCGCCATCTTTGGTTTTGTTGCTAATAGCTTCTCAAGGTTTGGATGGTTGCCCTGAAGCTTATCTTTGTACGTTTCCTACTCTCTTTTTTCCCGATCTGTCTTACGGCCTCTTGTGGATCTCCTTACCGAGGCTTAGGATCCTCCTATTTCCCCTTCTTCCTCTGAGCCTTCTGATTCTCGCTCTTCATCCTCAACTTCTATGGTGTTTCCTTTGGAGCTCTCTGTAGCACTTGTCCCCTTGGGAGAAGAAGAGGGGGTGCCTTTTGGAGGGGATACTGTTTTTTGAATCTCGACTTCCTGAGTCTCCTCTCTTTGCGAGCTTAGCGGAGCGAATTTATTTTCTTGCTCCATTCTGGGAGGGGGATGCTGAGAAGGGGCCTATTGGGGGCCTTTACCATTTTGGACCACCTTGCTTGTGATATTTGTGAGAAGTCTTGGAATGCTTAACCTGATCCCAGCCCTCCTCCTTACCTTTTTCTGACTCAACATTGGACGGGCATCCTCTAGCGAAGTGGTCGTAGACGTGGCACTTCCGGCATTTGAAGGGCAGCTGCTCATAATCTAGTTTCTGCACATGATTCCAGCTACCGACATTGATTTTGATGGCTTCCAGGAGACCCACCTCTAAATCTACTTCTACGCAGATTCTGGCACAGTCATATTGATCTTTTTTGTTTGCCCGGTCTATGAATTTCCCAAGGGCATTGTCGATGTGCTTCAAAGAGTCCCAGTTCCAATAGTGAACTGGAAGGTTTGGAAGCCTGACCCACACTGGGACCACCGTGGGCACATCGATTGCAGGGTTGAAATACGGCATCCATTTGTTAAGATAAAGACCCTGGGGGCCCATGAAGTAGGGGCCATTCTGGAAAATCAGATCCTTATCGTCTTTTGAGGAGAATTCAAAGAGGAAGAACCCTCATCCCAAAAAATAAGATGTGACATTGTTCTTAATCAAGGGCGCCTAATTCTTGTTGACCCAATTCTCAGTGGATTTAGGAGAAGGCCAGAGTCTGGTGAACTGGCCAATGAGGGCATGCTCAACCAAGGATAGGGCTACTTGGATCGGTGTCTCTGGAGGCAAGGAAATTTCAGGAATATCCTCTAGCTTCTTAACGAACTTGCCTGCTTCACTCTTTTTCTTCTATGGCAATCCAGCCAGGAGCAGATTAAAGGCATCAGCAGATGATGGCAGAGGAGGTGGAGGGGGAGGTACCTGGGGCGTGCCCGGCACCTCCATGGGAGCAAACCCTAGCTTGATCGGGCCGCCTCATTGCAGCAAGAGCAACCTCACAACGCTCTCAACACTCGCTCAGTCCATCGAGAAAAAAAGTTTGTTTTTAGCTTTGACCATTTAGTAATTTAACTATTAAAGTTTATAAAATATAGATATTCAGTTTGGATTTAGACTTTTTAAAATAATATTAATAATTATTGAAATATTAAATACTTTGTATATTATTTATAAATCAATCTAGATTCATCCAAACTCTTGATCTATCAAGCAGTAAGAAGGATCAAATCTCTCTAGGTGTAAACATTTCCTCAAGTTTCGCATTCAAAAAGGAGATTTGCACCTTGATAGATTTGATCCCTCAGATTTGCACCTTGATAGAATTGATCCCTCCTCTCAGCCCTTAGTAGATCTAAAAAATGGATATAGGCTGGCTTATGTGATTTAGTTGTACTCCTTGTTTATTTATGTGATTTTGTTAGAGCTCTAAATCACTAAGTTAATGGGCTCTTGAAAAGGTTTCAAATTAATAAAATAATTGAATTATCTAGTAGTTGTACTCCTTATGTGCTCCTGTTTAATTATGTTATTTTGTTAAAGCTTTAAATCACTAGATCAATAGGCTCTTTAAAAAGTTTCAAATCAAATCAAAAAATTAAAAATAAAAACATATTTCTCCTCTTAAAAATCTTGTCATCAATTTCAAGATTACAATGATTTGATTTCTACTAAAAATCTTAGGTCAACTTTTTATATTGGTTCTCATTAAATTTGGTAAAGAAAACAAAGTAGCTTTGTCCTCATAGCATTTTGTAAAAAAATGGTAAACCAACTTTCTCCTCTAGCTATTTTATTTTTTCTAATTAATATTTAAATCTATTAATTAATAGTTAAAAATGAAATATAACTATAGGTAATAAATATATAAAGTTAACAAAAATGAAAAATATTAAAGACTTAAAGGCTTAGTACTATTAATTGATTGCATTTTTATATTCCTGCCAAATTTACAAGGAAATTATGACAATAATTTTATGATATCAATTTATCAATGAGTAGGTAGGAATTATTACTTTCAGTTTTCCAACTTGTTAAAATATTGGGTAACCAAAAGTACTTTCAAGTTTTCCAACTTGTCAAAATACTGAGTAACCTAGAAATATTACTTACAAATTGTTCTTAGGAGCACCCCCTTTAATTATTCAATTAAAGTCTAAATATCAATCCATTGTAATAGTGCCTCCTTCTATTATTCAATTAAAGCTAATCATGTACAACTCATATATGAGCAATGTATATTTGGATATATTTTTATTTTTATTTCTATATATATGAAAAGAAAAATTACTTTTGTAAATCTTTTTTCAAACCTTTTTTCCCATAAAAGCATGGCCATAACCTAAACAAATCTCACTATATTAAACAATTTTATTGCAATCACTTAGTTTATCTATCTTTCCTGGGAAAAAAAAAAAATCAAACTCTTTTTCCAATAAAAGTACAGTTGTAACCTAAACAAACATTTATTTTAATAGGATGAACAATTTATGCATCTAATTTATTCAAATATAGCTTAAAAACCAATCTTGGTTGGAGATATTCAATCATCTATAATAAAACTACAAATACTGAGGAAATTCAAATAATATACAATGCTCACACATTAAATTTCCAAACAAAATACCATGAAATTTGTTAAAAAGTGGTTTTCCTAACTCTAGTCTGTAAACTATCCTTCTTGTAAATATTTTTTCAAACCTTTTTTCCAATTAAATATAGCCATAACCTAAGGGAATCTCATTGGTATTAAACGATTTTACTGCAGAATAAAATCTCTTAATATCTCTTAGTTTATCTATCCTTCTAGTAAATATATTTTCAAATCGTTTTTCCAATAAAAATATAACCATAACCTAAATTTTTACTTTAGGAAGAAAAAATTGTGTACCTAATTTCTTCAAATAACGTGACATCTTTGAAAAAATGAAAATTAATTGGATTCTTATGTCTTTAAATAGGTTACATTAGAGAATAATACCATGGGGAAAAACATGGGTTGTCAAAAAACAGAGTCGAAAACCACTAGTAATTTGATCGAGTCAAATGTTTAGATAACATAACAGTACAGGACAGGACATTTTAACATATTTTCCATATTGGGTTGGAGAACGCCTCTCAACACAAATACAGGCTAAGTTATAATAGGATATTACCTTCTACATAAGAATGAATAATGTTATATCTAATAATTAAATTTTATATAATTAAAGAACGAACGTATAAAGCTAAATCTCATATTAAGATTTGGAGAGATATACTATAGGTATATGTATAGCTACATCTTACATTAAAAGCTTAAGAGATACATGACAACATACATATGGCTATATCTCATGCTAAGATCTACACTAACATTGCTTCACTTAAATGCTTATTTTTAGCCTAAAAATAAACATTTAAGTGAAGCAATTGTATTGTAGATCTTAGTGTGAGATATAGTGATCTGAAATGGGTGGCTGACTTGTTATGCTGTGCAAGCACCTCCCACTCAATTAAAACAAAATAAAGATCTTTCTTATACATGCATGTGCAAAATTACATACTTGAATCAGGTGTATGTGTTTTAACTGTTTTAAGGTTTTATGCGTGAGGAATTAAACATTTATTTTTGCTGATTAAAAGCATGTACAACAAGCATAAGTTGCACAAAATTAATCATCAACACATAACAACAAACATAATAAATAATTTCACCTGTATGTCTTGGGCTACGTCTCCTAGAGCCTTCGTCAATTGACTTGGCTCTTTGGGATTAATATGGAAAATTTCTTTTACAAGTTACTACTCAACTCCAATGGTTGTTTGAAGTGTACCAATGGGTTTAGAATACCATCATACCCCTGGATTGACTACTAACTCTCTGGAAATGGACCTAGGCTCCCTTGGGCTTGACCTCTTCTGTCTGTGTCCTTAAGCTTTGCTGAGCTTCTATGTGGCACAAACTCTCTTAGAAATCCTTTTCTTTCCCTGAAATATTTTCGATTGTCTTCATCACATATCATTAATCCAAAATAGGTTGTTCATTTGCTCAGAATGAGCTCTGGCTCCCAAATCTATGCCTCCAACCCTTGGTGGCATTAGGCTCCCTGAAACTTCCCTATGGCTTCTTCGGCTCTAGAAGTCTCCAAATGGTTCTGAAAATCCATCCATAGGATTCAGAATGTTCAAAATAGTCATAAACGACTATTCACTTGCTAAAATTGGCCTCTGGTTGCTCTAGTTATGCCTCCAACACCTGGTGCACCCTGTGGTTGTGGGCTCACTGAAAAAATTCTCTGTAGCATCTCGGCCTTCAGAAGTCTCTAAATTATTTTGTAAACCACATAATTGGATTCATAAGGTTCAATATAGTCAGAATAGACTATTTTTTTGTTGAGAATGGTCTTTGGCTGCCCTGGCTAGGCCTCATTCTTCTGCTGGCTCTTGGTGGCCCTGGTGGCCCTTGGAACTTATTTGAAGCAAAATCATGCTCAGAAATCCTCAGGTGGCTCTTAAAACCTCACCAATGGCTCCATAATGTTCCAATTAGCTAATAATGACTCTTCATTCACTCTGAATGGTCAAACATTGAGTCTCCTACTCTTTTTCCTAGTTACACCTAGAAAAACTCCACTAAAAGTGGAGAACTCCAATTAACTGGAGTTAAATTGGAAATTACCGCCACAAATAGTGCACTTCCAAACTATCTTCCGAAATTAAATGTTTACATTAACGATTATGGTTGGGGTGGACACATGCCAACCTCAACTCCGCGGTTACAACCGTCGGCGGAACCCAAGGTGCTAACTGCGGTTTGACTTGAATCGTGGTTGAGGTTGGTGGGTCTTCCGTAGACCTTGGCATAACCACGCAGAGATAACGGTGACAGTTGGTCATGTGATAAGCGTTGAAACTGCTGGTGGAGACTTTCGGTTATACCATCCATAATGTTTGGGTTTTTTTTTAACTTGCCATGTGATAACACCACGTGGGGACCATTGGCGGGTTGAGACCATCGACAGTCCCAACCGCCATACTCCATTGCAACCAACTTTAACATAAACCCATCAACTATGAAGGTTAAGAAACAAAGCTTAGGTGAGATGGTAAAGGTGCGAGCATGCAGGCGAGGAGGTCACGATTCGATTCCCGATCGCTCCACCAACATTTTATTCAACCATCCTGGGCCACATGGCGGCCTCCGGGCCTGCCACGTGGCGGCCTGTGATTGGCCGAAAAAACCCCTTATACAAACATACTATGACACTTGTCACGATATAATTGGCTCGAAAGGAATATTTCGAGGGAATATTCCAAGGAATCTTTCGAGGGAATATTCCAAGGAATATTCTCTGGAATATTCTTTTTTGTTGACTGTTCAAATGCCCAGTCAACCCTGGTCAATTATTGAAATTTGCAGTGTACTAGAATTTTCAAAACGCGATATCTTCTTCATATGGTGTCATTTTTTTGAACTGTTCATGACACCAAAATCAAGAAGACGAGATCTGTTCGATCACTGAGGTTCAACACTCCTTTAAACACTTTGAATTTTGAGTTATCACTTAGGTCCTGATCTAATTCTGATCATATAGCCATCCATATATTTTTTATGCAAAGTGTCTCTAAACAAGTGAATATACATGAGGTGTATACTAGTTGGTTTTTGTGGGAATTAGTCCCTACCAAATCTCAGGTTCACACCTCATGGAGAGGAGTTGTGGATGTACGGTGCTGGACCCTACCAACATTTAAGGGATGTACCCAATATGAAGTCCCAATTAGACCTCACATTGTTTGGTGTAGGAGTCCCATCCAGGACAAAGGCACGTTTGCCTTATTCTTAAATATATGCCTTGGCTCTTTCTGTCAGCAAGAGAGAGTGATGAAATTGTACTTTCGCAAATCAAGGGGGGTGTGCCTGGTGAGTGTTTGATTGCAAGTGTGTCAAGTTTCTTCTACTACAAAGGGGGAGAGAAAGAGAAGTGAGCCTCTACGAGAGAGGTAATAGTACCACCCAGGAAGAGACACACGTGAACTGAAGGATTTTGTCTAACATCTAGCGGAATAGTCCACAAGAGATGCGATGGTCATTATAAACAACAACTTAAGAAAGGTCTGTATAATATCCTGCGAAATAATCCACAAGGATGGGACAACAATTACACGCACATAAATACAAGAAATAATTGTCTAATATCCTGCGAAATAGTCCATAAGGATGGGACAACAGTTATAACCATTATAGCATATTTTCAACAAGATAAGTACTAAAATAACTGAAATAGTTCAACTATCTTAGTACATGTGAACAACAAACATGAAGTATAAACATTCACATAATAGTCTTGCAAACATTCATAAGTCATGCATGAAGAACGTGTTGGCCTTGGTAGGCTTCTATTATTAATTAAAAGTCATGAGACACGTATATACAATGAACATCACTAGCTCCAATAATGGAGCATTGGAGCCACTCCTTGCTCCACAAAAGAACTAGATATTCTATATGTTGCTTTGTTGATGGAGCCAAGGTGAAAAGTCTTTTTCTCATACAACAAGGGAGTATATATAACCAAGGGTGACTCTTTGACTACCCTCATGACTATTTGACTTCCCATGACTTTTAAACTTACATGACCTGTTACATTCATGTGTGTCCTTTGGACTTCCACTTTACAATCCAGTTGATTACAACAGACATGATATACAATAATGATTTGGAAACATGACCACTTATGACATGACATGACACAACACTGTTGACATGGACCACTTGATGACATGGAAATGGCAAGCCATTTTTGCTGCTGAAAGTTAAGTGTCTTCATGAAAAATCTCTCCTTTACTCCTCTGCATGCCTTGGTGATAGGGAGTCTTCAATGATCTCAAGTCTTGGATAGTGGTCACAAACTAGTGCCCTTTTGCTTTCTCTTGATCAATCATCTTATAAGTTCAGCTGCAAGAGTTTCTTTGAGTATGCTTTCCTCCTTCTTCTCCTCCTTTATCATCTCACCATGGCTTGATATATTTCTTGTTCCTGCATTTCACTCAAGACGGGACGACGTCAATCTGAAAACCCTTAGCCTAAGATGATGCATTTTGATCCATGAACTGAGCCCAAGACAAATGACAGGCTGGGAAAGGAGGATCAACGACTGTGCAACTGCACATTTCAGGCAGGCAGGCAGGGGGAAACCTTGAGCCTTGATACCATGCACTGCATAGTTTAGGTTGGGTTGAGGGACATGACTGCACAATTTCTGGAGTAAGTGGGGACAAGCAATAAGGATGAGAGCTAGGAAAACCAATTGCGCATTTCAGGAGTTCAAGAACGCTTGGGTGACTGCGCAGTGTGCAATTCTAAGGCTCATGGTATTAGCTTGTGCCTTGAATTTTCGAAGTGCGCAGTTCAAGTCAGGATGGAGGCCTATATAGCACAATTCTGGAGGTCAAGGTCAGGTCTTGGTCACAAAAACTACATAATGGGGCAGTCTCAGGAAGCCAATATTGTGCACTTCACAGTGCCAAGTAGTAAGGTTGCAACTAGAGGACTGATACTGTGCAATCCATAGCTCAGGGGAGGCCTACAAAAGCTAAGTTGCTCGGTCGAGAAGTTTTTCGGAAAATGACTATGTGGGACCGGTGAGGTTGGTGTGAACAATAATGGACTTCAACTATGATCACACACTTAGCATACTTGATGACTCAAACAACATAGATCATACGAGACAGACAAATAAAGAATTATCCTTAGTGTGGCAACTTTACAACCATTTACAACAAGTGTGACACCAATGATAAACTTTATGACGACCATGACGACACTTGTGCGATGATGTTCAGAACTTTGGGAATGATTATGGTGGATACTTACAAGGTTAGAACAACTAATTTATGAAAATATGACCTATTGAAACCAATGGGACAAGCTAATTCATTCACTACGACAACCAACATGCCAAAAGACGAAACTTTTCCTATCTCGTGAAAGGGGTCACAACACTTCAAGAAAAGCAATGAAATGAACTTCAAATCTTGCGACGGCCATAAACAAGACCAAGGAAGGCTCTTAAATTTTTTATAGGCTAACATTTTGGAGGGGGTTGTAGCAACTAAAACAATCGGCGACACACCGGTAGGATTCCAGATTCTCTATTTTGGTTAACTTCTTTTGTGCAGGGCCTTGGTTCTTCGGGGAGTATTGATTCATCATGTCGATTTCTTTGGTTTACCCACTTACCCCGTGAATATATGTTATTCATGAAATCACTTCTATGGATAGAAGCAATCCCTCTATCCCAATAAGTGGTTCTAGTAACAAATGAGACAAAAGAAATCAAACTTTCCTATCATAAATTAGAATGACTTGAGAGAGGAAGATGGCCTACCTCACTTCTAAGCAGTTACTTGTTGATCTTAATCTTGATCTCCTCACTTCCAAGCTCGCCCCTCGCTATTCCTTTGCACACAAATACCTGCAAGAGAGATCAAACAATGACAAATGAAGAAAGCATATTATATTGCATTCTAATGTAAACCATATGACATATCAAGGAGCATAATATTAAGTAAGTAATCATTGACAAGATTATGGAAAGCAAAACACGCTTTGTATTATTGATAAATTAAAGAGGGAAGTATACAATCGGTGCCTTGATGTTGGATACCTCCTTTAGGACGCGTTCCCAAGTCCAAGCTGAAGACTTAAAGCACTCATTTTCCTTGTAATTTTGACAGTGTTTAGGTGCATTCAAGCACTAAAAAGGCAACAAGCAATGACCAACAATGTCCAACAATGACCAACCCATTTGGGGAAAGCATGGAATTCATTTATAGGGAGCCTGTAGAGGTTAAAAATCCACAAAAGAAGAAGGAAGGTCCATATCTTAAGGGGAAAGTCCTTAAATGTAGGATCAAGGACTCAAAATGGGAGAACTCAACTCAATCTTCAGCCAACAGCTACCAGACTTATGTTCTCAAGACTTTTAGAGGAAGAAGCTTATGCTCCATTTTTGGAGAACCTGCCTGAAGAGGACCAACACGAATTTTCACTTTAATTCCTACGCTACCAGTGTTGTTTACCAGTTACACACAAGGTGAAAAGTGCGAGGGCATATAGGGAAGAACCGCGTTAGGGCTGAAAATTAGGGTTTTTACAATATCTCTCCAGACTTGTTGTAATGTACTGACTCTCCATTTCTCCAAGTATGTTTTGAGCATGTTATTCATGGTGAATATGTTTTCATAGATTTTTTCACTTTGCGACATTTGTGGCATGAGTGACATAAAGGACGACACTTTGGATAGGGAATAGAGAATGTGATAAAATATTGTGTAACAGATGCCCCCCTAAAGCATGAAAGCATAATGACAAGTGATGGTTGAAGTGCTTTATCAGTCAAGGAAAGGACTTTGAAAACCACCGTCAAGAGACCTGCAAATCAAACACGATACAATATGTGACATCTCTGTTATAAATATGCACGATAGGACATTTTTGAATAGGAATCAAAATAACACATGATGCCATGACATGGTCGTAGCGATCCGAATAAACATGATCATATGTATGGATCCATAGCATGGTCGCAGCCATCCGTATAAAAAGGATCATGTATATAATCATGAATACTCTACGCAGCCTAGATTCGAATAGACGTGATCTGGATTCTTCGTCTCTGTCTCGATCCATCCAATGTACGAATCTAACCATGTGAATAGACTAGATTATGTCGAGCATGGTAGAAACCACTTGATTACCCTTCAATGAGGTAAAGCGTTAATAGGCACAAGAGAAACCACCAATAATGTCGATGTCCCTCAAGGTACGACAACAAAACTTACAAGTGTAAATAATGGATTTGAAGTCGAACACTTGCAAAATCATTCGATCGAAGGCCATTGATGTGAACATGTCGTCGAACGTGAAGAACTTTCCGTTGAGGTGTGCAAGCTCCAAGGTACTGAAAGGGAGTTTCTAGATTCCTGGAAAATGAGCCAATGTGAATATGAAGTGATCCGTCGAAGGAGGGTCATAATGTTTCCCACATAATCGACATGAAACATAGGAGTTCTTAAGGTAGATAGGAATGATTCAATATTATTTCAGAGAGGGTCAAATAAGTATAAGAGGTTTGACTTTTGCATATCGGACATTTCTTGAACATATCGACGACACGACTCCGGATGTTGGCAGAATTTGACTCAAAATGGGATCAATGGTCATGGTGACAACAAGATATGATAAAATGAGAAGCAAATGGATTTACCCAACCCTAGGAGGCAAGTGACGAAGAGAGGATGACCCAAACCCGACACAAGATGTAGATAAGTGTCATGTTCAAGAATAACATGCTGCCATTAATGTAGAAATTATATAAAAGCTTTGATACAATGTAGAAATTTATAGAAATTCTATATCAATGGATTCAATCTGATCTTGTGATGTACTAAAACAAGATATTGAATCCTTCTACAATATTTTTCACAATACAAAACACAATCGTTCAATCACATGCAAGTAAGAGAAAGAAGTAAATCAAACACACAACACAAGATATTCTTGGGGAAAGAAATTGCTCAAACCCTCGCTATCATATATTGTATAAAAAAATTTCGATGTAGCGCGTCCACTCCAGCTGCTTGACTGTGCATAGCTAGGGTTTTCTTCTTTCCCTGATTGGACCCGTGCTCAGCCAGGGCCTCATGCTCCCATGGAGGCACAGGGATCACCCTAGGCCCCTCTGCCACCCCCTCCCCCTTCCGCGGAAGCTGCGTTCAACTCTCTACTAGCTTCTTTGTCGAAGAAGAAGAAATAAGAAGTCGCCAAGTTCATCAAAAAGCTTGAGGATATACCATAGGTCTTCCTTCCTCCTAAGGGACCGATCCAAGTAGCCTTGTCTCTGGCAGATCGCGCCCTTGTGGGATAGTTTACAGGCCTTTGGCCCTCTCCAAAAACAATGGAGAACTGTGTTGCCAAGAACTGGGTACTGCTGATCAAGAACAGTGTAACCTCATACTTCCTAGGGAGAGGCTACTTCCTGTTTGAGTTCATCGCAAAGGAGGAAAAATATTTTATCTTTAGGAATGGTCCCTATTTTATGGGACCTCAGGGCCTTTATCTCAACAAATTGACGCTGGATTTCGATCCAGCGGTGGATGTTCCGACGATTGTCCCAATGTGGGTTCGGATGCCGAACCTCCCAGTGCATTGTTGGAACTTGGACTCCTTGAAACACATTGGCAATGCCTTGGGGAAAATTTATAGACAGGGCAAACAACAAGGATCAATATGATTGTGCACGTATATGCGTTGAGGTTGATTTAGAGGTGGGACTTCTGGAGGAAATAAAAATTAATGTCGGCAGCTGTACCCATGTGCAAAAGTCAGACTACAAGCAACTCCCTTTCAAGTGTCGTAAATGCCACATATATGGTAATTTTCCTAGAGGTTTCTCGAGCAAAGGAGAAGCAGAGAAAGGGAAGGAGGAAGTATGGAATCAGGTTAAGCGGTGAAAGATCTCCCACAAAAAATTCAGGGCTCCAAATGGTCAAGGCCCTCAACCGGCCTCCGCCCAAAATGGCCCTCCTCAGAAAAGTCAATAAAACAGGTATGATGTCTTAAGCTCAGATGCAGAGGAACCCTAGGAGGACGAAATGCAAAAAAAGGGACCCCAGACAAAGGGATCTCATCAGGATCAAGTCCAGGAGAAAGTGCCACAGAAAGGCGCAAGGAAAATCAAGCAAAAGCCAATGAGGATGGACAAGGCTCGGAGGAATCAAAGGAGGAAGAGGAAATAGGAGAATTGCAAGCCTCGGCTAGAAGATCGACAAGAGGTTGTAAGTCTGCACATGAAAAGAGAGAAAAAGAAACCTAAAAAGACAAGCTCCAAGGTAGCCAGCCCACATTGGAGAAACTCTTGGCTAAAGCCCCGGAGGTGACAAGAAACCAGGCATAGGGCTCCAAGGGGGCCCATCAATCACAAAAAAGTAAATGATGAAGGTCGTCTCCTAGAACTGTAGAGGAATGGGGAGGAAAGTGAAAGAAGAAGCCATGAGAAGTCTTCTAAGAATAGAAGCCCCAAACATTCTTCTAATTTCGGAGACCAAAATGGAGGACAAAGAGTTTCTCTAAATAAGCAAGAAATTTTGGAATAAAGGCAGTGGACAGGCCATCTCTGCACGGGGAGCCTTTGGGGGGTTGGGCTCTCTCTGGAACAAATCTAAGTTTGTGATAGTCACAGAGATCCTAAATACTCATTGGTTGTTTTTGAAGGTCCAACACGTGGAATCGAAGGAGGTATTTTATCTCTTCAATGTCTATGTCCCAGTAAACGCAGGGGAGAAAAAGGCCTGCGGGACTCCATCAGGCATCTATCGGAATCAGAGAATCTGGAAAATACAATAGTTGCTGGAGACCTAAATCTCACCTTGCATGTGGAGGGAAAGTGAGGAGGCAGTATTATTAGGGATCCAGCAAGGGAGTGGGTGGAGGACCTCATGTAGGACTGGGATCTGCTCGACATCTCTCCCTTTAACGGTAAGTTCACTTGGTCTAATAAAAGAATCGGTCCTGGCCACATTGTTGCAAGGTTAGATAGATTTCTAGTTCAGAGATATTTTATTATTCTAGGAATAGAGGCTATAATTCACATTCTCCCTTGTAGCGTTTCATACCACAAGCCCATAAAGCTTGAGTTGCTGGCCCAAAATGATCTTGGCCTATCCCCTTTAGATTCAGCTCATTATGGGTCAAGAATCTAGAATTTCTGAATCTGGTTAAGGAATATTGGAGGATGCCGATTAAGGGCTCTCCCTTATTCGTTTGGGAGGAAAAGCTCAGAATATTAAAAGCTTCTTTGAAAGCATGGGCCAAATCCCTCCCTAATCCTGTAAAGGAGAGAAAGTTGGCTCAAGACTGTGTCGAGCATCAACATGCCCAAAATGAAGAGGTAGAAATCACAAGAGAGGTTTTAGACAAGGAGGCAGATTTTTAACTCAAATTCCTCAAGGCTTGCCTCTCGGAGGAAAAATACCGGAGACAAAAGTCCCGTAGTCTATGGCTTAAAGCGGGAGACAAAAATTCCTCCTTTTTCATAAACAAGCTCAAGCAAGAAAATGTTTTAATTCCATTGCAGAAATTAAGGAAGAGACCACTACTCGTAAGCATTTTTTGATTATTAATAGAGCAACTTTATCTCACTTTAAAAACCTTTATAGCGAAGAAGGAGTGACGGATCCAAACTCCAAATTCCTGGGTGTGGTTCCTTCAAAGATCTCCCTCAGGTTGAATCAACATCTGGAAGCAAATATCACCAAAAAAGAAATAAAGGATGCTCTCTTTGACATGGAACCTGACAAAGCCCCTGACCCGGATGATTTTACTGCAAGGTTCCTTCAATCCTGTTGGAAGATTGTGGAAAAGGACCTGCACAAAATGATATTGAAATCCCAAAATTGTCAGAAAATTGGGGGCAGCACTAATTCTACCTTTCTTGCCCTCATTCCCAAGGAAAAGGGCACTAATGCCTTCAACGGATTTTGTCCCATTTATCTTTGTAACATAGGTTACAAATTGATCACCAAAGTGATTGACAACAGATTAAAAGGAATCCTTCCTGTTATTATCCCGGAGAACCAAGGCGGTTTTGTACAAGGGAGATAGATTATGGATAACTTCATCCTTGTCTAAGAAGCGATCCATTCAAGCCTGCATCATAAAGAGCAAGGTATGGTGGTCAAACTCAACTTGGAAAATGCTTTCGATCGTGTTAAACACAATTTTCTTTGGGAAGTTATGCATAGATTTGGTTTTGGGCTGAATTTCATTATATGGATTCGAGCTTGTATTTCTGAACCATGGATTGCCCCCTTGGTGAATGGGAGAGCAGCATAATTCTTCAAAGCAATTAGAGGACTTAGGCAGGGTTTTCCCCTCTTCCTGCTTCTTTTTGTTCTTCAAGCCTCTGTCCTAAGTTTTTATTTAGATCAGAAGGTGGCAGATCAAGAGATTCTGGGTCTCAATATTACAAGAGGAGTAAAAAATGTAAACCATGCTCTGTTTGTCGATGATTCACTACTACTTGGTGCAGCCTCGGTTCTTTCAGCCTCAAGGTTCAAGGAAGTGTTGGAGGATTATTGTGAAGCTACAAGAAGCATTCTAAAAAAATGAAATGCCATATATACTACTGGAATGTCTCTGCCAGTGCCCTAAATGCCATCTCCATAAGCATGGGATTTGTTGCCTCTTCTAATTGGTCTTCTTTTAAGTATGTGGACATCCCCATCTTTCAAAGACTAGCCTACAAAAAATATTGGCTTCCACTGCTTGATAAATTCAAGACCAAAATTTAGGCTTTGGGATTTTCTTGGCTCAACCTTGCAGGAAAATCTGTTCTCATTAAAACCGTCCTCAGTAGCCTCCCCATCTTCCAATTCTCTATAATTTTAGCTCCCTTTGGCATCCTCAGGAAAATGGAGGATTTAATACGCAAATTCTTTTGTAAAGGTGGCAATCAAAACGAAAAGACAATCCCTTTGGTGAGCTGGGATAAAGTTTGCAAACCCATGATGGAAGGAGGCCTAAACTTTAAATATTTCAGCATCCAAAACATGGCCATGGGAGCCAATATTTTTTGGAAAATCATTGCTCCTCACCCCGGTTGGGCGCAAAGATCTCTTTGGAATAAATACTTCATCGGAAGGAGGAAACATTGTCTTGACAGCCCCATCTCCAGCTGTGGAATGCACCTTCTTAAATTCTATTCCAAAGCTATTTCGCTGATTAAAGATCACGCGTTTTGGATTCCTGGCAATGGCAGACAGATAAATCTCTAAGACGACTACATTATGAACTATCCTCCTTTGGCCGAATCTATCTCTCTCCATGCGCTGAGAACATGTTTGTCCAACGCTGGATATAACTCTCTATGGGATATTTCGACTTGGACTGGCAGCATATGGCATAGTGGGAATCTGCTAATCATTCCTCCAGAGCTGTCAAACGATCATCCTACCCTCCTCTCTCTGTTGAATGGTAAGGCTCCGCTTCTTGCTGGGAGGCACAATGCTCGTGGCTAGGGATTAAAGTCGGGCACTTATACTGTTGCACAAGGTTATAAAGATTTGCAGGAGAATCCTTACGCTCCGCCAAATCCCGCGGTTTGGAAGGGGCTGTGGAGCCAAAAGTCCATCCCAAAATTCGACTTCTTCTGTTGGTTGTTGTGTCACAAAAGAGTTCTCACTGAGGACATATTAATGAAGAAAGGATTTTATGGGCCTTCAAGATGCCAATTGTGTTGTGAAAGTGAAGAGAACGCCCACCATTTAATGCTGTAATGTAAATTCGTAGCAGAGATCTGGTAGGAATTCCCGAGCCTCTGGGAAAACAAGTTTAATTTTCCCACATCTATCTCTGATTTGTTTGCAAACTGGCTGCATTTTTACCCAGGAGCATTCCCAAAAAATGAAATTTTTAAGGCTACCTGGCTCTCTTTGCCGAAATTCATTTGCTGGAAAATTTGGATTGAGAGGAATATGAGAGTATTCAGAGATAAAGGAAAAAATGTGAAAATTGTCATGGTTAATATCAAATTCCAATTGAAAGAAATTCTAGATGATCAGTTTAAGGATTCAAATCTAAGTCAACAAGACTTGGATTGGGGCGCAATGATGGATCTGCAGTTTTCTGAAGATCTAAGGCAAAGCAAGCAAAAAAAAGACTAGAAACTCAAAGGGAATGAGAAAGAATTTTCAAAATGGTTCTCCAAGCAATCCAGACACACCTTATTCTTTGACAGGGCAACAAAAGGAAACCCCGGGAATGCTGGGGTAGGAGGGGCTATTAAGAACAAAGAAGGCAGAATTGTGACCATCTCTACTTGGGGAATAGGCCACACCACAAGTATTCAAGCTGAAGCGTTGGCTCTCCTACAAGCCCTCAAGCAAGTCAAGGCCCTTGGGATAAAAGAGGTAAATGTAATTAGGGATTCTCAGACCATCATGAAAACCATAGTGGAAAATTCTCCTCCGACTGATTTCATATTTGCTAGAGTGGTGACAAGAATCAGAATTCCAGTATTTCCAGATTGTGAACTTCTTCCATGTGATGAGGGAGAACAACAAGGACGCGGACTTGGAAGCCAACATAGCGGCTCTTTTGGCAGCCAGTACTCTCTCGAGAGATAGGGATGATGAATGGGATCCCATTCCGTAAATTGTTGATCTCATGTTTTATTGCATTTCACTGAATCAGTTTGTTTGTAATCACAAGTCAGGGAAAATTACGGAGATAGAATCAATAGAAATATGTAAGAAACATCGGCTTCTAAATAATGGGGCCTTTGAATCGCTGGCTGAAGAGGAATCCTGGGATTTTCCCTTAATATTGTAATTGGTTGAAAGGCATTTTCGCCAAATCTCTAATATAAACCCATATCCATTCTTGTGAAATATATATATATATATATATTGTATAAAGTCAAGGAATCATGAAACAATACAATGTTTAATCTCACATGAGATTCTCCAGCACTCTGCCAATTGTCTCTCGTTGATCTAGGCAAAATTAGACAAACACATAGCCAATTCTTAGCCTTCCTTCAGCCTGCCTTGCTCACGCAATTCCTAAAGAATTATGCCCCTATTAAATAGGAAAATCAGCCTTCCTTGATTGCACAATCTATCATGGCTTCCTCATGGATTTATAATTGCACTCGGGCAATTCTCTAAAAATACAAATGATAGTTATGTTCCATTTAACCTCTGTCTCAACTAGGTGTTGTGGAGGTAAATCCCCTCTGTAGACAAAGGCTATCCCACTAGCCCTAGAGTGGGTCTAGCAACAATCGAAACACGCAAAGCTATTGATTCCTAGTTACAAAAGATAGAATTGCGATAGATCACTTACCATGATTCCTTGGCTGTTGTTGTCGAAGAAGAAATGGTGCTTCCATTCCTAGCTGGACAGGTCACAATCCATGAGCTCGCTGCATCGATATACCTATACACATGCAAAGAAGAGAGACAAAATGCAGTGTAATAATCCACACTTTATAACTATCGATCAGTCAGAGAGGAATGAATGAAATTGCATTATATAATGGACAAACACAATCATGTAACCAATAAATGAGTCATGTATATTAAGATACGAGAGAATGATTACAACTGGTGCTCTGACGTCGTGATCTTCCTTCGACAGGATTCCAGCGGGACGTGTCTCACAAAGCTCGTGAGGGATTTGACAAAACTCTCTCACTCACAGGGTTCTCCTTAGCTTTGCTCTTGATTGTCACTCAGCTATAATTTTCGTCCCAAAAGTTCAGCTAGCTTGCAAATGGAGAGGGCAGGCTTTTATAGAAGGAGAAGGAGAGGTTAGGATCCCTATAATCATGGGGGAGAGCCCTATCTCTTAGGAAGGCTCCATGAGAGGTGGAAAACCAATTCCTAATTAGGGAGATCTAGAGCTAAACAACCCAACCTCTTTTTGATGATTCGTTATGAAGTTGTTAGAATCAAACTTCTGCCTTCTATTGTTAAAAAACATTCCTTAATAGGCTTGGCGCGGGCACAACACAGGGACAGAGCACCAGCTGGCATGCCCACTAGTGTATATTTTCCCCATTGGCGCGAGGGATGAAATGGCTACCTACGCCAATGCCAAAACATGGGTTTTTAGGGTTTTCTACAAGAAATGTTCTTGAGGAGAATTCTTTCCCTTATGCAGAAGGATGCCATCAAGGTGTTTTCAAGACATTTTACTATTCATAGGTCATGGGAATAGTCCTCCAATGTACGAGACGAGGGATTGCAGGGACAGTGACAAAATGATGTGTAACAGATCCCCCCTAAAGCGTGAGGTCAGAGAGAGAGGGAGGGGTGAAATGCTTTATGAGAACGTGTCCAACTGAAAACACTACCGTCGGAAGACATGTGAATACAAATACAACTGATATCTTTGATACATGATATGTGGTATGGGCGCAACAATCCATAATAAAGTGTACAAAAACCGGGATCCAAGGTATGGACGCAACCATCCATTAAAATAAGGATCAACAAGTAGACTCAGGTATGGTCACAGCCATCCAATCAAAAGATTCATGTAACAAGTCATAATAATCCACAAAGAACTAGCAGCCTGGATTTCATCAGACAAAATCCAGGGTCTTGTGCTCCATCTCAATCTGAACAAAGTACAAGTTCAAGCATGCGAATATGTGAGCTGAAGTCGAACATGCAAGAACATCGTCCAATTACCAGCCAATGATGAAAGTTGTTAATAGACGCGAGAGAAACCACCAATAATGATGATGGCCCTCAAGGTACAAGAGGTACAATCCATGGAATGTGAACAGTTATTTGGTGTCGAACACCTGCAGAAACATCCGATCAGAGGCCAATAATGTAAACCTTGCGTCGAATGCGAAGAACCTGCCATTGAGGCATGCAGGCTCCGAGGTACCTGAAGGGAGTCTCTAGACCAACTTCTCAGATAATGAGCTGAAGTCGACAGGAAGCGACCTTGATCAAAGGTGGGCCATAATGTTTCCCACATCATCAACGTGAGACAGAGGAACATGATGTTTGTTAATCAAGACCAATAGAGAATCAGAGGGAGATTGAAAACTGCAGAGGCAAACTTCTCTTGAACATATCGGCGACACGCCACTGGATTTGGCAGTATTTGACATCAAGGGATCTGAGGTCACGGTGACGTGGCAAAGAGAAGATGAGTGGTCAAAAGAGATTACCCAAACCCATGAAGGCAAGAAGATAACGAGAGGAGATGTCCCCTAACCCAACACGAATGCATACGAGTGCCATGTTCAGGAGTGACATGCTGCCGACATGACTATAACATTAGTTCCATTTCCCCCCACCATTTCTGGCGAGTACCCCAATTGTTTTTTTGAAAACAAGCTTGAAGGGGATAGCATGTGCTTGCAATATAAGTTTGTCCTTCGGACAAATACAACCTAGTACATTCAACGAGCCCTAGGAAGGAGGAACTCGAGTAACGTCATTACGATAGAGTCCAATGTCATTAGTTTTTAATGAGTCTGACAAAGGAAGAACTCAGCATATTTTCATATTTAGAGAGTTTGAAAAGACAGCGGAAAAGAAAACTCGAGCAGTCCCTTTTCATAGGTAGTCCCATATATCCAAAAAGGTAGAAAACTATGTCTAAGAGAACCTCCTAGTCGCGATAGGCTAGGGTATGCCTTTTTCATAAATAATCTATCCCAGCCCGAAAAAGGGGTAAACATATACTGGGTAGATGTCGTTTCATAACCAATTTAACGAGCTCAAAACAACAAGCGACTCGACAATATTTTCAGTTTTAGAGAGTTAGAAAAGAGTTGAAAGGTGACTCCAGTAGTGACTTTTTCGTGTTTTTATTGAGTTTGAAAAAGTATAAAATACAACTCGTCTCTTCGTCAAAACCATGTGAAAAACCTGTTGCTGCACAAAAAGGCGTGTGTAAAACATATTCGACGAAAATAATGTAAAAATATGTCGAAAAACATGTTTAAAAACCCATTTAGGACTTGAAAAAGCTATAAAAGACCAACACTGGTAAAAAATATTTACTTTTCACTTTTTTACCTCTTTGTAGAGCAACAGTGACCCTTTTGTGCTTCGATCTTCAGGCGACGAGTGCGACCAATCCAGTGGACCAAATCGACTTCCGTTCGATTTAGGTAATAGCTGACCTCTTTGCCCATCTTTTAAGTTACATTTTACTATATTTAATCGTTGTTTGAGCTCCTTTAGGGAAGGATTTTCAAATTTTAGGGCTTTGCGATTGGCGCGGGTTCTGGGCACGAACCTTCACCAATCTGCTCTGTTTTACGTAGAGGCCATGCTAGCTGGCGCGATTGTTAGCCAAACAGCCACGCCAATGGCACAACACAAAATCCGGCTACAATTCCTCAAAAAACAACCAATGAAATGTGATTTTGAATACCCAAGGAGGTTTATAACGTTCCTATGTTTGATTGATGCAGGTAAACAACAAAAATGATGGTTATTGAATGGAAAGAGAGAGAGCATAGCGAAGAGGACGAACTGGCAATGGGAAACGAGCATTGTATGAATGCTCTTCGAAATTGCGAGCTGAAAAAATTCTTTCTGACGCCATGCCTCTGGGCTCAACCCGAACTACTGCAGTATCTCATTAGCATTTGGGATGAGAATGAGGAGAAATTCAAACTTCGAGACCAGGAACTTGAGCTCGAAGTATCTGATGTGTACTTCATCACTGGACTGTCACGCAGGGGTCCAGTCCCTATTCTGACTGGTACTAGGCCTTTAGGAGAAAACATGGCAATGGTCATGGACAGGGTGTGCCGAGGGGCATGTAAAGGAACAGGGAGCAGGAAATTAGACATTCAGACCATCCCCAATCTAGTACTGAGAGTAGTGCTACACACCATTACGCGGGTTGCGGGATCGCAAGCACCGCACGAGGCCACAAAGACACAACTACTGCTTGCATCAAAGTGTATGAACCCAACTATCTTGGACTGGGCCACATCTGTGACCATGAACATTAAACGACAACTCACAAAATGCAAGCCGACCAAACTGAAATGGTTTGGATATGGGTTGATTCTGGTGTCATTCTTCCTGAAACGATTACCAATTTTCCAGTGCTAGGAGGCCATAGTCCCGGATCCACCACTGAGAGAGCCACAGATGGCTTGATGGGCGACATTGATGCCCAGGGCAAAGGGCGGCCAGCAAATGTCCTGGCGGCCCGAGTTCTTTGACTGGCTCCAATGATAGCTAATCGTCGTGGAGGATTGGCCCTATGTGGGTACCGATTTTACCAGAGACCGAGACCTTCTGCTCCCAGAGGGAGAGGACTGGGACGAGAAGCTTTGTAAGACTCTTTTTAATTTTATGAGTTTTATGATTTTTTGGTATACATGCATGTTCTAATAGCTAATTCTATATGTATGCAAATGTTGGCCCAGAGAGGCCCACCGGAATGTCACCAATAGTGAGGAGGACCCCTCTCGCTTACGACCCTCAAGGTGAGGGGGGCGAGCTTGTACAGAACCTAGAGGGGATCACTCGCGGAGTTCCGAATTATGCTCATTTAGCTGATGTTCCCCTAGCTTATCAGAGGCACACCGTAGGGGTGCCGAGTTGTCTCCACCGCTTACTGAGGTGGTTGGTGCGGGCAGTGACATGCTACCACGAGCATCATGCCAATTAGTCACCTAGGCTTTCTATTTGCATATTTTTGAGAGACATGTCATCTCCGGATGTAACTGAAACAGACATATATATTTTTGGTTTTATATGATGCACATGTTGCAAACACTCGACATATAATGGATCTTGCTTACATATGATAATGTTTTTACAAATTGCGTAATGTCTATCTAATACCATGTTGGCTACTGCATCTGTTAGTGTATTCATTCGTCTTGGTATATGCTGATATTTGATGTAATCAAAATTTCTTTCATGTAAACGAATACGTAGATACAGTCTTAAAATGCATAGGTTTCTAACTGAATAATGACCATTGAGTTGTAAAACCACAAGCTGTGATTCCAAATGTACAAGTAACGCGTGAATGCCGAGGTTAAAAACCTCGTTTAATAATTTCAAAACATCAATATATTCTGCAACATTATTTGTAGCAGGCCCTAGAAAAACACCTTGTAAATTAACCAACTCACCAGCAAGATTGTAAATTACCCAGGCTGCCGAAGACAGGTTCCTTGTACTGCGGGAGGCACCATCCGCGAAACCGACATAAGGAGTAATAGACATCTCCACAATCAGGAAGACCCAATAAGCAGAAAAACGCTTACAATGCACACCACACCACACCACACATGCACAAAAATGAAAAAAATCACCTATGTACATATACTACGCAAGAATGATTCAAGCATAATATTTCTTCAAGTACAACCCATTTCTGGGCTGCGCCACAGGAAGACCTTCATAATCGATCATCTCATAAGCCCCATTTTTCAATACATGTTTAACGATATAGGGCCCATGCCACATAGGTTGGAATTTGCCTGCCCCAAGCTTGTCATGGGCTTGATCGTACAAGAGGACGAGGTCCCCTTCGATAAAAGAGCACGGAGAAACCGTTTGATCGAAATGAGCTTTAACTTGCTTTTTCTGTGCCTCGATAACCAAAGCAGCCAAGCGGTGAGTTTCGTCCAATATCTCGAGATATAGGAGACGTTCTTCCTCTGGTGAAGTATCGGGCAGTAATTCCACAGCCAATTTTAGTGAAGGGATTCCACATTCAACTGAAAGAGTAGCTTCCAGACCATACACCAACTGAAATGGTGTGAATCTAGTTGCACTCTTCACTAACGTTCGGTAGGCCCAAAGAGCTGAAAAAACTGGAGATGCCAACTCGATTTGTGTATACCAATTGTTCATTGGAGCATCGTGACAAGCACCTTGTTCACAGCTTCAACCTGGCCATTTTCCTGAGGGTAATATGGCGTTGAGCTGTCGTGACACAAGCCCAACTTAGATGTCAGATCTGCCATCATATAGTCCCAAAAATGAGAGCCATGATCAGTGAAGATGGCTTGAGGAATGCTGAAACGAGTGATCACATGGTTGAAAATGAACTGTGCAGCTGTCTTACTGTTTGCAGCTAGTGTAGGCATTGCTTCAGCCCACTTGGTGAAATAATCTACGGCAACGATGATATAAGCATGCCCCCCGGATGAGTGAGGATTACACGTCATAAAATCAGTGCCCCATTTGGCAAAAGGGCCCACGGTAATGACAGGATGTAATGAGAGAGGCGGCGCACGGACCTTGCGTTGGAATATCTGGCACGCATGACACTTCCGTACTGCAACAATACAATCTTTAAATATAGATGGCTAGAAATAGCCTGCACAAAGGATATTATGTGCGGTAGCATAGCCAGACATGTGACCGCCACAGGTGCCACTGTGACATTCATTCATAACTTTCTCAGCCTCTTCTAAGGTCAAACACCGGCGGAGTATAGAATCGACTCCAACATGATATAGGGTATCTCCGACAATGTGATATGGTTGTGACTGATGTTGAACGCAGCATCAAGCATCCTTCATTAACTCGGACCGTAAGGTAGATGTCTGGAGGTACACGATAATATCACCGTACCATGGACCGAGAGAGCCTTCCTTCATCCTATATTGCTCACACAATTCCTAAAGAATTAGGCCCCTTAAAATAGGAAAATCAGCGTTCATTGATTGCGCAATCCATCATGGCTTTATAATTTCACTCGGGCAATTCCCTAAAAATAAAACTGATAGTTATGTTCCCTTTAACTTTGTCTCAACTGGGTCTTCCTCATAAGTTACATGCATGCAACTATTAATAATGAATCATCAACTATCTGATTGATTACAACTTGTGAATTAAATTCAATTTAATTCAATGTACCTCTCACTAATTCATCACTCAGTTATAACTAGTTAAACTAATTTTAACTCAATTAATTGAGTTAATTGATTACACCTGCACCCCACTAGTGCATTAACTGCAACTAGACCCCCAAAATATTAGAATCACTCTACATGCCTCATCTTAGACCCTCAACTCAAATTTCTTGAGCTAGCTCAGTCATCATGACTTAGTTAACTGATACAAGTTGTTATGACATGAAATTACAATTTATTGTCCAATTTATTTAAGGGAAAGATATATTAGACACCCACATTCCTCACCAGTGTGTAACTGAATTTCCTCACCAATGTGTAACTGAATTTCCTCACCAATCTGTGTGTAATTTTTTTTTTTGGTCCTTTATGGTAGCCAATTCATTATTTCTTTGTTGCAAATTTCAACAATTAATACAGAACACAAGACATACTTTACTTCCATTTTTCCCCACTATTTCTAGCAAGTACCTCTATATTTTTTATAGCAATCTTTAAGAGGATATCATATGATTAACTTATAAGTTCACCCTTTGGATGAATCCATCCTAGTAATTTTAACAAGCCCTAGGAATGAGAATCTCAATCTCGGCATGGTGACAATTCCTTCGTCGTTTAAGTTTTACGAGTCCGATGGAGGGGTAACTCGATGTCTTTTTCATGTTTAGAGAGTTTGAAAAAGAAGAAAAAAATAAAACGCTAAAGATCCCTTTTCTTAGATAGTCCCTCAAACCCTAAAAGGTAGAAAATAATATCCAAGATAATCTCTTAGCCATGTTTGAATAAGGTATTCCTTTTTTGTAATTAGTCAACCTCAGCCCAAAATGGGGGTAAATGTATACTGAGATGACATTAATTCATTTATTTTACCGAGCTCGAAAGGACAAGTGCTCGAAAATATTTTCATGTTTGAAGAGTCAGAAAAGAGCTGAAAGATGACTCCACCTAGAGGAATGAGTAGTATAAATGGTAGAAACTGGTTCTGGTGATGATGGAACTGCTCAAAACAAGTAAAGGTCAAGAGACTGGCTAACAAGACCACTCATCGTAGCAATTCCCCAGGCATGGATAAAACAACCAAGTGAGGGTGTATGATCGACCAAGCAGATAGTGATGATGGAATGAGAAAACCAAGTCTCATATCACAGAAGAGGCAAATAAAATGGAAATCATGAGAGGTGTGTAGGAATGGTTTAATTTTTTTACACAAACTTGAAACATGGGAAACTATGTTTGAAATTACTTGAAGATGGTTTAATTTTTACACAAGCTTGAAGCATGTGAAACTACGCTTGAAATAAGTTTGCATGCACCTGACATAATGACTCAATTCGAGGTATATGCCCCCCAAGCCTCATATCACTCACCTAAGTAGGCTATTGGTTACTAACATGTGGATGGAATGAAGGTTCATTTACGAGATCAAGTGAAAGACTCGACTGGGAATTTTATGAAACCTATTCAAAGACTCAAATTGAAAGGGGATTTGTTTCATTTTTTAATGAGCTTGACACAGTAAAAGAACCATGCTCAAAGGGACCTATTTCATTTTTTAGCGAGGTTGACATAGTAAAATAACTATCCTCATAGGAACATGTTTCATATTTTAACTAGGTTGACACAGTAAAAGAACTATCCTCACGACACCTTGTTTAATTTTTTAACGAGCTTGACACAAGAAAAGGAACTTTGCTCTGGAGACCTTATTTCATTTGTTAAGGAGCTTGATACAAGAAAAGAAACTCTGCTCCATAGACCTTGTTTCATTTTTTAAGGAGCTTGACACTAGAAAATGAACTCTGCTCCAAATATCTTGTTTCAGTTTTTAAGGAGTTTGACACATGAAAAGGAACTTTGCTCCAGAAACCTTGTTTCATTTTTTAAGGAGCTTGACACAAGAAAAGGAACTCTACTCCAGAGACCTTGTTTCATTTTTTAAGGAGCTCGACACAAGAAAATGAACTCTGCTCCAGAGACCTTGTTTCATTTTTAAGGAGCTTGACACAATAAAATGAACTCTGCTCCGGAGACCTTGTTTCATTTTTTAAGGAACTTGATATAAGAAAAGGAACTTTTCTCCAGAGACCTTGTTTCATATTTTAAGGAGATTGACACAAGAAAGGGAACTATGCTCTAGAGACCTTGTTTCATTTTTTAAGGAGCTTGACAAAAGAAAATGAACTCTTCTCCGAAGATATTGTTTCATTTTTTAAGGAGCTTGACACAAGAAAGGGAAATTTTCTCTAGAGACCTTGTTTCATTTTTTAAGGAGCTTGACACAAGAAAATGAACTCTTCTCCGACACCTTGTTTCATTTTTTAATGAGCTTGAGACAAGACAAGGAACTTTGCTCCACAAACCTATTCGTGGTCCATAAAAGGTCGTGGTTTCCAAGAGGTTCTCATCAGATGGGAGAAAAACACTCTGAAAATCATGGTTCGATGCCCCCAGTACACAATGCACTATATCACTGACTAGATCATCTATGGACAAGGGCATGGAACATGTTGCCAGATAATTAACTTGTGGCAGGGAAGATACCACTTGCATGTAAGGACCATTTAGGGATGATGGTTGATTGGGATCCAGATTAGGACCAATGAATGAAATTTGATCAATGGTCACAATTATTCCTTCACGTGGGAAACAAATCACACGAAAGCGAGAAGAAACAATATCTCCCATGATGTAAACATAATCACAACCAAGGAGTAAATTAAAATCCAAAGGGCCTTGGACAACCATCACATCGATACAGATGGTCTTTCCTCCCAAAGTAATAGGCAACTTAGGAAGGATCCCTAACAGTTGACTAGTCCCTTTGTTAAACACCAACATATTTTGAGTAATAGGCACAAGCTGAGGAGAACGTAAATCTTGCCAAGTAGTCGAGGATAAAATACTAACAGATGCGTCTTCATCTACGAATGTGCTAGGTACGGCCACATTGTAAGCATGTACTGTGATCTCAAAATGCATGTAAGAAGGAAGACAATATCCTTCCAGTTGACTCCAATCAAAGGAAGTGACCAAACTACTTTAAGGGGGTGTCGTGGGAACGAGAGAATTGCCCCCTTGTGTTACGGGAATGGGAGGATCACCCTCCTGCACCATGGGAACGGGAGGATTTCCCTCCAATTCATGGGAATCTAAAGAAACAAAAAAAATATGAGTGGTATGGGGTTCACTCTGTATGGGAAAGGTATGATAAAATGAAGGTGGAATCAAGTCTAGCATCTTCTCAACCAATGGTTGGTCGGGAAAAAACTCATGGGATTCACTTTCGGAGAGAGTGGGATCAGAGGAAAGATTTTGGTAGCCAGCAGGAAGGAGTGGGTGAGAAGTTGTAAGGTTTTCCAATACTTTGGTGGCTTCATCCAAATAAGGACAAAGGTGAATGGGATGATTCCATTCACATAACTTACAAGGAAAATTGACTTTATCCTTTTTCCCATGGGCCTTAGTATCACTAGTTGTGGTTTTACCACCAACATGATCTCTAGAGGCCGATGACAGAGGTTGATGTGAGCTGGTGGACCACACTTCTAAAACCTTGGGAATACTAGGAAAATCTCTAATAAGGAGGTCATCCTTACATACTTTTCAAGGGAATTTGACTTTGCGGGATTGATTAGAAGATTTGTCAATATTAGTTGCATCGACAACAATGGTCACTTGGTTGCCCCCTTGTTTATTTTGCTTCTTCTTATTCATCCTCTTATTCTTCTTCATAGCTTCTTGATTACTAGTGTTAGTTTCTAAAAGTTCAGTAATCTAATACACTCTTTCAGGTTTACTTGGTAGTGGTCCTTGGTCAAAATTTTATGTTTTCAGAATAATTCTCAAATAAAATTTTGTTCACTGAATGTTGTTTAGGTCTGAAATGCTACTCCCTTCACCCCTTCATGGTCATCATCATTTCAGGATCATGACATTCATCATCATCTAGGGTCATAATTCAATCAACATACCTCCATCTAGGTCATGGTCTAGGTTTCCTTTGTTTCACCATCATAATGTCCAATCATGTCATGAAAGAAGGCAAACAAGAGTCATTTTCACCATAAAAATCACCATCATTGGTTGTTAGCAAAGATAGGAAAATAAAGTAAAGGCAATTTTTCTTTTCTCAATAAGTATGCTACATGACCAATTTTTTCAAGAAAATATTTTTTGCTCAAAGTATTTATGATTTCACTAGAAGACAAAAAAGAAAATTTTGTGAGTTATAAAAGGAAATGAAGCTTCTTGAAGTCATTTCATCCTTTGATGTTCAAAGAGATCCTCTCTCATCCTCACAACACTCCACAAATATCTAAAGGTCGAATATAACCAACAAAAATTGTGCCAAAGTGCTCTGTGTTACGCTTCTGGCAAGCTGCGCTACGCTTTTGGAAAGGGTGCTACACTTTTGATTCCAAGCTCCAAAACAACTATCCAAGGGTCAAAACAGATTTTATAAAGGTTCAAAGACCTCCAAACCAGTAAGTGAATGTTCCTCATACCTCATTCAAAGTGAATTTCTTCAACAAAGGGTGGATTCCCTCATTTAGGTTTTCTCTACTACGTTTTGGTTTCAATGATGATTGGTTGCTTTAGTTGGTAAAACCTTAATTTCATCATCTAAAAACCCTCATACTTCATCCATATGCCTTATCAAATCATTACCTATCACTCATACCTCTCATAACTACCCTTTTCACTCAAACCCTAGTTTTCACTACGTTTTTGTAGGGAAAGTAGGAAAACTCTGTGTTTTTAACTTTTGGGCCCTTTCTCATGCCCATTTCCAAAAATTTCACTTGCATCTTGTAGAAAAATTATCACCATACCTCCCCAAAGTTTTAAGGATTTTTCCTAACTCCCTTCCATATCATTTCTGTCACTAGAATCATTGTACCACTATCCTGTGTTTACCTTATTTTTCACTTTCCCTTTCCACTGCATCAAGGTGGGGTTTTCCTTGTTGACAAACATCATGTAAGGTGAGACGAGGGTCCATAAGGGAGGTCATAATTCCAGGTTTGAGCTATCCAATTTGTAGGAGATCAATGCTTCTCCTTATGTTAAGAAATCTTTTGAAAGCAGTGGTTGTTTAAGGTTTTATGAAAGAATCCAGGAGGCAGGTTGTCATTCTCAATTGACAAGTATTTTTTCCACCAACTTTAGGAGAGATAAAGCTATCATAGGAGGTATTGAATTCACCATATCAGTGTCGCTGAGGAGGGAGGTCGCGCTTGATAGCAGAGACAAGGAGGAGCCGAGCTGCAGGGGAAGAGGATGATCACGAAATTGGGGGATCTGCTTTGAATTCCAAACAAAATTTGCAGGTGTAGAGGATTGAGGACCGTGAGGAAAATTCAAGATGAGAGGAGCGATGATATGATGATGGATCACAGGAGGGATGTAGAAATTATGAGTTTGAGTACCCTGAAAAAATATGTGAAAAACCTTTAGATGATTTCGAATAAGTGATTCGAGGATATTTATGCAAGTGCAATCAGAGGGTCGGGTCATTTCATGTCTACATATATGCTGTCATATGTATGGGTGATAAGGCATGATGGTAAAAGGAGTGAGAATTGCCTTCAAGGGATGGGGAGGAGGGTGATGTGCCCATAAATTTTAACCCGTCCAATGTTTCTGTGGACTCCTTCATTAGCCTAGATGTTAGCTTGCTTATTATTGCTTCTTAAGATATGATAATAACCTATATTTCCAATCAGATTTTCATATTGTTTTTATTTGCTCAATATTTGACAGAGTGCTACATTCTTTGGGTTACTTCTGCTCACCATTGCATGGATGACAATAGAGGAGTCCCCAAGTATTATTGGGTTGTGAATTTTTCTATCTTTTAATATTTTCATGCCCAGGAGAATACCATAAGCCTCCGGTCTGTTGTTTGACATTGTCCCATCCCCCAATTAAATTGAATAGCACAAGAGTTATCTCTTTGGGATATTAATCCACCAACTCTAGCTTTTCCCGGGTTCTTCTTGGAGGCTCCGTCGAAGAAGAGGCAAGGCCTGTTGAGGGATTTAATCCAATTTTGAAATTATTCCTCCTCCTTTTGATTTTCCAAGTTGGGTGTGCCTTTGTGACTTTTTCCATTTGTTGAATTGTGATGTTGTTGAGTGCGAAGCTGATCCAAATTTTTTCATCATTATGCAGTTGACTCATATCAATTCCATTTAACCCTTTAGTTGAGAGAAACTCTGTTATCTAGCCGCATGCCTTTAAAGTCACTCTATTCATTGCTGGATGTTTATTTTTGAATACTTTCCCATTCCTAGCAAGCCAGATTTGCCAGTATAGGAAGGAGGGGATGCTGGCCTAGAACCTTTGAACCATGATTTTGTTTTTAAAGGTGTAGGGCCAGGTTCTCCTCCATTTACTTATGAATTGATTTAGAGGGACGTTGTAATTCATATTTACTTCAATTGGTGACATAGTTTTCTCCCAACACTCTCTAGAGAATGAGCACTCTAGGAAGAGATGTTGAATAGTTTCTTCCTCCTGCAAACAAAGGGGACATTGAGAGGGACCATAGATTCCCCTTTTTTTTTAGATTCTCAACTGTGAGAGATTTGCTATGGAGAAGGGTCCATAGGAATATCTTGATTTTTGGGAGAGTTTCCACCTTCCAAGCATACTTCCAATACTTCCATGCCTGTTGCATTTGTTGTTCTTGAACCTTGGCATAGCCTGAATTTACTAAATAGTATCCACCTATAGGAACCCAAAAATAAGTGTCTTGAATGTTTTTGGCTATAGGAGTGGCTCCCAATAAGCAAGAAATCATGGAGTTATATTGGCTAGAAAGGTCATAGGGCAAGTTGGGTCTGTCCTATTGTTTCCAAGTTCCATCTTTCTCCCATTTGGAGATGTCCCCTAATTTTGTGTAGCCTTCCACTGTCATCCAAATCTTTAAGTCATGAATATCTGGGTTGCTTCCCAAGGGAGGGTTTCCCATGATGCTATCTGTCCACAAGCTGATTTTCCCCCCATTCCATGACCTTGTTAAGATGTTTTCCTTGATCACTGAGATTGTGCTGGAGATGAGTTTCTAGATTTGAGAGCACAATCTTATGGGAGGGCTTATTTACAATAAGGAGATTATTGGGGCATTGATATATTTTTCCTCTAAGGCAGCTTTCCACCAACATTTTTCTCCAGTGAGAAACCTCAAGACAATCTTGATTTCCAGTGCCAAATTCATAGTCCCAGGAGTTCTAATGGATAGGCCTCCATTTTTGTAATGGGCAGTAACTTGGTTCCAATTGACAAGACTGAAATTTTTTGTTTCAGATTTGCCTCCCTGCCATAGGAAGCTTCTAATGATGATTTAGATTTGCTTATGTATGCTAGTTGATGCTGCAAATAAAGAAAACTAATATAGGGGCAGAGATGAAAGGATTGATTTGATGAGAGTGATTCTCCCTACTTGGTTTAGCCATGTCATCCCCCATGCTTGGATTTTATTTTTAATTTTCTCAGCATACTTACTCCATATCTCAGTTTTTAAATTTTTCTTGGTGATTGGTGTTAGGTCTTTGTAATTTGCAAGTTTGTTAAATACAAACTGCAAAGCCTACATATGAACCACTTTGGGATTCTAGGATCTAGCCCTCCTGAACCCAGAGAGGGATCTCTCTATAAATGTGTTTAAATATGTGATCTTTAAGGCTTGAAATTTGATATTAGGCTAGGTATGAAGAGTATGGGTTTTTTATTTTGTTTGTTTTTGGTTGGGCAAAGACATGATGAAGGTGAAGGAAGTTTAAATGAAGGGTGAAGGTGTATGCAAGTGAAGGGATGATTCAAATGATAAGATAGGCAAAAAAGTAGCTTCAATCCATTGGGTTATGGAGTCATAAGAGGATTTAATTGGACAACAAGGTTCAAGAGTGGTCCATGGGGCAAGTCATCTATGTCAAAGGATATCCTTAAGTTGATTTTATGGAATGAAACAAATAAGAAATGGAGAACAAACAAATGAAGAACAAAGAGCAGCCCAAGATCAAGTAAGTACTTTGAAACTCTCCTGCTTTGGCATGCACTTAAGGAAAGAACATAAAAGTAATCTAAGATTAGGTAAGTACTTTGAAACTAACCTGCTTTGATGTACTTTCAACAAAAAATATTTAAAACACTTAGAATAGCTTAATATCAAGTAAGGACTTTGAACCTATCCTGCTTTCAGCATATTCCATGGGAAAGGGAAACTTTCAAAGGAGGAAAACATAGAAATAAATATTATCAGTGAGAGTAGGGTACTGGTAAGAGTAAATCCTAGCTCTGTATTTGCTGTTCTTTATCAGAGAAAGTGGAAAAAATGAAAACACAAAGAAAAATAACAATTTACTGTAAGAAACATATCACCATTGACAGAGACTGGGATCCCATAAATAAGCTTGTATTTGATGTTCAAACTAGTTACAATCATCAAGCCCAGTGGGTCTCTACCACTTCAAACTTCTCATTTCAGCTTATGTATCTTTAATTATAAACAGGGCTTCAACAGCTTCAGAAAACTATTAACATGCAACAGATATCTAGAACCAACCCTTACAATGTGCTCCTCAAGGAGAATTTATAGGAAAATGAAGAAGTGGGATAATTTCTAGGGGTCAAGTATCATTAATTCCATAATCAATGCAATTCCTAGCCTTGAAAACCATGCAAGGCATAAGGCAGGAATGCATTCTACCTATAACTCTACTTCATAACTCTGTTTATACTTTTCGAGGCTTAATGGACGAAAATATTGACTTTAGGGCTGTTTTTTATCTTTAAAATAACTTTGCTGACAATAAATAAGTTCTTTTGATTTGTATTAACTGTTCAACTATCTTTAGGCCAATATCTTCTGTTCTGGCAATAACTAGGCCTTCTTTTATTTCTGTGAGGCTGCAGGTGTCTTTTGGTCGTTGGAGAGGGTTGGCTTTTGGTGTTGGAGAGGGTTCAATTGGCCTCTAATGTGGTGGTGGAAGCTTCTCGGATTGATAGATTTCTTTGTCTTTCCCTAAAACACCTTTAATTTACTTTAGCCCTGTGTTTTAGGCCTGATTAGGATTAATCTTTTTCTTCAGGTCTTCATGTTGTCTTTATCTCCTTTAAACATTGGATTATAGCATTTAATCTTCAATAATAGGCTTTTAATCCCTTTGAACTGTCACTGATACTCTTTGCCACTTCCTTTCTGACTGTTTCTGGTGTCTGTGCAGGTTTAATGGCGTAGGGGGGTTTAGATCATGGTTGACAGTGATCCTTTAATACAACACACGTTTAAAACCTTCTCAGGTTTCTTCCCTACAATCTTCAGCTCTGAAACATGACATTCCGCACTTTGTATTATCATGAGAGAGACTTTGTAGAAAGAATAATCTTCCACCGTCTGTAACCCTGCAAAACCCAACAAACATGTTAAGGAAATCAATAGAGTGGAGGAGGATATGCTATGGACGACCATGGAGATGGTGGCGCGGTGATGAGAATGGTGGATACGGCAAAGAAAACGTGGAAATCATTACAGAATGGTGTAGAAATGGTCTGACGGAGGTTTGGGGCATCGTGCGATCTAGACCATCGGATTATAATAATCTCCGGTGATCTACGGTCGAGATTAATTAAAGAAGTCGTTTGGAGGATGAATGAAGCAACAGGTGAATGGGGGCGAGGTTGTTTTAGGGCCGTCATATCACGATAATCAACGGACACGATTGCCCGATGGACTACATTTGAAGGTTTAGATGAGCATACAAGAGAGGAGGATGAGATATATCGTGGGTCGTTGATTCAGATTGATGGACGACGGAGATTGGTGGAGGGAAATGCTCGGGCGCACAAGTGGATGGGAGATGAACCAGGGTGAGATTAAACCAAAGCCATTGGATCAGAACATTCAACGGCGGGGATTGCTTGGTAAAGTCCTTTGGAAGGTCAGATGGGAGGCAGAGGGACAATGCACGATTGGATCAGGACCGTCAGATCAAAGAAATCGACGGCCACGATTAATCGCGAGGTTTCACTATAGAGGGCGAAAAGCAGAAAACCAGACCGGTTTTCGCGCGGGGTGTGGAGCGGTAAGCTGTTTTCACAAAAGTTGCGCGATTCCACTCATCGCGCGCCACGTGGCGATACAAAACCGTCTGTATCATGCGATTTTTGAACGTTAACCTTTGGACACTAAATTTACGTGAAACCCATTCTCAACCGTCGGATCTGATGATTTTGATCGGACGGTGTGGAGAAAATCCCGATGGGGAAAGATGCATGGGTGGAGGTTAAATCATCGGGTTTCTTGTGAGCTGTTAGATCTACACAATGGACGGTCATGATTTAATATCGGGGCGGCGTTGTATGTTGGGCCATCGGGCTCGTCGGGTTTAACCATAGCCGTTGGATCTGTGTAATGGACGGTGAAGATCTGAGGGTGGCGGAGAATGTAGAATGAAATAGGCGGGGGTATGTAATAGAAGGGCGCCCAAGGACCATTGATCTTTGGAGATCAATGGTTCTTATTCTTTCAAATCATAACCGTCAGGGACGATGAAACCAAAGGGAAATGAATTTTGATTGGGTTCTTAGGTCTTTTTAAAAGATTTTCAGCCTTTTTGGCACCCAGTTGCGGGCTGGGGGTTATATGAGGAACAGGGCTAAGCCACATAGGCACCTGAGGGCTAAGTTCTATCATAGTGTAAATTGGGTGATTTTTAGGCCAAATTCAGTGTTTTTGAGGCCAAATGGAGGGTTCCGGTAGTCAGCAAAGGGGATTTTTAAACCAAATGAAGGGAGCCATAAGGTTTAAAAGGGAATTTTGATGAGATGGAGGGTTAATGAAGGGAATTTGTGGGATTTTTGAAAAGGGAAGAAGGGGTGAAAATTGTGCTTTTGAAGGGATAAAATGGAGCAGATGAAGGCTTTTTTGAAGCTCTTTCTTTCACAAATAGTGAGGCTTTTTGATGGACACAACATTGAGGATTGCTTTAGAGGAAAAAACACATGAATGCTGTCAAGAGTGATAGGAACATTTTCAAGGAAAATGTTCCTCTTGAAGACTTAGAAACCATTTAGTCACCTGTTTGCTATGCCAAAATTTTATAGGTGGCTAACAATGGCTCCACATGGGGATGGCATCTTCTTGAAGGTGTCAAGAACTTTCAGAGTAAATTCTTTGGAAGTAGGCCAGATGCCTGATCTTTGACCATCCCTTTCTTCTTGGATCAACTACTACAAATCATGAAAATATCATATCAACAGTAATATTCTCCCAAACAATCTACCTACCCATCCTATTGTCCTAACATTTTTTATTCAAGGTGCATTTTGACTTGCAGACCTTCTTCATCATTTTTTTTTATTGAAAGTAGAAAACACTAATATAATTCTACCCTTATTCCTCCATGAGACCAGATTAAACAGTTGGCCTCATAGTTTCTCTACCTACACTAATATCTGCTAGGATTAAACTGTCTAGCAGATTTCTTTCTCTACATTCTAGAACAAAAATTTAAAAATAGTCAAACCAGGATTAGACTGTCTGGTTTGTTGTGGGTCCATGGCATAAAGACAGTTGTAGATGAACTGAACTTTGCAGGAAATTGAAACCAAAATTATGAAGGCTAGAAATTGTGAAACTTTTAGAACATCCTTCTTTCTCTTGTGACTCAGATTTTGAGCTTTTTAGAGTCACTTTTCTTCTTCATTTCAGCTCTGGTTTTGAGTTTGTTAGAGCTAATTCTTCTTCTTTCTTTGCTGGTTCAGGTTTTGAGCATATTAGAACTAGCTTTTCACTTTCTTTGGCTCAGGTTTTGAGCTGATTTGAGCCATTCTTTGGAACTTCAGAGGTTCAAGTTTTGAGCTTGTCTGAACCTTTTATTTCATCTTTTTTTTTTTTTTTTTTTTTGTGAAATTGAACAAAGCAATGGTATTTACAATGGAAGTGAGAACTTTAAACTCTGAATTTTAGCAGTAATAATGTTTGAGCATCCTGCCATTGACAGGACCCCCAAACAGATCTGTACCATCTAACTCTTGCAGGAAGAATGCATTTGGACCAATGGTGGAATGAATAATGTAAGGACCTTGTCACAAACTGTCAAATTTGCCATGCTTAACCTTTTCCTCTCTTCTAGAGTCCCACTTGAGTACCTTGTCTCCAATGTTGAAGTCACAAGCTTTTGTTCTTTTTTCAAACAACGTTTTTATGTTCTCTTGCACTTTTTGAGCTCTGTTGTAGACCTCTTCCCTTGTCTATTGGAGATGTATTGTCTGATTGATCCTCCTTACCATGCTGTCCTCTTCTGACTGTATTTCTTGGACTAATTTTATCATTGGTACACCTAGGCTGGTAGTAAACACTGCATCTACTCCATAAACAAGTTGGTAAGGGGATATTCCAATGGATTTCTTTGTGGTCAATTTGTCTGCCCGCAAAGCATGCACCAACTTGTTATGCCATGATTTTTTATTCTCTTCAAGCAGCTTCTTGATGATGGTCACCAAAATTTTATTTGATGATTCTGCTAGCCCATTACCCTGAGGGTAAAAAGCAGTAGAATGACCAAGTGCAATCTGATACCTGTGACAAAAATCAATCATCTTTTTGGAACCAAAAGCAGCAGCATTATCAGTAATAATCTTCCTAGGGCAGCCAAATCTAGATAGGATATGGTCTTCAAGGAATTTTATAATGACAGAATCTGTGGCATTCCTAGAAGGGATGGCCTCTATCCATTTTGTGAAGTAGTCAGTGGCTGTGAGAATCCATTTGTGTTGGGCAGATGAAGCAGGATGTATTTCTCCTATGAAATCTAGGCCCCACTATTGAAAAGGAGCTTCAACAGTGATAGGTTGTAATGGTAAAGGAAGGAGTTTTCTTTTGCCCTAAAAATTTTGGCACTTGTGACATGCAACTATCGTTTTATGGACATCTTGGAAGAGGGTGGGCCAGTAATGGCTAGCTCTAAGGATCTTATTGGCTTTTTTTTTTCCAGTAGAGATGACCTCCACACTCTCCTTCATGGAATTCATGTTGATCCTCTCTGCATCAACTTGAGGCAAACATTTAAGCAATAAACCATTAGCATTTTTTCAATACAAACATTAATTTAAAATGCAATAATTCCTAGCTTTCAACTTTAAAAACCTAGCCTTAGTCTTTGATAAATCAGGAGGAGCATTAAGATTTGTAAGCACATACAAGATGTTAGCATACCAAGGTGAGTTTTGGAACTGCTCTTCAACAGTGGGAGTAGGAAATCCTTCATGTTCATCCAAGGCATCTACCATGTTAATGTCAAGGGCTTGTAGGTTAGATTCAACCATTAATTGAGCTAAGCCCTGACCTTTAATGAGTTTTGTGGGTTTGATTTTCAAATCATACTCTAGTATTACTGCAATCCACTTACCTCTCTTTCCATCTGGGTCTTGTGACAAGATATCTTTTACCACTATGTTAGGCACATAAGCAATGGTGTGAGAATGTAGAATGTACACCCTGAAGTCCTTTAAGGCCTTTACCAAGGCATAGGCCTGTTTTTCCATGATATTGTATTTCAAGGGTGCATCTCTTAGTGCCTTGCTAAAAAATGCTATTGGCTACTCTTGTCCCTCTGGATTTTTTTGCAATAGGACAACAACCACAGTATGCTCTGATGCAAAGGAGAAAATGAGGAAATCTTTTGTGAAATATGGGCTGATTAGTATTGGTGCTCGGGTGAGTGCATGTTTTACCAATTCAAAGGATCTTTTGTCTTCTATATTCCACTTCACTCCCACTTCTTTTTTGAGCATATTAGTCATGTTTCTAAGGAGCTCTGCTAAGTTGGGAATAAACCTCCTTAAGAAGTTAATCTTCCCAATGAAGGACTGCAATTCTTTTATGTTCCTTGGGTGGCTAATCTGTAGTATTCCCTCAACTCTTTTTGGATCTATTTTAATCCCCTTTTCTGATATAATATGACCAAGAAGTTTACCTTCTTACAGGCCAAACACTGTCTTTTTGGGATTTAAAGATAGCCCAAACCTTCTGCACTTTTCAAAGACCTTTCTTAGATGTTTAAGGTGATATTCATTAGATTTGGAATAAACTGTTATGTCATCAAGGTAAATTACAATGAAGTGCCCTAGTTCCTTTGAAAATGCAATGTCCATGGCCCTTTGAAAAGTGGCCCCAACATTCATTAATCCAAAAGGCATTTTCACATACATGAAAGTGCCCCAAGGAGTGGTGAAAGCTATCTTGAGTTGATCTTCTGGGAGTACTAAAATGTGGTTATACCTTGAAAAGCCATCTAACAGAGAAATCCTCTTTGAACCAACTACCCTTTGTAGGATGTGCTCCATTTTGGGTAAAAGATAATTGTCCTTTAGGGAGGCTCTGTTAAGGTTTCTAAAATCAATGCACAGTCTGATTTCTCCTGTCTTTTTCCTCACAGCTACAAGGTTAGAAACCCAATTTGAAAACCTCACAGGCACTATGATTCCTACCTCTTACATTTTCTTAATTTCCTTTTCCACTAGAGGCAGTTGTACTGGGTTGATTCTGCGCAGCTTTTACCTAAAAGGTTTTTGGTTTTCTTTCAATGGGATCTTATGTTGGATAATCTCTATGTCATAGGCTTTTAAGTCCTCATAGCTCCAGGCAAACACATCAGCAAACTCTTTAAATAAATCAATGTATTTCTGTTTGATATGTGCAGGCAAAGACTTAGATAATTTAATCATTTTAGGCTTATCTTTGCTGCCTATGTTGCATTCTTCAACATATGATTAAGCGTGTTCTATAGTAGGCTTCTTTGCCACATCATTAAAATAAAAGAGGTCCTCTAGGGGTGCTAATCCTCTGGGTATGTTTTTGTCTTTGGAATGTAGCACCTCAATGTCCTCTTTATCTGTTTTCATGTATTCTTCAGTTTGTTTTTCAAATTCTTTGGTTAACATGTTTATTTCTGCATTGGGGGATAGTTTTCCTTCATCAGGAGGCTCTTCATCTAAACAGTTTTCATCAGATTTAGAGTCTGAATCAGGTAATTCAAATTCATTCCTACAGAGCAAGAAATATTCTATCTGTTTGTCACCCTCAAAGACCTACCAATATTTTTCATTATCTAGCACTGCAGGTCTGTATTTTGTTTGAATAGTGATCTGTTTGTCACTAGGTGATTCCTGATATGAACTAGTTGTGCAGGCCAATCCATTTGCAATTATGTTTTGGCTCCTAGGAAAAAACACAAGCTCATACTCTACAAATGTTTTCAGAAAATCCATGGCATTATTTCTGTATGCCCTTAATCTAGGATGCTTTGCAGTATACTCTCCATTTAGTTGTTTGATGACTAATTCTGAGTCCCCCTGGACCAATATCCTCTTGGCTCCTAGTTTTTTCAATAGATGTAATCCTAAGATGAGAGCCTCGTACTCTGCAATGTTGTTGGTGCACTTAAAGTCTAGCTTTAAAGCATGGCTCTTAGTATGATTGTTTTCAGCATTGTACAACCATATCCCAGCTCCTGCATTCTTTTTAATGCAAGATCCATCAAAGTTCATGCACCATAAGGGACTGTTTGTAGGATTGACATCATTTTCATCCTTAATGCCATGTTCACCATTATGTTGTATTCTGAGGTCTGCACCATGTTGTGATGTGTCTTTTTCTTCAGGATTTTCATGGAGTTTAGAGTGATGGGTAATCTGTTATTTGCAGTCTTGGCTTTGTTCACTCTGGTTTTTTGTTTCAGCAGACTTTTCAAAGGTTTCTCTCTAATTTTCCTCTATATCTAGAACTGCCATTATTTCTAGATTTTGGGCCTCTAATCAGTTGTCTAAATTTCTGTCTTCTAGCTCTGGCTTATTTATGAATTCATCATTGTAAAGGATAAAAGAGTCCAGGTCTATATGGACAGAGTAAAGAGGGGGATTTTCAGGCTTTTCTGGGCTACTAACCATGAATTTCATGTGTGCCTCTCTATATAGTCTTCTAAGCTGGCTAAAGTTAGGGATATTGGCATATGTCCCGTCCATCTAAATTGTACCTTTCATCTTGGCACCCCATGATCTTGACAGCAACATGCCATACTTAGGAGGTACATCAGCCACCACAACATCCATGACCATGCACTTGGCTGGGATTTGAGTCAAATTCACACAAAGATCTTTGATTAGGCCAAGGCACTTCACTATGCTAGAGTCAAAAGAATATAAATCCTTGTAAGGTATGGTTATTTATAGGCCTAGCTTTTCCATTATCACTTTTGGCATAAGGTTGTGTGAAGCTCCAAAGTCATGCATGGAATTATGCAGGATTTTGTCATGGATATTGAGGCTGACATAGAAAGGAGGTACTACCCCTTCCTGAAAATTCCCTTCAATTTTTGGGCCAAACAAGAGAGCTGGTTGATCATCATTTAAATTGACAGTGTCACTATTTTCTCCTAAGTTTAAAGCTTTCAAAATTTGAATCTTATATACATCTTGGGTGGCCAACTCAGTGAGAGGGACAAAAAATTTAATTTTGGCAATCTCACTTTCCAAATTGAAAGAAGACTGACTCTTTGAAAGGTTCAAATCTGTTTTGTTGGCCACTGCTTTATTAGCAAGATCAGCTTGCTGATTTTAATTATGTACAATGTTTGAAGCTGTTTTAACAGGAGCATTAGCTGCAATGCTAGTGCTGCTAGATTCGTGACTTGATTTGTCACTGGTTTGGGTGTCCTTATCTTTGTTTTTACCAGAATTCTTAGCTGATGATTTACTGCTTTCAGCAGTCACTTTAGGATTCTTTCCAGGTCTTTTCTTAATGGTGATTTCAGAGGCCTTTGGTTTGGGATTATCTGTGTTCTTTTTGCTTCTGAGATCATATTGTTCTCTAACCTGCATGATGGCATTTTCGAATCCTAACCTGTAGTCCTCAGTTTCCAACCTTTCCTCATCCCAATGTGAGTATGAGGTCTGGCTATATTCTGTGGAAAAAGTGTGATCCTGGTCATCTACTTCCACCATGTTTATGATATTCCCCTCTGATTCTTCTATTATCCCTTCATCCTCATCAAGGAAAATCTCTTAGAATGGAGGTATGACTTGTTGATCAGAGTCTCTTTGTCTATTTGGGGGATTGTTTCTCCTAAAGTTTTGGTTCTGGCTTTGGTTTTGGTTTCTGTTCTGATTAGTTGCTTGGATGAAAAATTTCTCCATCATTCTTTCCATCCTCCATGTTTTTGGCTAGACTATCATATTTGGGATCTGATGAAGAAGCTGTGTTGTCATCCCTATAGGTTACCCTTTTCTCAGCCCTCATCCTAGCTCTTTTTTCAATCAAGTTTGCCTCTACACTCACTGCTCCTTTCTGCATGTCTTCCAATGTGTTATAATCTCTTTCCCTAAGCTGATAGGCCATATCAGCATCAAAGTCTTCAGGGTATTTCACTAAGGCCATCCCTTGGGGAGATTTCATGTGTGGTGGAAGAGAATTGTAGACACTGTTGAATCTAGTAGAGTAGTCCTGGACACTCTCCCCTTGATTTCTTTTAAGATTCTTATATTCTGCTAAGATTTGGAGAGGGTTGCTTCTTACTTCCCATTTGTTTATAAAAGTTTGAAGTAAGGAGGGTGGATCATTGATGCTATTAGGAGGTAAGCCTTTAAACCACTTCTTCACTTCTTCTCCTAAACTTTGAGCGAAGATCCTCATCTTAATTGTCTCATCCTCTATTTCCATGTAGTCAAAGGCATCTTCCATCCTATCTACAAGGTGTTGAGCTGTAGTAGATTCTTTCCCAGTGAAGTGAGGAATTTTAGACTGATGTTCATTAGGTAAAGGAGCTAAAGGCTGTGGTAAAACCAAGGGAGCATACCATGGTGCCATGATGATGTTTTGTGGAGGTAAAGGATGGGCTTGAGCAGTGGGTATATGACTGACATAAATGCTAGGACCAACAACAAACTGTTGAGTAGATCTAAGGTGAGAGCGACCCAAGTTATGAATGAAATGTATATCAGGAGGTGTTGATGGAGTGGTTTCTCTGTTACCAATATGCTGATCACTATGAGGAGGTGAGTTTGGAGGCTCAAAGTTTGTTTGATTTAAACTACTGAATGACTTAGTTCTTGGTGAATTGCTTGGTAAGTCTAAATCAAACTGAGTCTTTGATAGAGCTATAAGGTTTTCAGATGTTGAATTAGCTCTATAAATGTGTCTGAAAATAGTGGGGTCCCGATATGAAGAAGGCTTCCTAATAATACTCTCAGGATTATCCACTATTTCAGGGGGTTTTGGATTAGGATAAGCTCTGGTATGGATTGTTCTTGAAGCCAGTATGTATAACAATCTCAATGAAGAAGGTTGGCCAAATATGACAGTCTTTGAGAGGAAAACTATCTTCAAACAAGGAAGCTTAATCCTATATGTTTCCTTTAAAATGGATGATGTTGTAATGAAACTGGTCTCCCAGTGGATTCTTGTGAAAACAATGACAATTAGTAGGCCTACTGATCACCAGTGGAGTCTTTTGGTCATTCAAGAACTGTGGAGTCGCCAGGTGGAAGGTTTAAAGTATCTTGAAGGAGATTTACTGTCCACCACAATGATTTACTACCAAACTTAGTATAATAGGGTCTTGTTCCCCAGTGGAGTCGCCAGAATGTTAGGTCTCTGTAATTTGCAAGTTTGGCAAATAAAAACTACAAAGCCTACATATGAACCACTTTGGGATTCTAGGATCTAGCCCTCCTGAACCCAGAGAGGGATCTCTCTATAAATGTGTTTAAAGATGTGATATTTAAGGCTTGAAATGTGATATTAGGCTAGCTATGAAGAGTATGGGTTTTTGATTTTGTTTGTTTTTGGTTGGGCAAAGACATGATGAAGGTGAAGGAAGTTTAAATGAAGGGTGAAGGTGTATGCAAGTGAAGGGATGATTCAGCTGATAAGATAGGCAAAAAGGCAGCTTCAATCCATTAGGCTATGGAGTCATAAGAGGATTTAATTGGACATCAAGGTTCAAGAGTGGTCCATGGGGAAAGTCATCTATGTCAAAGGATCTCCTTAAGTTGATTTTATGGAATGAAACAAATAAGAAATGGAGAACAAACAAATGAAGAACAAAGAGCAGCCCAAGATCAAGTAAGTACTTTGAAACTATCCTGCTTTGGCATGCACTTAAGGAAAGAACATAAAAGTAATCTAAGATCAAGTAAGTACTTTGAAACTAGCCTGATTTGATGTACTTTCAACAGAAAATATTTAAAACACTTAGAATAGCTTAAGATCAAGTAAGGAATTTGAACCTATCCCGCTTTCAGCATATTCCATGGGAAAGGGAAACTTTCAAAGGAGGAAAACATAGAAATAAAGCTTATCAGTGAGAGTAGGGTACCGGTAAGAGTAAATCCTAGCTCTGTATTTTATGTTCTTTATCAGATAAAGTGGATAGAATGAAAACACAAAGAAAAATAACAATTTACTGTAAGAAACACATCACCATTGACATAGAACAGGATCCCATAAATCAGCTTGTATTTGATGTTCAAACCAGTTACAATCATCAAGCCCGGTGGGTCTCTACAACTTCAAACTTCTCATTTCAACTTATGTCTCTTCAATTACAAACAGGGCTTCAACAGCTTCAGAAAACTATTAACATGCAACAGATATCTAGAGACCAACCCTTACAATGTGCTCCTCAAGGAGAATTTATAGGAAAATGAAGAAGTGGGATAATTTCTAGGGGTCAAGTATCATTAATTCCATAATCAATGCAATTCCTAGCCTTGAAAACCATGCAAGGCATAAGGCAGGAATGCATTCTACGTATAAATCTACTTCATAACTCTGTTTCTGCTTTTCGAGGCTTAATTGAAGAAAATATTGACTTTAGGTATGTTTTTTTATCTTTAAAATAACTTTGCTGACAATTAGAAATAAGTTCTTTTGATTTGTATTAACTGTTCAATTGTCTTTAGGCCAATATCTTCTGTTCTAGCAATAACTAGGCCTTCTTTGATTTCTGTGAGGCTGCAGGTGTCTTTTGGTAGCTGGAGAGGGTTGGCTTTTGGTGCTGGAGAGGGTTCAATTGGCCTCTGATGTGGTGGTGGAGGCTTCTCGGACTGATAGATTTATTTGTCTTTCCCTAGAACACCTTTAATTTAATTTAGCCCTGTGTTTTAGGTCTGATTAGGCTTAACCTTTGTCTTCAGGTCTTCATGTTGTTAACACTCAGGTTTTCCTTGAAGTTGTGGAAAAGGAAAGTATACCCGAGGTAACCACAAACCAACCTTCAGATGCAGAATCTAGCTAATCTGCATCCAGAGAGGGCTCTCTCTTTATGATTTATCTTTGTTCTTAGAAGGTTTTAGGCTAGTTATAAGTCCAAGAGTTTGTTTGAAAAATGGTGGAATCCACAAACTAAGGGCAAGGTTGAAAGTTTTCAATCCATTGGGCTATGGAGTCAAAGGATGGCTTTACTGGATTTCTATTCTACACACAAGATGGCTTTACAGGGCAAGATAGCTAGACAGAAACAATCCTTAAAATTTAGAGTGGATGGGATGATTTTGAAGGGATGAAAGGCAGCTAAGAATCTTTCACCATGTTCAAAGGAAAGAAATGAGATGACTACAAACAAAGAGCAATGAAGAATTCTTTATTATAGTAATCAAGAGTGTTTAAATTAGCAAAGCAAGAGCATTTAAGAATTCGTGCTTATAACCAATTTAGAGGAAAACATTAAGAACAATCACATCTGAAATCAGAGTACAATTAAGTAAATTCTGATTCAATCTTTTATGTAAATTATTCAGAAATGGACATAATGATATTATAAACTGATATAAAACTTAAGACAAAGGGTAGAAAGACTTATTGAACTGCAGTCCAACACATGAATCCTGCAAAAAGTCCTGAGCTTCAAATTGTCATCCAGTAAGCCACAAATAAACTTCTCCAAAATGCTTTTATTCCGAAAATCTCAATGTTACAGCAAAGTAATAGAATCCACCCTCAATACTCTCTTTGAGGGTTTATTTATACAAAAAAATAATTGAAAATATCTTACACTAACCTAGCCCTCAATTTAGGGTGACTGACAAGTAAGTTACAATAAAAAAGGAGACATATGGTCTCGTAGATAGAATAAAATGTAATTGCTGGTGTGTTGTTTCCTCATTTTGCTGATGTGCTGGAGGTGAGTGCTGAAATAGGGCTCGATGTTGTCCCTTGGAGTAATTTCTTTGATTGTTTGATACTCTTTGTCTTTACGGATACTCTTTAACCTGTTTGACTGATACTCTTTAACCTGTTCTTACTATTTATCCTTTTCATAATAAAAAGATAAAATTCTCAACTTGAAGATAAATTTCATAAAATTTCCAATAGGTCATTCCACCATTGATCTGGTGCTATTACAGTTCTTTTAAGTTTCCTCAACGTTTCATCAGCCTCTGTGAGTTTGTAAAAAGTGGGCTGATCAGGGAACAAATACTTTATTTCATGTTCAAGGTGAAATAAATTCTTCAACCTGTCATAGAGATTTCTTCCTGTTGGCAACGTTGCTTCTGGCATAGTGATAGAATGAGCAGCTGAATTATGAGCATGGATATCTATTTTCTTGACATAGGTTTCCAAGTCCATTATCTGGTCCTCTGAGAGCATAGGACTGGGTAACCCACTGTCCAACAAAACCTGAAATTTTCCTCTGAAAGTATTAATATCAGCCAAAATATCTGAGCACTTCCTCTCCAAATTCTGCATAAAAGTTCTTTTGATGAAAACTCTTTTAATCTCCAAAATGGTGCCGGTCCCGTCCTCAATTCCTAATACTGCAAGCTATTGCTTAGTTCGGGTGTTCAAAAATTGAATAAGTTGATTGGTCTGCTCAGGTCTACCTCTTATTTCATCTCTTGTTCTGTTTATTTCTTCCTGAGCTGCTTTAATCAAGTCATTTTGTTCAAAAATTGCTTGAACAGAGGGCCAAATACTTTTTATTAACTCAATTATATTACCCCAAAGAATTTCATTTATTTCCTTCAAAGGCTTTTCTAATGAAAGATCTTTTTCTAAAGCCTTAACTAATCTTCCCAACCTTTTAATTTCCCTGGTATTATTAGCAACTGTCTTCTTAGATGTATCGTATTTCTGCTCCAAATTTTCTATCTGCAATTTTGTGGTTTGAAGCTCTGTGACTCTTAATTGTAAACTTTCCATTTGTTTTGTCAATTCCTCAAAACTTAAACCAGAAGTGTTCACCTGCGTTGGCACTGTTTGTTGCTTTGCTGTTGTAGTACCTGTGGTTGTAGTAGCTTCCGTGGTGGATACTTGCATGATAGCTTCTTTTTCCTGTAAAGCTTGTTCCAATCCTTTCTCTGTTTCACCTAGTCGCTCAGTCTTCTTTAAGAGCAACTCCATTATCTCTTCTTGTGAATTCCCCTTTAAAACTTCTTGGGTCTGGGGATGCCTTGAGGTTGGCAATTTCAGCTGCTTTCTCAGTGCAACTATGTCATCATCTTTCTTCTTAATCAGTGCCTCAATACTTTTAATATCTTTGGGATTGTGACCCAAGCTAATGATTATGTCTTCCAGAGACTTTATTCTGTTATCTTTGGCCTGAGAAGAGGCCTTTTCAATTTGCAATTGGGTGCTTGTGTTATTTAAAGAATCTTGCAACCTTAGGGCTGCCATGGCCTTATCAGTAAGAGTGGAATAGACCATTTCCCCAGTTTGTTTATGCAGCTCTATCTGGTCCAAAGGATGAATGTCCTTTGCCAGGACCTCAAAATTTGTTCTAATATAATCAGCTGTTGTCATGGGTTTTGACACCTTGGACTTGAAGTGGCTCATCATCATTTCGCCTTGTGAAATGTCAAATGTTGACATTAACCTTTCCTGATTATGTGGAGCCATTTTCAAATATTGATCATATACTTTCATTCTCAATGGATCATTCTTTGCCTTTATATTAATGAAGGTTCTTTTGATATCCCCTGTATCTGTTTTTGGTGGTCTAAAAGAGGATACTTTAGTACTCAACTGCTTTTGCAAAGCTTTTCCTTTCTGGCCTGTGTTTGCTTCACTAACTGTGCCAGTTAGTTGACTGTCTTCCCTTCCATCATCAAACATTTCATCAATGATTTCCACATCTGGAAGTGGATCTAGTTTCTGTTTTTTGGCTTGATGTATCTCTGAGGACTCTTTGGGAGGAGTAGTATCTGGAACATGCCTTTTCTTGCTCATTTCTACATTGGATGGAGTTTGTAATCCTGAAACTTCAGGATGATTTACTTGAATGGGAGAAACTTGTGTTTGATCAGGTGCTCTAGAGGTTTGAGGTTTCTCTGCCATGACTAAAGTTTCGATGACCTGTATCTCAGGTTCCTTTCCTTTGCCTTTTGACTCTGCTGCAACTGATGAACTGCCTTCCTATAATCTCTGCTGTAGATTTGCTGATGAAGAAGTGCCTATGTGAGGTACCTGCACTTGACCATAAGATTCTAGGTCATACTTCTTCTCAAGATCTTTCATAATTTTGTTCATTTTGTCTTCTTCACTTTCTTCTTCAACTAGTGTTTCTTCAACCCATTCATCTTGGTTGGCATACTGTTCTATTTCAGGAATCTTGTGGTGCATGTAAGGGGATGATTTGTTCTTTATTCTCTTCTCATAGATAAAACCAAATGGGTCATAAGGAACCCAACGGAAAGTTCTTTGGAACTTGCAATGGCTTTGTAGTATATTTTCTGCTTCTCGCTCAGCATCCCTAGAGTTGCATATGTAGGGACCTAATTGACTTTTAATCCTGAGTTGGGCTTTCTTTTTCACACTACAAAAATGAATCACATCTGAATTATTCATCTGCCTGAAGTATTCCAAGGGAAAAAGTCTCATGGGCACATATCTTGGCAACTTGAATGGATGTAATTCACATCCATAGATTCTGATGACTGAATGGTTTTGATATAAATACCAATCTCCAACTTTATAAGTCCTTGAAAGTTGCAAGGTCTTCTTGATTTCATTACTGAGCCTTGGAGGAGGGATTCCTGTCAACAAGGTAGTTGCAGGATATACAAAAAGATCGATGAACTCAGTATAGGAATAAGGAGAATCATAGGAAGAATGAATTATGGGAGACCAAAATATAACTGACCTAGGGTTTCCCTTGGCATCAAGCTTTTTAACAGGGAAAGGGAACTTCTCTGATTGATAAAAGATAATGAGATGATAAATAACTGAGGAATATTTAAAAACTTTCTCATCATCTAGTCTCATGAACTGGTCATGGATCTTATTGGCTATGAAAGAGGCAAAGTCATATTTAACTTCAGGAGGTTCCCTAGGAGTAAAGATAGACAACAAAACCAGGGTTATCTCATCAACATATTCACTTGTATTGAAACCCAAGACAAAATATATCATATTTAGGATGAGCCTTCCCAATTTAGTGAAATAATAAAAACCATAGGGAGGAGGTCCCTTAGGTTGATGTTCAGGTAACATAAAATTCTGGCAAATGGACTCCAATTTTTCTGGGGTCAATTGATTAGATTTTTCAATCAATTCTTCCATAGACAAAGGTGCTAGTTCTTGATCTGGTTCAAAATGTAGCATTGCATTGATAGCCTGGGGAGTAATGGGGAAAAGAACACTCTGGTCAGGGGATATTACAGCTCTTTGAGTGGGATCATAGTTAGAATGGCAATAGTGGATAATTTCTGGGAAAGTAATGACTAAGGGGATGAGATATCTCGGGAGATTGGATTCCCACAACCCAATGACATCTTGCCCCTTCGAAAAATCGTCTCTGCAGTGACAATAACTCAGAAGGGGGCTTTCATCAAAATGCAAGTCTTTAATCTGAAAATCTTTATCCACTAAGGGCAAATATTCTAACTCTCTGTGGGGGGCATTCAATGGAGTTACATTCAAGGCTGCCGGGGCTTCCATTTTGGTTCTTGTGGGTTCAAAATGGAAGTTTCTGGATTTTCTTCACAGGTCGGGCGTAATTTCAGTTTTAATGAGAGAATTTGGCACAATTGCAGGTTCGGGGGAACAATCACAGTTTTAAACCTCAGGGAATGATCTTAGCGATAAAATTTGATCACTAATCCAGTGGAAAACAAGGAAAACAGACTTTCTTTTGAAGTTCGAAGCGCTATAGGATAAATACCTGTTCTTGGAGGTGAACTGGGTTTTAACAGGTATCAGGTGGTAGCACGAGGATGCTTGAACATTGGTCCGGCGGAATTCTGGAGCGAAATCGGATAGAACAGTAGATTTCAGTGAAAATTTGAATTTTGCAGCAGAAGGCGCAGTCGCTTTCGAATAACGAAAATGACATAAAAAACACGAAAATTTGTTTTATTTCCAAGTTAAAAAGGGATTTTTTATTTTTTTCGAGGACTGACGTCATCGATGTACGGGCTGACGTGTGCAGGGATCGGGCGGTAAACGGTAAGCGGTAATCCCCGCACCGCTTATGGACAAGAGCGGTTTTTAATGTGAGGGCAGCGATTCCATTGGGCGATGGACGTGTGGCCGGTGGACTATTTCAAAACCACCAAGTCCCCGCGCGTTAAAGCTCTGACAAGGGACGACTGGTGGAATTGATGTGGAGCGTTGATCTGTGGAGGGGCGATCCAAAGGTGGAAGGGACGGGGAGATGGTGGGGCGTTATCGTGCGGGCCCGGCGGGGTTTTAAATGTGATTAACTTTATTAAACATCCCGGGGGGCGTCTAATAGGCGGAAAAGTGTGGTTATTAATTAATTCTGATAATTAATTAATCCCAATGGTTAATGAAAAATAGGCGTCGCGACAGGGTTCAATTATGGTTAAAGTGTCGGGTGGGATGCCAAGTGGATGAGCCACGGTGGCATGGGGGTTTTTCCGAAGTTTTGATTTAAAAATAAAACTTCAGGTTTATTCTTTTTTTGTGTTAAACATATATATCATATGTTTAAAGCTTTTCTCATATATGTTTTTATTATATGATAAATAAATCGATATGATTGACTTACCATAGGGGCGGGAGTATTATATAATGATATATTTTAACCAAAGGGGTTGTATAGTGGGTTTTTATTTGAATGCATGGGGAAATAAATACTTTGGCTAAACTTTATAATAGAGGGGTTTTTGGATATTTATATAAAAGGAGTTATATACTTAGGATAGGGCATTTCACTAGGGATTTAGTAAATAGAGTTAAATGTTAATATGACAAAGGGACAAAGACAACTCAAAATACTTTGCACATCTAAGAAAGTGACAGTTTCTGAAGTAAATTACAATATATCATCTTCAACACTTAAACTTAGAATAGTAAGTTATTTTGAGGGATTTTTATGGAAGTTTGCATGATTTTCCTAAACAAAATGGGATTTTACTTAGGAAAAGAATGAAAGTGAATGATAATGGATAACTTCAAGTACTTAGGTCTTTTTGATCATCAGGCCAAGGGTCTGGTCCCTCCAAAAGTCAAGGAAATGCCTTGAGCCCCTTTGATCTCCAAATACCTTAGCACTTTGGGAAAATTAGTAAAAACTTAGGGAAAAAGTGATGTGGGAAGTTAATGATTTTGACTTTGCTTTCTGTGAATTCTTCAGTGCATTTTCTGCTTGAGTACTTGTGATGAAGGTAAAAGATTAAACATATTCAGCACCATCATTCATCACATAAAACTTTGCAACACCATCTACCTACCCTATCTACTTGACACTACCATTTTCTCTTCTTTATTAGGGTGCATTTAGACTTGAAAACCCTTATCAATCTTCTTTTCTTTTACAAGGCAAATCTATCTAATTCTACCCTTATTACATCCAAGGGCTCAGATTAAACTGTTGAGCACCTTTTATCAACTCTACCTATCTACTTATTCTGCCAAGATTAAACTGTTTGGTCAGATATTTATTCTTTATTCTACAACATGAAATTGAAACATGAATGAGTCAAGTTTAAACAGTCTGACTCTTCATAAATTGTGGCAAAAGTTTGACAAGCTGCACACAATTGCTTTATTACAAAAATAAAATAGTAGTGGCATTTGGATTTGCACACTTTCCTTGGTCTATTTTTTGCTTGGGGTTCATTTCTTTCATTTTCTTGACCAATTTATTTTTCTTACCCTTTGATTTTTCTTTTAGGGTATACCCTCTTTACATTTTTTAATTTTTTTTGATTTTTTGGTTTTTCAAGAATATGGAACACCTTTGCTCAAGAAAAAGGTTTGAACATATTCCATAGTTCAATCAAGACAATCATGAAAAATGACACCTATTGGTATAGGAGTCTAACACATGCTATCTTTATCTCCTTTAAACATTGGATTATAGCATTTAATCTTCAATAATAGGCTTTTAATCCCTTTGAACTGTCACTGATACTCTTTGCCACTTCCTTTCTGACTATTTCTAGTGCCTGTGCAGGTTTAATGGCACAGGGGGGTGTAGATCATGGTTGACACTGATCCTTTAATGAAACACACATTTAAAACCTTCTCAGGTTTCTTCCTTGCAATCTTCAGATCTGAAAAATGACATTCCACACTCTATATTATCATGACAGAGACTGTGTAGAAAGAATAATCTTCCACCATTTGTAACACTGCAATACCCAATAAACATGTTAAGGAAATCAATGGAGTGGAGGAGGATATGATGTGGAGGACCATGGATACGGTGGCGCGGAAATGAGAATGGTGAATACGGTGAAGAAAACGGTGGAAATCATTACATAATGGTGTAAAAATGGTCTGAAAGAGGTTTGGGGCATCGTGTGATCTAGAGCATCGGATTAGAATAATCTCCGGCGATATACGGTCTAGATTAAATAAAGAAGTCGTTTGGAGGATGAATGAAGCAGCAGGTGAATGGGGGCGAGGTTATTTTAGGGCCGTCAAATCACGATAATCAATGGACACGATTGCCCGATGGACTTCATTTGAAGGTTTAGATGAGCAGACAAGAGAGGAGGATGAGATATATCGTGGGCCGTTGATTCAAATTGATGGATGATGGAGATTGGTGGAGGGAAATGCTCAGGGGCACAAGTGGACGGGAGATGAACCAGAGTGAGATTAAACCAGAGCCATTGGATCAGAACATTCAACGGCGGGGATTGCTTGGTAAAGTCCTTTGGAAGGTCAGATGGGAGGCAGAGGGACAATGCGTGATTGGATCAGGACTGTCAGATCAAAGAAATTGACGGCCACGATTAATCGTGAGGTTTCACTATAGAGGTTGGAAAGCAGAAAACTAGACGGATTTTCACTCGGGGTTTGGAGCGGTAAGCTGTTTTCACAAAAGTTGCGCGATTCCACTCTTCGCGCGCCACGTGGCGATACAAAACCGTCTGTATCATGCGATTTCTGAACGTTAACCTTCAGACACTAAATTTACGTGAAACCCATTCTCAACCGTCGGATCTGATGATTTTGATCGGACGGTGCAGAGAAAATCCCGATGGGGAAAGATGCACATGCGGAGGTTAAATCATCGAGTTTCTTGTGAGCCGTTAGATCTGCACAATGGATGGTCATGATTTGATATCAGGGTAGCGTTATATGTTGGGCCATCGGGCTCGTCGGGTTTAACCACAGCCGTTGGATCTGTTCAATGGACGGTGAAGATCTGAGGGTGGCAGAGAATGTAGAATGAAATAGGTGGGGGTATGTAATAGAAGGGCACCCGAGGACCGTTGATCTTTGGAGATCAACGGTTCTTATTCTTTCAAATCATAACTGTCGGGGGACGATGAAACCAAAGGGAAATGCATTTAGATTGGGTTCTCAGGTATTTTTAAAGGATTTTCGGCCTTTGTAGCACCTGGTTGCGGGCTGGGGGTTATATGAGGAACATGGCTAAGCCACATAGGCACCCGGGGGCTAATTTCTGTCATAGTGTAAACTGGGTGATTTTTAGGCCAAATTCCGTGTTTTTGAGGCCAAATGGAGGGTTTCGGTAGGCAGCAAAGGGGATTTTTAAACCAAATGAAGGGAGCCATAAGGTTTAAAATGGAATTTTGATGAGATGGAGGGTTAATGAAGGGAATATGTGGGATTTTTGAAAAGGGAAGAAGGGGTGAAAATGGGGCTTTTGAAGGGATAAAATGGAGCAGATGAAGGCTTTTTTGAAGCTCTTTCTTTCACAAACAGTGAGGCTTTTTGATGGACACAACATTGAGGATTGCTTCATAGGAAAAAACACATGAAGGCTTTCAAGAGTGATAGGAACATTTTCAAGGAAAATTTTCCTCTTGAAGACTTAGAAACCATTTAGCCACCTATTTTCTATGCCAAATTTTTATAGGTGGCTAACAATTGGCAGCCTGAGATATTGGAAGTGGCTCTAATTATTTTGGAAGGGAATTTCCAGAATTTTAGACATTCGTTGGAGGGATCTTGGAGGGGTGTTCTAGCTATATATATAGTTTTTCCCATTGTTAATAAGCCCTCCCGAGACATCCATGAAATTGTCTAAGACATATTTAAATCTTCGAGCAACTACACAAGATGCACCTCCCATGAGAAGGGTATCGTCTGAAAATACTGAATGGTTGATTCTTTTGGTACCTTTGCTTATGGTTAGGCCTGTCAAGGAAGAATTTATTTGGCTGTGCTCCAAATTTCTACTTAGGGAATCAGGCATTACAATGTACAGGAAGGGAGACAAGGGGCAGTCTTGTCGAAGTCCTCTAGAGCTCTGAAAGTAATCACATGGTCTTCCGTTAACAAGAGGGGATATCCATGGCCCAATAGTACAAGCCTTGATAATGCCTATGAAGTCGTTAGAGAAGCCAAATATATTGATAATAACAGCAAGTTATGAGAGGTTGACTCTATCGAATGCATTGGCCATGTACATTTTTAAGATGAAGCCTTGTTCATTGCGGGAGTAGCTTGAGTGAAGGGCCTCTTGGACAGGGGGTTTTTTTTATTTTTTATTTTCCATATTTCAAACTTCTGCGATCTGTATTTTGTTTACGTTTTACTTCAGGATCCATCTCATTAAATAGTCTCCTGGGATCAATTTTTCTCACTTTTCTATCTTGGTAACGAACCTCGTTAGACAGTTCGAAACGTCTATACTAAAATCTATTTAATGCGAAGGATGATATTGTCAACAATTTGACGTTTTGGGACAAAACCTCCCTAGTTTTTTGAGATGAGGGAGTGGAGGAGAGGTTTGAGTCTTCCAAGTAAGATTTTATAGATGATTTTGTAAGAAGCATTACATAGGGAGATTAGACGAAATCTATTGAAAGTGGAGGGGCGAGGGTCTTTTGGAATGAGGAGAAGAAAGGTAGAATTTGTGAATCCTCCCACCTTTTTCTCTTTGATGACATATCTAATATTTTTTAATAGATCCTTTTTTTATTACATGCTAGAAGGTGCGGTGGAAAGAGATAGGGAATCCATCTGGGCCCGGGGCCTTTTTTGGATGAAGGTCCCATACAACTGTCATTACTTCTTTTTCAGAGACTTTTCTAGAGAGGTCTTTGTTTGTTTCCTCATCAATTAATTTTGGAATGAGCATTAAGAATTCATCCAGATTTACTTGGCTGTCCACAGTTGTTAGAAGAGTTTTAAAATGCTGGAAAACTTATTTTTTGATGTCTTCTTGCCCCTTTATTTCAGTCCCTCCTTCTCCCATGATTTTTTATATATTATTTTTTATCATTCTTGTTTTGGCTGAATTGTGGAAGAAGGCAATGTTTTTTTCCTTACCTTGTATCCATAGTTGCCTAGACTTCAACCTCCATGTTTCCTCCTCTTGTCTAATGTTCCTATAAATTTTCCAATGGATCTCTTTTTCCTTTACTTGAATTTCAACTTTGTTGTCCATGTTTTCCATCTCCTCTTATATTTTTGCTAATTCTTGTTGTAACTCTTCTTTTTCTCTTTGTGGTTCCTTATAGTTGGCCTTTGCCCAATATTTTAGTCTTTCTGTGATGGTATTTAGTTTTGTTTCCCATATGTAGCTGGGTAACCCATTAATTTTCTGTTTCTAAATTTTTTCAACATCTTGTTTTACCTCTTCATGAATGCTCCATAACTGATTATATTTGAAGGGAATGGGCCCAAAGTTTTCAGTTGTTCCAAGTTGAATGGAGATCGGTTTGTGGTCTGAGGCTGCTAATGGTATGAATTTAGAGGAGATTTTTCTATAGTTGGCTACCATGCTATCCATAATGAGAATTCTGTCCAACCTTTCTTTGATGTTGCCCTTCCCCAGTCTCTTGTTATCCCAAGTGTATTTTCCATTTTTGAGAGGAATGTCCAAAAGATTTCACCGTTGAATGATTCCTTCAAGGAAATCTCTATATGAATCTGGCTGAAAGAGGCCTCCTCTTTTTTCTTCTGACTTAAGAATGATATTTGAATCTCCTCCAAGGATAAGGATCTCTTCTTAGTCTTCCATTGTGGTTTCTTTTAAATTCTTCCAGTAGATTTCTTTATCCCTATAGTGGTTTGGAGAATATATGTTATATCTGCTGATTTTTTTTCCACTGGCTGCACTTTCCAGATTTGTGTTGATCCAATGGTCTTTCATTATTGAGTTCTGAATTTTCCATTTTCCTTTTTTTTCCAAAGAGTGCAAATCACTCCAGATGCTCCATTTGCTGAAATAAATTTTCCCTCATAATTTTGTTGTTGTTGTTGTTGTTGTTGTTGTGATACTATCCATATCTTGGCTGCTATTTTTTGTCTCTTGGATAAGGAGGATATTTGGTTTTTATTTATTGATGAGGTATTTATGAGATTTATCTTGGAGGGATGACCCAACCCCCTGCAGTTCCAAGAGACATCTATCATTATTTACTAGGGATTGAGGATGAGGGACCTTTCCCTTTGTGGGCCTGTGGAGCTTTTTCCTTATCCTTGTTGCCTTTCTCGAGGTAGCTCTCCATTGGCTGTTGTGTTCCCAAGGTGAGGTCCTTCATAACTGCCTCATCTCTTTATTCTTTATTTGACTTCCTTCCCGCTTTCGTATTGTGTTCTACATATAGAAGGGATTCCTTGGACTGATTTCTTTTTTGAATTCGATCAGAGGAGAGGGGTGGGGGGATGGAGAGGATGGGGGGAGGAGAAGAAGCCCTGAAGGGGGGGGGGGAGCCTGAAGGTGGAGAGGAGAGTTCAAAGGAGTTCTAGGGAATGGAGGAGGGGGAGAGGGGAGGGTTGGGGGTTCAGATGGATTGAGGGGATTGGAGAGGAGCTCAAAAGAGTTAGATCCTAGGAAAGGGGAGGTTTCAAGGATGGAGGAGGAGGGTTGTGCAGAGTATCTGTGGGTAGGAGAGAGAGGATTAGATGTAGGGGGCGGAGGGGGTGCAGGCTGAGATTTGGTTGCGGTATTTTTTTCTTTTTTACTTGTTCCCATTTTGGATCTTGATTTTCTTCTACATGCTTATCATTTTCTTCTTTTTTGCTACATCTATTAGCGAAATGGCCATACTCATGACATACCTTGAATTTGAAGGGTATTTTCTCGTAATCCAACTGCTAAATGTGTGTCCAGTTTTCGACCTTGAGCTTGATGGCTTCTGAAAGTCCTTCTCTTAGATCTACTTCGACACAGATCCTTGTGCATGCCTACATATTATCCTTTGGTTCGCTTCTGTCAATGTAATTTCCGACAACATTCCCTATTTATCTTACTAAAACATCTCCCCAAAAATGCAGGGGAAGATGAGGCAGCCTGACCCAAACTGGAACTACATTAGGGACATCCAATTTCAGATTGAAATCAGGTGTCCATCTATTCAGATATAAACCTTTGGTGTCCATGAAATATGGACCGCTTCTGAATATTAGATCGCGGAAGGAATAGTAACTTTTGCCACAAAATTGAATTGAGATTTTGCCCTGAGTGACTTGTGCCCAGTTTCATTCTACCCATTTTTGAACAGTCTTGGGTGAGGGCCATAACCTAGTGAACTGCTCGACCAACCATTTCTCATATAATGATATCGCTTCTCTCCGAGGAAAATTGGGAGGCAGGTTGATCTCGGGGATAGCTTCAAGTTTTTTACAAATTTGGAGATAACTTGTATGGTTCTCTGAGGGCCTATTGAGGTGATTAGAGAGGCGAAGGTAGAGGCAGCCACATTATGCTGTGCATGAATCAGAGATACATGGCCATCGCTGGAAGGGTTCACGCCTGAATCAGGCTCTGGGTGAGCCATGACGACAGAGGCCCAAGCACTGCGAACTGGTGGCTGCTAGGTTAGGAGTGCGGGCTCACAACGCGATTTGAACTTAACATTTAATAAAACCTATCATCATGATACAAATGGATAAATATAAAGAAAAATTAGATCTTAGAAGACATGCTCCATATGTATGTAATCAATAGGTAAATTAAGTGGAACTATAATTCTCCATTGGTATAATTTTCTTATAATAATTGCTATTAAGAATTATTGAAGATGAGTGTTGGGTGTAGTATAAGGTATGTTGATGGAAAACCATTTAATTTTCAATCCGGGGTTTGTGGAATTCAAGAAGCAACACTGGAAATGCTAGAGAAAGACTCTAGTAACCTGCAAAACAAAATCCTAACTTGTCCGGAAACTGCTCATACCTTCAGATTCCCGCACTAGTTAATTCTTGTTATAATATTGAACTCAAGATAATATTTATAAATAAAACCATGAAAATAACCTTTCAAATGGCCATATCTTGTGATTTAGACATTATTTTTTGAGAAATTTTATATCACTAGAAATCTCTCCGTGATTCGTACACAATGGAAATGTTTATTTCAAGTTCTGAGGAGTTTAAAAACGACGAAAATTTAAGACCCCATTTCCATAACAAGACCTTGGAGGTTAGTTGGTGGATATTAATGCCTCTTATACCCTTAGTATGGGTTATGGGGTGTTAAAAAGTGGTATCAAAGCAAAGGTTCAACACTAAACATTTGGGAGTAAAGACTAGGCCGACTCTGTTATAGAGTGGTTTAGAGTATGTCAGCGTAGAATATGTAACACTTGACCTTTGGATATGAGTGGAGCTCAAGCTTTGAGTGTAGTAGTTGAACGTGAATATGATCATTTCCTACTTATAACATTGATTGTGGATTGCACACCAACTGCAATGTGTTTAAATTATTCTACCATATGCATTGACATTGCATGGGTTTGCTTGCTTGTATTTTGAAGGTCGTGACAATATATTGTTGTGACCTTGAATGCTTGTCATTTCTATAATTGTTGCAGGACCTCCTGCATGGTTTTTTGTATTGTACCAATATTATTGGTTAAGTGGTGTGTTCTTACATACTTGGAATGAAATGTACATGTGAATGCTCATATGATATGAGGGATTTGGGGAAATCCCTGTGTTACTTGATTATGTTGAATGTTAGGAATTTATATATATGTTGATTGGGATGTGGGGACCCTATGGTCTGTATATTATGTGAAAGAGCCTTTATGGATTGGAGGCATGAGATTTTGTGACTTTGTTACAAAGCGTTTTGTTTCTAGTGATTTCTTGTTATGTGCAATGAGGTGTTGATTTTAACAGTGTGATTGATGGTTGTGTTGAGTGTGGATTGTGTATAACATGTATATACATGATGACATTACGATTGTGAAATTCTAGAAAGGATAGATGTTACTATGTTAGATTTCTTCTAGCTAACCTTTGAGTCTGCGAAGCTCATGGTTGCTAGCCTTGATAAAGAAGATAATTTTAATTAATGATGTCAATTTTAAAGGTTTATTTTAACTAATGATGATGATCTTGGTAGACTCGAATGATTTCTAAATCTCATAATGACATCATTTTAGACACGTTGACATGTATATGTATTCCTAGTGTTTGGAACATGTATATGGATAGTTTTAGGGTAACATGCTTGGTGCTAGCATGACAAGGACACAATTGAATTGTTGATATTGTTGTAACTAATAGTTATGTGTTTGTGACAACACATAAGATTAGATGAGATGATATGACTCAATTTCGTTAAGGAAAAAGGCATGGACAATGGCATGGTGCAACATGACATGGACCAAGTCCATCATGAACAAAAAAGGGAAAATTCCCTCAAAGAGGAGGAACCTTCAAGAGTTTGAAGGTTGAACTCAAGTGTTGAAAAGCAAAGAATAGAAGACTTATAAGAGAATAGGAAAGGTTGAATGTCATGCTAATGAAAATTTTTTCCTGCAAACAAGGAATATTGCAACACACTTCACCCGTCTGAGAAGTGTACAACTATCATGTTGACATGGCCAAAAAGAGGCCTCATAAGGGTGAAAAAGACATGAAAATGAATTCCCTTTGGCATTGCAGTGGGAAGCACTTGAAAATGGATTGTACCAACAAATGAAAAAGAGGAAGAGGTACATTTCAAGGGAGGCGTAGACACAGAACCGACAATAAGTCATTATGAAGGAAAGGAGAAGGCACTCCCTCATGACCTATAATATATATGTATATTTATGTAATGTAAATTGAAATGGCCCCTCCATGGGCTATTTGGGGGGGGGGGGCGGCGTCGAAATTTTGAAGCAATATACAAATATGGGAAAGCACTCAACTTGAAATTAAGCACATATATGTATCACATAGACGATGGAGGACGCCACGAACATTGGACCCAAGGGGAATGGATGATTTGATTGTTTTCAGTTTCATGTGATTTCATGATTAAATATGTATTTAATCTGTGATTTGATTGTTGAAAATATGCATGGTCATGTTATTTTGTTTTGCAATTTTATGAATGTTATCATGAATCTCATTTTTCCTTTTATTGTTTTCCTTATTATTATTTTTTTTAATTTTTTCCTTTTGTTTTCATTCTTTGAGGGCCTTAGGAAAATAAGTTGGGCGTGGAAAGAAAACCATGGATATTTGGGGAAGAGTCTAGGTGAACCCAACAAAAATATGTGAACTAGGTAAGGCCTACATATAAATAAAGAGTTGTGAAAATTGAGAAAGGCTGGAGTGGAACAAATGGCGGAAAAATACCATCACTAGTTTATGTTGGAGTGTTGTTCCTAAATGTGATAACAAGCATGAATGAGGGCACATAAGTGGGATGGAAATTGACTGTGTGAAAAACAATAACATAAAACATCAGTTGGAACGTTGGTAATAAGAATAAGGTAAAAAGGTAAAAGGGAAGAATTTGGAAAAATAATTCCTTTGGCAGCCCTGGCAATCATTGTTGAAATTCTATGCATAGATGCAAGGAGTTCTCTAAACTATGATTTCATTGAAAAATGTATGCACATGTTATATTCATGAATATGGTAATGGATAAATGAATGTTAAAAATAAAAATTCCATTGATATTTATAGGTTCTTGTCAAGGATAATTCTCGCGGAATAATGACTAATCATGTGTATGAATTTAATGCACGTATTGATGATATGCTTGAGATTTCGAGTTATGTGAGGAATCCTTCGAGAAAAAGGAAATAATTGTTGCTATTTATTTTATTGTCATGTGATTATGACTTTCATATGCCCTTGTTTATATTATTATAATGAAATTTTGATCATGAATAGTAATTGGGACAGGATGACCACACAGGTTTGGGGTTGCATGAGCCTAGGAAAAGAGATGGGCATAGATGATGTATTCAAAAGATTCTCATGATGTTGTGTAATGTGTATATGTGTCTATGTTGTACCATGTATATATGTGTATGTGTTATATAATTTGTATGGGACAAGCAAGTATGGGACTATCTAGGCCTATGTGTTGTATGTTGTGTTTACGACAGGAAGATATGGGACTGTCTAGGCCTATGTGTTGTATGCTATGTTTGTTACAGGAAAGTATGGGATTGTTTGGGCTTGTGATAATATTCTTGAGAGTTCCAGCCAGCATGAAATAAGAAAATCTCCATGTTAAGACAAGAAGAGAATTTCATCGGAGTAGGGATGCCTTGGTGATAGTCTGATTGAGAAACTCACACGCTTGCTGGATAAGAATGATTAGGGTTGTGGATTGCTTTCGGTGCTAATAAAATCACTGGAGACTATGCTAGTTGAGAACTTACTGATAGGTTGAGGCACCCAGTGTTATTTGTATTTATACCACTTTATGTGGCCTTGGGATGAGAAAATAGGTGAGGGTACCATTAATAAGTTGTTGGACAAATGCACCCTTATTCCTACAAAAGAAACACAATTGACAAACCCTCCTCTTTACTTATACAAATATCTCTCCAAAACTAAACTAGGATTCTTTATGCCTGCTGAAGAGAAGAGAAGAGGGGATTGAAGATAACGTGGAGCACCTCCACCATTGGATGCTTTTCGGGTTTGGAAATTGATCCAGTGTGTGTGTGAGTAGAAGAGAAGAGAAGAGAAGATTGAATATTGCATGGAGTGTGTCTACCATTAGATGTTGTCTGGTTTGGAAACCATCTTAGTGCATGTGAGTTGAAGACTGCATGGAGTTGTGTGAGAAATGTTGAGTGCTAGTTGGGCTTGTATTGAAAATCAAATCACTTAGAAAATACGTAAAACACACATAACAAACCAGAGACAAAACATTGGCGAAAAAGGCTTTAGCCTCACGGCTTCCTCACATATTTTCTCATTATTAAAAGAATGTAGTATTACAATTAAATATATGAGGAGATAGTGTCTCAAGATAGTGCGTTCTATCTTGGACACTTTTGGTTGAGACAATTTCTCAACCATTCACACACCAATCTAGGAGCTACCTAAACTAACTCCTAACTTAGAGGAACAACCCAATCTAGAGAGTTAGGCATAAATTGCTAACTTTTAATATTTAATTTATTAATTTATTTTGGATTTATTATTGTTATGAGAGAGGCTAATATTCCCCCCTTCAATGATAAATCCAAAATAATAATGAGAGCCATCTTCCAAGTTCTCATGTTGATCCTCAAAAACATTTCCTGAAAAACCGCCAAAGCTGGATGCTGAAAAAACTGCAATATAAAGAGACCATGACTCAGCTACATGTCTGATTCATCTCTGAATTTTTGTTGATAACTCCATCACGTGCCAAGTTTCAGAAGGATCCATTTTTCCTTTGCGTGAAATCAACATCCTTTGTCCACTGACAAAATTTGTTGAATGCCCACTGGCTGATGATGTCAAAAACAACTCAGTGTTGATTTTGTTGTGTTCAAAACTGCTCATTGCTATTTTGCTATCGATTTCCCACTGGAGAATTTGTTGATGCCCACTGGTTGTTGAATATGCCCACTGGATACTTTTGCTGGTTTTGTTGAGACTTTCAATCTAACAACCACTGTCAATTTCATTGACATTTTCCCCCTTTTGTTAGCTGAAAGGAGAGACAATTCTCTGGAAAGTATTCCTGAACTCCCCCCTTCAGGTGTAGGAGTGTTGCACTCGTGTACTCCCCCGTTCAACTGCATGAGAGTACCATCTTCTTTTCACTATCGGCTGCACTATGTGTGATTGTATTCGGTTGTAGAACTGAGACAATCTTTTGATTGTGGATGACCATTCCCAAGGATCGATCCATTCATAATGTATCTTCAATCTAGCTAATTGTTGTTGGTTGTAGCATTTCTCAGATGAATTATTTGGCTTGCCACAATGGCGACAAGGATGGAGATAAAAACACTGATCTTCCATATGACTGGTTCTTTGACAATGAGAACGTTTCGGTTTGACTGAAACTTCAGGTTGTGTCCATTTCTGTTTGTCTGCAACTTTCTCAAAACGTGCTGAGGTGATTTGTTCAAGAAATCCTGCACTGACGAACTTAATGGCTTTGAATAATCTGGGATATGTAAGTGGGCATCATCTTTGAAATATCCTAAACCTCGTCGATTTATGTTACTTTGGATTTCTTCCCATGGCTTGATGATGGGATTGGAAGAAAGTTGAACTGGAACAACTTTGACACTTGAAGCTGTTTGGATGAATGACTTAGAATCATATTTAGCTGTATGGTTCAAAGACTCAGAAGCATCACTCTTCTCTTGCAACTCATTTCTTTGTAGTTGCGACTCCAGTTGTAGAAACTCATTGGTTTCATTTGTCTATTGTAGATGCCGTGAAAGATCAACAAGAGTTTCTTTGCTGATTTGCACCATGTCTTCATCACTTGAGAGGATAAAATTGTGAAGAATTTGTAACAACTGGATGTGTTGCGCCATCTGAACTCGCTCTCTTGAATTCAGGCTCTCTTGTCAGATATGTCGTGCTTTGAACTGTTTCACTTGATTTTGTTACTTGAATGACAGGCTCGCTTGTTGTGTGGCTTGAATGGCATGCTCACTTGATTTGTTGCTTATTGCGCTTTCTTGGAACACTTGCTAGAGTTGTAGAAATTTCTTGCTTGAACTCTTGAATTCATGCTCGCTTGATGACGATCGCTTTGCTTGAATGCTCGCTTGGCTTGCTTGATTACTTCACACACACTTGAATGAATACTCACGCTCACTTGTAGGAGATGTGAACATGTTTTTTGTTTTCTTTAGAGTTAAAACTCATGGACTCACTTGATTCTGATTAAAAGAAGGGTGTCGAACACTATCGAAAATGCACCCAAAAATGCTTAAAATGATTTTAATGAGTCACTTAAAACAATGAATTCACTTGTCTTAATTTGACTTACTGGAAGAGAATTAATGCTCTTGACTTCTTATCAATTCAAAATTGGGATGTCGGTTTCAACCGAGAGTGCACCCTTACAATCCAACTCAGATTAAAAGTTCTTAAATTTATGTGCAATAATGTTGATGTAGACTTTGCTTTGAAACAATGGAGTTTGTAGGTTCATTAACTTGATTGTATTGAGTTAATTTGCTTTGTTGAAGTAGAATGCTGATGTTGAGTATTTGCTGTAGTGGCGCAAATGCATGTGTTGAGTTTAAATATCCTTCCTTGCAGCTACTTCATTACAAGTGTTGTGCTTGCTTGCATTGAAATTTATGTGTGTATTAAATGATATCATTTATGTGTCAAAAATAGACACAAATCATAAGAAACATCATGAAGCATGCACCATCATCAACACACTCTTCGTATACCTAAGATCCCCTTATTCAATTTCGGGCGGATCTAGGACACAATCACCATAAAAAAATATATGCTTTATTAAAATTTGGAGTACATAATCGTTCAGCTTCACAACATCTTCATGGAATCAAAGTTCCAGAACTTCTTGAAAAAAAATGTCTTCAAAAACTGACTCAACCTCCTACAACAACAAGCTTTCCTTTAAAAACTTATCACTCCAAACTTACAAAATATGCACCTTATTTCTCCACAAAATTAATTTCAACATTCAACTTATCACTCTAATAATTACAAAAGTAAAGTCTCCTTATTACTTCAAAAATTACAAAAAAAGTGATTTTTTTTGTTTTGTTTTTGTTTTAAAGCTCAAAATATATTTTTCTAATATGCTCCTCTTTGTGCCAATTTGTTTTATGCATACAAATTGATGAAAATTTATGACATAGAAAATATACTCCATTAAGAGTGTGTTTAAAATGTTTGACTTTGGAGATTTGATCTACCTGATAGAGGATAGATCTCGAATAGTTGGAGGAGGGCATCCACTTCAAGTACATGCATTGAAATACTTATTCGCAATCACAAATAATCCACTCCACTGATGTCAACTTAGTGAAAATCAGTTGGAATTTGAATTTGTGAGACAGTGTTTCTCACCCAAATCACATGCAAGGGGAATAAGATATTTAGAGATCTATTCTCAGACTATTTAGATGGAGAACAATGAGGAAAGGAAGAAGGGATTGGAGTTATCAAAACCAAGGTGGAAGAGAAAAGTCTAAGAATAAGGCAGAAGAAAATGAAATATCGGACCAAGCCCCAATTGGTGAAGAAGTAGCACTGACTGTGTCTACAACAGATGACCCAACTTCACCTGTGTTAACGTTTCTCACGTGGGTGCTGGGATTCACACATGAATTAAATATAATTTGCACAACAGTGTTTCAATGTTGATGGTTATAATTCTAACTCATCACGTATTGGAGGTGCTTATGGCAGGGATGATGCTTATGTGAGTGGGACAGAAGGTTCTGAAAGTAGAACCAATGGTTGATATCATCCATATGCCAGGCAGAACGGTTAATACTCGAGTTTATCAAAGGCAATAGTTGTCAATACAGATAAGACTGTTATAAATCTAACAATTGCATATATTTACTTCGTTTCTTTCTAGATTATTGTGAACGAAATGTACTATTGTTATCTAAAACCATGAATTGCAATTTTATTTTCTTTCTTCTATTAGAAGGCCCATTTATGCAGTGTTTAAACTTCTAAGCAGCAGTATTTTTATTCAATGCAACCTCAACATTTGTAAGCTAGATATGAACATGAATTTATTCTCACCTTTAGTTTTATTGCGGTATTTGGGTCTTTGTTTTAAACACATCCATGCACAGGACATGGAAAGCGTGGCTGCATGCTGGAGCCAGAATCACGCAACATCGGTCCTCGCTCTGGAAAACCTCGAGGCACACAGCACACTCAAGGTCAAAACTTCAACCCTTCATCGAGCAACATTCTTCTTACTGTTCCTGAACTTCTACCTCAAGCAACGATGCATATCTCCTTGTAGGGAAGTTTGACGATCAACCTTGCTGTAGCAAGAGTGCTCACCGCACCAGTCTCAGGAATCACTACTCAAATACCAACTCTATAGTCCCGATGTAGTCTCCAGCATGTAGGCTACTCAAGTCACCAAAACATACACCGCTACTCTGTCGAACGCACAGAGAAATTCATAGTCAAGTTCTTCATTTGAATCGAATTGCTGCTAAGAGGCTGTGTGAAGGCCGATTCCTCCTCAGATGCCATGAGAAGCCCGATCACGAACTCTGCAGGAAAGCAGAGATCGATAAGTATAATTTTGGGAAATTTATATGAAAAACAAAACAATGATGAGAATTTCAAATGTTAACTCAGTCAAAACCGATGAAATGCTTATACTCAAAGATTTAAGCCAACATGCAAAATGATGACAAAAACTTGAATTATTCAATTGCTGCATTCACACAGCTGTTGGGGCCCTTGTTTTGAATTTTGCATGAAAAACAGATTTTGGAGTTGCGGATCGGCACTTGGCAGGCACAACAACGGTAGGCAGCGGAGACGCCAAGGTTGCGAAGGAGCAGGAGATGAATGAAGAGGTTGGCGCAGATAAGTGCAGATGAAGAGAAGATGTGGCAGAGAACAGATAGCGGAACTCATGTGCAACAGAAAGAAGTCGAAAGAAATTGAGGAAGAACACAAGAAAAACTAGTAGTTGCACTGGCGGGTGAATAAATAGGCCGTCACCCAGCAGAAAAGGGAGTCATGCACAGATGCATAGGGATCAAAGAGGTTAGAGCAGACGCCGTAGAAGAGTTCTGTTTTGAGCATGACATCCTTGTATTTCCTGTGGTTCTATCGATCTAGCATGGCTATAGTATCTATCTCTCTCTATCTTGTGGGACCTCTGTAATAGAATTTGGAAAGCTCTTTCTGTCGAGCAATGTAACTCTGGATCCTGATGAAAGGTTATGAATATATTGCAAGGTTTCTATCTTATCATATGAGTTAAATGTATGCATGATGTCTGTGGTACTTTAAAATTTTATTTGCTTAGTATCTGCATAATTTTATAAGAAGATCTTCTACGTATGATGTTATGTATGCAAATGATCCTATGTTAGTTGTGAGTTGCGGATCCATCCGCCAATACCAATCTATTCCCCTCCTGCATGTGGTCGCGGCACGCCTTGGGTTAGACTCTTTTCTCTTCGGAGTAGGGTGAAAATGTCGGCGTGGTGCTAGACTACAACGGATTCCTTTGTTGGCCCCAATCCCCGAACCTGGGTCTTGCCCGCGAGACCTGTTTCCTCGCCAACAAATGGTTCTGTTGCTGGGACCCTAAACTTCATTAGGGTAACTAGATCATGGTATCAAGGATCTTCAAAGGAGAAATACGGAGATGGTGGGATAACCACCTGGACCAGTTTATCACTCAGCAAGCTGAGCCGAGAAGTCAAAAAGAGAAGGCAGTCATAGATCTAGTTCTCTTCTCAGATTCTGCCAGTGATACCTACGAGATCCTCTAGGGAAAATTCCCTAGCGACCTCTATAATTGGTTACGAAGGTTGCAGACCAAGGTGACTAAGGAAAAGTCACAGAAGATCGACCGCAAGTGGGCGCACAGAGATCTGGTGGCCCTTCATCGGTTGGATATTGAACTAACCCGAGCTGTAGACTTCTGGGTAGAATATAATTTGGACGGATATATTATGGAGTTTGCAGTGGAGTGCTACCAGTCATTCTCCAGAGGCAAGGCTATATTCCAATCCAGACTAAGAGGGAAGCTGTTGAAGGAAATTCCATTGTGGATTAAGGCCCTGATGGTGGATGAAGGGCTGATGGAATTCCAGAAATCAGGCATGGAAGCGTAAGCCTCCAGTGCTGGGGGAAGGGCCCGAGGGACAAATTCTACGTGAAATGTGAAGCGGGGAGTGGGGGAATGGATGCTGAAATTGCAAGGAGGTTGAGGGAGCGACGTGCACATCAGAGGGTGCAGATCGCCTACAAGTGGCGAGAAAGGGTGATGCGGGAGTTGAAACGGCGAGGGAGTAGTTGGAAGGGTAAAGAGGAGGCGCCTCAGAGGATAGTGGACATGGAAAGCCAGGTGGGTCCCCAGGAGATGGGAGGGACCATTGTGGGAGTGCGGCGTGTGCATGGGAGCCCAGCTAGGAGGAAGAGGGAGATGATGTTTGACGAAGGAGATGCAGATGTGCGGCCCAAAGAAGGTTCCGATGACGAGTGGTACATCGCGATGCATCAGTTATTCCAAGAAAGGATGACATTCATGTCTCCAGGTATTCCGACTTCCCAAAGTTCAAATAGCGTGGATCCCTACCTTCCCCTGGTACTCTATAAACCCTTAAGTGATATTTTCGTTAAGTTACAAGAGTTGAGTCGATTAAGTAGCAGTCAGTTGTTAGTAGCACCGCATGCTAATAGTAGCATTATGAGTGGTATAATTACGCAACTAGGACCCGAAGGGTTCATTCTAGTTACACCTCTGCAAGTGAATATGGCGAGGTCATTCACCTGGTACCTAGAATTTTCTGGGTGGGGTAACGATGATGTGGAACAACACTGGTACCTATGTGAAGCCATATGGAGATCTCGACAGACGCCAGATGCAGGAAAGCTGATATAATTCCAAACCACACTAAGAGAAAGGGAATTGCGCTGGTTCATAAAGTGGTCAGAGGCCCATCCGAATCTAGCGATTGCAGACATCAAGCGAGACTTTGTCCGAGAGTTCAAGCTACCCCAAACAGACCAGCAAGGTCTGTCCGAACTATGGGAGATCAAGAAAAGAGAAGGAGAGACTACATGGGAGCTGATGCGCAGGTTCAAAGATGCGATCGATAAACTCAGCTACCTGATCGACCCAAATCATCAGAGGGACTGGTTCATCAAGGCTCTGCTTCCCTTGACGCGAACCCCCCTCACTCAGCAAAAGATCGACAACTTGCAGGATGCTTTGGAACAGGATATGAAGATAGAGGCGATGGCGGGCTACCCTCAAGAATATAGGGGAGGGGCGGCCTTGCAAGACCCATCCCTACTGGGACTACAACATCATATTGCCAATATGAATGAAAAAATTAAGGATATTCAGCCTATAAGACCAGCCAGACCGAATGTCTGGTGCACACACTACCTGGTAGATGGAAACGTGGCGACCGAGTGCCCTCGGTTGCGAAGCCTGGGAGTGGGGGCCTCAGTAGCGACAGTGCAGGGGGCTCCACCTATCAGAGGAGTTGCGCAGATAAACTCGCAAGGGGTCTATCCGCCGCAACAACCATATGTTGGGTTCCCAAACCAACCGACCCAAGCCGCAACAAAGTATTGCGAAATCTACCGAACGGTGGGTCATCAACCTCGAATGTGTCCGATTTTGCAAAAGTACTCCAATGTTTCGAACAATGTGTACTGTGAGTTCTGTGCTTCGACGACTCACACCACTGAACAGTGCAGAGCTCTAGACACAATGGCGGACCGATTGGACCAACCCTCCTACAGGGTGAATGAGGCTCCCAGAGGCAGAGGAGGCGGCATGCGCAGAGGTTGCATAGGGGGATGGGGTTCGCTAAAACTCTACAACTGTGATCAGGAGGGTCATGTGGCCTGTGAATGCCCCTACCCAGAAGACCGTGGTGTTTCCAGTGCCGCGTGAACACCCATGTGACAGAGGACTGCCCTGAACTTATCAAGAAGTGGGAGGAATTAGCAAGGCAGAGAGGCATGAATCTGGTAAATGCAGAACCTCGGGGCATGGAGACTTCAGCCATGCCAAACGTAGCCATAGTGACGTGAGGAGGAAAGAAAATGGAAGAGGATGCTCGTGAAAAAGAGCCGATATGGGTGATCTAGCCTGCATCCCCGAAACAACTAATTAGGCCGGAAACATAAAATAAATATTTCCAGGAGGCGGTAGAAACTTTTGCCCAGCTAGGGGGAGACAAAGGTATTGAGTTACCTGTGAAGAAAGATACCAATGAACAGAGCACTACGGGATCTCTGATTGAGGAATGGCTCTACCTGTTCCTCAAAATTTTTGACAATGCCTCGATGCGGGAACAACTCAAGCATACCCTGGAGGACGTATTGCAGGGGAACACAGGAATGAGGGAATCCTCAGATACAGCACCCCAGTATGTAGAACGAGTCAAGCAGAACAAAAGAAGAATGGGAAAAGAGTTCCGGTTAAACACGCAGGTTGTGGGATTTCAGATCAGAGACACCATGCTCGATTTGGGATCCGACGTCAATATCCTGCCTCGGAAGACTTGGGGAGCTCTAGGGAGGCCACGATTGACTTATTCGTTGATCCAGCTCAGGATGGAAGACTAGTACTGCATTGTGTCGATCGGTAGACTCGAAGATGTCGAGGTTGACATCGCAGGGGTGAATACTTACACAGATTTTCAGGTAATAGATATTATGGGAGACAAATATCCGTATCCTGCATTGCTAGGAATCGACTAGGTTTTTGAAAACTATGCTATCATTGATCTCAAGAAGGAGTTGATGATTTTTTAAGACGGGGAAGTTCAAGTCACTCAACCGCTTGACCCGTATCAAGGTCCGAGATATACAGAGACTGTAGATAATAGGGAGGATGCTCAGATATTGGACAACATCTATCAGATGATAGCAGGGAAGAGGGAGGATTACATTAACCCGACAGCAACAGGCTCCGTAAGCTGGCGAAATGTCTAGAGCTCGGAGCTGGGATCCGAACTAGCTTGGGAGGACTGGCAGCAAGGCGGGTATGAGACTAGTACGAGGAGATGTGCCAGTATTTCTAGAGTTCATTGGATTGGAGCTGAGATAAGGGAGTACCCAACCTTGTCCAATATGCAAGCCATAAATACCTTCATTGCAAGGGTAGAAGACAAGGTACCAGAGGAAAACATGATACCACTTTTGGACGTGACACTACAATCCACATCAGCCAGGTGGTGGAAAAATCACTGCAACTCCCTGTCGCGGTGGAGTTGTGTTATGAAGGCTTTGAGAGCATGGTTCAAGGAAGACGAAGGAACTCGAAGCAAGCAAAGGTACCAAGGAACTTCCGATCCGAGAGACCACCTGATAGCCTGTCAGGATCAATGGCAAAGTGTAGGGTACCTGGAGGAGCTGTGGGTACATTGGTTTTTCCACTCCTTGGATACCATCCCACATGCCTGGTACTTAGAAGAAGCGAGGAAGAGAGGGACCAGTTCTTGGTAGGAGGTTGCAGACAAATTTTTTCAGTGATTTTCATTTGAGGGGAAGATAGACCTGGTGTCCCAAGCATTACAGGCCATAAAAGGGATATTATTTTTCCTCGATCCGGGCACAGATGGGAGGCCATTAGTACTGAATATTGATGGCAGACGTAAGTTGGCTTACCAACAGGTTGATAGCGATCCAGACGATGACAGTTTGGAGGACTTGAGGCACCTATACTTTGAAGAGACAGAAGGAGAGAAGAACATCAAAGAAGAGCCTACCACTGAAGGAGTTCATCTACTTCCGCTGAAGATGAAAAAACTAAACATCGGCACGGATGAAAAGCCCAAGCTGGCTATAGTTGGGGACTACTGGGACGAGGAGACGACAAAGGAAATTTTCAGTCTCCTCCAAGAATAGGAAGACCTGTTCGCTTCATCGGTTGCGGATTTAAAAGGGATCAAAGGGGATCTTGAAGAGATGAGAATTGTGCTAAAACCAACGCCAGGCCAGTGAAGCATCGACCTTACCAGCTGAACCCTCGGATCAAGGAGAAAGTTAAACTAGAGATCAAAAAATTGCTGAAGGCAAGTCTAATCTTCCCTGTGGAAGAAGCAGAGTGTGATTCCCATCGTCATTCAAAATAAGAAGGACAAGTCAGAAATCCGCGTCTGTGTGGATTACCGAAGTTTGAACAATGCCTGCATCCATGACCCATTCCCTACCCCCTTCAGCGACGAAGTAATAGACAACGTTGCGGGGAATGAGGCATACACCTTCATTGATGGGTTCTCAGGATACCATCAGGTGCGCATCTCGGAAGAAGACAAGACGAAAACGACGTTCACCACCGAGTGGGGGTATTTTTCATATCATATGATGCCATTTGGGTTGAAGAATGCACCTGCCGTGTTTTCCAGGATTGTCATAGGTTCTTTTTGGGAATACATTCATAAGTTCCTGGAATTCTACATGGACGACTGGAAAGTCTAAAATTTGCTGAAGGATCATGCCACCCTGCTACGCATAATGTTCGATCGGTGTCGGCAACTGCAAATTTCCTTGAACCTGAAGAAATGCATCTTTGCGGTTCCATTCGAAACGCTCCTAGGACATGTGGTGTGCTGGAAATGGGTCTGTGTCGACCCTGCCAAGGTAGTGGTGATCGTCCACATGGAAGCCCCGGAAACTGTGAAGTAGTTGAGGTCGGTGTTGGGGCACACGGGTTATTACAGACGGTTCATCAGGAACTATGCGAAAATAACTGCTCCTTTGGTAAAGTTACTGTGGAAGTCAGAGGTGTTCCAGTGGACGGATGACTGCAAATTAGCCCTCGACACTTTAAAGGAGAAGTTGGCAACGATGCCCATTCTGGTCCACCCAGATTGGGATAAACAATTCCATGTGCATATCGATGTTTCCGGTATTACACTTGGGGCTGTCTTAGCGCAACCGGGGGAGACGATAGTTAAACACCTAGTATAATTTTCCAGTCGCAAGCTGTCCAATGTAAAGCGAAATTACACCACCACGGAGAGGGAGACCCTCACAATGGTGTACTCGCTCCAGAAGTTCCGCCACTATCTCCTAGGAGGTAAGTTGAAGTTCTTCACTGATCAATCTGCACTGAAGTACCTAGTTAATAAGCCAGTTTTGGAAGGATGGATATGCCGATGGCTCCTACTCTTTCAAGAATTCACCTTTGAAGTGATTGTCAAGCCTGGGAGGCTGAATGTCGGGCCCGATCATTTATCCAGGTTGGAGACGGGTGAGAACGAAGGCTCTCTAGATGATCAGTTGCCTGATGCTGATCTTTTCCGGGTAGAAGCCATACCAGATTATTTGGCTGACGTTGCAACTTACCTCACCACGGGGCATTGTCCTTAGCACTATACCCTGATACAGAAACGACACTTGGTAGTCTGCACTGCTGACTACCAACTGATTGTAGGGAAGTTGTATAAATTGGGCCTTGATGAGATTCTGCGAAGGTGTGTCCTTGACCATGAACAAAAGCCGTGCTGTGGGAATTCCATAGCGACATCACAGGAGGACATGTGGGGGCGAAACCCACAGCCAGGAAAGTGCTACAAGCGGGACTATGGTGGCTGACGGTCCATGCCGATAGTAAATCATTTGTCAAGAAATGCGATGTTTGTTAGAGAACAGGGAGGCCCTCTCACAGAGACGAGCTCCCACTACACCCAGTGAATGTATTGCAACCGTTCGAGAAGTGGGCTGTCGACTTTGTAGGCCCCATAGCCCCTGTAGCCAGGCATTCAAAGACCTGGTACATCATCACCGCCATGGACTATCTCACTAGATGGGCCGAAGCAGCGGCGGTACGGGACTGTACAATAGATACGACAACCCAGTTCATCTTTGAGAACATCATTAGCAGGTTTGGCTGCCCAAGGAGCTTAACCAGTGATCAAGGTACACACTTATTAATGAAACAATCAAATCGTTGTTGAACACCTTCATGATCCAACATCACAAAAGCAGCCCATACCACCCACAAGCCAATGGCACTATTGAAGCGTTCAACAAAATCCTCGAAAAAGGCTTGACAAAGATCTGCAATGCCAAACGGGATGACTGGGATGAACGTTTGCCAACCACACTATGGGCCTACCGAAAAACGGTGAAGTGTTTGACGAATCAAACACCTTTCTAGCTGGTGTATGGCCATGAAGCTGTGATTTCTGCTGAGTTCACCATACCGAGCCTTCTGATCGCCACATCCATAAAGTTCTCAGAGGAGGAATCGCTACAGGAATACCTACACGAATGACAGGAACTTGACGAGGCAAGGTTCCTTGCCGAGTTTCATAAATAGGTTCAGAAGGATAGGCAGAAGGCGTGGCATGATTGCCACATTAAGAGAAAAATGTTCCAGGTTGGCAGTAAGGTTCTCCTCTACGATAGACGGTTTCAAAAGTTTCCAGGGAAACTGCAGATGCACTGGTTGGGACCCTACTTTGTCATTGAAATTAAGGATTCCGGAGCAGTTCAGTTGGCTCAACTAGACGGTACTGTTTTACCTGGCTGGGTGAATGGCGCACGCCTGAAGCTGTACCATGACTAAGTTTCTTTAGCTTTCTGTTAATAACTCTCGCACCCGAGAGAAGTCCGTAGAGTAGAGTAGTTGAATAACTCTCTCGCACCCGAGATGAGCATAGGTAGAGTCATTGTTTCATGCATAGGTCGTCAATAACCACTGGGGTGTGGGGACCGCAACGCAAATAATTGTGGTTGGGGACGGGCACGTCCAGCATGTCATCCCTGAAGGATAAGCAAATGTGTTAAGTGTCAGTCCCCATCATTTCATTTAGTACTTGTGTCAGTCCGTAGGATCGCCAAGATTTGCAACATAAATTGCCATAATTAGAAGTAACCTTACCGTAATCATTTTTCCATAATTAGAAGTAACCTCAGTTGTTGCATCCACCCATTTCCAAATACCACCATCAGTAGATGTCAGAACACACCTCAGCAGGTGACTAATCACATGATTATCACCGTGGAGGATGCTAGCAAGAATTAATTTATGGATCACAGAAGCAAAATTCCTAATATTGAAACCCTGCTCGGTAGGGCCTTGGCACTTAAAGTTCATCAATTTGAAAGGGAACGTTTGTGGGTATCTAAGATGAAATCTGATCTAACCTTTTTAAAAATATTTATAGATTCTTCCTACCTCCACATTGTTTCTTATTTTGTTATATCTCATTCCCCTCAGAAATTCTAAGAATGATCGGGTTTTTCTTTCTGCTAGCCTTGGCATTATCAGATCAGAGATTGCGAGAGTGGGAAAATGCCTTGATCTATTGTCCCGAAAGCTGTTGTCATCCCATATCGAGCTTTCTTATTTCATTCCAACAGAAATTTGGGCTGTCATTGATGCCCGCTCAGCGTTGAAATCTCTTCGCTGGGAACAATTATGGAATAAGAAGCATCTATCTAAATTCTTGAAATTATCAAAAGATTCATCTTCTTTGTCTGAGATGGGAAGAGCATCTAGCAGTAGGGTTAATGGAAATCAAGTTGGAGCTTTACGTTCTCTTATTCTTAATGCTGATTTATGTTCTATAACGACTCTTTCAAATTAAGTGTCCAGACCTGTTCCCAGTGGTAGGACAGAAATTCTGCCAGAGTCTTCGCCTTTAACTGGGTTTGAGACGGTTTTTAAAGGTTCGGGTGAGGCAGATGTGTTCTATTTTCGAGCAGATTTCCAATCTGCTTCCGCTTCTGTTCATAACTCGACCTTTAATCCTGATTCTGCATCGTCATCTACAATTGTGGCAGATCGAGGGTCTCCTCGGTCTATTGTTTCCATCCAACCTGCTTCCACTTCTGTTCATAACTCGACCTTTAATCTTGTTTCTGCGTCGTCATCTGCGATGGTGGCGGATCAAGGGTCTCCTTGGTCTATTGTTTCCAGAAGTCTACAACTTGATGTGCTATCTCCTGTCTCGCCTCATATGGATGTTAGTTTTTCAAGCGTCAATCGTTCTCCCACGGGTATGGTAGCAGGTGTGGGGGGTCAGTCAGCGATGCTCGGTCGAATTGAACTGCAGAATTCTGCCTCCTATTTAGCCTCTCCTGCTACGATAAGAGGTATTGGAGTTCTTCTGGATTCAAGCGTTAGATTGGTGGATGATCTTCCTATCTCTGATGTTGTCTTAAAAGGTATGGATTCTGTTAGCCTTAATCCTCCGATTTCCAGCGTTGAACCTTCGAGTTCTCAATTTTATAATTCCTTAAATAATGGTAATTATAATAATGATGATAAATTTATTAGTAACAGTAATAAGATTGATCATTGTTTTAACAATTTTTATAATAATAGTAATAATATTGACAACCTTAATAATTTTAATATTAATAAAAATGATATCAATAACCTTAATAATAATAAGAATAGTAACTATAATAATAATAACTATAATAAACTCAACATTAATAGTTTTAACAACAATAATATTGACAACCTTAATAATTTTAATATTAATAAAAATGATATCAATAACCTTAATAATAATAAAAATAGTAACTATAATAATAATAACTATAATAAACTCAACATTAATAGTTTTAACAACAATAATAGTACCTTATATAGGAATGTTATTAATCTCTCAAGTTTTTCCTTTGATCAACCTGTCTTCAGTTTGTTAGAGAAGGGTCTTAATTTTGCTCTTGCTCCTAGAAAAATCCCTATTCATGACATAATTTGTGATATTGAATACAGAATTAGGGATTTACCTGATGCTAATAAAGACACTATCAGGCAAGATTGTGCCATGATCCTCAAAAAAGCTAAGCCCCCTAAGAGCAACATCAGCAAGCTAGAGTTTGAGGCTCTTAAATCCTTAAACAATAACCGTGACATTGTTGTTCTTAAGGCAGATAAGAGTGGTGCTATGGTTATTTTAAACAAGGAGGATTATCGTAGTAAGATGTTGGATCACCTTCTTAATAGTGGGAGCTACAAGAAGTTGGACAAAAATCCCCTCAAAAAAGTCTCAAAAGCGGTCGCTTTGGCTATAAAATCAAGTAGCACGGTTGGATCTTTGAGTAAAAAGCTTATTGAAACTAACCCCCTCACTCTGAGGATTTATGGGCTTCCTAAGGTTCATAAGAATGGGGTTCCCCTTTGCCCTATTGTCAACACCATAGGTGGTCCAACTCATCTGCTCGCTAAATTTCTAGCCTCTAAGCTCAAACTGTTTGTTGGTCAGACCTCCTCCTTTGTTAAAGACTCATGTTCTTTTATTAAGGAGTTGAAAGACTTGGAGTTGGATCGTGAGGATATATTTGTGAGTTTTGATGTTGTGTCCCTGTATACTTGCATCCCCATTAAGGAAGCGATCAATGTCATTTCTCGAGTCACGGATCCTGATACTGCTCATCTCGTTGAAATTTGTCTTGCCTCGACCTTCTTTAGTTTCGAGGGTGAATTCTTTGAACAGACTTGTGGTGTGGCCATGGGCTCCCCCCTTTCCCCTGTGGTAGCTAATCTGTTCATGGAAGAATTTGAATCTAGGGCCCTCTCCTCTTCTCTTTTTCAACCTAAGCTTTGGAAAAGGTTTGTTGATGACACCTGTGTTGTATGGCCTCATGGTAAGGAGGAATTGGATCTTTTCTTCCATCATCTTAATAATCAATCTGACTTTATTAAATTCACCATGGATTTCTAAGATAATGGTAGCTTGCCTTTTCTTGATGTCCTCATTTCTAGGAATAATGATGGTTCTCTCTCTCATCAGGTTTTTAGAAAGAAGACGCACACTGAGCAATACTTACATGCTAGTTCTCACCATTTCCCTGCTCAGAAACTTGGTGTTCTCAGCACCCTAGCCATCAGAGCCTTTAGAATCTCTGATGAACACCACTTTTAAGGTGATAAGGATCATCTTCTTAAAGTTTTTTACAAGAACAGTTATAACATGAGTCAATTTCTTAAAGCTTTTCGAAAAGTGGAAAAAGGTCCTAAGGGTAAAAAAGAACCCTATGTTCAGTTGTCTGGAGTTCACCTTCCATTTATCCAAGGTACTACGGATAAAATCGCCAGGATTCTAAAGAAACATAATGTTTCCTCAACCTTTAAGCCCTCCAGCACCCTTCAGATTTTGCTTAGATCGGTTAAGGACCCGATTTTCCCGAAGGATGGTAAGGGTGTTTACTTGATTCCATGTTCCTGTGGGACCCCATACATTGGTGAAACTGGTCAGTCAATTAGTCAAAGAATTCAAGAACATGTTGCTGACCTGAAGCATAGTAGATCACGCTCCTCTGCGCTAGCGGAGCATGCTGAGAAGACTAATCATCACATTTGCATTGAAGATGCTGAGGTTATTGCGAGGATTGACCATTTCTACCACCACAAGTTGAGAGAAGCCCTGGAAATCAAAAAGAGGCCGGTCAACCTCAACAGAGATGATGGGTGGATGATTAGCAGATGTTGGATTCCTGCCATTCATTCCTAATAAAACTTATAATTGTTTAATTAATTAATTAATTTATTTTTATTTTTATTTTATTTTTATTATTATTATGTATTTAATTCTTAATTAATTAATTAATTTATTTTTATTATTATGATTTATTTAATTAAAAATTTTATGGTTCTATTTTATTTTTATTATTTTTAGTTTTATCTTTATTTTATTTATTTATTTATTTTTATTTTTATTTTTTATTTTTGATAATTGTTTGATGAATTTTGGAATCACATAGCATTTAATTATTAAAATTAAAATAATTATATAAATTCAAACCATAAATATTATTTACTATTTTTAACATTTAATTTATTTGATAATAATAAAAATACCTATATACATATATAAACATCTATTATATTCTTTAAATATATTAAATTAATAATTATTATTTTTTATTAAAATAAATATAAATATATAAAAGAATATATTTTATTAAAATGAATATATATAAATGTATAAAATTTAATTTATAAACTTTAATAATTCGATTTAATTTTTTTTTAATATAGAATAAAAATTAAATAAAATAAAAATTATTATTATTTAAGTCAAACTAGCCGTTATTTTACAAACGGCTAGTGGTAGCTTTACTTTCTATTTTAAGGGGTTACTTGATCAAATTTTCCATCTTGTCCTGATGATGAACCACACTGGCTGGTTCGAAACGCGTCGACCAAATCTATTCTGATGTGATTTTCACCAAAAGATTTTAATCACAAGAATTAATTCATTAAGGGGTCTCATCAACCTCACTCATGCCGGATAATTACATAGCCTGCATGAAGAAAAGCGAGAGAATGCCGGAGACTTCTGAGTTAGAAACATCTCAAAGAGCAAAGGAAGTTGTGAGCACAGAAGAACAGGGAAGGTTGAAGAAGAAAGCGAGCCAGGGACGCAGAGGCGAAGCAGTGATATTGGTATACCAGCGTAGAAAGAAGATGGCTAGAACAATTCCATCAGTTGTTGAGCCGGAGACAGATGAGAGAATTGTAAAGATGGATTTGCTGGTTGGAAAATACGACAGTGCCACCTTGATAAACTCGGACCTCACGGACTGGTTCGAATTCCCGGCCATGAAGCGGCAAGTGTATATGGAGGACTACCAGACGGTAGCTGGGAATCCTATGTCATGAACATGGCCATAATTCCGGAACCTTCGACAATCCACACTGCTGAACGTGAGAGACTTGCAAGTATTTGGCACTATGGGCGCTGCCCTGCAGTGCACGAAGCTTTTACTCAGCCGAACTCAGAATGGTTCATTGTGGTTGGGGAAGGAGATCCCCATACGTGCAGAGGACATTCACCGGTTAACAGGATTATCAGAAGAAGGTCAGGAAGTCTCGACTGCGTTCCAGATAATCTCAAAGCAGGCTCAGAAGGAGGGAGAGCAGAATTTGTACACCAAGTATGGTACCCGACAGGGAGGCAAGGGAGCGAAAATAGACCTGATTGATTAAGCCCCGGTTAAAGTTGCATGCTACCTCATCGCCAGTAAAACGATGAGGCATTATATGAAGGGAGAATGAACTCTAGACACCATATCGGTGGCAGAGCACTGTATTCAGGGAGCACAGCTTGATTGGTGCTCATTCATTCTTCACGAGCTATTTGAGGTGTGCGAAGACAATTACTGGAGAGCGACGAGGTTCATATACAGATACTTGATCATGGCCTTTGCCATGTGGAAATGGGCCTTCCCTGGCAGGTGGACACCAGCTGAGATACCAGATAGCCAGCCACTGGCGATGAAATACACCCCCTGGAGGGTGTCCAGCAACCCAGGGTCAAAAGAGGCTAACGAGGAGGGGTTCCAAGTTTAGTATGGCATGATGGTAGACGTGATCACCAGCCAGCAATGGATACCGAGGGTCCTGTTGGATAAGTACAATGAAAAAATCTGGTTCGAGGTCACCCATAACCACACTCTTCTCAGGCTAAAAGGTCTGCTGGAAATGCCGTTTGAAATGACGCCCCTAAAGCTGCACATCAATGAGAACACTTTCCACTCCGAAGTCTGCGGATGGCCAGGAGTGCAGATGGAGGTCCGGGAGGGGGAACACGTCTATGACTTCGGTGGAATGATGGTGGTGCCACTACCAGGAGAGACACCAGAGCAAACTACAGCCAGGGTGACGGGACTACAGCTGAATCCAGTCATCGATCGACTAAATGACAAGGTACATACTCTCAATCGCACTGTTTAAAATATTGCCAATGAGTCTCCTGAATTCCAAGCCTCCCAGTCCACCTCACTCCCCCTCACGACCCCTATTTTCACTCCACTACCCAATATCGTGTTTACTACATTGACCCCAGCGCTCGCAACGCTGGTGAGGAAGCCCAAAGCTACAAATTTAGGCAGACCATCAAAACCGAAGAAACCCAGGGTGGAAGTCTCCAGCTCCGTGGTTGACCTCACTGGCAAGGATCAGCCACGACAGAGCACCCAGGGAGTCCCGATCATAGAAGAACCCACCGTAGAGACCTGAGTGAGTAGCACACTACCACCCCATAACCCTCTTTTCCCTCTTAACTTTTTAAACATTCGTCCTCCCACCACCCCCAATTACCAACTGCCACAATTCACCTTGTTTCGGGAACCTAACACCTCCACCCCATCCAATTCATCCGCCACTGTGTCCGACCCCATCATTGGTAGAGAAAGGACTAGTGGGGACCTCGGGACTGAAGTTAACTCGGTTATGGAAGAAGTACCCGTGGTTAGCCAAACCCCGGGCCCCCAAGTCATATTCGCTGAAATTATCACTCAGGCGGAGCAGATTAAAAGAGATACAACTTCCCAACCTTCAGTGCAGACCCCGACACAACCCGCTCATACGACCCCCCAGACACAGGGGCGGCACCCGAATCATGGCCCAACGCCAACATGGACGATTCTAGCAACTAGGCCAAGAATATAACCTAGTCGCCGCCACCAACAGAACATTTGACTAAGTCAGTAGCCAGCAGCCAACCCTTACAGGTGCGGCTACTAGAGCAAAGCATGTCAGAAGCAGCAAGCCTGGAAACATGGGAAATGCCCCAACTGTTCCACTTCATACAGCGAGCAGCACAGGTGGCCAATGGGCTCCACTTCGAATTACAATAGAAATGTGAGCAACAACAGTAGCAGATACTCACGCTTACTGAATAGCGTGAAAAGCTCACACTGGCACATGGGCATCTGCAGAACCAGATGGACGAAGTGGCCAGGGTTTTCACGGAAGTGTGGCCTACAGTGACGGCTCACTACAATCAACTACCAGTGGATGTGCAAGAAGCGGACGTGGTGCAATGAGCAATCCACCTTAGGGTGGCATATTCCAACAAGAAAATACAGAGCTTAAGGTGGCATTGGCAGCACGGCCAGCTCTGCCCGACCCAGCAGCAGTCTACACAACACAAATTTTGGAGAAATAGGGCCAGGTAACCAAGATGTAGGAAGCTCTCAGTACTGCAGCTCGAGATGCCTACGACCTCCTGAAAGGTCTACAAGAATGCTCAACGGCCCTTATATTGAAGACGCAGCCCATTTCGGCTCAGCTGCAACAGCTTTCCAAAGAAATACAAGATGCCACAGACCCCTTGAAGCTGGACCAACTATATGCCCAGGCGGATGCTCTAGAGGTTCATATTCAGCAGATGGAGGCTAGTTCAGCGACAGCCAAGCAGGAAATTTGGGTGCTTCGCTAGCCCCTACAGATCAGCGCCCAGACGATGCAGCAGTTAGTCGCCGAGGCTGGAACCCAAATCAACACAGTATTCGGTGCTGTACCAACGAACGTCGGGGAGGAAGCTGTCACCAAGATCGCGAGGGAGACGGACGCATTATTACAGGGGTGGCATCAGGCTGTGGTAACCTTCAACGAGCTTAAGGCTTCAGCGTTGAGCAAGGTCCCGGAGTTGGGGCCCTTGTTTAGGCAGCAAAATGAAGGTGCGTAGCAAGAGAAAAGCACAGGGTCAGGCAGAGCTATGGAGGTGGAGACAATGATTTGCGATTGACTCGGGATGAGTCAAGAGACTGTGGTCGGGGCCTGTTGGGGCCCTTGTTTTGAATTTTTCATGAAGAATAGATTTTGGACTTGCATATCGACACGTGGCAGGCGCAAAAACGATAGGCAGCGGAGACGCCGAGGTTGCGGAGGATCAAGAGATGAATGAAGAGGTTGGCGCAGATAAGTGTAGACGAAGAGAAGATGCGGCAGAGAACAGATAGCGGAACTCATGTGCAACAGAAAGAAGCCGAAAGTAGCTTAGGAAGAACACAAGATAAACTAGCAGTTGCGCTTGCGGGTGAATAAATAGGCCGTCACCCAGCAGAAAAGGGAGTCATGCACAGATGCAGAGGGATTGAAGAGGTTAGAGCAAACAGCGCAGAAGAGTTCTGTTTTGAGCGCAACATCCTTGTATTTCCTGTGGTTCTATCAATCTAGCATAGCTATTGTATCTATCTCTCTCTCTCCTTCGGGACCTCTGTAATAGAATTTTGAAAGCTCTTTCTGTCGAGCAATGTAACTCTGGATCCTGCTGAAAGGTTATGAATATATTGGAAGGTTGCTATCTTATCGTATGAGTTAAATGTATGCATGATGTCTGTGGTACTTTAAAATTTTATTTTCTTAGTATCTGCATAATGTTCTGAGAAGATCTTCTACGTATGACGTTATGTATGCAAATGATCCTATGTTAGTTGCGAGTTGCGGATCCATCCGCCAATACCAATCTGTTCCCCTCCTGCATGTGGTCACAACACGCCTCGGGTGAGACTCTCTGTTCTTCTAAGTAGGGTGAAAATGCCGGTGTGGTGCTAGACTACAACGGACTCCTTTGTTGGCCCCAATCCCTGAACCTGGGTCTTGCCCATGAGACCTATTTCCTCGCCAACAAATGGTTCCGTTGCCGAGACCCTAAAATTCATTAGGGGAACTAGATCATGGTATCAAGGATCTTCGAAGGAGAAATACGGAGATGGTGGGATAACCACCTGGACCAGTTTATCACTCAACAAGCTGAGCTGAGAAGTCAAAAAGAGAAGGCGGTCAGAGATCTAGTTGTCTTCTCGGATTCTGCTAGTGATACCTACGAGATCCTCTAGGGAAAATTCTCTAGCGACCTATATAATTGGTTGCAGAGGTTGCAGACCAAGGTGACTAAGGATAAATCACAGAAGATTGACCACAAGTGGGTGCACAGAGATCTGGTGGCCCTTCATCTGTTGGATACCAAACTAACCTGAGCTGTAGACTTCTGGATAGAATCTACTTTGGCGGATATATTGTGGAGTTTGCAGTGGAGTGCTACCAGTCATTCTCCAGAGCCGAGGCTATATTCCGATCTGGACTAAGAGGGAAGCTGCTGAAGGAAATTCCATTGTGGATTAAGGCCCTGATGGTGGACGAAGGGCTGATGGAATTCCAGAAATCAGGCATGGAAGCGTAAGCCTCCAGTGCTGGGGGAACGACCCGAGGGACAAATGCTACGTGAAATGTGAAGCAGGGGAGTGGGGGAATGTATGCTGAAACCACAAGGAGGTTGAGGGAGCGACGTGCACATCAGAGGGCGCATATCGCTGATAGGTGGCGAAAAAGGGTGATGCGGGAGTTGAAACGGCGAGGGAGTAGTCGGAAGGATAAAGAGGAGGCACCTCAGAGGATAGTGGACATGGAAGGTCTGGTAGGTCCCCAAGAGATGGGAGGGACCATTATGGGAGTGCGGCGGGTGCATGGGAGCCCAACCAGGATGAAGAGGGAGATGATGTCTGATGAAGGAGATGCAGATGTGCGGCTCGAAGAAGGTTCCGATGACGAGTGGTATGTCACGATGCGGCAATTATTCCAAGAAAGGATGACATTCATGTCTCTAGGTATTTCAACTTCCCAAAGTTCAAATAGCGTGGATCCCTACCTTCCCCTGGTACTCTATAAACCCTTAAGTGATATTTTCGTTAAGTTATAAGAGTTGAGTCGATTGAGTAGCAGTCAGTTATCAACAGCACCGCATGCTAATAGTAGCATTACGAGTGGTATAATTACGCAACCAAGACCCGGAGGGTTCATTCTAGTTACACTTCCACAAGTGAATATGGCAGGGTCATTCACCCGGTACCCAGAATTTTCTAGGAGGTGTAACGGCGATGTGGAACAACACTAGTACCTCTGTGAAGCCATATGGAGAGCTCGACAGACGCCAGATGCAGGAAAGCTGATAGAATTCCAAACCACACTGAGAGAAAGGGCATTGTGCTGGTTCATAAAGTGGTCAGAGGCCCACCCGAATCTAGCGATTGCGGATGTCAAGTGAGACTTTGTCCGAGAGTTTAAGCTACCCCAAACAGACCAGCAAGGTCTATCCGAACTATGGGAGATCAAGCAAAGAGAAGGAGAGATTGCGTGGGAGCTGATGCACAGGTTCAAAGATGTGATCGGGAAACTCAGCTACCCGATCGACCCAAATCATCAAAGGGACTGGTTCATCAAGGCTCTGCTTCCCTTGACGTGAACCCCCCTCACTCAACAAAAGATCGACAAATTGCAGGATGCTTTGGAACAGGCTATGAAGATAGAGGTGATGGCGAGCTAACCTCAGGAATATAGGGGAGGGGAGGCCCCGCAAGACCCATCCCTACTGGGACTGCAACATCAAATTTCCTATCTGACCAAAAAACTTAAGGAGATGCAGCCTATAATACCAGCCAGGCTGAATGTCTGGTGCACACACTGCCTGGTAGAAGGACACGTGGTGACCGAGTGCCGTCGGTTGCGAAGCCCGGGAGTGGGGTCCTCAGTAGCGGCAGTGCAGGGGGCTCCACCTATCGGAGGAGTTGTGCTGATAAACTCACAAGGGGTCTATCTGCCGCAACAACCATATGCCGGGTTCCCAAACCAATCGACCCAAGCCGCAACAGAGTATTGTGAAATTTTCCGAACGGTGGGTCATCAACCTTGGATGTGTCCGATTTTGTAGAAGTACTCCAATGTTCCGAAAAACGTGTACTGTGAGTTCTGTGCTTAGATGACTCACACCACCGAACAGTGCAGAGCTCTAGACGCACTGGCGGACCGATTGGATTGGCCCTCCTACAGGGTAAATGAGGCTCCCAGAGGCAGAGGAGGCAGCATGCGCGGAGGTCGCATAGGGGGACGGGATTCGCTGAAATGCTACAACTGTGATCAGGAGGGTCATGTGGCCCGTGAGTGCCCCCTTCCCAGAAGACCGTTAAAAAAATGGTAGCATGAAGATGTTAGAATGTGTATAAGCACATTGGGGCTGGAAAATTTCAAGAACAGGGCCATTGTGAAGACATAGACCTAGTGATACCCACTGATTTCCATGAAGGATGTTGTTAGCACAGTTCTTTGCTAAGTCATGAGTTCAGTCCATAGTTTTATTTTTAGGATTAAACTTCAAAAAAATTCAAAATTTTAATATTTTTTGGTTACTACCAGAATTTCTGTAAGCACCAGTTTTATCCTTTTCGGATAGTCTGTTATTTTCCTGTTTCTGTCTTTTTTTATTTTTATTCCGATGCTACCAGAATTTGTGGAAGCATATATTTTTTTTTTAAATAAATAAGTGAAAAGCGCATCTACTTTAGCTAAGCCACATGGTATAGTGTAAATATGCCTCAAATATTTTTTAAATATTTTTAGATCTAATGATAGGTGTCATATTGCAGTCAGTTAGTTTAGGTGTCATATTGCAGTCAGTTAGTTTGAGTCAAGTCGTAATATATGTTGAACCAATGTGTCACCCGTAGTTATGAACTGAATCGTTACCCTGTCCTTCATGTCAACCCCTAGTCAATTTATGTATGTTTAGGTATGTTTTTTACCGAATGAAGGACATCGTGGTTATTACACTCAACGCCATAACTGTTTGGCTAGCTACACAACAGTGCCACCGGAAATTTCGGCCAATTAACATCAGAGACTGTCGAAGTGACTGTTTGTCACATATTTGCTAATATCAAGACATATAGAGCACTACATATGGAAAACACAGCCAACTGAAGGTGATGATGGATTATCACATGGTGCACATCACGGTGAGGAATATTTTCAATGATGAAGGATGATTTTCATGGGGTGATGAACCAAAATTTGATTTTAAAACCATCTAAAAAGCAAGAGAATGTCATTCAAAGTTGTAGTTGTTTGAGTTCAAATTGTTGAAAGTCATACTTTGAGGAGTATGGATTTCAGACGAGATTTTCAAAGGTGAATACAGGCCACACTCGTAAGGTAAAACTCTTCCTACTCTGCCACCTGTTAGTTGCAAGAGATAGAGTCATTTATTTTTTGAAGATTACTAAAACAGGTGGTTAGATAAATCGAATAGAGCCACAAGGCGCAGATCTAGTTGATGCCAATTCGAGGGTAAGAAGTTTGTTTATTCAGTTAGGATGGTATTTTATTTGCACTAGGTTAGGTAGCTCTCACTCAGGAGTAGCCCAAGAGTTTTCTAACTCTTTTAATGGACATGAAGCTACAATTTATGGCCTTACTTTGCAGGTATCTAAAGACTCCATTGTTGAAGCCTTTAACATTCCCCGAGAAGGAGAAATGTGTTTCAAAGGGTAGGTCACTACAAGAGGATATCTCAATAGCTTCCTCAAATATTCTCACAGAGATCCAAATTGGACAAAAGGCATTCCAAGTAGATATCTTAAGAGCGATTGGGCATAAGATATCAAGCTTATCAAGATATACCTCAGTTGTGAAAGGTGGTATATAGTTGTAATCCTCTATCACATGAGGTTTATTTTTCATATTGCAGGGTTGAAGACATTAAATCTGCCATTTTTCTTGTTTAAAAGCATGACCAAAATGTTAGCAAGGGTTCAGACTCACATTGATGTTTCTGAGTATAGCTTGTACCATCAAGCTTTGATCAAAATTATAGTTGAAGACAAGTTGTGAAAGAGAAACTAGACTTGGGATCAATTTTTATTCTATAGGGAAGTCCAACCTACGCCTACACCTCTAGTTCCACAACCAAACCCCCAGCTTGCAAAAAGAAGAACAAAGAGAACGACCAAAAAAAATATTCATAAGAAGGCCAAGGGAAAAAAAGAGAAAGTTTCTGCAATCAAGGTTGAAAGAAGGTTGGAAAAAGGAGAGAGTTCCTCATGAAGAAAACCTAAATATAAGAAAATAGTGCTCCTTGTTCCTCCATTTCTGAATGTCTACACTAGATCTAGAAGAGGAAGGTCTGCAACTACAGATAAATCAAAAGCGTAGGTGCTACCAGAAATTCTGGAAGCACATATTCAACAAAAGATGCAGAAAGAATATCAACCTACACCATCAAATGAAGACCTCCTCAAGGATGCTGGACATGACATCAGTAGTAAGAATAAGAAGGAAGAAGCTAAACATGTTGCTGGTACCAGAAAGCGGCATACCAGAGACGACAACAAGTTTAGGCTTAAGTCCTGTTAGTGTCAGTATTTGCATCCTGCCATCAGTGATCAAAATCCTCTTTTCATATCATTTTAGGAGTCCCACTCAGAATTTTTTTATCATTCCACAAGGTCATGCAAAAAATTAGCCGCTAATGGTAGCCCTAGTCCAAAAAATATCATTGTTCCTCAAATTTGATTACTTGTTGGCATAGTTTCATACCTTGCTTACTGTACACCATCAATAAAGTAAAATCAATCATGTCATCTTGAAATTCAGTCCTTCAAGGTATCATTAGGTATTTTATGGTTTTTCAAGGTTCATTAGGTCATCAGGGTTTCCAAGATCCAATAAAACTCCATTCCATTGCATAAGACCAACAAGTAAAAGGTGATCCAATAAACATTTCTTCACCATGTGAAGATGATTTGTAAAGAGAAATTCTCGTTTCAGCATGTAATTTTGGTTTTAAAGATGTAATTTTTAATTTTCATTATGTAAGTTTACGTCATTCAAAATTTAATACGTTCATGATTCCCAATCTTCCAACTCAAATTTCCAAAAGGCATCAATGTTCCTAACACTTCCCATCACTCCTATCCCTCGAAATCATCATTTTCCACAAGCACTAAACCCTAATTTCCTCTCCCACCGAGCTAGGGTTTGCTATGGAAAAAGAGAAATATGAGCAGAGGAGGCATAAGGGAGGTCATATCAGCAAGTATGAGTCCATTCCAACTCATAAACATCACGTCTCCATCATTTTTCAAGAAGTCATTGTAAGGGACAAATCATTTGCCACATAGGGCTAGTTTTTCTTCAAACTATGTTTTTGACCAAATGGTGATGAATTTTACAAAAGTGAAAGAGGTTTTTATATATGATAGGTCAAGGAATAAAAATCTTTCATTTTTACATAGGTGTCATGGTTTTGGAGAAATGTAAAAAATACAGTTGTTATAGGAGAGTTGTTGCACTTCTAGAGTAGTCTTGGGAAAATCAACTTTTCTCCTAGCTGGATTGTCCAAATGAATTTCTTGATAATTCAAATGACAACTAGACTTGAATATATTTCCAATGAGAGATCATGAGGTCCATTTTGAGTTTAGGAAGGCCTCTAAAAGTTTCCTGCAGAAGCACACTGCATTTTTTCACCCCCATTCTTCACTTTTTTACTAGTCTTGGGATAATTGATTTTGGAGGGGATATACTTGATCATTTTTAGTTCTTGATACATCCATTTTGTATCCAAGAGAGATGTATTTCCAACTAGCTATCATGAGCTGAATTTGGACACTGGGAAGGCCTCCAAATGTGGCATCCACGTTGGCACTGCGCACCTGACACTGGCGTTGCACACCTGACCAGTCTTGGGGGATTTAATGTTTGGAGGGCTAAAAATCATCATGTTTGGAAACCATGTATATTTTTGGAAACTAGAAAAGAAATTATTTCCAATGAGATATCCTGCACTCAATTTGGACATCAGAAACCCCCTCAAAAGTTGTCTTGAAGTTGGTGCTACGTTTTTGCCACTTCACTGATATTTTCCAGATTTTGACTCTTTCTCAGTTGGTCAATGGATTTGATGGATTATAATGATGTAATTGAATCATGTAAATGAAATTATGTCACTTTTAGTTACTAGAGGTAGATACATTAGGTAAAAAGTATTCATTACACTACGTGTAATGAATCAGTTCACTTAAGTTAGGGATGAGTCACTTGGACCTCCCTACAGTCTAGGTATGCAGGTCAGTTTTTGGTGGAATAACTCCTCAACTTGGGGATTCGACCCATGAGGTTGGGAGAGGTTGTTTGAGGTATATATCTTGTACCTTTTGACTCATTTTCAGAGGTTGGAAATTTTTAGATGTTGATGCATTTATCAGAGTCTAGTGTAATAATTTTGGTAGGAAATTAATGAAAAGGTTGCAACTATTTCTTTAGCATACCCGTGGTATGAGAATTTAGCATTGTACTTCTTATGTCTCATTATGTATGAATTTTTTTTTTTCATGATGCATTTCATTTCTATGACATGCTAGTTTTTATGTTGATAAAAAGAATACATCTCTCATGCTCTTTTTTGGGAAAACCTTCATAGTTTTTCCATCTTCTTCAGTTTAGAAAGAATTTATGCTTAGCCTTGCTCTTTCTAATTCCTCACCTATCATATCCATCCCACTCAAGAAACCCTAAAGTGTTAGGTTTTCTACCTACCTTTCCCCATTGAATCTCTGCAACCCTAATCCTATTTTCCTTGACCTAGCCTCTTTGACCTAATTCACTTATCCAACAACCCAATTCAGTCAATTAAACCCCTGTACTTATTCCTAGCCTAAAACCCTAATTCATCTAGCCCTCTTGGCTGTGACATTATGGAGAGATCCCTCTCTGGTTTGGTAGGGCTAGATACCAAGCCAAAAGATTGGCATGTGGTTACCTATGTTGGGATTTCTTCCTCAGCCTTAGAGATCTGGCAGAGTGATAACAAGTCCAAGGCTCTACATAATCCAAGCCTAATGACATAGGTCACTGATATTGAAGGTAAATATGAAGGTTCAAAAACAAATAAAACCATGAAAAAAACAAGAATACAACCCCTTCAGAACAACACTTAGAGCCCTTAAAGAGAAGAAAAACACAAAAGGGTTTTAAGTAGGACAAAGCCCCTATCAAGGAAGCGTCCAAAAGAGCAACTGGATCTAAATCAGATACTGGCAGAAAAATAGACTTGGATAAGCTGGCTAAAGCTGCAACACACATTTTTATACAAGTACATTTTTATACATTTTTATACAAGGGAAGGTAAAAAGGGCTTTTTTATACAAGAACATTTTTTCTTATCAATTATAATTTTGAACATCAACTTAGGTGTCAAGGGATATAAGTCTGCATAGAATTTTCAGCATTTTCTGTGTATTTTTGAAAAAGAAACATGGCACTACCAGAATTTTCGGTAGCATTCTAGATTTTACGCAGTTACATGTTTTTACCGGAATTTTCGTTAGCACCTGTTCTAACTGAATTTTGACACCTGTCAAGAATTTTTTCTAAGAAAATTAAGGATGGATAAGAACCCATAACCAAATGGATAATACAAGTGATGGTGAGAGGTGGTTATGAGGTTTTTGGAGGTCTCATTAAATTAAGATACATGGCTATTAAAGATCAAATACATAAGGAGATAAATCAACAGAAAAAAGGAGCAACATGACAACACACTCAACATTCTAGCCCATAATTATTCTCTTCTTTCTTCTCCATCTATCGTTTCTGTTAGATTTTGATGAGATAAGGTTGTAATGTCTTTTGACACATGTAATGTTTTAATTAATGTTTCCTTGTTTTTAGAAGAGATGGAGTTGGTGACTCTCTTTCTATAAATACCACTTGTAAATACCATTTCTAGGTTGGATGTTGGTCTACCTAAATACTAAATATAATAAAAAGCCTTTTTTTCTTCATGCTGGAGGATTTTGTGACTCAAGGACCATCTAATGTGTGGTGTTCTCTTTTCTTTGTTATTTTTTTATGAAATATGAATTACAACAACTAGTCAGGTGTGAGTGATAAGATGTTAAAGGATTTAACAGTAAATTATCTGCTTTCATTTTTCTGCAAGTCATGTATGTGTAGAAATTTATTAATACTGATAGTATTACCAATTCTCATGATCTAACAAATTAATATTATGTTAAATACAGAATCCTTCCACTTAATTCTTTGCGGAAATTAAATCGCCAATTGCAAAACACATATGAAGAAAAATCAATCGGACATAAACACAATTGTTTAATGGGAAAGCTTAAAGCTAAAAACCCCAACTATCATATATAATGTATATCAATGGATCATGTAATAATCTCATACAAATCTTAGTACGTCAAGCTCTCAATACAATCAACAATCATTACACACTATCATGCAGAAATTTGCATATCTATGCACCAATTTCTTGCCTCCTGATAGCCTGCCTCCACTGCGCAATCCCTGCTGAAGAAGACCTATGAATGAATTTGAGTTGGCCTTGCCTTGACTGCGAAATCCTCATTGGCATCTCCAATTTGTGTCAGATGCATTGAATGCATCACTATAGTCACAACAAATAGTCCATCTCACCCTTTCACCTATCTCTCCACTGGGTCTCCACCGGAGCTGACATGCAAGTAGTTAACTGATGTATTTGTTTAGTTGCAAGTGAGTCTCTAGTTGTGAATTAATTAAATAATTAATTCACTAAACTCTCACTAGTGTATCTTCAGTTAGAACTAGATACAACTAGCACAACTGAATTTAACTCACTTAACTGAGTTAAAGTAAATACAACTCCATCACTACTTCCAACTGTGTCATAACTCTGCCACTTGAGTTCTAACTGAGTCCTCCATGCATGAGTCACCAACCACCCTAGGAATTGTGTAATTCCTTCAGCCCACTAATTTTCCAAATCTGTTCATTGAAATAAAGTGCTCCAAGAGAATAAGTTGATATTTATTGTCGGATTATTATTAAGGGATAATAATAATCGACATGCATCTATTTTTAGATTGGCGATCTATAAATAGACTTCGCCCAATTTCTAAAATTAGAATCTCATCTATTTTTCACATTTGACCAACCATCTACAAATAACATCCTGCAACTTATAGAATATGCTCACCATCTCTAAAAATAGACATACACCTAAAAATAGCCTACGGGCCCCACTTAGTGAAGGTGCTTAATTTTCACTAAGCTCATCATCTTGTTGAATCTCAACACTCCCTCTCAACAATATAGGGATTATCCTTCACCCCAATCTTGCCTCTATGGTATTCGAATTTGCTCCTGGTGAGTGCCTTCGTCAGAATATCTGCATCCCGATCTTCTGTAGGAATGTACTGAAGCAACATGATCTTCCGTTACACACAATCTCTGATATGATGATACCAGATATCTATATGCTTAGATCTATCATGAAATACATGATTAATCAAGAGTTTAATGCAACTCTAATTATCACATTGTATCGCTGTAGGATCTAAATGAGAACTGAACAAACCGACCAAGATCTTCCTCATCCAGATAGCCTCACATGCAGCTTGACTTGCTGCCATGTATTCTGCTTCCACTAAACTGAGTGCCACGGATCTTTGTTTCCTGCTGTACCAAGAAATTGCTGTAGATCCAATACTGAAAACCCCTCCAGATGTGCTCTTTTTGTCCGTTGGGCTACCTTCCCAATATGCATTCGTGAAGCCATGAAAATTCACCTCATTCGTCTATCTATACCATAAGACGTACTCAGATGTGCCCCTGAGATACCTTAGGACATGCTTGCCTGCCTTCCAAAAGAGCTTGGTAGGCTTAACCATCGCTTGACTAAGATGGTTCACCGCATAACATATGTCCGGTCTTGTATTAACTAAATACATGAGTGAACCCACCAACTGTCCATAGATAGTAGCATCCACTATCTCAAATGATGTAGCATCCTCTTTCCTCCAATTTCCTGGAAGAGGAGTATCCATGGGCTTGCAGCCCTACATGTGAAACTTACCAAGTATCTCCCGAGCATACTTGTCTTGAGACACAAATATTTCAACTTCTCGCTTGCATATTTCCAATCCAAGGAAATAATGAAGGAGGCCGAAATCCTTCATCTCAAACTCCTTTGCAAGGTCTTCCTTGCATGAGTGTATCAACTGCTCATCACCCGTTAGTATTAAATCATCAACATAAAGAATAATGATTAAAATCTTACCCTCCACCACAATTTGGTATAGGTTTGCATTTGCCTCACTCTTGGTGAAGCCAAGTCTAGTGAAATAGCTGTCGATCCATGTGTACCAAGCACGGGGTGCTTGCTTCAGCCCATACGACGCTCTTTTGAGTCTGCACACATGCGACTCGCTGCTGAAGATCTCAAATCCTTCAGGCTGTTCAATGTGCACTTCTTCCTCAATGATCCCATTAAGTAACATAGTCTTCACATCCATCTGATGAATGTGCCAACCCATCTGCATTGAGAGAGCAAGGATGGTCCTTATGGAAGAATACCGGGCAACAGGTGCAAAGGTTTCTTCATAATCAATCCCCTCGATCTGTGAGAAGCCCTGGGCAACAAATCTTGCCTTATACTTCTCGACGCTCCCATCAAAAACTTTCTTTACCTTCTAGATCCATTTCGAATCTACCACTGATTTACCCACCGACCTTGGAACAATATCCCAAGCATTGTTTTTGAAAATGGAGTCATAATCCTCCACCATGGCATCTACCCATGTGGGCTCCTGCGTTGCTTCTTCAAAAGAAGATGGCTCTGTCACGACACACTTGCTCATAAGAGCCATGTATCTAGTAAATCGGTCAGGTGACTGTCTTTGTCTGCACTATGATGTAGGGACTCCTACATTCTCTGCCGCATCAAGCTTCAGTCTCTCAGCTTCTGTGGTACGCTTTCTGCCAGATCTAATTTTTGGTTCTGCATGAGTGGACTCCTCCACTCCATGAATCTCCTCCTGTGGCTGATCCACATATAGAGGCTCATCTTTGGGAACAAGAAGTTCCTCCTCCGCATGCAAGTGTAGCTCACTCTCAAGCGACAACTTCATGGCTTTCACCTTATTGAATTTTATATCCCATCGCACAAAGTCATTCGAATATTTGGCAAATACACACGATAATTATGGGGTGTTTCTCTGCACCCCACAAATATCCCAACTTTTGCAGTCGGCTCCAGCTTCTTCCTGGCGTCCTTTGTCACATGAATTTAAACAGATGAGCCAAAAATATTCAAATGAGAAATATTAGTCTTCTTAACAGTAAAAGCTTCTTCAGGTGTACTCATGCCAAGTACTCTATCAGGAAAACGGTTTTGCACATAAACTACATTGTTGCATGCTTCCGCCCACTAGTGCATCAATAGGCCTTGGTCTTGCAACATAGCTCATGCAACACCCATGATCATTTTGTTCTTCCTCTCTGCGACCCCATTTTACTGTGGGTTATGAGGCACTATGATTTCTCTTTGAATTTCTTCTTTTCTACAGAAGTACTTGAATTTGTTTGAGATATATTCACCACCATTATCGCTCCACAGAGCCTTCACTTGCTTCCCCGACTCCTTCTCCACCAATGCTTTAAACTCATAGAACTTTAAAATTTTTTTTCTCTTCTTCTACATGAAGAATATCCAGCATCTACGAGAATAGTCATAAAAAAATATAACAAAATACCTGTGTTTTGCTGTTGAAGCAACCGAGAAAGGTCCACACACATCTGTGTGAATTCTCTCCAAGATCACCGAAGCACGGTTCTCCTTTTCATGAAAGGTGGTCTTCACAAACTTACTCATAGTACATCCCTTGCACTGATCTGACTACGCAAGAGTACCCTTGGGAATTCCAGTAGAAATCTGCTGCAAAATCTTCAAGGTGCCATGGTGAAGATGGCCCAATCTCTTGTGCCATAATTCGCCCTCATCCCTTCTCACCACTTCTTCTGCTTTGCCCATCATTACAACGCAACCATATACCTCTAGCTTGTATATATTCTTAACTCAAATCCCTATCCTCTTAGTTTGACCCGTTGTTTTATGTCGCATGAAGGATTTTCTCTTGTTGAAAACAACGTCATAACCTCTGACTTCCAACATTGCGACCGAGACAAAGTTCTTCTTCAGACTTGGAACATGCATAACATCTTTCAACAGAAATGGTTTACCTGAATCCCTCTCAAAGGTAATGGTTCCAATGCCGGTCGCACTATATCTACCATTATCACCCATCTCTATATGCATTTGGAGATCCTTCTCCTCCAAGTCACTAAAAAACACCTTGTCTCCTGTCATATGGTAAGACACACCACTATAGAGATACCACACCGATTCCATTGAGCTTGAAACCAAGAATGCGATCAAAGAGAAATCAAGTTCAAATTGTGAGGCTAAGGCCTTTCCAGCTGCAGCTCCAGGAATCTTCTTGTTCTTCCTTTTCTGTGGGCAGTTAGTGGCGAGATGCCCATGTTTGTGACAGTGAAAACACTTCACTTTGGACAAATCCATCTTCTTGCCTTTAGCCTCAGATTTTGGATGGGATTTCTTCCCCTTCCCTCTCCTTGATTTGGCAGCCAAAGAGAAATTATCTTCATCATCATTCTTCGATGAAGAGCCATCCCTGGTATTCCACCTTATCTCCTCTTGCACAAGATCCGACCAAAGTCGCTCCCAATCTAGTAGTTTCTCCCATCCATTGACAGAGTCTTCGTAGCTGTGCCAACTCTTCGGAAGCCCAAGGAGAGCCAAGCGCACCAAGTCATCATCCGCAACTATAATCCCCACACTTCCCAGTTCATCCCTACATTGGACAAACTTCGTGAGATATTTTGGAATACTGTCACCCTTCTCCATTTTTATTTTTCTGAGCTTATCTTTCAACGCCAACTTCCTATGGTCGCTACTTCTTTGGAAAAGATCTGTCAAAACCTTCCACATTGAAAATGGAGTGGCTTTCCCATGAAGACTTGAAATAATATGATCTTTCACACCTTCCAAAATAATTCTTCTTGTCTTTGCTACCTTATTTTGTCATGCGTCAAGTCTTGCAACATCGCTAGAAGCAGGCTTAGGAACATCGCTATCGATGAACTCCTTCAGTCCATTATCTTCAAGCATTGCCTCCATCCTATCCTTCTAGGCTATGTAACTTGAGCTACCCTCAAGGGCATACTCCAATAGCAACCCATTGAAAGACATTGCAATGAATACTCAACTGTCGCACCAAGAAATTTCTGCAGCAAATTCGAATTGTCCACTAGCACAAAACTCAACACTTATTCACAATTACAATCTCCAATGATCAATACTGCTCTGATACCATGTAGAAATTTATTAATACTGATATATTACTATATTTTCCTTATGTAACAATATTTATCTTCTTGCTAAATACAAAATCCTTCCACTGTTAAACTTGCGGAAATTTAAAACTAAATAGCAAACACATGTGAATAAATTCAATCGCACATAACATAGTTGTTTAACGGGAAATCTTAAAGCTAAAAACCCCAACTATCATATATTATGTATATAAATGGAATCATCTAATAATCTCATACAAAACTTAGTACATCAAGCGCCCAGTACAATCAATAATCATTTCACACTGTCATGCAGAAATTTGCATATCTATGCACCAATTTCTTGCCTGCTAACAGCCTCCAAATGTTTCTTTGGAGTACAGGAGGTGGAATATTTGGGTCATATTTTATCTCATGAGGGTGTTAAGGTAGACCCTAACAAAATTAAATCCATTAAGGAATGGAAAATTCCCACAACCATAAAGCATATTCGAGGATTTCTCAGGTTGACAGGGTATTATCGCAAGTTTGTTAAGAATTATGCGAGAATAGCAACACCTCTAAAAACGTTACTGAATAAAGATGCATTATCTTGGACTCCAGAAGCAACTAAGGCCTTTTAACATATTAAAGAGACAATGTGTCAAGCATCGGTCTTAGCTAATCCTGACTTCACAAAAACATTTATTGTGGAATGTGATGCCTTAGGAAATGGAATTGGTATTGTTTTAATGCAAGAAGGAAGACCCATTGCTTTTCAATATTGTTTAGTCATAGAAAATTATTTACAAAGATTTATTTATGAGAAGGAAATGTTGGAAATTTTGCATTCACTAAAGCAATCGAGACCTTACCTAATGGGAAGACACTTCAAGGTAAAAATTGTTGAATAATATAACTAGGTTCAGTCTTCATAAATTTTACTTGAGTAATACTTATTGTACTTGTAAACACAATAAAGAAAATAATTTTATATTATTATTAAATGACTTATTAAAGCATTGGTTTCATGCTTGGGCCATATTTATTTTAGTTCAAAGTCCCTATTGTGGAATTCTATGTTTTATTCTGAATCTATATGATTATTGCATATTTAAATTAATCCATATTGGGCTTTTGAATCATGCAAACAGGTCAAGTATTGAGTAAAATATGATTTATGAAGCCTCCACATCAAGTTGGCCTTAAGGTGATCATGTCGGCCTCAAGCCCATGAATTCGATCTCATCTCAAGCCTACATATAAAGTGGAATCAAACTCACTTGGAACCATCTCACTGCAACACAGAAATTTGATCTAGAAGCTACAACAAGAGAAAATTGCGAAGTGAAGGAGAAGGAATTTTTGGATTTAGTTTTGGATACACTTATGGAGTTGAATAAAATAAAAATTTTGGAAGCTATCTCTCTTAATTTCGAGCTATAATTTGGGATATCAAAGTTCTCAAAGTTTTACTGCAACAATTGTTGCATCAGGTGCTGCCAAGAGAATAGGAAGTCAAAGGTTGTTTTGTTGAATGCTACTACTTGGAGAAGATGTATTGGGCCTAAATTGAAGTCTTTGAAGATAGATCAAAGTCTCTACCTCAAGATCGAATTTTCAGGCCATCATAGTACTTCTATTGTTGTTTTTGCTGCTAGATTCAGGAAGGCTCACAAGGAAGGTCGACTTGGTGTGGAGGAAGTCTAGGTCAAGGTATAGAGTCTCAAGAATCACTATTGAAGGAATATTTATTGACCCAAATTTCCCCAAGAGTGAGTTTTTTCCCTGGCTACTGACCTACATCTGGTGTACTTGATCTATGTGTATTTTCTTTGATATTTTCTTGATGAACTAATAAGAAGAAAGATAAGAAGAACATAATAAGAACTAAACAAGATCACAAGTAAATAATCAAGAACAAGAGAATCTTTCTGCCTTTCTGATTTTCTAACATGGTATCAGAGCTTTGCTGAAAGAATAAGGAAAAAGGTAGTCTCAAGGACTCGATCAAGGAAGTTATAAGAAGTTCACTAGAAGAAATAAAACTTCATTATCTTCTAGAAAGATATTTAACACTATCAAGGGAGAGAAAAATCTTGAAGGAGCTACAAATTATAGGTCTTGGAAGAAAAGGATTGACATCATCCTTGAAAAGAGCAAGGTCTTAGACTTAGTCAAAGGAAATATGAAAAGGCCTACAGAAGAATCAAGTGATGCTGATAGGGTGAAGTACAGAGAATTTGAATTAGTAACTATGGTTTTAATGGTTGAAGGCATAAAGGAAAATCTTTTCCCGTTCATAGAAAATAGTGATCATGCTAAGGAAATGTATGAGGATTTTTCAAAACTATTCACCATCAAGAACATTGGAAAAGTGGCAATCCTGAAGAATGAACTAAGAACTACTAAGATGACAAAGGAGGATATTGTTTCATCTTTGTTTATAAGAATACAAAGGATAAGGGATGATATTCTTACCATTGATGAAATAGTGCCAGATAAAGAGCTAGTGATTATAGCCATTCTAGGACTAACAAGGCTTCTTGAGGCTCTTTTTCTTTAGCTCTCAACAACTAGAAATAAACACCCACTTTTGAGGATCTATGGATAGAATGAAGTCAAGAAGAATTAAGAGTTGTTTATTTATGGTAGCATCGGATGTGCTCTAGCCTTGTAACTTTGTATATGGGCTAAGACACATGTATTCCATAATACCCAGAAAGGATTTTGGAAAATTCCACTTAGAGATGGTTTAATTAAATTAATTAATTGTTTTTAAATATTTTCCTAAGTCCAAAATTAGGGAAATCGATTAATTAAAGGGTATTAATTAAACTACGTGTGAATATTCTAGATAAAGTCATGGATCACCTCCAAGTTAATCCTAGCCCGTGATTAAGTTTTAATATTGTTCATTGAAAGGTCAACGAAGGATTATAAGAAGGAGGGTGAGGGGCCTATGGAAAACACATCAGACAGAGGAAGAATCAAGAGATCGATTTCTTTAGTCAAAGGAAGAGTCGAAGTGATTCTTGATTGCAGATATGGGAAGGAGAAATCTCCAGGAGGGAGAATTTATGAAGGAGAAAGAGTAAAGGAAGAGAAGAGATAGAGGGTCCATAACAGCTACGCAGAGAAGGCCAAGCAGTAATTACGTTGGGCCAGCACAAAGCAGCAGAGGGAGTTTTCATTTCTGTTGGTGGAGGCAGCTGAGGGTTTATCCAGTTTCTGGAGTTCATTTCTATAAGGGGAAATCACTCTAGTCTCATGCAGTAGTCAGCACAGAGGCAACCACAACAAGCAGCAACAACAGTGACACAGTGGCAGCTCAGTGTGGGTACAGGTCAGTGTCAGAACTTCATGGTGATGTGAGATTTGTCTGACTAAGTCTACTCTCATCAGATTTATTCAAGAGATTGATTAATATTTACAATCACACGTTTGTACTGGGAATTTATTCATAATAAAGAAACCCTCAGATCTGTTGCACCGGTTTTCCCGCATTGGTTTTTTTCCGGGGACAATTGTCCAAAAATAACGGTGTTTATGTGTGATTACTTGTGCTATTTATTTTATGTTCTTTATTGATCGTGAAGTCTGAAACATATTTTGTTTCGATATTTAACACAACTAAATGTTAAATAATTGTGATTGAGAATACAATAGAAGAAATATAATAAGTAGCTACAATAGAATTCTACATTATAGAATTTTCACATGGTATCGGAGTTGTCTAAACCAAAGGAAGCAGGGTCAAAAAAAGGACTGCATCATCCAGAAGCTTCAGAGGGGATGCAACAGAGAGACAAGAAAGCACAAATAAGTATGGCAGAATTATATGTTTTATCCTCTAGGTTAAAAGAGTATGGTTCATGCTTATCAAGTTTAGCATCTGCAGGAATCTAGTATATTGATAGAGGGGCTTCATCTCATATGTCTGGAGTATGAGAATATTTCTCGAGCTATAGGGAAGAGCAGATGAACTTCCAAATAAATATGGGAAATAGCACGAAATGCACTCCAGTTGGGAGAGGAGCCATATTGTTTCAGACGGAAGCCGGAACCAATGTCAAGGTCACAGATGTACTACATGTGTCAGGGCTTGGGATGAATTTAATCTCAATATCCCAGTTTCATGACAAAGTGTATGACATACACTTTATCGGGAAGAAAGTATATGTCAAGCATCCAAGTTGGAAGCAAACAAGGCAGATTGGAGTTAGAAGCAATAGACTATATAGGTTGTAGCTTGAATCCTTGATGGCACTAATTAGTAGTATTCTTGACGATAAGAAAAGGTTGAAAGAACTTTGGCATTGAATAATGGGGCACTTGCACCATGGTGCATTATAGATGCTCAGAGAAACGGTTGATGGGGCACCTGTTCTCAGCACAAATCATGATGATGTATGTCGAGGATATGTACTTGGGAAGTACGCTAAGGCATCCTTTCCCAGAAGTGAAAACGAAGCAGCAAGCATATTAGAACTGATACACTCAGACATATATGGACCTACGCCAACTAATTCTCTCAAGGGTGGAAAATATTTTATCACATTCATTGACGACCACACCAGGAAAACTTGGATTTAATTCCTTAAGACAAAAGATGAAGTCTTTGAAAATTTCAAAGAATTCAAGGCTCTTGTTGAAAATATGATGGGGAATAAAATCAAGACATTACATTCAAATAATGGTAGAGAATACATAGATGTAGACTTCACAAATTTGTGCACAAAGGAGGGCATCAGGAAGGAGTGGACTGCGCCACACAATCCCGAACAGAATGGTGTGGCAGAACGAAAGAACAGGACAATTGTAGGAGCATCTAAGGACATGTTATTTGAACTTGATTTACCTAGATATTTATGGGTTGAAGCCTGCAACACATCAATGCATATTCATAAGACGACTCCTCATAGAGCATTAAGGAAAAAGAATTTTGAAGAGGTTTTCACAGGGAAGAAACCGGAGGTAGTGCATATTTGGATATTTGGTAGCATGGCATATTGTCATATACCAAGCGAGAAGAGAAGAAAGCTTGACCAAACTGCAGAAAAGGGGTATCTTATAGGATATAGTGAATCCTCCAAGGCATATACGATCTATATTCCTTGCAGTAGAAAGGTTGTGATAAGACGTGATGTTAAGTTCATGGAGGATAGAGATTTTCAGAAATCGCATGATATGCCGGCAAAGGATAAGACTACAAAAGTTCCCTTGGTTCAAGAACAACAAGGGCACTAAGAAGAACAAATAGAAAGATAGACTTTGGTACCAAGTACAGGAACTAATGTTTTCATAGAAGAGGATCAGGAAGATACTTAGTTTGAGGAAAAGGTACATTAGGAGGAAGAGTTGAGAGAGAAGCCTTCCACCAGGGGTCGGATCAGCAGAGAAGCTCAACAGATACTGAGAGAAGAAAAAAAAATTATTGGGACTCCCAGGAATGGGAAGAGATAGCGTAGACCTCCTAATAAGTACCAGGCTTTGGTTGCCCAGGTAGAGGAACCTTCCAGCTTCTAGGAAGTTTTTCAGCACCAGGTATGGGTAGATGCCATGATATAAGAGTATGTTTCTATCATGACAAATGATGTCTGGGAAGTGGTGCCCAGACCTCAGAGAAAATCATTTGTTGGATCACGATGGATATACAAGATCAAATATGCTACAGATGGTAGCGTAGAAAAATATAAGGCAAGGTTCATGGAAAAAGTGTATGCTCAGAAGGAAGGCATTGACTATGAAGAGACCTTCGCACCAGTTTCCAGATATACCTCCATCAAGACTGTTGTATCATTATTAGCACAGATGGGATGGGAGATTCATCAAATGGATGTCAAGACATCGTTCTTGAATGGAGAAATTGAGGAAGAGGTATATATCCAACATCCAGAGGGTTTTGAGACTCATGAAAGTAAGTCTCATGTATGAATATTGAAGAAAGCCCTGTATGGGCTTAAGTAGGCTTCGAGAGCTTGGTATGCTCGAATAGATAGCTATTTGCAAAATATGGGGTTTGTCAAGAGTGATGCAGATCCCAATATTTACTATTTTTTGGTAGAGGATGAGCCATTATTACTTGTACTACACGTAGATGATTTGTTTCTCACTAGATCAACTAGGCTCATCAAGGATTGCAAACATAATCTAGAATTTGAATTCAACATGAAGGATTTGGGCTTGATGCACTACTTCCTAGGATTGGAAGTCTATCAGAAGGATGGAGATATCTTCATGGGGTAGGAGAGGTATGCCTTGGAAATTCTTAATAGGTTCATAATGCAGAATTTCAAGCCCATGGTCACACCCATGATCACCAATTGGAAGAAGATAGATGCATCAGAAGACGCAGAAGTGGACCCCACCTTACAACAGACAGCTTATTGGGTCATTAATGTATCTGGTTAACACCAGACCAAACATTTGATTTGCTGTCAACACTCTTAGTCAGTTCATAGTGGAACCCAAAAGAGTGCACTGGGTAGTAGCAAGGCACGTTTTGAGATATGTACAAGGAACAGTAAGATTTTGTATAAAATATGACCGAGGAGAGGATGTTAGACTCAATGGATTCATAGACGCAGATTGGGTAGGAAGCTCAATGGATAGGAAAATTACCTCTGAATATTGTTTCAGCGTTGGATCAGGAATGGTGTCCTAGTGCATCAAGAAATAGAAGTCAATATAATTGAGCACAGTTGAAGCAGAGTACATGGTAGCTAGTACAACTACATGTAAAGCCATATGGATTCAAAAAATCCTTGTGAGTCTATTAAGGAGCAGGATGGAACCGACTTGCGTTTACTGTGACAATTAGAGTTGTATCAAACTCTCTAAAAATCTATTATTTCATGATCGATCTAAACACATTGACATCAGGTGTCATTTTATCCGAGATGTGTTCAGTGTGGAGAAGTACAACTCCAGTACATTCCCACAAGAGAACAAACAACAGACATACTCACTAAGGCTCTAGGGAGGATTAAGTTCACTCAGTTTAGAGGACAGTTGGGTATGACTAAAAATCCATTTCAGTAGTCAATGGATCTTCAACACAGTTAAAAGAGGGAGTTGCAGTACAGTGGTAGTTGGCAGCAACATGCATAGTCAGTAGCAGTATAGTTGCAACATTTTTGTGCAGTGTTGATAGGCAGCATACACAACACAACTAGAGATGTTATAGAAGTCAGAGCAACACTTAGAGTTGTCGTGCTAGAGCACTTTCCTTGCTAAGAGGGAGTGTTGATTTACGGTAACATCGGATTTTCTCTAGCCTTGTAACTTTTTATATGGGCTAAGACACATGTATTCCATAATACCCAGAAATTATTTTGGAAAATTCCACTTAGATATGGTTTAATTAAATTAATTAATCATTTTTTAATATTTTCCTAAGTTCAAACTTATGGAAATCGATTAATTAAATGGTATTAATAAAACTACATGTGAATCTTCTAGCTAAAGTAATGGATCACCTCCAAGTTAATCCTAGCCCTTGATTAATTTTTAATCTGGGCCATTGAAAGGTCAACGAAGAATTATAAGGAGGGTGAGGGGCTTATGGAAAACATCAGACAGAGAAAGAATTGAGAGATCGATTTCTTCAATCGAAGGAAGAGTTGAAGTGATTCTCGATTGCAGAGAGGGGAAAGCGAAATATACAGGAGGGATAATTGCTAAAGGAGAAAGAGTAAAGGAAGAGAAGAGAGATGGGATCCATAGTAGCTATGCAGAGAGGGCCAAGCAACAGTTACGTTGGGCCAATGTAGAGCAACGAGAGTTTCGATTTTTTTTGGTGGAGGTAGCTGAGGATTTATCAAGTTTCTGGAGGTCATTTATGGAAGGGGAAATCACTCTAGTCTCAAGTAGTAGTTAGCACAGAGGCAGCCACAACAAGAAGCGGCAGTAGTGACGCAGTGACAGCGTGAGGGACGCAGTCACTGCGTGGAAATCACGCAGAGCAGCTCAGTGTGGGCACAAGTCAATGTCGAAAGTTCATGGTGATGTGAGATTTGTCTCAATAAGTCTACTCTCATCAGATTTCTTCAGGATATTGATTGATATTTACAATCACACATTTGTACTCAGAATTTCTGCATAATAAAGAAACCCTCAGATTTGTTGCACCGGTTTCCCCGCATTGATTTTTTCCGGGGACAATTGTCCAAAAATAATGATGTTTATGTGTGATTACTTGTGCTATTTCTTTTATGTTGTTTATTGATCATGAAGTCTGCAGCATATTTTATTTCGGTATTTAACACAGCTAAATGTTAAATAATTGTGATTGAGAATACAATAGGAGAAATATAATAAGTAGCTGCAGTAGAATTCTACATTATAGAATTTTCACAAGAGTATCCATGGTAACGAACAATGAAGAAGTTTCAAATTCCTATCTTGCTCATCATAAATAAAGACTCAAGAAGAAATCACCAAAGAAGAAGATTTATTTGCCCAAAATTGAGTGTTATCATTGTCACAAGATGGGATACTATAGGAGTGATTTCCCTGACAACCCTAGGAGAAAAAAAAGAGATAGAGATCATGAAAACATGGTTGAAGAAACATCCTCCCCTAAGAAATAAAATCACGAACAAGATTTAAGGGACTTGCACTACTAATCCCCTTCTCTCTTATATTTCATCTGTATATTTTATGTACTACAGGTTTTACATCTTCTTGGAAATATATTTCTTTTTTTTATTATTATATGTTTTAGGTTTTCCCTCGAGCTTTGGAGGGAACCCACAAAAAATCCTCAAGATAAGTATATCATTCCCTCTATTTTTCTTCATATACTTATTTAATATTTTGATAATATTAAATTCTATTCACTTGTCTACCTTTGTTCCTTATCCAGGAATCAATCTGCTAGATGTTCAAGAATCATGGAGAAGGATTAAAGGATCAAATAAGAAGGCCACACAAGTCAAAAGGTTTGTCAAATAATTAAAGGTGTGTATTAAAATATAAATTATTGTTACTGTCTTTGAAATATCCATCTCTATGTTACTAATTGTTGTTATGTCTAGCTCTACTGAATCCTACAAGGATTCTTGTTTGGGATGATTCATCACCTGATGTATCTACCCAACTTATACACCTCTTATTTCTTATATAAATAGAACCTTAAGGAGTTTCTATAGAAAACCATAACCTAAGGATATGTTGATAATTTTTGAAACCCTGAACCTATTTAGCGATATTTATGAAGAAGTTGCTATTTGATAATGTCGAGTTTGGAATTTTGATATGATCATGGAAGCTCTAGACTTGCTTGAGTTAAAATGATGTTGTTCGAAATCCTGAACCTCTAAAGTCTGATATAATAATGGTTTTATTTGAAAATGAATCAAAACCATAGGTTTTGGTTAATTCTAACATGTAAAATCCTTGTTATGAAAAGTCTTAGGAATGAAACCCTAGGTATATGATTTCTTGATTAAATCCCTAGCCTAGTCTAGGACAATATATATGTCTAATGTATTAATTTTGACTAACATATGATGTTCTTACAATGGTGATATCCTAGATCTATGTATTGACATATTTTCTAATGGTATTAAGAATATAGGGTTTGGAAACAAAACTTAGTCAAAATTTGAAAGATCTAGGATGATGATTGAAAAGTATAGGGTATATAAATAAATCCTATTAATGATTAAATTCTCTAGTATGTATGTTCATTTGAATCTATATAATGTATGCTAAGAATTTATAAGTGGAAAATCTAGGGTTTACATCGAAACCTAGTACAATTTACTCACGATGTGTTTACTGAATTCTAGGATTTACATTAAACCCTAATAGAAGCTCTTCATGATATGTTTTAATAATTGATTTGAAATCTAGGGTATGCAATTAAATCTAGTGAAAGTTGATCATGACAATGTATGAGTTGTGATTAAACTTGATTAACTATTTTATGAAATCTAGGATTTGTATGAACTCCCTAGTGGAAAGTATAACGTGTGAATTCTAAAGGTTGTTAGATATCTTGTACATCTATATTGGTTCTATGGTTTACTAAATTTGTAGCAAGGTATATTATAATTTTTAAAGAAACATTTAAACCCTAGATAGAATGAAAGACATTGTGAAGTAGTCTAGGGTTTATAATAAAAAGTCCCTAGAAAAATGTTGAAGAGTATATGTCTCTTGTTTGGGTATCTAATATGTATAAAGTTGAAAAATCTTCCGTGATTCCAATATGGATAACTTTATGCTTCTATAGTTTTGGTTGTGCTTTTTGTCTAAAGTTATGCAGGTACATCATAAATATGAGAAACCGATAAGTATGATGAGAAGGATGGAAGACATGAAAGATTATCCAACACCTAAAAGAAGAAGTTGATCTCCCTAGATTAAGAGGGAACTTAGATATAAGAATAAATGGTTATGGTCTTCTATTTCATGTGTCATGCACTATATTAGTACTAAGAGTTGTAATTATTAATGAAGACCATGAGTAATAATCATAGTCATTATTGGAGAATGCTTTCGTACTACTATAAGAAGGAAAGGAAGATTTGATTGAATAATATTATGCTACATGAAAAGTAGGAAAGGAAAGTGTATGAGGAATATTATTTCAAATATTCTATTGATAGTCCTATTAGAATTAGTTGAAGGGAAACATCGAAAGCCTGAGATGTTTTATTATTATACATTTGAAATTATTTATTATTTGGGGTTGTGTTTGCACAGGTGAATCTCGCAAAGTATTTGATAGCATGTTGGTTACCAATCAATTTTATTGGGACAGATTGGTTGTCATCTACTGGATCAAGGTGTGTTGAGGCTTTGTAAGTGAAGCATTGCTTGGAAAAACATCAAGCTCACACTTTTTGTTGATGTCTGGTAGGGAGGATGAAATCGGGTGGATGTGCACCTAGTTCCCTAGGTTGATGGTTATTAAGTAAGGTTGATGGTACCTATAGAGGTTGAATTATTTATTCCATCTTAGTCCCACTTCGATAGATTTCCTTGGTCAAGAATCTAGTTCATTGCATTGTGGTGTCTAAACTATTGAGTGACCAATGGATAGAGTTCCCTAGTTAGTAATCTAGTCCATGACATTTAAATGTCTAAAAATTCTCCATAGTTCATATAGTTGAGATCTACCTTGTACTATTGAGTTATGAATACCTCCCTAGTTAAGAGGGAGTGTTAAAAAATGTAACTAGGTTCGATTTTCATAAATTTTACTTGAGTCAATACTTATTGTACTTGTCAAAAGAATAAAGAAAAGAATTTTATATTATTATTAAATGAATTATTAAAGCATGGGATTAATGCTTGGTTCATATTTATTTTAGGTCAAATTCGCTATTGTGGACTTCTAGTTTTTATTTTGATTCTATAGGATTTTACAAATTTAAATTGATCCATATTGGGCTTTTGAATCATGCAAATAGGTCAAGTATTTAGTAAAATATGATTTATGAAGCCTCCACATCAATTCGGCCTCAAGCTTAGGAATTGGAGCTCGTCTCGAGCCTATATATATAGTGGAAACAAACTTACTTGGAACCATCTCATTGCAACACAAAAATTCGATCTGGAAGTTGCAAGAAGAGAAATTTGTGAAGTGAAGGAGAAGGACTTTCTGGATTTGTTTTTGGGTACACTTATAGAGTTGAAGAAAATTGAAATGTTGGCACCATTCTCTTTGTATTTCGAGCTATATTTTGGGATATTGAAGTTCTCAAAGTTTTACTGCAACTGTTGTTGCATCAAGTGCTGCCAAGGTGTTGCTGCCAAGAGAAGAGGAAGTCGAAGGTTGTGTTATGACCCTATAATACTAGTGTATCCCCTTATTTTATTGTTATTATACCCCCCTTATTTTTATTCTTGTGCCCATGTACTCCCCATATTTTTATTATTGTGCCCCATAGAAGTGCACAATTGTTATTGTTGTGCCCTTGCATTGTTATTGTTATGTCGGATATGTTTATATTGTGACCCATTGGAATCCTATCTATAGAAAGGAATTTTTTTCATTTGTATTGTCCAAGAATTATTCATTTATGTAATGTAAAGGAGGTTTCCCCCTTGAAGAGGCTAATTTATAAGTCGTTGATCTCTCTTTTCTTCTATTTTGCGAGCTGGTTTCATAACATTTGTAACCGAGCTTTGGATTCTTTGGTTTCGCTGCTTCAAACAGGTCATCGTGGAATTTTCACTATAATTTTTTTTTTCTACAAAGGTTCATAAGCTAAAAAAAAAGCCCATTTGCAAATAAATCCCGAGGAACATCTTGTAAAAAGTTCAGATCTTGTTTTGCAATATTTTCAGAGATATGATCTATGGAAGTTAGGATCTTTGTAGGCTCCCAAATTTAATCTCAAAGAGGTGACCTTGGGAATTTTTTCATAACTCTCTATCTGAGCATCAGATTTGAATTCTATAAAAAGTGGCCAGAATTACATGGACTTTATTTTCCTTTGTATCGATTTTAGAGCCGAAGGAGGAAACAATGGCATGTGGCACATTGTACAAGTTCGCTCTACCGAATCATTCCATAATTAGATCATTGTGGAAGATTGGGAATAAATTTTCCTTGAAGAATCCAAATTAGGTTGGACCTGTGGCATTGGAAAGAAGATTCAAAGGGATACTAAAGGACAAAAGATAAAATATTGGGGATCCAAAATTATATATATACATCAGTTTCAATTTCGAGCTCCTAAAAAGAAATAAAAAGGTGTGTGTGTGTGTGTTTTTTAAATTCCATAAGTCTTGTTTGAAAAATCAGTTTGAAGTGATTCCAAGGGCATAGTGAAGCATAGATATCAGTATTGGGTTCTAAAATCCCCCCCAAAAATAATTCTACACCCATTAAGCCCTCAGAAAATTCTATTATGACGCATGAAGATGAAGAATTGCAGTATGATATATCAAATTTACGGTACCAAGTGCAACAAATTTCGATCTCACAAAGAGCAACCAATGATGACATAGATGGTTTAAAAGCAGAAATGGAGGTTAAGCTTGATGATTTGAAGGATGAAATTAAATCTAATATGGATGATCAAGCAATGGAATGTCACATCGAGCATCAAAAAAAATTTCTCCAACTCTTAAAGGATAAGCTTACTTTGGTGCAGAATCGAATAAAACAACAGGAAGATCAACATCGCAGCGAAAGAAGTTTTGATGTAGGTGACTGGGTGTTTTTATAGCTACAACCATACAAAAAAATTTCCCTCAAGCAAGGTAATAAGTATAATAAATTTTCACTAAAGTACTATGGTCCTTACAAGGTGCTACAAAATATTGGTACTATGGAATACGAATTGGAGTTGCCTGCATCTTCTCTAATGCACCTAGTTTTCCATGTTTCATGCATAAAGAAGGTTATAGGTCACAAACTTCTAGTTCAAACAATAATTCCAAAACTTTACGAGGAAGGAATAATCATATTGTAACGTGAAGCAGTCACGGAAATAAGAACTCGAAAACTATGAAATCGATCAATTTTAGATATCTCAGCAAGTTGAAGAACTTACACACTAAAGATTCCACATGGGAGGATGAGAATTTTATACAGAAGCATCCAAAAATAATTAAGCATTGAGGACAACACTTGTTTGAAGGATAGGGGCATGTTAGGTCCCTATAATACTAGTTTATCCCCTTATTGTTATTGTTAGTATAGCCCCGTTATTGTTATTTTTGTGCACATGTAGTCCCCATATTGTTATTATTGTGCCCCATAGAAGCCCACTATTGTTATTGTTGTGCCCTTACATTGTTATTTTTATGTCGGCTAGAATTATATTGTGACCCATTGGATTCCTATATATAGAAATGAGTTTTGTTAAATTGTATCATCCAAGAATTGTTCATTTATGTAATGTAAAGGAGGTTTCCCCCTCGAAGAGGTTGATTTCTAAGTCGTTGATCTCTCTTTTCTTCTATTTTGTGAGATAGTTTCATAACAGGTTGTTTTGATGAATGCTACTACTTGGAGAAGTTGTATTAGGCCTAAATCGAAGTCTTTGAAGCCAGATCGAAGTCTCTACCTCAAGATAGAAGTCTTAAGAAGCAAATTCGAAGTTCCAGATCATCATAGTACTATTATTGTTGTTGTTGCTACCATATTTAGGAAGGATCACAAGGAAGGTTGACTTCGTGTGGAGTAAGTTTGGGTCAAGGTATAGAGTCTCAAGAATCCCTATTGAATGCAGAATTACTCAATGGGTTTTCCCCAACAGTGGGGTTTTTCCTTGGTTGTTGACCCACATATGGTGTCCTTTATATATGTGTATTGCTTTGATATTTTCTTGATGAACTAATAAGAAGAACATAATAAGAACTAAATAAGATCACAATTAAATAATCAATAGCAAGAGGATATTTCTACCTTTATGATTCTCTAACATGGTATTAGATCTTTGGAAAGAGAAGAAGGAAACATCCAGTCTCAAGGACTTGATAAAGGAAGTTATAAGAAGTTCAATAGAGGAAATAAGTCTTCACTATCTTCAAGAAATATGTCTGAAAGTATCAAGGGAGATAAAAAGCTTGAAGGAGCTACAAATTATAGGTTTTGGAAGAAAAGGATTAGCATCATCCTTGAAAATAACAAGGTCTTAGACTTAGTCAAAGGAAAGATGAAAAGGCCTACAAAAGAATCAAGTGATGTTGATAGGGAGAAGTATAGAGAAATGGAATTAGTAGCTATGGATTTGATGGTTGAAGGCATAAATGAAAACCTTTTCCCCTTCAAGAAAATATTGATCATGCTCAGGAAATGTATGAGGCTTTGTAAAAACTATTCACCATCAAGAAAATTGGAAATGTAGAAACTATACAACATGCATGTATATCTTGGATTCACCCGATATAAAAGTGTACTAAAGTTAAATATTGAATCGCTTCTAAAAATCTTTTGCAGAATTAAAAACACAATCGCTAATCACATGAACATGAAGAAAGATCAATCACACACAACACATATAATTTATTGGGGAGAGATTACAGTTAAAAACCCCACTATATTCTATTGTATATTAAGCATGGATCAAGAAACAATTACATAAAAAAATATTCTCATAAGAGCCCTCTAGTACTCAGCTAATTGTCTCACACTGTCATATGCAAAGTTGACCAACACATAGCCAATTCTCAGCCTCCAGACAGTCTGCCTTGCTTTCACAATCCTTGATGGTAAATATCCTTGAAAGATAGGAATTCTTGCCTACCTTGACTGCGCAAGTATCATGGGCACTCCAATGGGTGTTTGGTTGCATATATGCAACCCAATACTCCTGCAACTGACAGTCAACTTCCCTTTCACCTAGAACTCAACTGGGCCTCCACTGGATCTAACATGAATGACTAATTATAGTAAATCCTCAGTTGCATGTGAGATCACTGATTGTGAATTAATTAACATTTAATTCACTAGATCTCTCACTAGTGTATCTTCAGTTACAAGTAGCACAACTGAGTTTAACTCACTTAATTGAGTTAAAATATTTGCAACTTGCACTAACTCATGCACCATTGCACTTCGAACTTTTTTACAACTAGAATTACTATGCATGCCTCACCAACTACTTCTAACTTTAAATCCACTAGAAAACTGAATTCATCACATTCATTTAACTTATTCAAGTCAACATTGAGAATATATTATAGTTTAATGTCCACCTTAATTAAGGGATAACCAAAATAGACATGCACCCAAAAATAGCACTGTGGGCCCCACCCTAGTCTGGGTGCTTAATGCAACTAGGCATGGGTGTTGAAATTTTCTTGTTGAATATCAACACTTCCTCTCAACAAGAAAGGGATTATCATTCACCCTGATCCTGTCTCTATGGTATTCGAATTTTCTCATGGTGAGCGCCTTCATCAAAATGTCTGCATCTTGATCTTCCATGGGAATGTACTGAAGAAACATGATCCTTCTCTACACACAATCTCTGAGATGATAGTACTAGATATCTATATGCTTGGACCTATCATGAAACGAAATATTAATCGAGAGTTTAATGAATCTTTAATTATCACAATGAATCACTGTCGGATCCATCTGAGAACCAAACAAACCAACCAAGATCTTTCTCATACAGATAGCCTCACATGCAGCTTGACTTTCTGCCATGTATTCTGCTTCTGATTAACTGAGTGCCACCTATCGTTGTTTCTTGATGTACCATGAAACTTTTTTCGATCCAATGCTAAAGATTCCTCCTAATGTGCTCTTTATGTCCGATGGATTGCAAGCCCAATCTGCATCCGTGAATCCATGCAACTTCACTCCTTTTGTCCGTCTGTACCATAGACCATACTCTGATGTGCCCCTCGGGTATCTTAGGACATGCTTCCTCACCTTCCAAAAGAGATTGGTAGAATTAACCATAGCTTGACTCAGCTAGTTAACTGCGTAGCAAATTTTCGGTCTCGTGTTCACCAAATACATTAGCAAACCCACTAACTACTTGTAGACAGTAGCATCCACTACCTCTCTAGAAGTAGCATCCTCTTTCCTCCAATTTATTGGAAGAGGAGTATCTGTGGGTTTGCAGCTCTCCATGTTAAACTTACCTAGTATCTCCTTTGCACACTTGCCTTGAGACACAAAAATTTCACCATTTCGCTACCATATTTCCAATCCAAGGAAATAATGAAGGAGTCCCATGTCCTTCATTTCAAACTCCCCTGCAAGATCCTCCTTGCATGGGTGTATCAGCTGCTCATCACCATTCAAAATTAGATCGTCAACATAAAGAGCAGTAATCAATAACTTACACTCAACCACAATCTGGCACAGGTTTGCATCTGCTTCACTTTTGGTGAAGCCCATTCTGGTGAAATAGTTGTCTATCCAAGTGTACCAAGAATGGGGTGCTTGCTTCAACCCATACAATGCTCTTTTGAGTATGCACACATGTGACTCACTATTGAAGATTTTGAAACCTTCGGGCTACTCTATGTACACCTATTCCTCAATGATCCCATTGAGAAATGTAGTTTTCATATCCATATGATGAATGCGCCAGCCCATATGCACTGAGAGTGCAAGGACAGATCTTATGGAAAAGTACCTTACAACAGGTGCAAAAGTCTAATCATAATCTATCCCCTCGATCTGTGAGAATCCTTGGGCCATAAAATTTTGCCTTGTATTTCTCCACACTCCCATCAAATTATTTCTTTACCTTGTAGATCCATCTCGATCCAAACATTGATTTGTCAACCGGTCTTGGGACTATCTCCCATGCACTGTTCTTGACGACGGAGTCATACTCCTCCACCATTGCATCAACCTAAGTTGGTTTTTTCACTGCTTCCTGGAGGGAAGATGGTTCAGTCACAATACATTTTCTCATAAGAGCCATGTATCCAGTAAATTGGTCAGGAGATTGTCTCTGTCTGCATTGTGAAGTAGGGGCTCCTACATTCTCTGCAGCATCAATCTATCAGCTCTCGTGGTGTGCATTCTACCATTTATGATGGATGGATATGCATGAGTGTTTTCCTCCACTCCATGAACCTCCTCATGTGGCTGATCCACATCTTAAGACTCATCCTTGGGAACCAGTAGTTCCTCCTCTGCATGCAAGTCCAACTCCCTCTCAAGGGACAACCGCATGGCTTTCTCCTCATAAAATTTGATATCCCATCGCACAACAGTCATTCTATTGTTTGGTAAGTACACATGATAATTATGGGGTGTTTCAGTGTACCCCACAAAAATCTGAACCTCAGCTGTTGGTTCCAGCTTCTTCCTCATGTCCTTGGTCACATGCACATAAAAAGATGAGCCAAAAAAGTGTGAAACATCAGGTTTCTTACTAGTGAAAGCCTCTTCAGGTGTACTCATGCCAGGTACTCTATGAGGACATCGGTTTTGCACATGTTCCGATGTATTGCATGCTTCCACCCACATATGCATTGGTAGGCCTTAATTATGCAACATTGCTCATGCTGCACCCACAATAGTTATGTTCTTCCTCTTTGTGACCCCATTATGCTGTGGGTTATGAGGTGCTATGAGTTATCTTCAAATTCCTTCTTTGTTGCAAAAGTTCTTGAATTCGTTATAGATGTATTCTCCACCATTATAGCTCATAAGAGCCTTCACTTGCTTCCTAGACTCTTTCTCCACTAGTGCCTTAAACTCACACAACTTAGAGAATGTTTGATATTTATTATGCATGAAGAAGATCCATAACTTACGAGAAATTCATCAACAAAGATTACATAGTACTTATGTTTTGATGTTTAAGAAACTGAGAAAGGACCACACACGTCGATGTGAACTCTCTCAAGGATCCTAAAAGTGTAGAAATTTATTAATACTGATGTATTATTATATTCTCTTGATCTAAAAATATTTATCTTCTTGCTAAATACAAAATCCTTCCACTGTTAAACTTGCGGAAATTTAAAACTCAATTGAAAACACATGTGAATAAATTCAATCGCACATAACACAATTTTTTAACAGGAAATCTTAAAGCTAAAAAACCCCAACTATCATATATTATGTATATCAATGGAATCATGTAATAATTTCATACAAATATTAGTACATCAAGCTCTCAGTACAATCAACAATCATTACAAACTATCATGCAGAAATTTGCATATCTATGCACCAATTTCTTGCCTCCTGACAGCCTGCCTCCACTGCGCAATCCCTGCTGAAGAAGACCACTGAATGAATTCGAATTGGCCTTGCCTTGACTGCGCAATCCTTATTGGCAACTCCAATGTGTGTCCGATGAATTGAATGCATCACTATAGTCACAAAAAATAGTCCATATCACTCTTTCACCTATCTCTGCACTGGGTCTCCACTGGAACTAGCGTGCAAGTAGTTAATTGATGTATTTGTTCAGTTATTATTTAGTTATTAGTTTTGAATTAATTAACTAATTAAGTCACTTAACTCTCACTAGTGTATCTTTCAGTTAGAATAGATACAACTAGCTCAACTGAGTTTAACTCACTTAACTGAGTTAAACTGAATAACAACTCCTGTAACTACTATTCCAACTCTGTCATCACTTTTCCACTTCAGTTCTAACTGAGTCCTCCATGCATGAGTCGCCAATAACCCTAGGAATTGTGTAATTCCTTCAGCCCACTGATTTTTCAAATCTGTTCACTGAAATAAAGTTCTCCAAGAGAATAAGTTGATGTTTATTGTCTGATTATTATTAAGGGCTAATAATAATTGACATGCATCTATTTTTAGATTGACAATATATAAATAGACTTCACCCAATATTATAAAAAAAGAATTTCATATATTTTTCACATTTGACCAACCATCTACAAGTAGCATCCTGAAACTTATAAAATATGTTGACCATGTCTAAAAATAGACATACACCTAAAAATATCATGCGGGCCCCACTTAGTGAAGGTGCTTACTTTTCACTAAGCTCATCATATTTTTGAATCTCAACACTCCCTCTCAACAAGATAGGGATTATCCTTCACCCCGATCCTGCCTCTATGGTATTCAAATTTTCTCCTGCCGAGCGCCTTTGTCACAATATCTGCATCCTGATCTTCCGTAGGAATGTACTGAAGCAACATGATCTTCTGCTACACACAATCTCTGATATGATGATACCAGATATCAATATGTTTAGATCTATCATGAAACACAGGATTAATCGAGAGTTTGATGCAACTCTGATTATCACAATGTATCAATGTACGATCTAAATGTGAATCAAACAAACTGACCAGGATCTTCCTCATACAGATAGCCTCACATGCAGCTTGACTTGCTGCCATGTATTCTGCTTCTGCTGAACTGAGTGCCACGTATCTTTGTTTCCTACTATACCAAGAAACTGTTGTAGATCTGATATTGAAAAACCCTCCTGATGTGCTCTTTCTGTCCGTTGGGCTACCTGCCCAATCCGCATCCATGAAGCCATCCAACTTCACCTCATCTATCTGTCTGTACCATAAACCGTACTTAGATGTGCCCCTGAGATACCTCAGGACATGCTTGATTACCTTCCAAAAGAGCTTGGTAGTCTTAACCATTTCTTGTGAAAGTCGGTTCATTGCATAGCATATGTCCAGTCTTGTATTAACTAAATACATGAGCGAACCCACCAACTGTCGATAAACAGTGGCATCCACTACCTCTATTGATGTAGCATCCTCTTTCCTCAAATTTCCTAGAAGAGGAGTATCCATGGGCTTGCAGTCCTCCATGTGAAACTTACCAAGTATCTCCTGAACATACTTGCCTTGAGACATAAACAGTTCACCTTCTCGCTGCCATATTTCCAATCCAAGGAAATAATGAAGGAGGCCCAAATCCTTCATCTCAAACTCTCACATCCTTGCATGAGTGTATCGACCATCACCCATTAGTATTAAATCATCAACATAAAGAACAATGATTAAAAGCTTACCCTCCACCATAATTTGGTATAGGTTTGCATCCGCCTCACTCTTGGTGAAGCCAAGTCTGGTGAAATAGCTGTCGATCCATGTGTACCAAGCATGAGGTGCTTGCTTCAGCCGATACATCGCTATTTTGAGTCTGCACACATGTGACTCACTGCTGAAGATCTAAAATCCTCCAGGCTGCTCAAAGTACACCTCTTCCTCAATGATCCCATTAAGGAACACAGTCTTCACATCCATCTGATGAATTTTCCAATCCATCTGCGCTAAGAGAGCAAGGATGGTCCTTATGGAAGAATACTGTGCAACAGGTGTAAAGGTTTCCTCGTAATCAATCCCCTCGATCTATGAGAAGCCCTAGGCAACAAATCTTGCCTTATACTTCTCGATGCTCCCATCAGTAGCTTGCTTTACCTTGTAGGTCCATTTCGAATCTACCACTGATTTACCCAATGGCCTTGGAACAATATCCCAAGCATTGTTTCTGACAATGGAGTCATACTCCTCCACCATCGAATCTACCCATGTGGGCTCCTGTGCTACTTCTTCAAAAGAAGATGGCTCTGTCACAACACACTTGCTCATAAGAGCCATGTATCTAGTAAATCGGTCAGGGGACTGTCTCTGTCTGCGCTGTGATGTAGGGACTCCTACATTCTCTGCCGCATCAAGCTTTAGTCTCTCAACTTCTGTGGTACGCTTTCTACCAGATCTGATGTTTGGTTCTGAATGAGTGGACTCCTCCACTCCATGAATCTCCTCCTATGGCTGATCCACATATAGAGGCTCATCTTTGGGAACAAGAAGTTCCTCCTCCGCATGCAAGTGTAGCTCCCTCTCAAGCGACAACTTCCTGGATTTCACCTCATTGAATTTTATATCCCGTCACGCCACAGTCATTTGACTGTTTGGAAAATACACAGGATAATTATGGGGTGTTTCTGTGTACCCCACAAATATCCCAACCTCTGCAGTCAGCTCCAGCTTCTTCCTGGCATCCTTTGTCACATGAATGTAAACAGATGAGCCAAAAATATTCAAATGAGAAATATCAGGCTTCTTACCAGTGAAAGCTTCTTCAGGTGTACTCATGCCAAGTGCTCTATGAGGACAAATATTTTTCACATAAACCACAGTGTTGCATGCTTCCGCCCATAAGTGCATTGGTAGGCCCTGGTCATGCAGCATATCTCGTGCAATACCCGCGATCGTTCTGTTATTCCTCTCCACGACCCCATTCTGCTGTGGGTTATGAGGCGCTATGAGTTCTCTTCAAATTTCTTCTTTGCTAGAAAAGTATTTGAATTCGTTCGAGATATATTCACCACCATTATCGCTCCGCAAAGCTTTCACATGCTTCCCCGAATCCTTCTCCACCAATGCTTTAAACTCACAGAACTTTGAGAATGTTTCGCTCTTCTTCCGCATGAAGAAAATCCAACATCTACGAGAATAGCCATCAACAAATATAACATAATACCTATGTTTTGCTGTTGAAGCAACCGAGAAAGGTCCACACACATCTGTGTGAATTCAATCCAGGATCACCGAAGCACGATTCTCCTTCTCATGAAAAGTGGTCTTCACAAACTTACCCATAGTACATCCCTTGCACTGATCTAACTGCCCAAGAGTACCCTTGGGAAGTCCAGTAGAAATCTGCTGCAAAATCTTCAACGCGCCATGGTGAAGATGGCCCAATCTCCTGTGCCATAATTCGCCCTCATCCTGGCTCACCACTTCTTATGCTTTTCCCACCATTGCAGCGCAGCCATCTACCTCCAGCTTGTAGAGATTCTTTACTCGAATCCCTATCCTCTTGGTTTGAGCCGTTGTTTTGTGTCGCAGGAAAGCTTTTCCCTCGCTGAAAACAACGTCATAAACTCTGTCCTCCAACATAGCGACCGAGACCAAGTTCTTCTTTATAACTGGAACATGCATAAAATATTTCAACTTAAATGGTTTACCTGAATCCCTCTCAAAGGTAATGGTTCCAATGCTGGTCGCATTGTATCTACCATCGTCGCCCATATCTATATGCATTTGGAGATCCTTCTCCTCCAAGTCACTAAACAACTCCTTGTCTCCTGTCATATGGAAGGAAGCACCACTATCAAGATACCACACCGATCCCATTGTGCTTGAAACCAAGCATGCGATCAAAGAGAAATCAAGTTCAAATTGCGAGGCTAAGGCCTCACCCGCTGCAGCTCCAACAACCTTCTTGTTCTTCTTTTTCTATGGGCAGTTAGTGGCGAGATTCCCATGTTCGTGACAGTGAAAACAGTTCACTTTGGACAAATCCAGATTCTTGCCTTTAGCCTCGGATTTTGGATGGGATTTCTTTCCCTTCCCTCTCCTTGCTTTGGTAGCCAAAGCACAATTCTCTTCATCATCATTCTTCAATGAAGATCCATCCCTGGTATTTTGCCTTATCTCCTCCTGCACTAGATCCAACCAAGGTCGCTCCCAATCCGGCATTTTCTCTCGTCCATTGACAGAGTCTTCGTAGCTAGGCCAACTCTTTGGAAGCCCAAGGAGAGCCAAGCTCACCAAGTCATCATTCGAAATTGTAATTCCCACACTCCCCAACTCATCCCTACATTGGACAAGCTTTGTGAGATATTTTGGAATACTGTTGCCCTTCTCCATTTTGATTTTTCTAAGCTTATCTTTCAGCGCCAACTTCCTATGGTCGCTGCTGCTTTGGAAAATATCTGTCAAAGCCTTCCACGTTGAAAATGTAGTGGATTTCCCATGAAGGCTTGACACAATATGGTCTTTCACACCTTCCAACATAATTCTTCTTGTCTTCACTACCTTCTTTTTCCATGCGTCAAGTAATGCAGCATCGCTAGAAGTAGGCTTAGGAAGATCGCTATCGATGAACTCCTTCAGTCCATTATCTTCAAGCACTACCTCCATCCTTTCCTTACAGGCTATGTAGTTTGAGCTACCCTCAAGGGAATAATCCAACCGCAACCCATTGAAATCCATTTCAATGAATACTCAATTGTCTCACCAAGAAATTTCTGCAGCAAATTCGAATTGTCCACCAGCACAAAACTCAACATCGCTTCAAGATTACAATCTTCAGTGATTAAAACTGCTCTAATACCATGTAGAAATTTATTAATACAGATAGTATTACCGGATTCTCCTGTTCTAACAAATTAATCTTATGTTAAATACATAGTCCTTCCACTTAATTCTTTGCGGAAATTAAATCGCCAATTTCAAAACACATATGAAGCAAAATCAATCGCACATAAACACAGTTGTTTAATGGGAAAGATTAAAGATAAAAACCCCAACTATCATATATTATGTATATCAATGGATCATGTAATAATATCATACAAATCTTAGTACATCAATCTCTCAGTACAATCAACAATCATTGCACACTATCATGCAGAAATTTGCATATCTATGCACCAATTTCTTACCTCCTGACAGCCTGCCTCCACTGCGAAATACCTGCTGAAGAAGACCTCTGAATGAATTCGAATTGGCCTTGCCTTAATTGCACAATCCTCATTGGCATCTCCAATGTGTGGCAGATGCATTGAATGCATCACTATAGTCATAACAGATAGTCCATCTCACCCTTTCACCTATCTCTCCACTGGGTCTCCACTGGAACTGACATGCAAGTATTTAACTGCTGTATTTTTTCAGTTGCAAGTGAGTCTCTAGTTGTGAATTAATTAAATAATTAATTCACTAAACTCTCACTAGTGTATCTTCAGTTAGAACTAGATACAACTAGCACAACTAATTTTAACTCACTTAACTGATTTAAACTGAATAAAAACTCCCATAACTACTCTTACATCTCTGTCACTTCAGTTATAACTAAGCCCTCCATGCATAAGTCACCAAACACCCTAGGAATTGTATAATTCCTTCAGCCCACTGATTTTCCAAATCTGTTCACTGAAATAAAGTGCTCCAAGAGAATAAGTTGATATTTATTGTCGGATTATTATTAAGGGCTAATAATAATCGACATGCATCTATTTTTAGATTGACGATCTATAAATAGAATTTTCCCAATATTATAAAAATATAATCTCATTTGTTTTTCACATTTGACCAACCATCTACAAATATCATCCCGCAACTTATAGAATATGCTTACCATGTCTAAAAATAGACATACACCTAAAAATAACCTACATGCCCCACTTAGTGAAGGTGCTTAATTTTCACTAAGCTCATCATCTTGTTGAATCTCAAAAATATGTGTTATAGAACATGTCAATGAAGATTTCATATAGGATTTGTGGAATGCTTTATACATGCAATCTATTTTCTGAATGTTGTTTGCTTTGCATAAACTGAGTTTATGTAAAGAGCCGTCATCATAGCTGTGTGATTGATTTAGGATAGGAATATTTCTTGGAATAGGTACTAGCTATTCATCTTCTTCCACTTGTGCACTATGCTCCCTATACTACCTATTACCCACATAATTTATACTTGCCACAACTTAAAAAATGCATGAAAGTCTTAAAGAACATAAAATAATTTCAAAATATTTGAGAAACCATCCCACCACTCAAACAACCCCCTTAAAATTTGAAATGAACTATGATGTGTAAGGCTTACTCCTTATGCAATCAAGGAGTGAATCCTTGTGCTAACATATTTGGCACTATTTCCAGGGAGGCGAATTGAAGTTTATCCTTGGGTGAATGACAAAGTTATAAGTTTGGTTCTAAAGTGTACAATTCTAGCTGTCTTTTTAGACTGCTTTACACCTGGAGACTCCATTGTTGAAGTTTTGGCTCCTAGAAGGACTAGAACCAGGGCTAACCCATATTCACCTTTGAGAATCCCAGTTTCTGACCTTGAAAAGCTAATAAAGAAAAAGAGTAATCAAAAGTTTGTTGCCTCTACTATTGTTTTCTCAAAGGTTGTTCCTAAAGAAGTCCTACAAACTTTATCCTCTGATTTTGCAGAAAAACCTATACCTCCCTTGTTTTCGAACCAAAAAACAATACCTATATCACAAGTTGGTGCTTCATCATATGTTGTTTAGAATCCACCTATTGCTATTCCAGAAATGCCAAGAAATCACACCATGGAAGGTCGAAACCCACCTCCTAACCAAATGAATGCAATTGTTGCTACAAGGTATGCCCCGGTGGTTTTACCTAAACCTATGAATGCATTACCTGTAGGAGATTATCTCAAGTACATGCCTAAGTTTAGTGGTGAGGGAGAGGTAACAACTGAAGAAAACCTTGCTGATTTTTATGCCTATGCGGACAATCTGAATGTTGAGCATGAAGATGTCTGGATGAGAATTTTTGTTTAGAGCCTTGAGTGTGATGTTAGAAAATGGTTCATATCCTTGATAGCTGGTAGCATCACTGGAATTGAAGCCCTAGATGATACAATTTTAAGGAAATGAAATGATAAGAAAGATTTTATGTATTATATCATTGAATTTGGTGCAATAAAAAGAAAATAAGGAGAATTAGTTTCCGATTTTTCTAAGAGATTGAATAAGATGCACAGAAAAATACCTACTGAAATCAAGCCTACTGAATCTTCAACCAAAATCACTTATGCTGGTGCCTTTGATCCTAAGTTTTGTTTATTATTAAGAGAAATATCTACAATAGTAACACAAATGCAAGACAATGCACTGGAGGTATAATCTAATGTGTTAGTAGTTGATAGGCTCAGAGGAGGGATTGATAGAGAGAAAAGAAAGAAAAAAGATGAAGTTTCAACTTTAGGAACTTAAGACATAGATCCTAAGTTAGATGATCTGACCAAGTTGGTCAAGTCATTGAATACTGAGATGTCCAAGCTCAAGATAGAAGCAAGACCAACTACTACCAAAAATGTTTCATTTGATCAACCTAATAGGCAGCAATTTAGAAGACCCAATGTTCCTCAAATTTTGTAGTGAGAAAGAAGAGACGTTGATGATAAAAAAGTGTAGCCTCCTTTGCAGAATGCTATATTTGAAGATGAAAATGAAGCTGAAAGGTTGGAGAAGGTTACTGATATCAATTTTTTAAGAGACAAAGAAGGGCCGATTCATCTTACACAAGCAGAGTATGAGGATTTCATGTCATACAATCATAATAATGAAGTTGTTTCTGATCATTCCATGATTGCATCTAATCATTAAAGCATATATAATCTCAGATAAAAAAATATTGATGATAATCCAAAGCCTGTTGCATAACTCAAGAAGAATAAGGACACAATCAAAATTTCAACAGAAAAGAAATTTGTTGAACAGAAATTACCGGAAATTTTGGTTGTAGTTAATACTCCTTCACTTGAGGTAAAAATCGCTCACAAACTTCCCCCTGTTTTCAATTTTGAGAATGAAATACAAAAGATAAAGATTCCTGTTCCTCTTGTAGATCTTATGAAAAATGATGATTTCAAAAAGACCTTTATGAAATCTCTTCAACCCCCACCTACTGAAGTAGCTTCTAATTTTGTTAACGTTCAAGATGAAAAGCCCATTGTTATTCTAGGTCCATTGGTAGAAGACAGAGATGACTCTACCTCTCCTTTCTATCTATCTCTGAATATTCATGATAATATCTTGCATAATTGCCTAATGGACTCTGGAGCCTCACATAATTTAATGCCCAAGGTAGTCATGGATGAACTAGGTCTTGAATTAACTAGAGAGTACCAAGATCTCTACTCCTTTGATTATTGGAAAGTTCAATGCCTTGGTGTCATCAAAGACCTTGCAGTAGGCCTTTTTAAGTTACCCATGAGAGGGATGGTGATGGATATTGTTGTAGCTGACATTCCTCCTATATTTGGCATCTTACTTTCTAGGTCATGGATTAGAAGGTTGGGAGGAACATTGTAAATGGATCTCACTTATGCTACTGTCCCTGTTTCTGGAGGAGAACAAATAATACTTTATAAAGAAGCTCAATTTGCATATATCATTAGTAACAAAAAATACCCCACTAATCATCCAATTTATGCTAGAACAACTGATGTTGGTTCAAGCATTTTATACATGGATAATGTTGTCCTATCTGCATAAATTTTTTAGATTTTGAAGCCTGCTAAAAAATAGGTCGGTCATGAAGGTTCCCAACTATGGAAAATGTATTTTGATGGTTCATGTTCTAAAGAAGAAGCTGGTCCAGGGATATTCCCATTTCTCCTTTGAAAGAGAGCTCTAATTTTTCTTTCAAACTTGAATTTGAAGCAACTAACAATGTGGTTGATTATGAAGCTCTGTTGATTGGTTTAAAAATAACAAAGGACATGAATATTTTAGAAATTTATGTTTTTGGAGATGCTGAACTTATCATTCAGCAAATCATAAATTTTTATCAAACTAGGCATCCCTGACTCAGAGATTACTGGAATGTAGTATGGAGCATTGTAGAAGACTTATTCCTGGCTCTTAACATTTATTTTGTTCCAAGAGAAAGTAATATTTTAGCTGACTCACTTTCTATTTCAGCAAGCTCACTCAAGATTCCAATACCTATGAAGCTAAAATATGAAGTGGAAGTTAGGATCATACCTAGAATTCCTGATAATTTCAAGCACTTAAAATTTTTGGAGGGTGATCAGGAGATTAGAAGATTAATTTAAGCTATTGAAGAGTTTTTTGTCTTAAACATTGATAAGGATGAAGATTTCATGAAGGATAATGTTGATTTGCAAAACACCAAGAATCTCCAAAAATAGATTGCTGATATGCCTATCATTCAACTTCCTACCAGTCATATTCCCAAGGGGTTAATCCCACTTGAGAAGCTCTTTGATCATAATGATGTCTCAGTCAAACCACAGCTGGCTGAAACATAAGCAGAATTGGAAGATTTCAATTTGGGCATAGAAAAATAACTAAGGTATGTGAAGTTGTCAAAATATTTATCGGAAGAAATAAAGGATGAATACCACAAGATGTTTTGTGAATTTGTTGATGTTTTTGTCTGGAAATATAAAGTTCTTAAGACGTATGACACAATTATCATGGAGCATAGAATACCATTGAAAGATGGTACTAAACCATACATGCAGAAATTAAGACAAATTAATACACTACTATTACCAGTGATGGAGAAGGAATTTAAGAAACTTTTGGATGCTAAAATCATCATTCCATTGAGATACTCAGATTGGGTTTCTAATCTAGTGCTAATAAGGAAGAAGAGTGGTGAAGTCAGACTATGTGTAGATTTCAGAAATCTTAACAAATGCTCCAAGAAATATAACTATCCTTTGCTAAAGAAGGATCATATTATTCAAAAGGTAACTGGTTCAAACATAATTTATATGTTAGATGATTTCTCTAGGTACAATCAAGTTTTAGTTTGGTCGGAAGACCAAGAGAAGACAACATTCACTACTCCTTGGGAATATTCATGTATGCAAAGATGCCGTTTGGGCTTATGAATGCCGAAGCTACTTTTCAACGAGCTATGAACTTTGCATTCATTGGAGAAAAACAGAAATTCTTGGTCATCTATTTAGATGATATTACTGTTTATTCAACTTCAGATCCATAATACCTTCAACACTTAAGACAAGTATTTGTTAAATGCAAAAAATATGCTATATCATTGAATCCAAAAAAGTCTCATTTTTCTCTCAAGGAAGGTAAGATGTTGGGCCACATAGTTTCTAAAGATGGAGTGAAAATTGATCCTAAGAGAGTAATTGCAATTCAAGATTTAACACTTCCAAGATCCAAGAAAAAGGTTCAATCTTTCCTTGGTAAGATCAATTTCTTAAGAAGGTTCATTCCAATTTTTTTTGAAGTGGTGAAGCATATTACTTGCATGTTGAAAAAGGACAAATAAGTCAAGTGGACCATTGAATCCATAAATTCATTTGAGCTGATAAAAAAACTATCATTGAACTGCCTCAACTGGTAAGTCGTGAATACTCAATCCTTTCTTGATCTTCTCATTTTCCTCACAAGATACTATTGCTTCTGTTTTGTTACAAAAAGATTCAGAAAATAAGGAAGCTCCCATAACATTTTTCAGCAGAGCACTTAGAGATGCAGAATTGAAGTATGAAATGTTGGAAATGCATGCCTATGCATTAGTGAAGGCTTTGAAATCTTTTAGAGTTTATATTCTGCATGCACAAGTTATTGGTTATGTACCTTCATATGCTGTTAGAGAGATATTAGTTCACCTTGATATTGATGGAAAAAGAAGCAAGTGGGTGACTAAAGTTATTGAGTTTGATCTAGAGATAAAGCCTATTAAACTAATCAAAGGTCAAGGATTAACAAAACTACTAGCTGAAGAAAATTGTAAAGTTTTGGCTTGAATTTCATGGATGACAACTTTGAAGGGCAGATTTCCGAACCTATAGACAACATGGCAGTAGATGTAAAGATTTCTGAATGTAGCTGGTATAAGTACATCATCTACTTTCTACAGCATTTTAAACCCCCTCCAAATTATGATAAAAGTAGAGTAAGATCTTTGAAGCTGAAAACTGTTAAATTCTGCATTAAATATAATTGTTTATATTGGAATTTTTTGAGATGCATTGACCCAGATGAGTCCAAGAAAGTTATCTTTGATATTCATAGTAGTGTGTATGGAGGTCATCACTATTAGAGAAATACTGCATACAAAATACTGATAGTTGGCTATTTTCAACCTAGCTTGTTTTCTGATGTATGTGTTGAGGTGAGAGCATGTGAAAAATATTAAAAATTCACCGGCAAGAAACAATTGAAGTCTTTGCCTCTCAAGCCCATAGTTGTTTCTGCACCTTTTCAGCAATGGGGCTTAGATTTCATTGGAGACATTCATCTACCTTCAAGTGGAAGACATCATTAGATTCTTGTTGCAACTAATTACTTCACCAAATGGATTGAAGAAATACCTACCAAGAACTCTACTCGTAAAGTTATCATATATTTTCTAGAGGGAATCATAACCAGATTTGGATGTCCATCAAGGTTAGTAGCAGATAATACAACTGCTTTTAAAGCCACTTCATTGGTAAATTTCTATGAATATGACATTAAGCTCACTCACTCTACAACTTACTATCCCCAAGGGAATGGTTTAGCTGAATCATCAAACAAAAATTCGGTAAGAATCATCACCAAACTATTGTAGTAAAACAAGAAAGTATGGGATTCAAAACTGAAGTTTTCTTTATGGGAAGATAGGGTGACAATCAAAAAGTCTATTGATACATCACCTTTTCAAATGGTTTATGGAACTGATGCTGTTTTTGCAGTCCAGTTAGCCATTCTTGTAGCTAAATTTATGCAAGACCATGAAGCTGAGCTAAATGATATAACCAGGAGAATTTATTAAATCATAGAAGTGTAATAAAGGCGAGAACAACAATATGATTTGGAAAGAAAGTATCAACAAGCTGTAAAGAAAGTTTTTAATAAAGGAACTGAAAAAGAAGATTTTTAGATCGGAGATTTAATGCTGAAGTGGGATGAACAACATCAAGATCCAGGTAAGAATTCCAAATTTGATGCTTTATGGCTTGGTCCTTTCAGAATCTCAAACATTTTGTAGAACAACACTTTTGAGTTGTAACATATTTATGGAGTAGAGTTATTTGGAGGCCCATTCAATGGGCGCTTTCTCAAAAATTCTTTTACTAAGGCTGTTGGTATCCTGAGTTCACTATAAATACCTGTGTGTTTCATAATAAGACTCCATATCCCAATGACAAGGCACTGAAACTAAAAAATATTCTTAGATCCTTGCAGGCAGATCTCTATCCCATTTGGAGCCAATGTTAGCACATCCCTTTGCTAAGTCATGAGTCCATTCCATAGTTTTACTTTTAGGATTAAACTTCAAAAAAATTTAAAATTTAAATTTTTTTTGGTCACTACCGAAATTTCTGGAAGCACCAGTTTTAGCCTTTTCAGGCAGTCTGTTATTTTCTTGTTTCTATATTTTTTATTTTTATTCCTATGTTGTCGGAATTTCCCAAAGTATACTCTGTTTTTAAAAAAATAAGCGAAAAATCGCATCCGCTTTAGCTAAGCCACATGTTATAGTGTAAATACGCCTCAAATATTTTTTAAAAATATTTTTAGATCTAATGATAGGTGTCATATTGCAGTTAGTTAGTTTGAGTCAAGTCGTAATATACGTTGAACCCATGTGTCACCCGCAATTATGAATTGAACCATTACACTGTCCTCCTTTCAACCCCGAGTCAGTTTACGTATGTTTAGGTACATGTTTTCCTGAAACAAGGAGATCATGGTTATTACACTCAATGCCATAACCATTTTTCTTGCTACACAGTAGTGTTGTCGGAAATTTTGGCCAATTAACAACAAAGACTGCGGAAGTGACTATATTTCACAGATCTACTAATATTAAGACATCTGGAGCACTCCATATGGAAAACGCAACCAACTGAAGGTGATGATGGATTATGACATGGTGCACATCATGGTGAGGAATATTTTCAATGATGAAGGATGATTTTCATGGGGTGATGAACCAAAATTTGATTTTAAAACCACATAAAAAGCAGGAGAATGTCATTCTAAGTTGTAGATGTTTGAGTTCAAATTGATGAGAGTCATACTTTGAGAAGGAGTCTAGATTTCAGACAAGATTTTCAATGGTGAATATAGGCCACAATTGTTAGCTAAAAATATTCCTACCCTGCCACCTATCAGTTGCAAGAGATAGAGTCATTTATTTTTTGAAGATGACTAAAATAGGTGGTAGGATAAATCGAAAAGAGCCACAAGGTGTAGATTTGGTTCATGCAAATTCGAGGGTAAGAATTTTGTTTATTCATTCGGGGTGGTATTCTATTTGCAACAGCTTAGGGAGATCAAACTCAGGAGTATCCCAAGAGTTTTCTAACTCTTTTAATGGACATGAAGCTACAATTTATGGCCTTACTTTACAGGTATTTGAAGACTCCATTGCTGAAGCCTTTAACCTTCCCCAAGAACGAGAAATGTGGTTCAAAGGGCAGGTCATTGCAGGAGGATATCTCAATAGCTTCCGCAAAGAGGAGTTCCAAATTGGGCAAAAGGAATTCCAAGTAGCTATATTAAGAATGACTAGGCAGAAGCTATCAAGCTTATCAAGATATACCTCGGTTGTGAAATGAGGTATACATTTGTATTCCTCTATCACAAGATGTTTCTTTTTCATATTGCAGGGATGAAGACATTAAATTTTCCATTTTTCTTGTTGAAAAGCTTGACCAAAATGTCAACAAGGGTTCAGACTCACACTGATGATTTTGAGTATAGCTTGTACCATCAAGCTTTGATCAATGTTCCAGTTGAAGAAAAGTTGGGAAAGAGAAACCAGACTTGGGATCACTTTTTATTCTATAGGGTAGGCCAACCTACATCTACACCTCCAGTTCCACAACCAAACCCTCAACTTGCAAAAATAAGAACAAAGAGAAAGGCCAAAAAATAAAACATTCATAAGAAGGCCAAGGGAAAAAAAGAGAAAGTTTTCTGCAATCAAGGCTGAAAGAGGGTTGTAAAAAGGATATAGTTCCTCAACAAGCAAACCCAAATCTATGAAAATAGTGACCCATGTTCCTCCATTTCCTAATGTCTACACTAGAGCTAGAAGAGCAGGTTTGCAACTATAGATAAATCAAAAGCATAGGTGCTACCGGAAATTCTGGAAGCACATATTTAGTAAAAGTTGCAGAAAGAAAAGCAACCTACACCGTCATATGAAGAACTCCTTGAGGATGTTGGATATGACATCAGCGATAAGAAGAAGAAGGAAGAAGCTAAACCTGTTGCCGGTACCAGAAAGTAGCATACCAAAGACAACGAAAAGTTTAGGCTTAAGTCTAAGGCTCTAAAAAATGCAAGCCTAATGACAGAGGTCATTAATATTGAAGGTAAACCTGAAGGTTCAAAGACATAGAAAACCATGAAGAAAAACAAGAATACAACCCCTTCAGAACAACACTCAGAGCCCTCAAAGAGAAGAAAAATAAAAAAGGGTTCTAAGGAGGACAAAGCCCCTGTCAAGGAATCATCCACAAGAGCAACCATATCCAAATCAGCTGCTGACAGCAAAACATACTTGGATAAGCTAGCTGAAGTTGCAACACACATAGAGGGAAGGTAAAAAGGGTTTTTGATACAAGTACGTTTTTGCTTATCAGTTATAATTTTGAACATCAGCTTAGGTGTTAAGGAATATAAGTTGCACATAATTTTTAACATTTTTTGTGTATTTTTGAAAAAGAAATAGGGCAATACTAGAATTTCTGGTAGCATTCCATATTTTGCGCAATTACATATTTTTACCAGAATTTACGGTAGCACTTGTTTTAACTGATTTTTGACACTTGAAGCAAATTTTTCCGAGCTAGTTAAGGATGGATAAGAACCCACAACCAAATGGATAATACAAGTGATGGTGAGAGGTGGTTATGAGGTTGTTGGAGGTCTCATTAAATGAAGATACATGGCTATTAAAGACCAAAGACACAAGGAGATAAATCAACAGAAAAAAGGGGCAGCATGACAACACATTCGACATTTCAGCCTAGAATTATTCTCTTCTTTCTTCTCCATCTATCCTTTCTGTTAGGTTTTGATGAGATAAGGCTGTAATGTATTTTGACACATATGTAATGTTAGAATTAATGTTTCCTTCTTTTTAGAAGAGATGGAGTTGGTGCCTCTCTTGCTATATATACCACTTGCAAATACCATTTCTAGGTTGGATGTTGGTCTACCTGAAGACTGAATATACTAAAATACCTTTTTGCTTCATGTTGGAGGATTTTGTGACTCAAGGAACATTTAATGTGTGGTGTGTCTCTTTTCTTTGTTAATTTCTTCTAAAATATGAATTTCAGCGACTACTAAGGTGTGAGTGATAAGTTGTTAAAGGATTTAACAATAAATTATCCGTTTTCAGTTTTCTGCAAGTTATGTTGTTTCTGAATGTTGTTTGCTTTGCATAAACTGGTTTATGTAAAGAGTCATCATCATAGCTGTGTGACTAATTTAGGATAGGAATATTTATTGGAATAGGTACCAGCGATTAATATTCTTCCACTTGTGCACTCTGCTCCCTATACTACCTTTTACCCACACAATTTATACTTGCCACATCTTGCCAAATGCATGAAAGTCTTAAAGAACATAAAATCATTTAAATTTTTTTGAGAAACCATCCCACCACTCAAACAACCCCTTTAAAATTTGAAATGAACTATGATGTGTAAGGCTTACTCCTTATGCAGTCAAGGAGTGACTCCTTGTGCTAATAGAGGCCATGACCAATATGAATATATTAATGCAATGAATTACCTTAGATTGTCAGGACTCTTCTGGGGTAAGGAAAATGAATCATATCGCATAAGGGATTGGAAAACATAGAAGGTGCTAATAAAATCACTGGAGACTATACTAGTTGAGAACTTACTGATATGTTGAGGCACTCTAGTGTTCTTTGGTTTGATACCACTTGGTGTGGCCTTGGGATGCGAACATAGGTGAGGGTGACATTAATAAGTTACTAGACAAGTTCACTCTTATTCCTATAGAAAAAACACAATTGACAAACCATCCTCTTTACTTATACAAATATCTCTCCAAAACTAAACTAAGAATCTTTATGCCTCACTGAAGAGAAGAGAAGAGAAGATTGTAGATCGTGGGGAGCACTTCCACTACTGTATGTTTGTCGGGTTTGGAATTTGATCCAGTGTGTTTGTGAGTAGAAGAGAAGAGAAGAGAAGAAAAGACTGAAGATTGCATGGAGTGTGTATACCATTGGATATTGTCCCATTTGGAAACTATCTTAGTGCATGTGATTTGAAGGTTGCATGGAGCTGTGTGAACATTTTTGAGTGCTATTCAAGCTTGGAAATCACTCAGTATGCGTGGATCAAAGAAGCCGAAAGAAAACCAGAGATAAGTATCAAAAATTCCATTTGAATTAAAGAAGTTCTAATTTATTACCATGATTTAGTTTTATTTAAAGTTCTAATTCATGATGATTTAGATTATGGAGTAATTGGTTATGTTGTGATCTGAAGTAAAATGAAAATGTTAGGGTTCACCTCATGGAAATAACTACTAATGAGGTATAATTTAAGTTTATTGCAGTTTCTCTATGACGTGTCTTACAAAAATATGTATCCCTATGATGTAGGAAGGACATCAGACTACATGGTTTGGGAGAATGAAGTTGGTTGAAAAGTTAAATAGTGACAACATGAAGATGGAAGAATGTGTATAAGCACATTGGGGCTGGAAAATTTCAAGAACATGGCCATTGTGAGGACGTAAACCTAGTGATACTCATATATTTCAATGAAGGATGCCATGATCGATATGAATATATTAATGCAAGGAGTTACCTTGGATTTTCAGGACTCTTCTGGGGTAAGGAAGATAAATCAGATCGCCCGAGGGATTGGGAAACATAGAAGGGGATGGTGGGACATAGTAGTAAATTTTGATTTTTGAAAAGGATTCATGGGCATAACTGATTAGAATCAGGGGGTTACATCGAGTATGTCATGGGAATAAATGAGCCAAAAATATTATTGAAAAAGCACTGAGTGTAGTGGAAAATTTTGCTGGACATGGAGGTAGGTAGCACTCTGGAAAAAACAAGTCCACAAATTTAGGCAAGGCATGTCAAGAAGCATGAAGAGAAACTGAAAATGGTTGATTTATTGAATTTTGATGTCCATTGAGTTTCTAGGCAAGCAAATTTGTATGCAAAAAAAGAAGAAAGTAACTAAAAACTAAGCTGTGTATATGTAATGAACCTCAAATTAGACCCTAAAAAACAAAAATAATCTTGTTGATTGAATTACAGTACTTAGGTGGTTCTCCACATGAATGAGGTATATTACTAAGTTACAGGTTCCATCATTGACCAATTTTCCTTTTTGTAATAATTGGGCAGAAGTTGATTTTAAGTTATAACATAAGATTTACTCACCTTATAACATATACAATTTTAGGTTTCCCATAATCTTTCCAAAAACAATACTCGGTTTATGATTTAGGCTAGTGACATATTATAATACAATTGATCATAATTCCACTATAGAGTCTTTTAACTACCATACTCTTAAACTTAAATATTTACTTATACGAATGTACTTAAGCCTAGATTCTCTTTATACCCCTCAATGAATTTACATAAGATTTGTTTTATCAACATATTAAGGGGTTTCGCCCTTCCCCCTTTGTTTCTTTACGAAAAGGTTTTTACCCCATCTTACTTTACAAATTTTAATCATGGCATATAATATTTGGTTTGATGCGCTCTATGGTTTAATTTTTCATTTGGTTTAGGAATATGTTTGAAGTTTGCCTTATTCCACATTTGAGGTGGAGTATTAATTCTAACGTGGGGATGATACTTGGCTACATGGATCAATTATATTAATCCATGAAGGAGATCCCCACCTAGACTCACATGGCTTCACTTGGTAAGGTAGAGACTTTTGAATGAAAGGACACGATTGAGTTTGACAAATTGATAGTGTCCAAAGATAGGGTTTCTATTTGGTGTAATGACCTTCCCACCACCAATTTGTTTGGTCATTTTCACTTTGGTTATAGTTAGAGTGTCTCTTTGCTCTGGGACCACGTTTCAGTCTTCCATTAATTACTAAGTTTACACAATAGTTGTACCTTCATCCTCTTTCCAGGATCCAATCTTTCTCCTTCAATGGAAACACATTGCAACTCCATATGATCGAACTGGTAGGGAACAAAGAGTAAGGTCAATTTTATTGTGTGTATATATATAATCCTTCGTCAATTTGCTTGAATATTTGGTTCAACCATTTTTTTTAATTTTCCTTGCATATGAAAACTTTTGGTTTGATAATAAGCCAAGGTTTTGTATTAACCATTTTCCTTCTATGTGCAATTTTAATGCGAGGTTTAGAGTTACTTCCAACTCCCTCTCAGCAAGGGTTAGTTCTCATCACATAATCCATTTAAAAAAAAAATAAAAAACCCTTAGTGCATCCTCGCTCTTCTCGATTTAACTTCTTGGTTAACTTACAAAGGGTTTGAATGTTGAAACCCTAGTACACCATGGATATTGTATGGCCACAGTTATATCCTATCTTGATTGTTTAGCCACAACCACATAACTAAATGTCACTCTCTGTGGTTGAAATTTCTTACGTAAAGTTTATTTAATGTCCAAAGTTTAAACCTACCCAATTTTATTAACTTAGTATCCTTTTGTAAATATTTTGACAAAGTTTGCATCTGTTACAAGTAGAAAATGTGTAATTTCGGACATGGACTCTTCCTCAGTTATAATCTTCTTCCACTTGTTCTTTTTTTTTTTCTTTTTTCTCTTGTCAATATTTTTCTATTATTAAAGTTGTAGCTCACATTTCATACTAATGGGGTTTCTAGGTACACTAAACTCTTGGTGTATCAGATGCATTATTTTTTATTCAATTTGGAACCCTTCCAGTCCCTTAATGTATGTTGTAACCAACTTTAATTTTCCTTTGTTGAAGATGTCCAAGATATTGTGTTTAAAAAAAAAAATCAATTGTCAAGGAAAACAAGTAAAAATATAATAAAGCTAGAATGCGCTTGGGATTACTTTTATTTGATAAAATGCACTTATGAAGAAAACAATTACCGGACAATATAAATAATTACCGAGAGGAATAATAAAACATAAACAGAAACAAACATGAAACATAAACACAATATTTAATTAGGAAAAATCCCAAACACCAGGGAAAACCAATCCTAATGAAATTTCATTAGCCTTGGAAAAAACCCCGGCCAATCCAGCCAAGTGAGTCTTTACTGCTCACATCCAGGCCCACCTTACAATGAAGTCTTCTCAGCCTTTTATAGGCTCCATTACATGCAATACCATGAGCCAAAAACCATGGGTGCGCAATACCATGTGCCCCAAAACTACCCAATTTTTTAACGTGGTCAACCTTGACTCTAACCCCGAGTCAATTTACCTAACATTCCCCCCTTAAACATGACTTGGGGTTTCTTGACTAAATCCAACCAAAAATGCTAAGTGAGACAACCCCGCTCACTCTAGCCCTTCCTCCCCTCAAATTTTTTACCTAGGGTAGTTGTTAAATTGACATCCCCCCTATCACCGAGGTCTAACCCAGACTCTACCAATGATTACCCAGGGGTATGCATGCCTTACCAGGTCTTATATCAGTATGCCCATTTACATGCAAAAATTAACTCCATTATAATAATAGTAATTTTTTTGTTTCATTGTTGCTTTTATTTGTATGAACATTCTCTCATTTTGACAGAATTCGTGCATAATGCTCTCCTAGCACAATGAAATTTGATGGTTTCCATTATCCAAATGTGGTGACTTCATCATCTCCATGCTTGCGTGATATCCAAGCCAAACGACCACATGGAGGGCCATATCCAAACCGAGCACATGGACATCGTTGTGCTACTCTTCCATTATTAATGAATTTTCTTCCATGGACATCTACCTCTTGTTGTGTTGCACCAAATATAGCAACTTTGTCGTATTCATCTTCCTCATCCTCATGATCAAGTATTGAGCCCATTTCCACCATGAACCTCATCAGCTGCTCTATGGCCTCCCCGTCCTCCTAGGCACGGTCTCTCCATGATGAGCTACCAATTCACTGATGCTCAGCAGATTCCCCTCTCGTGGGATACACCCTTGATCAAGCCTGATCCTTTCACAAACATGTGCACCTCCCACATCTGCTCCTATGCATCTCGCATTTGAGCCCGTTTACGTGCCTCTGTGCCAAACAATAATCTCCTATGCTCGTTTTCCAGGATTCTTGGCCAAAAACACTCACAGATCTGGATCTGAAGAAATGTTGCAAAATTTTTTTCAGTTTCACCTTCTCATGCTCCCACACTAGCTCAAAACTCAACATCAATATCTCCATCACACCAGGGTTTCTTCCAAATTTTCTTGGCATCCAAGCACCAAAATCGCCCTAGAGAAATAACCTTACACCTCAATCTGCACATCATTCTCATTTGGTGTATCCTGCATTGATGCCCATTCATTTTCCTTTTACATAAGTTCCCATGCCTCTTCCTTGATCGCTGTTGCACATTACATAATCCATGTTCTTGTTGCTCGTTGCTTTGCAAAGCTTGAGAGAGTTGTCAAACGGTTGTTGAGCTTCATAATTGGCGACATGGACCTCCTTTCAACAATAATAGTTGCATATCTCATATTAATCCACCTACCATTAGGCTTCAACGCCTCTCTCCACCTCATCAATGGAAACTCCATCGCAAATTTAAAATTATGCACAAGTTTCTAAACCTTGTAAGACACAATCAATTTCCATGATCTTGGTAGGATCGCTAATGGTAGTTTATCTAAGTACTCGGATCTGAATAGAAAAGTGATCATAACATCCATCGATCACATCATGGTCCTCCACAATCTGTTCTAACATCTAGTAACAACATGCATCCATGAATTCACACCCTGACTTTTTACAACGCTCGGATCTCCCTATCAACATAAACCACAATCACTTCTTTTTCTGGTTTTAGGTGGCTTTTCCACTCAATACTGAGCAAGTTTATTTCTCTTGCAGAACCCCTAGCCACTGAGATCTCCTTGAACCATCAGACCATAAACCCTTGCAACCGAAGCGTCCCTCTGAGGGAAAAATTGCTCTGATACCAAATGAAGAAATAATTTACCAGAGAATATAAATAATTACCGAGAGTAATAATAAAACATAACCAACAACAAAAATGAAACATAAAAACACAATATTTAACCGAGAAAAACCACAAACTCCGGGGAAAACCCATCCTAATGAAATTTCATTAGCCTTGGCGAAAACCCTGGCCAATCCAGCCAAGTGAGCCTTCACCGCTCACATCTAGGTCCACCTTACAATGAAGTATTCTCAGACTTTTATAGGCTCCATTACATGCAATACCATGAGCTCAAAACCATGGGTGAATAATACCATGTGCCCCAAAAATACCCAATTTTTTACACTAGCCAACCTTGACTCTAACCCTGAGACAATTTACCTAATAGTTTAAAGGTTATGATTTTAATTAACGTACTAATCAACATTGGTGCAACATTAGTACTCCTGGTGGGACCCAAAACACATTGTCAAAAGGATTAAAGGCTGCACATGTTTGGAAGCGAAGATGGGTTATGTGTCGAGGCCCACGAGATGGGGAAAACCCAAAAGCACTATCTAATCGACATATAACAGCGGAGGTGCCTTCGCAATGAATTTTCAAAATGCCTTTTATCACTAAGGGAAAAACTTGGCTGCAGGGAAAAACCTTAAGGTAACCAGAAAACCTCTTTTAGGTTGAAGTTGGACCTTTAACCCAGAGGGGGATCTCTCCGTAAAACTCAACTACTCTATGGTCACTGTAGTAGAAGGCTTTTTAAATTGAGTTCAGGTGGCTAGATTTGGGTTTTAGTATGAAATGGTTGGCTTATGTTCAAAACCCACCATTGGGTATGGAGTCAAACTATCTAAATGGTATCACATATCTAATGAGCAATGACACAAAGCACTCGAATCATTTCCTTTGACTACGTAAAAGATGTAGAAGAAAGAGACACTGGGAATAACATAATTTATAAATAAGTAGAGCAATAAGACTAATGGCTAATAATCTAAAGAAAGGAGCATCAGTGAAATCCGATCTTATAAACTAGCATCGCTAGACATGAAAGAGAACAAGTAAATTATAGTGAAAAACATTGACAGGGAAACAAAACTAATGAACAAAATGATAATTTCTCGTCAAACAATGTAAATACATATTCAAGACTGCTCAAATATATTTAAGCTATGAGTGGTTTTCAAACAAAATCCAACCCTTTATTATTGCTCGTAAACCATCTTTATAGAGTTTACACAATAAATTTGCAACATAATAGAAACATCATAGTTACAATATTTGAGATATTTAAGAATATCTTTAAGTTCATGTACTAAAGACATATTTAGAAATATCCAACAATATCTGGAAAATATATAGGTGAATCTACTTAAATTCATGCAAAAATAAAGTGATTTTATCAGCTACTCAACTCGAAAATAGAATAGGTCCCTCCGACAATGATTTCCTCTGTTTTCACGGTACAGGTCCCTCTGAATCTGATCCATGCTTCTCTTTGATTTTCCTGGAAATGTTGACAGACAATTTCTCTGTTTTACTGATCTTTTATTATGAGTTATGACTAACATACTTTAAAGGTTAACTGGTTTTTTTTTTGTTGATAATAGAGATGTCAACAATATCTATTTGTTTTCTAGAAAAAATGCTGATAGACACACTGTCAATTATTTCTTGTAGGTATCTTCAACTTACCTGCGTTTCAGTTTCAAAATATGTTGGCAGACAGACTGTCAGGCTTCTCCTGTAGATTTCATTTTATTGCCGGTTATGTGTGTTTGTTTGAAAATAGCTGACATATATACTATCCAACATTTCAAAATTTGTTGACAAGAGCATTGCCAACCTTACCAATCCTTATGGCGCAACACGAAAATAGTAGGCTGATTGAAAAAAATGTGTTTTCTAATTGTAAACAAGTGGGAAAAAATGTTTTTTGATACCCTGACATATTAGTTGAGGGTAATTGCAACTTCCAACAACACATCCAACTTGTTTAACCTTTGCTTCTATTCTTCCCTACTTTCCATTGGCTTGGATTTAATAGTCTTTTCATCTATTCCTTTGTGAGAGTTTCCAGGTTTTTTCTTGGATTTCATAGATTTCATGTTTATGATCAAATATTTTAAAGGCACATCATCTATGTCGATGACCTGTTCAACTAACTATGGATTATTTTTGAGTTTGATATTGTAGTGTAGCTTATTTGTGGGCCTAGTATGTTGATTAATATGTCTAGGAATCTCAGGTACAAGTTTCTCCAGGATTGGGTTCTTGCTCTCGGAATCTCCATGTGTAGCCACGTCTGGAGGGGTAGCTTATGAGGGAAAATTTGAAACATTAACAAGACCTATGTCTTCCTCCTGGTTATTCAACACCAGAGATTTTAGATTTCGGGCTTTAGTAACTTTCTTCTGATAGACATTAGGGGTTTTGGGGTAAAATGGAGCAGATGGGGTTCTTGGGATCTCCACTGGAACAAAATTCTGGATATGAGTATGAACAAGTGTAGGAACAAAAATATAAGCAATGGTAGTTGCGGGAATAGAAACCAGGTTAGGAACATGAGCATGAGCCGGGGTAGTTGCAGGAATAGGAACCAAATTAGGAATAAGAGCCTGCTTCTTAAGTTTTCTGAATTTTCTATTTGTCTGAGGTCTTCCCCTTTTTCTTCTGGGAGGCCGAGGCTGAAACTCACCCCAGAAAAGGAAATAATACCAAATCATGTTTTCCTTGGTTCAGTAGTTTAATCAAAGATTTATGATATATGAAATGTGTTGAGGGATTGGTCCTAGCCTTGTATCGAGCAACCATACACTTGAGGTTCTCTAGCAGGTAAAAACAAGGGTTTATCCTAATTTTTCCATCCATATGTTCTAAAAAATAAAAATGATACAAATTGATCTTACGCTAACGACCCTTACAAGTGAAATAGTTATGGAAAAGTCACAGAAGAGCATACCATTTATCCAGAAGCAGTTATTTTTTGACACCTGCCTTCCAATTCTGCGCTCTATGCTCTTCCTTAAAAAACAATGACACATCTATGCCAGCCTAGATGTGGCTGTGGAAAACCCTATCTCTGTCCACGGGCAATGTTGTTGCTTTGGCTACAGTATGCTCTGTAACCTCAAAATCCAGCCCACTGACCCTCACCTAATTCCCATTGAACCCCATAACAAACGCTCTGGCCACCAAGTCATGATAGACAGAGCACTGGTATAAAAAACGAATCCACCCTATTTTTTGGAACAAACATAGGAGGTCAGGGTAAACATTTAAGAACTACGACTCCTTTGGCTCAGTGCGGTCCAACATTCTGCCTTTCCCCATATTACTGGTACTCTCTGCGGATTATTCTATTGGTTTAATGCAATAAGGTGGTGTGTATTTCCAAGTGGAAAATTGGGTAAATTTACCCATACCGTTATGGAGATATGGTAAACCCGCATGACTGTCAAATTCAAATGAAAACCTATTTACCATGCTCGTAAATTATTACCATAATTACACAAGATCAATTAGACCATACCTTTAATTATTACAGTCAGTCAACATCATTACACATTGTACTTTACCTTTTCAAAGATATCATATACACCTGCGTTGAAGATAACATGATCAACATAGTCAACATTTTAGATATTTTAAAAAAACCTTTAATTGCTGACAATCGGCCTATCGGAGAAATAAGAAAATGCTGAGATCCTCAGTGTAAACAATATATGTCTCTCAACCATGCCAGATTCCAAAATATTTTAAAAGTATCAAACCTGTTTATTACAACCCTTAATGTTGACAATGGAGGTGTCAACATTAATAAAACAAATTACAAAAATGAAATTTGGCGATAATAGCTGGCTCCACCGGGTTGTTTTCTATCAATGATGGAAACAAGGACCCCCCATAGATCAGTTGCCTCATCCATTGCAAAACTTAACTGAAAACAAAAATATCTAGAAATATAGGACCTTATCTAAAAATAGATGAATTTAAATATTTTGAATTTTTAAAATAAAATCTACTACTTTATTATAAGAATTATTTTATTCATGATGAGTATCAGCAAGACCTTAGGGCCTTCACTTTGGGCTTCAAATCCTTTAGAAACTTCATCCACACCTGCAAGATATTTTGAGCATATATGGATATTTATAATGAGAATTTCAAAATGATTTAGTTTTTCAGGAAACATAGTGTTTTAGAAAACGTATATTCATTGGACCTTGAGGTAGCTCTTCGCCTTGTGGGCCTTCCGATATGAAACTATTTTTTTCCCTAGAATGCTGAAATTTTGTAAAGGACCCTTCCAAAGGTTCTCAAATTTTTCGTTCTTGCCTTTATCCTTGATGCATGCATCCTATTAGCACTGTCTTTTTTTTGAAGATTTTCAAAGCCTGGTCATCATTCTCCAAGGAATCAATCTACCTTTTCAGTTCGATTGTAATATGAAAGTGCTGCTGTCAAAGTGTAGTGGTGAGAAAATTTCATTTCTACCTTTATTCATTTCATTTTCCCTCTTTTACCTTTCATTTTCCAAAAAAACCCAAAGTCCAACATTTCATTTCTTTCAAAACCCCCTTTTAACTATTAAAATTCAATTTTTATAGTTAAAAAGCAGCTTCGCAATCCCACTAACAACCATATCATATTATACCCTTTTTACCTTACCTTCTATTGCATATTCAAACCTTATACATGTAACCATTTCCAAATCCTACAAAATTTCTCATATGCGATATTGCTGGGTCCCATCATTTCTTTTTGATACTTTTCATAACATTCGAAATGTTTTAGAAAAATCCTTTAAAATACGATTCAGATGAATTTTACCATATTCATTGACTTACAAAGTTTTCACTTATCCACTTTTAAAATCTATTTAATGGGCCCCATCTAGCTTTTCGCATTGCATTTTCACAAATTTCACTTACCGCATTCACTTATGCATCCTCATTTCCCCGATTGCGATATTGAGTGGGACCCTTTCTTGCCACATCATCGTCGCTAATCACATATCACAAAAATCCTTGCCACATTCATTTTCCACTCCACAAATATTCTGATGCGATACCAAAGGGACCCATCTTTCCCTGCCATGTCACCCTTTCCCCATCGCACATCGCAAGTTCTAGAGGATAGGCACTCGGAATCATGTTATAAATGCCGAAGTGCAATGTGAAATATTGGTGGGACCCAATCGCATATCAAAATTCACAAGCTTTAGGAGGATAGGCGTTCAGGAGTCCGTTAATGCTATTGTGATTTCCACAGGCTGTTACACCTCATGATCTTCCCCGCCCTTTGATCCACGGTTCTCATGCATGCCTTTTCGGCCCCCTTCTCCATCCCGCGTTTAACACTGCGGGGGGGGGGGGGGGGTCCAAAAAGCTGTTTTCTCCGTCTCTCCTCTACTACGTGCCCTCCTTTCCGCATTTCGCACCCCCTCAGTCCAAACCTCCCTACCATGTCATTAGCCCCATCGCAAATCACATTCTCTCCCGCTTGTTTCTTATGCTTAAAAATTTCCGACCCCAATCTGCATTTGTAATATATGTATAAAAGGTTTTTTCCTCCCACTCATTATTTATTTAACAATATCTCCCGCTAATAAAATGAAACCCTGCTATCTCTTTCAATCCACCTCCATAACTATTAACCTCCATATTTCCCGCTCCTCTTTTATTTCTCCCGCTGGCCCACAATTCAACGTGTCTCCTTGTCATATCTTTCACATGCCTGGTCCTTTTGTTTGGAACCTATCTATATGGGTTTTTCCACTCCAACGCTATTTCCATGTTTAATTCGAGACCCTATCGCGACAAACAAGAAACCAAAGGAAAGTAACAACGATAGAGTTTCTCTGAAACAAATTTCTACCATTACTCTCAGCACCAACATGTTTCCACAAGGCATCATGAAACATTCAAAGAACAGTCACATGTCACTTTCACTGATGTTTACAATTTTTGTGGAGTTGGTTGCACCAGAACAGAAAAGGAGTCTTCCCATAGACTGCCACATCATACAACCACTTCGAATTGTTAGCCTTGATGCTGTTTATTTTGATTATGTCATAGAACTTTGTATTAAAGTTTTAGGATAAGCCTCATCTCTTGCACGAGATCGTAATAAATTTTGGGATCAGGTTTACTCATTTTGTGGAGATGACATTTTTATATTTTTGTATATATGTGACAAACTGCTATGTAAAAAAGGTTCATGGTTTTAGAATCTTGGCTCATATGATTAGTACTCTTTTCATTGAATAAAATTGAAAGAAACTTCTGAGGACTTATTATCAATCTGGTGTGTGTATTGTTAATTTTCACTTGTGTTTCCATATCTTATTATCTTTAGTGGAAATTTGTAATCCCTCATGTTGTTATGTGTTTTTATCAGTCTCCTGACATGTTCATGTGTTTTATCAATTTTTTTTAGTCTCACATAGTGAGATTTCTTGATGAAATATACATGATGACAGTGTAAATAACATCACTTATAACAGTTATCTTCCATGAAATTTCAGTGAGAATATTGTAAGTCTAGAAATAGATTTCTCTTGTTGAAATATTGAAAAATTACTACTTGTGTTATTTTCTACCAAAAGTAGTGGATTTCTGCCTTGCAGACCCACTATTTATTCTTCCATTTCACATTCTATTCCCCTCATAGGCTACAAAATCACTCTTTTTCTACCACATCAGACCCAATACCCTCATTAGTAGAACAATGGATTTGACTAAAATATATTTTTAGTGAATGGGAGTTTAAACCACCTACCAATCTTATAAACCAAATCATTAAATTTCTTTAGAGTTTAAGATGTGTTTGGTCAGGTGCTTGAAGCAGTCCAAGTGCTGATTCCAACGCTAACATCTTTTGGTGCGTCTGCCGAGAGACGAAGGCATTGAAACCAAGTATTCTCCCAAGTCTCTTGTATTGAATTGCTGATAATCAATTCTTGATGGTGAACAAGAACTGGTGATTTGAAGAATATTGCAAATTATTTCACCTGGTGACTCCAAAAAGAGGAAGAGGGGTTTCAAGGCCTCCTTCTACAAGGAGGAAACAAAGATCACCTACTGTGACTCCAGTTGCTGACCCAGAGAAGATAATTAAAGATGAAAAAGTATAACAGGGATCAGTTGAGGCCACATCTCAGTCAGTGAAGAAGGTACACAAAAATTACGTTCCAAAGCAAAAGGTATCTTTACCTACTTTAGAATCAAAATATTCTGCTGAAAAATCTCAAGTTGAAACTGCTTCCCTAGAAAATAAAGTAGATGTTGTTAACCTAGGCTCAACTGAGAATTTCTCTCACTCATCACCTAGTAAATCTGAGATAAGTACTGTTCCAGTAAAAGAGGAAAAAACATAGCTTTTAAGTATTAATAAATAATCAGAAGAGTTTGTGCTGAAAAAAGGAGAGTTAGAGAAAGTATTGGCTATTACACCTTTTCTTGATAGGGATGTTTTGACTGAAGAAGACTTTAAGACTATTTTGAATTTCCTTCAAACTCATCCTAAATACCAGTCTCTTGTTACCCCTTAGTAAGAGTATTTTCCTTTGTCTCGAAATGCAGCTGATGGTTCATCCTCTTGTCATCAACCAAAAGGGAATGTTTCTGAAGGCTTCACTTTTAACTTATCTGACTTCCTATCTCAACAAAATAAAGTTGAATTTACCTCATATCCTCAAGAGACAACATTTGAATCTAATTCTTCTGTATAAGGTGCAGTCAAAACCTCCTCCATTCATCTCTTTGAAAATCCACTGTTTTCAGCCCCAAAACTTGCAGAATCAGCCCGAGAATTCCAATTTTCTGCTGTCTCAAGTTAGATTCAAATTCCACAGGTTGTAATTCCTAGTTCACAAACAACTACATCAACCAATCATCTATCAGTTGTACATCACCAAGCCATGGCTCAGCCTACCCTTGCAAGGATGCAACTGATAGTGGCTACAAGTTATGCGCCACTTGTTCTCCCTCAACCCTTGCATCCACTTCCTCAAGGAGGTTACTTGAAATATCTTCTAAAATACACTGGGAGGGAGAAGGAGTTTCTGCTGAGGAACACTTAGTTGCTTTCTATAGTTATGGTTACAACCAGAACATTGAGCATGAAGATGTCTGGTCAAGACTCTTCATTCAAATTTTGGATGGAGAAGCTCGTAAATGGTTTAAAAGTCTGCCACCAAAATCAATAACATGAATTGATGAATTGGAGGAAGTATTTGTGAAGCAATGGGGTGATAGGAAAGACTATGTGTACTACCTTACAGAATTTGGGACTTTGAAAAAGAAGGTAGATGAGTCATTGACTGATTTTACCAAGATGTTTAATAAGATTTATCAGAAAATTCTTGAAGGAATTAAGCCTACTGAAACTACAACTATGATAAATTTTGCAAATGCTATAGATTCTAAGTTTGCTTTATGGTTGAGAGCCAAGAAAGCACAAACACTAATGGATATGCAAGAGGCTACAATTGGAGTGCAGTCTAATGTTATGGCATCTAATAAATTGAAAATGGAGGAAGAGAAAGTATCAAAAGACAAAAATAAAATGAAATAAGAAAAACCTTCTTCCTCTAAATCTCTTACAACAGAAGAAAATATTGGTCATATGTCCAGTTTGATCAAGGAAATTTCTTCTAATATGACAAAATTAGAGTTTAAAAACAAACCTACTGCTAGAGCCAATCAAAATGAGGCCAATCGAAATCAGGCTCCCTTCAGGAGGCCTTTTCAACCTCAGCAAATCCTACATCGCCCATGGAAGAATGCTGGTGATTAAAATTTTCAGCCTCCTTTGAATAATTTTGCTGAAGAAGAACAACAAGAAAATGAAGAAATAAACCTTGTGGGAGAAACCTCACAATCAACATGTTTGACTTTGCAAGAATACGAATACCAATCAAAGATTTACTAGTTTTCGGATGATGAGAATGCCCAAATTTATGCAAAAAAATAATAATAAACAATAAGAAGTTCAAAACAAAAATTATCCTTTGAGGTCCAAAGGTCCTGTTCAACAACCTGAACAAAAATCAGATTTAGATAAACAAGCTGCTAAACAGAAGGCCAAGGTCAATGAGGTTCCTCCACCTCAAAATTCAGCCCCAATTGTCAAAATCACTGCAGAAAATAAGGAATTAGTTCCAATTTATTTCAGCTTCAAATATGAATTGAATAAAATCAAAATTATGATCCCACTTCTAGAATTGTTGAAAAATCTAGCATATAAAGAGTCTTTTAAAAGTATGCTACAACCACCCCTCTCTCTTGATTCAGTCAACCTTGACGTAGAGCATCCCACTATTTATCTAGGATGTCATGTCCAAGAACAAAATGATGACAACTCACCACCTTTCTACCTATCACTCAATATACATGACAAATTGTTTCATAATTGTTTACTAGATTATGGAGCTTCTGATAATCTGATGCCAAGAAGGTCATGGATGAATTAGGATTAAAGATCACCAAGAAATACCATGACCTATACACCTTTGATTCTGTTGGGCCTTGAAATTTTCATTTACTTCCATACATTTTCACTTAGATTTCCATATTATCACCTTCACTCCACCTCCATTTCATTACATTTACCTTACCATTACCACTATTGGGTTATATTATGTTTTTCCAAACTTTATTAATTCCTAGTATTTTTAAGTGAATTTATGGTTACAAATTAGAAACTAATATGAAAATACTTATACCTAACAAGTGGAATGAGTTTGTTGCCATGTGTAGGTCAAAAATGAGCTTCCAAAAGACCCTTATGTGGCCTCCTAAAGCCAAATTCGAATTTGAATGGAGAAGATCATGGGATCATGAGGACATGTGTCTCATTTCCTATCTATTTTGTAACTCTAAGAAGACATCAGCCTTATCACTTCCTATTTGGATTGTAAATCTAGAAATATAGGGAGAGATTCATGGACTCTCATTAATGAGATAGCTTCTCATCTTTCGTATAACTAGGAGAAGCTTTCTCTTATCAAATCACGTGTAAAATTGGAGTTATGCTCAAGCTTTGAATACCAAATTAGATTGTGGCACCTTACTCATGAATGTTCTTTCATTTTGACTTGGCTTTGCTTACATATGGAGCATCTTGATTTACCATCTCTCATAGTTTTAGATAAACTACCTAAAATGTGTGAGACTTAATTGCTTTGATAGATTAAAGTTTATTTGCTTTCTTAGTATTAGTTTTAGAATGACTATGTAATCTTTGATTTTCTAAAAACATTTCAAAGTGATAGATTTATCTATTTTCCAATTGGATTAGGTTTGATGCAATAGAGTTCATAGTTATTTAGTTTCCTTTCATGTTATGTTATTAACTTTCTTAGATCAAACTATCAATTCATTGTATAATTGAATGTTCCTAAAAGATCAGGCTAAGAAGGTGATACTTCCAAGTTGGGTGATTGAATGTTCAACCTATACAATCATTGAGACTTACTTTTACATGATTTTACATTGATTTTTAGATCCTCATTCAATTGTATAATTGGGTGTTCTTAAAGGTCATTTCAAGAAGATGATTTTGTCATATTTCTAAACTAAATGCTTGAATACCTAATTTATGCAATTATTGAGTTTTCCCTTTGCATGTTTTAATTGCTTTACTAGATTTAAAGACTAAAGTATAATCAGTTGCTTGTACATCATCTGAAAAGGGTGATTCTATCATATTGGATGCTGGAGTGATTGAACATAGCTTAGTTGTTTTCCTTTACATGCTTTGAAATGCTTTCTTAGATTGAAATTTCAATTCCTGCCAGTGTGATTGCACGCACTATATTTTCTTTCTTTTTGTTACTTGATTTCATAGGTTAGTATTAGATGAATTGGTTTTCATTATTTTTTAGTGAGATTGATCTAAACTGAAAGACAATTTCTAGCACATACAGTGCACACATGCTTCACAAGTTTACGAAACCCCCGGGTTGACAAATTAAATGACGGGAAATTATTTTGCCTCAACATTTTGGCACCGTTTCCGGGGAAGTGTGCATAGGAACTAGCTTTCAGTCTAGAGTGTATTTTATTTATTTTTTTAGTTTTTACTAACCATTTATGGACAGAGGATCAAGATTGCAGCCCAAAGACTACATTGAGGAATGGTAACAAAAAGCGACTGTGCCACAACATTCATCAATTCTTCAAGAGATCCTTGCGGAAAACCGAATGATCAAGATGATTTTTCATATCCTTACAAACAATCAGGTACATTTTTCAAGTTTGGATAGAATATTTCAAAGATTCTAATCCGTAAATGGCTTCATTGGAAGCATTCATATACTTAAAAATAAAAATAAAAAATAGTTTTTAGATAGATAAGAAAAATAAAAATAAAACCAAGCTTGGCTAGAATTTTAGAGTTTTTTATTTTCTTTTCGAAATAATAATAATAATCATAATAATAATAATAATCAACGTTGATTAATTCATTTTGAATAAATTTCACCGACGCATTAAGAATCACTTCGTTTTTTTTATCACCATCAGAAATAAAATTTGTGTGTGAAATTATGAATTTATTTGACGATGCTGACTAGTATGCTCTCTTCCCGTGCCTCGTTGCAACCTGGAAGATCAGAAAATCAGATCAGCTAATTTAAAAATTAAAATTCAAAAATTCGTTAAAAAAATTGCTGGAAATTGAACTACGATTCTATTGAAAATCGTCGTTGGAGTCATGATTATTTTTTTGATCAATTCTGCAAATTTTATTATTTTGCACCTTCTTAATCTTTTTTTGATTTATTGAATTGCATGTGCACAATTATATATATATATATAGTTATTTTTTAATTAAAAAAAATGTAACATATGTATTTTTAAAATAAAAATAAAAACTAAAACATTTTTATATTAAAAAAAATAAAATAAAAAAATTCAAAACAACGAATGGCCCATGGAAAGGAGGCCCACGCATATGCATGGGGCCAACTTTTTTCTTGGCCTTACGCATATGTGTAGGCCTCCAATCCACACAAATACCCATGCACTGCAATAAAAAATGAACCTTCTCTTTTCCATATTCGATCTTGCTCAAGAAATAATTATTAGAAATCGATTTTAAAAGTTGCAGATACAGAAAATGAAGGTGTATCAGATGAAGAAACTTATGATGAAGAGAAGATTACAAAATCAATTGCAGAGACAGACAATGAAAGTGTACCAGATGAAGAGACTGCTGATGAAGAGAAGATTGCAGACTGTTGATGAAGAGAAGATTGCAGATTCCATTACAGGTAATTGGAATGAGGGATATCAATCTAAACTTATCTGTGAGAGACAAGCCATTACACATCAAAACCTGCAAATAAAAAAATAAAATCACAACAAATTTAGTTTGTTGTAGAAGTAATTGCCAGAAAACGAAATTTCCAGAAATGCGTAACTATTGAAAACACCAGGTTTTAAAACGCATTTTCTGAGCAATCCACGGTGAATTAGGAAAAAATAAAACATGGGTTTTTTTTGGAACGGGGTGAATTAGGTAAATTATGAGTGATTTGCTGGATTTCACAGCCATTTGGAAGAAATTTATGGTTCTTTGGAGCTCCATTTTGCAAATTGTGTGAGGGAAAAACAATTTGTTTTGAACTGTTTAAACATGACAAGTTGAAAGCAGAAGAATCCAAGTTAATAACAAACTCTTCTCCACATGGCATGTGGTCTAAGAGTCCATTTTGATTTAATAAATTTGATTTTAGACACATATGTGTCTCATTCCGTATGTGTCTCATCATTGAAAATATAGATGATAATAAAAAAAAATAAAAAAAAAATAAAAAAATAAACTATATATCTATATATAATAATAATAATAAAATAAAAAACGAGAAACAAAAAAATTTGCATATACATTCGATTTATTAAAGCAATTTATAAGGCGATAAATACTTGCAAAATTTGATTGAAATAATTTTTCGTGCAAGTACTTTTTTTTTTACCGCTTCAAATATTTTTGACAACATGCTTCTGCAGCAGAGATGACAATTCAATTTGACAGTGACTTGCAGAACAATTGGAAGAATATTTAGATGATTTTTGAATATTTGTCATTAAAAATTTATTGTTGTTGTGTATTTTTCTATGAAGCTTTAACTTGCAGGATACAACGAATCTTTGTGATGTCAATCATATTACTGAGCACATTGCATGAAGTCATATGGAAATAGGGAGTTAATTTATTTTTCATGGTTATTTAAAAAAATGGATTGTTATCGATATGATGAATTGGACTGAATATAACACTTTTGATTTTCCTTAATCTGTTTTATTTTGACATTCAAATTTTGCGTCAGGAAAGAATTGGCCATTTCTTTCTTAACACACTTATGTTCTTTATGCCAAGTTTTTGCAGGTTTGAGATGATCGAATGATTATTGACGGAAACCAATTGTGTGCACAATTGGTTTTCAAAGGACCGAATTCATGAGAAACATAAGAACAAGTCCATGTCCATATCCATCAAGACCATTACCTTTCCTCCATTTTGAATTATAAATCCAACTAAGCAATTCAAAGCAAGCCACTGTTATTTTCCCAACAAGAGTCAGTTGTTCATTTTCATTTATTCACATACACTTTCCATTACTTTTTGTCTACTCTTAACCCACAAATAAAAGCAAGAAGCTCAATTACATGCTTATTTCCCATTGTCATTTTCCATTATCATCTTCCATTTCCATTTTCCTTCTCCTATCCTTTTCATTTCGCAAATAAACCTTGTTTTAATGAAAATTATTGAGTCCATAGACTTTTGAGTCTAAAATCCTTGCAAAAACACCTTGAGGCTTGCATGCCTTAATGTCAAGTCTTCTTACTAACGAACAATGGGAATACATTAATGTACCTTGTTCATCGGATCTTCTAGGTACTCGACAACAACAAAATTATTCATACCTAGCAAGATGTGTTTGGGCATCTTGACTCTCATTGTCATCAATGGTGAGAGTTCTCGTGTTGACTAGTGGCATCCATTAATGGCCACTAAGTCAACAATTTCCTTCTATGCCAACAATTTTTGAAGACATGAAGACTATCATTTTCAGCATTTTGAAGAAAATGAAGAAGATATGCAGCTACAATAGATCAAAACCATTATGCAGCTGCAAAATCATATGGCAGTTACAGAATCATACGACAGCTGCAAAATCAGATGATAACAACAGAATCAGATGACAACTGCAGAATCAGAGGGCAACAACAGAATCATATGGCAACTACAGAATCAGATGGTAGTTGCAAAATCATAGGATAACTACAGAATTAACATCATTTCGCAGCAAATTCAACAGTTTTAGTAGAAGCAATAAAAAATCATCTTGACTCTTTTATCCATAACTTGTACAACCACATGAAGAAAATTATGATCAGAATTTTGTAGCCACCACACATGTAGCTCATCCATTTTCAAAGGGTAAGTTAAGGTATGCCATTTTCTAACTTTTTACCATAGAATTCCTTGAAAAGCTAGAATGATAATTTTTGGAAAAAATCACTTCTTTTCCTCATTTCATAAAATTGGCAATACCATCAGTTGGGGGGGGGGGGGGGTACATTCATATTCACATTTTGTCACATTCATATCACATTCAAAATCCCACACACTTTCAAAAGATATTAACTATTACATTATTATTATGAGCATACAATATCTTTTCAAAAGTACTTAAAAGATAATTGGAGGCAAACACAATCATGGTTGTCACACAAGAACTAACCATGATGCAATCCAATAAAGATATACTTTGAAACAATAATCAAATTATCATTATGCAAAGTTCAAAGATCAAAATTGAATGAAACAACAAAATATGGTTGAAACACAAGAACCAACCATGTTACAATTCAAATAAAAAGACTTTGCAGAAGCATGAAGTTATCAAACGATATCATGCAAAGTTAAGCCAAAGCTCAAGGATAAAAAAGAATTAATGTAATAGATTGGATTAGGACATGTAATAGCTTCAGTTGGGGGGTATGTTGGGCCTTGAAATTTTCATTTACTTCCATTACATTTTCACTTATTTTTCTAGATTATCACCTTCCCTCCACCTCCATTTCATTACATTTACCTTACCATTACCACTCTTGGGTTACATTATTTTTTCCAAACTTCATTAATTCCTAGTATTTTTTGTAGAAATTTGAATAACTGATATGTTATCTATCGAGATTCTCTTGATCACACACTATTTTAACTTTATGCACAGTACATAATCTCTTCTACCATTGATCATTAATTGCGGAAATAAAATCAATTGCATGCACACATTAAAACCATAAAAATTCACACATATGAACACATTATTTCATGGGAAAGATTAAAGCTGAAAACCCAAATTATCTGTATATTATATATGTCATAGAGATCATGTAACAATCATCATACAAAGCTCCTCACAAGCTCTCAGTACAATCTCGACTTTCTACACACTAATCAAGCTAGATCTAGAAAAACACATGCTCCAATCTTTGCCACCTGATAGCCAGCCTCTATTGCGCAATCCCTGCCGAAGAATGGCTCATGATGAGTTCGAATTATCCCAGTCTTGCTCACGCAGTCTTTAAAGGCATCTCTACTAAGTGTTGGATGCAAACCATGCATCACTATAGTCAAAACTGATAGTCACACTGCCCTTTCACCTATCTCTTCATTGGTCTCCATTGAAACTGTCCATGTACTGAAGTTAACTGATGTATTCCTTAGTTGATTAATGAGTTTATAATTAGTGAATTAATTATTAATTAATTCACACCAATTTCACTAGTGTATCAATCAGTTAGACTAGATACAACTAGCTCAACTATGTTTAGATTAGTTAAACTGAACACAACTCCATTAACTTCCTCAATCAACTCCACCAAAATCTCTCACATGAGTTCTAACTAAAGTATCCATGAAATAGCTCCACTTAACCCTTAGGAATAGCATATTTCCTTCTGTCAGCTCCTGTGCCACATCTGTGCACTTAACTGAAGTGCTCCAAGAGAATAAGATAATGTTTATAGTCCAAATATTATTAAGAGCTAATAATATTCGACATATCTATTTTTAGATTGGCAATCTAAAAATAGATTCCGCCTAATATGTCTAAAAATAGAAGTCCATCTATTTTTCCAACTTGACCAACCATCCACAAATAGCATCCTGCAACTCATAGAATATGATCGACATGTCTAAAAATAGACTTTGCGACAAAAATCACCTGTGTGGGCCCCACCTAGTTTAGGTGATTATTTTCCAACTAGGATCAAGGATGATGTTTCGGGATGCCTCCTTCACTGTTTCTTGTTGCAATCTTCAACACTCCCTCTCAACGCCATTTGTCTTTGCATGCGACATGCTGACTCCATGCATTCGCCTGCAACCTTCACCAAGCGCCATGCGACTCCGTGCATCTGCTCTGCGAGCTCCTCTGAAACTGAATAGGCTCCAAACAACTCAATCGATGCGATGCCGTATCGTAAAGTCTTGACTTATAACGGTACCGATTGCACGGCAACCATCGGGAACCATTTACCTTTATTGAACTCTTGCCACCATGCTCTTGCCCTTCTTTGTCAGCTCGATCAACCGCTCCCGATGTCCGGGCTCTTGTCACTTTGATCTGCCTGCATAAATCCAACTGATCATGCTACTGCTGCACTGTGGGAACCTCGTAGCCAGGTTCAATTCATAAGATCCACACCATCTCATGAATCTTTCCCAGAAATCTCCTCTTGGGATTAATCATGCATGTCGCCCCACCTCTCACCTGGTGGTATAGCTGCACGCACTCCCTCTGCCCATATGGCACAAAATTTCTCTGCATGAGTAGTTTCTCCCACTCCATGATCCTCATCTTGTGGCTGCTCCACATCCCGAGGTTCACTCTTACCTGCATGCAAAACTTGCTCCCTCTCAAGCATTAATTGCATGGATTTCTCGCACTTCCCAACAGTAGGAAGCTCCGTAGAAATCCCATCTACTTTAAGTCTATAGAGATTCTTAGCTCGAATCCCAACCTTCTTGACTTGTCCTTCTTCATCCAAACTAAATCCTACACTCCCAAGCTCATCCCTGCAGTGGACAAACTTTTTCAAGTATACCGGAATAGTGTCATTCTTCTCCATTTTTATTTTCCTGAGTTTATCCTTGAGTGCCAACTTCCTCTGGTCGCTCTTGCTTTGGAAAAAGTCTGTCAATGCTTTCCACATCAAGAATGGAGAAGCTTTACCATGAAGGCTGGAAACTATGTGATCCTTCACACCTTCCAACAGAATTCTTCGACACCTTGCTACCTTCTTTTGCCATGCGTCAAGTGCGGCGACATCGCTAGAACCCGGTTTAGAAATTTCTGCATCTATGAACTCCTTCAACCCATTGTCATCTAGCATCGCCTCCATCCTGTCCTTCCATGCAATATAATTTGAGCTGCCCTCAAGGGCATACTCCAATTGAAATCCGCTGAAAGACATTTCAATAAATTCTCAACTTCGACACCAAGAAAACACTGCAGCAATTTCGAATTCCACCAGCACAAAACTCAACCGCTTCAATGTTTTGCAATTGCTCCAATGAGCAATATCGCTCTGATACCATGTATAAATTTGAATAAATGATATGTTATCCACCGAGATTCTCCTGATCACACACTATTTTAACTTCATGCACAATACAAAATCTCTTCTACCATTTATCATTAATTGTGGAAATAAAATCAATTGCATGCACACATTAAAACCATAAAAATTCACACATATGAACACAATATTTCATGGGAAAGCTTAAAGCTGAAAAACCCAACTATATGTATATTATATATGCCATAGAGATCATGTAACAATCGTCATAGAAAGCTCCTCACAAGCTCTCAGTACAATCTCCAATTGCTACACACTAATCAAGCTAGATCTAGCAAAACACATGCTCCAATCTCTGCCACCTAATCGCCAGCCTCTATTGCGTAATCCCTGCTGAAGAATGGCTCATGATGAGTTTGAATTACACCAGCCTTGCTCATGCAGTATTTAAAGGCATCTCTATTGAGTGTTGGATGCAAACCATGCATCACTATAGTCACAACTGATAGTCACACTGCTCTTTCACCTATCTCTTCACTGGTCTCCACTGAAATTGTCCATGTACTGAAGTTAACTGTTGTATTCCTTACTTGATTAATGAGTTTATAATTAGTGAATTAATTATTAATTAATTCACACCACTCGCACTAGTGTATCAATCAGTTAGACTAGATACAACTAGCTCAACTATGTTTAGATTAGTTAAACTAAACAAAACTCCATTAACTTCCTCAATCAACTCCACCAAACTCTCTCACATGAGTTCTAATTGACGTATCCATGCAATAGCTCCACTTAACCCTTAGGAATAGAGTAATTCCTTCTGTCAGCTCCTGTGCCACATCTGTGCACTTAACTGAAGTGCTCCAAGAGAATAAGATAATGTTTATAGTCCAAATATTATTAAGAGCTAATAATATTCGACATATCTATTTTTAGATTGGCAATCTAAAAATAGATTCCGCCCAATATGTTTAAAAATAGAAATCCATATATTTTTCCAACTTGACCAACCATCCACAAATAGCCTCCTGCTACATATAGAATATGTTCACCATGTCTAAAAATATACATACACCTAAAAATAGCCTGTGTGGGCCCCACCTAGTTTAGGTGATTATTTTCCAACTAGGATCAAGGATGATGTTTCAGGATGCCTCCTTCACTGTTTCTTGTTGCAATCTTCAACATTTTTAAGTGAATTTATGGTTAAAAATTAGAAAATAGTATGCACATACTTATACCTAACAAGTGGAATGAGTTTTTTTCCATGTGTAAGCCAAAACGAAGCTTCCAAAAGACCCTTACGTGGCCTCCTAAGGACAAATTCGAATTTGAATGGAGAAGATCATGGGATCATGAGAATATGTGTCTCATTTCCTATTTATTTTGTAACTCTAAGAAGACATGTGCCTTATCACTTCTTATTTGGATTGTAACTCTAGAGATATAGGGAGAGATTCATGGACTCTCATTAATGAGATAGATTCTCATCTTTTGTATAAATAGGGGAAAATTTCTCTTATCAAATCATGTGTAAAATTGAGTTATGCTCAAGCTTTGAATACGGAATTACATTGTGGCACCTTACTCATGTATGTTCCTTCATTTTGACTTGGTTTTGCTTACATATGGAGCATCTCAATTTACCTTCTCTCATACTTTTAGATCAACTACCTAAAATGTGTGAGATTTACTTTCTTTTATAGATTAAAGTTTATTTGCTTTCTTAGTATTAGTTTTAGAATGAATGTGTAAACTTTTCTTTTTAAAAAAAAATTCAAAATGATAGATTTATCTATTTTCCAATTAGATTAAGTTTGATGCAATAGAGCTCACAGTTATTTAGTTTCCTTTCATGTTATGTTATTTACTTTCTTAGATCAAACTATCAATTCATTTTATAATTGAATGTTCCTAAAAGATCAGGCTAAGAAGGTGATACTTCCAAGTTGGGTGATTGAATGCTCAACCTATACAATCATTGAGCTTTACATTTACATGCTTTTACATTGCTTTTAGATCCTCATTCAATTGTATGATTGGGTTTTCTTAAAGGTCATTTCAAGAAGATGATTTTATCATATTTCTAAACTAAATGCTTGAATACCTAATTTATGCAATTATTGTGTTTTTCCTTTGCATGCTTTAATTGCTTTCCTAGATTTAAAGACTAAAGTATAATCGATTTCTTGTACATCATATGAAGAGGGCGATTCTATCACATTGGATGTTGGAGTGATTGAACGTACCTTAGTTGTTTTCCTTTACATGCCTTGAAATGCTTTCTTAGATTAAAATTTCAATTCTTGCAAGTGTGATTGCGCGCGCTATATTTTCTTTTGAATTTGTTTTCTTTCTTTTCATTACTTGAGTTTATAAGTTAGTTGAATTTAATTTTCATTATTTGATTTCATAGATTGTATGAATTGGTTTTCGTTATTTTGTAGTTAGATTGATCTACATTGAAAGACAATTTCTAGCACATACAATGCACACATGCTTCACAAGTTTATGAAACCCCTGGGTTGACAGATTAAATGACAGGAAATTATTTTGCCTCAACAGATTCCAAAAAAGTTAAGTGTCTAGGAGTGATCAAGGGCTTGGTTGTTTCCCTTACCTAATTTCCTATGAAGATATTAGTGATGGACATCATAGTTGCAGACATACCTTCTAGATTCGGGATGCTTCTTTCCAAATCTTGGTCTAAAAAATTGGGAGGCACTCTTCATATGGACATGTGATATGCTACAATCCCAATGTTTGGAGGGGAATTCAGAAGGCTGTATAGGGAAACCCAAATGGCATACATTATTAGTGATCAGTATAATCCTTCAAACCATCCCATATATGCTGAAGAAAAGGAATTGGGGTCATCAATACTATACCTTACTGCTGATGATAACAATTTCCAACCCGAAATAACTGAAAAATAACACTTTCAAGGTATAAATGAGCAACATTTAGAGGGAGGAAAGATCTGGAAATTGTACTTTGATGGAGCCTTATCAAGAGAAGGATTAGGAGCCGGTGTAGTCCTATTTTCTCCCACTCAGAAAAGGGTAACTATATCATATAAACTAAAATTTGCTACCACTAACAACAGTGCTGAATATGAGGCACTTGTGCTAGGTATGAAGGTAGCGAAATATTTGGGAGAAGAGCAGCTAATTGCTTTTCGTGATTCAAATTTGGTGATAAAGCAGGTGAGAAAAAACTACCAAGTGAAAAATTCCAAGTTGAAAATTTATAGGAATGAAGTCTAGGCTTGATTGCGCACTATTTTTCAGCATTTAATATAAATTTTGTCACTAGAGAGGAAAATCAAATGGTTGATTCAGTAGCTATTGTTGCTAGTAATTTCAAAGTTCCTCTAGATGTCAAGGCAACCTATGATATTCAAATAAAAAACAAACCTTCAATTCCTGATAACATTAAATACCGGCAAGTATTTGAGGATGACAAGGAAATTCAGAAATTTTTAGAGTGTCTTGAAGAGTTTGAAGATATACAAATTGATGATGAGCAAGACATTTTTGAAAATAAAAATAGCAAGCCTTTTAAGAAAACCATGGATGGGAAGAACATTATAGATCTGAAAACTAACTATATTCCTAAAGGCTTAGTACCTTTAGAAATATTGTTCGATAATGATGTTTTTCTCAAGCCTGAATGTAAAGTTGATGGAGAGAGTACAATAGAATGTAACATTGGCATAGAAGATCAACCGAAATTAGTCAAGGTGTCCAAATTCCTTTCTCTTGAAACCAGAACAAAATATATCAACCTCCTGAAAGAATTTGCTGATATTTTTGCATGGTATTATAGTGAGCTAAAAAATTATGATAAAAGCATAATGGAGCACAAGATTTCTTTGAAAACAGATGGAAAGCCTGTAACACAAAAAATCAGACATATCAATCCTATGTTGCTCCCAATCATTGAGAAAGAAATCAGAAAATTATGGGAAGAAAAGTTAATTCTGCTTTTGATATTTTCTAACTGGGTAGCTAATATAGTCCCAGTTTGGAAAAATAATGGAGAAATAAGAATTTTTGTCAATTTTAGCAACCTTAACCGATGTTCATTAAAATATAACTATCCACTGCCCAAGATGGATGATATTTTGCAAGAGGTTGTAGGATCCAAAATATTGTCAATGATTGATGACTTTTCAGGCCATAATCAGATTTCAATTGACAGGAAAGATGGCTAAAAGAAAACATTTACCACACCCTCGGGTACATTCTTATACAAAAAAATTCCATTTGGTCTAATGAATGCAAGCACAACTTTTCAACGGGCAATAGGTATTGCCTTTGTGGGAGAAAAAGATAGATTTGTAGTCATCTATTTGGATGACATCACAGTCTATTCAGAATCCGATGAAGACCACTTGAAACATTTGAAACAAGTTTTTGACAAATGCATAAAGTTTGGTTTGTCCTTGAACCCAAAAAAGTCATCCTTTGCTGTCCAAGAACGGAAATTATTGGGACATATTGTAACAAAAAGTGGCATCTGTATTGATCTGGGAAGAGTAGAAGTTATTAAGAAGATTGGTTTGCCAAGGAATAAAAAAGAATTGCAGTCATTTTTAGGGAAAATCTATTTTCTGAGGCGCTTTGTTCCAAACTTTGTAGAACTGATCAAACACATAAATGTCTTGCTATAAAAAGATGTAGAATTTAGATGGCGAGATGAAGCAAATAATTCTTTTTTAGCAATCAAGTCTGCCTTGAATGAAGCTTAAGTTTTGATTAGTCCTGATTTTGAAAAATATTTTCTGATTTTTTCATATGCTTCAGAAGAGACAATTGCAGCTGTCTTGCTACAAAAGAGCAAAGAAGGTTTAGAGCAGCCTATCTCATTTTTCAGTCGTGCTTTAAGATATGATGAATTAAAATACAACTTGATTGAAAAACAAGCATATGCGCTAGTTAAGGCTTTGAATTATTTTCGAGTTTATGTGTTACGTTAAAAAAATTGTTGCTTTTGTGCCAAATATTATTGTTAAAGATGTATTGTTGCAGCTAGATACAGATGGCAGGAGAGGACGGTGGTTTACGAAAATTCTGGAATTTTATTTTGAGATTAGACCAAATAAATTGGTAAAAGGTCAAGGGTTGGCTCGCTTGATGGAGGAATCTAACTGCAAGGCTTTAAATCTAAATGTAGAGGCAGCTGAAGGAGAAGATGGAGAAGGTATTTCTAATTATCCTGAAATATTTCATTCAAATTGGTACAAGGATATAGTATAATTTTTGTTAAGTTTCAACTGTTCCCCTGAAATGGAGAAGTAAAAAAGGAGAGCTTTCAAATTGAGAGCTGTGAAGTATTGAATTTTGGAAGACCATCTTTACTGGAAAGACCTTGTTGAAGTCTTATTAATATGTGTAGATGAAGATGAATCCCAAGAGATCATGACAGAGATACATGCAGGAGTGTGTGGAGGGAATTTGTATTAGAAAGCCACTGGAAACAAAATCTTAAGAGCTTGATATTATTGGCCAACTATTTTCTCTGATGTTTTTTCCAAAGTCAGGAGCTGTGCCGAATGTAAGAAATTTAATGGTAAACAAAAATTGATACCATTACCTCTTATTCCTTTTTTAGCGGATGTTCCTTTCCAGTAGTGGGGGTTAGACTTCATCGGTGAAATTCATCCACCTTCAACAGGACAACATAGATGGATTCTCACAGCTACATACTATTTTACTAAATGGATTGAAGCTGTACCAACTAGAAATGCTACTGATACAATAATTATCAAATTTATGTTGGAAAATATTATGTCCAGATTTGGTTGTCCACATAAATTAGTAACTGATAATGCAATGGCCTTTAAGTCTACTAAGATGTATAACTTATGTCGGCAATATAGAATTGAATTCCCTCATTCCACGCCTTATTACCCATAAGGTAATGGATTAGCCAAGTCATCCAATAAAAGTTTGGTGAGGATCATTAAGAAAATGCTGCCTGAAAATAAGAGAAATTGGGACACTCAGCTGGTACATGCTCTTTGGCAGATAGGGTAAGTGGTAAAAAATCTATTGGAATGTCTCCCTTTCAACTTGTATATGGTACTGATGCTGTAATGCTTTTGCAATTATATATTTTTGTGATGAAGTTCCTGCAAGATGAAGTTGATGATGAATATCTAATCCAAAGGAGAATGCTGCAGTTGATAGAGGCACACTAAATCATAGAATCACTGATGGATAAAGTACGAAAGTATGAAACTAAAGTAAAATCTATTTTTGACAAAAGAGAAAATCCATTAGGGGAATTTTGAGGTCTAAAATGGGCCTCCTAAAGAAAATATACAATCAAAATTCATTTTATGAGAACTAATCACATTTTTAGGGGATGAAATCATCCCTAATGGTTGAGGTGGCATTGCTTGAGTTAAAGGTACTTACTTGTCACATTCTCAATGGTGGATAAAAACTCATGGTTAACCATGGTAATGCTCTAAGTAATTTTAAAGTCAAAGTAAAATACTCTTAATAAATGTCATTTCACACTTTTTGAATAAAATTCATACATAAAATAATATATTACATTTATTATATTATTTTTATATAGTACATTAATTACATGTTATGATACAATTTAAATAATATAAATTTTAATTAATAACATATTATATAATTAAGAATTTATATTTATATTTAATTTTAAGTTATTTAAGTACGAAGGACAAATGCATTAGTTGTTCAATGATAATGATTTTTTCTTGAAAAACTCATTCTTATTTATAGTTACATCAATATAATTTTTTTATTAATTTTATTTTGGTACAAATTTTGAATTGAGTTTAACCATGGTTACATGGATTGTGGTGCAAAAAGTGAATTTCAAATTCATAAATATTATTTTATTGATTTATCTATTATTTTATTATTTCTTTAGGAGGCCCATTTTAGATCTCAAAACTCCCCTGATGAACAGTTATTTCAGGAGAATGATTTGGTGTTGCATTGGATGTCAGGAGAGAAGACCATGGAAAGCATGGTAAGTTTGACAATATATGGTTTGGGACATTTAGAATTGCTGAAGTTTTGCAAAACAATAATTTTCTGCTCAAACATCTGGATGATGATCAACTGACTAGAGGCCCAGTTAATGGTCATTTTCTTAAAAAGTTCTTTGTTTTGTAAGTCATTTGAGTCATTCCATTGTAAATATCTGGTATGATGCGTCAATAAAAGGCCATGCCCAATTGTGTTTGTGTCTGTATATATGGTAATTTTTGAGTCCAGTCAGTCAATGCTCAGTTCTAGTCATAATTTCCAAGAAATATTCTAAGTTTAAAGAGTTTTTAAGGCATTGATTCTACAGTCCTTGAAGCCTTATAGGGAGGACTTCATCCCCAATAGGATCCACTGTTAGCACTAAATTTTTTTCAAATATTTTCAAAGTCTGGTCATCATTCTCCAAGGAATCAATTTGCCTTTTCAGTTCGGTTGTAAGATGAAGTGTCGTTGTCAAAGCGTAGTGGTGAGAAAATTTCATTTCTACCTTCATTCATTTCATTTTCCCTCTTTTACCTTTCATTTTTCCAAAAAAACCCAAAGTCCAGCGTTTCATTTCTTTCAAAACCCCTTTTTAACTATTAAAATTCAATTTCTATAGTTAAAAAGCAGCTCCGCACACCCACTAACAACCATATCATATTATACTCTTTTTACCTTACCTTCTATCGCATATTCAAACCTTATACATGTAACTATTTCCAAATCCTACAAAATTTCTGATATGCAATATTGATGGGACCCATAATTTCTTTTTGATCCATTTCATAACATTCAAAATGTTTTAGAAAAATCCTTTATATTATGATTCAGACGAATTTTCCCACATTCATTGACTTAACGAAGTTTTCACTTATCCATTTTTAAAATCCATTTAATGGGCCCCGCATACCTTTTCGCAAAGTTCACTTACCACATTCAATTCCGCTTCCTCATTTCCCCGATTGCAATATTGAGTGGGACCCTTTCCTGCCACGTCATTGTCACTAATCACATATCACAACAATCCTCACCATATTCATTTGCCACTACACAAATATTTCGATGCGATACTAAAGGGACCCACCTTTCCCTGCCATATCATCCTTTCCCCATCGCACATTGCAAGCTTTGGAGGATAGGCCCTCGAGATCATGTTATAAACGTCGAAGTGCGATGTATGATATTGGTGGGACCCAATCGCATATTGCAATTCGCAAGCTCAAGAGAATAGGTGCCCAGGAATCTGTTATAAACGCTGAAATGCAATTTCGATTTCCACCGATTGTTACACCTCGTGATCTTCCCCGCCCTTTGATCCACGATTCTCATGCGTTTTCGGCCCTCCTTCTCCATTATGCTTTTAACACTGCCGGGGGGCGGGGGCGGGGGGAAGTCCGAAAAGATGTTTTATCCGTCGCTCCTCCTGCTACATGTCCTCCTCTCCATGTTTCACACCCCCCTTGGTCCAAACCTCCTTGCCATGTCATCACCCCCATCACAAATCGCATTCCCTCCTGCTTGTGTCTTATGATTAAACGTTTTTGACCCAGATTTGCGATTGCGATATATGTATAAAAGGTTTTCTCCCCCCAATCATCATTTATTTAATAATCTCTCCCACTAATAAAATGAAACCCTGCTATCTCTTTCAATCCCCCTCCATAACCTGTTTAACCTCCATATTTCCCGCTCCTCTTTTATTTCTCCCGCTGGCCCACAATTCAACGTGTCTCCTTCTCATATATTTCACATGCCCGATCCTTTTGTTTGGAACCTATCTATATGTGTTTTTCCACTCCAACACTATTTCCTTGTTTAATTCGAGACCCTATCGTGACAAACAAGAACCAAAGGAAAGGAACAATGGTAGAGTTTCTCTGAAACGTATTTCTACCATTACTCTCAGCACCAACACATTTCCAGAAGGCATCATTTTACATTCAAAGAACAGTCACATGTCACTTTCACTGATGTTTACACTTTTTGTGGAGTTGGTTGCACCAGAATAGAAGAGGAGTCTTCCCATAGATTGCCACATCATACAACCACTTTGAATTGTTAGCCTTAATGCTGTTTATTTTGATTATTTCATAGCACTTTGTATTAAAGTTTTAGGGTAAGCCTCATCTCTTGCACGAGATCCTAATAACTTTTGGGAACAAGTTTACTCATTTTGTGGAGATGACAATTTTATATTTTTGTATATATGTGACAAAATTCTATGTAAAAAAGGTTCATGGTTTTTGAATCTTGACTCATATGATAAGTACTCTTTTCAGTGAATAAAATTGAAAGAAACTTTTGAGGACTTATTATCAATATGGTGTGTGTATTGTTAATTTTCACTTGTGTTTCCATATATTATTATATTCAGTGGCAATTTGCAATCCCTCATGATGTTATGTGTTTTTATCAGTCTCTTGACATGTTCATGTGTTTTATCAATTTTTATTAGTCTCACACAGTGAGTTTTCTTGATGAAATATACATGATGACAATGTAAAGAGCATCACTTATAACAATTATCTTCCATGATATTTCAGTGAGAATATTGTAAGTCTAGAAATAACTTTCTCTTGTTGAAACATTGACAAATTGCTACTTGTGTTATTTTCTACCAAAAGCAGTGGATTTCTGCTTTGCAGACCACTGTTTCTTCTTCCATTTCACGTTATCTTCCCCTCTAGGCTACAAAATCACTCTTTTTCTACCACATCAGACCCAATACCCTTATTAGTAGAACAATGGATTTTACTGAAATATATTTTCAGTGAATGAGAGTTTAAAACACCTACCAATCTTATAAACCAAATAATTAAATTGCCTTAGAGTTTAGGATGTTTCTGGTCAGGTGCTTGAAGAAGTCTAAGTGCTGATTCCAACACTAACACATCCCACTTTAGAACCATGTCCTGGTATTTGAAATCACTCTCTTTCATTTTCTTGTCAAAAACTTTCTTGATCCGATCTTGCACTTGCTGAGATTTTTCATATACTTTTTCTCTGACCTCCTGTACTTTGATTAAATAATTTATCCTTTTTGTATAACTGATTAGGTTCTTTTCCCAGTTCTTGTAAATATTTCATGACAGGTATCCCAATTGAACCTGGAAATAAGGAATCAATACCATATACTAATTGGAAAGGGGAAGTATTGATTGATATTTTGGTATTGACTCTGTCTGCCCATAAGGTGAATTTAAGCTTTGTGTACGAGGCTTTCTTGTTGTCTTCTAACAATTTATTAATAATTATGACTAGACTCTTATTAGAATATTTTGCAAGTCCATCACCTTGGGGGTAATAGGTTGTAGAATGACTTAGTGTAATATGTTAATATTTACAAAATTTCACCAATTTTTTAGACTTCAAACATTGTGCATTATCAATGATTATTATTCTTAGACAACCAAACCTAGACAAGACATTTTCAAATAATTGAATCACTACAAGGTTAGTAGCTTGCCTGCTGGGAAGTGCCTCAATCCATTTTGTGAAATAATCAGTTCCTGCCAGGATCCATTTATGCTGTGCTGATGATGACGGATGGATGTCACTATGAAATCAAGACCCCACTTTTGAAATGGTGCCTCTACATAAATTTGTTTCAAAGGTAATGATATGAGTTTTGTTTTTCCCTCAAAGAATTGGAAATTTTGACAAGTACCAGAAAAAAAAGTGGGTTAGTAAAATCCAGCCCCCATGATCTTATCTGCTGTTGTTTTCCAATAATAATGCCTTCCATATGCTCCATCATGAAACTCTTTACTTACCTTCTTAGCTTCCTCTTCAAACAAACAATTCAATGAAACTCCTTGGGGATATTTCAAATACAGCTAGACATCCAAAAGACAATATTTCATAGATTTCAAAATTAAAGACCTAGCCCGTGTTTTGTCTGCTCCTGGTGGTACTTGTAAATTCTGTAAAATATAAAAAAATTCAGCATACCATGGGCTTTCACTCAAACTATCTTCAACTTTGATTATTTTTTCTTTATATGAAACATATAACATTTCAAAAACATAATTTATACCAAAAAAATCGAGGTTTGTTTCAGTCATAAGCTTAGCGAGACCATGTCCTTAAATTAAATTGGTTGGTCTGATTTCCAAGTTGAACTCCAACATTTTGGAAATCCACTCTCCTCTTCGGCCATCACTATCAGACTGCACTAAAATAATTTTAATTTCAGCATCTGGCACATAAGCAATGACGTGATAATGTAGAATAAAAACTCTGAAATATTCAAGAGATTTGATCAAAGCATGTGCTTGTTTGTCTAATATGTTGTATTTTAGTTCAACATCCCTTAAGGCTCTGTTAAAAAAGGAAATAGGTTTCTTTTGACCTGTCTCATTCTTTTGAAGTAGTACACCATAAATAGTATGTTCTGAAGAAAAAAAAAATATTATGAACTCCTTTGAAAGATTCATATTGATGAGTACAAGTGCTTGACTTAATGCTCTCTTGATGCCATCAAAATAAATTTTTTCTTGTTCATTCCATTTGATATTGCTGCCCTTTTTAAGCATCCCTGTTGTTAGCTTCAAAAATTTTGCAAAATTAGGAATGAAACGACGCATAAAATTCACTTTACCTAAGAAAGATTGGACTTATTTATTGTTTCTTGGATGCTCAATTTATTGAATTGCTGTGACCCTGCTGGGATCTATCCTTATACCATCCTTGAGACTATGTCCCAACAATTTCCCTTCTCTCATGGAAAAATGGGTTTTCTTTGGGTTAAGAGAGAATCCAAACTTCCTGAATTTGTTGAAAACAACCATAAGGTGTTTTAGGTGATTTGCTTCTGATTTTGAAAAGATTGTAATATCATCTAGATAAAGTATTACAAATACGTTCTTTTCATCAACAAAGGTGATATCCATGGCGCACTGAAAAGTAGCTCCTGTGATCATGAGTCCATATGGAATTTTAAAGTACATGAACGTGCCCTAAGGTGTAGTAAAGGCAATTTTATCTTGATCATTTGGGTTTACCAGGATTTGATTGTATCCTGAAAACCCATCTAACATAGAAATCCTTTCAACACCTACCACCTTCTGTAGAATGTGATCCATCTTCGACAAAGGGTAGTTTTCCTTTAAAGAAACCTTATTCAAATTCTGAAAATCGACACACAAGTGAATTTCAACGCTTTTCTTCCTTACTAGTACTAAATTAGCCACCCAATTAGAAAATATGAGTGAAACAATAATTTTTGTAGCCAATAAACTTTTCACTTCTTTCTCAATGAGGGGCATCAACTTAGGATTTATCCTCCTCAACTTTTGTTTAAATGGTTTCTCATCTTCCTTCAAAGGTATGGTATGTTGAATGAAATATTCATCATAAATTTCCAAATCCTCATACCTCCAAGTGAATATATCAGTAAATTATTTTAATAATTATGCATACTATGTTTTCTATTCTACCTTCAATGTGTTGGAAACTTTGATTGTTTTTGGATCATTTTTGGTGCCCAAGTTATATTCTTCCACTCTTCATCACTTGGCTGAATTCTTGGTTTCACAACAACATCATTAGAATTGAACAACCTTTCTAAAGGTACTAGAACTCTAGGGATCAAATTGTTGGACAACTGAATGATATCATATCCTACTACATCATTCACAAAGTCAGTTGTTTCAGGATTATTTTTCTGCAATTTCTTCACCATGTTTTTTTATTGGGGTGCTGAGGAATTCATCCGTTCTCTCTAGAAATCCGCTGATCATATTCAAAAACCTGCCAATGCTTTATATTATTAGGAATTGAAGGACGATATCTTATATTTACTTCATAATTCTCCCTTGGTATAAATGAAACTTCATGCTCAGAAAATAAATTTGAAAGCATATCATAGAATTAATTTTTGTAAGCCCCCATTCTTGGATGCTTAGTTTGAAAAAAAGAATTAACTTGATTCACAAGTAATTCTGAATCTCCAAAGATGTGAATTTTTTGTGATTTTTTCTCTCATAACAGATTTAATCCAATAACAAGAGCTTCATACTCCGCTACATTATTTGTTCAATCAAACTAAAGTCTAAAAGAATGAAATTGAGCTATACAATCAAGTGGAACTATCCACACACCTGCTCCCGAACCCTTCTCACATGTAGACCCATAAAAATACAACTTCCAAATTTCTCGAGAAAAAAATCTGACTCTGTTATGGTTGAAATTGTTCTAATTGAGGACTAATCTCATTTGCTGCTAATATTTCACCTTCAAAACATTCATTATTGAAAAATATCTGTGACCATAGATCTGTATCTACTGCATATATTAGATGGTTTTTTGACTGCATTTTTATACTAACCATTTAATCCATTTGAACTTACCGATATAGTCTCTTCATTTTTCCGAACAATGGTATATAGGCATAGGACATGTCCATTTGTAATGTTCCTCCCAATATTTCTACCCAATATCAGGACAACAATATTGAAAATCGGGCAGGAATGTCAGCTACTAGTATATCCATCAAAACAAATTTGGCTGGGATTTGAGCTAAATTCACAACTAAATCTTTAATCAGTCCTAAGAATTTCTATTTTCTTGAATCAAAGGAGAACAAGTCTTTATAAGGCCTGGTAATTTGGAGTCCCAAATGGCCCATGGCTGATTTGGGCATAGGATTAAGCGAGGCTCTGGATTATCACATTTCATTATGAAGAATAAAGTCATGCACATTTAAGCTTACATAAAATGGAGGTACGCCATCGTTTGGATTTGTGACATGTCGACCAAATACAAATTTTGGGGCATCATCATCCAAGTTCAAGGAGTCTTGAGAGATTATATTTAGGTGACTATTTTCTGAACTTTTAACCATAGTAGAAATCCTTTTCTATATTGTTCATTTTTTAAAAGATAAGCAAAAGGAATGGATGATGAACCTTAGCTAAATTGAAGGGGGGGGGTGTTGAATCAGTTTAGTACATTCATGGAAATTTTAAAACTCTTTTCTTTAAACCTATTTATACCTCCATTTCATAAGAAACTTAATATATAATGAATCAACAAACTTAATATTTAGGCAACAAGTAATAAGCAGATTAAACACAATACATCAACACATAATCATCATGCACATAGACAACAGATAGAAATGGAAAACCATAAGGGAGAAAAATGCATCTTATTATTGTTGTGATGCAAAGGCAAGCTCCAACTCCCTCTCACCACTGATTTTCTGTAAGCTCCATTCTGTAGCAGACTACTACCTTAATTTCTACAAGCTCCAACTCCCATCTATTTTCTGCAGGCTACAACCATAGGAGGCTCCTACCTCAACCAGCTACAACTGGCCATTTATCAAGCTCCAAATTGAAATGAAAGCACTAAATCCCAGGTATTTTCTGCAGACTACAACCCACAGGAGGCTCCTACCTCAACCAACTACAACTGGCCATCTTGTTAGTATGAATCTTTCGTCGTAAAAGATCCCTTTAGCTACGCATAAAAAATAGCCCTAACATCGATTATGGCTGCAAAATATCTTTAAGTCTGCTGCATAAATTCAGATCTAAGCACAAAAAGACATTAAGCAGATAAAATATAGTATGGCTCCATGCATCCAATAGACAAGGCAAGAACAAAATGTTTAAAAGAATGATTTGTATTATATTAAAGAATGGGGCACCTGAGAGGAAAACAAGAAAGGTGTTTTCCGATTCTCCTCAGTGGGATGGGTTCTTGGAAGTCCTCAGTGTTTCAGATATGGAATTTCTCTCTCTTATTGGTGTAGAAAAATAAACATGGAACTCAATGGGAATTCATAAAACAAAAATGGAAAAAAGGTGACCAAGAGTAGATCCAGAGTGATCTAATGCAATGAAGGTGACTAATGAATGGGGAAAACCCCCCTATCTATAACAAAATATTGGGGTGGTCTAGAACTCGGTGCATGAATAAAATATTATTAATCGAATTCTAGAAGCACCCTTTAGGAATATTTTATTATATTTGTTGGAGGGAAAAGGGTTCTTGACTTGGGTCAATTCCTTTATTTATAAATAATAAATAAATAAATGATTTATTTATCATTTTAAGGAAATGATGGAAATATAATTAAAAAATAATGGTTTATTTAATTATTTATGGATGATTTAGTCAAATTTAACTAAGAATATTATTTAAATAATGATTTAAATAACTTATTCTTAGGAAATAATTAAATAAATAAGGGTTTATTTAATTAATGTCCTTGTTTTGGGTTAAATATGACCGGGAAGTATGAATGAATAAGTTATTTTAGGTGGTGAAAGCAGTTTTACTTAGGGTAAATTGGTCTTACATGGTGTACTTGGGTTCATCTAATAATAACAGGTTAGATGACCAAAAATTGGTGTAACACATCTATCAAGCTACAACTTGATATGGAAGCACCAACTCCCTTACACTACAATAAAATCATATGCTGATTTACCTAGATATCAACTATGTTTTACTTCTTCTTTATTGCTGCCCTTTCAGCCTTCATATCTGCTTTATATCAGCTCTGGATGTGCATAACATCTCTATCTGCTCACACTCATTCTTCCACTCCCTAACCTCACTATGCACATTGCAATAACTTCATTTATAGAGATAACTTCATGGCTGTTTGCATTCTATATGGGAATATAAAGTGAACATGCATGACTCTTTTCCTTCCACCCCTTCGATTCCTTACACTTCAGTTCAAGTTATTACATTAGTCATAATCATTACAACACTCATTGGAGTTTTGAATATGCCTATGGAGACTTGTGTAATGTTCATAATTTTTCTTCAATAAATTGGAACATTAATTTTTGTCTAAATTCATTTAAGATATGAATAATTGGATAAAGAGGCCCAATGACAATAAAAACATAAATAAAATCCCTCTAGTATGAAAAGGGATCAGCCATGGAACTAGATTTCACACCCCCATGTGTGAAAAGAGACATTTGCAAATAGGTTTGACCAAGTCAACCAGCACAGGGTAAGAGGTGGAAAGCACTACATGGGACAGCGCAGAGATAGAGAAGGGAATATTCCTTTATGGAGAAAACCCTAATGGATGGGGCCCATGGAGAGAGAGCCTTCACTTGCTATATATGGAGAGGAGGAAAGCCATTGTTATTCATGCATATATTTATGATTTCATGTCTTTTTAGGCATTAAGCATTCTTTGCTGTTTAGCAAGAATTGCCAGGAAACTTCTGTTTAGGATTTCCTCACCTTCTTGAGAAGCCTCTTGAAGGTTGGTTCTTCAGTTTCCACATATCTTGGCTCAAGGCCAAAGCATCCTCCTCCAGGACAACATTATTTCTGCAGCAACATAATACTGTGTTGTAGGGTGTTGTAGTGGAGACTTCACAACACCTCTTCCATTGCTTTTTTTTTCAGATAAAGAGTCTTTCCTTTCTTTGGGAGATTAGTTTGGAAGCATTGGAGCTGATTTGTAGATTTTGGCACTTGGTCATCGAGTTCCATTCCACTCACTGCACAGTCCCTCTTAGTGACTGCGTTATTTTCATGGAGTATCTGTAGTGAGGGTTTGCAGATTGATTTAAGGGTGAGATCTCAAGTGTAAGGATCAGCCTTCCACTTAGGAGATCCATTGGAGAGGGTTTACTTTAGATCTTTCATATTATTCAGCCTTCTCTATGTATTTCCAGTTTATGATTTGCAGCTACTGCCCAGCAACTCCAACATTTTTTCCAATTTGTATATTTCAGCCAATCCCTTGGAGGATTGATGTATTATTATTTCTAAGGGTTAAAGCTTTGCTCCCCTATTGTATTTGAGCCATATATTGTCATATTCATGTATTGAAATCATTTTGCAGCATTTTTTTATCATAGACTGCGTCCTCATAGCCTGGGATTATGCAGAAATAGCAGTGTTCTTTCATTTCCATGTACATGCATTGTTGAGGCTTGCATTGCCTTTCTTGAGAGGTTTTTTCCTCAAGACATTGTACTCTTCCTACTGCTATAACATTATTTATTGGCTATCTACATCTTCTTGTCTTACAGCTCATAAAATAATGCTGTCTCTTCATGGTATGCTCATACATCATTGCAACCCCATTCTTTAGGCAATTCCTGTAGGAGGAATATTACAAAGATCTATAGACAGAGTCTGTAGAGGGCCAGGTAGCCTTTGGATCTCATCCTTTCTATAAGGTGACATATCCAGTAAATGCCCCTATAGTCAATCTCTGGAATAGATTGTGATATTTCAGAAAAATGAATAGTACAGTGGTATCAGAGCAACTTTCTTGGCTCAACCTGTGAGTCTAAGCCCAAGAAGATCAGAATGTTGAGGAAGATGAGTTTATTCTCATCTATGTTCAGATCCAGAGGAGACCTCTCCAAGGAGGTCAAGAATATTTAAGAAAAAGAAGATTAAGTACCATGCACTTCCTATTCTCATCAAGAAGAAGAAATTGAGCATGGAAGATACTTGGATCATCAGATCCTCAGTGATTACCTTGTTGAGTATAGATCTCAAACTAGAGGCTTTAAGGAGAGACTAAATTTTCCTCATTTCATCCAACTAAAGGAAGAGAAAAGACCATGTATTAGAAAATAAATCAAAGGCAATAGATTTCTGTTGTCTACCTTTGATGGGTCATCTAGTGCAAAAAATTGGGTGAAAGAGTTGGTAGCATTTTTCTTTCTACATCCTATAGTAGATGGAGAAGCTGTTGAAATCTCAGCGCTGCACTTGGAGGGTGAAGCCTATGTTTGGTGGAGCAGGCACTTGAGCCATGAAGGGGTGAAAACTTTTCAAATTTCATCTAAGGTTTGATCAAAACATTTGACGATGAAGGGGCAAAGGAAGAAAAGATCACACCACCTCTTGAGGAGGCTTGTGATAATGCTGTCACACTCATAGAGGAGTAGCCACATGCATCAACAGTTGGAGCAGCCAACACTTTGAAGGAAGGAACTCTTGCAACACTACAAGAAGTTCCAAATGCACATCAAGGTATGAAAATATTTCCACATTCCATTGTTACAACAACTTCTTTTGATCAATGTGGAGATTTACTTTTGCATGACCAAGGGTTAAATCCCATTGCTACCATACAACAACTTGGTTGCACTGCGTTGTGCAACATGAAAACTTTCAAGGAGGAACTAAACCATCATATTCATGAGCCTTTGTTGCATTACATAACACATTGGAGGTTGGGGTTTGAAGCCTTGAATGATGATAGTAGACATCTTGCAGTGAGAAACCCTTTCTCCCTTCAAGATGACACTTTCTCAATGAGCTCCTCTCAGCTCAAAGAGGAATTTCTACTTTCAAATCCAAGACCTCATTGGTTTTGGAAAACTATTGATGAGAGGAAGGTCTCAAGGAGAGATATCATTAGAGGTGCACTTCAACACACCATGAAGTCCAAAGATTTTCTTCCTTTCTCATAAGAGTAGATAGAAGATGGAGGACATCTTAGGAAGGATAACATCTCTCATGCTTGTGTTGGACATTCCTTTAGACATACACATCATGATGGGAGGTTTTTTCCTACCACCTATTTGGGTCTTGATAGGGTCTCATTGATCCTTGAGAAGATTGCATTTCAAAATCCCATTAAGTGCAAAGGCAGGAATTTGATTTGGGAGGATGGTAGCCCTCATGGGAGGAGTACCAAGGTGAAGAGAAGAAGAAGGCATCCACAAGTGATTTAGTGGATGTGGTTGATGAGCAAGGAGCTGGGAGGCTACTTTCAAATTTATGATACCGGGCAGAAGGAGGCTTGACTGCGCTGGTTACTCTTGAAAGAGTTTGGCCATCACTTGGCAAACACTCTTCCTAAGAGTAGGAGGATGGAGAAAAGATGGTAGGATACTTGCATCATTGAGAAGCATAGAGTATGGATGCATGGTGTTGATGTGATACTCATATCATTCATTGTGTCTTTATCACATAAGTTGTATGATGGAGGTATGGGGAGGCAGCAAAATGTTTTGTTGCTTTGCTTGTTTCTGGGAGAGAAAGAACATATTTTCTCTCATACTTTGCATGATGTTGCAGGAGGAGGAGATGGCATTATCTCCTTGGTATTTGATGATGATTTGGAAACACCTCCATCTTGGGAAGTATTCCATATTTGTTGCAGCATTATTAGAGGAATATTTGACAAGGAGTATGTCAAAGAACAAAGTTTTGTATTGACAGGGGCTTATTTGCATAAGCTCATAGCGCTGTCACTTTGGAGCAGAGACTTATGGATAAAGTGTGCCCAGCGGAAGTGTGGTGGATCCATAACCCACCGGTGCCAGGATCATTTCATATTTTTTGCATTTGATGAACAAAGAGGAGGTAATGATGATAGATACATCTATCACTATGGCATATTCTTCTTGACTTGGGTTTCCAAGCATGAGGAGGATTATCTTCTTGCAGCACATGGTTCATTCTTATTCATAGCATGCCAACACACTATGGAGGACTCATTCATGGACCCATGTACCATCTTAATTCCAACATATGGTGAGAAGTTTGTATATACATTCATTGATTTGCACACTCTTACCATTCTTATGCAGTGCATTGCTTCACAAGAGGGCAAGCTTGTCACCTTGCTCCATGAGTTTTATTGGGCCAATTTACATGATGGAGGAAACTATCTCTTTTGTGGCCTTGGGAAAATGTTTTATCATCACATGTATGTTCAGTTGCTGCACTTTAGCATGTATCATATGAAGAAATGCATGGTTAACCATGTAGAAAGAAACATTTTGCCTTGTATTTTCCTCAAGCAGCAGCTTGTAAAACTGCGCTGTACTTGTTTGGGAAGTTGTTGGTACCTTCTTGCATCACTTGAAACCTTCAAAATTTTCTTCATTTTATTGCTGATCATGAATTCAATTGCTGATATGGATCAGATTTGTATAAGAAGCATGATTATGAGAGAGACACATGAGTTGGATGTGTCCTTGAGTGGGAAAAATTCTCACATTTTCTACACTACATGTTTTAATGGGAGCATGGGAGGAGATATGGCCACCACAGCCACATGTTTTTTCTCTTTTGAGGTGGGCCATGAGATTGGTCTTCATCCATTGTACAACCATGGGCAAGTGCTTGATCACGTATTGTTGCTACATTCAACCATTTACTATCCATTAGTAGATGTGATGGATCTTGTACATTGCTTGCCATGTAATTTTCTGAGGTTGCAGTGGATGAAACTATGCTGTGTCCTCTTGAGATGTTGTTTTCACTTTGCAGCATCATGTAAAACCTACAAAAAACTTATCATTTGGATATTCTATGATGACCATGTCCTATTCATCATGGATGATATGTTTTGGGCCAGCTTGTTCTTCATTGTCGAAGGAGAACTCTTTGGAGGATTTTCCTTCCTTTTACCATCTGAGGTCAATACTTTTGCAGCCCAAGATTAGCATACACTCTACACTTATCATGAGTGGAGAGAAGGACAACAAGGGGTAAGCTATGATGCTTGCCAAGCTCATATTTTCAGCCCACCTTCATTTCCTGAACATTAATTTTTGTCTAAATTCATTTAGGAGATGAATAATTGGGTAAGGAGGCCCAATGAAAATAAAAACATAAATAAAATCCCTATAGTATGAAAAGGGATCAGCCATGGAACTAGATTTCACACCCCCATGTGTGAAAACTAACATTTGCAAAGAGATTTGACCAAGTCAACTAGCACAGGGTATGAGGTGGAAAGCACTAAATGGGACAGCGCAGAGATAGAGGAGGGAATATTCCTTTATGGAGGAAACCCTAATGGATGGGGCCCATGGAGAGAGAGCCTTCACTTGCTATATAAGGAGAGGAGGAGAGCCATTGTTTTTCATGCATATGTTTAAGATTTCATGTCTATTCAGACATTGAGAATTCTTTGCTGTTTAGCAAGAATTGCCGGGAAACTCCTATTTAGGATTTCCTCACCTTATTGAGAGGCCTCTTGAAGGTTGGTTCTTCATTTTACACATATCTTGGCTCAAGGCCAAAGCATCCTCCTCTAGGACAACGTTATTGCTGTAGCAGCATAATACTGTGTTGTAGGGTGTTGTAGTGGAGACTTCACAACACCTCTTCCATTGCTTGTTTTTTAGAGAAAGAGTCTTTCCTTTATTTGGGAGATCAGTTTGGAAGCATTGGAGCTGATTTGAAGATTTTGGCACTTGGTCATAGTGTTCCATTCCACTCATTGCGCAGTCGCTCTTAGTGACTGCGTTATTTTCATGGAGTATCTGTAGTGAGGGTTTGCAGATTGATTGGAGGGTGAGATCTCAAGTGTAAGGATCAGCCTTCCACTTAGGAGATCCATTGGAAAGGGTTTACTTCATGTCTTTCATCTTATTCAGCCTTATTTATGTATTTCTAGTTTCTGAGTTGCAGCTGTTGCCCAGCAACTCTGACATTTTTGCCAATTTGTATATTTTAGCCAATCCCTTGGAGGATTGATGTATTATTGTTTCTAAGGGTTAGAGATTTGCTCCCCTATTGTATTTGAGCCATATATTGTCATATTCATGTATTGACATCATTTTGCAGCAATATTCTATCATATACTATGTCCTCATAGCCTGGGTTTATGCAAAAATAGCAGTGTTCTTTCATTTCCATGTACATGTATTGTTGAGGCTTGCATTGCCTTTCTTGAGAGGTTGTTTCCTCAAGATATTGTACTATCTCTACTGCTATAACATTATTTATTGGCTATCTACATCTTCTTGTCTTACAACTCATAAAATAATGTTGACTCTTCATGGTAAGCTCATACATCATTGCAACCCCATTCTTTGGGCAATTCTTGTAGGAGGAATATTACAAATATCTATAGACAAAGTTTGTAGAGGGCCAGGTAGCCTCTGGATCTCATACTTTCTATAAGGTGACATATCCACTAAATGCCCCTATAGTCAATCTCTAGAATAGATTGTGATATTTCAGAAAAAGGAATATTACAACTTGCCTTTGCATAAAAAACAATATAAAATATTCAATGAATTTACATTTATAGTTACAACAATATTTCAATTCAGCCCTTTCAGTTTCTTGCTTTTCTTTTCATTTTGTCTTCTCTGCCTGCTGTCCCTTTGTCTTCTCCGTCTTTTGTTATATTTTCAAGTGTGCAACCTAACCGTCTTTTCCTGACTTGACCCATGTCTTTATGTTTTACACAACCTCTGCCTATTTCATATCTTATCCGCAACGTTCTATGCACTTTTCTCTGTGTTGGGTCACTTATACCCTGAGTACTTCCTTTGTGTTCAGAATTTTGTTTTAATATGTGCACTACCATTTTCACTATAGTCGGGTCACTTGCCCAAGTCTTTTCTCTTGTGTTTAGCCTTTCCTTTTAACTCACAGCCGCAGCCACATAACATTGTTCTGCATGAGCACCTAGAGTTGGGTCTTACACGAGTCCTCTTTCTTGCATTCCAGATTTTCCTTCATTACCCGAGTCAACTTCGCGTTCAGGATTTTCTTCTAAGAAATGGCACAAACACATTAAACCTTGGACCTTGATTATATTGCAATTAAAATTTGAAAAGCCTCTCATCTCGTTTCTTATCGCAATTCGACGTTCTATTATGTTATATGTTATATACGCCTTTCTTTCTCCCGATGTGATTTCATTACTCAATACAAATACACTCCGACTTTTAAATTCTTTAGAATTAAAATTTGAGCTGCATTGTGTCTGCTCCACTTCGCACTTCACATTTCAGCGTTGCTTTTTTGTTTCATGTCATATGCGCCTGCGGATCTTGTGATGCGATTTCTTAAGGAAATACGCATAGCCCAAGACTTGAAATACTTTAGAATTGAGCTCTGTGTTGCATCACGTCCAACCTATTTTTCATTTCAGTGGAATCAATTTGAACTCTTGTGTTCTAAGCCTTTTGCCTTTACAATTTGTAATTTATGATTGGGTCCTACCGCTTATCGCAATTTCCATGTCGCAATTTTCTCAAATCAAATGTTATCACTGCTTACAAAATGCGATTTGTGATTTGTGGTATAAGGGTTTGGGTGACACATCATTGCCACATTATCTGCCATGTCACCTTCCATGTCGTTTGCCATGTCACCTGCCACGTCATCAAGATGTATTTACGATTTGTGGGGTCAGGTCCACGTCATTTTCCACGTCAGCAACCATGTCAGTTTCCACGTCATCTCCTGCACTTTGAAACTTTAATAATTTCGCAATATTTGCAATTTTTTGATTTCGCAAATCGTCCTAGAAACCTTATTGCATGTCGCACCTTTTAGCATTTACCATAATTGGTTTTCCTTATTTTTTGCGGTATACGATATACTTTGCATCACACCTTAAACAACTTACGATTTCTTAACACTTAAATATAAAATTCACTGATTGCGATTTGCGATATCTTTGAACACTGTTATGTACGTACATGACTGTTCTGAACATAAATAAGCACTGTTCTGAACGTAAATTAAGCACAACTCTGCCCTTGACCTACACACTATTTGAATGTAAAATAGCATGAATCTTCACAACTGCTCTTCATTGCTGCACACGTTTATTACTTTAATTAGGCACATTCACGACTCTGCTCACTCGTGCACGACTTGACCCAACACGTTCACAACTCAACCTAAACTTGCTGCCTTTGCTGTGTTTGCTCCTTGATAAATATTCTAATGTTGCTCCTCTCTGCTCCTTTGCCTTAGATAATGATCTAATTCTACTCCTTTGCCTTGATCCTTTGTCTCTTCACTGCACATTCCTTGGTCTTCTCCTTTTCCTTATTGCCGTTGCTTCTCTGCTCCTTTGCAATCAATGATAATTTTGGTGTTACTCCTTTCTGTTCTTTTGCAATCAATGACAATATTTCCAACAATGGAAACTTTTAACTTATTTATTTCAGATTCCATATTGAAAACTTTTCGTGTTTTATCAGCATCTTTGGTGTCCTTCATTGGCTCCTTCAGATTAACTTTCTTTGGCTCTTTTGATATGTCCCTTCTCGGCTCCTCTGGTTTTTTTAGAATCTCTCTTCTTGGCTCAGCTTATTATTTTAGCTGTTGTTTTTGGTAGTGGATCTTTAATAGGAGTGTCCCAACCTCTAAGATTATACTGTCTTTGAAACTACACCATTTGATTACTGTACCCTTGCTGATATTGAGCTGAATCACATAGATGTACGTTTTCCTTAAGTCCAGAAGATCCAAAAGCTTGGTCATGTTATTCCTTGGTAGCAAAAACCTAGATTTCTTTGTCATCCAAACATCCTATCTGCTCTTCTTCATCATATTTTTTGTCTTCATCAATAAATTCTTCTGGAAATGGAGGCCAAACAACGGGTTGATGTTCTTCAGAAGCTTTCTGTTTTCCAGGGTGGTTATGAGCACCCTTAGGTCTTCTGAAATTTGCATTTCAAACTTGAGGCTGATTCTGATTTCAGGGAGGGGTCAATTTATCCACCAACTTCTCTATAGTTTTCATCATTACATAAAATTTTAAATAAAGGGATGAGAATGACTCTTCTTTGAAACTTTTTTTTTCTTTTCATCTTCGCCTTCTTTTCCAACAAATTGGCTTCTACTCCAATTACATTACTCTACATTTTTCTAGAGTAGTAGGGTTCCTTTCTCTTAACTGAAAGGCCAATTCTGCATCAAAACAATCAGGAAAATGTAATAATGCTAAACTAGGAGGAGGTTTAACTTTAGCTGGAATAGAATTATAAATTCTATTGAATCTGAATGTGAATTATTGTACAGATTCAGCTGGGTTTATCTTAAGTGTATTATACTCAGCTAATATCTATAATAGATTTTTCTTGACTTCCCATTTGGTAAGAAAATTTTGTTCAAAAAGTTGAAAATTATTTATACTGACAGCGGGTAGAGATATGAACCATTTCTTTTCTTCACTTGACAAGATTTGTGCGAATAGTCTGAGCTTTACATATTCATGATCAAATTTCTCCAAATCTATGAATTCATTAAGCTTGTCTACTTGTTGTTGAGTTGTATAAGACCCCGTACCAACAAATTTAATAAGACGTTGTCCATATTTTCCAAGCGGATCATGTAGCGGACCTTGAAGGTTCAAAGGGGAATATTTGGTAGCCATTGTGCTAATTGTAGTTACAATGGGATTTTGGACAGTAGGTGTAATTGGAAACAAAGGCCTTTTAATAAAATATGATGTAAAAGAAAGCAAAGGCTTATTTGCAGAAAATGATGGATGAGGACTATGAGATCCGGAAGAACATGGGGGTGTTTCTGTGTTCGTGAATTCCTGAATATAATATGGAAAATTGTAGATCCAACCGTAAAAAATTTAAGTTCTTAGATTCTATGCTCTAGATCTTGAAAATTAGACCAAATTTCTTGGTCTTACAGTAAGAGTTCTAGTTCTAAGATAAAAAAATCATCAAGTGGAGGTTTGAAAATTGTTGAATCTAAAGCAGTATTTGAAATATAGATTTCATATTTAGATCTAAACAAGGAGTTTTCAAAATTTTCATAATACTGAAAATATTCAATAGTTTCAACTTTTGTAGGTAATGAATTATAACTTTCTAGAATCTTACCTGATTTCTTGGAAACTTTCCTTCTGAGCAGCTTTTCCAGGGTTGAAAAAAATTATGGTGGATTCAGATCAAGATTCCTCCCAGTATTAAAACCTGCATGAGCCATAACTTCGTGAATACAAATCCTTTGTACAATAATGTGGAGTCGCTAGAGTAAACTACTTGCAGCCAAACAAATACTCAAATCTCTGTTTGCTCTCAGAGATATGATCTTCAACAAAATAATTCGTTAGGGAAAAATATGCTTTTCATTCCCCGACAATGATGAAAAAATGTTATCACTCAGGGAAAACCTTGGTTGCAGGGAAAAACCATAAGGTAACCACAAAGACTCTTTTAGGTTGAAGCTGGCCCTTCAACCCAAAGGGGTATCTCTCCGTAAAACTCAACTACTATATGGTCACTGTATTAAAAGGATTTTTCAATTGAGTTCAGTTTGTCAGATTTGGGTTTGGGTATGAAATGGTTGGCTTATGTTCAAAACCCACCATTGGGTATGGATTCAAAATATCCAAATGTAATCACAAATCTAATGAGAAATGACACAAAAAAATGGAATCACATCCTTTGAATGTGAAAAAGATGTAGAAGAAAGAGACATTGGGAAAAACAAAATTTATAAAGAAGCATAACAAAAAGTACTAATGATTGATAATCTAAATAAAGGAGAATTAGTGGAATCCGATCTTATAAACTAGCATCATAAGACATGAAAGAGAACAAGTAAATTACAACGAAAATACTAACAGGGAAACAAAACTCATGAATTTATGCTAAATTCTCATCAAACACTATAAATACATATTTAAGACTGCTCAAATATATTTAAGCTATGAGTGTTTAAAAAAAAAATCCAACCCTTTCTCATTACTCATAAACTGTCTTTATAGAGTTTACACAACAAATTTTCAAGATAATAGAAACATCATAAATACAATATTTGAGATATTTAAAAATATCTTTAAGTTCATGTACTAAATACAGATTTAGAAATATCCAACAAAATCTCGAAAAACTATAGGTGAATCTACTTAGATTTAGGAAAAAATAAAGTGATTTTATCAACTGCTCAACTTGAAAATAGAATAGGTCCCTCTGATAATGATTTCCTTTGTTTTCATGGTACAAGTCCCTCTGAAGCTGATCCATGCTTCTCTTTGATTTTCCTAGAAACATTGACAGGTAGTTTCTTTGTTTTTATTGATCTTTTGTTATGAGTTGTGTCTAACATACTTTAAAAGTCAATTGTTTTTGTTTGTTTGTTGACAACAAATATGTCAGCAATATCTACTTATTTTATGGAAAAAATGCTGACAGATACGCTGTCAATCGTTACCTGTAGGTTTCCTCAGCTAACCTGTGTTTCAGTTTCAAAAAATCCTGACAGACACACCATCGGGCTTCTCCTGTAGATTTCATTTTACTTCCAGTTATGCGTGGTTGTTTGAAAATAGTTGACAAACATACTGTCCAACCTTTCAAATTTTGTTGACAAGAACATTGTCAACCTTACCAATCCCTATGGCGCAACACGAAAAATAGTAGGTCGACTGCAAAAATGAGTTTTATGATTGTAAACAAGTGGGAAAAAATGTTTTTTGATACCCTGACATATTAGTTAAGGGTACTTGCAACTTTTAGCAACACATCCAACTTGTTTAACCTTTTTTTCTATTCTTCCCTAGTTTCCATTAGCTTGGCTTTAAAAATCTATTCATCTGTTCCTTTGTGAGGGTTTGCAGATTTTTTATTGGATTTCATAGATTTCCTGTTTATGATCAAATATTTCAAAGGCACATCATCTATGTCGAGGGTCTATTAAGCTAAATCTGGATTATTTTTTAGTTTGAACTTGTAATGTAGCTTATTTGTGGGCCTAGTTGCCTATTAATCTGTCTTGGAATCTCATGTATAGGCTTCTCTAGGATTGGGTTATTGCTATCGAAATCTCCATGTGTAGGCACGTCTTGAGGGGTACCTTCCGAGGGAAAATTTGAAACATTAACATGAACTATGTCATCCTCCTGGTTATTCAACACTGGATATTTTGGCTTTTGGGCTTTAGGAACTTTCTTCTGATAGACCTTAGGGGTTCTTGGGGAAACTAGAGAAGATGGGGTTTCTGGGTTCTCTGCTGGAAAAAAATTCTGGATATGACTATGAACATGTGTAGGAACATAAGTATGAGCAGGGGTAGTTGCAGAATAGAAAATGGGTTAGGAATAGGAGCATGAGCAGGGGTAGTTGCAGGAATAGGAACCAGGTTAGGAACAAGAGCTTGCTTCTTAAGTTTTTTGACTTTTCTATTTGTCTGAGGTCTGCCCCTTTTTCTTCTAGTAGGCTGAGGCTGAACTCACCCCAGAAAAGGGAATGATCCCAAGTCTTGTTTGCCTTGGCCAATTGGCTCTCTATCAGAATTTTAATCAAAGCTTTATGATAGATGAAATTTTTGGACACCTAATCCTCTAAGGGTTGGTGTGGAAGGCAAAGAGTAAAAAGGAGTCCAAGAGACAACTTGGAATGTGAAACCAAGGGTCACTCAAATGTATTATACATATGAATCTTTGTGAATAATAATGAAACACACACTTATCTTTCCCTATGTGGTATATTATTACCTAGTCTATTGCTATGTTAAAAATGGTATCAGAGCGGGTGAGTTCCTGCCTTGCTCATATCTGAGCCACAATTTTTGTGGCCATTCTCTATGTGCCAGTACATCAGAATTGTCCCGCTACGACTTGGATTTTCCTAGCCCTATTCTGCTCACATTTTATTTTAGGAATATTTACATGTAGAAACACTCTTCTTCATTGTGCATTTATGTGTTGAGTTTTCTACCCTGCTATCATAATAGCGCTCACCTGTGTTGCATACAACTCTGAAAATAAATTCAAAAACACTCCCTGCCATATTTTTCCGTCAGCAGAGTCAACTCCTACCTCTACTTCTGCCTATCTACAATTTTAGTAATCCTCCCCTATGCTCTTTGGTTGATAATTTTTATAACCTCTGCATTAGTTGGTTGGACAATGTGAGTTGTATGATTGCACTTTGAGCAAGTCGATTTTTTGTGCGTTATTCTACTAGAACTCCTTCGTGTCTCTAAAAACTATTCTCAACATTCTGGTGTAGGAATAGAATTCGAGCTTAGCCAAGTTTATCTCATCGGCAGAGCCCAGATTGATGGGTGCATATACACAGTAGGAGGAATTTTGGGAATATGGTTGTACACTGAGCCCTTCCAATTCAGGGAATTTATAATGACCACTGCAGATTTGTGAGCTTCCAGGGTCGCAGCCAGAGGATGTGCCCACGGTCCATACAAATGCACTCCCTCTCTCTGCAAACATTCGATTTCCACCAGAAGTCTGGTCTCTTCCTGCAGTAATCTGGTCTTCTATAGCAGTAATCGAGTTTCCAGAAGAAGCCTGGTTTTCTCCAGTAGTGATTTGGTTTGAAGCCTGGACTTCTTTTTCACCAGGTTTCTTTCCCTTGGAGACCAATTTCTTCTTTGGCTTAGTCTGGTCTTCAACAACCTCATTAGAATTTTTCTTTGGCTCAGGCTCCATCAATGTGTTTTTTTTCCCTTGGATGCCAATTTCTTCTTGGGCTTGGGTTTCTCTTTGAAAAGTCATCATCTCTGGCTGCATGGATCCTATAGACTCGAAAATCCATGCTGTATACAGTTGGATAAATTTGTAACTGATAATGGTGAACCAGTGGTAGAGGAGGTGCACCCGAATAAAATGCGACCTGTTCCACCTCAAAGGCAATTGATTATTTACTTACCGGAAGGATTATTAGTAGAGGCGTATGATGAAGGATGTTGGTGGAATGGATTTTTTGTGAGGAGGGTTTTATGTGGTGAGGATATTTGGTTGGTTTAATTCCCCGATACTCAAACACTCTGCGCATATCGTGTTTCAACCTTACGTCTTGCTCAGGACTGGAAAGATGGAATCTCGTAGTCGGTTTGATTTGATTCGTCAATTTGATTTTGTCGCTAGTGGGAAGAGAAGTAAAGGGGAGCTTGGAAAAATTGGGGAATTTCGTGATCCTTCTTCATGTCCTTCATAGACTTCCGAAGAAGATGACCTTATTTTTCTCACGTCCCAAGGGTAGCGTTCGGAAGAAGAATGAATTCTGTCTTGAAATAGTAGGCCAAGTTACCCTCTGTTGTGAAGAGGCTGTGTGCTAATTTTATGGTTGAGTGGACTATCAAAGTGACCACTATTTATTGGGCTCAAGTTTTCTATTTGTGGGCTGGGACTTCCATCCAAGGAGGCTAAACACATCGAAGGTGAAATTGAAGGCTCAAACATATTGTAATATTAGAATTTGTAGATCTGAGTGAATTTTCAGATTTGAGCTTGAGGAGATCTGCATCCTATTTTTGTGTGCATAAGTGTTCACAACATCTACACTCCCACTTGGTGTTGGCCACATTCACTCTTCGTGCTAAAGATCTCAATATGTGAAGGTGAAATTATCTTGTAGCTTGGTATATTTTTTCTAAACATCCAAAGGGGCATCAAAAAAGACAATTATTTGTATTAACATATGATTGTTTATACCTTTAGAATTTGAGTAGCTACACCCTTCCTTATATTTTTTAGTCTTGCTTCTAGAATCTGTGTTTTTTACTAAGTTGCACAAGGAAACCACGGGTGCCTAGCAACTGTACTACACACAAGTTGAATTTTTAGAAAACAAAACCTTTCATTTGTTGATTTTGATGTCTTAAGACAATGGCCAAACTTGAAGATGCATTAGAGCTGCTGAATACTCTAATAAATTCCATTGTTAATGAGATAGTAAATTTTAGCAAAGACACTGTTTTCGACATTAAATTCTGCCTACAAAATGTACTACAAAAGATTTATTTTTTGTAGCTTGAGTCAGAGCTACAACGAGGTGAGCTTCAATAGAAGAGTTGTCATTCTGAAATTGTTCGTGTTTAGAACATTGATAGAAACTCCCATCAATGACGAGAAAATATTTATATCACTAAGCCCAATACAAGAGCATATTTGAATGCAGAAGCAAAAATACAACCCGCACTTCCCAAGCCCATCATCAAACCTTGGGAAGAGCTTGTCCATAAGAAGCACAAAAACAACCTTGGATATGACAAGGATGTGTCCTTTCATATTCCAAACTACTCCAAGCCCGTCAAATTTTAGAGTGCAGTATTTATTCATGATAGCTCACCTTTAACTATTCTATATTCTATTCCTCTTCCACAACAACAACAACAAATTTTAAAATGCCAACACTGTGATCGAGTTGGCCATATGAAAGATCAATGTTTTGATCTTATCCCATGCAAGAACTGTGGTTGAAACACTAATTATTCACACAGATGCCTCAGAAGCAAGCCTCCTGCAAGAGCAAAGATTCATCTTGGATGTATTGCTTCTTGGCAATGGGCATCAACAACCATGAAGATGTTTAAGTCACATGTCAAAAATTGTTCTATAGTATTGAACAATCTAGCAGTTGAGTTTTTGCCATAATCTCACCTTTTATCTGATAGGGGGTAAAATGATGGTCATCTACAAGCTTCGAAGCCACATCAAGTGAGCCTGAGCCACAAATTTTCATTCTAGATTCAGAGTTGTAGCTAGAGACACAACAATTCAAGAAAGCCTAAGCCACAACCTGTCATTCCAGATTCAAAGTTGTAGCTAGAGACATAGATGCCCATGAGCATGCCTTTGGTTTATGGTCAGACTTAAACCATCTATTCAAGGTTGATATTCTTCCTCTTCAAAGAATTCAGGACACTTCCTCTAGTAGAAGACTTCAACTTCTTGCCATATTTGGAAGAGTTCCAGGAACTGCACTAAGAGTTCCAGTGTTGGTGGTCATTCTTAAAACACCTATTTATGCTAAAATTTCAGAGAGTTCATTCAACCTAGTGTTGCCAAGCTTAATTTGTATATTTGTATTACATCTCTTTTCTTGGACTCACACATACCCCTTTGGATTAAGGGGGGGAATGTTGGAAACCTAATCATCTAAGGGTTGGTGTGGAAGACGAAGAGTAAAAAGGAGTCCAAGAGACCACTTGGAATGTGAAACCAAGGGTCACTCCAATGTATTATATATATGCATCTTTGTGGATAATAATGAAAAACACACTTATATTTCCCTATGTGGTCTATTCCTGCCTAGTCTATTTCTATGTTTAACAGAAATGTGTTGAGGGATTGGTCCTAGCACTGTACTAGGAAGCCAGACACTTGAGGCTCTCTAGTAGGTAAAAACAAGGGTTTATCCTAATTTATCCATCCAGATGTGCCAAAAAATAAAAATGATACAAATTTATTCCATGGTAACGACCCTCAGAAGTGAAATAGTTATGGAAAATTCGTAGGGGAGCATACTAATTATTTAAGAGCAATTCTTTTTGGACACTTGCCTTCCAATTCTTCGCTATGTTGTCTTCCTTAAAAAATGATGGCACATCTATGTTGGTTAATATGTGGCCATGGAAAACCGTGTCTTCATCCACGGGCAATATTGTTGATTCAGCCTCAGTCTGCTCTGTAACCTCGAACTCCAGCCCACCGACCTTCACTTGCTTCCCATAGAACCCCACCAAAAATGCTTGGGCCACCAAGTTGTGATAGTTGGAGTACAAGTAGAAAAAATGACTCCGCCCCTCTTTCTGGAAGAAATATACGAGGTCAAGGTAAACGTTTAACAAATCTGGCTCCTTTGGCTCAGTGCGGGTCCAACATTCTGCCTTTCTCCATATTGTTGGTACTCCCTATGGATTCTTTTACTGGTTTAACGCAAGAAATGCAGTTTGTATTTTCAAGTGGAAAAATGGGTAAATTTACCCATATCGTTATGGAGATATGGTAAACCTGCATGACTGCCAAATTGAAGTGAAAACCTATTTACCATGCTCATGAATTATGGCCATAATTACATGAGATAAATTATACCATACCTTTAAATATTACAGTTAGTCATCATTATTACACATCATACTTTTACCTTTTGAAACATATTAGAGACACCTACACTGAAGTAACATTGTTTTCACAGTCAACATTTCAGATATTTAAAAAAAACCTAATTGATGACAATCGTCCTGTCAGAGAAATAAGAAAATGTTGATATCCTCATTGTAAAAAATATAAGTCTCTCAACCATGTCAGATTCCAAAATATTGTAAAAGTATTAAACCTATTTATTAAAACTTTTAATGCTGACAATGAGTCAACATTAATAAAAAATTTAAAAAAATGAAATTTGGTGATAACAACGCCCATGATATGTAGGGGTACTTCTCCGATTGTGAACCGTACAAAAGGCTACGCCCGCAGTGAGTTCAACAAGAAAGCCCAAACCCACCACACATTTCACCACGTCACTTCTTCCTCCATCACCTGTCAGTCGTGCATGTGATTTCCACTATTAAATGCTCTCTTTTAACTTTCATTTAATTCCCCACGGAAGCATTAAATTCAACATTTTCCCCCTCCTTTGCATAATTGGCCTATAAAATCCCATTTTTAACCCAGTTTCTCATACTTCTCTTGTTTTCCCTTGTTGTCATTGTCTTCAAAATCATAAACGACAAATCCCAGTCAGAATTCATCGTCACTTCCAGGTATTTATCACAGTCACCCATTACCTCAATTGTATAAAATGTCCAAGAAAATTGTCTTATCGGGTTCGTCATCTCACATTCCATTATTGGACATTGAAGCATACATTTTCGATACTATATTTTCTTCGTATCACATAGAAATCTACCAACATATCCTTGTGAAAAAGTCTAATTCTCATTTTACGTTGTCGCAGTCAGGTCTGGGGTTTTGTCAGCCTTTATCACTAAGACTCACCATTTTCTTGAGTTTATCAGCTGGCTAGTGTCAATTATGATTCCTCAAAAATGTTTCATGATGGATAAGTGAGGAGAAAGTATCTTTCATGTGTCTTCTACCCTAATCCAACAAGCACTCTATTTCCCATCCTCAAATTCATATACTTCCTTCTCTGAGGAAACCCTGTTAGTTTATTTTGAGAATTAAATAGGTTATGAGTATGCCCAAATTGTGTTTTATTTGATGCCGAGTGGGAATCCATTTTATTTAGAATCAAATAATTTTCCCTTGGATACTTTTGGTGAAGAGGTTCAACCCATTCATCAAATTTTAAATTAAATTACAGGGAAAGATAATTCATCAGTTGCTGAAAAAGTCACTTTAGGTATTTTTAGTTTGATGAAGAAGCCCGAGGTTGTTTTAGATATTCCATATTTATGGGAGGGGTTAGTTAATTCTCAACTTATGAACTTCCCACTCACAGGTTGTTTTAGGTTCCCTTCTATAATTACATATTTTTTCTTATATACTCATGTGGAGAAGTTTATGCACTTGGGTTAAATATTATGAATGTCAACAAGAATAATCAATGAGTGCTATTTTGGACATATGTAGTGAGGGGTAGCCCAAAGAATGAGGGCTTGGTGGAGTTTTCTTCTTTATTTCTTTATGTAGTCTATTCAATCATTAATATCTCTCGTACACCTTCTACACTGCCAAAAGTTCAATCCTTTCTTCAATTGAGTAAAGATATGAGAGTGGGAGACTGGTATTTATTTTAGGACTATTCAGAGATAAGATTAAATGGAGATGACACTGAACCATACATGTTACCAACCTTTGTTCCTATAAGGTTGTTTGCTTTAGAGTTCATAAGAAAAAGTTTAATTGTGGACCAGATTCATTTTGTTCCAGCCAAAAGGATAATTTTATTTAGACTACCAAGGATTGTAGGCCCTTTCATTGTTAACACCAGGAAAGCTTCAAAAAAAGTTCAAAGACTTCTTGAAGGGATGGATTTATCGTAAGGGAAAAAATGGGCTTATGTCCCCTTTCATAACATTTCAAATAGAAGAGTAGAAAATGTATATGCTTCATTTTTACATGAAGCTAGACCTAAAATTGAGAAAATGGAAAATGGAGGAAATTCAACTTCAATGAGGGGAGTGGAGGTTGAAACCCCTGTGGAGAGTGAAAATAATCTCAAGAGAGGTATGGAAGAAGGCATGGACTTATATAAAGATGCAGATGGAGCAAAAAAAATGGCAAGGCTATCCGAGGAAGGAAGCACATAATTAATTCCTGGTTTTCAATTGTAGTTGGGAGAGATAATATGTACACCATCCTCTCCAAGACCTGATGAAGATACTAAAGGCCCAATTCTAGTAGTTAAACAAGTATTTGCATATATTTAAGATAAGAATAAGATCAAAGAAAACATGAAAGCTCAGCTGGAAGCTCAATCATCTTCTGATTATCAAATGAGATTTCTATCAATCATGGACTTAGAAAGGAATCAACTCAAGATTTACTTTTCTCATCCTTTTGCATTATTTGTTTCCTCTTCGACAGGTTTTAAAACTGTTAACTTGAATGTGGATGCTAAAAATATTCCTTTACCCGATAAGATTAATCTCCATAGGCAAACTGGAGAATTAATTTACAATGATTTGAATAGAACATTCTCAACTGCCATCAAAGCTGAAGTAATGTTGGAGAAAGTTGTTGGACAACTGAAGTATGAAAAGGAAAATTCAAGGGCTTTTTCAAATCAGGTTGAAGAGTTTAAGAAACTAATTATCAAGGTTGGAATAAATCTCGAAGACAAAATTGCAATTGAAAAGCTGTTGCAAGGTGCTAAAGCAGAAATTCAAGTACTTAGAAAGAAATTGAAACTACCTTCTGTAGAGCATCCAATGACTTCAAAGGTAGCCCAAATTTAAAAAGAAAAAGGAAATCACAACCAATGAGTTATTGCAGAGAAATGAGGAGGTAGTCAACTTGAAAGAAAAGAATGCTGCTTTACAACAACAAATTGACTCACATGTTTGCACAATTTTAGTACATGCAGATTCGGAAGATCCAACTGCTAAACTAACTCAAGCTATGATGGATTTGAAGTTTGGTGAGAATGAGATGAAGAAAAACCATAATGATTTTGATAAAGCAATGAAGGTCATTAAAGTTACTGAGCAGGAGTTGTTTATGATAAAGGTAACTTCTTAAAAGTATAGAAAGGACTGCTAGCTTGCATACCAGGAGATCAAGGAGTTGAAAGAAAAGGTAAAAGGGAATATGTCCCTTATCCAAGCGAGAGAGATTCTATGGAATGACATGATAGATACAATTAAAAAAATTTGGGAGTTCTTAATTATTATATAAGAGGAGAATGCAATTTTCAAATATCTGGAAGGTGAAATCACGACCCATAAACATAAGTTACAACAAAGATCCCAATCTGCAAAGAAGATGATTGACTTTACAGTTTCCAAGTCTGCACAAAAATTAAAGGAAGTTGGGATAGAAAACAAGACTGAGTACATAATTGAAATCAATAAGATGACAATGAAGAATTTTCACAGGAAATTGGCTAAGAAGATTTTAAAGGAAGTGAAGGAATTTGTGATTAAATTTAATACTGCTTTTGATAAGAGAACTAGGGTAGGCTTGTCTTCTTGCTGGGATAATCATGGAAATATGTTACCTTGGGAGACTTTTGAAACAATGCTAGTAGAAGCCAAAAGTAAAATTGGCACAGCTTATGAAGAGACAACATAAATAAAATGGGTTACAATTGTTAATTATTTGTAAAGAGACTTCCAACTTATTTGGATGACGAGAACACTTTTTATTGAAAATCCAGCGTACAACAAGATCACTGAATTCATAATGGCTCATGTCAAGTTCATGAAAAGCCCAAATGAAAATGTGGATATGTGGAAAAAGTGTAGAGAATGTATGTCTCCTCAAACAACTGATGTAGTAGTAGGGCCCTCTACTGTTCCTGACGTACAAATCATTCAATGATAAAGAATATTCCAGTGTGGAGTAATTTTTATTTTCTTAGAGTTTGGAAAAAATACTTTATTTTATATATAATTTCTTTTGCGAATGTAATATGTTGAGGACAATTAGTTCCAAGGTAGTTTAGGGAGTTGAAAATTTCATAACTATATTTTGAAATTTTGCATAAAAAGATTTGGAAAGAAGAAGTGAAGCTCCATATTTTTGGACATCACAAGCACTACAATTTTGTACTTTCACTTTCATATGCTCATGAATAATTTTTTCACAGAGTTTCTAGATTTTTTTGAGTATGATTAGTCTTTCTTGTTTCATCTTTTGTTAATGTTCTTCTCTCAGAGTTGAGTAATGAAGTTGTTGGTCTCTAATGTTACAATGTTGCGAATTAGAGTTAAAATCCTTAATGATCCGCTCCTCTATTCTAAATTTCATTTCATGCTAGCCATTTTTCTTCTAAAGTTAAAGATAACAGATTTTGTGTAAGTCAACCTATTGTTTGAAACTTTCCACTATCATTTATTTTTGTTCTTTTTGTCATTTTCACTCAACATTAGAAGGAATTTGTGGAAGCATTGTTCTCATATGAAATTTTAAAGGATTTTAAATCATTTATGGGGTTTTATAAAATGAATGGAAAAAAAGTTAATTCTTTTCAAGTTACACATTAATTTCTTGGGCACCGATTTCTCCTCAGCCAAAAATTATCTCCCAAGGTACAATAACGTATTTAGCTACCTCCCTTAAAGGTTGGATACACTTGCACTCCCTGGTCACTTTTGTATAGAAATTCTTTTATATATTTAGTTCACCCATGAGGGAACGAGACACCAAAGCTTGTATTTTGAATTAGGTATCACGGGAGTTGTCAAAATTTTTACCCTGAGGGGGGATTTAATATTAAAGGAAATGATGCTTTATTTGAGTTGTAGAACAGCCAAGAATGGAAGCCTTAAATTAATATGTAATTTTTTAGTTTAATTATGAAATAGGTCCAATTCGACCTTTTAGTTAACACCTAGTTCTTTATGGTTAAAATTGTGTACTAGGTTTAGTTTGATAATTCGAAGGGATCATTCACTAACTTATACGAACTGTATTTTTTCTTTTATCTACTATCTCAATTTTACAAATATAATGTTCCCGATAACTCCCAATATTTGCATGCATTTATGTAATTCTGGTATAAATGTTATAGTACATTTTTACCCATTGTTGGGTTTCCTTTTTCTTCATCTATAATTGTAGAGATTGGCTATTGCCCCTCAATTTATGTTCAGAAAACATATTTTCCATTCTTTTTGAAAGTGATAATAAATATCTTAATTCCTTATTGTTTTGAATTCTCACGTGCTAGTTTTATTTGCACTTTAACTTACACTTTACATACTAGCTTTGGTTCTAGTTAATTTTTTTTTTCCATGTTTACCCGTATACTAGAACTCCAATAGATAAATATTTTCATTGTATTCTGAAAACAAATTTCTATCAAAGATTTCTCAAACAAATCTTTATGCAGTAAATATAAAACATGTTATTTTCACTATTTGTAGTATAATATTTTCTGGTTTGTATATATACTAAATACTAGAACAAATTTCAAAAAAACACTAGAGAACATATTTATATTTTTCCTTATCATTCATATGTAAAAGCCTTCAAAATTTCAATAGTTCCTTTTGTTAGATATTTTCAATTTGTATCAAAATTGTTACTATTCATATCACAACAAAAATTATAAGTAAAACACACAACATGAAACAACATGTAGAATGTTTAGAAATACCAGCTTGTCAAGTTTTCCTAGAAAACAATATTAGGGTTGCAACGCTCCTCCCAAGCTGGACTCTTCCTCGCGGATGAGTCCTAGCGAGCTTCAATGGTTTGGAAGCAAATGATTTGTTCTATATATTTTTTTTCTATCATAACTCCTCACTGTTCAGTACCCCACAATCTCATGAGTCCAAAACAACACATAGACAAAACCCCCCTTTCAAGATTTTGTTAACTTCCAGTAACTACCTCCTCTCTTATCCAATAGGTGGCAGAAAATTATTTTTCTCATTAATGAGCTCCACTCTCCCTAGCTCCTAAGGCAACGTCTTGTCTATCTGGGGGAGTTATTGATCAATTAATATTCCATGTTTTAATAATCTAATCCGCATATTATATGCCTAGGCCTTACATTACCCAAGGGTGAAAGATCTAATCATTTGCTCGCATACCATAGCTTCTATTTAGCCATTTGTAGCCTCAACATTATTTTCTAGATTTTTTATTAATAGCTTTAAAAAAAACATATTTACATAAGATAACTATCAAAAACAAAATATTTTATGTTTTTTTTGTAATTTAGGCTAAGCTATATTAGATCAAAAGAAACTTTACATAGGCATTGGGCCGAGATGGTAACCAGTTCTTAGCATATCCTAGCCTTAGAAGCTTTCAAAATAGTGCAGGTTTGGGGCTGCCTCCTAGGAGGAAACCAACCCCTTAATAGCATAAAACAATCATTATTTATAGAGTGATCCGTAACATATATATATAGAAAATATATCTATAGTATATGATAAAATGACAAAAAAAAGAAAAGAACGGAGCAACCGTGCAGTCATGGTGTTCCTTCATCATCCTCTATAGCAGGGTTCTCCTCCTCGATGCGACATCCATATTCCTGCGCAATGGCCTCCTCCTCAGCAGTGGGTTCGCACGGGGGGATTTGGGGGGGCTACGTGGATGATAGGAGCAACTAGGTACTTAGCATCAGGAACTCTGGTCCAAACTCCCTCCGAATCCTTGATCCACACGTCTGGATATTCCTCTGTGGGCTCGTGAACTGGGAGAGGCTTAGTTTTCCAAGGAGTGGGCAACTCAGAGTGTGCAAAGGTAGACTTCTTGGGGCTTCTTTTTTCCCTTTGATTCTCCAAAGATAAGACTATATCATCTTGGGTGTGCTCAGACATTTGAGTTGCCTCCCTGTCATGGTTGCCAGAAGAGGAGCCCTCAATGGATTCCAAAAGGTAGTCACGACTGTAGTGATGGTGACCCAAGAAGACACCTCTTTAGATACCCTAATGGTATTTTGACACTGTCGTGGAGCCATCGGGGGATAACAAGTAGAGGGGGGGAGACCAGGCTCAAAGCAGTGAGATACAAAGTAGGAGAATGCGCAACAGAGAAGCACAATGGGTGGGTGCACAACAGGGGGTCACACAATAGGGGGGCACGCAGAAGGGGGCATGCAACAAGGGAGCCTACCTCAGAGAGCGCACAACGGGGAGAAGAAAAAGAGGAGGGGTTTTCCATAGGGAGGCACGTGGTTGAGGCACACACTGAGAGGGGCGCGTGACTAGGAGAGAAATAGAGGGAGGAGCGTGTTGCAGGCTAACACACGAGAGGATGACCGCACAACAGGTGGAGCGCACGAGGAAAGTGGAGCAGCATTGAGATGGCAAGGGAAGAGGTAGAGATGGATATGGAGGCTAGCTGGAGCAACATTGAGATGGAAAGGGAAGAGGCAGAGATGGATATGGAGGCTAGCTGGAGCAGCATTGAGATGGCAAGGGAAGAGGTAGAGATGGATCTGGAGGCTGGCTGGAGCAACAAAGGGATGAAATAATGAGGAGTACCAATGCCTTTTGAAGACCTATGGCATGAGGTCAGATGCTGTTAGGTCCCTATATTACTAGTATAGTCCCTTATTATTGTTAGTGTAACCCCCTTATTGTTATTATTGTACCCTTGTAACCCCCATTTTGTTATTATTGTGCCCTTAAATTATTATTGTTAGGTCGACTAGGATTACATTATGGCCCCATGGACTCCTATATATAGAAAGGAGGTTTTGTGAATTGTATCATCCAAGAATTGTTCATTTATGTAATGTATTGGAGGTTTCCCCCTCGAAGTGGCTCATTTCTAAGGCGTTTATATCTCTTTTCTTCTCTTTTTGAGTTGGTTGCACAACATTTGGTATCAAAGTTTTGGGATTCTAGGGTTTCGCTGCTCCAAACAGGTCATCGTGGCATGTTCGCTATAAATTTTTTTCTACGAAGCTTCAGAAGCTGAAATTTTTAGGGTGCGAAGCTGAAATCTTGAGGAAGGTTGTCTAAAAATTTCAGATCTTGGTTCGCAATATTTGAGGAAATATCATCTGTGGAAGTTAGGTATTTTTTCAGGCTCATAAACAGGTCATCGTGGCATTTGCGCTATAAATTTTTTTGTACGAAGGGTCAGAGTCTGAAATTCATATGGTGCGAAGCTGAAATCCTGAGGAAATTCGTCAAAAAATTTCAGAACTTGGTTCGGAATATTTTTGGAGATATGATCTGTGTAAGGTAGTGCTTTGTGTAGAGAAGTTTTCCGGTTTAATCGCATACATTTTTGTTAATTTCGACGTTTCGAACCCAGCCAACGGGGTTCATCATCTCGCTAGATATTTTCCACGATGATGAACCCCTGCGGATAAGGCTCAACAGTGTCAAAACATGAAGCCTCGAAATCTATAAGTTTCGAGCTCTGAATTTCTCCTAAAAGGGGGACAGGCAAGTGGAAAGCTAGGAAAAGTTCAATAACTCTCTCTCTGGGTAGTGGATTTGAGTGCCGTAAAAAGAGGTTGCAAGTACATGGACTGTAGTTTCTTGGCTATCAATTTCAGAGACAAAGGACGAAACAGTGACACGTGGCAAGTCCTACAAGTTTTCTCTACTGAACCAGTCCAAAATTAGGTCATTGTGGGAGATTGGACACAACTTTGTCTTGGGGAATCCAAATTAGATCAGACCTGTGGAATTTGAAAGAAGCTTCAGAGGGATACTACAGGGCCAAATTTCAAATATTGAAGATTTTCAATTACAGAGATAATTCAATTTCAATATCGATCGCCTCAAAGCAAGTAAGGTATCAATATTGGATTCTAAAATGGGCCCTAAAAAGAATTCAACACCCATCAAGCCTTCAGAAGGCTCTACCATGACTCATGAAGATGAAGAATTGCAACATGATCTATCAAAATTACAAGAACAAGTGCAACAAATTTCACTCTCGCAAAGAGCAGCAAAAAATGAAATGGAAGTTTTGAAGAAAAGTGTGGAAGTGAAGATGGATGGTTTGAAGAAAGGCATGGAAGCTAAGATGGATGGCGTGGAAGTGAAGATGGAAGGTTTGAAGAAAGGCGTGGAAGATAAGATGGATGGTGTACGAAGCTAATATGGATGGTGGAGGCTAATATGGATGGCATAGGCGGCATGGATTCTAAGATGGACAGGCATGGGCTAAGATCGAGACAGAAAATGGAAAACATGAAGAATTTGATAAATGAGACATGGAGAGGACTTGAAAAAGTTGATACAGAAAGGTTTTCCTAATGGTGAAAAGATAGTAGAAGAACATGATGAGAACAAAATAAATGTTAATCGTGATTTCATACACTCTAATGTTGGATGGAAGAACCACCATATTCCAAAGATGGATATGAGGAAGTTTGATGGCAAGGATCCCGTAACATGGATACTACAGATGGAGCAATATTTTGATCTTAATAATGTGAAAAACACACAAAAGGTACGCATTGCAACTTTACATTTAGAACAAAATACATTTGTATGGTATCGATGGCTTTGCTCCCGTAAAAAAATTATCACTTGGTCAATTTTTACAGAGGAAATGATAGCACATTATGAGGATACAAAGAGCAACACCTTCTTTAGCCAATTGATAAATCTCAAACAAAAGGGTTTAGTGGGGCGACACATTGAGGACTTCCAAAAATTGAATATAAGGGTAACTGATATTCCGGAGGAACACAGGATTGACCTCTTCATAGGCACTTTAAAGGATAACATCCAACATGAAGTTCGCGTTTTGGAACCTGATTCATTGGAGAAGGCATTCAGGTTGGCAAGAAAAGTTGAATGTAAGATTATGGCGTCAAGGAAGCCTACCACTCAATTCTATAAAGAAGGAAGTGTTGCTATGCCTATATTTCCACAACCTACAAGGTTGACACCACAACAATTGGAAGAAAAAAGAGCAAAAGGGCTTTGCTACAGTTGTGATAGCAAATACACTAAAGGTCATAAGTGTGCTGAAAAGAAATTATTTTACATAGATTGTGAAGAAGAAGAAGAAAATGAACAAGAAGAGGATACACACCAGGAACCATCCATAGAAGAGGAAGAAATGAATCCGACCATATCATGTAATGCACTGGCAGGAATTACCACTCCTCAAACTCTCAAGATAGCAGGACAGATCAAGAAGAAAAAGGTAATAGTGTTGATTGATTTAGGTAGCACCCATAATTTTATTCATTGTAGGGTAGCCAAGGAATTAAATTGTTTCCTATACCCAGCACCAGAATGTCAAGTGATGGTTGCAAATGGAGGAACTATAAATTGCTCTAGAAAATGCCATAATATCAAGCTAACCATAGGGGAATATGTGTTGACAAGTCCAATGCTTTCCATTCCTATGGGAGGTGCTGATGTTGTACTAGGAGTACAATGGTTACAATCTTTGGGGACGGTAGCTTTTAATTTTCAAGGACTTTTCTTGAAATTTTTTTCAGAAGGAAAGGAAGTCGAATTACGGGGTATTGCGGGGAAGCCAGGAAGGATAATAAGCTCTAATGTCATGACAAAGCTTCTAAAGAAAGAACAGCGAGGCGTAATTGCACAATTATGCTCAATAGAAGTTCCAACATCAAAATCATCTATTTCTGCAGATCTCCAACAAGTCTTGGACAATCATTCCAAGGTGTTTGAAACTCCCAAAGGACTCCCACCTATTCGTGATCATGATCATGCTATTCATTTGATTCCAGGAAGTGTTCCTCCAAACATCAGGCCTTATAGATATCCTTATGTCCAAAAGAGCGAAATTGAACGTATGATTGCAGAAATGTTAGAGGCAGGTATAATTCAACCTAGTCAAAGTTCTTTCTCTACTCCTGTAGTATTGGTACACAAGAAGGATGGATCATGGTGAATGTGTCCAGATTATAGGGAGCTCAATAAACTGGGAATATGTGTTGACTATTCCAATGCTTTCCATTCCTATGGGAGGTGCTGATGTTGTACTAGGAGTACAATGGTTACAATCTTTGGGGATGGTAGCTTTTAATTTTCAAGAACTTTTCTTGAAATTTTTTTCAGAAGGAAAGGAAGTCGAATTATGGGGTATTGAAGGAAAGCCGGGAAGGATAATAAGCTCTAATGTCATGACAAAGCTTCTAAAGAAAGAAAAACGAGGCGTAATTGCACAATTATGCTCACTAGAAATTCCAACATCAAAATCATCTATTTCTGCAGATCTCCAACAAGTCTTGGACAATCATTCCAAGGTGTTTGAAACTCCCAAAGGACTCCCACCTATTCGTGATCATGATCATGCTATTCATTTGATTCAGGAAGTGTTCCTCCAAACATCAGGCCTTATAGATATCATTACTTCCAAAAGAGCGAAATTGAACGTATGATTGCAAAAATGTTAGAGGCGGGTATAATTCAACCTAGTCAAAGTTCTTTCTCTGCTTCTGTAGTATTGGTACACAAGAAGGATGGATCATGGCGAATGTGTCTGGATTATAGGGAGTTCAATAAGCTCACCATTAAAGACAAATTTCCCATTCCTGTGATTGATGAATTATTGGATGAATTACATGGAGCAATTTATTTTACCAAGTTGGATCTTCGTTCAGGATATCATCAAATTAGAATGAAGGCTGAAGATATTCCAAAAACAGCATTTCGAACTCATGAGGGTCATTATGAATTTTTGGTCATGCCTTTTGGCCTTACCAATGCACCTTCTACATTTCAAAGGTTGATGAATTCCATTTTCAAACCCTTCCTTAGAAAATTTGTGCTAGTATTTTTTGATGATATACTAATCTGTAGCAGGTCTTGGAAGGATCATGTTGAACATGTTGACAGGGTGCTCAAACTATTGCAGGAGAAACAATTATATGCAAAAACATCCAAATGTTTCTTTGGAGTATAAGAGGTGGAATATCTAGGTCATATTATATCTCACGAGGGTGTTAAAGTAGACCCTAACAAAATTAAAGCCATTAAGGAATGGAAAGTCCCCAAGACAATAAAGCAATTGCGAGGATTTCTCAGGTTAACAGGCTATTATCGCAAGTTTGTTAAGAATTATGGGAGAATAGCAGCACCTCTAACAACATTATTGAAGAAAGATGCATTTTCATGGACTCCTGAAGCAACTAAGGCCTTTCAACATCTTAAAGAGGCAATGTGCCTAGCACCGGTCTTAGCTATGCCAGACTTCACAAAAACCTTTATTGTGGAATGTGATGCCTCAGGAAATGGAATTGGTGCGATTTTAATGTAGGAAGGAAGACCCATTTCTTTTGAAAGTCGTCCAATCAAAGGAAAGTATTTACAGAAACCTATTTATGAGAAGGAAATGTTAGCAATACTGCATGCACTAAAGAAATGGCGAACTTACTTAATGGGAAGACACTTCAAGGTAAAAACTGATCATGATAGTCTTAAACACTTTTTGGAACAAAGACTATCTTCAGAAGAGCAGCAAAAATGGGTCACAAAGATGTTGGGTTATGACTTTGAAATAATCTACAGAAAAGGAAAGCTTAATGTTGTTGCGGATGCACTCTCAAGAAAGAATGAAGAGGTGGAAGCATTGCTTTGTGCCATTTCTATTATCCAACCAGATTGGATAACCGAAGCAAGAGATGAATGGAAGAAGGACAAAGATGTATGGACACTCATTCAAAAGTTGCGGCAAGATCCTAGTACATCTGATACATTTAGTTGGAAAAATGATTCCTTATGGTACAAAGATCGCTTATATCTTTGTAAGAATTCCCAACTAAAACAAAAGATTCTTCTGGAATTGCACACTTCTCCTTTAGGAGGACACTCGGGATTTTAAAAACTTACCACAGGGTGAAGAAAGAATTTTTTTGGGATGGCCTTAAATCTGATATTCGAAAGTTTGTGGCGGAATGTTTGGTTTGCCAGCAGAATAAAGTGGAAACAATTAAGACCCCAGGACTTCTACAACCTTTATCCATTCCAAGTCAACGTTGGGAGGAGATTTCAATGAATTTTATCACAGGTTTACCTAAGTCCGAAGGAAAGAGTGTCATCATGGTGGTAGTTGATAGACTTACCAAGTATGCACACTTTTGTGCATTATCTCATCCATTTAAAGCATGTACAGTTGCTACTACATTTATGGATAGAATTCAAAAGCTACATGGAAGCCCAAGGGTTATTGTGAGCGACAGAGATCCCATTTTTACTGGAAATTTTTGGACGGAGTTATTTTCTTGTTTGGGTACTCAATTAGCTCATAGCTCATCTTATCATGCTCAATCTGATGGTCAAACTGAGATAGTAAATAAATTTTGGAAGGATATGTTCGTTGTTTTGTATCTGATAAACAAAACTAATGGGTCAAGTGGTTACCTCTCGCTGAATGGTGGTATAACACTTCCTTCCATACTGCAACAAAAATGACCCCATTTATGGCACTTTATGGATATCATCCACCATCCATCACATCATCTTTAAGAGAAAATTTGAAGGTTCAAGCAGTGGAAGATCACATCGAGCATCAACAAGAAGTTCTCCAACTCTTAAAAGATAACCTGAATTTGGCACAAAATCGAATGAAACAACAGGCAGATCAACATCGCAGCGAGAGAAGTTTTGATGTAGGAGATTGGGTATTTTTACGGCTACAACCATACAAACAAATGTCCCTCAAGCAAGCTAAGAAGGATAATAAATTATCACCAAAGTACTATTGTCCTTACAAGGTGTTGCAAAAGATTGGTACTATGGCATACAAATTGGAGCTTCCTGCTTCTTCGCGAGTACATCCAGTTTTCCATGTTTCATGCTTAAAGAAGGTTATAGGTGAAAATCTTCCAGTTCAAACAATATTGCCAGAACTTGATGAGGAAGGAAAAATCATATTGGAACCAGAAGCGGTCACGGAAACAAGAACTCGACAACTACGGAATCGATCAATTTCAGAATATCTCATCAAGTGGAAGAACTTACCCACTGAAGATTCTACATGTGAGGATGAGAATTTTATACAAAAGCACCCAGAGCTACTCAAGCGTTGAGGACAACACTTTTTTTGAAGGAGAGGGGCATGTTAGGTCCCTATATTACTAGTATAGTCCCTTATTGTTGGTAGTGTAACCCCCTTATTGTTATTATTGTACCCTTGTAACCCCCATTTTGTTATTATTGTGCCCTTAAATTATTATTGTTAGGTCGGCTAGGATTACATTGTGGCCACTAGGATTACATTA